>JAQQTO010000055.1:20265000-22665000 GCA_029884595.1 Ormosia semicastrata | reverse complement strand
TTGTCCATAAAGTTTATTTCTAAACCTTGAAAAGTGAATGAAAATCTAAAAAAAAAAAAGAAAAAAATGAAAAAAGGAAAAAAGTTGAAAAAAATAAAGTGTCTAAGTCCCACATTGGAGAAGTCAAACTCTTTCTCCTCCCCTCCTCCTATATAAAGAGGTGTTTCTCAATGGTTTACACATCCAAAAATATACACTTGGGCTTAATACAAAGTATAAGAGCCCTGAGAACTTTAGTAATTTTTTTTACTTGGGCTTAATACTAAGTATAAGAGCCCGAGATTTTAGTAAAAAATTTTCTCCATGCAAGTGGGTTGCTTTTCAAGGTTCGATTTGAAGAGAACGTGTGAGGTTCTGTGTAGAATTCTTTGAGCATAGCATTTTTATACGCCTTGGAGGTAAGCCTGCTCTTTTTTTTTTCCTTTCTGGTTTGTTTGTATTTTTTTTTTTTTTTTTTTTACCTTTTTAATTTTATTTTTACCTTTCATTTATGCTTTAACTTTCTATTGATGTCTTGAATTTTACATGTTTATTATATTTTCATTGTTATCATTCATATTTATATAAAATAATTTTATTCAATATCACTTCACTTGTAATAATATCATGATGCATTTGTGCTTGTGCTTTACTTTAATTAATTTATTTTTGAATTAACATATTAACCAAATAATTTTCAATGGCCTATGACGGAAAAATTGGGAGAGGATCGGAGCGCGCCGATCAAATTACACTCTTCCCGATAATCTTGAGGCTTTATATTGGATTTTGCAGCAGAGCGCCATGTGTGGTCTAATCCCCACATAAAAATTAAAATACAACTTTTTTTTAATAAACTAAAATAAAACTTTTTTTATAAAATAAAATATTCAAATAAAAGTGAACGATTTCATACAGTTTCAACATCATAGTTGTGGTGAATTAAAGTTTTATTTTCCATGAAGACATTTTTTTTTTTGGAAATTACTACAAAAAATCTCATTGTGCTTTTTTTATTTTATTTTATAAATAATATTTTTATTTGGCCATTTTATTTTGAAAATTACTTCTCTTCAAAAAATAAAATTTTGATTCACCACTTTTATATAATGTTGTAGACTTAGAATTTGTTCCAAAATAATGGCTATTTAGTCACTCATTGCTTGTCTTAGTCATTTATCATTCTTGATATTATACTTGACAAAATGGGACATGTCAAAATAAAAATAAAAAAATTCTCTTCTTTTAGTTTTCAAAGGACCAATTTAATTAACTTGCAAATAACATTAGATTAAATAGGTAACCATTCTTAGAACGGGCGGTGTAGGGTGCTAATACCTTCCCTACCCGTAATCAACCCCCGAATCATGAACTCTGAAATGTAGACCATCTCTCAGGTGTCCAATTGCACCATTCCATTTAATGGATAAAGCGATTGGTGGCGACTCCCAACACCTCGAGGTCTTCTCCTCCTCTTTCCTTTTTTTTTTTTTTTTCGCGGCGCCCTTCGGGACGGTTGCGACAGCTACAATGAATTAAGTCAAATGGAGCAAAACTAACATATTGATGAGAAGTAAAAGGTAACCTTTTTTGTTTAGCTAGGGGACATATATTGCAAGCAGAAGATCTAAATTTTGGCAAGTTAATTTTATTATGCAACAATTGTAGCCTATGATGAGAAGGATGGCCTAATCGAAAATGCTAAGCATGAATAGGTAATGTACTAGAATTAAAAAACATACAATTTAAAGTATTAGAACTAGGAATGTTACAAGAACTAGGAAGTTGTAAAATAGATGTAACACTTGGAAGTGATTGGAGTTATTATGAAGCAGTCTTGAAGACATAGAGACCTTCAACCATATCACCCTTGTCAATCATCTTCATTGTGTTGATGTCCTGTATTAAGAAAGCATTAGGAAAGAAAGAAATTGAACAAGGATTTTCTTTTAAAAAAGCATTCACTGATAAAAGATTAACTCTGAAACTAGGAATGTAAAACACATTATTCAGAAGTATATTTTAACTTAATCTAACAGATCCTACAAATGGAACCATAATCTGAGTTTGATTAGGCAAAGTAACAGAAACATTTGTTATAGGTTGAATTGAAATGAAATTGTGTAAAGTAAAGAAAATGTGACAAGAAGCACTGGAATCTAAAACCCAAAAATGTGAATTAAATAGGGAAGGAGACAAATTTGTGGACAGGATGATGGCTGCAGGAGGAACAGATGAAAGAGACTCAGATTGCTCCACAATAGGCTTAGTTGCTTGTGACAATTGGGTTGCTAGCATTGCCAACAACTGATGATATTGAGCAGGAAAACCATTATTTTCAGTGTGTGTAGAATCTTTAACAGAGACCTGATTCACAATTCTTGAAGAACTAGATTGTGATTTGTGAAACTTGTGGCCTGGAGGATAACCGTGTAGTTTATAACATTTATCCATAGTGTGGCCAACAATACCGCAATGACTACACACAGGATGATCTTTTTTCATTGGTTTTCCTTTGGATTGAACAACAGTAACAAAAAATGCTATTTGAGATTCAGAATTCATCAAATTAGAACCAACACTGCGCTATCTTTCATCTTGAAGCACGAGAGCAAGAACTTTATTGATAGAAGGAAGATGATCCATCAATAAGATTTGCCCACGTACAGAAGCAAATTCATCATTCAATCCCATCAGAAATTGCAAAACATGTTCAGATTGAATATATTTTAGCAAAGGACGAATTCCACCACATGTACAAGAAGTTAAAGGCATATAATCATTCAACTTATCAAAAATAGACTTCATCTTGGTGAAAAATTGGCTTAGAGACAAAGAATCTTGATGAAGATTCATCAATTCATGTTTAAGTTGAAAAATTCTCGGACCATTTTGTTGCTGAAAACGATCCTTGAGATCTAACCAAATCTCATGAGCAGAAGTGGAATAGATGATGCTGGCACTAATTTCTTTGGAAACTACATTAAGAATCCAAGAAATGATAATGTCATTATTTCGAATCCAAGAATGAAGCAAACTTTGATCATTATCAACTGGATGGGTGATGGAACCATCGATGAACCCAAGCTTGTTCTTTACAGAGGGAGCCATCTTCATCGCACGGCTCCATGAATTGTAATTATCTCCGGTGAGGATCTGAGATACAAGAACAAGACCAGGACTATCTGAATGATGAAGGAAGAAAAGATTGGTAGTTTCATCCATGGTGAAGACGAAGCAAAAGATTCCCAGGAAGGGAAATAGAAATATTCAAGAATGCGGAAATTTCAAAGAACTATTGATATCATATTAAACTCTGTATGAGTGAAAATTTGTGTGTATCTCCACTAACCAAGTTGGAAGTATATAAATATACAGAAGTTCTTCTGTTAACCAACTAACTAACTCAACTCTCAACTAACTAACTCTCTAACAAACTAACTAATATTGCTAATTGAAATTAACAAACTGAAATAACTAATAAATATAGTAAAGATTTCTATCCTAAAAACTGAAGTCCGTTGAAATTAATGAGATTGATATGTATAAGAGTAATTTTTAGTCCGATGAATTTTATTATAAATTTTTAAATTATTATTTAATATTTATAAAATTATAAGTAGAAATTATAATAAAAATATACTAATTACTAAAAATATTTTAATAAATATTAAATAATAATTTAAATATTTAAAAAATAACGTGATAAATCATTATTTTTAAGAATTTTTAATCTTTACAAAAGAATTACCAAATAGTAACAGTAAGAAGTAGAGGACAGTAGAAACCCACGTCCAGCAAAATATGTAAAGCTTATGATTATTGTACTGTTTGTTTACATTTTCTCTACTATTTAATGCTACATTATCTTTCTGGGGTTACAGATAGAAGAGAATCTTGACTTGAGTGAAAGTACTGATATTTCTGAACGAGTTTATATCGTTAACTCACTTTGAGCTCCCAGGGAATGAATGACTGTTTTGTCCTGTAATCTGTAGAGTGTTGCTGTGCTGCAGACTTTTTTCACTTGCTTTGAAGATTTTATACTTTTATTTAATGTGAAATATATATTCTTATATATGAAAAATTAATTCCATTATTTGTACATGAAAATTTACTTCAATTTTACGTCGATGAATAATATTTTAATTTAGTTAACAAATTTACATAAAATGGTTAACAGGTTTTCAGATTTTGATAATTGCTTTTTTTTATAATAAATTTGTTAATCAATTTATACACATTAATTAATAGTTGAGATATCATTAATAGGTGTAAAAATAATATAAAAAATTTAGTGTATAAAAATCATTTTTCAAAATAAAATGGGCAGCCACTTTGGTAATGGGAGTTTATTAAAGTATCTATACATGATGCCCAGCTTATCCAACTCACTACAACAATCATTATACGGATAGGGTAAATTTCATGTTCATCCGACAATAATTTCTATGTTGCTTAGAGAATTTTGGGATGAGAGGTTATACTGTATTTATTATTTAAACAGAGAAGAGTAGAGCGCGGTGTTAGACAAAGTACAAACCGTAGTTAAGCTTCTAATTCAAGTTGTTATAATACTAAACTTTGAAATTGGGTTCTGCATGATCAGAATATGTTTGACAAAGTACAAACTGTAGTTAAGCTTCTAATTCAAGTTGTTATAATACTAAACTTTGAAATTGGGTTCTGCATAATCAGAATATGTCTAATGTTTCAAATCCAAAGCCTTCCTTTGAGATAGAACTATACCTCTATTGCTTGCCAGCTTAGGAGGAGCCTTATTTGCGGACAAAGACACAAGAAGTGGGCGCGCTTTTTTTCCATAAAAATAATGCTTGATGAATAATAAAGAGATGGTAAAACGGTTTAATTCGTTAGGTTAATTTATTAATTTTTTATTTTTTTATAAGTTGAGTTTAAGAATTGAATTCATATTTTTTTTTAACTCGCATAACTCACCCCGCTTAATTCTTAGGTTAAGCGGGGTGGAGAATTGACCCATCGATTGACTCTTTTCTTTTAAAAAAAAAAGGTGATAAGTGATACTTATAAATAAAATTTTTTTGATGTTATATAATTTATATTTGAATATTTAATTAAGTTATTTTAAAAATTATTTTTAAATATGTAGTTTATAATTTTTTATTATTATTATTTATTATTATTTTAATTTTTTTATAGTATTTTTTATTTTTTATATAATTTTTTTAATTTTTAGACAAATTAAACCGATTAACCCGTCAATTCATCTATTTTTTTTCATTTTATCTTTTATACAAATTAACTCACTAATCCGTCAATCTACTTTAAAACGAGATGAGTTAACTCTTCTAACTCATTTATTAAAATGGACCAACTTACTCCTTCCCGTATTTTAACAGGTTAAGACAATTAAATTAATGAAGACGGGTTAGCACATTTTATTAACTTTAAATGAATATATATTATCTCACATCAAAAATAAATAATAAAATTAAAATATATTAGTGTAAAAAAATTAAAATAACTATAATTATATAATAAAAATTATATAAATATAAAAAAAGTGTATAAATATAATAAGTAGTGTCACTTTTTCATAATGCATGCTCACGTTGACCCACAAGGAAACAGCAATTGGGACAAATAACCCCATTTTCAACATGGCTAGGCTAGCCCCACTACCCCTTCATCACTCTAAAGCTGTCATTATTCGACAGGCATCTCCCTTGAAAGTGATTGAAGTGGAATCCAATGGGTACAGAGTAAAAGAAAAATAAAGGGAACAGGAAAGAGGAAAGAAATTAAATAGCACAAATTATTAAACAAGAAAGAAGAAAAAAAGAGGTCACAAAAGCTGAACTTTTCCCTTCTTGTCCAGGAATTTGAGATCTAAGCAATAGGCAATGAAGTTCTTGTTCCAATGTCCCTGCTGCTCATGCTTTTGCTTCATGAAGCCAAAGAAGGGTAAGGCCAAGGTGAAGGAAGTCAAGGAGGTGGAAAAAACCAAGGAAGAAAAGATTGAAGAAAAGAAAGAGTGACATGTAATTCCTTAAAACTTCCTTTGATTGTTAATCTTTCTTTCTTTTCTTTCTGCTTCTCACTAATATTCTAAGCATGCACAACATATTACTTCTACTTTGTGCTTCTTTGTTCGTTTGGCATTGCCAAGCCGTCCGAGTATCAGTTTGAAAATGCACTACACAATGCCTTTGCTTGTAACTGCTTAAAATGGAAAATAAATTACCATTTCAATCATGCTTATTTCCTTCTGGTCTATACTACTATAGTGTATGTACTATTTCATGGCTCTTAACTCTCTTTCAGAGAACGTGCAATCTTTTGTGAGCGCTAGTTTTCTGTTATCTATAGAATTTTATTACAATGTCTATGCAATTTTTTTTTTCACATTGTTCTTTCATCATGGCTTGTAAATAATTGCCTATATTTAAGTTTATGTATGATTTTCTTTGGAGATTATCAAATTCCATGGTTGTGCTTGAATTGATAGTAGATAAAAGGGGGAATTGGAACCAAATAATCATTTTTTTTTTAATTTTAAGACAAAAGAAGAGGGTTTTAGCCCTTTAGGTGTGGGTTGTGATTAAATGACCAATAGAATGGCTACTTACCTTTAAAAGATACAGTCAAGAGAGTTCCAAGATTTTCAAATCTTAACATGAAATACATGATACATCAAACTTCACAATCAAGTTTCAATATACCGCATTGGCATGACAGTGAAAGTAGGATAGGTTCAAGTTGCAATTTGTTTTGATGAAGGGGATTCGAATTTTCTACGTTATATTATTATTTTAATGTGAAAATTATTTTTTTAATTTGCGTGTTGTGGGTAGCTATCATAATGGAATTATTACCTTGGAATAAAGTCAATAAACATACACTAGAGTGTCCCTCCCTTGTTCTGTCTTTTTGGCTCATTTTCCGAGTGATGAATCAGCGTTCTTTGTATATTTAAGAATAGAGTAAATTACATTCCCATCTTTTAAATTTAATGATGTCACACTCAATTTTATTCTTTTTAAAAAATAATATTTATTTTTATTAATTAATTAAATTATATAATTATATAAATATTATCAGTTAAAATTTATAAAATTTTTAATATTTATAATTATTTATAAAAAATATTTTTTTAAAAAATAATATTATGTATAAATATTATCAATTAAAATCTGATAATATTTTTTTATCAATTAAAATTTAATAACATTATTAATTAAAAAATATATATTTTTTTAAAAAACTCCTTACACACTCACTCAGAGAAAATTATAATTTTTTTATAAAATAATATTATTATATATAAATATTACTAATTAAAAATTGTAAAATTTTTAATATACATAGTTATTTTTAATAAACATAATTTTTTATAAATAACTGTAAATGTTAAAAAATTTATAGATTTTAACTGATAATATTTATATAATTATATAATTTAATCAATTAATTAAGAGATAAGTGTCATTTTTAAAAAAAATGAGACTGATATTTTTTTAAAAAATATTTTTTTATAAATAACTATGAATACTGAAAATTCTATAAATTTTAATTAATAATATTTATATAATTATGTAATTTAATTAATTAATTAAGATCAGTGTCATTTAAAAAAAATTAAGACTAAATATAATATCATCAAACTTGAAGAGAAGTAAGGATAATTTACTCTTTAAGAATATTTCGTTCAGATTTATACGATAGCTTTTTGCCAAGTTTTGTGCATATTTGACGGTGTGACGGTGAGGAATGGAAATGTTATCAACTCTGATTTTTTTTATTAATTTTTTCTTTTGTATTTATTTTTTTATATTATTTTTCAAATTATTAATTATACATAAATTATTATTATTATTTACTTAATTATAACTCTTAAAAATAATATGAATAATAATATACTATTAAAAAAATATAAGACTAATATTTTTCAAATGATATCTACTGAAAAAGCATGGAAGCATGCCAATTTTCGATTCCAAGAGGTTAATGTGTCTCATAACCTGTGCTTACAGGGTTTGTTTAGAAAAGTTAAAAATTATAAATTATGCTGATATAATTAATTATAATTAATTTATTTTTATGTTTAGATGTATTAATTATAAAATAATTTTAAATTAATATGATTTATTTAGATGATATAAAAAGAATTACTTTTATATATTAAATTATTAAAATAAGTATAGAATAATTAAAAAAATTATTTAATTGAGGATAAAATAATATTTATATATCAAAATGTAAAAAATAATCTATAAGTTAAAATCATAAGTTTCAATTTTTAACTTATGATTATTAGCTGAAAAAAATTTTATTTTACATTGAACTTCATGTAAAAGTTTTTTCAAAAAATAATCTTTTTATCCAAACATAATAATTATTTCACAAAAAAGTTTAATCCTCTAAAAATAATTATTTAGAAAAGAATTAATCTTTCCCAAACATACTTATAATCTTTTGCTGTAACAATCAAAATCAATTCAGGTGGAAAAAATTTGAGATCATCTAAATATTAAGTACGATGAAGTTATTAGAATTTATTCTTTTAGATTAGAGGATCTAAATACTAATTAATTATCCATGTATTTATTTTTTATCAAACTTTCAAGTATTATTTAATCCATTAAATTAATAATTATCAACCTTTAAACTTTTGATAATTGATACGCATTCTGATTTTTGGAGGATATTGATTTTTTGAGAAATAAATTAAACGTATAAGAGTAGGAGAAAAAGAAAAGTGGCCTAATAGTAGATGGAACTTCCTTATCATGCCTAAATTTGAAAGACTGAAGTCAGAATCATTTAAACTACATGAGGCTTGATAGTTCGTTTTTCAGAAAAGTTCGTATAAATAACACTAAAACTAATTTTAACAAGTGAAATTCATTTTTTATGATGGGTATTACGTACCCCTTAATCCATATTTTTATTTAAAATTAAAAAAGAACATAAATAATAATGAAGACTGAAGAGTTTTAAATAAAAAGTTTTATTAAAAAGCCTGTAATTACAATGTTGGGAAGTTAAAGAGTGTTTGGAAGCAATTACAATTATAAGGAATGGAATATAATTTTATCCTGTTTTATAATTAAATTATAATTATATTCTGTGAAATACAATATTATGACCAAATGAAAATTTTTCCTTTATAATAGTATAAATGGATACTTAAATATTATATTAAAAAATAGATACTTAAATAAAGAATGTGTTAACCAGCTCGTTGATAAAGTTTTTTTTAGGTGATTGAAAGGACTGGGATTAAATCCTAACTCAAAGTGGCCCTTCTTTCTCTCCCTAGGTGTACTCCCCAAGTCTAGTATGTGTGAATTGGAGTAGGGTTTCCCAGTAACTCTAGACAAAAAACTTGAATAAACTTGAAATTTTATAATTTTTAATCAATTCTTTTAATATTAATTATTTTAAAATCTCATCTAAAAAAGAATTTAAATTATATTTTGAGCCTCTAAAAGATATATAATTTTTAAATTGGTTTTCAAAATTATTCAAATTAAGTCTTTAATATTTTTAATTGATTTGGTCTAGTTACATAAAAACCGTTTAGTATTTGATAGAAAATAGTAACCATACAGTTGACATAGCTTAACAACTCTTTTAGTTTGTCTTTTTTTTTTTTTACCGCAAAGGAATCTTTAATTTGAGTTAGTTTTTATTAAGAATTTAACAATTTTGTGTAATTTTAGACCCAAATGAAATTAGGAGAATTTATAAACTCAATTGAAATAAATAAGTTTTAAGTGAAATGTTTAAAAAGTCTATTATTTCTATCATGAAATTTAACCATTAACTATTATAGGATAGAATAATAATACTTATACAAACTTATAGTTATAAACTCTTAAAATGCTTTCAAGTTTCATGTAAGTCATTGGAGCCTCAGTCACTATAACTTCTTTTGAATAATTTTTTTTTTGAGTAATTTGGTTGTAAACATACCTCACATAATTTGTGCAAGTAATTTTTTTTATATGATATGAATTATTTCGGTAGTTTGATAATTACCAAAGAAAAAGTATACATGGAGTTGTAGTAGTTGAGTATAGGAAAAAAAAGAAAAAGTGATTACTACTTACAATATATAAAAGCCAAAATTAATTTTATTTATAAAGAAAAAAAGTCTAAAAAATCTCTCTTCAACTTTATTCAATTTGCACTTTGGTTCTTAAACTTAAAAAATATACATGTGCATCCTTCAATTTTCAAATGTATGCAATTAACTCCAAAATGATAATGTCCATTTAAAATTGAACAGAAATTTTTCATGTGACGTACACATAAGGGTATTCAAGTAAATTTATTTTTAGATATTTGTATATGATTCTCATTTTACTCCTTTCAATTATAGGTCATATGTACTTTGGTTCTAAAACTTTTAAAATGTGCAAATATGTCCTTCAGTTTTTAAAAGTATGCGTCTTAGTCCTTCCTTTTTATTTCCATCAAAGAACTAATGTAAGCAATATAAGTGATCATGTGAGAGTTACATAATTATCTTCTTTCCTAAAATCACCTTCCATCTATTGCCTAAGTCTTTAACCGGAAACCCCTACTAATGTGAACCCTTGATTAAGTTACCATGAATCTCACATTGCCAAGATCTATGCAAATAACGCAAACACTCATTATGGTTGATGAGTGACTACTGCACTATTGTTGGTAAAGTGGGGGTTCACAATGGGTGGCCATGGAGGTGCAATTTAGGTTCAGTGGGTTGATGTTGCTAGATGCTCTATCTTTGATGCCAAATAGTGCATTGCTATTATGGTTTGTGTACAGGGGAGCTTGTTGGGTCTTGTGTCTAATTGGGGTGAAAGGAGTGGCAAAAGTTGATTGATTTGGGTCATGGATGCATGTTGAAGCTTGAAAAAAAAGAATTGAGGGTTTGTGTCTAGATAATTATAAAGCTATAAACATGGGAGCATGATAGGTAGTAACTTGCGTTGGGGTGGTTGATTTGCGTTTGGAAGAAGATAATCATGAATGAGTGATTTGGTATGTTCTACTAGGCCCAAGTTCGATAACTTATAGGTAACCCCCCACCTAAGGCCCCAAGAGCCTCTTCCTCTATATAAGCAAACACTCGGAGGTACTTCAGGTTGGTTCAATTTCTTTACTTTTATTCTTTTTTTCTCTTCTGACTTTAAGACTAACTTAGAACGTCAGAGTGTTTTTTATTGGGAGACCATTGCTGCTGACTAGAGTAGAGTCCTCCGGTGACCTCAGGTTGTCTCAGACCACCCTAAGTAGAAAACGAGAACAATGTGACTCTTAATTACATGATCACTTATACTACTTTTCATTAATTCTTTAATAGAAATTAGACTACAGAATTAAGATGCACACTTTTGAATTGTAAAGGATCAATTTGCATATTTTAAAATTTTAAGACTAAAGTATGCATGGACTATAGTTGAAGGGAGTGAAATGGAAATCACATGCACTTTTTTTAAAAAGATTTCACTCAAATAACCTTATGTGCAGGTCACGTGCATATGTCCGTCCTTTGTAAGAGCTTCGTATTAATATTTAAAAAAAAAAACTACTGGTGGTGCATAGACGACCTTTGTAGGAGCTTCGGGTGCGGTCACACCGCATAAATGCAAAACTTCCCCAACCCTTTTGCTTACAGCTACTGTAAATATCTGCTCTTGGCTTGGGCGGGGCAATTCATAATCCAATGTTTTTTTTTTTAATTTTAAAATATTTTTATTTAATAAGTGAGAGATTAATTTTTTAGAATATTATCAATTATTCAAGCAGAAATTTATCTTAATAATATTATTTTTATATACATAAATTCTTAAATCGTATCCAAAATTATATGCTTAAAAACTTAAATTATTTTTATTCGGATCAACACACGTTAATGCTCATAATCCAAGGTTGACACTTATTAGATCATATTTACTTTAATATTAATTAATATATTTCTTAAAAGGCTGAGATCTTCTAGAATTTATTTTAAATTGTAAAGGATTCTAATCGTTTTGAAACACAGATTTATAGTTAAAAAATTACGAGAGCACATGATAGAAAATCAATCAATGTAATATACAAATAGAGAATCAAATTTGTGAAATTCAAAATTTTTGACATGTTTCATGTTTTGGTTATGCTATTAATATAATTTGAATTTAAATTTTATTATTATCTTATTAAAAAAATTAAAAAAATATAAATTATGAGTTTATAAAATTCTGACATATGTCATTTATAAATTGTGCCATTAATATAATTTGAATTCAAATTTTATTATTATCTTATTAAAGAAAGGATTTTGTTAATGTATGTTCTTGTCCTAAAGACATATGTTAAAGGAATAAAAAATAAAAATATAAAATAAAAAGTACAAGTATTTATTATTTTAAAAATTTAAAAAGTATTTAATATTTTCTTTTAATAAGTAATAAATATTATTTTTAGTTCTCAACATGTGTCCTTAGAGTACATGTTAACAAAACCTTAAAGAAAAATTTAAGGGCACATGTTAACAAAACCTTATAAAAAAATGTAAATTATAAATTTGTGAAATACTAACAATGTCATCTCCAGGTTGTGTAACTAATGTAGCTTGAATTTGAATTTGAATTTTATCATTATCCTATTAAAGAAAAATTTATATCAATCATTAATCAATATGATATATAAAAAGAGATTTTTATAATAATTTTAAAAAAATTGAAATATTATTCACAACTGAGTACTCCCTCTATTCATTTTTAGTTGTTGTTTTAGAAACTTTTTTTGTATTTTATATTAGATGTTGTTTTAGAATTTTAATACAAACTTAATTATATTATACCAATTTTATCTTTAATTTTTATTTTTCTATTAATTATTTAACTCTTAAAATTTCTCAATATTTACTCATCTAACTTTTATCTATTTTTTATCGTCTCTTTTATTGGTCAATTACATTTTTTATTTCAATTAATGAGTCAAAAAGTAATACTATCTTTTATGATTTTTTTGTATAAAATCAAGACTATTAAATTATTTTCTTAATATTAATATCATTTCATTAAATGACATATAAAAAGGAATGAAGAAAGTAATTTTTAAGCAGGAAACACTTTTTCATTAATCTTTGAAATTTTTTCAAATATTCTAAAAGCTTTATATTTTGATATTTGACTATTTCAAAATAATAAAATTAGTATTTGAACTAATTTAAAATTTCTAACTCAACCCATAATCATTTATTAAAATAATGTAAATATATTTTTATAATAATAATTATGATATTATTTTTAAATATTTAATTTAATTTTTTGTAGTAATCTTGCATATCTGGTGTGAGTGAGAAAGGATGAGATAAGATTGAGTTAATTAATGACAATTGGATGTGTGCCAGCTAAGCTAGTTAGTTAGTTGTTAGTAGCTGTTATTTGTTATAACAAAGTTCTGTATATATATCTGATATAGTGTAAAAGATCATAATGCAATGAATTCACGAGAATACACTTTCATTTCTGGTTTTCAGTTTTAGTTCTTTTTCATTTTCATTATACCTTGGCTTTTGGTAGTTCTTCTTCATTCCCTTCTATTATACAAACGTTTTCTAATCCTGGTCCTTTGGCGTGGAAATAGCGATACTACAATCAAAGGTCATAAACTTTCTCAAGTTCGGTGGACATGGTATCGAGCACGTCATGTTCATCCATGGCTTTAGATCAAAGTTCTAGTATGGCGTTAAACAACTAACACAAGAAAAGAGTCTTCAATCAATTTAGTGTTACAAACGCACTAGTTTGAATCTAAATATGTGTCATTCAAGCTTGATGAAGATAATTCTTTAAGCCTTGCGTGGAAGATTGAAGCAAAGAAGAGCGATAAAGCTACAATCAAAGGTCATAAACTTTCTCAATATCGGGACATCATAACAAGATCGGGTTAGAATTTGTTCCAGCAAAGTATGATTCAAAAGATGATGAAGTAAGAAACAAGGTCAGTGAGGCTTATCTCAACTAGGAACAACAGGATCAGCCACTAATGTCATGGTTATTGTCCTCGATGAGTAGCTATTTCACAACAAGAATGGTAGGTTATGAATTTTCTTTTCAAATTTGGAAGAAATTGAAAAAAAGATGGTACAAGTTTATCTTCTCACTCTATTACCTCTCTAGAGCAAAAAATAATTTGTTAGACAATTAAAGAATCAATTGAGAAACACAATAAAAAGTCTTCTTTTGAGTTCCACTTTACTTGCTTGCAATGAAGAAATTAGTTGATACCTTAGGATCAATAGGATCACCAGTTGATGAATCTGAATATGTTGAAGTAATTCTTCATGGTTTAACTAAAGAGTATGAGGGATTTCAATGTGATTGCATTCACCTCTAGAAGTAAGCCTTGCCTTAATGGTGCAAGTTGGAGAGATTGAAGCTTTTTCTTTCTTTCTTCGGCTTAAGAAGACAAACGATAATGCAAAAGAGTTTTTATTTTTCTCAAAATACTTACAATCCAATGGCATTTTACATAGACAGAGATTAGAAACATAAACATGTAATCGAAAGGGACATTACTAGTCGCTTCTTCTCTTCCCTTATCTTGATGCATTCTATTATAAATGTCGGTGCTACAAAATTTGTCTCCCACGAAAAACCTTCTTATCATGATTTTAAGGTTATCATATTTACTCGACCATACAATAAACTAGTTATAGAGGTTTTGCTCCTTCAGGTTTCAATCTTTCTCCTTCTCGGTAAGGCCAAATTTTAATTTTGATGTCATTTTAATCATGGTTTTCATATGAATCAAGGAAGGGGTTTAGATATGCTCCTTCGTAATAGATAATATTCTTGTGTCAACAAAATTTTAAAGGAAGATTTAGTAGATTTTGAGGATCCGAAACAATCAAAATCAATTGGATCGGTTGGTTCGTTTTCTTATTTTTGATAGCTAAATCCGATTAAACTCTTTTAGGTTCGGATGATCAAGTTGACCATTAATTTTTTTAACACATCCTAATTCTATATGATTCAAATTTTATGAGATGTCTATGAAGAGACATCCTAATTCATGCCTTCAATTTTGAATGCTAAAAAGGCCATGTCATATATACCACATTGCATAAAAGGCCATTGCTTTAAGTCTTTGTTTGGGAGGCAGTTCCCTTGAAAGCTTAATATGCAAAATTCTACAACTCTTTAGGTATTGTTCCAATGAGAAAGTTACAGTGCAAAATTCTACAAACATAAGAACCAAATATTAGCTTCAACCATGATATTCAAAACTAAGACACATGGTAATAATAATGATTAAACAAAAAGTGATTCAGGATGACAAACATACAGTTCTTTCAAGTAGGTGATTTGCCCCAATTCTGGTGCAAGAAATCCCCTTAATGATGATCCTGAGATGTTTTTGCAAGATAAAAAAGACTATATGAAGGAAAAGCAATTATACGATCTTGAATATGAAATTTTAAAGAACTAAATCTAAACTTAAAAAGAGAGAAATATTTCCTAAAAGTGTCTTTGATGAATGATGATCAACTATAAAATGTTACTGGAGAACATGCTAACCAATATCAACAGAAGTTACAGAACAACCTAGTGGTCACCAACCTAACTAGTGGTATCATATGGCCAGTGACTTACCACCTAAAACAATATTGGCAACATCAGTGGCAGCAGGCTTCCCAGTCATATTACACTTGTAAATGGTAGATTTTTGAAATAAAAATACCTACAAAAGAAAATGGTAGTCGATCAAAATCTCTGCGTCAATCTTGGAACTATTAGGTATTCATTTAATGGAGACAGTCACGATCGTATAATTGTCATAAAGGACATTGAATTAGGTGACAGTTCATTAAGCTGATTCAGTTCAAACAATTAAACATCTTATTCCATTTCAAAAGCATGTAACACCCCTCCACAAGAGGCGATATAAATAGCCAGTACAAACATAATAATGGGTATCACCCAAAGTCAATCCAAACTCAATCTAAAAGAAAAACATCAAACATGATTCATCAAATCCAATTTATCTTTCAACTTCATCTACATCCTGCAATAAGGACAAACAAAATGTTAGAATTTGTGTATACTAAATTTTAACAATCAATCATAATTAATGTACTTATAAATGTTACCTTAAAAGCTTGAAAGACTAGCAAGACTTCTTTGTCAAGTGAAGCATCAAGATTATTCATCATGGATCAAGTTGTGATCTTCAATATATTAAATGAATGAATAAATGTTACATTATAAATTAAAAAAATATAAATACTAAGTATAACAATTAATAAATTGAGTAAGATAATAGTAAATGTAACCTCAAATTGTCAAAATCATAATTGAAGCCCCACTTCAAGATTTGAAGATAATCCAGACAACTCTAAAAATTCAAACATAAACATAAAAGGTAAACAATATTAATTAGTAACAATAGTAAGTATAACAACAAATAAAAAACTTGAGAATTAAGATTAAATTTCCATACCTGATTCAACCTTCTCCACTTCTTCCATTTCATCACATAGTTCAAGATTCTTTTTAGGAGTCTTGATTCAGTTCTGAGTACAAATCAATGCCTCAACAGTGGTGGGATGCAAGGAACTGCGAAACGGATCAAGAACTCGACCTCCAGTGCTGAATGCAGACTCAAATGATATAGTAAACACTGGAATAACCAAGATATCCCTAGCCATATGAGAAAGAACATAATATTTCATTGATTTCTCTTTCCATCATTTCAAAATGTCAAATCTAGGAGTGTTGTCCTCAACATCATCCTCTTTGTATCTTTCAAACTCGTTCCTTTTCACCTCACCTTGCTTTCTCCTCACTTTCAATCTAAACTCATATTCCCAACCTTTATCGTCATCACCTAAACCATCATCACTGGCATGAGATTGTAAGGCAACATTTGAGGTCAATCTACTAGAATCACCAATATCAAGGGGAATGGGATGCAATGACAAATAATGGTCAAACAACTTATCAATAAGACCCTTTAATCTTTCCACCATCTCCTTGCACTTATCTGAACCATCAACATATTTAAGTTTATAACGTGGATCAAGAAACACAGCCACAAACAAAAGAAAGTTTATACTTCCATTACTTTCCCAATATTTGTCAAACTTGACTTTCATGTTTGTTGCCATTCTTTGTAACCCTACATCATTGTTTTTCCTCCACTTACCTAGGGTCTTTTGAATGTCACATAACTTATGGAAAAAAAACATTAGATGCAACATGCAATGACCCCAAAAAAGAAAGAGTTACATCATAGAATATTTTTAAAAGCTTGACAAAACCACGTGCAAGACTCCAATCATCCCTAGTAGGAGGTCCTCTTACATTGTCAAGGGCTAACAAAAATGCATTATCCATATCTTCTAGGCGATAAAATGCATTTTCATATTTTTCAGCAATATCTAACATGAAATAAGTGGAATTCCACCTGGTTGACACATCAAGGGTTAACATTGCCTTACTAGTTATACTAGCCTCTTGGACACATGTCTTAAAAGTAGAAAATCTAGCCTGAGATAACCTAACAAACTTGCATGCAACCCTTATCCTTTCAATTGAAACATTAATTTCCTTCAAGCCATCACTAACAATTAAGTTCAAGATGTGAGCATAACATCTCATATGCATGAACTCTCTATTTAATAAAGAAGTACGATTCCAATCACTCATTCTTCTAAGCAAATATGCAATAGCAGTACTATTAGAACTTGTATTGTCAACAGTCACACAACAAATCTTTGAAATCCCTCGTTCTTTCATGCATTTCTCTAAAGCATTTCCTATGGTTTCACCTTTGTGGTCAGCTATCAAACCAAAACTTAATATTTTCTTTTTCAATTCTCATCCATCATCAATGTAGTGAGCAGTTACACACATATAATTCAAGTTTTTGATTGAAGTCCAAGTATCAGTGGTAAGTGAAATCATTTGGTGATTTCCAGACAATATACACTTCAACCTCCCTTTCTCCATTTAAAACAATTGCATGCAATCTTTAGCAATAGTGACACAAGAAGGAATTTTAAATCTCGGTTGAGCATCACTCATCAAATCTCTAAATCCTTGGTTTTCAACAAATTTAAAAGGAAGCTCATCAACAATTATCATCCTAGCAAGTGCATATCGGGTTACCTCTTAATTAAATTCAACAAGTTTCCTGCTAACACTATCAAAATCATCCTCACATTGCTTTCCAATACCAATTATTTTTTGCCTGTTATCAAATACCCTATGTGGATTTTTCACATAAATCTTCAAATGTTTTAGCATGTTTGAGGTCCCATGACTAGTACTACTGCATGCATATTGTTTATTACAATAGTTACAAGTAGCCTTATCATTTACTTTCTTGAAATGAGGCCAAGCATTAGAAGGGGGTCTACTAGGTTTTCTTTTCAATACCTCTTGTTGTGCTGGGGGGCATATTGTCCATGTGATGACGTTTCTTGTCCTTGTGTTGGAGCTTACATTGGAACCTCTCCTAGTTGCATGTCACAAGTTGGTGTTGGAGTGGTAGCACTCCCAACTTGAGTTCCACTACCACCAGTGCTTGGAATCCCACTAGTTCCAAATGGATCACTTGTCATTTGTTAGTGTCAAGTAACCTGCAAAAAAGATAAAAATATAACTATTAGCTAAATATATTCCTTAATCAGCACTTGTTTATTGTCTATAATTAAATAGGGAGACTATTATTAACAATATACTCTAATGATTTAGTATTGAAGAAGATCTATGATCAAATTTTACTAAGAGGAAGCAACTAGTAAGGTGTCAATTCACAGGACAAGAATAGTAGTTATTGCATCCAATGTGACTTGCATTTGAAAAATGTTATTAAGACATTGAGAACTGGCAGCAGGAGAGGAAATCCCCTGGTTACCAAAAATAAACCTTCAACTTCAAAACAAGAACCCAACCCAACCAATACAAAAGGTTCCACTTCTCAGGCTTCAGGCTTTTTAATCATATTTGTAATCCCAACACCTATACTTCTATTCTATTCTATGCTTAATGCCTTCAAATCAATACAAAGTTGCAAGAAAAGAATAAGAAAATACAATGGAAGTTCTAGAAACAAAGGGAGAAGTAATATAGCAAAATAAGGAAAAAAGAGAATCTGTAATTATATTCATCTTGGAGAAAGGAGACAATACACCATAACTTCTCTGTTTAATAATTCAAAAAAGAATTCATACATTGGTGAACAGTGAACAATATAAACAATATACATCAAATCTCGAATCTCTCATATACATCAGTCTTCATAAAATCACACAACCCAGAATCTTCACTATCCAAACAACCAACCACACTGTCAACAGTGAGCCACTTACTTGGTCCTACACACGCTCCAATCATCCCCAAAACCATGAAACCCAACCATCAACGTCACCTGTGACGAACCACCACTGCAACACCATCGTCTTCTACCACCAAACCGACTAGCACCGCCCTGTAACCACCATGCCTTTGATTTTCAAGCAACCCCGCATACCCACAACCTTGCATACCCATCAACCCCACAATTCCTCTATAACTCAACAAAGAACCAAATCAAAACTCAAGACAAGAAGAAAGAGGCAAAGAGTTGAGGGGAGTTTGTGGTGAAGGAGTTAAAGACTTATCGGGGGTGAGGGCGACCGACGAGCGACGAGGCGAGGGAGAGCGACGCGGCGAGGGAGAGCGACGCGGCGAGGGCAAGAGACGCGACGAGGGCAAGAGACGCGACGAGGCCAAGGGACGCAGCGAGGGAGACCGGCAAGGGGGCAATGACGGCAAGCGGCGACAGCGCGATGAGGGGAACGATTAAGGTTGGATTTGGGAAGGAAAAATTGAAAGGGAATGAAGTAATGAACTGAAACTGATATCTAAGATATTTGAAATAGGCTCACATTCACGAATCACGAGTTTAGAAAAAAAAAATTGGTTTAGTTCGGTTTGTTTCACGGGTTTGAAACCCGAACCCAAACGTTTGAAACCCTGAACCCGTGAACCAAACCAATTGAGCATCAATTGGTTTAGATTTTATCTGAACCATTAAGTATACCCGAACCAAACTAATTGGTTCAGTTCGGTTTAGTCGGGTTGATGTTCCTGCTTTGCAGAATGCTCATCCCATGGTAACCAGGGCCAAGGCTGGTGTGCATAAACCAAAAGTGTTCTCTGCTATTTTGGAACCTACTTTAGTTTCTCAGGATCTCAACCAATCACACTGGAAACAAGCTATGACTAATGAGTACCATGCTTTGCTCAAGAATAACACATGGTCTCTAGTTGAATTACCTCCTAACAGAATGACTATTTGCAGTAAATGGGTGCTTCGAGTAAAGTATAAGCCAGATGGCTTCATAGACAAGCATAAGGCAAGATTGGTTGCCAAAAGTTTTAATCAAAGACCTAGTTTTGATTTTACTTAGACATTTAGTCCAGTCATCAAACCAGCCACAATCAGACTTGTCCTTACTATAGCTTTGGCTAAGGATTGGCCTATTCATCAACTTGATATTAACAATGCATTTTTAAATGGGGACTTGTAAGAAGATGTTTATATACAACAACCTCAAGGGTTTGTGCATGGTGGTCCTCACTTGGTCTGTAAACTTCATAAGGCTCTCTATGGCCTCAAGCAAGCTCCTAGAGCTTGGTTTCACAAATTATCTGCTGCTCTATGTTCTTTTGGTTTTCAAGCAGCCAAATCAGATGTATCTTTATTTACTCGGTTCTCTTCTACATCTACTACATTTATCTTGGTCTATGTTGATGATATTCTAATCACAGGATCATCTCCATCAGAAATTCAGTCTCTGATTCAAACCCTGAATTCTACATATGCTCTTAGGGACATGGGGCATCTGCACTATTTTCTTAGTATTGAGGTGAACAGAACTCCACATAATGGTTTGCATCTGCCTCAAATAAAATATATCAATGATCTGTTGATCAAGGCTGGTATGCAAAATAGTAATCCTTTTTCCACTCCTATGACTGCTTATCTTAAGCTTTCAACTAAAGACAGTGTTCCCTTTGATGATCCTACCCTTTATAGATCTATTGTGGGTAGCTTACAATATGTCATAGTGACAAGGCCTGAAATTTCGGTTTCTGTTAATAAGGTCTGCCAATTTATGTAGAACCCTATGGATTCTCATTGGAAGGCAGTGAATAGAATATTAAAGTATCTCCATGGTACTGCTACCTATGGTTTAATTCTTTCCAAATCTTCTCAGCTTGATCTTTATGGCTTCAATGACTCAGATTGGGGCTCTAACCTTGATGATAGAAAATTAACAAGTGGTTATTGTGTTTATTTTGGGAAGAATTTGATTTCACGGTCTAGCAGAAAACAACACGTTGTCTCCCATAGTAGTACGAAGAGATCACCGCGCCTAGCCGCTCTATCTCGCCGAACTTCTCTTCGTACGCAAACTTTGTTGGCAGAACTCATAATGCCTCTGCCTTATCCTCCCAAAGTTTTTTTGTGATAACTTGAGTGTTGTTCTCTTGGCTGCAAATCCAATTCTCCACTCTCGAACAAAACATTTTGAAATTGATTTACATTTTGTTCGAGATTAAGTTCTCTCAAACAAACTGGCAATCAGTCATATAACAGCTCATGCACAAGTGGCTGATATTCTTACTAAGGTTGTCTCTAACTCATTATTCATGTCATTTCGTGACAAAGTCAAAGTTAAATCTCTTCAACTGTTGAGTTTGAGGGAGGATGTGAGAGAGAAAGGATGAGATAAGATTGAGTTAGTTAATGACAATTGGATGTGTGCCAGCTAAGCTAGTTAGTTAGTTGTTAGTAGCTGTTATTTGTTACAACAAAGTTCTGTATATATATCTGATATAGTGCAAAAGATCAGAATGCAATGAATTCGCGAGAATACATTTTCATTTCTAATTTTCAGTTTCAGTTTCAGTTCTTCTTCATTCCCTTCTATTATACCTTGGCCCTGATACCTTACATCTGGCCCGTGCTATTCTAGTAATAATAATAATAATGAAAGTCAATAGGCGTACTCATTTAAAAGTTAAAACAAAGCGATAAGGAGATCAAATCATTGAAAAAAAATCCTTTAATTAGCAAAACAGAAGCCCAAACTGAAAGGGCACTGGGACACAGACAAAAGAGACCAACCTCACAAATGACAATCATTTTGAAGAAAGATATATATGCGTTTTTGTCTGGGATAGAAAGTGCACTGTGCATGCATCTCGCAATCAAAGACACTGATTTAATATATAAGGTTCACATGTTAAATAGGGACCTGTCATCCACATTACTTTGGTCAGATATCCTCATATGTATAAGCCTTTTAATAATTATCTTATTTAAGGTTTGAATTTTGATATTCTCTTTAAAAATATTGTTCGTTTATTATCATATTCAATCTTTATTAGTGACATTACTTGGATTAATTGTTTGTTATAGAGGACATGGCGATATTTTTTTTTTGTGCAATTGTTTAATACATGTATTAGGTCACTAGCTTCAAAATTTAAATGTGCCTACTAGATATCAATATAGGAAGAAAGAAGTAAAAATAATGTTGATGATACCCATCTAGAAAGAAAAGTTTGTCAATAAAAAATTATTTAAAAAAAGAATTATTTTTAAGTATTTTAAGTTAGATATAATTTCATTCAAGTGTTATTCTTTGACATATGTAAGCAATTTTTTTTAAAAAAAATTATCATTCGATTAATCACTAAAAAATGAACAATTTTTACAGAGCAATTATTTCATATGAAATTGTGGTTAGTATACATCTTATTGATATAATTAATCTTTAAAATAATAGATAACCATATTCTTTATTTTGGTTATTCAATTATAATTTATGATGATTTGAAGAACAGTTTTTCTAAGAAGCATTTACAATAAATTTTTTTTTTATTTTTATGATCATTTACAATAATTTTCTAAAGAATATACTATGCTCACAATAATCTTCTTTAGAGTCCCACTAAGGGAGGGCACACATACATTATTAACCAAATTATCAAACTTAGTTAACCATTTATTTATATATTTTTAACCACAAACTCATTAGCCACTTATTCAATTGATTTAGTCACTTATGAAAAATAATATAATTAATTATTTATCTAGATAAATTAATCTTAATTTGTTAATAAAAAAATCTTACTTTATATCACATTAGTTGAAGATACCAAAACCTTTTAGGAGTAGGTTTGAATCCCTTTTCTTTAATTAAATCATTATATTAATTTTTAAAATAGGATTTATGATGTTTTTATACTTTTCTTTGAGTTTGAATTGTTATTTAATTGATTTTTTTTTCTTATGCATGACCCACAAATTAATTGGAAGAAGGAAGTTTGGAAGAAATTATTCAAGCATATAATATGGTGAGGAAGTGACATGCAAGTGGTGTAATGCAATTGCAGCCTTTTTTGGTTGAAATTGAAGAAAAAGGAAATAAAGGCCTCTGGCCCACGGTCAATACATGATGGTTGGGTATTAAGGAATTTAGGAATCAATTGGCTTCTGCTTCAGAAATTGAAACGGTGCGTCTTGAGGAAGAAAAATAACCACCTAAAAGGTCTTGAAGCCACGGGTGTAAGTGGGTAGTTTGCTTTGATTTTTGAGGAAAAATAAATCTAAATTAATTAAAATTAATTAATTTGATTTGACTCGATTTTTTTATTTTTTGATAGTCAAATCTGAATCCAATCGAACTGAACATTTATAGATTGGTTTGGTTCGGGTAATCGGGTTGACTATTTTTTTAATACAAAAATTAACTAAATAATTAGCTTTTCATAACGAAAAAAATATAATAAACCTATGAGAAAATTTCTAAAAATAGAATCAAATTTATTGATTTGAACACTAATAATTATTTCATGTTTCAGAATGTGTATTAAAAGGTTCATAGAGTGGGAACAAAGAAATATATTGATATTTGTATTAAGAAATTATATTTGAATAAGTTAAAAAATTCTTCAAGAGATATTTAACTTGACAATTTGTATACTACTACTATTCAATTAAAAGAAAGTTGTGAGGCTACTAATCTGGAAGTATATATGTAACCAATTGAACCTCTAAGGACATGAATGGAGTTAATGGAGACTTGATTAGTTGAACTTTGAATCAGTAACCTATCGAATCCAAAGTCTCTAACCTTTACAGTCATATTTTCATCCAAGAGAATGTTGTTGGGTTTCAAATCACAATGCACAATAGGAACTTCACTATAATTGTGCAGGTAATCTAATGTACAAGTAGCATCAATATCTATATTCAGTATCTCCTTAAGGTTCAACTCGCTTTCATTTGCATGTTTTCTCTTCCTTTTAAGTCAATCTTCAAAGTTCCAATTACTTAAGTACTCATAAATTAGAGTTAGAAATTCATTGTTTTTAAAGTCAATACTAGAGTATTTAAAGTCAATCATCGTTTCTAAGCTTCCAAGTTTAGATGATGTTGTTGTTGTTACTTTCATTTTTTTGTTCTTTATGTATAGTAGCAAGTAAATTGTCAGACATAATATCAGTGTTACCACTGTGACTATGATGATGTAATGTCTGACATGCCTTCTTCCATGACCATGAGGCTCACATGCAAAATACAAATAAAATTTTTTATTACCTTCTAAATGGATAGCAGAAAGATTTTGAAAAACCTTACGATTAAGAATGATTCCTTCTAAATCATTATAAGAGAGGTTCAAATGCTGAATGACATATAGATTTTGAAGTTCAATATGAATGGATCCAGAGAGTTGGTTGAAGGAAAGATCCAAAGTTTTCAAGTCTCTCATCTCTCCAAGAGTTTTTAAATAAGACTAATAACATATTCTCAGTCGAAAATCATGCAGTCTTGGTGAAAGCGAATTAAAGATTTTGACAAAGGAGTTTTCTTGCTTTTCTATGTTGAATGAAAATGACATTTTAAGAGTTGAAAATTGATAAAGTATTATAAAAAATAAAAAAATAAGTAGTAGTTAAAAAATATTGTAGCATGATTTTTTTTAAAAATAAAATATATAAATATATGATTTGATTTGATTCGATTTTGAAATTTTAAATCCGAGAATCTAAATTAATTAAATTTTAATTAATTTAGATTTTATCCAAACCAATCAATATATCCAAATCAAATCAAACTAATTTAATTAGTTCAATTTAAATTAATTAAATTAATTAATTATCTGAACTAATTTACACTCCTACTTAAAACTACGCACGTATAAAAGTGGGGCTTGGTGCCGCACCACTCAATCACTCACATGAATATGCGAAAAAAAAAAGAATGTTTTACTAAACTTTTTTTCTTCTTCTAAAAATTATTACAGGTTTCAATTTGCTCAATAATTTAATTGTTGAAGTTATCGTATTATTAATCCAAATTTTATTTTTTTAACAAAAGGTATTCTTTTAAGAATAGTATGAGCAAACGACACATGGAGTCATGGAGATCATTTTAGAATTGAGATTTAAAGGAAACTTGGGCCTTTATTACTTAGATTTTATTCACAATTTATTTAAATACTAAAAAAATAAAAAATTGAAATGTGTAACTTCTTCAATAATAACTTCTATAGACTTTCTTATAATTTGCATATGTTATTTTGGGATAAATCTATTAAGAATAGAACTACATAGTTATAATTTATTTTCATCTAATTAAATTAAAGTGAGTAAAAGACTTGATAAATACAAATTTAGAAAAAAAATATAATTATATATATATATATATATATATATATATATATATATATATAAGAAATTCGATTCTATTATATCTTAAGAAAACAGGAAATGAAAAGGAACTGTTCTGCTCTGATGGCAGAAATGTGGGGCATTCTTCTAGGAATTTCCTTAGCCCGGAGATTGGGTTACAAAAAGCTTATTGTCGAAAGTGACTCTGCTGCCCTTGCTATCATAAACAACTCAAGCATTGATCGATCTCAGGTTAACAGATTAGCTCAAAGGATCCTGGAATGAAGGAAGAAAGATTGGGACATAACCTTTGTGCACACTCTGAGAGAAGGTAACAATTGCGCAGATTGGATGGCTCGCTGGGCTCTCTCTCATGACTTCAACCGCAACGAATGGAGACTTCCCCCTCCTGAATTATCCCTTTTGCTTGTTGCTGATGTTACAGGGGCCTCTCTGCCTCGTACCCTCCCTTCATTTGTTTAGTTTTTTGTTTAGGCCTTTGGCCTTCCCATGTACCAAAAAAGAAAAAAGAAAAAGGAGCGCCGTTTACTGAAGAACGCCGCCCAAGGACAGCGAAAGAATGCAGTTTGGTAAGGGCTTTTTCATGATTTCTTTGACTATTATAATTTTTTTTATGAATTAATTTTATTTTATTTTTTAAAGTATTTTTTATTTGATAAATAAGAGATTAATTTTTAAGATGATCAGAACTAAAATGAAGACTCCTATCAAATGTATTATTTTTATATACATAAATATTAAAATCAATAAAAAATTATATATTTAAAACTTAAAAGACTCAAAATTTTTTTACTTAAATTAATACACATTAAAAAATTAATTTTATTTTATTAGGACTAAGATGTAATGTAGTTATGATTATTTTTGTTGTTTTATATTTTATTTCTGTATGGTTGAGGAGTTTATTATTTCACTTAATGATTTTAGTTGCCTAATCACCTTTTAATTGTTTTGAGGAAAAATTACACTATGAGGTTAACGTTAATTATGCTGTCACCCTCATTGTTTAAACAATTATACATACACCCCTTAATTTATCTTAAGTTGTTAATGGTTTTAGTTGTCTGATCACCTTTTAATTGTTTTGACGAAAATTGCACTGATTTTTCTGAAGTTAACGCTAATTACTCCGTCACCCTCCATATTAAATAATTACACTTACACCTTTCAATTTATCTAAAGTGGTTACACCGTTATCCTTTGCAGATAATGCTCCATTAAAAAACTAATGGATCACCATTCACGTGCTTTTCATGTGACTCCATGTGCCTTTTCTAATTCTTTTTTTGACCTTTATTAGTGAAGTGATTGTTAATGCCCTTTAATGCAAATCATCCTCTTTGCAGCAACATATATAAAACCACGCTAAGGCTCCTTTGCCATCCCTTCATGAATGATCCTAAATTCCTAACAATTTTCCCTTGTTTCACCATTCTCGTTGAAACAGCAAACCACAATCACTAGGGTTCCATATTCATAGGGAAATTAAAACCAAAACAACCCCAGCCTTTCCCAAGCAAATAGCACAACCCAAAACCAGAAGCCACACTCCAAACCACCATTATCCATCGTGATCGAGGCCCCAACACCATTGTCGACAAACATATTCCTTTGAACTTAGAACCCAATGCAAATGTCCCTACTCTCCAACTTCAACGTGTTTCACCATTAAATTGTAGATCACAAATTAGTCAATGGAGATAGTCAATCAAACAATAAGCTCAAATGCGATGAAAAAGGGGAAGAAACCAATTAAATCCCGAAGAACAAGTTCCAATTTGAGCTCATCCATCAAACCCCGCTTTTGGTCACGTTCCAATTCTGTCACCTACGTTCCCCAAGTCTTCCAACAACTTCATCTTGTAACTGCACTTTGTCCCCTCCAACAAGAAGAACAAGCACCCCTAGTCCACTAGATATTGGAAAAAATAATGTTCGCTCCTACGCCCACCTTTTCAAGCCAATCCACGATCTGGGCCTTCTATGAAAACACTCCAAGGTCCTCTGCGTCTTCGCCAGAGACAGCCACGAGGTAATGACAACGTCCCATTTCGGGGTCAAAGATGTCACTGGTGTTGAGCTAACCAATTTTTCAATCTCCACCGTCTGATCTTTTTCACCTGATTGTGGATTTCACTTCCGGGTATTTTTTACCCAAGTGATCCAAATTCTCAAACCCTAAAACAAAGGAAGGAGGGAATGAGGGCTTGGGGTTGAATGGAATGGGGCATGGGTTCCTTTGGTGTAATTTTTATAAGGATTAAATTAGACATTTCATATAAGCTACTAACAGTAGCTAACGACATCAAATTTAAGGGGTGTGAGTATAATTATTCAAACAAGAAGGATGCCAGTGTAATTAGCACTAACCTCAGGGGAGATTGGTGTAATTTGCACTTATTTTGATGTCTATAATGTAACAGAAAAGTAATTTTTGATGTTTGCTTCTTATATAATAAACACTATAAATTGAGCGAAAGCTAGAGATATATAAACACAATTTGTGTGATCTTGGTGGGAATATTAGAATATTTTATAAACTAGTATAAATCATATTATAATTTTATAAAACCTATATTAATTAGAAGTCAAAATTATTAGAACATTTTGTTTAGCCTAAATTGTGATCAATATTATTATTGAGCCTATTATTATTAAACCACTACTCATATGTGAGTTTTGTTTATGAGTTATGTATATGAGTTAGTTATAGTGGGTATGTTTAACCCATTTTAGTTATCTTATATATACAGGTAGAGACTCTTATTCCTAACCACTCTAGTGCATACAGTTGCCACATTGATACTGACGCGTGAACGACTACTGTGGAATAGGAATGGTATCTCTCTCTCATAAGTTTATTTTTAAGGGTTTCAACAATGACTTCATCATTAGTATCTTTATAAGGTAACTCTAAAATTCTTTATATATTTTGATATATCATAAATTTTGAAATTAATATATCCAAAAATTTTTAACAATTGGTATCAAAGAGGTTTTAATCCTAATTATGACTATCAATTTTTTGTTTGACCTAAAAAAAATGTATGAGGTTTGAAATTGAAGAAATTCGAAATCTTAACTTATGTGATATTCAATTCAAATCTTTTTCATGATTAATTTTAAAAATTAGGTGAGGGTTTTTGTAAATCGGGTTATCCTGAGTTTAAAAATATGTATATTACATTATAATATTGTGAATTCACAAAAAAATACTCAAATCCGTGTAGCCCTAAAACGTTTAAATTTTATGATTTGTTTTTCTTTTGATGATCAATTTGAGAAACTAATTTAGGGTTATTGAATATCTCTAAATTTCGTTTTCATAGACACAAGAAACGTGTCAAATGGTTAAGAAATCATTAAGATTTTATCATCTTTTATGCCGCGGACATGGCCATGTTTTGATCCAAAAAATCCTTTTTTTTTTTGTTTCTTTGATGAAATTAACTTAGGAGAATTATAGATCTCGTTTTTCTAATTCACACGAGCTATGAATTGCATAAAATGGTTGACAATTAAGGGAGAAATTGTGCGTGACCCGTTCCACCATGAACCGGGTCGTGTGACCCGTTTAACAGAGAAACAGGTGAGGAAGATAAGTCTTCCTCCCACGCCCAGTTGTGCCCCAGGCGCGTGAGGGCGCTTGAGTCCTGTAGAAAAATGATTTTTCAATTTTGTTTTTTAGGTTATGCTTCACATGTCCTTTTTTATTTTTTGATAAATTTTATTTATTTTATTTATTTATTTTTTCATGTTTATTTATTATTTATTTCAAAAAATTTAGAGATTAAAATTGTTAAAAAGATATGATACTCTCATCTTTTTCCTCTGAAAATTTTTGTGTATTATTGTGATATTTCTAGGCATAATATATATTATGCACTCTCAGAGTTGATGCTGTTTGGTCACTGAAATAATTTTTGATGTTATTTTGTCCATAAATTAATATATAATATTTTGAAAACTATTTATTTTGTTATTATTTATGCAATTTTAATATGAGAGTTATTGTTTAAAGTATTGCGATACTATTTTAGGACACTTTGCATGGTTGTGAGCTTGCCTTCGCAAGACCAATTGTGGCAAGGTGCTATTTTGTTGATAAAATATTATTATTTTGTGACATTATGGATTATACTGATAATGCGCTTACTCTATTAGTTTGCCTTTATTAATGTAATTCTTATTGATTTGTTAAAGACATTGATATTTTGTCCTTAAAGTTTTCAGTATCCTCTCGGTACTAGCTTTAATGTCTGTGGGAGTAAGTTAATGTGTTGTAATTCGAGACCCTTAGACAGGATTACAATTGCATAAAATAACTCCATTGTGGTTATTGCTCATCTTATTTTTTGAAATACTCGACAAAAAAAACTCTCTTTAAAATATTGATTCAACTTTGCTTATGAAAATAAATGTTTCGACAAAGTAGTGTGTGACCAATTATGAGGAATGGGTTGAACCAATGAGTTTATTTTTGACCATCTCTTTTATTGATGTTGCTCTCGCTGTGGATGAGCCCCGAAGCCCATAGATATGTCTTCTGTTGCGATTAGGGTGAAATATGAAAGGTGAGATCATTCAAATAAAGTTTGTCTCATGACTATAAAGTATAGTATGGATAAAGCCATTAATGAGAGTTTTTATGAAGCAGATAATGTCAACCAATTTTGTAAGACTTTTGACAGATCTAGAAGGGCTTGTGACCTCTCTGTATTGACCAAGACTAAGCATGATGGTGTGAATGGTGTAAATGTGCCATGAAATTTGCATATTGACTCAAATGAGCTAATTATATAGAGTTTAATAATTGGATTAAAGAGAAGGAAGTTGAACACGTGGCTCTAATATATTTTGAATCCAATCTTGTTAATGTTCCTTCTAATACTTATTGGTTAGATATTGGTGCAACTACTCACGTTACAAGCTCATTACTGGAGTTCAAAATAGGCAAAAGCCAAGCGAGGGAGAATTGATAATCATAAAGGAAATAGAGTTAGTGTTAAAGTAGAGTATATAAATGTTATTTCCTTGAAACTGTGTACTAGATATTCTTTAGGTTTAAAAGGTACCATCTATGTGTCATCTATAAGAAGGAACTTGTTTCTGATTTTTGTTTTGGATAATTGCACTATCATGTCTGTTTAATGATAAGAAAGTTTTCCTACCTTATGATTCCATTTTGATTATTTTTTAAGTTTCGTCTAAGGGTCCGTTTGGATAGTGAAATCGCAATTGAAACATAAAATTTTAATTTCAATTCTAATTCTTTCAGAATTAGAATTAGTCTAGAATCTTAAATTCTATGTTTGGGGTTGTCAAAGAATTAAGATAAGAAATTGTAATTCTAAATTCAATTATAATTTTATTATTTAAAGGTATGATCTAAAATATTAAAAAATTATTTATAAAATTAAAATTAATAAAAATATTCATACAATAATATTTTATAATATAATAATTTTTTTTCATAAAGAAATTTTTATGATTTTTTTTAGAAAAAAATAAATAGCTATTATGATAATTTTTATATAAATATATTTTTCTATATAAATATAGAATCTCATTAAATATGATTGTTCATAAATAAATGTAGAGAGAGATGGTTTAATTTTTAAGTTATGGAATTAGTAATTCTTAAGGTATAAGCTAAGAATTGAGAAAGATTTAACTTAGTTATTTTTTAATTCTATGGAATTGGTTTATGGAATTACAATTCAAATTCTAAATGGCATTCCAAACATAAAAATTAAAATTAAGAGGTCCAATTCCAATTCCAAGTTCTAATTCTATGCTTAATTTTAGGAGCCAAACGGACACTAATGGTCTTTATATGTTAAATATTGACCATTTTTTTGTTGATCTAATGACATTTAGATATCAATAATGTTGTTGGGAACAAGCGTGGTAGAGTTGCTGAAAACTCTTTTATATTGTGGCATAAACTTTTCAGACATATCTCTAGGGAGAGAATGAAGAGAATGGAGAGGTTGATGAAGGAGAATATTTTTCATGATATGGATTTCTCTGATTTTGATACCTGTGTTAATTGTATAAAAGAGAAACTTACAGCTGGAGTCAAGAGGAGTGGGGTTACTAGGAGTGAAGAAATACTATAGCTAATTCATACAGATATTTGTGGACCCATTACTCATATTGTTATGAGTGGTTTTAGGCACTTTATCACTTTTATTGATGAATTCTCTAGATACGGGTGGATTGATTTGCTGCGTGAGAAATCTGACTCTTTGGATGCCTTTAAAGCATTCAAAGCCGCTGTTGAATTGAAATTTAGTAAGTAGATCAAATGTGTTAGGTATGATAGGGGGCGGTGAGTACTATGGCAGGTATGATGAAACTGGTAGAAATCTTGGACCTTTTGCTAGGTTCTTACAGGATTATGGTATTGAGGTACAGTACACTATATCTGACACTCCGCAACAAAATAGAATTGCAGAATGGTGAAATGTATGTTTGATCATTCTATTCTTCTAAAATTCTTGTAGGGAGATGCCTTGAAGACTGTTGCTTATATATTAAATCATGTACTAAGTAAATCTATGCTGAAGACTCCATATGAGCTTATGTTAGGCAAACAGCCTACTTTAAGGCATTTCCGTGTTTGGATTTGAAAGGCAGAGGTGAGACAACCCACATTTAAAGAAACTTGATCCCAAAACCATTAATGATTTCTTTATTAGTTATTGTATTAGCTCAAGGAGTTCTATGTTCTATTGTCTTTCTCATACTACTAGAGTTATTGAATTCAATCAGACTATCTATTTTGATGGGGACCAAGAGCATGGTGGAACTCAGGAGTCACGATTGTTGATTTTAGAGAAGAGCACGTTGTTGTTCCTATTCCTATTGTACCCTTTCTAGGGAGAATGCCATTTTCTTTTATCTATAATGATGATATTGTTGATAATGTCCATGTCCCTCAATAAGTCAAAAATAATGTACAAAATTCAGATGTTGTTGTGACTTCACTGAGAAAATCTGAGCGAGTTCCTATATCCACTGACTCTACTAGATTCAAAGATTATATTGTGTTCCTATAAGAGCATGAGTTTAATTCAGTTGAGGATTCTAATCATTTTTCTTTCTTTCAGGAGGTCATTTTTAGTCCTGATAGTGCACAATGATTGGTGGCTATGGAGGATGAGTTGACTTCTATGAAAAAGAATAATATTTAGAAATTGATGAAGTTGTCTACTAGTTGTAAAACTGTTAGTTGCAAATGGATCTTTAAGACCAAACATATTGCTAGAGGTGAAATTGAGAGGTATAAGGACAAATTTGTTGCTAAGGGATATAATTAGAGGGAATGCATTGATTATAAGGAGACTTTCTCACTGGTCTCCACTAAAGACTCTTTTTATGTTATGATGGCTTTGGTTGCTCATTTTAAAGAACATATTATTGACCAATGCATTTATCTGAAGTTTAGTGAAAGCAAATTCATCATTCTTATTTTATATGTTGATGATATATTGTTAGCTAGTAATAATGTTGATTTTCTGAATGAGACTAAGCAGATATTGACAGCGTACTTTGATATGAAAGATCTTGGTGATGCCTTTTTTGTACTGGCAATTAAGATTTATCATGAAAAATCTTGTGGTATTCTTGACTTGTCTCAAAAGGCTTATATTGAAAGGATTCTGAATAGATTTAATATGAAAATTTGTAATCATTGAGGATATTATTAAAATGATGAAAGACTCAATACCTTAATCAATTCAAAATGATAGAGATAATAAAAATAGGAAAATATTAATCTTTTCTTGTAATCTAACCTACATATATGCTCAAACATAAAAGCGATATTCCTTTCGTTGTTAGGTACTTGGAAATACTCCTTCTTGGTGTGACTAATTGGTAGGTCATTAACAAATCATGCAGGTATCCCTCATGGTACCAAAGATCATATGTCAACTTATACGAGGTTAGATCACCTTGAGGTGATTGACTATTCTAATTTTGATTATGGTAGTTGCCTAGATGACCACAAGTCTATATCAGGGTATATATATCTTTATGTTGGAAGTAGGAGTTGTTTTTTGAAAAGTATCAAACATCCACTCATGAACGATCTATTCTCAATCACACACTATATAGGCCAATATGTATATTTGCCTATAAGGCCACTGCATCAAATGATACTGGTTGAACATGTATCAATTGAAATATCCATATTATGGAAAGTATTTCTATGTCTCTTAGTATCTATTTGCCAATATTATGATCATATAATGCTTCTCTCAAATCAATAAGAGCTCTAAGCACTTGGAGGTTTTGACACAATGTAATAAACATGTTACAGAACTCGAAGATTACACATGTTCAAACTATAAATCGAAAGTATATCCACATAACTTATGTTATTCCTAAACAAAGCTTTTAATTGTCAAAGTTTTGTTGATCATGAGACCTATATAGGTATAGTGAGAAAGTCTTTTGATTTGTTTTGAAGTTAATCCTCCTTTATTTTGATCCTTTTGTAGTCCACCATCATTTTATTATTATGTCTCGAGACTTCAAATTATATTATTATTAACCCATATAATATTGTATTATTATTACTAAATTTTATTTGTTTGAATTGTAGCATGTTGTAGAGACATTTTGGACCTAGTTTTATTTTGTTATTATGCTAAGATGCTTATTAAATCTCAGAAAGCATCTTGGGCGAATGCTTGAGCTATTTTGTTGAGAAATACACTTTGATAATATATTGACATGCAATTTTGATGTGCTTTCCTATTACCCATATATCACATTTTGTTAGGTCACTGAGATATGAATATCTTGCATGTATGATATTAGTACTCCTTCGAGTATGATATTAGTACTCCTTCGAGTATGATTTTCTGCATTGTTGAGATACTTGTAGTCTTATTTTGGACCAGTTGTTGAGAGTGTTGGCTTGATTTTGACATCATGTTGTCGCTACATATTGTTTGATTAATCTAGAGAATTATTTTCCTATTGAAATAATGTAATATGATTTATGTCGTTCAAGTGGAAACATGTTAGAATTCTTTATGAACTAGCATAAATCATATTATAATTGAATAAAACCCAAATTAATTAGATGTCAAAGTTATTAGAGTATTTTGTTTAGCTCAAATTATGATCAGTATTGTTATTAGGCTTATTGTTGTTAAAGCACTACTCATATGTGAGTTTTATTTATGGGTCTTGTATATAGGTTTCTCATAATAGGTAAGTTTAACCCATTTTAGTTATCTTATAAACAAGGAAATAGCATTCATTCCTAACACTCTAGGTAGGATCCAATATATACATTCCATGATATAAGAATATTATCTCTCCCTCATCAAGTTTGTTTTTAAGGGTTTCAACAATGATTTCATCATCGACTCTTTTTTAAGATAACCTTAAAACTCTTTATATATTTTGATATGTCATAAATTTTTGAAATAATAGATCCAAAAAATTTTAGTAGAGAATCCATAGAGCTTAATAAACATTTGTTTCTCTAAATTGCACTAAGAGATTAGGTAAATTAGTGGATAAAGACAATTTAGCATAACTTGAGAAAGAGTATTGAACAAAATAAGAATTTCAATCTTTAGTCAGGAGAATTTATTGGAATATCAAGAACTAGAAGATGTATTGGGTTAACTAGGTGAAATCAAATGCTTTAGTGTGTTCTTTAGTAAATAAACCAAAATTAATTTTTAGTTTTAGCATTATTCTGTTTTATTTATTTACTATGTTACTTTATTTTATTTTATTTTATTTATTTTAAATTTTATTTTTATTTTTGATAATTAATTCTACAACATTTTGATTTTTTAAATAATATTAAAATTAATAATTTTATTACTTAATAAATTACTTTCTTCATATGTCTTTATTTATTACTGTATCACTTAAACGATTTAATGCAGTTGCTAAATTAGAGTTTAGGCAACGTTATGGTATGGTCCAAAGAAATGAATGCACAAGATCATACACGATACATTGAGACACATAAATATTACTACTTACAATACATGAGCCTCAAATCCATATGTCAAGTGTTAGTCAAAAGTTCTAATGCATCAAATTACTTGCTTTTATCCACCATTTTAATTTTCAAACTTTCACTTTTCTGGTAAAATTGTCTTTCCATTACTTTTTACTTTTTAATTTTTTTTTGCCATTTACAATTTTTCTCATTTTTTTCTTGAGCATTTTTGTCCTTAAGAATGCAATTGCTTTTCATCTATCATGATTCATTTTCTCTCTCCTTCACTCATTCTTCTTTTGAACCATGATGCTCCTCACTCCTTCTTCTTTCACCCTCTCCATCTTCTCTCATTTGGAAATCGAATAGATCATATACTGGTGCAAGTGAGTGGTTGTCGTCAAGTCCTAAAACCAGCCTATACAGGTGGACTTTTCAGATGCGACCTATCTCCTTTCGTGTCATTAACGAACACAATGGTTACGAAAAACAAATACCAGGCCAAAGCAGTTTGAGGATGGCTTCCAAAAGGCCGACCTAGAGATATCATCAATATCGTAGGAGGAGCTTTTCTATAAATCGCCTGCTCAATGCGGTACCCACCAGTCAATCAACCTTCTATTCATCTCCTCAATTGGTATGGGTATGACTGATGTGTAGATTTCACCTTTTGGTGGTTGATTTGGCAAATTTTCCTCAAATTTTCAAAACTCTATTTTTTACAAATTCAAAATTTGAATTGTGATCTGGGTCCTTATCATTTTCATAGTTATATTGCATTTCATTTTTGACCATGAAACTCATGCATCAAAAGATTTAAATTGTTTGTTGCTCTATTTGTGTGTTGTTTTTTTATTTCGATTTCTCAAAAGGGTGATCTTACCTTTCAAATCATGGCTCCAAAATCCAATGCATTGAGCAAAGTTGTTCTTGATTTGTGTTTGTTATCTTCAAATTTGTTTGTTTACTTACTTTTCAACCCTTCAAGTCATGGATCATTGGTAGGCATCTTCTAGCCAAAAAAAATATGAAAGATGGAAATCCAAGCAAGATGATTGATATAAAGATATAATCATGAAAATACATTGCTCTTTTTTCCTATTACATGGCTTTCTATATACTTTTTAAAATTGATTCCTTTTTTTTTTACATCTTACTATCTCCTTCCTTATTTGTTTTTTACTTGTGAGTAAAGATATTTCCTTCCTTATCACAAATGAAATTGTATACTTTGTTTGCAAAGAACATGGTCTATAAACTTTTCTAACGAGACTAATGTTGACCATTCTATATTTCATCCAAAAACATGCTAAAGTAAAAAAGGTAAAATTCTGCAATTACTTTTTTGCAATTTTTTCCTATTTTTTCTGTTTGGGACCTCCATTGGTGTTCCGCTTATTTCCTTCTTCCTTTTTTTTGTATCTTTTATTTAATTCACATTTTTTGTCCATTTATTTTTTTGTTCATTTTTTCATTTTTCTTTCCTCATGAAAATTTGTTATCCAAACCGTCATGCATTCATCCAAGATAATGTTCAATCCTATTACTGCTGAGGTGATTTCTTTTAGACAGAGGTACGTTTTTGGTTTGAAGTTATTTTATATAAAGTTATTATGTATAACTTCGCTTATCCAGATGCTTGTTCTGACTTTTACTTGGATGGGTCTCTAGTTTTTTAAAAAAAGGCTTGTTAAAGATAGCTAAATTGTCAAGGGCACAGGGTTATTTTAATAAAATTCACAAAGGAAGAACATATAGGAAAATCATTGGTATTAAATCCTTTTTCATATCTTTCCTCGATGATTTTAGCATTATTGGTGATAATGCATTACATAAAATTCTTTGATAATTTAACCTATATACAATCTTTTTTATACAATCTTTCTAATGATGATCCAACATTATATCAAAGAACTAACACAATGTTCATTTGAATATATAACAATGTCTTTTTTCATGCCTAAAATATAAATTGTTAAAGTCTAATATTGGCTAACACTTATATACATACAAAAAATTAACAAAACATATTAACAACTAACATATGCCATGATTTGCATATTAATAGTGTGCTACAAAACATAACATAACTTAAGATTTATACATAAAGTAAAACATTAAATAAAACATAAACACCGAGGATGGGGAAATATCTTTGAACTAGGAGTTACGAGTTATCAGTCCCAAATATCTTTCAACAAGTCTTCCAAAAGAGCCAAGGACCTCTAGAGTGTATAAATCCATCCAAACTTGAAAAAGTCCAATGAGTATGTATCTCTCCAGATGATTTTGGTGATTAATACTTTTAAAATTGGAAATGCAACTCATATTCTTGAATATAAATATCACATTAAATTACACATTTGATTGATTAAATAAATTATACCTTGAGGTTTGTCAACATAAACAAAGTAATTAAATAGAATTACCTATAAATTATATATCAACTTCAATTAGAACTATATCAAAAAAGCTGCATTTTGTTGATATTTTCATGTACCCAATAAGTACATCAAATACTAAGGAAAAAAAGTACAATATTTGGTGCAAATCTATTTTTACATGAAAATCTCATATCCCAAATCTTAGTAACATTGAGCAAAATTTAATCTTTTTGAGCATTTATTAATTTTTTGTACTAATTATGCCTTTCAATTGTGATAAGCTAGAGATAGGATGCCTTATGACTTTGTAGGCAATAGACTTCTATGTGCCTTGACAGCTAAAAAAAGTAAATTTGTTGAAATGGTTGAGGATAAGGGTCTTAAGATATTGATTAATAAAGGTCCTTGTGCATGTCATTGGAACTAAGATGGATTTTGTAGATGACAATCTAAGATAAATGTGGTAATTAAAATTGATAAATTAAATTAATCTAAACTAATGTAACATTTTGTGATTTTTATATGGGATTGGTAGATAACATTTGTATGGTGGGTTGTGTTACTCTTTGACTCACTTTCATTTTCATCTAATAAGCCTGCCCTCATTTATTGCCCTCATTATCTTTGTATTCATGCTTTAAAAAAAATAGAGCTTGAACATTGTTATTGGATAAGTTAGTGGAAATATCAGACGTGAACTTGCTTGAACCCTCATTGTCTTTGTATTCAATTCATTGGACATGTCATCTGGGCATGCTTTTGCATCTTTTGTTTATTTATTTATTTCGTGTGTGTGCAGATTTTTAGGATTTTTTTGTGTTTGTTATTTGTGAGTTGATTGCTTCTAATAGAGATTATATTTCTATCCTATTAACGATTTTTTTCTTCCAATTTTTTTTATGACTGGCGTGAATTGCAATTCATCGCAATTTGATAACCACAGCATATCCATAATGATAAATCCCTATGTCTAATGCTTCATTTTTTTTTGATCGAATAAGGATGATTTTTCATATAATTTGCCTCAATTGAGAACAAGTTTGCTTTAACCTATTGGAACTTCTCTATGTTGATTTTGTTTCAAACATTTCTTTCATTTTTTATCATTAATATGTGAAATTTAATTTTTAATATAAATAAAAGGATCCAAATGGGTTGAATATTGTTTTATGATGTGTTTATAAGCATTGTTGAGAATATTCATTGATGAACATGTGTTTTTATTGGTATGTACATGTCTAGTTTTTAGGAAATCAGACTGTAATTATAATTCCATTGAATATGTTGTCTGATTTATGACGTGTATGAATATGTTGTGGTGCATAATTCCATTGATTTTTTTATAGCGCAATCTTATGTATATGAAAGTACATTTTTGAAACTTAAATGCCATACAATCACATTAAATCAGAGGCTCCATTGTCTAAATTTTTGGTAGCTTTAAAACTTGGATTTTTGGCTTTGGAGTGTTCTAATTAATCTTATCTCTCTTCTCAGTACTAACTAAACCATGTCAATTGGGAAAGGCTATGTGACATGCCTCTATAATGATCTAAATCAGGTTAACTATTGAATTTTATAGACCTTTCCCTCTTGAGTCATGTTCCTCTGTCTTCGCTTCTTCCCAATATCCTCATGAGTAGTTTGGAGTGGCGAATCAAACTCATGAATTATCAGCCCTGATATTTAAGTTAATGGCAAAAAGGATTTGCTTTTGATAATGTGACGTGAACCAAAGAAAAATAAATGTAGCTACATTAGATGCAATTGAAGAATAGATTTCTTTTTTATTTTAGAATTAAGGCGAATGCATCCAAGAGTTAGGCTTGACTTTCCTCTTTAAAGCTCAAACTTTTTTTATTTTCTTTTTTGTTGCTAGATTGACATTATAAATTTTATTGGTATTACATTATTTTTCTGTTGTAACATCCCATATAAATCTACTCAATTCGTAAATATCTAATGTGTCCAAGGTGTGTAAAAAATAACATCATTTTAAAGTTAGAAAACAACACTTAATAAAATGATTAAAAAAAAACACACTCCAATAAAACAAACTTATATTTTGACAAACGCTTGGTAAAATGTTGATTTTCATTTTAACATAAATAAGGTAGTCTCTCTCTTTCTTAGCCTCATCCAATTACCCTTATTATTAGATCTCACCAGGTATTGTTATCTTATGTGTTTGGATGGCTTTCACAACTTCAGTTTATTTTTGTTGCAGGATGATGGGGTGGTTGATCATCACATATTTTATACATTAATAAGCCCTTGTTTTTAGTGATTTATACTCTTCATGTACTTAATTATTTGATCTTGGATATGTTTTATAAGTTTGGACTCAAATTGGGCTTAATTGATAATTCCCAGCATTGTTAAAGTTTTACACTATTTCTGTATTTTTGTCATATCTTGAATTCTAGATATCTGATAATTATGTGTTTTACCTTGTAAGAAAGTTGAGAGGAAGCTCTACAACTTTGATGAAGAGCTCAAAGTCTCAATCAGATGTCTAGTGGACCTAATTAGGCCTGGAAATTTTGACTCAGGTTTGGGGAGCATATGACATTAAAGTGAGCATATCTTGGTTAATTCAAGTCCAATTCAGATGAAACTTAGGCCATTGCATTCCTACAAGGCCCAGTTGTGTTTGGGAAGTGTAATGAGGCACTAGAGGCCAATTTAGGGGGTAGTTTATAGCTATATAAAGGGGAATTCGAGAATCAACTTTTATTACACACTTTTCTCACCTCTCTCTAGAACTCTCTCCTCTCTTTTCCCCTTCTCTCTAATTTTTGTTTTTTGAGTTTTCCTCTTCTCATGGAGGGCTAAACACCTTGTAATCAATTTGGGATTTTTGAAGAAATTTCTATTTGGATTCTTGAGATCTTGTTCTGATTTTACTTTTCTTTGATTTGTATTTGGATTCTTCTTCTTCCCCTTCTTTTTCTTAATCTTGATTTGATTGGATCTTGATTTGGATTGAGATTTGTGATTGAATTTAGGTTGATTAATCTAGTTTAGTCATGGAATTAGAAGTTAAGTGTTGATTTGTGCTTAGGTTGATTGAATTCGGATCTAAAATTAACATAAATCTAACATGAATTATGCGATTGCGAATTTGTGTATCAATTGTTAATTGAATTAATTTGTCTAGATGATTCTAGAATTAATGAGATTTCGGTTAATTCCAAGTCAATCATTCAAATACAATTCAAATGTTTGTTTAGTGATCTATGATAGAATCCACCAAATTTCGGATAGATTTCTGAATTGATTGCGCTTTTAATTGATTGTTCTTTCCTTAATTCTGTTGTTTCGTATTCTATTTCTCAACTCTTTCCCCCTAATCTCGGCTTGATCTGATTAATTTGCAACTAAGATCCTTAAGAGACGATTCAATGTTAACTCCTATGCTACAAGTCATAGGTATAACTCGGTTTTAATTTTGATTGAGTTCGGCGCTCGTCAAAATTTTGGCGCCATTGTTGGGGATCCTTTAGTTGTAATTTGATCACATTTAGTTACGTTACTAACAATTAACTCCTGTTTTGATCATGTAGTTGTAGTTGTAGTTGCATCAATTCTGCATTTTGTTTCTGCATTCTGTTACATTCATGTAGTTGCATTAGTTGCCTTATTTGCATACTGTTATATAATATTGCATTGCATTATTTAGTTGCATAATTCTACTGTTAAATGCTGCATTGTGCATTCTACTGCATAATTATAGTTTTTCTAGTTTTACTGCTCCATTGCATTTTGTTGCATTGCACTGCATTCTATTGCATTGCATGATTGCCTCATAATTGTATTGCATTGCATTGCCTAACACTACTGATCATTTTGCTGCAACTAACACAATTGCTTAATTACTTGCTACCTGCCATTCTGCAGCATAATTACTGTTTCATTGGTTTCTTGCAGCTGTTCACCATCCTTTTGCAGCCTTTAGTGATAGTTGCATTGCAAGTTGCTCTTGTAAGTGTTATTGAATCATTTTGGATGAGTTCCTAACTTCTTAACATTTTTTTACCTAGTCAGCATTTTTCTTCACTTGGTTTTCATTTTTTTTTTGTGGCAAAAAAGGTATTAGTAGAAATCATGAGGTAAAAAAATAGAATTTTGAGCTGAAACTTGGTCCCTAAAGGTAAAGCACCATTCTAAGCAAAATGTTCCCATAGGGATCATTTTTCAAAAAATTGACCAAAATCCATCATCTGGTAAGGTTTTTGAAAAAATTAGTTGAAACTATGACATTTTTGTAATTTTTGTATAGACAAACATGCTCTGATTGAGCTGAAAATTGGTCAGTTGAAGGAAAATGACATTTTACACAAGGCTTATAGGTTTGCCGTAAGGTCACCCCTGGTTTGCCAAAATTCCATCATTTAGACCACTTTTTCAATTTTTGAATATTTTTTATTGTATTTTTTAGTTCCATTTTTGTGTAGTTTTAATGCTGTACAAGTCTCATAATTTTTAAAAATGTTTAGATAGGTGAACTAGATTTATTTTGGTAGATTTTTTTTGTGTTGTCTAGTGTATTTTGCTTGTTTGTTATTTTTGTATTTTATGTGCTTTAATTGGTATATGACTAGGTCTAATTCTGATTTCTTGCTAGAATTTGATCATGAGACTGATAGAACATTTCATAGGTTGATTAGTGCTCGTAGGCTAAGTGAGCGGATTGCTTTTGAATTTAATTGTGACATTGATTCTGTCATTGCTGAATCTGTCATCGTATCCGAGAGTTCTATTGATTTTTCAACCATGGCTAATAACATGCATAATAGGACTCTTAAAGAGCTTGCTGCCACTGATGTCACTTATCAACCATTATGCATTCAGTATCCTGAAATTGATGTTGATTTTGAATTAAAGTCTAGACTAATCCATTTGCTTCCTAAGTTTCATGGACTTGGAGGTGAGGATCCCCACAAGTATTTGAAGGAGTTCCATGTTGTGTGCTCAACTATGAGACCTCAAGGCATCCATGAAGAACACATCAAGATGAGGACATTTCCCTTCTCCCTTGCTGATGCAGCCAAGGACTAGCTTTACTATCTTTCACCTGGTTTTGTGACTTGCTGGAATGACATGAAGAAGCTATTTTTAGAGAAGTTTTTTCCTGCCTCTAGAGCTGCTGCAATCCGGAAAGACATATGTGGCATCAGATAGATTTCTGGTGAAACCTTGCATAAGTATTAGGAGAAATTCAAGAAATTGTGTTCAAGTTGTCCACACCACCAAATCAGTGATCAATTGTTGATCCAATATTTTTATGAAGGACTGATGCCAATGGACAGAAGCATGATTGATGCTGCTAGTGGAGGAGCCTTAGTAGACAAGACCTCTGCTGCTGCAAAAGATCTGATAGCAAACATGGCAGCAAACACTCAACAGTTTGGCACACAAATGATTACCTCAACCAGAGGAGTGAATGAGGTTCAAGTGTCTCATGTAAACCAGCAGAGAATGGAATATAAACTTGATGAGTTGACCTCTTTGGTGAGACAGTTAGCAATGGGACAACAACCACCTATGCAAATAGCTGCAACTGTATGTGGAATCTGTTCTTGTCCATCTCATCCTACAGATGCTTGTCCAATACTTCAGGAGGAAAATTCTGCCATTCAAGCCTTTCCTGTTGCTGCAGCAGGAATTTTTCCTAGCAGATCCCAATATCAGCAACCCCAGTAACCCAGATATGATCCATTCTCCAACACATACAACCCTGGTTGGAGAGACTATCCAAATTTGAGATATGGAAATACAACACAGCAGTACAAGCAGTCATTCCAATAGCCATTCCAGCAGCCAATGACATAGCAGCAGCAGTTTCAACATCAAGCTGGACCAAGTAGGCAATTTCAACAGCCTAGGCAGCAACCCTTCCAGTTACTAGGTCCAGCAACCACAAAATCTGAGCCTTCCTTTGACGACTTAGTGAAGCAGATGGCTACAAATAGCATTCAATTCCAGCAAAAGACAGAGGCTTCCATACAGAATTTAGAGACACAAATTGGACAATTAGCCTCTACATTAAGTCAGCTACAGTCCCAAGGTTCTGGGTAGCTTCCCTCCCAAATAGTACTAAATCAAAAAAAAAAAAGATGTGCATGCTATTATGTTGCGGTCTGGAAAGTCAGTTCAAGCATCACTTGAACCTCAAGTTGCAGCTAGCAAACCACAAGTCGTAGCAGATTCTTAGTCTGATTCTGATAAACCAGCAGTTGTTGATGATGAGCAGTAATCTCCCATAGCCCTACCCTTTCCCCAGAGAGCTATCCAGTCAAGAAAAATAGTAGAGGCCGAGAAGGATAAAGATTTGCTTGAGACTTTTAGGAAGGTGGAAGTCAACATTCCACTACTAGATGCAATCAAGCAAATACCAAAATATGCCAAATTTTTTAAGGAGCTATGTACTCATAAGAGGAGACTAAAGGGCAATGAAAGAGTTAGCATAGGGCAGAATGTTTCAGCCATCATCCAGCCAAATATACCTCTAAAATGCAAGGACCCTGGAACATTCACCATTCCTTGCATAATAGGTAGCCAATAATTCACTCATGCAATGTTGGATTTGAGTGCCTCCATTAATGTCATGCCCAAATCAGTCTTTGAATCCTTGCACATTGGAGAGTTGAAGCCTACCAGAATCATCATTTAGCTGGCAAATAGGAGCACGACTCATCCATTAGGAGTGCTGCTTGAGGATGTTTTGGTAAGGATAAATGAGTTAATATTTTCAACAGATTTTTATATTATGAACATGAAAGATGAATTTGTATCCAGTCAGCCGCAATTAATTTTAGGTAGACTTTTCTTAAAAACTGCTAAGACTAATTTTGCAGGTAGACTTTTCCATGGAATTTGGTGATAACCTAGTTCAATTTAATATCTTTGATGCCATGAAGCATCCTTTAGAAGAGCATTTTATTTTTCAGTTAGATGTCCTTGATATGCTAGTTGATGATGTGCATTTTGATATGTTAGCTGAATTTCCTGAGATTGTGAGATTTCTAGATAGTGTTGCTGTTTTTGCATGTGCTATTTCTGATTTTACTGATTCTGCAAACTCTGATTTTGATACTGATGCTAATTTTGATAATACTGATGTTTATGAAGATTTTACTATTTGTGATACTATTTTTTATCGTGCTAAATATGTTCTTTCTAATCAATTTGTTGTTTCTGATAAATTCCCTGCTTCTGATCCTACTTCTATTTTTGATAAATTTGCTATTTTTAATTATGGTAAGGCTGCATCTTCTGATACTCTTGTTGTTGTGAATGGTAAATCTGAATTTTCTGAGATTCTTGCTGTTGCGAATGGTGAATCTGCATGTTCTACATTACCTTATTCTATGATATATGATCTTGCTGTTTAGGAAGTTTCTGTACCCAGGTTGATACCTTCAATATAGAAACCACCTACCCTTGAGTTTAAGCCTCTGTCTGAGCATTTGAAGTATGCATATTTGGCGGATGATGAGCAGCTTCTGGTGATTGTAACCTAAAACCTCTATGCTGTCCAGGAGGCGAGATTGTTGCAGGTTTTGAGAGCAAACAAGAGGGCCATCGGATGGACATTGGCAGACATTCCTGGCATTAGCCCTTCCACATACATGCACAAAATTTTACTTGAGTATGGAGCTAAATCAGTGCGACAACCCCAGAGGAGACTGGACCCTCTGATTCTGGATATGGTAAAGAAAGAGATAACCAAGCTACTACAAGTTGGTATTATTTACCCTATATCTGATAGCACTTGGGTGAGTCCTGTGTAGGTTGTCCCCAAGAAATCTAGAGTGATAGTTGTGGCCAATCAGAAGAATGAGCTGATTCCTACCAGAGTGCATAATAGTTGGCGAGTCTGCATTAATTACAGGAGGCTTAACTAGGCCACGCGGAAAGATCACTACCCCTTACCTTTCATTAATCAGATGCTGAATCAATTGGCTGGGAAATCCCATTATTGCTTCCTAGATGGATACACTGGCTACTTTCAGATCCACATTATACCTGAGGATCAGGAGAAGACCACATTCACTGCCCTTTTGGCACTTTTGCTTATAGGCGGATGCCTTTCGGCCTCTGCAATGCCCCTGGTACCTTCCAGCGGTGCATGGTAAGTATTTTCTCTGACTTTCTAGAAGAGTGCATGGAGGTGTTTATGGATGATTTCATTGTATATAGTTCTTCTTTTGATTCTTGTTTCAATAGTTTATCTAGAGTACTGCATCGATGCATTTAAACTAACATTGTCCTAAATTTTGAGAAATGTCATTTCATGGTAGAACAGGCTATAATTTTGGGTTATGTAGTGTCTAGCAAAGGTATTGCTGTTGATCCTGCAAAAATAGATGTTATCACTTATTTATCTTACCCTACATGCGTGCGGGAAGTCCATTCTTTTCTTGGACATGCAGGTTTTTACAGGCGCTTTATCAGAGATTTCAATCAAATATCCCTTCCGCTATCCAACCTGTTACAGAAAGATATGGAGTTCTTGTTTGACCAGAAATGCATGGAGGCCTTTGATAATTTGAAGTGAGCTTTGACCAGTACCCCTGTTATTCAGCCACCTGATTGGACACTTCTATTTGAGCTAATGTGTGATGCTTCTAACTATGCTGTAGGAGCGGTCTTGGCACAGAGAGTGGGCAGAGCTTCCCATGTGATTTACTATGCTTGACAAACTTTGGATGCTCCTCAAGCAAATTACACAACCACAGAAAAAGAACTTTTAGCTATTGTGTTTGCATTAGACAAGTTTCGATATTATTTGCTCAGTTCTAAGGTTGTGGTATTTTCTAATCACGCAGCTTTGAAATTTCTTTTGAAGAAGCCTAAAGCTAAGCCACGATTGATTAGGTGGATGCTGCTACTCTAGGAATTTGATGTGGAGATTCGAGATAGGAGTGGAGCAGAAAATTTAGTGGATGATCACTTAAGCAGAATTGAGAGAGCCTCAGATCCTCTTCCCATTGATGATTCGTTTCCTGATGAGTAGCTTTTACTGCTGATATGTAAGGTCACTTCTCCTTGGTTTGCGGATATGGTGAATTACCTTGTTGCTAGTGTTTTCCCTCCATGTTTTACTAGGGCTCAGATTGATAAGTTGAAGAATGAGTCTAAGTATTATGTGTAGGATAATCCTTACTTGTGGAGATTTTGTAGTGATCAAGTCATTAGGAGATGTGCACCTGATAATGAGTTCCATTCTATTCTTAGCTTTTGTCATACACTTGCATGTAGTGGTCATTTTGGTCCCCAATGGACTGCTAGGAAGGTTTTGGACTCTGGTTTATATTGGCCTACCCTATTCCATGATACATATTTGTTTTGTAAATCTTATAAACAGTGCCAAAGAATAGGGAATATTTCTCATAGAAATGAGATGCCCTAGTAACTCTTATTATTCTGTGAGATTTTTGATGTTTGGGATATTGATTTTATGGGTCATTTTCCTGTATCATTTGGTTTTGTTTACATTCTTCTTGCTGTAGATTATGTATCTAAATGGGTAGAGGCTAAGGTCACTTAGATTAATGATTCTCAAGTGGCTGTGAATTTTGTTAGGTCTCACATCCTATGTAGGTTCAGCATTCCGAGGGTTATAATCAGTGATCAGGGTTCACACTTTTGCAATCGAAGCATGGAGGCTTTGATGAAGAAGTATGGAGTCGTGCACAAGGTTTCTACATCTTACCACCCTCAGACCAATGGGCAAGCCGAGGTCTCCAACAGAGAGATCAAGCAGATACTTCAGAAGATAGTCCAACCAAACAGGAAAGACTGGAGCAAGAGGCTTTATGATGCTCTGTGAACCTACAGGACCACCTATAAGACTCCGATTGGGATGTCTCCTTATCGAATTATTTTTGGCAAAGCATGTCACTTGCCGGTGAAAATTGAGCATCGTGCATTTTAGGCGGTGAAGAGGTGTAACCTGGACCTAGACCAAGCAGGCATGGAGAGAAAGCTACAGTTGCAGGAATTAAAGGAGATTCGTTTGGAGGCCTATGAGAGCTCCAAGATTTACAAGGAGAAGACCAAAGCCTTCTATGATAAACTGATTGCTAGAAAGGAATTTCAAATTGGTCAAAAAGTTCTCCTTTATAATTCCCGTCTTAGGTTCATGCCCGGAAAATTAAGGTCTAGGTGGAATGGACCATTTGTTGTTACTAATGTTTTTCGTTATGATGCAGTTGAACTCCAAGATGTGTCAACAAAGAGAACATTCAAGGTCAATGAATATAGACTAAAGCATTTTCATGTAGATTGTCAAGAGTACAATGTGGAAGTGGAAGTGATGGCTTTGCTCAATGCCATTTACACAGATGAAAAATGAGGGAGCCCTTACCACACTTTTATTTTACTTGCTATGACTATTTTGGTGATTTGCATTATGCATCTTTCCTATGTTTACATTGAGGGCAATGCAAAATTTAAGTGTGGGGGAGGGATTTTAGCATGCTGTTAAATCCTATTTTCTGTTTTACTTTGCTATTTTTATTGTTTATACTCTCTGCATAATTTTGTTTCTGTGTTCCAATTTTTATTTTCTGCTATTTTTTGTTTTCTATTTTTTGCTATTTTTTGTTTTCTATTTTCTCATTAAAATTTTGTCTTTGTCATTGATTTTTTTCTATTTCTATTTTCTATTTCTATTTTCTATTTTACTTTTTTGTTTCTATTTCTATTTTGTTTGTTTGATTTTTCTATTTCTGTTTTACTATTTAATTTTGTGTTTTGATGTTTTTTTTTCTCGCATTTAAATTCATTTTCTATTTTCTATTTTCTGTTTCTATTTTCTTTGTTACTAAATTTTTTGTCTTTGTTCTTGAATTATGCTATTTTTTATTTCTATTTCTATTTTTTTGTTTTTGCTATTTTTCCTATTTTAAATTCTATTTTCTATTTCTATTTTCTAATTTCTATTTCCATTTTTCAAGTTTGTGTTATTTTTCTTTTTTTTGTTTTTGTTTTCTATTTTTAATTCTATTTTCTATTTTTTTTAAAGTGTGTTTTTGATTATTTTTCCAATGATGTTTTGAAGTTTATGAAGTTTAAGAGCTTAAGACAATTAAAATTCAAGGATCATAACATGAATGAATAAATTTTATTTCTTCTTGAATTTGATATGCTTAGTGGTGGATGTTTGAATTAGTGGATTAAGTTTGATGTATGCATTCCTTGTGAGATTTTGAGCCTATTGGTGGATTTAACATTTGCACCATTCTCCTCATTCTTATGTGATTTTCACTCTAGAACTTTCTTTGATTCTTTTTTAGGCTACATTTTTCACTTACATGCATGAACATGATTGAGGCATTCTTTCTTGATTAACTACTTTGGCCAAATAGCCAACCTTGCATAATTTCCCTTTGTTTAACCCCCTTGAGCCTACTTGCCTATTCTTTGTTTTAGCTCATTGTATGCCTTATGTGAAAAAATATGTTTTTACCTTACCTTAGGGAATAGGAGGGCATTGGTTCATTTTCATTGGAGGAGCTCTTTTGCTTGTGGATAATTAGTAGTTCAAGTGTGGGGGTTGTGTAATTTGATGTGCAATATGCAAGATGTTTGGTGATATAAAAAAAAAGAAAAAAAAAAATAGAATTAAAAGAAAGAAAGAAAAAGCCAAATGAAAAAAAAAATAGAATGTAAAAAAAAGAGAAAAGAGAATAAATTCAAGAAAGGTTGTGAAAGAAAAAAAAGAGAGAAGGAAATATATAAAGAGAATGTGCATTATTTGGAGTTGAGGGATAAAATTTCATGTTTGTTACTTGTCATTTGAGTTCCTTCCCAATGCTCTTTCATTCTCTTTGGTATTTATCTTGCCATATCCATATTGTTTCTTTCCCTTACCTTGGCTCCATTACAACCTTGAATAAAGTCCTCTTGATTTGTGTGTACATGTGTTTTGAGTAGTGGAGAAATAGAAGAAAAGTAAGCTTATGGTAGTATAATTGTTCATGAGTTGAATTAAGTGAAATACTAACCTTGAAAACACTTAAGGGATTGAGAATGCATCTCGTGAGGATCTATCATTCTTGACTCATGCTTTTCAATTTGAAGCTACCTTACTTGTTGGTTTGAGATGTGAAGAAATTTTAATTCATGAATGTTTTGTCCCCTTGAATCTTTTATTGCTCCTCTTACTTGTAAGCTTTTGCATTCTTGAATGTCATTGGAATTTGAGTCTTTTAGAGTTTTTAGCTTTTGAGTTTTTGCTTTTCTTTGTTCCTTACTTTTGGTCTTATGTGTTTTGCCCAGAAGTGCAAAAAGCTAAGTGTAGGAAAATTTGATCATCACATATTTTATACATTAATAAACCCTCATTTTTAATGATTGACACTCTTCATGTACTTAATTGTTTGACATTGGACATGTTTTATTAGTTAGGGCTCAAATTGGGCTTAATTGATAATTCCCAGAATTGTTGAAGTTTTACACTATTTCTGTATTTTGGCCATATTTTGAGTTCTAAATATCTAATAATTATGCATTTTCCTTGTAGGAAAGCTGAGAGGAAGCTCTACAACTTGATGAAGAGCTCAAAGTCTCAATCGGATGTCTAGTGGACCTAATTGGGCCTGGAAGTTCAAACTCGGGTTTGGGGAGCATATGGTATTAAAGTGAGCATATATTGGTTAATTCAAGTCCAATTCAGATGAAACTTAGGTCATTGCATTCTTACAAGGCCCAACTATATTTGGGAAGTGTAATGAGGCACTAGAGGCTAATTTAGTGGGTAGTTTATAGCTGTAGAAAGGGGAATCCAAGAATCAATTTTTATTACGCACTTTTCTCACCTCTCTCTAGAACTCTCTCTTCTCTTTTCCCCTTCTCTCTAATTTTTGTTTTCTGAGTTTTCCTCTTCTCAAGGTCTCCATTACATTAATAGTTGAATGATATTTGCTTGTGTTGGGTATCCATTATGATTGGTTTAATATTTCCCAGGTTTCCCAAGAGTACTATAGAACAATCATTCCATAATATTCCTACTGTGGTATTTATTATGAATGGTTTAATATTTCCTAGGGTTCTGTTGGTAATTGTTGTTGTGTAAAGTTAAATCCTGCTAGAGTTTGGATGAGGTCTTGGTCTCTGCAAAGTGGTGCATGTTCCTTTGCTATTCTAAAGGAAGTGAAAATGGAGAAGCAGTGATTTTCTGTGGACTTGTGTGAATGGGTGTTTTGTATATAGCTGGAGTGGCACTTAATGAATGAATTGTTTTTGTATTTTCCTTTTAGTCTAGTTAAGTACTTTAGGTAATGAATAATTGATTACCATTGGTGCATAGGAATGGATTTTTGACTATTTTTGGTTGGTCCATGGATATTCTTGGTTGGAAGCTGTGTAAGTTTGGAAATCTTTCTTTGTTCCATTTGTTAATAGTTGGCACCAGATTCTCATATGTAAATTTGGTGTGATATAATGAATAGATATCATTAGTTTGCAATTTTGCTTTGTTTATAGTTTGGATTTCGGAAGCTGTGTAAATTTTAAAATGCTTTCTTTGTTCCATTTGTTAATAGTTGGCACTAGATTCTCATATGTAAATTTGTTGTGATATAATGGTATGTTTGCATTGAAAACTCATCCATGAAATTTTCACTCCCATCTTTAACCCCATACCAAACTGACCCTAAATAAAAAGCAAACCAGACTAAAGCACATAAAAGAACTTCATAACTTGAATCAATCTGACCTTGATACAGACCACATAGGATTCCAACTTTATGGATGAACTGCAAAAGTAGCAAAACCCACAAAAATATTAAATTGGTATAATATGGGTAACTCGTGATACTAATTGATTTGTGCTTCAACAGATGAAAGATCTTACAATCACTCATAAACAAACAGATCTTTTTCTGCGTCATGAACCGTCCATTAGGTGTTATCATGCTACATTACAGAAAGTATGAACTTAGTCAATATTACAATAGACCAGATAATTGAAAATTAAAATGATCAAGCATACGGCAAAAAGAAGGTTCACCTAATTCTAGGAGGTTTATATGGATATTTAGGAGGAAACTTGATTTTTCCATAGTAATATCCACCTAAAAATAGGACAAACAAAACATAAATACTATAGAAATTGAGATAAGAAATCATAAATTTGGACATTTTAAAATGACAAAGCATAGTAGGACTGACAAAGTGAAATGTCAATCTACAATAATAATAATAATAATTGCTAAATTAACAAACCTGCAAAAGGTGTTCCTTCACTTCCCTCCAACACATAATCTGGGAGTTAACGGAGAATAAGATTAGTATCAACCACTCCCTAACAAACAAATTACAATGAAGTAGGACATCACAACACATAATCTTTTCCTCCCTTGCTGACAATATAGTGGTATTGGGGAGGGTGAACCTTAGAGCAAAGGTAAGGTTGCTGCCTTGTGACCAATTTGTCAAAGGTTCTAAAACATTGATAAACATATATATCAAAGGTTCAACATAATCTTTTCTTCTTTTTGGCCATTACAGTTCAACCTAAATTAATATAAGAGACGTAAGAGTGTGAATCAGATAAAAAAAGAAGAAGAAATGTAATAGTGTGAAACAAACTTACGCCACTCAAGAATATCATTTGGTGAAGGACGAGCCACAGTATAGGAAACTGGCTCTGCAAATTCAAAGTTAAAATTACGCATTATCCAACTGAATTATTCTTTAAATACCATCACTTATTTACCTTTTTTTTTTAAAGTCAATGTTATGTCAATTTATTGATACAGGCCCAAACAATCCACTAAAGTAAATTAAACAGTGCAGATTAATGGAGCATGCAAAAATTAATCAGAAACTGTAGACACATTATATAAATAGCAGAAATGCAAAATATAGAGGATGATGTGTTCCCAGTCTATCAAGCTTTAAATGTTTTATCAGCTATAACATCAAATTACCAATTTGAAACACATGCTCAAATACACAGACAAATAGAGAGGAAGAAGAGAACCAATGAGACTATATAACAAGCATAACTACATGGCTGCAATTTAACAGAATAAGTAAGCATACAAACTGTGAATAAAAATAAATAGTGAAGATGCCTTACTTTACACAGAGCTCTATATTCCTTTTGAGGGCGTTTGATGCATGATTTCTCTGCCATCCAACAAATTCTGAACAGTATCAAGAGCAAGGCCCCACACTGTACTTTGTTTCTTTATTCTAAAAAATAATTTTTGTTTCCTGCTAAGCATTGATCAAGAACATATATATCAATAAATTGAATATGAAATAAAGAAAGTCACAATAAGCAACCTCTGGAAATAGTAGAAAAGGCAACCAAAAACAATTCCAAAATGACAAAACAAAAATGAGTACTATGTAAAATATAAAAGGTAGGGGAGATACACAGACACACACACACACTCACACGCACAATGTAAACTGTCATCATTCTTCTCTTAGGATTCCATTATTTGGCGACATGATTGAGTTGGAATCAGTGGGACAACTCAAAGACAATAAAGACATCAACTCAATCAAAACCACATATAATTGTATGAATATAATGTGTCTTATGCGATGTTTGAGGTGATGAAGATTGATGAGGAGTTCCCAATCAAAACTGACCATCCAAATGTTATAGGATCCTCAACAAGTAACTACAAACACCACATAAGAGATAGAACACAAACAACAACCATAAAAGCTTTGAATTATCATAATTCAGAAGCCTACAAAGACCTATAATAATATATATCAAATTCACACAACAATATATATTCCTCTATAGCACCGGTGTTAGTGCTTGAATTTTATACTACCACCAATTTTCCCATGAATCGATTCTTAGGAGTAGATTCATATCCACATTTCTCCAAACAAGTTAAAAGTAGAAAATCTACTTATGTAGGATTTCTAAAACATATAAATCACCCCGAGACAACTATTCCTGTAGACTACTCCTGTAAATTCCATGAAAACATTGTGGTTGTATACATCAATAATTGACAAATAACAGCAATCCAAAGTAATTCATTTCTCATATTACACCTGTCTATCAACAAATTCTTAAAGTTCGTACAAAACCTAGCTCAGCCTAAACAAATATTTTCTGTTCCCATTCACTGTCAGGTGTCAGCACGAGTTCAAGCCTAAATTATAGTACAGAGGCAAGCATATTGTTTCTCTCACTTGAATTTTCCCTCTTACTATTACTCCCCTTCTTTGATTTCACAACTTAAATGTCCTGTTACTACAATAATTCTATCTCAACACCCTGATCCACACAAAAATCAGGGGAAACCAAAGAGGTAACAAATGGCTAATGAGAATTCAGATAAATCATGTACTTATAGTTATAGTTTAGGGATATAATTGTTGGGGGTATCAGTATTGCGTATGTCAAATGCCAATGGTATTCAGCATTTCATCCTCTTATGCTTAGTTTAAATTAGTGCGTATAAAATTATTATTAAATGTTACATTAAAAAATAAGGCATCAAATTGATTTTGCCCAATTGAGATATCAATCAGTTAGCTATCAATTTAACATTTTTATTAATAACATATTATTATTAACATTTTGCTTAGTTGTAAAAATGCACCAAATTAGTTTTGCCCAATGTATTATTATTTAACTATTATTATTTATTTTTTATCAATTTAATATATCCAATTGGTCACGCATTTAAACAGTTACCTATCTTTTTTACGATAAATGAATACCAGTTTTCATGAATTTAGATTTTTTTATATTATTTTTTCTTTTATATGATTTTATGTAGTATTGAGATAGATACAAAAAAAAAAATATTTGTGATGTCCACTTAAAATTTATGAGTTTTTTTAATACCAATTTTCATACGGTAGAACGTTTTATTAATTTATTGTTTGTTTGTAAGTCTTGAGCACGCTTGAGAGCTAAGATGCTATATTTCTTATGAGAAGACCTCTTTATTGTGGCATGTACGAATTATTTACTGCTTGATTGAGGCAGAAATGAGAACGTGCACAAGCTTCTCACTCACTCTTCTTGTCTTCTCCTATTTCAGTTACCTCATTAATAGGTTTTTTAATTTTCCTTCTTTCCTTTTACATCTCTCTCTCAATCTCCTCCACCACCTTACCTTCGCACGGGTCCTTACGAACACTACTTTTATTAATGTACGGCGGGTGACGGGTCTCCTACTAGTTTAGAAGACAAAGCAGGACTTGCCACGTTACAATAAAGAAACGACTTTATTGATGTAGGTATCCGCACATCGCACGGGTCACCGGTCTCCTACTAGTTTATAAGACAAAGCAGGACTTGCCACGTTACTATAAATAAACGACAAATTGGTAAGGTTTTTTCTTTTTTTCTTCCAGTAAAGTAATAAAAATGAAAACTAGAACCTACTCGACAAAAGGGCATATTAGAAGTTGAATAATGAAAATTATAACTTAAACGGCTTGGATTAATCTATAAAATAAGATAAACTGAGCCATTGAGGAACGGAAAAAATATTCAAAATTATAACTTAAATATTGGAAATTATAACTTCATCGACTTGGATTAATCTATAAACTAAGATAAATTGAGCCACTGAGGAATGAAAAAAAAAATTCCAAAGTCATTAATTAGAAGAAGACAAAGCATAATACAACTGAAAAGGTAAGCACAAGGATGAGCAAAGCGCTCTGTCATTTATGGTTAAATACAAATACCGCACGCCATTTTTTGGTTACTAGTATATATCGTTTTCTGAAATTTCAGCATTTTTTTTATACATAATATAGTTGTTTGATGGTATAAATCTCATCAATCAGTGAAGTACTTGAGCAATGATATTTATTTACACATAAAAAAGGAACGAAGAGAACTTAGGGAAGATAGATAAGATGTTGGCAAATACCAGTTCAGATGGCACAGTCACACCTCTACTAGGGGTAACTGATCATGGAGATGAACAACAAAAAGAAAACACAAGATCCCAAGTTGGGGGATGGTGGAACAAAGTCCTGGACTTGGAGGAGGCCAAGCATCAACTCCTGTTTTCACTACCAATGATTCTTACTAACTTATTCTATTACTTAATTACTTTGGTTTCTGTCATGCTTGCTGGTCACCTTGGTGAGCTTCAGCTTGCTGCTGCTACTCTGGCAAACTCATGGTTCAGTGTTACTGGAGTGGCGGTCATGGTAATAATTCCTGTCTATTGCTTGTCTTTCTCACACTAGTATATGCTTAAGAAGACTATACCTTCACTTTTATACACCAGTTATTTTTGCTACTATATACTATGTTTGGGACCTTAAAATTTGAGAATGGATTATATTTAAAAAAAATAAAAATGGGAAAGTTATAAAAATGATAATTGATTTGATTTTGAAGTGAAATCCTTTGTCTGAAAAAGTATAAAATGAGAATTAATTTGATTTTGGTTTTGCCTGCATATATTTTACAATTTATAGGAAGGGCTTAGAGCCATCAAGCATCCTGGTTTTCTTATAGTTATACATGCTTAGGAAATTAATTATATGTCTCACAGATGCTGGAGGCTAAATTCAATTTATTATTAAGCTTGCCCACTGCATTTGTTAAACATTTATTGGTTGCTGGTTTCACAGTAGATGTTTGGAAAAAAAAAATATACATACAATAATCCCTAATATACGTCACATGTTCCCCGGGTCTTCCATTTACTGAAACTTTTTACCAGTAGTACCATTTAGGAACTTTTTTCTGCTGTAGCAGAGATTAAAAAGGATGCAATTTTCTGGGCTGAATGTCAACTATTTTTTTATCTCTATTTCGAAACCTGAATTTTGATCAATGTTCATGGCTTTATGCAAATTTAACATCATATCATTGTCTTAGAACTAGTTGAATTGAATGCAACAAGACTAAGTATTCTTACAAGATTAAACTCCATTATCTTTCCCTTAATCTTTGTCTTAGGTTGGTTTAAGTGGGGCACTGGAAACACTCTGTGGGCAAGGATTTGGTGCAAAAGAATACCAAATGTTGGGAATTTATCTACAAGCCTCTTGCATCATATCTTTTATCTTCTCTATCGTCATATCCATTGTTTGGTTCTATACAGAATCCATCCTAGTATTGCTTCATCAATCTCATGACATAGCAAGAGCAGCTGCACTTTATATGAAGTTTTTTTTCCCAGCCATATTTGCATATGGCTTCTTGCAAAACATCTTAAGGTTTCTTCAGACACAATCTGTTGTAACGCCATTGGTTGTCCTGTCAGCTCTTCCAATGTTGGTTCATATTGGTATTGCATATGCCTTGGTTTACTGGATAGGTCTGAGTTTTACAGGTGCTCCAGTTGCAGCTTCTATTTCACTATGGATATCAATTCTATTGTTGGCCTTTTATGTCATGTATGAAAAGAAGTTCAAGCAGACATGGGAAGGATTTTCAATTCATTCATTCCATTATGTATTTACAAACTTGAAATTTGCTCTGCCCTCTGCAGCAATGGTATGGTATGAGTCTTCTAACTACCTTTTACTTAGCTAGCCCCTTTTGACAGGAGCAGTATAGCCTCATTAGCTAAAAATATAGCTTCTTGATTGAACAGAAATTGCAATTCAAAGTAAAATAGAATATTGTTGTAATTTAATGTAAGATCCTTATATCATGAATCTTACTATCTGTTTATGTTGTGCAAGTTTGGAGTATTGGGCTTTTGAAGTTTTGGTTTTGTTAGCTGGACTATTGCCTGACTCACAAATAACTACTTCATTGATTGCAATATGGTATGATCCTAATAGATTTATATTTCTATTCCTAATATATATATATATATATTAACTATAATTCATTCTCGTTAATCTTCAATAAAATCTGCAGTACAAACACAGAATTTATTGCTTACATGATCACATATGGTCTCAGTGCGGCTGCAAGGTTAGTTGGTTGAACATATACTCCTTTGCTTGCTTTGTTGAATATCTTCTGAATCTGCATTCTAATTCATGTATTGAAAAATTGGAATTTAACAGCACAAGGGTTTCCAATGAATTGGGAGCAGGCCACCCTGATCGAGCTAAACATGCAATGGGTGTCACTCTCAAGCTATCTCTCCTCCTTGGTGTTTGTTTTGTTTTGGCACTTGCATTTGGTCATAATATCTGGATTCAACTGTTCACTAGTAGTTCTACAATCAAAGAGGAGTTTGCTTCAGTGACACCCTTGCTAGCAATTTCCATACTACTAGATGCAGTGCAAGGTGTCTTGTCAGGTTTGAACTCCTTATTTTCCTTTTAACCTGTGCTGTGTCTGCATCTTGATCTTCAACTTAAAATTCTTAGGGGGAAAAATGTCTTTAATACTGCAGGGGTGGCCAGAGGATGTGGTTGGCAGCACTTGGCTGCCTATGTCAATCTTGCAACTTTTTATCTTATTGGTTTACCAATATCATGTCTACTTGGGTTTAAGACCAATTTGCAGTTTAAGGTAAAATATTTATTACACAGTCTGGTTATGTTTGTTCAGATGCCAAGAAGAATTAATCATCTTGAATTCTTGATTGTGAGAAGCAATTAAAACCTTTTTCATTCATTGGTTTAATTATTTTATCTTCGGAATTTGCTTTATGTGATATAGGGTTTATGGATTGGCCTGATTTGTGGGTTGGCCTGTCAAACTGGGGCTCTCTTGCTTCTCATAAGGCGTGCCAAGTGGACTAAATTAAATCTCTCTCGGGACAAAGATCACCAACCACTTGTTTAACTGAATGCCTGCCATATTAGATGAATAGAAAAAGACTCTCCATATAGACTACATTTCTAGATCACAACATTGGGTGAACATATTTTTGAATCTGAAACGTTTCGTGCTTATATTCATTATGGTTGTGTTTGAAATGAATAAAAATGAAAAATAATTTGATTTGAATTGATTTAGAAATCAAATTTTATGTTTAGAATTTTAAAAAAAAATAGAAATTGAATTGATTTAAAAATTAAATTTTATTTAACTGAAATTTAATAAAATGAGAATTGATTTGATTGAGTTTAATTATTTTACATTTTAACTCTTATTAGATTTGGTTAGAGGTGGAGGAGCAAGGCACCAATATACCTTACAGTAAAACAAATATTATCAATTAAACGACCAAATAGAATTGACCCTCAAAATAATGGGGATGAAAAAAAACATTCATTATGCTATATAGTCTGAAATGATTATTTATATTTTAAGATTTTTTTTCTTTTTTTTTTCCTTGTTTTCTAATATTTTAAGATATACCAACAATATGCATCTAAAATAACGTACCAGTAATATGGGTAAACTCAAGTGTCACTGTGCAATGAGCACTATTCTGAGACTAGTATAGTACAAAGGTTATATGTAAGTGATGGTAGCAGAAATGTTTCATTTACACGTGAAAACTCGCAAGTGAGCTAGACTTAATTACCGATCAGTTAATTATTAGTTAACAAAAATTATCGTATGATAACTAGACTAATAATATATTTCTAACAATAAACGGTAAACTAATATTTAATTTATCACTAACTAGGTGCAACGAATGTGTGGATTTTCGGGTGTATGAATAAGAGCGGTGATGGCAGTCCCATCATGTTGGTCTAGTCCCATCCAAAACCATGGGTAGGACCATGAAAACCCAAATTAAATGAACTTTCTTAAATATCAACGTCAAAACTCTATCATTTCACCGCACGTAGCTTTTCACACGTAATACCGTCACGATTGGGAGTGATTCGCAAGTACTTTTATAACAAGAAATTTTTCATCTTTTGTATTATTAAATGTGTGATAAATTAGTCATAATATTTAAAATATAATTCAAGTAAAAAATTATAATATTTTTTAAAATTGATGTGATACATATTTAATTAAAATAAAAAAATTTATTTTGAGAGCATATTAGAATTCCTCCATGATTGGTCAGGAATAATGTTAAATATTTAGAATATATTTTAAAATTAAATTAAGTTTGATTTTATATTATTTTATATATTTAATTTATACATAATTAAGAATATTATTTTAATTATATTTTATTTGACTATATTTCTTTTTTTTTTGTATAGACTTCCTTTTGTATAAATAGAGAATCATCTTACACATACTAATTATTAAGAGAATATACAGATAATATTCAATCTCTTTGTTCTCCATTTTTGCTTTGACCTGTCTTGTCAGTATTCTGCTGCCTAACTCTCAAAAATCTAAAACTATGATTAGTCACCTCTCATGTCTTGTTTTCTTTCTAACATTCTCTCTCTATCTCTTTGTCGTTACTTTCTCTCATCTATTTATAGTTGGTTTCGTCTCCAGTGTGCTCCTATGCTCCACTTCTAATCAGTTTCGCCTGATCTAGTCTCTCTGATCAATTTCGCTTGATCTAGCCTCTTTTTCAACAGATTGACTCCATTTCAGCCCAGCTTTAAGTAGTTTGGCCCTGTCTTCGTCCTAGATGCATCCGTCCCAAGTGCACTAGCTCATCTCCTTCTTGCCAGCTACTATCACACTTTGATTGTGTGATAGTAATTCATTTTCTTTTAGTATGTTTGATTGAAACGTAGCTTTAAATTGAGAGGGTGTTAAAATATTTAGAATTTATCTCATGATTAAATTAAGCTTAATTTTGTATTATTTTAAGAATTTGATTTGTACATAATTAGATATATTATTTTGATTATATTTGATTTTATTTCCTTTTATGTATAGACTCCCTCTTGTATATACGGGTGTAAATTGGTTCGGTTCAACTCGACGAACCTGAAAAATCGAACCAAACTAATCTAATTAGTCCGATTTAGTTAATCAAATTGATATGAATAAAACTTAATCAAATATAGAAATAGTTGGTTCAGTTCATGGATTCCAAAACTAACTCGAGGTGTGTGTGTGTGTGTGTATATATATATATATATTTAACTAGCACCCATCAGCCTTTTTTTTGTAACTTTCTAATTGCATAATGTAACGTCCTACTCTAATTTTTTATTTTTCTTATTGTAATATTATATTATTTAACTTTAATAAAGTAACTCGTTATTAACAACTTCTAATATTATCATTAGCTTGTATAAACAGTAAAATTACATAGTTTTGAGGGTTACACCTTAATTAAAGCATACAAATACTTCTAATTTAAGCACCTATTTTCTAAATATTGAGGCTGAAAATTAAGGTGTCACTATTTATAACTAATAACATAAACTCTAACTTCCAGCATAAAAACTTGCTCAGTACGAAAATCTATCAGAACTTGTTCAGTTGGCTTAATCTGAAATATTAAATCATAAAAGGAGTGAGATACAAATCTCGGTAGGAAGATGCAAAAATAGAAATACATTTACCATTCACTCTTTATTATTCTCTATTTCTAAAACCATAACTAAGAGTCCAAAAATAATAAATAAATGAAACGTTAATTGAGAAATAAATTTGAAGGAAAATAATTCAAAATATTTCAAGATAAAGATAAATAACTTAATGATGAATGAGTAATTAATTCAATAAAAGAGGAAGTATCTCAATTTAATGATAAAAGGAATATTTATCTGAATAAAGAAATAAGAATTTGTATAAAAAGATTAAAATAATAAATTCCATTTAAAAATATAAGTAACCTTGCATCATCTTTTTAAAAAATCCTTATCTTTGTTTAAATAATCATAATCATCAACGAAATATCTCATTATCATCCCATTTCAATATTCTTAACCAAATGTGCATATTTTTCTTTATTCGGGCATCCCTCAATGCTTTTATAATGACCACAATAATTTTGATCAAGGCGTCCCTTAATCCTTTAATCATGACTACAATAATTTTGATTAAGGCGTCCTTTAATCTTCTAATCATGATCACAATAATAATTTGACCAAAACGTCCCTTGATCCTCTAATCGTGGTCACAATAAATAGACCAAGGTGTCTCTTGATTCTCTAATCATGGTTACAATAATAATCTCTAACTGAGGCATCCCTCGATTCTCTAATCATGACCGCAATAATTCTCTTCTCTTTTGCACATTAATTTATTTTTATTCATAGGATGATATTTCAAAAATTACTTTCTCCATAGGACAATATTTAACATAAAAATAAACTTGTATTAAAACATGTGTTATTATAGTAAAATAAGAACAATGATAAAGAACGTTAATAATAATCAATAGCCAACACATCCAATACAAAGAATAACATAAAAATTGCTTATAATAAAATTGGTTAGATGAAAGATTGATAAAAAAAGTTAAAAGAATAGTTCACAAGAAATTAATTATATTTAAAATCTCATTTCTAAAGCTTTTCTGTCAAAATCATTTTCAGAATAACATATTCCTTATTAGAATAACAAAGTCTTTATCAAAATAACAAAATTGTTATCAAAATAACAAATTCGTTATCAAAATAACAAAAGTGTTATTCGAATAAAAGTTTTTAGAAAAATAGCTTTTGAAGTGTTTTAATAGACTTTACTTGAATAACACAAGTGTTATTCGAATAAACTGGTCGAAAATCATTTTCCAGACATCTATAAAGTCACTTTATTTGAATAATAATAGTGTTATTCTAATAAAGGGGTCAAAAATCACATTTTGAAAAAATCAGAATGTCATTGTTACATTATTATATAGCAGAGCAACGTGAACGATTGAAAAAGATGAACTAAGAGGTATGGGTGATAGAAATAAATAGTAAAGAATGGTATTTTTGACATTTCCTACCTCTATTACAGTAATTGGAATAGATGTGAATTAAAGGTTGGAAGTGGAGAATGTGGTTGTAGAAAACAAGGGTTGGGTATATGTGGCTCGGTTAGAGGTGTTGTGTTGAGTTTGAGAAGCTACAGGGATATTTATAGGGCCCTGTTATGCTTATCTTACATTAGTTGATGAAGTAAGGGGTAAGGTGAGGTGCTATGTTGTCAAAAGCTGGAAGTAACTCTATCCCATCTTGTTTCAGATTTTTTTGGAACTTGGAATGTGCATGGTTTATCAAGCTGCCTTATGTTTATTCATTTATTGCATGTAATCATTTCTTATGATTCGTGAACCTCTCCTAATGACACTTAGTTCCCCTTCATTAAATGGATGAACACTTGTTTTCGTATGAGTGTGAATGGCTTCATTATTTGTCTTCTATTCTAATCATTTTCTAGCACCTGTTATTCCCAATCATTGCTTCAACATTCAAAGTCTTCCAAGAGTCCCCATGTTGCCACTTGTTCCTTGATGACTTTATTCTTCTTACTTCATTAGCTTCATTTTATTATTTTGTTTCATCAATCTAGTTCCACTGGAACTAGTTGGTTTGATCAAGTATGAGGGAAAGAAACCAAATGGAAACTTAAATTTATATTTTTACGGCAACGTGTTGTGTTTTTCTTTTATTCTAGTAGAAGTCACTTTATTCGAATAACATAAGCCTTATTCTAATAAAGTGGTATAGTTTCTTCTATATTTTCATGCAAAAGGGATTTTATTTGAATAACCTTTTGGTTATTCGAATAAATGGATTTTTTCTTAAAACATTTATTTATAAAGTTTTGTTTCTTGAATGTTGTTTTTATTTAATATTTGTAGGGATATTACACGTAAGACTTCATTAAACTTTCCCCATTTCCTCCAGAGACCCACACATTCCTCCAACCCTAGTCACTTACCAACCCACTAGCTCCGACTCCATGCTCCTCTTGCAATGCCTCACGCCATGACACACGCTCTTTTGGTGGTGCACGACACTGCAACCCACCTATCTGCAATGCATCTCCAAGTTGCAATAAACCAATCACTCATCTTTGCAATCTCGCACACTTCGGCGACCACAACCACCAACCAATGACTGTGACCATAGCCACCGGTGAACGATGAGAGCCACTAGTGGTTGATGAGCTCTGATTTGTGGGAGGAGCTCCGGTTTGAGATGAGAAGCTTCAATCTACAACAACTCCTCCCAGCACCGACTAGCGATGGTGACGATAGCCACCAGTGAACGATGAGAGTCTCCAATGATTGACGAGCTCTAATCTGTGATGAGGAGCTCCAATCTGTGACTAGGATCTTCAATATGTTCTCTTATGGGCTCTAGCTTCTTGAGTTCTTGTTGTGCAATATTGTAACCTTATTATTTTTTTATTTTTTGTGAGACTGCAATGTTCTTCTTGAGTTCTTGTTTATTATGCATTTTATTATGCTTTGCAATGTTGATTTTTGTTACCAATATTTGTGTTTGTGATTTGGCTTTGGAATGGTGATTTTGGGTATAGTGATAATAATATATTTTATTCATTTAATAATTCTTTCACTAGACTTCTTAAGATTCAATTAGGCTTAATTAAGTTATTTTTGTCACATTTTATGATATTGGGCCTAATTGGATCATTGAATGAATTATTGCATGAATTAGCCTTAATTTGTCTATTTGGCAGCGTTCAGTAAATTAGTTATAATCTGAATTAAAAATATTTGATTGATGTGATTCTAGTCTTGTAGGAAAGCTAAGATAATTCCCTACAAGTTTCATGAAGACCTCAAGAGAGGAATCACATGTTTGGATAATTTAAATTAAAGTGAAAACAAGAGTCAAAATTCTGATCCTGACAGCTTGACCTCTGCGCACTTATCAGCCCATTTCTTAAGTTATAGGAGTTCAATTGATACCAAACTAATCCCAAATGAAAGATAAGACCAAAATCTACAACTTTCATGAAGAACACAAGAGCATATTCAGATGTCTAATTAGTCATATTGGGTCTAAAAGTTAGAATAGAGGTGCTATTACTGGAACTCAAATACTGTGCAAAGATTAGGCCATATCTTGGGTTGTAGGGGTCAGATTGTGATGAAACTAGTGACAATGGAAATCTGAGACAAAACCCTTCAACTTTCATGAAGACTACTTATGCAATACGTGATGTTATGATAGAGTTATAGTCATGTGAAGACAGTTGAGTTGGTTGAGCGGGGAGACAAGCATGACAATAATTTTTCAATCATCCACTCACTCATTAATAACTCTAGTGTCATGTTTCACTCATCCACCCATTATACCCATTCATTAAACAACTCTCTTGTCATTATTGGTTGCTCATTAGAATCATCTTGGTTTAGAGATCAAGATCTTGTTCTTGTATTATTTGTTTCTCTTATTGTATTTTTCTTTTATTCTAAATAGAAATTATGTTCTTCTTCTTCTTCTTCTTCTTCTTCTTCTCTCTTTATTTTTTCTTGTTTATGAGTAACTAATTTTCATTTTGTTTAGGTGAAAGGGTGAAGCTTTTGGTAATGAAATAATGTTAGATTAAATATTTTTCTTGTGCTTAAATGATATATTATCAAGTGATCATTATATGTGTTGTATTTTATTTCCAATCAATTTAGAAACCCTCCTTATAAAGTGAAGATCTTAATTTGTTATAAACAAGAGATTGGCACAATGAATGCTTGAACTCATTCATAAGTGTTGGCATTATTAACCCTCCTTGTAAAGTGGAGATCTTGATTTGTTATAGACAAGAGATTGACATAATAAATGCTTGAACTCATTTACAAGTGTTGACATTAGTGGGTAATTAAAGGAACCATAATATAATTACATGCATAACTTTAAAAGAACTTTGAAAGTTATATTTTTCGATTGGAACTTCGTTATGCGTGAATTCTAATTGAGTTATAATAAGAAAAAATATTAACCTTAATTTATATACTAAGAATGGATCTCTTAACCCAAGCAAATATTTTTTAATTGTGAACAAGTTTTATCACCTTTATTGTTGTGACAAATCTTTTCCTTACCTCAAAGAATTTTTTTTCATCAATTTCCTGTGGATCGACCTCGGATTCCCAAGAATTTATTACTTGAGACCTGCACTTGGGTTTGCAACACATATCAATTCGCATCAAGTTTTTAGCGTCGTTGCTAGGTATTTGATTTGAAGAATGAATTTATTGGGTTTTTTTTTCTTTAAGTAAACTTCACCATCTGTTATATTCTTTCCATATTCTTTTAATTTTTTAGTTGTATTTTATTTAACGACAGGTTTATCGCCTACTTGTTATTATTTTTTTGTTACCATGACAGGTTTACCGCCTACTTGTTAATTTTTTTTTATTATGGAATATTGAGCTCTATATATATTTTTATTTTATTTTCTATTTTAAGTCACTTATTTATGCTTACTTGGTATCGTGATTCAAATTCTGATCGTTTGGTTAAAACTAATCCTGAATACTTTATATATTGATCTATTTGAATCACAATCACATACATTAAACATAATGGCTGAAAATGAAAGTGTACATGATGAACGTGAAAATCAACCGTTGTGAACCATGCGTGCATATTTGCAACCATCTCGAAATTATAATCCATCATGTTTTATCTTACCACTCAATGCTAACAATTTTAGATTTAAGTTGGGTATGATTTCATTACTTCCTAATTTCCATGGTTAAGAATCTGAAAGCCTACATTTATATCTAAAAGAATTTGAGGAAGTATGTATCACTTTCATTGATCAAAATTACACTGAAAATATTGTTAAACTTAAATTATTTCTTTTTTCTTTGAAAGATAAAGCAAAAACTTGGCTTAACGCTTTGAAACCAAGATCAATTGGCACATTGCAAGAAATGCAAATTGAGTTTTTAAAGAAATTTTTTCTAACACATAAAACCAATGTATTGAAAAGACAAATCCAAAATTTTTTCTAAAATTCAAATTAAGCATATTTTCAAAGTTTTGAACTTTTTTAAAATTTGTTAAATTTTTGCTCACATCATGATTTTGAAAAATGACATACTATAAGCCTTTTATATGAAGGGTTAACACCTGAAACTAAACAATTTGTGAAAATAATGTGCAATGACGAGTTTCTTGATAAAGAACTTGAAAAAGCTTTAGAATATTTAAATCATTTGGTTGAGAATTCTCAATTTTGGTATAGTACTAATCTTTCTGAAAATTCAGTTAAATCTAATCTTACAAGTGCTAGTAAAGGAAAATATCACCTTAGTCAAGAAGAAAATCTAAATGTTAGGTTTTTCAGTTTGGCTAAAAAGATTGAAGCCATGGAACTAGGGAAAGTAAAAGAAATCAAATCTGTGTAAAATGAAGAAATTTGTGGCATTTGTGATGAATTAGAACACTTAACGAATGAATGTCCAAAAATTACTGTTTTTAAAGAAGTTGTGCATGAGCAAGTAAATGCAATGAATAATTTTAAAAAGTCATTCACCTCTTCTTTTTCAGATTCATACAATCCGGGATGGAGAAATCACTCAAACTTCAGTTTGAGGACTAATAATCATCCACAATTTATGCAAATACCGCCTCCTCAAGCACAATTGGACTCTCAAAATTCTCAAGGATATGCACCTTATGTCCCACTATACAGGAAAAATCTTGAAGCAACATTACATGCATTCATGGAAAAGCAAGAAGCCATTAATAATCAAAACACTCAAGTCATGATTGACATAAAAGACACTCTTGCTAAATTTGCTTCTGCACTCACCATTCACAAGAAATGAAAATTTCTTTCTCAACCTCAACCAAATCTCAAGGGTCAGTACAGTCTAAATGAGGGTAGTTCAGAAAGCCAACAAATGGATTAAGTCAAGTCAGTAATAACTCTTAGAAGTGGAAAGGTTGTTAAAAAATAAATTCCTAAACCTTGTGAGAGAGATGATGAATCAATCCCCCAAGATAAGGGAGGGGTAGATAAGTCACATGTCCAAAAGGAGACCAAACTCTTGTCTTCACCCTCATTTCCACAAGCATTAAACAATTCAAGGAAATTGAACTATAACACTAAAATTTTTGAAATTTTTAAACAAGTGAAGGTTAATATTCCTCTGTTAAATGCTATCAAACATGTTCCTTCTTATGCTAAATTTTTGAAGGACTTGTGAACTATTAAAAGGAAACTAAATGTGAAAAAGAAAGCCTTTTTGGCTGAACAGCTAAGCTCCATTTTTCAGAATAATAATGTCTTGAAATATAAAGATCCTAATTGTCCTACAGTTTCATGCATTACTGGAGAACATAAAATTGAACAAGCTTTACTTGATCTTGGTGCTAGTGTTAATTTGCTTCCATATTCAGTTTATCAACAACTCAACTAGGGTGAGTTAAAACTAACTTCTATCACTCTTCTACTTGCCGATAGATTAGTTAAAATTCTAAAAAGAATAGTGAAAGATGTGTTAGTGCAAGTTGAAGAATTCATATATTCTATGGATTGTCTTAGAAACTGAACCTATGGTTAATAGTGACAAGTCAATTCTTATTATTTTAGGTCACCTATTTTTAGCAACATCTAATACTTTGATAAATTGTAAAAATAAAGTGATGAAGCTAACATTTGAAAATATGACACTAGAGCTTAATGTTTTCAACATGTGCAAGCAACCACAGGAATTAATACCTACGCGAGTCTCATCCAGTTGGCGTATGTGTATTGATTTTAAAAAATTAAATGATGTCACTAGGAAAGATCATTTTTCCTTGTCATTTCTTAATCAAATTCTAGAAAGGATAGCAGGACATCCCTACTATTATTTTCTTGATGGTTATTCGGGTTATTATCAAATACACATTGTATTAGAGGATCAAGAAAAGACCACTTTTATATGTGCCTTTGGCACCTTTTGCATACAGAAGAATGTATTTTGGCCTTTGTAATGCTCCAGTAACATTCCAAAGATGCATGCTAAGTATTTTTAGTGACATGGTTGAGCATTATTTAGAGGTTTTCATGGATGACTTGACAGTTTTTGGAAGTTCATTTGAAATTTGTCTTGACAATTTAGAAAAAGTTCTTGAAAGATGTGAAGAAAAATGACTTGTGTTAAACTGAGAAAAATATCATTACATGGTTACTTCAGGAATAGTGTTAGGTCATGTGACATCTTCTAAAGGAATTAAAGTTGATAAGGTCAAAGTTGAATAAATTGCCCATTTGCCATCACAAAAAATAGTCATGGAAGTTCATTCATTTTTAGGATATGCGGGATTTTACAGAAAATTCGTTAAGGACTTTAGTGTCATATCTAGACCATTATGTATTCTTCTAATAAAAGATGCACCATTTGATTAGACTCAAGAATATGAAAAATCTTTTAAAAAATTAATTGGTCTTCTGACATTTGCTCCTATTATGCAAACCTCTGACTGGTCTTTGCCTTTTGAGTTGATATGTGATACTAGTGATTTTGCTGTTGACACTGTTTTAGGCCAAAGAAAGAAAGGTAAATCTCGTGTAATTTATTACGTAAGTCGAAGTTTGAATAGTACACAAATGAATTATGCCACTACTGAAAAAGAACTACTTGCTGTAATTTTTGCATTGGACAAATTTCGAGCTTACTTAATTGGTTCTTCTACTGTTGTTTTCACTAATCATGTTGTTGTTAGATATTTGATGTCTAAGCAAGATGTCAAACCTAGGTTAATACGGTAGATCTTGTTGCTTCAAGAATTCAACATCACAATAAAAGATAAGAAAAAAGCTAAAAATGTTATTGCAGATCATTTGTCCAGACTACAACAGACTCACATTTTGATATCACACCTATTAATGATTCTTTTCCTGATGAATTTTTATTTTCTATCAATTCTATACCTTGGTTAGTTAACATAGTCAATTTTCTTGTAACAGGAAAGATGCCGCCTTAATGGACGCACTAAGACACAAGGAAGTTTTTGATTGAGGTGAAAAAATTTTATTGGGACGACTCATATTTATTTAAATATTGTCCTAATCAAATCATTTGGAGATGTGTGTCCAACTGTAAAGTAAGTAGTGTTATTAAATTTTGTCACTCAAAAGCATGTGGAGGTCACTTTTCTTCAAAGAAAACAGTTGCCAAAATCTTACAGTGTGAATTTTATTGGCCCACTTTATTTAAGGACAGCTATACATTTTGCAAAAATTGTGAAAACTGTCAAAAATTGGGTTCCATTTCTAAGCGAGACATGATGCATTTGAACCATATCCTTATCATTAAAAATTTTTATTGTTAGAGAATTGATTTCATAGGTCCATTTCCATCATCAATTGAATTTGTGTATATTTTGATTACAGTTGATTATGTCTCAAAATGGATTGAGGTGATTCCATGTCGACACAATGATCATAAAATAGTTCTTAAATTTTTAAAAGAAAATATCTTGAGTCGATTTGGAATCCCTCGAGCTATCATTAGTGATGGGGGAACACATTTTTACAATAAACCATTTGAATCCTTATTGAAGAAATATGACATTACATACAAATTTGCAACCCCTTATTACCTTTAAACAAGTGGACAAGTAGAATTAGCAAATAGGGAGATTAAACAAATTTTGGAAAAAAAAAATAGTTAACTCAAATCGTAAAGATTGGTCTATAAGATTAACCGATGTACTTTGGGCTTACCGTATTACTTTCAAAACATCTTTAGGCATATCACTCTATCGATTAGTTTATGGAAAACCTTGTCACCTGCCTGTAAAATTGGAACATAAAGTATTTTAGGTCATTAAAGCTTTCAACCTAAACCTTGATGATGCTTGCAAGATACGTAAATTGCAATTAAATGAACTTGAGGAATTGAGAAATGATGCATATGAAAACTCAAAGATTTATAAAGCTAGAATAAAAGCTTTTCATGACAAATCAATTTTGAGTAAATATTTTAAAATTGGTCAAAAAGTTTTGGTTTATAATTCTCGTTTTCACATATTTCTTGGAAAATCGAGATATAGGTGGAGTGACCCTTTTGTTGTCGAACATGTGTATCCACATAGGGCCATAGACATTGAGAACCCTAGGAATGGTAATGTATTTAAGGTCAATAAACAAAGACTCAAGCCGTTTCTGAAAACCCAAGTTGTTGAGGTAGAATCCATCTCCCTTTCTAATTCATGTTATGAGAAGAATTTATTTTAATTTTGTTATTTTCTTTTTATAGTTCTTTGTGACCCTGGTTAAGTGACGAATAACGGTACTTCGTGACTCTCAAGTCAGTTTATTTTTCAATTTCTCATAATAATTGATTCCTTCTCCTTTAAAATTGATCTCATTATCTCGAATTTAAGAAAATATTTTTCTTCTCTTCCTCAAAATACTCTAACAAAAATTTACAAAGTTAGGTATGAAAGATTGAGAATGTTAATGCACAAGGGCACCCCAAAAGATATATGCTGGATAATCAAAGCAAAAGTCCGTTTAGCAGGTGAATCCTCAAATTCATTTGCCTTATACATGTTGGGTCTTAGTAAAAGTTCGTATTCTAAAAGGAGAAGAGCAAAAAAAATGCAAGTTTGTCATAAATGTGCGTGATGGAATTGTAACAAGCGATGTCATTCTTTGAGGATGATTTTCGCAAATTGAGAAAATAAAATATATTTTATTAAGAATAGACTGAGTAATGAGTCATTAGATGATATCTTATTGACTCTTGAGACACATTCTTGTGGAATTGTGCATCGTGAACTTCTTAATTTATGGAATCTCTTCAGGGATGAACATAAATGTTACAATCTTGGGAATCTGACTCTAAAAGATCATGTTTGCCAATTTATAAGAAAATTATATGGGAAGCTTATCCTCGACTCATAAAAGGTGTTTAAGTCGTTACTAGACGCAAAACCAGAGGAAGATGTGAGCCACAATCACAACAACATGTATATTATTATCTTGTTAATCTAAAAAAAAAAAGAATGGCAATCGAAAAGAGTACCATGCTCTTAATTGAGTGTGGAGCCCTTGCCAGTGGCAGACCCGTCATTGACTCGGGTGGACCTTCGCACGCCAGTCCGTAAATAAGGTTCGTGTGTCATGCTCTGTAGGGAGCCACATTGTCCATTCCCAGGATTTTCTCAAGCTCTGGACGATTGATGGACAGATAGAAGCGTCCCCTCTTTACAGTGCACGTGAAACTGTCACTGAGCCATATACTTACTTTAATTAGTAGGCCTCTATGGTGAGTTTTAACTGGCTAAGGTAGAGTATCACCTTCTTAGAATACATGTCTTTAATTAGGTTTGTAGGAAGATATGGTTGTTATTCCGTAAACAGGACAGAAAGGGCTCAAAGGTTTTTGTGGCTTGTTTTGGCAGGGTGTTCCCAATCCTTGTGGAGTTTTCATGTTGCACTAGTGACACGCACCTCAAAGATATGCCACTTACTATACTAATGACACGCAATATAAAGATATGTCATCTTTATTAAATAAACGAGTGGGAGAGCCTAGCCTTCATTTTTGAACTGGTTCCAGCTCTTGTTTTCTTTAAAAAAAAAAGGAAAAAATATTTTTAAAAAAAAAAGAAAAAAATTATGTGTTTCTTAATTTTAAACTTTTCTGACAACAACAAACTTACTCATATAGGTGCTATCATTAAATTTTTCATTCTTTTTCCTATTTAAACAATTCATTTTCTTCATTTTCATCCAACTCATAATCATTCAAAGGGAATGTAAGTGTAGAAATGGATGGAGTTTCTGTTCGTTGATTTACAAATATCTGTGTATTTTGCGAGTCAAGTTTTAGGAAGGGTACAAAGTTTGTAGAAGCAGCAGGCATTCTTGGTCGAACGCTTGCTGCGAGAAAAATTTATGTAGTATATGGGGGATGTGGCATTAGGTTAATGGGGGTTGTATTAATCATTGCACATCTAGCAGACAGTCAAGTTTTAGGTATCATTCCTAAAGTTTTAACTAAAAGGAAAATCACTGGAAAGACAATTGGGGAGGAACTACGAGTATCAAGTATGCATGGGTGAATAGCTAAAATGCTTGACAATTCTGATGCATTCATTGCCTTACCAAGTGGCTATAGTACTTGGACAGAAGTTTTTGAAGTTGTCTCTTGGGCCCAACTGAACATCCACTATAAACTCACAGGTTTATTGAATGTTAATTTTTTTGATGATTTGTTATCTTTTCTTGATCATGCTGTGGAATAAAACTTTATCACATCTTCGGCAAGACGACTCCTTGTCTTTGCATCCATTGTCGATGAGTTAATTGATAAATTACAAGCTTTTTCTTATGAACTTGATCCAGTAATAACCCAGATAAATTAGTCAGAAGGAAACAACAAGGAACGTGGGTTTGATCTGAAACTTCATCTATAACTTCCTTTTACCTTTGGTTTTATCATTCTTTGTTTCTATTTAAATTTGTGTCAAGTTTATCTTTTCAATAATTGTTACAATAGGTAATATCTTCTATCTTTTACTCATCTATATTTAGACATTGGGGACAATGTTGGGATCTGATTGGGGAGAACGATAGTTGAAAAAAAAATGGGGAAGTATGATTGTCAGTAATTTACTAACAACAAAACCAATTAAGTATGGTAGAGTAATGAGTAAATTTTACTCTTGAAATAATTTTACTCTTGAGATACATCTAAATTAGGGAAAAAACTATTTTTTGTAGAAGTAGTAATTTAAATTTTGGGAACATAGCATGATTGAATAAATTATCTTCTTTCTTAAATTTCACATGCTTAGTTATAGATGTTGAATTGGTGGATTAAGAATGATAGATGTATGCCTTGTAAGATTTTGAGCCTATTGATGAATGGATTAAACATTTGTACCATTTTCTTCTTTCTTGTGTGATTTTTACTCATGGAATTGTTACTCTAGAACTTGCTTTGACTCTATTTGAGGCTACATTTTCACATGCATATATAAACATGATTGAGAAATTTTTCTTGAAATAGTTACTTTAACCAAATAGCCAACCTTGCATATTTTTCCTTATTTAACCCCTTTAATCTTATTTGATCATTCCTTATGTTTAGCTCATTACATACCTTAAAAAAATATGTTATTACCCAACTTTAGGGAATAAGAGAACATTAACATTGGATGAGTTCTTGAATAAGTGAGGGAGTGTGTGTGCAAAACGGTTGAAGAAAAAGGAAAGAGTAGTCATCTTCTTTAAAAAAAACAAAGTGTAAAGAAAGGTCAACAAGGTAAAAAGGGGAAACGAAAAGAATATGTAAAAGGAATTTGCATTAGGTAGAGTTGGGATGAACTTTCATGCTTGTTATTTGAACTCAGCCCTAATGCTCTTTTATTCTCTTTAGTATTTAACCTGTCATATCCATATTATCCCCTCCTTTACCTTGATCGCATTACAACTTTGAATAAAATCCTCTTGATTTCTGTGTGCATGTGTTTTGAGTAATGGAGAAATAGAAGATAAGCAAGCTTATGGTAGTACAATTTTTCATGGGTTGAATTGAGTGAAATACTTACCTTTTAAACATTTGAGGGATTGAGATTGAATCTTGTGAGGATCTATCATTTTTTACTCTGCTTTTTAATTGAAGTTTCCTTGCGTGTTGGTTTGAGATGTGAAGAAATGTTACCTTATAAATGTTTTGATCCCTTGAATCTTTGGTTGCTCTTCTTGCTTATAAACTTTTGCATTCTTGAATATAATTAAAAATTGAGTCTTTTAGAGTTTTTAACTTTTGAGTTTTTTTATTGTTTTTCCTTGTTCCCAAGCTTAGGTCTTATGTATTTTGCTTGGGAGTGCAAAAGTTAAGTATGGGGAAATTTGATAGCAATATATTTTATTCATTTAATAATCCTCTCACAGGCCTTCTTAAGGTTCAATTAGGCTTAATTAAGTTAATTTTTCATATTTTATGATATTAGGCCTAATTGGATCATTAAAGGAATTATATTGCATGAATTGACCTTAATTTGTCTATTTGGTAGTGTTTAGTAAATTGACTATAATCTGAGTTACAAATATTTGATTGATGTGATTCTGGTCTTGTAAGAAAGCTAAGACAATTCCCTACAAGTTTCATGAGACCTCAAAAGAGGAATAGCACGTTTGGATAATTTAAATTGAAGTGAAAGTAAGAGTGAGAATTATGATCTTGACAATTTGACCTCTGCGCACTCATCAGCCCATTTCTTGAGTTGTAGGATTTCAATTGACACCAAACTAAGCCCCAAATGAAAGATAAGACTCAAATCTACAAGTTTCATAAGAACACAAGAGCATATTCGGATGTCTATTAAGTCATATTGGGCCTAGAAGTCACAATAGAGGTGCTGTTGCTGGAACTCAAACACTGTGTAAAGATTGGGTCATATATTGGGCTGTATGGATCAAATTGTGATGAAACTGGTGGCATTGGAAAGCTGAGACAAAACTTTTCAACTTTCATGAAGATCACTTATACAATAGGTGATGTTATGATAGAGTTATAGTCATGTGAAGATAGCTAAATTTGTTGAGCGGGGAGACAAGCATATCAATAATTTTTCACTTATACACCCACTCATTAACAACTCTATTGTCATGTTCCACTCATCCACCTACTCATTAAACAATTCCCTTGTCATTATGTGTCCTTCATGCTCTATAAAAGGCACCATTTATTGCTCATTAGAATCATCTTAGTTTAGAGATCAAGATCTTGTTCTTGTATTATTTGTTTCTCTTGTTGTAGTTTTCTTTTATTCTAAATAGAAATTATTTTCTTCTTCTTCTTCTCTCTTTCTTTCTTCTTGTTTATTAGTAACTAATTTTTATTTTACTTGGGTGAAAGGATGAAACTTTTAGTAAAGAAATATGATTTGATTAATATCTTTCTTGTGCTTGAATGATATATTATCAAGTGATCATTATATGTGCTGTATTTTGTTTCCAATCAATTTAGAAACACTTCTTGTAAAGTGAAGATCTTGATTTGTTGTAGACAAAAGATTGACACAATGAAAGCTTAAACTCATTTACAAGTGTTGGCGTTATTAACCCTGCTTGTAAGGTGAAGATTTTGATTTGTTATAGACAAGAGATTGACACAATAAATACTTGAACTCATATACAAGTGTCGTCGTTAGTGGATAATTAAAGGAACCATAATATAACTACATATATAACTTTAAAAAAATTTTAAATGTTATATTTTTCGATTGGAACCTCCGTTATGCGTGAATTCTAATTGAGTTATAAAAAAAAATATTGACCTTAATTTATATACCAAGAGTAGATCTCTTAACCTAAGTAAATCTTTTTTTAATCGTGAATAAGTTTTATCACCTTTATTGTTGTGATAAATCTTTTCCTTACTTCAAAGAATTTTTCTTCATCAATTTTCTGTGAATCGACCTCGGACTCCCAAAAATTTATTACTTTAGATAACTTACATTTGAATTTGTAACATCTATCAATTTGCATCATATAACAGAGCAACTTTTTTTTATAACAAAATTACACAACTTGACTATCCGAACCGAATCAATTAGATGTTATTCGATTTGGTTTGGTTTGAGTTTGACTAAAAAAAAATGTGAAATCCAAATCAAATTAGACCAATTAATTTTTATCGGTGTGGATATTTTTTACTCTTAAAACTGAACAAAATTGATCCATTAGGCACCAACTTATATAAATAAAAAAATTTCTTGTATACACCAACGATTCAAAGAATGTACAGGTAATATTCAATCTCACTCTATTCTCCATTTCCGCTTCTAACAGATGAATAGAGGGGAGACGTCCCCCACAAATTTTGAGTGTTTTATATTTGTAGTATAATTTTTGGCGTAACAATTATTATTGTTTTTAGTATAAATTTTTTTATTAGCATTTATTAATTGAAGGTTTTTCGATGTAATTAGCATTTTTATTGATTGAAAATCTTTTAGTATAATTTTTATGTAACAATTAGTATAATTTTTTATTCAATTATAATTTATGATGACTCGAAGAACAATTTTTTAAGAAGCACCTAAAACAATTTTGCAAATAATAAACCATGCACACAATAATTTTCTTTGGTTTATACTTACCCAAAACAAAAAGATATTTCCTTTGGTTTCTAAACTTCATGCCATAGTCCAAGCTGAGCATCACTAGTATTAATAACATTGAAGTATTGGTAAGTGGACGGTCAGATATTTAAATCTTATTTATATCAATTTTTTTGGGTTAAGTCATAAAAAATATTTTTATGAATCTTTTATTTATTATGTGAATGATTTATTTTGATCAGATCAAAAATATATATTAGTGGACATATGCATAAGTTGGCCAAATACTACCTCATCACAATAAAAAAAAGAATACATTAAGATAAAGCGCAAGTTGCCACATGATTATAAAGAAACGACATATTGGTAGTTGAATATTCAATGTTGAAAACTATAAAAGTTACAGATTTTTTTCTAAAAAAATCAATTTTAATGTATTATTAATATTAAAAAAAGTAAAATTAAAATTGTAGTTTCTATAATTTTCACTCATCTTTAATTTAGTTTTTATAATTTTTTCTTTTCAAATCAATTTTTACACTTAAAAATATTTTTAAAATAGTTTCTATTATTAATTTCCTTATAAAATCATTATAACATCATCAATTGACTAACTTATTAAATGTTTCTTTATTTAGTAAGTGCTACTTTAAATGCTCATTTTTTATAAAATATCCAATTAGGGCTCTTGCATTTCATTTCAGTATGTGTTCATTTCTTGTGAGTAAGTGTTCATTGTTAAGTATGTACTCTTTTAGATACTCATTTTATTTCTATAAAATATTTAGTAGTGATTAAATTGATGGTACAAATTACTTTAAAAACGTTTATAAGTGTACGGACTAATTTTACAAAAAAAAATTATAAAGACTAAATTGAAAATGAATAAAAACTATATAGACTAAATATTTAATTTAACCAAAAAAATATTACACTATTATTTAATAATATATTATCTCATTAAATAATGTGATAATATATTATTAAATAATAGTTTTTTTTTTTTAGTATAAACAATGTATCAAAATTAAATTTTTTTAAAATCATAAAATAAGATAAATGAAAAATGCTAAACATATGATACATAAAAAATATAACTTTATTATTTTATTACATTAATATTTAAACTTGTGTAGAATCATATTAATATAAAATATAATGTAATTCTGAGTCTCCCTTTGACGTTATTGAAAAGGAAGGTGAGATTTGTTATAAACAAAAAAAAAATCAATACTGTTATAACCAAGGGAGAAATACATATTTTCGTGTGAGTTTTTCAGTGACAATATTATATAAAGATAAAAATATATATAAAGATCTTAAACCGTGAACAAGATCTTATTTGTCAAAATTTAAGGATTTTATTTAGAGTTTATATATCTATATTTCTATCTTATATGACTTTATCACGTGAGAATCTCACATTGAAATTTGAAAGATCCTTTCCTAAAAGAAAGAGTGGAAGTATGAAAATGGGCTATAGAGGCTCTGAGAGAAAAAGAACCTGTGCTTGTGTTAGACATACTAGTACTTGAATAGTAAAAATTTTAACTTAGACTAATCAAGGGGTGATCATGGGTTCAGGGCAACCTATGGATCTGATCAACCCAACCCAATCCGATGGCAAATTTTGGGTTGGGTCAGGTATTCAGGTTTGTTCGGGAAAGCAACAACAGAATCTGATAATGATCGGTTTGGATAGCTGGTGTGGACTTTCAAAATCCAAAGACCCAAGACCCAACTACTCGACCTGGCCTCTTCACCCCCTCCTTTGTCAATGGAATTTTTGTGATTTTCCAAAGCACCCTCTACGGCTCTACAGATCCAACGCACCAAGCCACCAACAGTGTGATGTCTGACGATCCAACACATAAATTGTTGCAAGGTTAATTCCTATAATTCATTCTCGTTAATCTTCAATAGAATCTACAGTGCAGACAAAGAATTCATTGCCTACATGATCACTTATGGTCTAAGTGCGACTGTAAATTTAGTTGGTTGAACATATATTCCTTTGCTTGCTTTGTTGTATGTCTTCAGAATCTGCATTCTAATTCTGTATTGAAAAAGTTGGAATTTAACTCTGACAGCACAAGGGTTTCCAATGAATTGGGAGCAGGCCACCCTGATCGAGCTAAACATGCAATGGGTGTCACTCTCAAGCTCTCTCTCTTCCTTGGTGTCATAATATCTGGATTCAGCTGTTTAGTTGTAGACCTACAATCAAAAAGGAGTTTGCTTCAGTGACACCCTTGCTTGCAATTTCCATACTGCTAGATGCTATCCAAGGTTTGAATCCTTGTAGCTATATCTGCAACTTGATATGCAGCTTCAAATTTTTAAGTGAAAAATGTCTTTGATACTGCAGGGTGGCCAGAGGATGTGGTTGGCAGTACTTAGCTGTCTATGTCAACCTTCCAACTTATTATGTTATTGGTTTACTAATGTCTTTGAAAAACATGTTTCTGGGTTTTCTCAATAACATGGTAATTGATTATTACAAAACAAAGTAATCGATTACTGTGTTATTTTCAGGTTGGGACCTTCCCTTTTGAATAAGAAGCAAGTTTAGAACAATTATAATCAATTATAGGATTTAGTAATCGATTACACCTTAAGTAGAAGTTAACTCCATTTCATGTAAGGGAGCACGGTGTAATGTTGAAAACTAGAGGATGCTGTGTGCAATATTAATTAGACTGAAATAATTAGGAATTAAAAAAATAACTCTTAAATTGAAATAAGATATTTTCACTTAATGTTAAAAGCCTTTTTTATTATAATATATTATAAGTAAATATAATAGTTATAATTTAAAAAGAAATAAATATAAATAATATTTTTATCTGAAAAAAAATAAATAATTAAAAAATTAATAAAATATCAAGACATATCATCAACGGTAAAAGGATGCAATGGCTTCTAAGGTATAATTATATTGGTTAATTTTGTTATGTTGAAAATAAAAATTGAAGAATCAAATATATATTTTTTATAACAATAAATTGATTGATTTTCATTTCTTATCAACAGACAACAGCATAAGGAGATAGCATACCAAAAGAATAGAGATATCGAAGAGAGAAAGAAAGCGAAATAGTCAAAGTCAAGTAAAAGCGAGAAGAACGGGAGAAATTGAAAACTTAATACGTAAAAGCAATGCGCGCGAGAAGACAGGTTAATAGAAATTTTAGCATGATTAATTTTGGATGAATTGATGAAAATGTGCCGCATGGCTGACGAGACCACATAAGCTTTATTAATACTAGAGTATTGATCGGCATTAGGTGCCTGTAAATTTGTATTTGGTATTAAGATGAAAACTAGGCTTAAATATATTTTGATACTTGAAAATATATTACTTCTTAGTTTTGATCCCTATAATTTTTTATTTTATTTTTGTTCAAGTTTTTCAAAAATATGTAGTTTTAATTCTCGCCAGCAGATAAGTATAAATGCCGCAAAAACAAGGGTGGAAATTGAGTTAGGTCAAATAACCTAATAAATTGAATAGGTTGGGTTAGTAAATATCAACTCGAAATTAAAAATAGCCGAGGATGGCACAACCGTTGCAACATAGACCATCCAATTTTATATTAAAAAGAGACAGGTTGTGCTGATAAAATGTCATCCCGAACCTTACATGACCAGATCTGACCATGCCCTGAAATGGCCCAGCCCGAATTGGGCCGACTCGAATGGGTCGGCCTAACCTTTTTTGACATCTCTAATGTAAGCATTTGTTAAATGATTAGGTATTAGACGGATGTCTAACTCATTGATGTCATGTGTCTCACTTATTCTAAATGGCATCACCTTGGTCCATGTAAGTTGTCAAATTATCATGTGAGACCCACGTACACCTTTAAGTGGTGCCATGTGCTGGTCATGTGACCACAAATTCAATACCCTCCATCATCCTCTTCCAGCTTCCCTCATTTCCTCCAATTTCGAGCCCTAAGGTTGCAGAGCACCACCATGGTTGTGACATCTCTTGGTGGGGCGTCAGTTTCGAGTTCTTGTTCGTAAAGGATAGTATGTGGACGCAGAGATATTATAGTGGTTATTAAATCAAACACAAAAAAGAATCCTGGAAGAAGAACATGAAGCAAACGACTCTACATGAGATATTATAACCATGGTGGTGCTCTACAATCCTAGGGCTCAAAATTGGGGGAAATAGGGGAAGATGGAGGAGGACGATGGAGAGAAAGAATTTGGGGTCACATGACCAGCACATTACACCACTTAAAGGTGTATGTGGATCCCACTTGCCAATTTGGCAACTTATATGTGCCAAGATGATGCCACGTAAGATAAGTGTGACACACAGCATCGATGAGCTAGACCTTCGTCTGACACCTCATCACTTAACAGATGCCTACTAACTGCGGGGAATAAAACCACCTATTTTTGAAATACTTGGACGAAAACAAAAAAAAAAGTATAGGGACCAAAACTAAAAAGTGATATATTTTCAAGGACTAAAAACATATTTAAACCTGAAAAAATTTTATAGGATACTTATTCTAACATGTACAATTTCTGGCTTTTTATATATTAAGTTTCCTATGTTCATTGTTTATTTTTCTAGCATTCTTTCTTAAACATGCAGCTATATGAATTAGTTTCTTAAGTATATTTATATCAAACGCATGTTTTTTTGCAATTGCATCTCATGTTCTCTTTTACAGGTTGTGTTTATTGCATCTTTATCTCTTAACAATAATGGTGAAAATGTTGATTTTCTCTTATACTGTCATGCCTTTTTTCTTTATCTTTTTAAATATTTTTGTTACCTATGACATTGTTATATCTTTTGGTTGCTTTTAGAGTATTTTATTCTCTGACTTAGAAATTCTAATCACTAATAGGTGCTATGTTTTCTGGATATACTATGATAGGTTGACATAGATGGATTATTTTACATAGTAAAATTATTGTACTTATATTTTAAGGTTTTTTGTCATTTTAGACATGAATTATGAGTTTAATAGATTAAAATTTGATAGTCAGTCAATGAATATGATTGACAAACCTGTATTTTTGGGTCCTTTATTCACAATGTCTATTTATACAGATTTGTGCATTCTCTATTTTTTTCCTTTATCTGTACTATTTTTTTAATATTATTACTTTTAGAACTTTATCCTTTTGCAGTGATATTGTAGTTTTGTGGAGTAAATTCTTTATTGCTACTCAACAGGGGGTTTCTTGGGTGAGAAGTGTGAAAATTATAAATATGTTGTTTGATGTGTGTGAAACAATATTATATTTTGTTCTTATTTTACATGCATTCTTGAGCATTTTAGGTATTTTAGTTTTCCTTTTTAGTTAGTTTTTCCCTTAGTTCGGATAACTGCAGTGTTTTTGGTGTTCCTGTGCAGGATTGGTGCTAAATTGACCTTGGAATTGATGAAAAGCTTGCATGTTTGAAGCTGGAGCTTAATGGCTAGCAATAAAGGTGCAAAAAGGCCATTTCTAGGGATCCTACGGCTCAAAATTGGGGGAGATCAAACCACGGATGGATCGAGGGAGTAGAAAGAATGAAAAAGGGACATTACACCAGAGTTCCACGGTGTATGTGGAACCATCCACTTGCCGTGGAACTCAAAGGACCGAGTAAATTATGCCACGTTGATAAGAGAGACATCCACGGCATCGATGAGCTAGACCTTCGGAATGATCCACTTAACCGCCTGGATCGCATGGGAATAAAACCACCTTTTATGTTTTTCTTTTTGTTTCTTTTGAGGGCTTTTTAAATTAAAATCCTAAGTTATAAATAGATGTTCAAAAGAATTAGGAGATATATTTAGTTTGGTTTCAAAGGAGGCACAAAAAAGGCTTATAGGTTCTTCTATCTTTCTCCTTTTTCTTCCATTATTACGGGTTTGGTATGTTTTTAAGTTTGATTTATTGTCTCTTCTTCTCTATGTCTGAGTAGTTTCTTTTGTTTTTAGGATTGAGTAATGCCCTTTGATACTTTGATAATGATTAATTGACTTTGTTTTTCCTTTTATTAATCTTGATTATTCATTGATTCAATCCTTATTGCTTTTATTCATGTGAATTTGATTTTCTTTATTTGCATCTCATGGCATTTAGGGACGTCTTTTAAACCTAAGTTTGTTACCATAAGAATTGAACTTAAAGTCTAAATCACGAGAGTAGTTTTAGCCTTTCGAGAATTCAATGAATTATCACAAAGCGTAATGGATTCAATTTAAATTCAATTACCACGAGAATAGGAATTGGTTTAATTAGGCACGAATCTTGTGTCTTAAAAAAGAACATTAACTAATTTAGGGTAATTCACCTTCAATTGAATTTCAGATTTAATAAAAGGGTTGTCAATTAGGATTTATCTTGATCATTGTGGTATCCCAATCTTGGAAGCTTTCTTGAATTTGAAAATCTCCTTCTTGATAACTTGATTTTTTATTCTAAATTCTCTACTTTGATTTTATTTAATTGCTTTGTTACTAATGTTCTTCTTTTACCAACAATCATATTTTTTGCTTTTATTTAATTTAATTGAATTAATTAATTAATTAGTATTCATGATACTCAACATTTGTGGATTTGATCTTTTTATTACTTGACTAAGAAACCGTGAAAATTTAAATATGTTGTTATAACTTTGGCTTTTTGTATGGTTATTGTACTTATGGTTATTGAAAATCTTATTTTGTAGATTAAGAATCATACGTTTTCAATTTTTATTTGATAATTGACTTACTTTCATAGATTATACAAGATAGGATTGTGTGTCGTTGATTAAGGTAGGAAAAACAGTACATACCATGAGGTATATATGTGGAGGGAAAAAGAGTTCTGTATATATATATATATATATATATCTTATGTTGGTACAAAGATATTAATAAGTTATGCTCTTGGATAGAAATTTGATTTCTTTAAATAAACATGTGTATGCTTAATTTGTCATTAAAATTATACCTATATTTTTTTCTTGGAGAAATTCTTTACTATTCTTAACATAGGTAAGCTGCTTTAGTTAGTTATTATTTTTTAGGATTTTTAGATTAAAAAATGAATTTGAAAAACTTATAAAACATTTGTTTTATAATATTTTTTATTTAAATAGCCTAAGGTTGATATCTTTACGTCAAAACATATTATTATGTACACATTATTGAAAAATTTGTAAAATAACAATGAAAAATGTTATTTACAAAAAAAATTTTAAAAAATTCGAGTATAAGGTAAATTAATTATTAAATTAATGTTATTTATTGGTTAATTTTTAATTTATTTTTATCATTCTAAATATATTTTTTTAATTCATATTTACTTTATTTATTTGTAGGTGTGATTAATTTTGTCATATTTATCTATTTATAAACATATATTTCAATTTTTTAATATTACAAAATCTTTATTTTTGTATTCATTATTAAGTTATTTAATATTATATTTTATATACATCTTTAACATAATCTTCTTTTGATCACCCCCTATGAGGTCCCAATTTTAGGTGGGGTTTACCAATATGGGACCCATCATACTATAAGTCCCAGTGCTGCTCCCTGAATAAAACGTGTATAGTATTTTTGTTTTTCTATAAGGTCCCTTAATTTTGTTTATACTTTGATCCATATAAGGACCTAATAAAAAAGAGTTTTGAAACAATAAAGATTTATCTATAACTTTTAAATTATAAGAACTTATTAAAAAATTTATTTAAAAAGTATATAAACGTGTAAATTAATTTAATTTTTTTTTCTCTTTGTTACAAAAGATAGATATTTATTATTTAAAAATTAAAATGAATGGAATACAAATTTTAAAGGCACCAAGTGATGGATAACTACCCAATATCACTTATTATAAGATAGGGAAGAAATAAGGAAGGAACATATCAAGAGAAAAACACTAAAAACTTCATAAAATATTAATAATGAAAATTAAGTTAGAGTTAAAAGGCAATAATGAGTTAAGTTACATGCACCATGACTAAAAGCTCTAATCCATCATTTTTTTATTGCACTTCTTTAGATTCACTTACCTTTAAAAACGATAAAAGATAGATCAAATAACCTAAAGTTAATATTTTTAAATTTATCAAAAAATCACAAGTCTAAAATATTTGTTATAAACTTATCAAAAAATTACAAAAATAAGTACACTACTAAAATTATAAACTCTATTAAAGTTCATTGAGATTTGGATGATCCAATATTCATTCATATTAATAAGCACGTATTAAAAAAAACACGTATTTTAAAAAAAAAAGCACGCATGGATTTATGGGGGCCAACCACAATCAGAAACGCACATATTACGATGGAAAATAATATTCATGAAAGATTGAAAGCCAACATGCCCACACCTTTTTTTGGTACATGACATGCCCACACATTTTTTTGGTACATAGCAGGCCCACACATTTAAGACAGGGCATTATGGAAACCAACGAGAAAGCCAATAAATAGCGAATTAGAAGCCCAAAGGGGAGACCAGCTGGTCCCTCACAAATTTTTAGTATTATTTTATAGAGTTATGCTATTATAGACTTTTTTTTCCTTTCTACAAGCTATTATATAGACTTGAATTCATTAAGAATAAGAATCCTATAGGTCATAAAATATCAACTAAAGGTGTTTAAAATCTGGCCCGACTTAATAATTAGTGTAGGGCTTGAAAGGAATTGAGATGGACTCGGGTTCTAGAAATTAGTTTTAGTATATTTTTAGATTGGATTTAGATTATATTTTAAATTGTCCTAATTTAATGTATAATACTTTTAAATTTATAATTTTTTTTAACAATTATGATAAATAATAATTTTTTGTAACTTAAATTAATACATTTTATATAATATAATAATATATTTTATGTTGATATAATATGCTATTAAAAACATCTCTTATTTTTAATTTCTTATTTTAAAAATTTTATAGCTTAGTTATTTATATATAATATTTAAATTTATAAAATTTATTTATTTATCGGGTCAACTTGGCCTTGGCCGATCATTTATTAGACTATAATCAAGCTGGGTTAGGATAAAAAAATTGTCTAATCAAAATATCAAGTTAAGTTTGTGTTAAAATAAACTCAACCCAACTCATTCCACGAGTATTCTTATATCAGCTATTAATTTTATAATGTATAAATATTAATATCTTTGAATTATCTTTTAAATAATTGATATGTTATTACTTATTGTGTATAGTGTTGACTATGAACCCGAGTAAATAGTAACATAACTACTTTATATAGAATTTGTTAATGAATGCTCTTAGAGTATTAGTTAAGAAATAAAAAAATAAAAATATTAACAAAAGTATTAATATATTAAAATTTCAAAAAGTACTTATTATTTTTTCTTTAAATAATTAAATACATTTAATGGAGATTATTAAATATTTCATAAATAATGTCCAGTCATAAAGCACTTGTTAACGAAAACTGTTTTTATAGATAAATTATTGCATATTTTTAAAGTATCACTTACGATTGTACCAACTTCATTCTTATTTTGATATTTATATGGAATAATTTTTTATGTTATAAATTATGGGCCCCTTCATGACTTTTCATCTAAAATGTTAGTTGGGTTATAAATGAGTTTCAATGACTTGCTCCTAGTCGCTTCAATAGTTTAATTTAAAAAAAAAAGCACGTATGCATTTAGGGAAATACTCCATAGTGAAAATCTTTTTGATAGATATTTTTTAGAACGATTTGGCATTGTTTTAACATTTGGATGGATAAATAGTCCTACTATTTTGATTTATCTAAATAATTCTGATTATATAGCATTAGTTATGCATTTATATGAGGGGCTAACCCAATCAAAAACACATTGATATTTTCAGCTAGGGATGATGGAAAATAATATTTATAAAAGATTTGGAAGGCAACAGGCCCATGCATTTAAATTAGGGTGATGGGATGACGGCAAGTATACCGAATCATTAAGTAATAAAAATGATAAGAAAATCGAATATCGTTTTAAAAGATTAATGATCAATTACTAATTTATGAAATTAGTTACTATTTAAATCAAAATTTAGATTAAAGAGAGCTCTAATGAAACTAACACAGCAATGAAAGAACAAAAATAATGACAATATTTTTAAAATTTTATATTTGGTAATTCAACAAACACTTAATATATGAGGCGACAAAAAGTTTGATTAATGAAAGAGTTGGGATCAAGTTTCATTTAAGTTCACTTGATGCAAATCAATTGGAATTAATACAAGCTACTATTCCTATTTTGTTGCCATATTCTCTAAATTAAACAAATCTTAATTCCTTAGACAATTGATCTTTTATTTTCAATTAAAACTCCTAATTCCTTAGGTGATTCTAAGGGAAAACAAGCATTGAGATTTAGAATCCAACGCAGTAACGAGCAAATCAATGACTATTTCTAACCTAGAGATAAGTAAGGTTCATAATCTCATAGCACAACTACTCATCAAATTTTCATTCAACATATAATCTTAAAATCATTCTAACGAGATTCAATCCTTAGAAAGCATTAAGAGAAGAGATCATAAACTCAAAATAGAAATAACAACTTATATTAATTGAATCCAAAATAAAAAATAATCAAGATCCATCAAAATCTACTTAATCTCAATAAAAGGGAGTTTAGCTAGACATGAAAACAACAACAATAATTAAAATAAGAGAAGAGATCAAAGAAAACTCCATGAGTTGATGAAGGTCCAAGTCATTTCCACGCCTTCTCCTTTCAAACCACCGAAGAATTGTCCAAAATAGGTTTTTTTTTCCCAAATATCCTCTTTCCCCAGCTGCCAAAGATGCCCCATTTCTGGAAAGAACAGGCTTTTTATATGTATCAAGAACGAGCAGGGTGCCTGGCGTTCAGAAGTCCAGCGCCTGGTGCTGGACTTCACTTAAAAATTGGGTCTCGGGAAGGTGAGCACCTGACGCTTAGAATTTGGGCGCCTGGCACCTGGACTCCAAAAGATGCAGCTTGCTGTATACTGGGCGCTTGGCGCTTAGCATTTGAGTGCCTAGCGCTTGAACTTCAGTGAATTTCCTTCATCACGTTGAGCTTCATCCTGTTTCCCTTGCTGTCTACAATCAAAACAATAACAAATGAGATAAAACACCAATAATTCTAATAAGAATGAACTCAATCTAACAAGTTAAAATGGATTAACTAAAAAGATAAAATAAAGTTGTCTTAAAATCAAAACAACGTCAAAAGTTGAGTTTAAGCGATAAAATCCACTCAAAAAACTTTGGAAATATAGATAATCTAGCAGATTATCACAAGGCAATATGGAAAGGGAAAATTTAATAGAAGGTGCTTGTACAAACACTTCACATATCAAAAAATTAACCGCTCGAGATTGAGTTAAACTAAATTTCAATCATTGATTTAAGTCTTGGGTTTAAATTAAATAATTAGTTCTTATAATTTTATTTAGTTGAATTTTGGTTCTTTTATATATATATATATATATATATATATATATATATATTGGTCATTACAGTTTCACTAATTTAAGTTTTGGGACCAATAACTTAATAATTTAAAATTATAAAGATTACTTTTTAATAGAAAATATGAATTAATACATTAATAAATCAAAATTATAAAAATTAAATCTAAATGAATGAAAAATATAGTGACCAATATTATAATAGAAGAGACCAAAATTTTAAAAAATAAAAATCTAGAAATTAATATAAAAAAAACTTACAAAGACTAAAATTCGAATTATGTGAAATTGTAGTGACTAATTGTTTAGTTTAACTTAGGTCTTGGGAAGAATGTTTAATGCACTTTTTCTATGAATATATCACTGCTTATATGGAAATCAATGAGTAAGCCATTAAATAGCAAATCAGAAACCGAAAAAGAGACTAAGCCGCACAAGCACGGCATTGAAGAAATATATATCATTTTTTGTTAGGATAGAAAAGGAAAAATGTTAAAACTTAGAAGTTAAATTTGTCTATAAATTTTGATACTCATGTAACTCATCTAGAAAGAAAAGTTTGTGTTCCACCGATAAAAAAAGAAAGAAAGAAAAGTTTGTGTATAAAAATTACTCAAGAGAGAGAGAGAGAGAGAAGAAACACGTTTATCTAGTTTTAGTTACCCGTAATTTCAGTCAAGTGATCTTCTTTGACATACATAAATAATTTTTTTAAAATTATCTTTCAAATAATCATAAACTACATAAAATAATTACAATACAAAAATTTTGAATAGTTTTTAGAGAGTGATTATTTCATATAAAATATGGTAAACGTATTTTTTGTGATTATTCAATTATAATTTATGATGACTTGAAGAAAAAAATTTCTAAGAAGCATCTGCTAAACAAATTTGCAAATAATGAACCACGCACACAGTAATTTTGTTTGGTTTCTAGTTCTTCTTGCTCCAAAAAAGAAAAAAGAAAAAAAACTCCTTTGATTCTAAACTTCATCTCATAGATATTAGATAGTCGACGCTGAGATGCTCTAGTATATTAAAGATCGTTTGCGTTCAACATCCAACCCATCTTCCTAATTCAACTTAACTCAAAACTAATTAGAATGAATTTGGATTTGAGAAATTAGACTTAATGTATTTTTAAGTTGAGTATGTGTTATACTTTAAGTCATCTTAATCTGACTTAATATCATATATTATTTTAAATTTTATATTTTTTTATAATTAATTATACATAATATAATTTTTTAATTTAAATTAATAATTTTTACATAACATAATAATATATTTTATTAATATATTATTTGTCTTCAAAATATATATTATAAAATATACCTTATTTTTAATTCCCTACCTATATATTTTTAGCTTTAAACATATTTTTAATCCTTCAATATATAGCAATTTTTCTTTTGTTCCCCCATTTTAAAAATTTTCCAAACAAGTCCCTCAAAAAGTTTATTCATTCCTCGTTGATCTCATCTATTAGCTCACCATTAGAATTGTCGTTATCTGCCTATCTGGTACATGACATGACACTTATAATTTGATATGAATATTGACAATCTAATGGCTAAAAAAGGAATTGTTAAAATAAAATTGTAATATTTTGAAAGATTAAAACAAAAAATTGTTATATTTAAAAGAAATAAATACATATTTTACTTGGGACTTGTTTAACAACACACCAACCAAAAACTTTAACTCTATACATAATTCTCTTCAATACAAAAACTCCACCTCTAAACATATTTTTCTTCAACCAAGAAACTTTACCTCTGAGTAATTCACTAATCCATAATCAATTACCATTAAACAAGTGATCAATTTTTAAACTATCCAAAGCTTCCAAAATTATCATAGTTACAACACTTGTATAATACAAAATTCAGCCCAAATTAAATATCAATATTACCTAATCCATTCATAGAGAGTTCATTTTCATCAAACCTTTAACCGAACTACCAAACGTTTATAACTACCCGTTTGAGACCCATTACTACTCATGTGAATGGACTCAGTAATATTGGTATTCATTTTGGGTTGTATTTTGTATCATACAAGTGGTGCAACCATGATACGTAATTTTGAAAGTTTTGGGTAGCGACTGATCACTTAGTAATTTAAGGTGATGGATTTTGGGTCTGTGAGTTATTTAGCGATGGAGTTTTTCAGGAAGAAAAATGTGTTTAGAGGTAAAAAATTTTAGGTTGAAGAAAATTATGTATAGGGGTTTCTAGTGAGTGTGTTGTTAATGAACAAGCATTAAGTTAAATATGTATTTATTTCTTTTAAATACAATAATTTTTTATTTTAATTCCTCTAAATATATTAATTTTTTTTTTGTTGTAGTCCCTCCAAATATCATAATTTTTGTTTTAATCTGTCATTTTTTAGTCATTAAGTCGTTAATATCATATTATGAGTACCACGTCATATGTCATGTAAGATCATGAGTGCAACTTCATGTGCCACCTCAACATCTACATTGGCAGATAACGACAATTTAAACTGTGAGATAACATAGGAACCAATCGGGAATAAAAATTCTTTTTGAGTGATTCATTTGAAAAATTTTAAAAATGGGATCCAAATTAAAGAAAAATTGATATATTTTGAAATATTAAAAACATATTTAAGCTATAATTCTATGAATTAATTATATATAATTTTTTATCTATAATTAATATTTAAACTTATACATTATATCTACATATTAAATTAATCCAATTTTAATCCAATCAATATCAACTTATGAACGAGTCAATAATATGATAAAAATATCAAATATAGTTTACGTCTAGCCAAACCCGTTCCATTTTCCAATATATAAGACGAACACTAGACACGCCGGACTTGCAACAAAACCATTACGAAAAGACATATTGGTTTATATATATATATATATATATATTATATTTAGTGAAAAGAATTTTTATTATGAAAAATGAGAAGAATAAATTTTTTTCGTATAATTATATATAAATAATTAAAATTAAAAATTATTTAAAAATTATATAATTATTTAAAAAAATTATATATATTTATATTTTAATTTTAATCATTTATATAAATTTAATAATTAAAATTTATTTTTTTTATTTTTTATAATAAATATTTTTTTCATCAAATATACTTTATATATATATATATACACACGACATATTGGTTGTTGAATATTCAATATTGAAAACTATAACAGTGATATAAATTTTTTTATTACATTATTTATATTTAAATTTGTGTAGAATCATCTTAATATTTTTTTTATATATATTGCAATTCTGTGGGTCTCCATTTAACGTTACTGAAAGGATGGTGACATTTCTTATTGCAAAAATTAAAATCAATCACGTCATAGCATAGCTCTAGATTTGATTGGGGAAATTGAGTGGAGGTTTGAACTTCGGCCACCAACGTTATGAGAGAAAAGAAGCCATGCTTCTCTTCTTTTGTTGGTTTGTTTCTTGTTTTTTTTTAGCCAAAGGAATCTGAAAATCACTTGGGTGGTAATGATAGCCAGAATTACGAAATAATATATTATTTCTAAACATAAATCTCTATATTTCTTTTTACACTTATTATTTTTAAAGAAAAAGAGAAAAAAAAAGAAAAAATTGAGACTAGTTTTAATTTATTTCTTAAGTAAATAAGTGTAAGAAGTTTAAAGATTTAAGTGTAAAAATATGAACTTTGTTATTAAATGTTTGCACATAACAGACAACTTGTAATATATATATATATATATATAAAGTTAAATTTTTTTATTTAAATATATAGTACCACAATTAGATACATTATGTTAATTAAATTTAATTTTTTAATAATTTTTATAAATTTTTATAAAATTAATTATGTGACATAATGATTTAAAAAATATTAAATTTTAATTAATTTTACACGTCTAATTAAGTGTTTTAGGTTTAACTAAAAAAATTTATATAAAAAAAGAAATTCTTACTTGGAGCAGTGCATCGAACTAATCAAGAAATATCACTAATCATGTAAGCGCTTACTCATATACATATCATTGAGCGAAGGAAAGAGGGGCAAAGAGAAGATAGAAGATGTTGGCAAGTAGCATTTCAGATGGCAGAGTAACACAGTACACGCCATTAGAGGTAACTCATCATGAAGAGGGACAACATGAAGAAAACACAAGACCCCAAGTTGGGGGATGGTGGAACAAAGTCCTGGACTTGGAGGAGGCCAAGCGTCAACTCCTGTTTTCACTACCAATGACTCTTACTAACTTATTCTATTTCTTAATCACTTTAGTTTCTATCATGTTCGCCGGTCACCTTGGTGAGCTTCAGCTTGCTGGTGCTACTCTGGCAGAGACTTGGTATGGTATCACTGGCATGACGGTCATGGTAATTCTTGTTTCTTGCATTTCTTTCCCTCAACTGCAGTTATATAGTGCTCTTCCTTCACTTGTACCCACAAAAAGCTATTCTTGATCCTAGAGAGGAATAACGGAAAACAATTTGTCATGGTTTTAAAATACGGTTGTAGTTGCGTTTCGTTTGTTGCGATTATGAATAATTGCAAGAAAATGTGACTGTAATTGCAATTGTGATATAATTGTAGAGACTACTAAAATCGTAATATTGCAACTGTATTTGCGGTTGCGGACCTCAATTTAGTAGAAGGTATGAAAAGGTCCTTTTAAAGCAAGAAAATTTGGGTTGATAGTTTCTTGAATCAAAATATGTGCGTGAAAAAGCAAATAGATGCAGATATAACTTGAGTTCATAAGGGTATGGCTTCTATTTTCAGTTTTCATACTCCAACTGTGTTGCGTTGGTCTAAATGACTAGTTTTCCACTTATATAACCATAAAAGGTTCACAATGAATAAAAAATCCATGCACTCGTTCACTGATAGAAGAGTACCTATGGTGAAAAAATTACTTACGTACTTCACAATTTATAGGAAGGGCTAGGTAAGCATCTTGGTAAACACATATATACTTTTTTCTTCTCATGGTTATGCATGCTAAGGAATTTGATTATATCTGACAGGCGCTGGAGGCTAAAGGCTGAAAGTAATCTATATATATGACAACCATTTCATATTTGACAGACACATGTTGCCTCAGTCTTTATTAGTACTAGTACCATTTAGCAATTCTTCTATTGTAGCAGAGATTAATAAGGATGCCATTTTCAGGGCTAAATGTCAATTATTGTTTCTCTCTATATCTAAACCTGAATCTTGGTTTCATTTAACATCATAACATAGCCTCACATCTAGTTGAATTAATGCAACAAGACTAAATACTCTTACAAGATCAAACTTCATCTTCTTTCCCTTAATTCTTGTCTTAGGATGGTTTAAGTGGGTCATTGGAAACACTCTGTGGACAAGGATTTGGCGCAAAGGAATACCAAATGTTGGGAATTTATCTACAAGCCTCTTGGATCGTATCTTTAATCTTCTCTATCCTCATATCCATTATTTGGTTATATACAGAATCCATCCTACTATTGTTTCATCAATCTCATGAAATTGCGAGAACAGCTGCTCTTTATTCGAAGTTTTTTATCCCAGGCATATTTGCATATGGCTTCTTGCAAAACATCTTGAGGTTTCTTGAGACACAATCTATTGTAATGCCATTGGTTGTCATCTCAGCTCTTACACTGATTGTTCATATTGGTATTGCATATGCCTTGGTTTACTGGACAGATCTGAGTTTTACGGGTGCACCAATTGCAGTTTCTATTTCATTTTGGATATCAGTACTATTTTTGGCCTTGTATGTCAAGTATGCAGAGAAGTTCAAGCAAACATGGAAAGGATTTTCAATTGAGTCATTCCATTACATATTCACCAACTCAAAACTAGCTCTGCCCTCTGCAGCAATGGTATGGTATGTCTCTAATAACCTTTCACTTTGCTAGCCTATTTTGACGATTATTGATCCTAGAAATCTAAATGATAAGGAGCAGTAACTTTTTGGAATTCACTCGAATTCCTAATTTAAAGATTATTATTAATAGTTTCTTATTTTATTGATAAATTTATATCTTGTAATTAACATTAAGATATGTTAAAGATATGTGATAAATATGAAAAATATGTGAGAAATATGTAAAATATGAGATATATTTGTTTTAAATTGAAAATTAAGAAAGTCCTTAATTAATAAGAAGTATATAAAAGTAGTTACTTGTCAAGTATGTTCTTGTGAGTTATAAATACTTATATTGGAAAAATTGTTTGTGGTATGAGAATGAAAGAGAAAGAAATTGTGAGTAATGTTAAGAATGAGAGTTTGCAACTTTATCCTCAAAAGTTGCATTAACAGATGTTTTGCAACTTTGTCCTTAAAAGTTGTAGTAGTAGTGGGAGAGAGTTTGTAGCTTTATCCATATAAAAGTCGTAGTGTGAGAGGATTTACAACTGTATCCATGTAAAAGTTGTATAGTAATGTTGTTCATAGTGAATTCAATTTCTTCAAAATTGTGGATGTAGGCATATTGGACCAAACCATGTTAAATTGTGTGTGATCTTGTGAAATGCTTTTCCCTAATTAGAAGTATTTATGCAATTATGTGAAGAAGAGAATGTGATATTCCCTAACAAGTGGTGTTGAAGCTAATGGTTCGAGGAACTAGTCAATGGTAAAATCCCTTGCCTGAAGGCTGTTGTGTCGAAAGTCTTCCTGATAATGGATATTAAGTGACATGTCTAGTTATATTTGCAGCAGATGTGTCAAAAGTCTTTTTCACAGTGAAAGTCTAAGTTGCGTATTCTATATAATTGTGGTGTAAGTACGAAGATTTGTTTGGAAGATTTGCTTAGCAATTTTAATGTGGTTTGAAATTTTGAAAAGATTTGTTTTGAAGGTGGAGATTATTTGAAGATATTGAAGAATGATTGTTGTTTATGGAATTTGGATCATGGTAGAGATTGTTGAAATTGACCCAAATTCTTAATTTAAAAGATTGTTATCAATACTTTCTTATCTTATTGGTAAACTAATATCTTTTAAATAATATTAAGAAATATAAAATATATGTGATAAATATGAAGTGTGTGTGTGATATATATATATATATATATATATATATATATTTTTACTCATGGTGAGAAGAATGTTTATTGTAAAAGGTGATAAGAATGAATCTTGACCATTGGATCTTACATGAATGGTCAAGATTAGAACATAAATGTATGTGACTTTTTTAAGTGGTAACATGACTTTCAAGTAACTTTTAATCTTGACCATCTATATATGGTTGTATAGTCAAGATTTACTCATCTTACCCTCTCACAATAAAAACTCCTCTCACTATATATATATATATATATATAAGATATGCAATGGTGGTTACTTGTCAAGCAAGTTCATGTGAGTTAAATACTTATATTTGGGAATTGTTTGAGGAATGAGAATAAGGGAGAAAAAATTGTGAATAATGTTGTAGATGAAGGTTTGCAGCTTTGTCCTTAAAGTTGCATTGGCACATGGTTTGTAACTTTGTCCACAAAAGTTATAGTAGTAGTGAGATAATGTTTGTAGTTTTATCCGTGCAAAAGTTATAATATGAGAGGATTTACAGATTTATTTGTGTAAAAGTTGTATTTAATGTTGTTCATAATGAATTTAATCTCTTCTTGTATGTGGATATAAATATGTTAAACTAAATCAAGTTAAATTGTATGTAATCTTGTATAATGTTTTTCTCTAATTAAAAGTATTTATGCAAAAACGTGAAAAAAGAGATGCAGTGTTAACAAAAGCCTTGTCAGCTACAAATATAGATTCCAGATTGAACGCTATATGCAATTTAAATTAAGAGAATATTGTTGCAATTTAATGTCAAACCCTTATCTCATGAATCTTACAATACGTTTATATTATACAAGTTTGGATTCTTGGGCTATGGAGATTTTGGTTTTCTTAGGTGGACTGCTACCTGACTCACAAAAAACTACTTCCTTGATTGCAATATGGTATGGTTGTAATTAATGCTTTTCGAGTTATATTTCTATTCCCAAAATAAACCCTTTTTTCCTACAATTCATTCTCATTAATCTTCATTGATATCTGTAGTGCAAACATAGAAATAATTGCCTACATGATCACTTATGGTCTCAGTGTGGCTGCAAGGTTAGTTGGTTGAACATATTCTCTTTTGCTTGCATTGTTGTAACTTGTATATATTCTGAATTTGCATTCTAGAATATGTGTTGAGAAGTAGAAATATTACTTTGGTAGCACAAGGGTTTCCAATGAATTGGGAGCAGGCAACCCGGAACGAGCTAAGCATGCAATGCGTGTCTCTCTCAAGCTCTCTCTCCTCCTTGGTTTCAGTTTTGTTTTGGCACTTGCATTTGGTCAGAATATCTGGGTTCAGCTGTTCACTAGTAGTTCTATAATCAAAAAGGAGTTTGCTTCACTGATACCCTTGCTTGCAATTTCCATACTACTAGATGCTATCCCAGGTGTCTTGTCAGGTTTGAATTCCTTATTTTCCTTTAACCTGCACTGTGTCTACAACTTGATCTTCAACTTAAAATTCTTAAAGGAAAAATGTCTTGGGTACTGCAGGGGTGATCAGAGGATGTGGTTTGCAGCACTTGGCTGCCTATGTCAACCTTGCAGTGTATTATCTTATTAGTTTACCAATATCATGCCTCCTAGGATTTAAGTTCAAATTGCGGGTTAAGGTAAAATATTTATTACGTAGTCTAGTTATGTTGGTTCAGATGCCAAGAAGGATCATCTTGATTTTGAGAAGTGATTGCAAAACCGTTTTCATTCATTAGTTTAATCATTTTATGTTCTTTTGAATTTGTTTTATGACAGGGTTTTTGGATTGGCCGAATTTGTGGGCTGGCTTGTCAGACTGGGATTCTCTTAGTTTTGATATGGCGTGCCAAATGGAAAATGTCCGAGGACAAAGATGAAGTCCACTCGCTTAATTGATCACCTGCTAAAACTGGGTTAATAAAAGTAGGGTTCAAAGAATAGTTGCATTTCTTGATGCAAAAGTTGATCACAAACATGTGAACTTGAATTTTTGCATCTCAACTGTTCGTGCTTATGTTCATTACAATAAGGGAAAAAGACAAGCTATGTGAGGTATATATATAATTTGGACTATGATATTATTTAATAACTTGCATTAGAATGTGAGGAGTGTATAATTAAGTATAAGTTTGATATATAAGTATTATTACTCTTATAGGAAAGTGAAAACACAAATATATGTTGTAATAAACTCTACAATGAGGTGGTTTTTATTCCACAATCTTGTTGGAACCCTTCACATATGCATTTGTTTGGCGCATGAATGAAGGCCCTGATTGTAGGGCATCACAGTTCTCATCCGATTTTAACCGATATCTGCAATATGGAAATTGAATTGATCTTAATAATATCTATTAATAATCAATCGAAATAATGCAGCTGGATGAATGACTACGTAGATCTGAAACGGGATCCTAAAAAAAGAATGAAAATCGTTTTCTTCAAATGAAAGATGCAAAGAATATTAATGAACAGCAATTATGTGGTGACCGGTGTAAAAATTGTGTGTAAATTTTAGTGTGTGAATATCAAAATTGTGAACATTATAATAAGACTAATCCTTTTGAAAATTGTTGCGACTAGCTCGCTGACAATTACATCTATTACCACATAATTGCCTTCTCGATTTTCTCTTTAGGAGAATTAGTTTATAACTACAACCATATATATATAGGGGACATATATAGTAAAATGACTTTTTATTGTGACAGGATGAGAGGAGTAAATGTTAACTATACAATTATATATAGATGGTCAATATTAAAAGTTACTTGAAGGTCATGTGATCATTTAAAAAAGTCACATGCATTTATGTTCTAATCTTAACCATTCATGAAAGATCCAATGGTCAATATTCACTTCTCTCACCTCCACAATAAACACCTCTCTCACCTGAGTAAGATCCTATATATATATATATATATACTTAAGTTTTAATATTTATTAGGCATACCACAAACAAACACCCTATAAAAATAGAGTTTAATTTAATTAGTTAAATAAATTACATATAAAAATACAATATAGACCGTTAATTGAACTTAGCAATTTTACCCATTTCGTCTAAAACATTGTTTTTTTATCTCTAAAATACATAGTTGTAAAATTCAAATCTTGACTTTGTAAAAAAAGCCGAGTCAATGAGGCAATGGTCCAACTACAAGTTAAGGGGTTGAACTAAAAAACTCTCGGTTAAATAATAATTTTTATAAAAAAAATATTATATGAAAAAACATTTTATATAAAAAGTATTATATGAAAAAATACCTCATGTAAAAAAGTATTAATCATGTAATTAAATTAATAATGATAATTATTCACCATTAATTTTTTTAAATTGATTTTTTTAAATAATAATATAAATTAAAAAATTAAAAATATTACTCAACATGAGCATCTCTTCTAATGACAAAATGCATTTCATCAAAAGGATCTTCTAATTATCATATTCAAATTCTATAAGTTATTTTTTTGAAGCTTAAAATATTAAAAAAAAAATAGAAGCCCAAGTCAACTCAGGTTCAATTATCCGGGTGGATCACCCGAGTTTAACTCGGTTGCGGAGGCCGTGTTGCAAGTTTTCTGGTGAAACCAATGAATTCCCCGAAAAATGGGAGCAATTCACGCTTGGGGAGTTTGATAACTCCAAAAAATGATATTATTATGTCTTTATTTGATGCAATAAATTTGATTGTTAGTCCTAATTCTCCATAGTTTGATGAGTTTATGCAGCTTAAGTTGGAGAATATGAGCTTACAACTTCTTCCTTTTTGTACTTATATATACTTGATGAATTTATGATCTTTTAACATTTTAAACTTGAACTTGTCATTAACTTGAGAAACTCATGTAAATTGTGATAGATTTTGTAGGATTAAGTGAACCAAAAATATTGAAGTAAAGGCCCAGCAAGAGGATCAAAAGACAAGAGGAAGGAGCAAACAGGAAGCGGAAGCCATCTTGGGGAACAAAGCAACACACCAAGGCTTGACATTCTCATCCCTAGGCATGTTCCTCTTAGCTGAGAGGAATTATAAGGGCCATAGACGACCATGCCTACGTCTGGGATTTTAGTCTTAGGCATGAAATGATCTTATAAGGGCAAATCAAGTATATCCTGTTCCACGCCTAGACATGGCCTTTTTAGGCCTAGGCATGAACAATTGGTTGCACCTGAGACATGAACAAATATGACAGCTCATCTTTAAAAAGAAAAAGAGTCGAACTTGTATCCATATAGCAATGTCTTGAAATTGGAAACACATTGAATAAATACGTTAAAATTTCATTACATCAAATAGTTTAAAGAACTACATATCAATCAAGTGACTTCCTATTTGAATTATTTAGAGAAATTTGAAGAATTATTTAAAGAAATCCAGTTTCCACGCCATGGTGGCCGGCATGGGTGGCTGGGGTCGGAAACCAGTCATCAGTGGCAACGGGAGAAGGAGAAAAAAACAGTAATAGAAGGTTATTTATTGGGTGCATTGGATGGACTCTAACCTAACGGTCCATCTTAAACGACACCGTTGATTTAAAGCTTCTTTGAAAAGCTTTTTCTTTAATAATAAACAGTTAGCATCCATGACCTTTATTGCATTTTATAGTGGAGTTTCTTATAATATTAATTATAGAAAAATAATAAAAAATTATAAAATTGGTTGGTTTTGTCAACTAATTAATTGTATATTAATTGTACATAGATGGTATTAAATTAGGTGGAGAATTTGAATTTCAAATATACTCATTAATTCTTATTCATGGAAAATAAATTGTAATTAATACATAATTACTGAGAATTAAATTATTGAGAGTTACAATATAATTTAATTAAAATCTATCAATTATAAAATACTTAAATTATCTTCAAATTATGAGAGAAAGTAAAATCTTAAAACAACCTTAAGATAATATAAAGATATTTATTTTTTATATATAAAAGATTTGTTTTGTTGGAAAATAAAAAAAATTAAATATGTATATTTTTCTAAGAATAAGAGCATGTTTGAAAAGATAATTATTTCTCATTCAGTTATTTTTTTAAATTATTTTGTGAAATAATTATTATTTTGGGTAAAAGATTATTTTTTAAAAAATTTTTACACGAAATTTAATGTAAATTTTTTTTTTAACAGTTAATAATCATAAGTTTGAAAATTGAAATTTATGATTTTAGTTTATAAATTATTTTTTATATTTTCATATGTAAATATGTATTTTTTCTCAATCAAATAATTTTTTTAATTATTTTATATTTATTTTAATAATTTAATGATATCATCCAAATAAATTATATTAATTTAAAATTATTTTACAACTAATATATCTAAACATAAAAATAAATTGATTATAATCAATTATAATAATAATCGATTATAATAATAATTGATTATTAACATAATTTTTAATTTTTAATTTTTTCAAAGAAGCCCTAAATAGATTGATTTTCAATTCTTATCACAACACAACGACGGCACGGAGAGAAATCTCAAAAGAATATATTGTTTTTGGATCTCTTTGGTCCTTGCTAATATATTCACATATCTTCCATGTTATAAACAAAAAAAATCTTAGAGAGAGAGAGGAGTCAAAAGTCAAGCAGAAGTTGAAAGAAGGGGAGAAATTGAAAGCCCAATACATAAAAACAAAGCGCATAAGAAGACAATTTGGTAAAAATTTTAGACAGATGAGTGAATTGAAGTGAGAAAATACCACGTGACTAAAGAGGCAGTTGTTTTATTAATATAATTTGTTTCGGTTAAAAATAAAAAAATTAAAAGGAACGAATTGGATATATATTTTGCTGTAGCAATAAACAGATTAATTTTCGTTTCTTATCAGCAGGCAATGCACACATAGAGATCATGTCAAAAGAATAAAGTTATCCTAGAGAGGGATAAAGAAGTTAAAAGTCAAGTAAAACTTCGAGAAATTGGAAGCCCAATACTTAAAAGCTATGAAGTACAAATATGGGTATATACATAAAATACGATACGATCATGAATATGAAAATATATTAAATTTAAAAATTATAAGACATAAAATATATATATATATATAAGTAAATTAAAAAATTTAATTTATATATATAATTATAAAATTTAAAAAAATATAATTTATTAATATTATTTTTATAAATTTAAAAATTTATAATATCTTAAATATATTATATATGTTAATATTTATTATTTAATAAGATTTTTTTAAAAATTATAGAACATAATTTTTATTGATATTTTTTAAAAAGTCTCCTAAATTAATTTATCATAACAGAACTAACTATTTACAAGTATATGTGAATAAAAAAAATGAATTAAAAGAAACATTGATGTAAGGTAAGCTTCGATAATAATGAAGTGTACAATTGGTACAAGCAGAGGTAAAAAGAGTAGATAAAAATAATAGTGTGTAAAAATATAAAATTTAAAAGTCTAATAAAGACATATGAAAAGATAAAACTTAAAATACTAATATATGAAAATAGTGGCTTAAGACGTCAGTTATGTGATTGAGTTTAAGTAGATTACGAATTTATTAATTGAATATTAATTATAAAATTATTTTTTAAAAAATATTAATAAATTTTATTCTAAATATGTCTAAACATGTTTAAGATGTATCTAAATTAAAAATAATAATTTTTATTAGATATATTTAAATACATAAAATACATATATATCATATAAATATTTTATATATTTAATATAAACACATATTTAATATATAAAATATACTTAAAAAATAACGTATTCATGCTTAGTAACATAAAAGTAATAAACACGTTGAGATGACATGTTGGCAGAAAATTTGGTGGGAATAATTACTATTAATAAAGGAGACTCTATACTTTGCTACGTAATTCTTGTTTTTTTAAACTACTGTTAATAATTATTCATTTAAAAATTTAAAAATAAATATAAAAGAGAATAAATTTATAAATATATTTTATTACTCATTTAAAAATTTAAAAATAAAAATGGATAAGATTATAAATATATTTTATTTAAGAATTTAAAAATGTATAAAAAAAGAATTCAAACAATCTTAATATTTGTTTTTAATTTTAACAAAATTAAAAAATGTGGATAATATAATATAGTCGATAGAATTATTCTTACATAATATATAAGCCATTGAATTATTTTTAAGTTAAATTAATTTGTATGTCTTTTTTTTGTAGAAATTTTTAAAATAAGTTGATATGGTTTAAAAATTATAAACGAGTCTCTATAATTTTAAAGTTTTGTCATAAGGCCCCTGAATCCAATTTTTTCTTGGAAATTGTTTGTCTTACTATAATTTTTTTTAAAAGTTTTGTCAGTAAGGCCCTGAATCCAGTTTTTTCTTTGATCCATACAGTGACCCAATTAAAAAAAAAGTTTTGAAACTACAGGGATTTATATATAACTTTTAAAGTGCAATAACTAATTTAAGAAATTTCAAATAGTATAAATACCAACAAATTAATGAAAACTGTTGATCTATAATCTATCTATCTATAATCTATAATCTATCTATTTATTTATCTATAATCTATAATCTATCTATAATAATATATAAAAACTTATTTCACTAATTATTTTATTTATACAAATAATATTAGTATAAGATGTGTCTAAATTTTTATAATAATAAATATATATAAGATAACATAGTAAAGAGATATATTACTTAGTATATGATGTATTAAACTTCATCCAATTGACTTTTCATTCCTCTCCAAAAAATTTATATGACTTTTTAATATTTTCCAACCTTTTAATTTTAATAAATTAAAAAATACATAATTTATTTCATATATTAATTTTAAAAAGAGAAAGATAAAAATATGCATAATAAAATATGATTTAAATGCTATTCTTTTTCATATTTATAAAAGATATTATCTTTAAATTTTTATCTTACACGTTTTAATGATAATAATATTTGAATAATATTTATAACTTTATTTAATTGATGTATATTTTATTGATAATACTTGAAAATTGTATTTTTTATTTTTATTAATACATAATCAAACGGTACAAGAGACTCTTTTTATAGAAAGAGTATAGGAGACAAACTGACTAATGACTATAATTCAGGAAACAAATAAAAAACTACCATAACAAGCTAAACAAAGAAGAAAACTAAATATTTACATCATAAACTCTAAAGAAACTAAATATTTACATCATAAACTCTATTTACAACATTAACACAACATTAAAAACGGTTGACTACCAGTTTAATGCTATTGATTCTCAGCTTTAATAACAAGGCATTAATATTGATTTAAAGCCTTTCAATACCACATTAATACTGATTTAATGCCTTATTAAATGTCTGCATTAATATTGATTTAATGTCTTTCAATGCCCTGTCGACACCCCCCTCAAGCTGACTTGAAAATGTCCCCCATAGACAGATTGCTTGTTATATTATCAAACAACTTCTTAGGTAGTCCTTTAGTTAGAATGTCTGCGGACTGTTCTGTTGTGGGGACATATGAGATGCAGATCTGTCTACTTTCTATCTTCTCCCTGATGAAGTGTTTATCAACTTTCACATGTTTTGTTCTATCATGTAAGACTGGATTGTGAGCGAAGGAGATTGTTGACTTGTTGCCATAATACAATTTTATTGGTATAGAATTATAGGTTCTTAATTCCTGTAGATTTTTTTTAACCCACAATACTTCACATATTCCATAAGCTATAACTCTAAATTCAGCTTTTGCACTACTTCTTGTCACAACATTTTGCTTCTTGCTTCTCCTACTAACCAGATTTCCTCCAATAAATGTGTAATAGCCTAACGTTGATCTTTGGTCCGTTACACTACCAGCCCAATCTGCATCAATGTAGGCTTCCACTTATAGGTGTCTACTCTTTTTAAAGAGAAGTCATCTTCCAGGTGATCCCTTCAAATACTTTAGGATCTTATTTACTGCTCCAAAATGTTCAGGTCTTGGTGAATGCATAAACTGACTTACCATGCTCACAACAAATGTTATGTCTGGACAAGTATGGGATAAATAGATTAACCTCCCGACCAGTTGCTGATACCTTCCCTTGTCTACCACATACTCGGGTTTGGCTGGTTGTAATTTGATGTTGGGCTCAATGGGTGTTTCAGCAGCTTTACATCCTAACAAACCTGTTTCTTTTAAGAGATCCAGAGTATACTTTCGCTGATTAACAAATATACCTTCTTTGGACCAGGCGAACTCAATTCCAAGAAAGTATTTCAATGGACCAAGTTCTTTCATTTCGAACACTTTAGCAAGTCTCTCCTTCAAGTTTTTGAGCTAAACATCATCATCACCTGTCAAAATAATATCATCTACATGCATGATCAGAATTACAATTTTGCCATCTACTAAATGTTTCTAGAATAATGTGTGATCAGTTTGGCTTTGAGTATAGTCAAGGTGTTTTACCACTGTTCCAAAACGTTCAAATCATGCACTTGGAGATTGTTTTAGGCCATACAGGGATTTCTTTAGTCTGCACACCTTATTTCTTCCAATATCTCCTTCAAATCCTAGAGGAAGACTCATAAACACTTTTTCCTCTAAATCTCCATTTAAAAATGCATTTTTTACATCCAATTAGTACAGGGGCCAATTGGAATTGACAGCAAGATATAGCAAGATCAAAATGGAGTTAAGTTTAGCTACTAAAGCAAAAGTCTCTTGATAATCTACCCCATAGGTTTGAGTGAATCCCTTTACTACCAACCTAACTTTATACCTTTCTGCACTCCCATCTGCCTTGCATTTAATGGTAAAGACTCACTTACATCCTATTCTCCTTTTATCATGTGGCAAGTCAACAAATTCCTAAATCCCATTTTTCTTAAGAGCATTCATATTTTCTAAAACTGCTAGTTTCCAGTTTGGATCATCTAGTGCTTCATCAATGTTTTTAGGCATAAACAGATTTGTGATTTTAGAGGTGAAGGCTCGATGTTTTAGGAAAGATTTTTATATGAGACATACTTGGAAATGAGATGACTTGTATTGTTTTTGAGTTTTTTTCTTAGTGCAATTTCTTGTACTTCTCCTAAGAGCTATTGGAAGGTTAGAATTTAAAATAAGGAGTTTAGTGTTATCTGGAAGATCAGGTGATTCATTTGTTGGGCTGCCTTCTAGGAGATCCAGTTGGTCCTGTGCAGGAATGATAGGTTGATCTCTGCTCCGTTTTAGATTTTTCTGAGTATAAACATGAAGTTCCTTATTTAACTGTGGTATTTCTTTTTCTGTTTGGGCACCACCTAAGTCTGACACTTGTTCTTCCTTACTAGTTTCATTTTCTGCTTCACCTTCTTCAGTGTGTAAAATAAGTTTGGGTAGAAGTTCATGCCAAGAAACATTATTATGCAAAAAAATACCTTCATTGTTGTTCTCCCCTTGAAGAGAATTTTTTTTGAAAAAAAGTTTGATGTTCTAAGAAGGTAACAACCATGCTGACATGTAGTTTTTTTTTGTGCTAGGATTAAAATATTTGTACCCTCTTTGGTTAGAAGCATATCTAATGAAAATGATTTTTCAGCCCTAGGGTCAAGTTTAGACTAAGATATAGAGGGTATATGTACAAAAGTTGTACAATCAAAAACTTTTAAAGGCAGATTAGCATGCAATTTACAAGTTGTAAAAATCATCTTAAAGTTGTCAAAAGGAGTGTGATAATTTAACACACATGTGTGCATCCTATTTATGAGGTATGTTGCTGTTAGGACAGCGTCCCCCCACAAGTATTTGGGGATATTTCCTTCAAACATAATGGCTCGGGCTACTTCAAGTAAATGTTTATTTTTTCTTTCAGCAATGACATTTTGTTTAGGGGTGTTTGGGCATGTAGATTGATGTTGAATGCCTTTGGTTAGAAAAAAATCATTCAGAGTTTTATTAAAATATTTAGTGCCATTGTCATTCTTAAAATATTGATCTTTGTGTTCAATTAGGTTTCAACCATGCTAGAAAAAATTTGAAACACATTGGGAACCTCAAATTTTTCATACATTAGATAAATCCAATATTGCCGTGTGTGATCATCAATAAAACTTACAAACCATCGTTTTTCAAACTATGTTGTGATTTTTGAAGGACCTCATACTTCACTATGAATTAGATGAAATGGTTTGGATGCATGATAAGATTGTAAAAGATAAGAGATACGATGACTTTTTGCAAGAACACAACTTTCACATTCAAAAGATGAACAATCAACATTTCTAAATAAATTTAGAAACAAATGTTTAAGGTACTGATAGTTAGGATGTCCTAGTCTATTATGCCAAATCATTATTTGGGCTTGTACATGTTGAGAACTTATACCACTACGACCTTAAGCTATTTTATTCTCAGAGTCATCCTTAAAGTAGTAGAGTCCATTTATCAGTCTAGCACTTCTAATTGTCCTCCCTGAAGTCCAGTCCAGAAACACACAATGAGAGGCTAAGAAATTTACATGGCAATTAGAATCTTTGTAGATTTTACTAACAAATAGAAGGTTACAGGATAACTTGGGAACATACAATACATTTTTTAAGTCAATAAGTTTGGATAGTGTGATATTGCCTTTACTTGCAATTAGTAAAAAATTACCATCTGTAATTCTAATTTTTTCACTTCCAGAACAAGGAAAATAGGCCTTAAACAGAGATGAAAGGCTTGTCATATGATCATATTGCACCTGAATCAATGATCCAAGGTATATACGACTCTGAGGTGCAGGTAAGAGAACTAGGAATATCAAAATTACCTATTTGTTATAGAGAACCACTAGGGGTACTAGAAATGAACTAGTTTTTAGCAACCTTAGGAGCTGTTCAAGTTGATCCTTGCTCAGAGAGGTGTCTCGGCTTCATGGGCTGCCGAGGATGTGGTGGTGCTCCATTCACCACTCGGGTCATGCTGGGTATGCTTCCCACTCGGTGTGTGCTAGGTGGCTGAGGAACTATCAGCCATGGCTCAAAATCAGAGGCAGTAGTGCTACGAAAACACTACTTTGATACTAACTTGAAAACTGTGTTTTGTGTATTTTTATTGATACATAATCAAATGGTACAAGAAACTCCTTTTATAGAAGGAGTGTAGGAGACAAACTGACTATAATTCAAGAAACAAATAGAAAACTACCATGACAAGCTAAACAAAGAAGGAAATTAAATATTTACATCATAAACTCTAAGGAAACTAAATATTTACATCATAAACTCTAAGGAAACTAAATATTTACACCATAAACCCTATTTACAACATTAAACACGGTTGACTACTGGATTAATGCTATTGATTCTCAACTTTAATAACAAGGCATTGATATTGATTTAAAGCCTTTCATTACCGCATTAATACTGATTTAATGTCTTATTAAATGTTTGCATTAATATTGATTTAATGTCTTTCAATGCCCTGTCGACATTCCCCCCCAAGCTAGCTTGAAAATATCCTCCATAGACAGCTTGCTTATTATACTATCAAACAACTTCTTAGGTAGTCCTTTGGTTAGAATGTCTGCGGACTGTTTTGCTGTGGGGACATATAAGATGCAAATCTTTCCACTTTCTATCTTGTCCCTAATGAAATGTTTATTAACTTCCACATGTTTTGTTCTATCATATAAGACTGGATTATAAGCGATGAAGATTGCTGACTTGTTGTCACAATACAGTTTTATTGGTGGAGAATTATAGGTTCTTAATTCCTGTAGAATTTTTTCAACCCACAATACTTCACATATTCCATCAGCCATTATTCTAAATTCAGCTTCTGCACTACTTCTTGCCACAACATTTTCCTTCTTGCTTCTCCAACTAACCAGATTTCTCCAACAAAGGTGCAATAGCCTGATGTTGATCTTTGGTCTGTTACACTCCCAGACCAATCTACATCAGTGTAGGCTTCCACTTGTAGGTGTCCACGCCTTTTAAAGAGAAGTCCTCTTCGAGGTGATCCTTTCAAATACTTTAGGATCCTATTTACTGCTTCAAAGTGTTCAGGTCCTGGTGAATGCATAAACTGACTTATCATGCTCACAGCAAATGCTATGTCCGGACGGGTATAGGATAAATAGATTAACCTCTCGACCAGTCGCTGATATCTTCCCTTGTCTATCAAATCCTTGGGTTTAGCTGGTTGTAATTTGATGTTGGGCTCAATGGGTATTTCAACAGCTTTACATCCCAACAAACCTGTTTCTTTGAAGAGAATCAGAGTATACTTTCGCTGATTAACAAATATACTTTCTTTGGACCTGGCAAACTCAATTCCAAGAAAGGATTTTAATAGACCAAGTTCCTTGATTTCAAACACTTTAGTAAGTCTCTCCTTTAAGTTTTTAAGCTCAACATCATCATCAACCGAACTTGTGGGAATACCTCGTGGTCTCATTAAAATAATATTAGCATAAGATATGTCTAAGTTTTTATAAATAATATCTTACTTTGATGTGTTGAATTTTCATCCAATTTTTAAGTTTTTTTCCAACCAACTAAATTATCAATAATTTTTAATATTTTTATTCTGCATATTTTTTTTTTGGTTTCTTAGAGTATCCCCTAACTTGATAGGTGAAAGATTAATCTCTCATGGTATGGTCAAACGCCTAAGCGAGGATCCTTCCCAACAGTGTTATTTCCATACATATGTGTTGGTGTATGCCCTAAATGCCGATTTATTTTGATCGTATTTACATACATTGTATTATGCTATTTATTTAATATATGAGATATTTCATTTATTGTGTTATTTATTATAAACATAATAAAATCTTTAGAATAGTAAGTTTAATGTCATATGACATCAAGTGGGTGACTTGATTATGAAATCCTATTGGATAGAATCAGAATACTATTCTTAAATGTCTCTAGTCAAGTATTATTGTTAATTAAGACAACAATAATTCATGTAGACTAGTATGTGCGTAGAATGATGACCACATCTCACGAGTCATGAGTATGAGATATCAAGTCTTCACATGGATACATATTAGAGTAATGATATATTGGACTGACCTACCACGAGAACGCTACATGGATCATTACGTGAGTGTCGTAAGCGATTCTCAAAGTGACAATGGTATATGTAGTCCTGACCTGAAATCACTACGATTCCTACATGAGGAGTCGTATGTTTTAATGCCATTAAACATCATCTATAACAAGAAGATTATAAAGTTGGTTATTGGACATACCGCGAATCATGCAGAAGGATGTGAGTGACCTAAATTAGATTTGTCCCTCCTACATAACAGAAGCGATATCTTCGGGTCCCCTGATTGAGTGAGACTACGAAATGTATGGTCATGCTCAAATGAGTCAATATGAGATATTAATCTCATTTGTTATTACTAAGTTTACTCAAGTATTAGGAAACAAAAAATTGAACTATACAAGGGTGACACATTTTATGCCTTGTGTTCAATCTAGATATATGGACAAAGTGACTAAACTATATAGAAACTTTGGTCACAGAAAGGTTATGTCAAATCACTGATATTCCCATTACTTAGGTAATAGTGATGTGTTGTTACATACCGCTCACTATTTGTAATATTAAATATGATTTTAATATTACTGTCAACGTCATGAGAACCTGCAGGGTCACACACATAGAACAGACTGTTTTGGAGCAATTAGAATCCAAGTTGGACTAGAGTTCTATCGTGGGTCAGACTCATAACAGATGAGTCCAAGGTCGCACTTGTAAACCTACTACTACTCTCACTCGCATAAGGCATTCACTATTGTAAATAATACTGCTAAGGAACTGTCAAGGACATCAGTTACAAACCCTAGCCGCACCCTAACAGAAACAGTGAGTGAGTGAGTGACAAGTTTCTCTTTTCTTCGCAGCTAGCACTGTATAGGAGACGTGAGACTCTAAGATCGCAGACGTTGGACGTTTGTAAGTCTGTTCGTGTGGACAACGTAGAGGTACCGTCGTTGCTATAGTGCTATTGATTTGCTTAATTGTTTTTTTGTCTGACTTCAAGAGGTAAACTCGAAAAATCATGTTTCATGACTCTCTTTTACGCATAGATCCTTGGTGGGAATCCTTTTTCCGCTACGCTTTTATTCTTGAATTTCCCAATAATATGAATCTTGAAATCAAACTCAAAACTACATACTTAAGGGACAAAAGAAACATTTAATAATATCTCATTAACTACATATGAATATTAAAAGAAGATAATGAAATAGTAAACTTAGAAAAAAGACAAAGTGTGAATGTATATAATATAAAAATTAATCATGTAACAGTTATAACATAGTGTAAAATAGCATGGAGAATAAAACATTGTTTTTTATATAAATAATAAATATTAAATAAAAAATAAAAATTAATTTAACTTTTAGAAGAAAATAATAGAATAATAAAATAAAAAAGACAACAATATTACTATGAGAAATAGTGATGATAGTATATAAGAAATTGCATTAAAAAAGTACAAATTTATTTTCAATAAAAATATTAAATATTAAATAAACATTATGTTAAATTTTAAAAGAATAATGAAATAACAAAATAAAAAAGAAAATAATACCATGGTGTATATGTTGGTAAGAAAAATAATAAATCAAATAATAATGATAACATATAAAAAATTATTATTCTAAAAAATGACAACAATTTTAGAATGTGATATTGATAAAAAGAAAAAGGTTAATTAATCAAATAATAATAATAATAGAATATAATAAAATTACTACGAGGTTTTAAAAAAGTACTCTAAAAATTATAATTTTGTTAATAAGATTAATAATATAAAATATAAAATAACACACGTGTAAAATTACTAGTTAACAAATAATTGTCAACTTTCATCAACTGTAAACTCCCCATTTAAGTTCATCGAGACTTAGGTGATCCAATGTTCATATCAATGAGCGCTTATGCATTTAGACGGGGACCTAACACAATCAGAAACACACAGATTGATAGTTTACTAGTAGTTTTACTATATTATCCTAAAATATCATTTTAATAATTATCTTATTATTTATTAAAAAATATTAAATAAAAAATTAAATATAATTAATATCTTAATAATATAAAAATATTTAATATTTTTTTATTTAATAATTAAGAAAATTATTAAAAAGATAGATTAGAAAAATTAATCATTTTTCTTTACAAGTAGACATGATGGAAAATAATATTTATGACAGATTGAAGCGCAACAGGCCCACGCATTCAAAACAGGGTAATATGGAAATCAATGAGAAAGCCATTAAATAGAAAATCAGAAACCCAAACTAAAAGACTGAAGAGACCCAGCCACACCAGCTCGGCACTGAAGAAATAAATACCTATGCAATTTTTGTTTTGGATAGAAAAAATGAAAAATTAATGTTTGGAAGTAAAATAGAGAATTACTTTTAAGTATTACACGTAATATCAGTTAAGTGTTCTTATTAGTTATTTGACATATACAAATAATTTTTCAAAAATTTTCTTTTGAATAATCATAACCTATATAAAATAATTACAATACAAAATTTTGAATAAATTTTAGAGAGTATTATTTTATATAAAATATGATAACCGTATTTTTTGTGTGATTATTCAATTATAATTTATGATGACTTGCAGAACAAGTTTTCTATGAAGCATATGAACAATCTTAAAAATAATAAACCATGCACACAATAATTTTCTTTGGTTTCTACTTAACCCAAGAAAAAAAAAATCCTTTAGCTTCTAAACAGACTAAACTACATGTCATAGATGGAGAATTCTAATATGGGAGTGGTTTATGGATGGACGAACCACAAATGTCATTGATTTATTGTTAAAATAAATCAATAATTAAAATTAAAATATTAGATTCAATTAGTTAACACTTAGATTTATATAAAAATTTAATTAAATTATTCATTTTTAATGAATAATTATACATATAAAAACTTTTATAAATTTTAACTAATAATTTTTATATACACTCAAATTTATATATAAATATTATAAAAAAATTCATCCATAAATTCAAACAAAATGGGTTCACCTTTTCCGTCATAGATAGTCAAAGCTGAAATGCTCTAGTATTAAAGACAAGCGGGACTTGCCACACATGACCATAAAGAAATGACATTTAGGTTGTTGAGTATTCAATTTTGAAAATTATAACAGTTATAGATTTTTTATGGACTTTTTAACAATATTTTAAGAATATTTATTGAAAATTTCAAAATAATTTTTTTTAATGAAAAAGATATTAAATATATCACAAATTTTAAAAATTCTACTTTTTCATTGAAAACTTTTTATTTTAAATTTCTAACAAAACCCATTTTTTAACATTTATATTTAAACTTGTGTAGAATCATCTTAATATTTTTTTATATATATATTGCAATTGTGTGAGTCTCCATTTGATGTTACTGAAAAGAAGGTGAGATTTGTTTTTTTTTTTTTAAATCAATCACGTCATGACATAGCTCAACTCAAGATTTGACTGGGGAAATTGACTGGGGGTTTGAACTTGGGCCATCAACGTTTTATGAGAGAAAAGTACCCGTGCTTGTGTTGGCCATATTAGTACTTGAATATTGAAAATTTTAACTTGAGACTTATACTAATCTTTAACCAATAAAAGTAAAAGGAGATTTAGAACAAGACGAAGCTTGACATATAATTCAAATGCGAAGGTCCAAAGGTGCACAAGCATTTAGGATGAGCAAAGCATTATGTCATATTTACACATCTATGGTTAAATACCAAAATCAAGTACGTTTTGCATGTGAGCAAGGCATTTATCTTTCATTACTCGATAATAATAATAATAATAATAATAATAATAATAATAATAATAATATATTTGTATAGGCTTTATTCTTAGAAATGTTTTAAAGAAAATTAAGGTAAAACTCATTTAGAACATTCAAAAAAAGTTATTATAAAACCAACGTATCATCTAATGGCTTAATAAACGTCTATAAAGTTTGTTTTGGAAGTAACATGTAACATAGTTGTCTTCTTTTTCTTTAAAAAAAAATAAAAAATTAACCAAAGGAATCTGAAAAGCACGTGGATGGTACTGGTAGCCAGAATTGTGGAATGTCTGCGCATAACCAAACAAACATATCACCAATCATGTATGGACTTGCTCATATACATAGCGTTGAGCAAAGGAAAGAGGAGCAAAGAAAAGATAGAAGATGTTGGCAAGTAGTATTTCAGATGGCAGAGTAACACGGTACACGCCTCTATTAGAGGTAACTCGTCATGGAGCGGGGCAACAAGGAGAAAACACAAGACCCCAAGTTGGGGGATGGTGGAACAAAGTCCTGGACTTGGAGGAGGCCAAGCATCAACTCTTGTTTTCACTACCAATGGTCCTTACTAACTTATTCTATTACTTAGTCACTTTAGTTTCTGTCATGTTCGCCGGTCACCTTGGCGAGCTTCAGCTTGCTGGTACAACTCTGGCAGACACATGGTATGGTATCACTGGCATGGGGATCATGGTAATTCTTGTCTCTTGCTTGTCTTTCCCTCAACAGCAGTTATATTCTCTTCCTTGACTCTTACCCACAAAAATCTATTTTTGATGCTAAAGAGGAATTACTGAAAGGAAAATGTACGTTTAAAATGAACAAGTAATAATATATTTATTTTTAAATTATTTAATGAGTTAAAATCTTAATGTATTTTATTAAATTAAGGATGAATATATTTTTATTTATTTACTTTAAAAATAAGTTCATTTTATAAAAATATTTTCTTTACAATAAACAATTAGTCATATAGCTAGGTTGCAGGTGTAGAAGGGATGAAAAGGTCCTCTTAATGCAAGAAAATTTGGGTCGATAGTTTCTTTTATAAAAAACGTGTATGAAAAACCAAATACATGAAGATATAACTTGAGTTCATATGGGTATGGCTTCTATTTTTAGTTTTCATCCTCCAACCGTGTTGCCTTGGTCTAAATGACTGGTTTTCCACTTTTATAGCCATAAAGGTTCACAATGAATTAAAAACCCATGCACTCGTTCTCTAATAGCAGAGTACCTATGGTGAAAAAAATTACTTACGTATTTTATAATTTATATGAAGGGCTGGTAAGCATCTCGGTAAAAACATCTATTTTTTTAACTCCTGGTTATGCATAGGAATTTGATTATATCTGACAGATGCTGGACGCTAAAGGTTGAAAGTAATCTATATATATATTTGACAACCATTTCATATATGTTACATGTTGCCTTAGTCTTAACTAATCCTAGCAACATTTAGCAACTTGCTTCTACTGTAGCAGAGATTAACAAGGATGCCATTTAATTTCTGGGTAAAATGTCAATTATTATTTCTCTTTATATCTAAACCTGAATTTTGTCTTCATTTAACATCATAACATAACCTTAAAGCTAGTTTAATTGAATGCAACAAGACTAAATATTCTTACAAGATCAAACTCCATCTACTTTCCCTTATTCTTGTCTTAGGTAGGTTTAAGTGGGTCACTGGAAACACTCTGTGGACAAGGATTTGGCGCAAAAGATTACCAAATGTTGGGAATTTATCTACAAGCCTCTTGCATCATATCCCTTATCTTCTCTATCCTTATATCCATTACTTGGTTTTATACAGAATCCATCCTAGTATTTCTTCATCAATCTCATGACATTACGAGAACAGCTGCTCTTTATATGAAGTTTCTTATCCCTGGATTATTTGCATACGGCTTCCTGCAAAACATCTTGAGGTTTCTTCAGACACAATCTGTTGTAACGCCATTGGTTGTCCTCTCAGCTCTTACACTGATGGTTCACATTGTTATTACATATGCCTTGGTTTACTGGACAGATTTGAGTTTTACGGGTGCACCAATTGCAGTTTCTATTTCATTATGGATATCAATATTATTGTTGGCCTTCTATATCAAGTATGCAAAGAAGTTCAAGCAGACATGGAAAGGATTTTCAATTGAGTCATTCCATTACATATTTATAGACTTAAAACTAGCTCTGCCGTCTGCAGCAATGGTATGGTATGTCTCTAACTACCTTTCACTTAGCTAGCCTCTTTTGACGATTGATCATAGAAAGCTAAATGATGAGGAGACGTAGTAGTCTTTTTGGATTGACCTGAATTCTTAATTTATATATTATTATCAATATTTTTCTATTTTATTGATAAATTTATATCTTGTAATTAATATTGGAATATGTAAAAGATAAGTGGTAAATATGAAATATATGTGAGAGATATACAAGATATGAAAGATATTTGTTTTAATTAGGAAACTAGGAAAGTCCTTAAATAATGAGTGTGTAAAGGTGGTTACTTGTCAAACAAGTTCTTGTGAGTTATAAATATTTATATTGAAAAATTAATTGTTTGAAAAATGAGAATGAAAGAGAAGAAATTGTAACTAATGTTGTGGAAGACGGTTTGCAACTTTATCCTCACAAAAGTTGTAGTGCGGGAGGGTTTATGACTTCATTCGTGTACAAGTTGTATTGTAATGTATGAATGTTTATTTTGTGAAAGTTTTGGTGATAACAAAGCAATAAGCAAGACTTATTCTAAGAGAAGCTTCAAGGCTATAAATTTCTAGGACTTAGGATCTTGAATGTGAGAAGTATTCTTTGACATCTCATTAAGTTCAAATTAGTTTTTAAAAGTCTATTATGAATTCCCTAAGTTGGTGGTTTTGGTTTTTGAAAAATTTGAGTTGTTTTGCATAAAATCATGATTTAATCTTGGATTGTGAAACTCTTGTTTAAATCCTTAAAAATCCAAGTTTAGATAGTTTGTAATTCATTACAATCATTGGTAATCCATTATAATAAGGCTTGATCCTTTCAAAAATCTGTTTTTAAGGATAAATGTAACTTGTAATCCATTACGAAGGTTCTAAGCTAATTGTAATCCATTACGAGCCTTCTGTAATCCATTACAAGGTTTCTAAAAAGTTGTAATTGATTACCAAACCCTTTAATCGATAACAAAGGGTCTAAACTTGATTTTTATTCAAGTCAAAAGCTATGTAATCAATTACCATAAGCTATAATTGATTACAAAACTTGGAAATGACTATGTAATCGATTACAAGGTAGTGCGACTACCAGGTTCTTGGTTAAGCTCAAAAATATGTTTTTCACTTGTGTAATTGATTATCACGTCAATGTAATTTATTACTAGTATTCTGAAACACATAAACATCATAACAACTAGTTTTTGAAGCATTTAATGTGCCACCAACCCTTCCTAATGTCTCTATTTCATCTGTGGGCTATAAATACAAAGATTTGAACACTTAATGCTAACTTTTGAACACTGAGTTGCTCATTGCAAAGCATTAAATCAAGTTTTAATTCTTCTTACTCACCTTGTTCTGTTTTTAAGCTTACTTTGAGATATCATTGAGAGCTTCCTAATACTTCAAGTTGTATAATCTGCTTTTTGAGCGAGTGTAATCTTTTCAATCATTATTGTAAACATTTGTGCTGGTGAAGGATCCATATAAGAGACAAAGAGACTTCTACATATAAGAGTGAATGATCCCAGAGATGTAAAAATGACTCAAAGATTGTAAGGGTTTTTTAAATATCTATTGAAGCTTGGAAAATAATGAAAACTCTTAGGTGAATGATCCTAAGGACTAGACATAGATCATCACAATGGTAATTGAACTAATATAAATCTTGTTTGCACCTTCTTCTATCTTTATCTCTTTACATTCAAGCTTATTTATTTTGTATTGCATATTTGTTGCTTCATCTTCTACCCATTCTCTTTTTCTTGAAAACTTGTGTGAAATCTTTAATTTGTTGACACCAATCCATTCAATAAAAATCAAAAGAAACTTGTTTTTGAAAAGTTTTAAAAAGTTCAATTCACTCCCTCTTAAATTTTAAAGCCGCTTGGTAACATAATATTGTTCATAGTAGATTCAATCTCTTCTTATGCATAGATGTAAGTATATTAGGTCAAATCTCGTTAAATTGTGTGTAATCTTGTGTGATATTTTTCCCTAATTAGATATGTTTATGCAAGCACATGAATAAATGGATGTGGTATTCTCCCAACAGCCAAATTGAACACTTCGCTATTCAAAATAAGAGAATATTGTTGCAATTTAATGTCAGACCCTTATATCATGAATCTTACTATATGTTTATATTATGCAAGTTTGGAGTTATGGGCTATGGAGATTTTGGTTTTCTTAGCTGGACTACTACCTGACTCACAAAAAACTACTTCCTTGATTGCAATATGGTATGGTTCTAATGCTTTTCGAGTTATATTTATATTCCCAAAATAAACACTTTTTTTTTCTTCTTATAATTCATTCTCATTAATCTTCATTCATATCTGTAGCGGAAACACAGAATTAATTGCCTACATGATCACTTTTGGTCTTAGTGCGGCGGCAAGGTTTGTTGGCTGAACATATTCTCCTTTGCTTGCATTGTTGTATATTATGAATCTGTATTCTAGTACATGTTTTGAAAAATATAAATATAACTTTGGTAGCACAAGGGTTTCCAATGAATTGGGAGCAAGCAACCTGAATCGAGCTAAGCATGCAATGCGTGTTGCTCTCAAGCTCTCTCTCCTCCTTGGTTTCTGTTTTGTTTTGGCACTTGCATTTGGTCACAATATCTGGGTTCAGCTGTTCAGTAGTAGCTCTATAATTAAAGAGGAGTTTGCTTCATTGATACCCTTGCTTGCAATTTCCATACTACTAGATGCTGTCGCAGGTGCCTTGTCAGGTTTGAATTCCTTATTTTCCTTTAAACAGCGATATGTCTATAACTTGATCTTCAACTTAAAATTCTCAAGGGAAAAATATCTTTGGTACTACAGGGGTGATCCGAGGATGTGGTTGGCAGCACTTGGCTGCCTATGTCAACCTTGCAATGTTTTATCTTGTTAGTTTACCAATATCATGCCTCCTTGGATTTAAGTTCAAATTGCAGGTTAAGGTAAAATATTTATTACATAGTCTAGTTATGTTGGTTCAAATGCCAAGAAGAATCATCTTGATTTTGAGAAGCAATTACAAAACCATTTTCCAGCATATTTGGATTAAATTAATTTTAAAAAATAATCATTTATTTTTTAAAAAAAAAATTCATGGATTTTTTTATTATAAGTTATTTTAAATATAAAATAAGTCAATCCAAACACACACATGATTTATAAAAATTCTTATATAAACTTAAAGTACTTAAATTAAGTATAATAAATCAATTATATTATTAATTATAGTATATTATAACAACTAATTACCTATTAATTATGATAATTAATTATTAATTAATGATGTGATTGACCTAATACATTCAACTTAAGTGTTTTAAGTTTATGCAATAATTTCTCATTCATCCATTAGTTTAATCATTTTATGTTCTTTCGAATTTATTTTATGACTTAGGGTTTATGGATTGGCCGTATTTGTGGGCTGGCCTGTCAAGCTGGGACTCTCTTACTTTTGATATGGCGTGCCAAATGGAATCTGTTCGGGGACAAAGATGAAGTCTACCCACTTGCTTAATTGATTGGCTGCCAAACTGGGTTAATAAAAGCAGGGTCCATAGAGTAGATTGCGTTTCTAGATGCAAAAGTTCATCACAACATGTTGTGAACTTGAATTTTTGTATCTAAATTGTTCGTGCTTATATTCATTACAATAAGGGAAAAGGACAAGCTATTTGAGGTATGTGTATAATTTGAACCATGGTATTATTTAAGAGAAATGCTACGTGACCCAAAAAATTTACATCAAAGATGTCCCGAATAGTTGTAAAGGAAATGTTGGTCTCACAACTTGATTAGGGTCCACCAGCACTTTTTTCTTTTTCTTTTCTTCATAGCCATTAGCCAGTCCCGGGCTTTGATTGTCCGGGACATTTATCTTTTTCCATTATTTAATAGCTTTTTTTTTCTGAATATTTAACAGCTTGCATTAGAATATGTGAGGAATGCTTAAGTCTAAGTTAATAATACAAATATTATTACTCTTATAAGAAAGTGAATACACTAGTATATATTGTAATAAACTCTACAATTAGGAGGTTTTTATTCCACAATCTTGTTGGAACCCCTCACATATGCATTTGTTTGGAGCATGAATGAAGTCCCTTGTTGTGGGGATGTAGGGTATCATAGTTCTCATCCAAGTTCAACCGATATCTGCTTAGAAATTAAATTGATCTTGATAATATTTCTTAATAATCAATTGAAACAATACAGCTGGTGTGCATGACTACGTAGATATGAAAAGAGATCCTAAAAGAAGAATCAAAATCTTTTTTTCAAATGAAAGATGCAAATAGCATCAATGAGCAAGAGGAGCAAAAAAGAAGAAGAGAATGGTGTCAACGCTATTATTAAGCAGTGCAATTTTTAGAGAGAAATTTAAGACCGCAAATTCATCATTTAAAAAAAATCCAAAAATAGTTTTTCATAAGCGTCATTGATTATATAAGGTTCAAATGAAAAGCCAAGAATACCCCATATATTATGGTTGTAACCATTGGTGTAAGAAGCTAGCAAACCTTGACATCATGAAAATGGCTTCTAACAAAGTTGCAGCAATCCTCTTTGTTGCTATGATAGTTATCTTGAGCTACGCTCAGATTGGACAAGCCTATGGAGACGCGGCGGCGCAGGCTGAAGCATACATTCAAGCCAGCACATTTGCACAGTCTAAACAAGCACTACTCCACGGAGAATTGGAGAACGATGGATCATCTCGACATTGTTATGGGAAGTGCACTGCAGGATGCGTCAATCCTTATTCTACTGACCCTGACCTGGGGAGCCTTTGTGCTAAGAGGTGCAAAGTTCAGTGCCAACTTTGAAAGGCATCAAGGCAAAATGATATATGTTATGAGTTTTAACCTTGTTATTTTTCTTCTTTTGAGATGATTAACTGATGTTATTATATATATATTTATTAATTTGCTTCATTTAGTATTTGTTTAAGTCTGGTTTGCAAGGGTTTGTGTAGATTATGATGGTCTTGTGATAATCTTATGTGATGGGTTGTGAGTCTTGCATGTCACTGCCCTAGCTCAGAAAACATAAACAAATTAGTAATAGACATAGCCAGTTTGCAACCTTTAATTACAAAACCAATGAAGCAAGAGTAAATCCAAAGAGCTATTCAAAGTATTTTGGCATTCCTACTTTCGTAAGTAGGTCCAAGAATTAGGTGTTCAACTTTGTTCAAGAGAGAGGGTTTGGAAGTTAAAAGGATGGATATAGAAGAAGGTGCTTTCAAAAGGTAAAGAAGGAGTCGTCAATGCAGTGGCTCAATCTATTCCAACCTACGGAAAATTTCATTCATTTGATGCTAATTTCCTTCTACCATAATCCATGTTCTGCCGTATTGAGTCCATGATTAATTGGAAGTTTGCTTTGGGGTAGCAATGATGGGAATTTCTATTTTCTAAATCAAATCTGGTTACCATATTATTAAACAAGAAGAAGTTGCAAAGGAGGGTACATGCTCACTCGGCAAGGATGAGCTCGGGGCTGGAGATACATTATGGAAATTGATTGTGGCTGGCTCCAGGCGTCAGGAATTTCATGGGAGATTCTTGTATAAACCTTATATAAGTAATTTGGGTGTTAAGCCAATAAATATTAACAGAATTTTTTACCAAACTGTTATTTATGGTAAAATTATTTATCAAAATATTATTTTTTTTAAATTATTTATCAAAATATCACTTTTTTAAAATTATATATTAAATTATCACCATTTTATCTAGCGTGACATTTTTTTATTCATGTGAAAAACGCTAAAGACACTACAAGAAATTCATAAATTAGCGACGAAATTTTGCAAGGAAAATTTTTTATCGCAACTTCCTCGCTAATCAGAGAGGAACTACGAGGATTAGCGAGGGAAAAATATTCCCTCGCTAAATTTAAAAAAAAAATTCAAGAGGGAAACAGCCACTGAATAGCGAGGTAATTGCGAATGAATTATTTTCCTCTCTAAAATTAACGAGGGAATAGCGAGGATAGATGTTCCGTCACCAAAATCAACGAAGGAATAGCGAGGAAGTATGGTCCCTCGCCAAAGTAAGCGAGGTAATAGCGAAGAAATATGTTCCCTCGCCAAAATCAACGAGGGAATTGCGAGGTAAATTTTTCCCTCGCTAAATTGATGAGCTAATTGAGAGGGAATTGCGAGGGAATAATTTCCCTCGCAAATAAAAGGACCGTCCCGCTCAGTTAAGAGCCAAAACATTTCGTTTAAGTTAGCAATCAAATCCCCTTTCCCCTCTACATCTCCTTCCCACCCACAGCACCCGAGACGGCCTTCCCTCCACCACCTTCCCCGGAGCTAAGCACAACAGAAGCGAGTCAAATCCCTTCTTTTACGGCGGCGCCAGTGACAAGCAACCACGCAGCCACAAAGAACACGACTTCTTACTGGTAAGCCTTCTTCCATTTGCCTTCCTCAGGTTCTCTCTCTCTCTCTCTCTCGCTACGATTACGATCATCCCAATTCCCCACCCCCTTCTCCTCTCTTATTTGCTTCAATTCTTCATCTCCCTAATTTAATCTTCGTTTCCTATCAATTTTTTTATTTATAACTTTTTTTTATATATGTATTTATTCATATAGTGACTTTGCCATTGGCCTTGCCCTTCTGAATTACGAATATACATGAAATCAGAATCTCATTGTTCGTGAAGGAATAATTCTTGAATCTAATTTAAACTCAGATTTAAGATAACAAGTTTTTTTTTCTGTTTTTATTGTTATACTTTCAAAATAATATATCATGAATCCAAGATATATGTACAATTATCAGAGGAATTAGTTAGTTTGCGTATGTCACAGCCCATGAATACATGAACGTGCTTCTAATTGTTGGATTAGAACCGTATTTTGGAAACAACAATTTAGTCTAACCAAATATCTGTCGTTTAGGATATGGCATGACATGTACTTGAGATCCTGTGTGGGTAAGGTAATCAACCGTTTAACAGAGTGGGAATTGATTTTATACTCGCATTAGTTTGTAGATTAGATTTCAAACCGTGGATGATTTTAGTAGGGCTAATTTGATTTATAAATTGGAAGCAACTGGGGCAGATTCTAGCCCAGATTTGAGACTGACAAGAGTTATAAGAACTTTAAAACCCCTCTTTAGTTTCACTTATGTATTGACAGAAAAGAAAATAAGTAAAATAAAATAAATGTCTGGGGAAGAAAAAGACTTAACAAACTTAAAAACAACAACTCAATGCACACCTGACCTTACTGGAGTTGAATAATTGTGAATTCATTAACAGATATATAGATAAAGAACTTTAATTCTCCTTAAAACAGATTTATACAATATATTTATTACAAACAGTTGGAAAATAAATTTGGCAAAATGTTAACCCTACTGATCGAGAAGTACTGATTATAACACATGCCCATGCTTAGAGCTTTAGGGATAAATCAAGGTGCTTCATTTCTTCTTGATTAGTCTTCAAACGAGTTCCACTAACCAGATATCCTTCATTGGCTGCAGAATTGAGCATAGTCTTTACCACTTCAAATCTACCAACACTGCCTCGTGATGATAATCTTGTTTTCTGGAAAGTTTTCATCGCTAGCTTCCCTACTCCAGGTAGATTGAACAAAGTTATAAGCAGGGGATTTAATTCTCTGACTTGATTGTTTTGTGTAGTAGGAGCTGATTTTTCTATTTGAGGTTGATGAGGTCTTTGCTTTAGAATTTGAGTGATGCTTGGTGAAACTCATAATTCTCAAAACAAATACAAAAGTTTTCCAAAGAAACTCATAGGCCATAAACAAGAAAATTAGAAACCATTAATCAGAACAAACCCTAACTGAATCACCCTATGATTCCACAGCCTCTGCCTAATCACCCGAATATAGGTAGTATAAATTGTGGGTACAAAATTGGAAGCAAGAGTTTTTGTTTACTCAGTTGGTCTTGGGCTTGGTTTGTAGGTGGTTTAATGTGTTAACAAGATATTCGATTCATCAAAGTGTTAATTGGGGAGGTTGTTTGAAATGAGGGCTTTTTTATTTCTAGACTTGTGTTTTGAATTGAGACAATAAATTTGACAAATCAAACATGACCTAAACGGTGCCCCACCATTGGTCACAAGAGAGACTAGTGTAAGAGTGTAATAAGAGGAGTATCTTGTGTAATTACCACTGATCTCAACAAAGGAGAATGTAATTTTTCTTAATATTTATGTCCAATCGAATAATAAACAAAAGATAATTATTTTCTTGGATGTAGTTGTTAGGAAAATCTTTAATCCACAAGTTATTATAAATGTATTTTCATTCCATCACTTTGCATCTTGTTCAATCATTAAAGAATCAAATTTTCCTCAACCTTACAGTAACCCCCATTTGATCAAGTTAATTGAGCTTTTCCATCTTCTTACCTGACTTTTTTTCTTTTACTTTTGTTTAATTATGAAATTATGAAATCAAATAAATATTTTTTTGAACTTTTTTGATTCATTGGCATGAATTATGACTATGTTGCCATTCCAAACCTGTGAAGGCTGCATGGGCAGTTTGTTTGTTAAGACTATGTAATTTATATTAATTAGTTCCCTAACTTAACTGCCTCTCGACACTGCTCAGTTGAGTGAGTTGAGTTGAGTTGATTTTGTTTTTGTTTTATTACTTGTAAATGAGTTGATTTTGATTTTGTAGGCCATTGGGTGAACTATCTGAGAACTAAGATTATAATTGCAGAGTTCCAACACTTATTGCAATTTGCAAGGTGACAATATTTTATTTTATTTTTCATATTGCTTCATTTGCTTCCCATTTACATATATTCTGTTTATATTGCAATTGGCATTTATTTTATATTCTGTTTATACATATATGTGAAAAGATAGGTCCTTTCATGCTCATAACTTGGTGGGAATTTAGTTTTCCAGAAATGGTTGGTGGAATTAAGCTTAACTATTTTTTACTCAAATCTTATTTCATTAGGAGTACACAGTAGTTTGCTCTAATTTATGTGTAGAGTCATTTGCTGATCTAGGGTTCTTTTTTATTATTATTATCTGAAACAATAAAATAGCATTTGAGCTCACACGTTTTGTTGCATAACTTATTATCTAATTTATGATTATCATTCCTGTAACTGCGTATGTGACTGTGAACATGTGGCTAATGGTACCTCGGTGTGCTAACATCTGGATTTCTTAAGCCTCTAGACTGAGCCCATGATGATTCCTGTCTCCTATTTAAGGTGATATCATGAGCAAAAATAAATATTTAGGGAAATAATAATTTATAAAACTATATAGTTTTTTCCAGTTACTTAGCATAAAAACCATGGGAGTGCCAATGGAAGTTATGCGACAAAAACCATGTCATTTCGATACCTGTGATGGAAGTTATGCGACAAAAACTATAAACTGTTCAGAATGCATTTTCTGCTGCATACAATGGGAGTGCCAATGCTCCCCTACTTTGGTTCACTACTCTTCTTCCATAGCTTACTAGGGTTACTTATGCCTAGTTCTTCATTTCTAATACTTCTCAATTTTTATTTTATGCAATTCCATGTTAATTGACATTCTAGGTACTCAATCAATGGCAAACACCACGTAGAATTGCATAAAAACTTGATTTAATGGGGGATTACACATTTGTGCTGTGGCACAAAACTTGAGTGCCATGGCCTCGAACCTTTTCTCCCCCACATTCTTGCGCATTTCGAATCGGAGTGTCGCGACATGCACTCCCTTGGTCCGCATGAACAAGTAAAATTCGGTTTTCCAAAGATTGCACAAGGAGCTTCATCCTTTTGAACCCAAATCGAAATTTCAATCATTCTACACTAACTCATCACTACTCAACTCAATCAAGTTTCAACTATACTATTCTCAACAAAACTGAACTGACATGTTAAGTAAGAAAACTTCACTGTTGGAACGTTCTTACAAGGATGAAGTGTACTCTATATCTAAGGTTACCAAATAACTAATAAAAAAATTGGATGAGAAATGTAAGATGCACCCTAAGATGGAAAGTCACTCAATTGGTGTAAGCATTGGTATTTATCAATCCCAGAGCACTTCAACAGGTAGTGTTATATTAAATATAATAAAATTTAACCAATTAAAAATACGTGTCATATGTATATATCATATATGCCATACTTAATCATGATATGTGACCTAATAGGAGTGAAGTCCACCTTTTGTCATTGACATGTAATTTACCAAACACTATTTTGTCCTAACTTGGATCCACCTTTGTTTTAGTTAGCAAAGAAAATTAATGTTAAAAAATTGTCTTCCTCTGAAATTGAGTTTTCAATATTGTAACTCAAGTGCTTAGTTCATTTCCAACTGAGTGCACAACTGCACCAAACCCGTTAAGAATCACATTAGCATCATCACTGGTGTGCTCTTGAAAGGCATAAAGAATACCATTAATCAGAAGATCTTTTAATCAGCATCTATATCAGATGCTCCCAAGTTAGTGACCACCTTCTCAATAGTTTTCATAACCATTCGTGGAAAGGTTCACTCTCATCTTTAAGATCCTCAACAATTCTCTCGATAATATCGGCAAGACGCCAACTTTGTTTGCCTTCTCTACATAGTCTCCACAAGTTGCTTATAGTTTCTTCGATCCAAAGTCATCCTCCTAACCCAGACGTTCTGAAAAAATAAGGGAGAATATCATTTCTAATATAATAACTATGCACACCCTCAAGTAATTACACACTGCTTCACCACATTCAGAACAATTTTCATTATTTCTTCCTCAGGCGACTGAAATTCACGAATCAAAATAATCATAACTTCCTTAGCATAGTAAGTAGCATATAGGGCTTCCATCAACGGAATTGTAAAACTAATTGCCTTTAAGAAATGCTTTTGTCTCTATCCCAGTACATTTAGAACTATCTAAATATGACATAAATTTTGGATGTTGAAAATAAAAGTCACGAATTTCTAGCGAATTATGTGTTAAGAATATTGGTTTGATTTAATTTTCCATGATTGTACTTTAACATATGCTTAAAGTTTTATTTTCTTATTCGAGTAAAAGTTTAATTAAAATCTTAGTTTCCCGTTTGAGATTCTATATTAATGAGTACGCATACCTTTTCAAGGTACTGCTCATTGTATTGAATCTTGAATTGTCCAAGTGGGACAGTTTGGTAAGAAATTTTGTCTTCGCTTGGTTAATAGTTTTTCTTTAAATCTCATATGTTATATTTGTTAAAATTTCGGTCTACAATATTTCTTTTTGTTCTCTGGGTGTATACTTAAACGCAGTAGATCTCATTGCGTTCAAGTCATGCACTTGGAGACCAATGGGAAATGCTGCCGAAATTTCGCCAAGTATAAAATATGAGATTTAAGGAATAACTATTAACCAAGTGTTGAAAATGTTTCTTATTGAATGGGATAGGGCCATACCATGTTAAGAAGGAGATGGGGATATAAGGATTGTGTTAATGTGCTAAATCAATTTCAGCAATGATGAGACCCGATCGAAGTTGGATGTCGTGAAGAATTGATCCTACTGGCTATGTAAGTGAAGAATTCAAGGATAGAGTTGATGATTTCATTAGGGTTGCTCAAGGAGACCCGACAGTTATTGATGCATTAAATCGCATCCTTTATCCATGTGCTAGATGTAAGAATCGTGCTTGGAGGGAGGTATTTGAGGTAGAACAACATCTGTATAAGTACGGATTTGTAGATGGTTATGTAAATTGGATCATTCATGGTGAGGACAGATGGGGGATAGCGACTCAACATCCATTGTCCATGATGATGAAGTGCACCTAGGAATCCATACGTGGATATGGTTATGGATGCCGCAGTGATAGGTTAAATCCAAAAGCTCAAGATTTAGAAGAAGATCCAAATCATCACCATAAGTTTTATGATTTGCTCGTAGACGCCGACGAACCTTTATGGGATGGTTGCCACAAGCACACGAAATTGTCACCGTAACTCAACTTTTGAACTTGAAGTCGAGTTTAACATGAGTGAGAGTTGTTATGATAGAATGATTGTCATAATTAAGAGCATGCTTCCAGGCAGTTGAAAGGTTACCCGAAAACTTCTACAAATCAAAGAGAATAGTTCGTGAGTTGGGATTAGGATATGAGAAGATAGATGCGTGTCTTAATCAGTGCATGTTGTATTATAAAGAATACAGTGATAAGAGACTCTACTCAGTTTGCTTAGTATGTGGACACCCACGATTCAAACCGAAGGCGGGACGTTCATCGAATGAGAAGGATGTGCCGCATTCAGTGTTGCGATATTTTTCCATTATGCCAAGACTCCAACGTCTGTTTATGTCCAAAAACACTGCACAATATATGACGTGGCATGCGGATGGAGTGCGTCAAGATGAAACAGTGATCAGGCATCCAGCTGATGCTGAGGCTTGGAAACGATTTGATGATACCCATTCTATATTTGTGCTAGACGCTCGAAATGTTAGGCTTGGCACTGTGTACAAACGGTTTTAATCCATTCACGGTTCAGGCTACACCATATTCATGTTGGCCTTTTTTTGTCACACCGTACAATCTACCTCCAAGTATGTGTATGAGAAGGGAATACATATTCCTCACTCTTGTAATTCCTGGACCAAAGTCACCAGGTAAAAGTTTAGATGTCTATCTTAGACCTCTAATTGACGATCTGAAGATATTGTGGGCTGATGGGGTGCAAACTTATGATGCCTGAAAGAAGCAAAATTTCGATATGAAAGCGGCTTTGTTGTGGACAATAAGTGACTTTCCAGCCTATGAAATGCTATCTGGGTGGAGCACTCATGGAAAACTTTCTTGTCCACTTTGTATGAATCACAGTAAGTCACTTGTGTTGAAGCACGGTAGGAAATGTTGTTGGTTTGATTGTCATCGCCAATTTTTGCCTTTTGATCATTCATTTTGCCGTGATCGAAACTCTTTTAAGAGATCAACAGTTGAAAAATCCAATCCACCGCAACGGCTGAGTGGGACAGATGTCTTGAATAGAGTGACTCAACTTAAGGAAGTCATTTTCGGCTTGAATTCAGGTAAACAAAAACAAGATGGCTTTGGTATACACCACAATTGGGTGAAGAAGAGCATATTCTGGGAATTGCCTTATTGGTCCACTAATCTAATACGACATAATTTAGATGTTATGCATGTCGAGAAGAACGTGTTTGACAATATCTTCAACACTGTCATGGACATAAAGGGCAAGACAAAAGACAATGCAAATGCAAGAGAAGATTTGAAGATGGTATACAAACGTCCTACCTTGGAGCTAATAGTTGAGAATGGCAAATGTAAAAAACCAAAGGCGACATATGTCTTGGATGCCAATCAAAGAAGGATGGTGTGTGAGTGGATAAAACAATTGAAATTTCTTGATGGGTATGCGTCGAATATCGCACGTTGTATCAATGTAGACGGCGGGAAGATATATGGAATGAAAAGTCATAATTGTCATGTTTTTATGCAAAGATTAATTCCTCTGGCATTTTGTGATATCTTGCCAAAACCTATATGGGAACCGTTAACAGAATTAAGCTTGTTCTTTAAAGAAGTTTGTGCAATTGAAATTCGTGCTTCCACCATGGAGAATGCAGAACTTTCTATCATTGAAACAATTTACAAGTTAGAGAAGATTTTTCCTCCAGTATTCTTTGACGTGATGGAACATCTAGTCGTGCATCTCCCTTATGAAGCTAAGGTTGGAGGCCCAGTGCATTACAGGTGGATGTACCCCTTTGAGAAGTGTATGCTGTACTTGAAAAGAAAGGTCCGAAATAAGGTGAAAGTTGAAGGATCTATTTGTGAAGCATATATTTTAGAAGAAATTTCTAATTTTGCTTCCATGTATTTTGATCCCTACCTACAGACCAGACGCACTCAAGTTCCTCGGAATGACGACGGTGAGGAAGATACAATTAATGAACGATTGTCTGTTTTTAAACATCCATGTCGTCCTATCGGAAGAGGTCGAAATAGATTCCAACGAGATGTGAAACTTCGATTCTTTGAGACATATGTGCTTGTAAATTGTGGAGAAGTAGAACCTTATCTCCAAAGAAGTTTACTCTCTATCTAATGAATTTGTTACTAATGTGCTTAATTTATAGTTCCATATTAATTAATGTATTGATTAGACAATTCAAGATTCGTTAAGGGAAACAGATCCCAATATCACTGATGATCAAATATTGGAAGCTCGAGATAAGGACTTTAGTAGGTGGCTAAAACATCTAGTGAGTCCTTTTATCCATAATTGTGATCTACCATATTAAATTCAATGTTCATTATACTAGATGTTATAAAATTTCTACCGTCTATGTAATGATACAGGTTAATATAGGCCAAGTCGAGGATCAAATGATACGAGAGATAAGTTATGGTCTATCCAAGTCCGTGACTTCTTACTGTGGCTTAATAGTTAATGGGTACAGATTCCATACTAAGGTGTACGGACAAAATAAAGCTACTATGAATAGTGGCATATGTGTTAGAGGTAGTATATATGGTGAGAATGACTTCGACTATTACGGCATCGTTGAAGATATATTGGAATTGTCATATGTAGAAAATCAGAACAGAGTATTTCTGATCAAATGTCATTGGTTTGACCCAATAAATAGAGTCAATGTTGATGAGAGATATGGGTTGGTTGACATCAAGCATAAATCAAGACTTCACTTAAATGAGTCATTCGTCTTAGCCGAACAAGCACAACAAGTGTACTATACAAGATATCCACAAAGCGGGAATAGAGCTAATGGTGAATGGTGGGCAGCTTGCAAGGTCAGAGTAAAACTATTCGTGGCTGAGACATTGAATGACGAAGGTGATGAATTGAATGACCTAACTGCTACTGATTATTACCAAGATGATGGATCCCTTGGAACACACAATCCTGTCATAAATGATGAAGCAGTCTCCTTGTTTGATGCATATGCCCAAATGGAAGAAGTGAACATATGTGATATACATTACCCAACGGACGTTCTATTTGATGATGAGTTCATTGATGACAATAAAAATAATGAAATTAATGAATTCTCAGATGAAGATGACGAATCTTTTGCTTCAGACTCAAGTAGTTAAAATTGAAGCTTGTTCAATAAATTTCGTTCATGGTATTTACACTGGAATATCATTATTCTCCAACGTCTGTTTTTATTGACATATAGTTTCTTAACTCATGTTTCATTATGTTTCCTTATGCAGATATTCATCATGACCATTCGAGGTAGAGGTGCTGGACGCGGTCGTGGGAGAGGCCGTAATGTTTCATCTGCCCATGATTCTCCACCACTACAGCATTCTCAGTCCTCTCCAGGTATATACGTGTAGGATGTTTCATTTTAATTATTGTTAACTCGTGGTTTATATAAATGTAATATACATGTATTTTGTTGTTTATATATAATTATGTTAGGTGCAACTTCAGCTATTGGCCCATCGACCAGTGCAGGCCTACCAGCGTCTAGTCCATTGACCATTGGAGGCGTATCAGCTACTGTCCCACCCTTTATTGACTCAACAATTTCTATGCCACCTCCTGTTGACCCACCTACTAGCGGCCCGAATGTGGTGCCTTCATGTGGAGAATCCAACGTAGAAACAGATAGCAGGGAACTTATATATGTGGCGCTTATCCCTGAACTGTAAGTAATAGTGACATCTCACCTTTTATTACATATATTTACTTTTAGATTACCAACATTACCTTCTTGTACTTACAGGAGGAGGTTTCTCCCTTCGAGGGTGACACGTGACATTATATACAATGTCATGACACGGATGCCTGTTCCGGCTAGTACGTAGCAAGGTTATCCAGCTGAGATGAAGGAAATACTATTTACCGACTTTATGGTAAGTAAATGTGTTTATAGATATATTATACGCTTATTGAAAAATTAATATACATACATATCATTTGTGTAGGCTAAGCATCGGTTCACATCTGATGCTGATCGCGACATGGCGAGAATTGTTTGGGAACGGACTATCTTGGACCGTTATCTAGACCATTTGAACAAAGCACGAGATAAGGCCTTTGAGAAGGCAAATTCAGACAACTTGGCTGATGTTAAGGGCTATGGGCCCAGAGGAATGAGGACGAAAGTGTGGGATGGCCTGGTCGACATTTGGCTGACAGATAAATGGATGACAAGGTCTCACCGCTTGCCCGAGGAACAGGGTAGCCATGCCTGATGCCTTGAAGCATACTGGCGGGTCGATAAGTTTTGGTGAACACAAGAGTAAGATGGTAATATAACTTCCTCATTTAAAGTTTTAATGATAAGTATTTGTGTATTAACATGTTGTAATTACTTAAGTTATTTGTCTATCTTGAGTATGACATAGTATTTTAGAGGGATTGCCTTACTTTTGATATGTGTTTATTATATAATATTCTTTCATATGGGATTACAGGAAGTAGAGTTAAAGCATCCGGTTTTTTACAGAGATCTATATGCAAAAGTTCATAAGAAGAAAGACAGAAGCTATGTTTCTGAGCACTCGAGGAATTTCATTGTAGGTGTCTTGTTCTTATTCAAAAGTCATATATATTTTAGTTTTTTTTTTGTTAATATTTTTCTTGTTTTGTTATTTTCAGGAGTCATATGACACCGCAATGACAGAAAAATATGGAGAAAACTCTTCCTCTCACCCTATGATTGACCCGGATGTCTGGTTGGATGCGGCAGGTCCCAACAAGAAAAGACGTGTGCATGGCATAGGTAACAGCTTACACATTTGTAATAATACTATGCAAGCTTCAGCCTCCTCAGTTGCAGGTCCTTCCCGCTCTACACCATTGACACAGACATATATCGTCAGAATACAAAGAAGGGGCAAATGGCGATAGCTTCGTTTGTCCAGAGTCAACTTGTCCCTATGTTGGCGCCCTTCCAATCATTCCTATCTACAATCGGATCAACAAATGTTGCTCCACAACCACCATCGCAAGGTTTAGGTAGGGAGGGTCGAAAGGAAGAGGAAGAGGAAGAGGAAGACGACGACTTAGACTGATTACCATTTTTCTTATTGTTTACTTTGTATAACTTTCAACTATATTGATTGATTATTTGTATAATAATTTTTCACTATATTATTACATTATTTGTACAAGTTTTTTTTACAGCTAGCTTTTACAATTATTTGATTGTTTGGTGTTGGATTGCTTGCTTTTACATTTCTTTGTGGTTTGAAACGCAGGTTTTGGGAAAGTAACAATACATATAGGTTATTAAAAAAAACCTAATTACCTAGGGATTAGCGATATAATAGCGACGAATATAATTAGCGAGAGAATAGCGAGGTATTAGCGAGGGAAATATACCACTATGGTATATAATATTAGAGAGGGATTAGCGAGGGTTTAGCGAGGAACTAGAGAGGGAAATTTAGAGAGGGAATAGCGAGGGAACAGAGATAGAAATTTACAAATATGGTATATCAGTTTAGAGAAAGAGTAGCGAGGGTTTAGCGAGGTAACAGCGAGGAAATAGAGAGGGAAATTTTAGAGAGGGAATAGCGAGGCAATAGCGAGGAAATTGAATGAACAGGCAATAGCGAGGAACTTCCTCGCAGAATAGCGACGGAATAATGTAGTACATTACCGAGGGATTAGAGAGCAGTTAGCGAGGGAAATGAATTATCTTGAGAAGGATTAGAGAGGGAATTCATTCCCTCGCTAATAAACGACGAAAAAAAAGCGACTAACTTATCCTTCGCTAATCCCTCTCTAATCCCTCGCTAATTTAGTTAGCGAGAGAAATTTCCCTCTCTAATTTCTTGATTTCTTGTAGTGAGAGGATGACACATTCATGTGAAAAATGTCAAATAGTTTGACGTTTTTACACTGAAAACGTCACCATATTTGACATTTTCCAAGTTGATATGCCATCCAGTTACACGTTTTTAGTGTACAAACGCCATTTTTTTTAACATTTTTCATGTGGATACGTCACCCACTTTGACGTTTTTCACAAAAAAATAAAAAAAAATATCACGTTGCGTGTACTTCTAGAGCAATTAACTCATTCTACATGGATTTCGCACCATAACATTAAAAAATATTAGTATCAATTAGTTTATTTATAGGTCAAAATGTTTATTTCTGATCCGTAAAATAGTCGATGAGACTTTGATGTTAGTAAGATAAAGTAATAAAGTAAGGCAACAAGATACCTTTATTCAATGTAAACTCTACTCTCATAGAAAATAAATTATCTAAAATGTCAATTAAATTCTATATCGTCTATCATGTCTTATCAATTAACATGCTCTTATTCACAAACTTTAACCAAATGATTTTTAAATAAAATATTTAAAGTGATAAAAATAATTATTTCCATACCAATTTTATATAAGAAATAGATTTAGCAAATTGCATTTAGTTTAAAAAATAAAACACTGAATTTAGCAAATTGATGCTTTTGCATCTCAACTTTTCATGGTTTTTATTTTTTAACATTAACTAAAAAAGGTACCTCTGTTGCTAAATTTGATTTGCAATGGAAATAAGACACCAATTAGACTAATGGAAATATTTTGGTAAAATTGAAATTCATAATTTTTATGGAAATATTTTTTTTTATCACTTCCAATATTTTATTTGAAATTCATTGGGTTAAAGTTTTTTGAATCTGAGCATGTTAATTGATAAGGCATGATAGAAGATATAAAATTTAATTGACATTTTAAGTAATTTATTTACTATGAGAGTAGAGTCCATATCAAATAAAGATACTTTATTATTTTACTTAATTGCTTTGTCTTGTCAACACCAAAGTCTCACATCGACTAGTTTACGGATCAGAAGCAAATACTTGACATATAAATAAATTAACTGATACTAATATTTTTTAATGTTATGGTGCGAGATCCATGTGAAATGCGTTAAGTGCTCTAGAAGTACACGCAACGTGACATTCTTTTTATTTTTTTGTCCACGTGCAAAGCGTCAAAGATGGTGGTACATCCACATGGAAAACACCAAAGAAGGCGGTGTTTTTACACTGAAAATGTCAAACTAGATGGCCGGCGTATTCACATGGAAAACGCTAAATATGGTGTCGTTTTCAGTGTAAAAATGTCAAACTATTTGATGTTTTTCATGTGGATGCGTTACATCTTTTGGCATAAATAAAAAATATTAGGACAAAAGAGTGACAGTTTAGTATATAATTTTAAAGTAGTGACATTTTGATAAATAGTTTTAAAATAATAGCATTTTAGTAAATAGTTTTGTCATAAATGAAAATTTGATAAAAAAAAGTCATATTAACATATTATTAATACATTGATAAATATAACATTTGTTTAATAAAAATGTGTCAATATCTTATTCACTTTGTACACTCGAATTGAATACAACAGATTTATACTATAATGTCTCAGAATTTCATTTGGAGTGCAATGTATAATTCTCTTCAACCAAACTATTAGTGGCAAAAAGCTACTGGACCTAAACCTTCATATGGCAAAGCACCACCTGCTGGGATATACAATGTGTGTGTTTGAGATAATTGTAAAAATTTAATTATTTTAATAATTGATTATTGTATAAATTTTTTTGTTATAATTAATTATGATCAATTTATTTTTATGTTTGAATATGTTAGTTAAAAAGTAATTTTAAACTAACTGCTTTATTTTGATGGTATAAAAAATAATTATTTTTATGTATTAAATTATTAAAATATGTATAAAATAATTAAAAAAGTTATTTAATTGATGACATGCTAAAAATGCTAAAGATTATATGATTGAAATGATTGAAACTTTATTTTGTCATCAATTAAATAATCAGTTATTTAAACTAATCTGTTTTATTAGCATGATTTTAATCTTCAGCATTTTTAGCAGGTGAGAATACTATTCAAAATCAGTTATTTCAATCTTCAGTATTATGAAAAAAAGCTTAAAAAAACTTTTATAATGCATTGAATTTTGTGTAAAAGCTGAAACTGATTTTGTCAAACATGTGAGAATACTATTCAAATAATTTTTTTACTTAAAAAAAGCTATTTGAAGCTTAACCAAGCAAGTTTTATGTGCATATTTGAAAATAAAAACTTGATTATTTCAATAATCGATTATTATATAAAATTTTTTGTTATAATCGATTATAAGAAAAAAGTTTTATATTTAAATATGTTAATCGAAAAGTAATTTTAAATTATTTTATTTTATTTAAATAGTATAAAAAATTATTTTTATGCATCAAATTATCAAAATAGATATAAAATAATTTTAAAAATTATTTAATTGATTAAAATATTATTTAATTAAATATAAAATAATATTTACATCTAACTATTAAGAATAATCCTAACAAATTTTTATAAAAACAGCTCAAAATTGAGCTTTTGTAAAAAAAACTATTAAGAACATGTTTGGTATGGCTTTTGATTAGCTTTTTTTTAGAAAAAAACTATTGTAATGGTGTTTAATTATGTTTGGTAAAATTAGCTTCAACTTTTGCATGAAATTTCATGTAAAATAAAAGTTTTTTAAAACTAATTTTCATAATATTAAATATTGAAACTTATGATTTTACCTTATAGATTATTCCTTACATTTTGATATGTAAATACTATTTTGTTCTCAATTAAATAATTTTTTAATCATTTTATACTTATATTAGTTATTTAATGCATAAAAGTAATTTTTTTATATCATCAAAATAAATCGATTAACTTAAAATCGTTTATAACTAATGATCCAAACATAAAAATGAATCAATTATAATCGATTATAACAAAAAAAATTTATACAATAATTGATTACTAAACATAATCAAATTTTTACAACTATCTCAAACACACCCTAAGCCTCAATTATTTAGCATCAACAGTTTTTTTGTGAAAAAGGGTCAAACACGTTGCATTTCTTTGCAACAACTTTTTTATGCACTTAACGTATGTTGGTTGAGCTTTTAAACTGAAACAAACAGTTCAAAATTGAGCTTTTGTAAAAAAGCTATTGAGTCCCAATTATTTAGCATCAACGGTTTTTTTGTGAAAAAAGTCAAACACGTTGCATTTCTTTGCAACAACTTTTTTATGCGCTTAAATGTTGGACGCTATGGCCGAAGTGAATTCTCCTCAAGTAATTGGCGTAGGTCCATTTTATTAATTCCAATTTGCAGCCTTGGCATCCTTGTGCCTCTTTGATATATTCGTTGAAGAAGCTTAAGAATAAAGATTGGATCGTCTTGGTTAGACACGTTTTCAGGGAAGCTAATTATTGTACAGATGCTCTTGCTAAACGAAGTCATTCGTATCCTTTATCATTCCTTTCAGAATTTACCTTCATTTTTGTCAGTTTGCTTTACTGCTAATAGTTGTGGTGTTCAGTTTTTTCGCACTGTTAGTTATTAGTTAGGCTTGATGTCCCGTTGTTTAAAAAAAAATTGGCGTTGGTTATTAGAGATGAGAAGGGTATGATTGATTCTTGCTGCTGCCTCAATGTTGTTGCAAAAAAGGTTTTTGATATCATATCAATGATAAATCATTGAAGAAAAATTCAAGTTTTAGACACAAGTTCAAGAATAATTTATATATCTGACAATATCAGGTTTTCATAACGTCTTTTTTCGTAATTCGTTTCATAGCATTATCCATCCACGTTTTGGATCTTGGAGTAATATGTTTTCTCTTTTTTTTTTTTACGGAGTTTGCTGTGAAATGCACGATTGTTCCCAGCCGATGATTTCTTACTTTTACTTTCAGATATGTGTAATGTTAACATATTATTTTATAATAAAAAAAATTTGTTATATGAAACGGAAACTTAAACAGTTAAACTCATGAAAGCTAGCATTGCCCTTTTTTTTTTTACCCCTTCCTCGTCAGCATTCTCCAACGAGTCACTTTCTGTAGGAATTGTAGCACTTCGAGGCCCAGAAGTATTACTCTTGGCCCAATTGATTAACAACTTAGAACAATTTTTTCTCTCTTTTCATTTATGCTGAGCAGATACTTGTAGTTATAGTATAACAATTTATTACATTATTCTTATATTATTTCTTTTTTGAGGAATAAAATAAGAGAAATAAATTTTTCAATATACACTCTCTCTCTCTTTTTTCTTAAACAAGAAAAGTGTAACATATAATATAAATAAAATGACGTGGAACTTTTAGTCATTCCTCGTGCCCTTATAAGTTATATTGTTATAATAATAACGGTCACATAATCTTTGTTTTTAGACGTTTTCGTGTAAAGAATGTTAGAAATTTTTCTACGGTTTTAGACTTCTATTAATTTGTATGTTGGTCAAAATTAGTTAAATAATAATATGATGTTTCATAGAATCTATTTATATTGTGATTAATATGAGTTTATTAGAAATCACATATTGCATTGTATGACACTGCTTCACATACTATATGGTTAAGAAATTTTATTTTTACGTTTGATGTTGTTGACTCAATTTCTAAATTATTAAAATTTTATTGTGATAATTGATTTGCTGTTTTGTTCACCAAGAATAATAGAACTATTTCTACCTCTAAACATATACGGATTAAATTCTTGGTGGTGAGAAAAATATTTGATAGTGGAAAAATTCTTGTTGAGCATATTTTTACTGATGAGATGTTTGTTGATCCCCTAACTAAAGGACTTAAACTCATAGTGTTTATGAGACATGTTGAGAACATAGGTATTTTAAGATCTTTTAATGTAATTGATTAGTGAGAATTGTCATTTATTGTATACTTGTTACATTGAACTTATGTAATGCTCATTTAATAAAATTATGTGCATGTTTATTTGTATATCATTGTTATAATAATTATTCTACAATTTTATTGGTTTGTTATCTTAAGATGTTTAGTTTTCTTGAAGAAAATATTGTTTAATGATAAACATGTTTATAATCTCCTTGGGGAGATTGGTTGTGTTTTCTTAGGAAAACACAATGTAAGATTTATACACATTAGCTTAAAGGGCAAATGATCACAAACTAAGCTATGATATGTATCTACACTAGCATACTTGTATTATGATCATGACAATAAGATTATTAGTTACGTAGTCATTGGTGAATTAGACTCTTATAGTTTATCTATCACTTATGACTCTTAATTGACAGTTTTATTGAACTCTTTGTTCATATTTGATGTGAGTATAATAAGGTTATTTAGTGGTCACAGTTGTTCAAGTATAATTTCCTTTCTTTTCAAAAGGAATTTTGTAAAAATACCTATATATACTGAAATTCTTGAGTTAAATTAAACTGAATCAATGTTGTTTAAGTGAGAGAATATTATAAATTTTTCTATGGTTTTGGACTTCCATTGATTTGTCTGTTTATCAAAACTGGTTGAATGGTAACTTGATGTTTCCTGGAATTCATTTATATTGTAATCAATGAGTTTATTGAAAATCACATGTTAGACTTTGAGTTCAAATAGTATGTGTACTTGAAAAGGTGTGAGACCCAGTTGTTTGATTTTATGATAGATGGAACAAGACAACTCTTCAACGAAGGGGCAAGTCCACTCTTCACTCTCTCTATATATATGTGTGTGTCTTTTTAAGATAAATGACATGATCTTTAACTCACAAACTACTATTATCCCATCCAAAAGAGAAATGAGAAGGAGAAGAAGATCTTGATTCCTACAGTCCACAGAGTGTGTATAATCATTGACTTTTTCTTGATCGTAAACTTAAGAATAATAAGATGTCTACAAGAAGTATGCCTTTGATTATTAATATGATATTCTAAATTCATGATCTATGATTCAGAAACATTATTAGTAATGTTGTATAATATTTACAAAGAATACTTACTTGAGCACTATTCTAATTTGTGCTTTATGATTAGTCATACAAGAATCTTAATAAATAACTGCAATAGCATTGCTTATCAATTCATAGAGACGACCTATGCAACAAAAAGAAAAAAAGTGTTTCTATGTTAGTTCCTTTCCTTCTACATTTTTATCCAAGAAAAAAAAAAAACACTAGGTTTTCTTTCCTATTTTACAGGAGGTTTTATTAATAAGTGTCCTAACAAGACCCTTTTGTTATACACAATTTTATACATACGGAAAAAATATATAAACTTAATTATGTTATTGATATGTGAGATATTAATCTATATGAGATCATTGACAAAAAAAACATTTAAGTATTTTTTTTTACCACACAGGTGTGTCACAAAATTGTAGCACTAGTTTTTTTTTTTTTTTACTTAGCAACAATAGTTCAACATCTCTTCTAGTCATGTAGCAGGTATATGGCTGGAGAGTTTGAGTTTTCTAATGGTTGCAGTGCTTACATTCAATTTGCTCTTTGTAAAATGATATATTTATTATCCGCTCTTATATAATGAAATGGAAAAGTTTAAACACACACTTTAAAGAAATTAATAAAAAAAAGAATATGCAGTTCTCTTGAATTTTAATTTTTTTTATAAATTATCATCATAAATTTTAAAATTTTTTAATTAGTCCATAAACTTTAATTAATATCTCAATCGATCTTTTTATTTAATTTGAATCTATTAATTCTTTAACGATAATATTGTGTAATAATATTTTATTTGTATTTGTAAGGAATAAAATATATTTAAATTAAATTTTAATAAATAAATTAATAAACAGTTCTTAATTAATATTAATACAAATAAAATAATATCATACAATATTATCATTAACTAATTAACGGATTCAAATTAAATATAAAAATTTATTGGGACATTAATTAAAGTTTAAGAATTAATTAAAAAGATTTTAAAATTTGTGATGATAATTTGTTAAATAATCAAAGTTTAAAGAGTCTCTATACTTTTTTTCTAAAAAAATGTGTGCCAAAAAAATATATTCTCTTAGGATATGTTTGGATGTAGTGTTTTTTAAGAAAATGAAAAGAAAAACTTATTTTTTATTTTTAAATTAAGAAAATTATAAAATATTTATAAAAATGAATAAACGATGATTGAAAGATTATATAATTATTTTTCATTTTATTATTTTATAAAAAAACTTAAATATAAGGAATGTTTATCTAAAATAAAAAATAAGTCTCATTTTTCTCTCTCCAAAATCCTAAAAAATTCCCAACTTCCAAACACTAAATAGATTATTAGCTTTGTACAAAGTAAATTAGAGTTTTACAGAGTACCAACGGTAAAGAGAGGCATTTTCAATATAACATTAACCCTTTGTTTGGATGTGAAGAGAAAATGGAAGGAAAAAAAATAGAGAGAAGAGAAAATGAAGAGAAAAGTATATTTTTTTCTTATTGTTTAGATGAAGAGAAAAAGAAGAGAAAAAAAAAATAATAGTTGAGTAAAAAAATAAGAGAATATAATATATAATTATATAGAATGACATATTTATCTTTATTGAATGTATAATTGAATATAAATATATTATTTTATATTTTATATTTTTAAATTAAATATTTTTAAAATTATAATAAGTAAATAAATACATTTTATAAAAAATACTAATTTAAAAATAATTATTAAATTTAAATTGTAAATTAAATATAAAATAATTTCTTATTTTAAAAAATTCAATTCCCCCTTCTTTTTTATTCCTCATCTCTCGGATGAGGATCCTCTCAATTTTTTCGCTATCTCAAGTGATCAATTATAGGAGAGAGAAAGACATAAGTTTATAAAAGAAATTTCACAAGTTTTAATTGTGTTCCACTAATAACTTTTTTTGTATCATTCTTTTCCTTACAATTGACTACTTGAGAAAAAAATTAAGAGGATCCTAATCCTCATCTCTCCTACTCATTCCCCAACCCACCTTACCCCACCAACCTTGTCCACACGTTCGCCCTCCCTCTTTTCTTTCTTCACCCTCATATCTCTAGTCCCACTAACCCATTGACCAATGCCCTCTCCCCAAAACTAACCCCACGCCTCACTCACCATCCCACTCTCTCTCCACCACCCACTTCAACCCCTCGCCTTACACCCCACGGTTTACTAGATTTTTTTAATTAACAAGTCATTTTCCAAAAATAGAAAACCAATGAAGAAAGAAAAGAGACATTAAGTCCCTGCAACAAAAAGCAAAACAAAAACAAAGAAAAAGAGGAGTTACAATGGAATTTGGAACAGTGGAGATCGGTCTAGGATTTGCGGTGGTGGGTCGTGGTGCAACGCTGTTGAGTGGTGGCTAGCGGTGTGGCCCGATGCGATGGAGCGGTGCAAAATGGTGAGAAGCGGGTTGCGTGGAACGACGCAGCGCGGTGCGATGCCAGAGCCAGATTCGCTATGGGTCAGACAGTGTGACGGCAAGCAATGCAACAGAGTCGCAAACTGGGTTAGCGACAAGTGACAAAGTTATGGCGTGATGACGAGGATGCGATAGAAGATGATGGTGGGGGTATAGGGATTATTTTATGCCTAATCTCTCAATCTCTCCTATTTTCTTTGCATAAGAGGGGAGAAAACTTTTTACGTGAGACTCATGATATTTTGTTTTTTTTTTTATTTTCTCTTCACATCCAAACGGGAGAAAAGAAAAAAGGAAATAATCCTCTCATTTTTTCTCCGCTCATTTTCTTTCTACTCATTTTCTTTTGAAACAAACAAAAAGTAAGTATGAAATATAAAGATATTGTTTAAATATAAATGTATAATATAATCTATTTTATCATTAAAAAAATGGGTTCTTCTTTAAGATAGGAAGAAAATGACTACGTTTTGAAACGGGTATAATTTGGAAAGATTTTAATAAGCATATTTTTTAGAGGAAAAAGAGCCCTATGTCCCATCATGTACTAAAAAGAGACCTATGTCCCATCATGTACTAATTTAAAATATGGTACGTTATAACACCTATCGATAATGTTTTTAAAAAATGGGAAATTTCTAGCCTTCCCAATTAAATTATAACTACAAGATTAGATGGGAGTAATGGCTTTTGCTAAGGTCAACATTCATCTCGGATTGCAATAATTCGGCCTTACAGCCAAAAAGTTCATCAAAGCAAAACGTGTACAGTGGACACTACCAACTCATCATTATCTTTGTGCTAAAAGGGAATTGCATTTTATGACCAAAATGTACTCCAACAAAACAGTATAATTGCAATCAATAAAAGCTGACTTTAGTGATAAACGAATTTTATTTCTAAACAAAGAATTAAAGTTTAAATTTTATAAAAAATAATTATTAAGAAGATCTATTAATTATAATAATAGTTAAAAGTTAATCTTATAATAATATTTATAAAAATATTTGATTAAAAAAATTTAATTTAAATATTTTATTAATATAAATTTTTTATATTATTATTTAATTATATAAAAAAAAAATTGTCTTAATAATACATTAAAATTAAACTAAAAAATATAATTGCACAACTCTTTTTCAAATGAATCATGCAAATTCTACCGGTCATTGCGGACCTGAGGAGTAAAATGTATTGTAATTGGGATGTGGGTTATTTGTTTTTATTTTTTATTTTATTTTTATTTTTTATTAAATTTTATTAAGTATTTTAAATTTAGTTACATATTTTTTTATTTTAATTTATTTTATATTTAATAAAATTTAAATAAAAAATAAAATAAAAAATAAAAACAGACGATCTTGATACTTGTGATCGATCTTTATCCCTTTTATCTTTATTGATTATTTTGATTTTCTTTTGGTTACTTTTTTTGCTTTTATCACTTTTCGTAAAGTAAATATAAGATCTGAATCAGAAAGTAAATATAAGATGACTATTTTAAAAAATAAATTAATAAATTAATATTGAATGGTGTCCTTTGTTTGATAGAGTATATAATTTTTTAAAGATCCAACTATAAGTTTCTTTTATAAGTTTAAATTTAACACTTGTAAAGTAAGTTAAAATAATTTTTTAATAATTAAAAATTAAAAAAATTGTAAAAAATATTTAAAAAATACTTGTTAAGAATTTAAAATAATTTTTTAAAATAAAATATTCAATGAATTAAAAATTAAAAAATATAAATTTTTTAATAAGTGATTTAAAAATTTAAAATTAAAAAATATATATTTATTCTCTTTTTATAAAAAAATTTATTTTGACTTATCTTAAAGAGAATTACTAACAAAACTCATGTTTGTTGATACCCAATTTTGTCCATAAAATTTTTTTTATACTTAATTATAATATTTTAAACATATATTGTGAATACTCAATTTGAAATGCATAACAAATTCTTTTACTCTTTTTTTTTGTAAGCCCATTGTAAGCCTACTAAAAAGGGAACACTGATCTCGTTTTAAAATAAAAATTTTTAAAAGGAGGCATTGCATTTAATACCGATACTTGCACACGAAAGAAGAAAGACATTAAATGATTGATGAGGCAAGCAGAAAAAGAGGAGTTAAAAGGATGGAAAGAAAAGAAAAAGTTCGATAAAGGAGGAAATGGGGGCTCAACGTAGGAAGGCTCACGCAAAAGAAAAAAAAAAGGAAATGTCGGGGAGAAATGATGAAAGGGTGGAGGTATTTAAAAGAGAAGAGCATCAGAAAAGAGGGGGATCTTTTTTCACACATTTTTTCACCTTCAAGAACCAGAAAAACACCTTCCATTTTCACCACCCTCATCACCAAAAACAGCACCTTCACCCATTCTCCACTGTGACCATCGTCTTTATCAATCCTTCATCACTATAAACTTCTAAGAGCATAGCCATCACAAGGAAGACAGAGAGAAGATAACAAGAAGGAGACAGAAGCCTTGTTGAGGAATAGCATTCACTTCAACTGTTCCACCTTGAACTCCACAGGTAACCTTCTGCATTTATGTCATGTAGCTCATTTCTGCTAACTATTCTCACTTGCACACAACCCCTGAATCCCTCTGCACTCAACCTGAAATGAATACTACATATCCACTCAAGCCTCCCTGATTGAAACCCAATATCCACTCTCCAACCGTGAATCCATCTCCCTTTTATTACTTTCATCTTCAACTACCCACATTCAACCTTTTCCAGGACCGAAAACATCTACTTTCCATCAACCCATGCACACGTAAACAACACCTTCCTTAACCTTTCCCTCAACCATGACCTTTAACCAACCGACCGTCGAACCGTGAGCTCCACTTCCTCACCGACAACCCATCCAAACCTTCACACCATCAACCAAACTCCATCATATCCGACCGTCGAACCATCCAATTTCCCTAAACCGACCGTCGAATCACACCACCGTGACCTTCACCGACCAACTTCACCGACACCCTCACCGTCGAACCACACCACCGTGACCTTCACCGACCAACACCCGCACCACCATCCTCTCACCGACACCTCACCGACCGTCGAAACCCAAGAAGCCGGATCTTTCCCTTCGACCAACCGACCGTCGGACCCCCGAATCCCTCCTCGCAGACCGTCGAACCAACAACCATCATACCCCCACCGACCGTCGAATCCCCATATATCAACCTTCACCATCCCTCTCACTATTACCGTGAACCCACACCACCATCCTTCAACCATCCATTACGCGAAATCACCTCAAAACCCAACTTATACCCACCGTGGAACCTTAAATCCGATCACTTCCTTTCACCTCCAAAATACTCACTATCTTCAAAGCCTCCATAATCCCCATCACCCAAGCAATCTCCATAACCTCTCCAAACACTACCGAACCCCAACCAACAAGCGTGAGCTCCACTCCCTTTACCGACAACCCATCCAAATCTTCACACCATCAACCAAACTCCATCACATTCGACCGTCGGACCCCATTTTCCAAACCGTGATCCCATCATCTCCAAACAAAAGCCCACCAATTAACAACCTTGCCTCGTCTCCATCACACCTTCAACCGACCGTCGAACCACACCACCGTGACCTTCACCGACACCTTCACCATCCCTCACCGATACTAACCTCAAGACCCATCCCATCTCCACCTCCATCCGATTCAAACCCCAAAACAAAACCACCCCATCTTCACCTCCAACCGACTGTCGAGCCCCAAAACAGAACCATCCAATCTCCCTAAACCGACCGTCGAACCTCAAGGTCCAAATCCCTCCCTAAACGTCCTCTGGTATGTGCTCTGTTATTGTTACCCAAGTTTTCAAGCTCTTTTTTTTTTTAAATTTGAATTGTTGACTGTCTTTTGAGGTTTGAGTTTGAATCACGTAGACTGCTGCCCATTTCATGTTAAGGCAATAATGATACACTTTTTTAGTAAGAAAAAAGAAAGGAAGGGTAAAAGAATATAAAAATAGCAAATAAAGAGATAAAATATTTTAATCCCTGCAATGACCAATGATGATGATTGAGTAGTGAATACTACCTTCATTATCATTTGGATCATTATTTTGATTGAAATGCTTACTTTTTTTGCTTTTTATCACTTTTCAAGTAAAGTAAATATTAAGATTTTCAAATAAATTTTTTTTCTCTTAATTAAAATCAATCAACCCATGACTTATTTTATAAAAATAAATTAATAAGCCTCATCAGAATGGGATATGTTTGATAGAGAATCTTTATTCTCAATCCAAAAAAATAAATTTTCATGATTTGTTTGTTTCTTTTATTTCTTTCCAAAAATGAGAAAAATAAAAATAATTACAAAGTCTTTTATTTAAAGGGGTAAAAATAAATATATTTGAGATTATTAAATTTTACAACTATTAACATAAATATCATTCTTAAGTAATTATAAGTTTTAACACCTTTCCTATCCAATGAATTTTCTGACTCAAACTCATTTTCAAAATACTAATTTTTTAAAATAATTTTTTAAAAAAATATTCAATTTTTTAAGTGATGATAAAAAGATTTTTTTAATATTTTTTTAATTTAAATAAATATTAATGATGACTCTATTTAATTTTTATATTTTTTTGATCATTTCGTCGCGAACCCGATTGCGACAATGTTTTATTATGAGTGACAGATACCTCGTAAAAAGGAGAGGACAATTACCAATGAGTCTGAAATCTGAATCCAATACAAGAACGGAAATCCACCACCGACAAAACCTGATTCATGAACTAAATAAATAGCAGGAAGCAAAAGTGAACAAGGCCATTTACACACGCACACACAAGGGAACAAGGCCCCATGTCGCAAGGGCCGCAAGGCAGAAATATATATACCTTACACAAAAACAAATACTGTCAATTAACTTATTAAGAGACTAAATAGAATCGACCCTCAAAATAATGGCCACAAAATAAACAAACTCTCATATTGCTACTGCAAAAAGAAAATTTATATTTCTCGATTTTCTTTCCTTGTTTTTTAAACATTTTAAGACATACCGACAATATGCATCTAAAATAAAATATAAGTAATATGGGTAAAAATTGCGCCACACCGACTCACAGTACCTGAGCAATGAGATTAGTATGGAGGTACATAGGTTGCCAAGTGATGGCAGTCCCACCATGTTGGTCTAGTCCAATCTAAATCCACCATGACAAAACTATAATATTAAATGAACTTTCTAACATTTCCAACGTTATAAAATTCCATCATTTCGCCACTTGTTAGCTCTTCACACGTTATACCCTCGGGGTCTACACGCTTGGTAGTACATCATCACTGTAACGGTAATGAGTGAAAGTTTCCCTTTATATCTCAAGCTCTTCACCATCGCTGCTCTGGCATCACTTTCCATAGCTCAATCTCATCTAAATTTTCTTTGAAGCTTCGTGTGCATACCATCATTCTCTCTCTCTATTCTGCCAGTTTATGTACACTATATACTATATGTGATATTTATACCTCAATATACACTCCTTCACAGCTTGCTTCTTCTATTTCCTCATGGAGCTTCAGAGACCTATCTGCCTATTCTTGGTTCTCTTTAGTCTCCTCTCAAGCTCCCAAGCCTACAAATTCGATGTTGGTGGAAAAGATGGGTGGGTTTTGAACCCTTCTGTGGATTACAATCAATGGGCTGGTAGGAACAGGTTCCAAGTCAGTGACTCTCTAGGTAAGTTTCCATTGCAAAGATCAATTTTTTTTTTCTGTGCATGATTGTTGCTAGCTTCCGATTGGTTTTAAATAATTCTCGGTTTCTTTGTGTGTTATAGTTTTTAAGTACAGTAAAGGCTCAGACTCGGTTTTGGAGGTGAACAAGGAGGATTATGATAAATGCAACAAGAAGAACCCCATCAAGAAGTTTGAGGATGGTGACACTGAGTTCCAGTTTGATAGATCAGGTCCCTTTTACTTCATCAGTGGCAAAGATGATAATTGTGAAAAGGGTCAGAAACTGATTGTTGTGGTCTTGGCTGTGAGAAAACAACAGTATCATAACCCACCACCCTATTCTCCTAAACCTCCAAACCCTCCTTATGTTCCAATACCTCCCACAACTCCTTCCCCTATACATCATCCTCCCTATGTTCCAACACCTCCACAAACTCCTCCTGGTTATAGTCCTCCCAATGTTCCAACCCCACCAAAAGCTCCTTCCCCTGTTAATCAGCCACCCTATGTTCCAACACCTCCACAAACTCCTTATGTTCCAACACCTCCACAAACTCCTTCCCCTGTTTATCATCCTCCCTATGTTCCAACCCCTCCCAAAGCTCCTTATGTTCCAACACCTCCACAAACTCCTTCCCCTGTATATCATCCTCCCAATGTGCCAATACCTCCAAAAGCTCCTTCTCCTGTTTATAGTCCTCCAAATGTTCCCACTCCTCCACAAGTTCCTTCTCCTATTTATCATCCTCCCAATGTTCCCACTCCACCAAAAGCTCCTTCCCCTGTTAATCATCCTCCCTATGTTCCAACACCTCCACAAACTCCTTCTCCTGTTTACAGTCCTCCCAATGTTCCTACTCCTCCAAAAGCTCCTTCCCCTGGTAATGAGCCTCCCTATGTTCCAACTCCTCCAAAAACTCCTTCCCCTTTCCATCAACCACCCTATGTTCCAACACCTCCAACAACTCCTCCTCCAATTTCTCAGCCTCCCTATGTACCAACACCTCCCAAAACTACTCCTCCTGTTTATAATGCTCCCAATGTTCCTACTCCTCCAAAAGTTCCAACCCCTATTTCTCAACCTCCATATGTTTCCAACACCTCCAAACACTCCTTCCCCTATCAATCAACCACCTTATGTTCCCACACCTCCCAAAACCCCTTCTCCTATTTCTCAACCTCCCTACATTCCAACTCCTCCAAAAACCCCTTCCCCTATTATTAGCCAACCTCCATATATTCCAACACCTCCAAAAACTCCATCCCCCATTTCTCAACCTCCCTATGTACCAACACCTCCAAACACTGCATCCCCAATTTCTCAACCACCCTACATTCCAACTCCTCCAAAATCCACTTATCCTATATCTCAACCTCCAGTAGCACAAACACCTGGTGGCATCGCACCAGTTTATTCACCATTCCCAAAACCACCAACAGGGTCACCACAGTACCCACCCACAGTGCCATCTCCCTCCGGTAACCCTCCATTGGCACCAACATCTCCATATCCATCACCATATGGAAATCCGCCATTGACAACACCAATATCACCTTATCCATCAACTTACCCTCCATCAATATCACTCCCGCCATCTCAGTCACCTTCAGTTTCTTCAACTGCACCGGCCAATGCACCTTCTTCTTCGGTCATCACTCCGGCAACTGCTCCGGTGCCTGCCACGTCATCACCGCCATCTTTGTCTCCATCAGCCACCACTCCAGCCACGTCTCCTCTGGCGTCTCCGCCGTCACTTTCGGCGGCGGCAACTCCGTCACCGTCGTCGAGCCCCGGAGGTTCTGCAACGCCGCCGCCGTCGTCGAATGAAACGGCGCCAGCCCCGTCGTCTGCGTGGACAGCAACTCCTTCAGGGTTGTGGTCGTATTCAGTTACCATTTTGGTTGGTGCTGCTCTGAGTGCTATTCTTGAGTAGAAAATGAGAGTTATTTTTATATTATTATATTTTATTTTTTAACTTTGGATATAATTTCTGAACATTTTTATTTCTTTTTAGTATAATATGGACATAAGAGATCTCATCTCATAAATTTATGTATAATATGAGAATTTGTGTTTGCCAATGTACCTTGGAGTTTGATTTTGCAATTTGATTCTTTGCAATTTGATTTTGCAGATTTTGTTGCTCGAATTTAACAAGGGAAACAGAAAATAATAATCAAAAGGCAAATGTTTCATGTATAATATGTTCATTATATTTATATTCTAGGTTAACAAGAGAGTGATAGGAAAAAATAATATGTATTTAATAGAATAAGAAGTAAGGTAAAAAATGTAAAAAATAATGTGAGAAAAATAATTTAAAAAAATTAGAGTTTGTTTATTATAATTCTTCATATAATGATATAAACCAAAATTTATCGTAAAATTTAAATGATATAAACCAAAATTTATAGCTTTAAAAATACTATCTACATTTAAATTTGATGAATGATCAGGGTAAAGGTTTTTTTATACTATCATTTTTTTTATATCATGGTAGTAATAAAGTTTGAATTTATAATTTTATTTGAATTATTTAAAATTTTTGTACTTTTATTTAATTATACATCATCTCACTATTAAAAAATTAATTTTCATAATAAAAAAAAATTTACGTTCTTTTAATAATGTACCAAGATATAATTAAATAATAATATATAAAAAATTAACACTAACACTACATTAAAAACAAACTCAAATTATCTTTACTTTTTTTTTTTTACTTGCATATTAACTTTACTTTTTTTTTTTGACGAGACATATTATCTTTACTTTGTTCTGTATGAAATTGTATATTTATTTACTCACCTTATCTAAATTAATTATTAAAGCTAACAATTGATGACGCTCTTTAAATAAATACTCATCATAATAAATTAATCATAAATAGAAGCTTGATTATTCTATGATTATTTTGTTATAAAACTTAAAATAACAAAGAAAATAAAATGATCATGTTATAATCAAATAATTATATAATTTTTGTTATTACGCTGTAATGAATGATTATTTTTTAGATAATAGAAAATAATTTGTTACATTAATTAATGTATTGTTGTCACAATTTGAATTTACTCACGTTTTCAAACTACATTTCCCACCTAACTATAATTCTCTTTTGGTGTTTCCTTTAAGTGTTTTATACTCACTTAATTATATGGTACTATATCATTAAAAGAATTTAACATTTAAAATAATTATTGTGAAAGTTAAAATATTTTAATAAAATATTAATATATAATTAACTATTAGCATAAAAAAATTTATACTATGGTGCAACAAAATTAAATCATTGCATAATAAATATACAATTTTTTGTTTACATATTACATATTATTTGTCATGCATCATCATTTTCATCCTAGCGTCGTCGTCGTCCACTTCTTCGAAGTAGTAAACAAACGAAAACAAATATTTGTTTTTTGGTACATGGAAAACAATTTTTTATTATGTAGGGAGAAAGCCATGCATTACACGAAAATTGACAATTAATAGGTGCCATGTGTAGATGGTTCTGGACCATCCAAAAAGTATAGTACTTTCTGGGAAGTTGCCTTCACAGCATGGGAAAAGCTGGGACCTTTATATAGAATCCCAAGGCATTGACACATAAGTTCATATATATATATATAAAAGTGTTTTAAGCATAAGAAGATTGGCTTTATCCTATCGAATCAATTTACCCAGAAGGCTCTCGAGTTAAAGCCACCTCATACCCCATTGGCACTGGCATAGTAACTTAGTAGTAGCAGCGGAAGGAATAAACTTTTATTATTATTATTATTAAATTATTAAATATTAATGTATAAACTTGTTTTTAGTTACCCAAAAAATAAATCATTATGCATGAAAGCATTTATGACTATTTTCTTTTTATAACTATTATTTTTTCATTTTGTTTTTCGTGGATGAAAACTTCAAATTAAAAGTCGCACTAAGTCTCTCCTCCTTATTAAATGAGAATTAAAAGAAAGAGAGAGGGTATTTTCCCTTTATACTTATGGATGGCAAAAATTCCCATATACAAGGAATTCGCGAAAATTATCTACAACATGATAGAAAATAAATATTTGTTTAATAAATGAAGGCAGAATAAGAATTATAATATTTGTCTCATAAGAATTTTTCTAAAATATATTTTTATTTAATATACCATATATATTGAGATAAAAATTTATATTTTTTATTATTTTACAATAATTGTTTTGAAAATGAACTTAGAATGATAAAAATTATTTGAAAAAAATATCATTCGAAGTACCAAAAAAAATATCATTCACATAATAATTATTATATAAATTAATTATTATAAAATATAATTTAACTTAGTATGTTATTTTTGATAATTTTTAATTTTGTAAAAAATTTAAAATATTAAACAAAGTTATAATATATGATATTAAAATTTATTTTATTTTACATTTTTTTAAATTTTATTTTAAATTATTAAATACCTAAAGGTATCTATGCATGTCTATCTCCGGTAATGATTATAAAATGAATACTAGCGATATAGACGAAAGAAACACTACCCCCTCCCATTCCGCTGAGATTGCTAGTTATACCTGCCTCCTTTAGAGGTTTTATAAATGTGAATGCCTTATTTTTCCTTCAATGTCTCTATGCGTCACATGACCCTAAACGGCTAAACCATGAAAAATCTAGAGGTGCTGAGGTGCATGATACATCCATAGTCATTTGTTAGAAAATTGTTCATAGTCTTTCCAAGCAGTTATATTAATGGGAATTCTTCGATTTGCTTAATAATCTTTTCGTGTGATAATTTTTGGATAAAATTGCAATTATCGTCGTTTGATGAATGACATAATAATTGACATAGTGCAAAAGAACTACAACTCAACTCATAAAATATGTGAATTTTATACTAAATGCGAGAAGTGCAGAAGTACCTCATCAAATAACTAGAGCAGAGAAAAAAGATCGATAAAAAAATATTAAAAACATTGAGCAGAAAAAATGGATAAAACAATATTAAAAGCAAAGAAAAAGGGTTAAGGACTTATTAGGGCTGAGAGTTGAGTTTTTTATTTTTATTTATTTATTAGCAAGTTGAGATGTTGGGATAGAAATATATCAGACAGTTTGTCAGAGGCTTACGACTTGTCCTATTTAAGGCTTAACTTGGCCTAACTAATTTAATAAAAAGGTCAAGTTAATATTTTTAAAAAAACCTATTTAGTTAAATAGGCTAGACTTCAAACATTTAGAAAAAGTCTTTTAGACCTAATAGACAGATTTATTTAATTATATATATATATTATGAAATTCTAATATTTATATAATATAATTAATTTAATAAATAATATAATATTTTTAAAAGTCTAAGTCCGTTAACATATATAAAGATTTAGGCCTATTATCTTATCTCGTTAGTTTATTTAGAGGTAAATCTATTGACCTATTTAAATATCTTATTACAAAGTAGATTTTTAAATAAATTTTTAAGTCAGTCAGACTTTTAAAAATATTAAGTCAGACCTTAAAAATTAACTTATATCAAATAAATAGGTCAGATCTAAGCCTTACATTTAAGAAACAGGTTAGATCTGTTTAAGACAATATTTGACCTTACCTGACTCATTTTCACCCGTATTGAAAGATGAGATTGATTAAGTAGAGAGATGTGCTCTTGAGAATATTACATCATTTCACTAAGAGCATAACACGTGACACTTTATACATGCTATTATATTAAATATAATATTGGTAAATTAAATTTAAACAGTTGTTAAATAGCTAATAGTATTATTCTCAAAGTATATAAATATATTTTTGTGTAAATTACACTTTATTCTCGTGAGAAATGTTTAAATTATATTGTCCTCTCATTTATTTTGAAAAATTATATTCCTTTTTTTTTATAAGAGATAAAAGTGTAGTACACTTCAATCCATTTTATGCTTTCTATTAAAACTCTCGTAGCTCGAAGTTGTATTAACCACCATTAGGGGTGGAAATGAGTTGAGATAGGTTAGGCTTTGCCAAAATAGGCATAGGTCTATTATTTGTCATAAGCTTTTTCTTTATATTAGGTTTGACCTGTCTATAAAAACATACTAAACTTGGTCTAATCCGAAAGTCTATTTAAAGACATGCATTACATGAAGGCTTTTATATAGGACAATAAATTTAAACTTTTTAATTTTTTAAATAAATATAATTCTTGACAAAATTATTATATTTTATATCAAATAAATATATTATACTAATATATAATTAGTAAATTATGTAAGTATTATAAAATTTTAATTATATATATAAATATTAAAGAAACAGTTTGTCTAGTAGGCCAAATAGGCTTTTTCAAAAACTCAAGTCTTAACCTACATAGTTAAATAGGTCTTTCAGAAAGCCTAAACCTAAATTGTTTGCTAAATTAATAGGCCAGGCCTATGTAAGCCGAAAATAAGCTAAGTCGTAGGCCTCTGATGAGCTGCCTGACATATTCTCACCCCTAGCCACCAGTGAACAAGGTCAAAGTCGTAGATGTTTGTAACATCCCTAAAAATGATAATAATTAGACTAAGATATATATATATATATATATATATAATAAAATATATATATATATATATATATATCACATACTTGTTATTTGAATAACCAACTTGATTATTCAAATAAAGTTTCAAACGTGTAAAAATAAATGAGGAAACAAGTAATCTTATTCGAATAAATTTTATTTTATTCGAATAAACAAGCCAATTGTGGCATAATGGAAAACGCAGATCCAATTAGCTTTTCCTCTTCACTCAGTTCTTTTTCTCTTTGGAATTTCAATTTCCTTCGATTCCTTCTTTTCTATCTTGGTTACTATGGAACCAAATGGATGAGGGTAAGATTGATGAAGTTAGCAGCAACAGGTGTCAAAGAGGAAAACTCATGGAATTAAGGATGTTTATTGAATCAGAAAAGCGAAATCCAAAATAGGAACATGTGTTAGGTTAACAAGGCTTAATTCATAAGTCACTCCACGTCAAGAGTATCAGGAAGAAGAAAAATGATTGCAAAAAACATGTGTCAAAATAAGATGGTGAATTATGGTCAAGAAGAAACAAATGTTCAAGCATTAAATGTAGATGAAGTAAATTTATGATATCAGCAGAAACATGGCAAATTTTGGATGAAAAATAAGGTTAGAAACAATGATTATGGGAAGAAGATTTTTTGAGGAATGCTTCACGTTTGGACAGCTAAACACCCCAACATCATCCTTACATCATTCTTATATGTAAGGCAACCCAACTTTTACCTCTATAAATACCTCTTCCCCATTCTCATTCTCGACACAGCATACTCACTCAATTCACAAAAACCAACACGCTCTGTTTTCAGCAACCCAACTCTTCCATCTTCACCCACTCTTTTGTTAGTTTCGATTCGGTAACAAAGGTAGGAAATAGCAAAAGTCCACTCTTTATTCTTTATTTCTTCCCATCATATCTCTTTGTCCTTTCCCTTTTCCTTCATTTTCGCTTACCCTATTTAACTTGAAAGAAAGAATGGCAAAAAATGATTTTTTTTGGTTTTTGCAATATGATTTTGAATGATTTATTCGAATAAGCATTAGCTTATTCGAATAAACCTTATTAAAAAACACTTCAAATGATGTTTTCTAAAGGATTTATTTGAATAAAATTTTCTTTATTCAAATAAAAGTTGACAGAATGCTTAAAAATTAAGATTTTAATAAATTTATTTGAATAAATTTTTGTTTATTCAAATAACATTTTCCTTATTTGAATAAACCTCCTACAATAAGCCAATTTTAAACACGAATCATTTTCTTTATCAACTTTTTTATCATACTTTATTTTTTAAATTCTTTATCATTTAAAATTTTATAAATTATTTATCTGAATGATGAGCAAGAGTAATTTTTGAACTCTTTAATAGTGTCCCTATATAATGATGTTTATTCTTAATATAAGTTATTTTATGAAAAATTATTTTTTCAAAAAGTCATCCTATTGATAAAAATGAATCAATCTACAGAGATGTATTATAGTCATGGTTAGAGATTATCAGGAGATGTTGACCTGATTATATATTATTGTAGTCATGATCAAAGAATATTGGTCAAGAGATTATTGAGGATTCCTCAAATAGAGATTATTATGGTCATGATTAGGGATTATTAGGAGACGCCATGATTAGAGATTATTATTGTCATAATCAGAGGATTTTGAAGGATGCCTCATTGTTATAGAAAGAAATGCACATTTAGTTTAGAGTATTGAAATGAGATGATAATAAAGAGATAATGATGATGATTTTGAAAAAAAAAATTGATGAAGAAGATGAGATGATGAAAAGAAATTTTTTTGAGAGATACTAAATTACTTATATGAATTTATTTATTACGAATTATATTACTACTTCATTTTATGAAGTTATTTATACTGTTTTTATGAATTAATTATTATTTGTTAATATAAGAAAAGAATATTTCGTTACTTATACTTTTAACATTTATTTATTTATTATAATCCTTCAATTTTTATAGAGATTCTTATTCTTTTATTATGATAATTATTCTTTTAATCATTATATTGAAATACTCCCTCTGTGATTGAGTTATTTATCTTTATCATGAACTATTTGCTCATCTTCAAATTTAATTCTCAATTATTGATTTAATTATTTAATTTTTGTTGGACTCTCATATTTGATTTTAAAAATAGAAAATTGTAAAGAGTAAAAAATGTATATTTATTTTTGTTATTTTCCAATGAGATTGTATCTCATCTCTTTGTAATGTAATATTTCAAATAATACCAATTGTTAGGATTTTGACAGATTTTCAAGTTCAACAAATCGATATATTAGATCTTAGGGACTATGTCTTCAGTCTTCACTATCAGGCTAGAGAATTTGTTCATAATAATTAATGTGTGTAAATATGTAGATAGTAATAGCACCTTAAGAAGGTTTTTGTAAGTTTCACTTTTTGGGAAATAGGTGCATAATTTAATAATATTTGTATGTATTAACTAACTTTAGAAGAGTGTGATCCTCAAAATTATATAAATTACTGTGCATACGAGTTAATAATAATGTTAGAAGATGTTTGTAATGTGTTATTCTATTTAGAGTTAAAATACTATAATATTATAATAAGAAAAATAATTAAAATTCCGTCTTTGGAGGGGATGGCAGTACAATTTAAAAATATCAGGAGAGTATAATTTACTTATATTTTTTTTATTAATTTTGTTATATATATTAATCAACATTAGTCTTGACGAATAAGAAGGTGGCACTTTGCGGTTGACGTGTGGTCAAGGAAGAACAAAACTCGTAGGTCTCCCTAAATAATGTCCACCTAATCTCCACGTCCACGTCCATATCAAATTTAAGGAACACGACACGACCCCGCTTCATAATGATAAGCACGAGATTCGGTTCATGTGGAAGTGCCTTATCATTTATTTTCTCAAACAAAACTGCTTCACAAAAACTCTATCATTCATATAGGTATGCATATCTTCATTTTTTGGTGGATTGATGCATAATATTGCATATCTTCATGATATAAGTTCAAATGAGAGTTTGCTGTTTTTATTATTTAAAATTTAAATTTATTAAAGGTTGAAAAAAATATAATTTATAAGCTAAACTACTGCATGCCTCTTGTGTTTTTACATTTTGTGGGTGATTGAATAAGATGAAATCAGAAAACTTCATCCAAAAAAGAAAAAATGAACTTGATGCGAAAATGGATTCAAATAGAATAGACAGGACAGTTGTATGAGCATGTTTGACAGAGATATCACAGCTGATGGAATATGCTTATGAAACGATTTGGCGATGAGTTCTTAAATCTTCTTTGGCTTTCCATTCCTCTAGAAAAATACTAGAGTCGAGTCTTTGGATAAAAGTTTTTGGGTCATAACTTCTTATCTTAAATATATAAATCAATCTTTAACATATATAAAATTATATTAATAGAAATATAAATTTTTAACAAATTTCTTATATTTTTATATATGTTAAAAATTAATTTGTCTAAAATTCCCACTCACAACTTTGCCGTATTTGAAATTTGGGTAATTTCGGATTGAGAAAGAAGTTGAGGACCCTACCCCCATGTGGTGGCCGACACGACTACCCTCTGTGTTTCTTTGAATTTTCTCCTCTTGTACTATAAGGTATTTAAATTCAATGAAATGATACATGCAGCCATTAAAAACACATTTTTAAATAAGATGATTTGAAAAGATCATCACCAAACATGTAAAAGTGAAGTGTTATGATGAGTAATAAAAAAAAAGTTTTCAAATCATTTTAATGTGAGAAGTATGAAAATTTTGATACGTGACAACAATACCTTATTGGTTCAAAGGCGTTGAGAAATAGAGATGGGATGGGAAAAAGTGGGATAAATTGTTGCCACCTGCGAGTTAACAATAAAAATAAAAATGACATAGTTTCATATTTTTAAAATTATAAAATAATATAGTATTATTATCATGCAATCATGAGTTGGTTAGTTGGGTTGTTTTCAATTTAGAAAGCTAGAAATTATAAAGATAGAACTTACACCCGAATCAAACCAATTAAATTATTGTTTTGATTTAATTTGATTTTGTCATTGACCTAACTTGCTGAATGGTTATATCCAATAATTATCTGCAGTGGAATGTCTCTCTCTGCTAATCCAAAAGAACTAAGTTGAATTGGGGTGAATGACTCTCTGTTAGTATCTCTGTCAATGGCCTGCAATCTCCCTTTTTTTTCTTTGCAGATAATGTACTTTTTTTTCCTAATGTACCAAATGCCAAAGTTTGGTGTGCTATGACCACTTCGGGAGAATTTTGCAACATTTCAGTAATTAAAGTTAATATGACTAAAAGATGTCTATCGATGGTTAGTTCTTATTGTTGATAGCAATGACCAATGAGCATACTTCACAGAGTTGTATCTAGCTTCTCAATATCCACCAAAAGGTTAGAACTTTCATTTGCTTTGCTATAATTGAGTGGCTACAAATCTCTGCAGATCCCAAGATGTCATTTATAATACAGTCCTCTGTTCAGTTTGTCTTTAACAGTGGTGATGTTGGATAAGTGCTTATTTTTTTTGGCTAAAAGTTATGGTTTAAAGAGGGTACACTCATTAATCTAAATAAAGATGCTAACCAAATAATGCGAATAGGTGAAACCATAATTAACCTTTTGCGGCATATTGATAATTTCATGCCAAAGCCATCAGTTATTCAGCACTGAGTTTAGTGCGATCTCTTTATACCCTCCCTAGCTTTTTCTCTCTCTGTCCCTTGGTAGCTTTACGCTACCAATCATTCTTCTTGTCACAAAGATTGGAGCTATTGCTTCTCTTTGACCTTATGGTAAGGTAATTTTGGACCAAACTTCTAATAAAGTTATTCAGATACAAATAGGTAAGTGTATATACTTTCCACTTTTATATATGCTTGTCTGGTATACACTGGGATTGTGTAGCCCAGGGCTCATTGTGTACTGATCGTAATGATATTGTTTTCGAACATAAATTCCCCTTTGTGACAGCTTCCAACTCCATGAGAAACAATTCTATTTTTACACAGAACTGCATTCACTTGAGAATTTTTTTTTCTCTTTACTTCCTACCACTTTGGGATAGATGGGTAGCTACTCCTAAGAATGCTACCAAATTCAATGTGGATGGTAGCTATTTTCCCTGGGTTGACTGGATTTGGGGGTATTGCCTGTGTTTTTCTGGGCAATTGGATTATGGAGAATCTACTGACATGATAATGTAGTTAGAATGAAGTATATGTTCAATATTAAGTACATGTTTTTTTTTATTGCAATTAGGTGTGTTTGAACTAACTTACATACACCTTGATTATTCTACCATTTCGGTTTAATAAAAAACAAGTCAATTACGTCATGACTAAAAAATTCATAATAATATTTTTTTGTGATTCGACTTCAAAATATTAACATAGTTAATTGAATCTAAATTAAGTATATATATACCTTTTATCAATGAGAAAAAAAATGTAGTATTCTATATTATCATACATGAATGAACTGATTTATAACAGGGAGTGAGAATTAGTGATCTTGCTTACTGTCATGGGATTGGTAATGTTGCTTTATTACCTTTGTTTTTATTGTCGTTCTTGGGTCACGGATGCATTATTCAAAATTAGAGGGGACTCCACAATTTTGTTAAAAAACATGAATGAATATTTAGTGAGGTTATTAATACTTTTAATTACATATTTATACTTTTTATTAATAATTTATCATTTTTATAAAATAAAATTATAATTAATTAATAAAAAATGTAAACATATAATTAAAAATGTTAATAACGTCACTTTTAGAGCACAAATTATTTATTTTACATGTCATACCAAATCTGATTAGTCTTCTACACGGAATGAGCAAACACCGGACATCTATATTCTTTAGAATGTGTTTGGTATTGATTTTTTCATTTTGTAAATAGTTTTTTTTTTAAAAATTATTTGAATAGTATTATAACATGTTTAATAAAATTAATTATAATTTTTGTATGAAATTTAATGTATTATAAAAAAATTTAAATTATTTTTTATAATATTAAAGATTAAAATTTATAATTTTAATTTATAAATTATTCTTTATACTTTGATATGTAAATATTATTTTATCTTCAATTAAATAATTTTTTTAATCATTCAATATTTATTTTAATAATTTAATATATAAAAATAAATTTTTTATACTATTCGAAAGAATCAAATTAATTTAAAATTATTTTTTAATTAATGTTTTTAAATATAAAAATAAATTAATTATAATTAATTATAATAAAAATATTTTATATAATAATTAATTATTAAACATAATTAAATTTTCACAAATTTCTCAAATTCACAATTAATCGTCTCTTGGACATCTGAATGACATGTGCTTAGTCCTGAACCATAGCTTCTCGCCCAACACCGCGAGATTTCTTACTTCAAAGAGGTCAATATTTTACCCCATCTCTGCATTGAATTGGAGATCAACGTTTCCTTTTTTTCTGAATTATTGACTGTCCTTGTCTGCTATCATTTTCAGTGAACAGAAGTTAATTATATGCATTAAATTTGAGGTATTGTCCTGTGACCCGTTCACGAAAGAAAAGAAAAAGGGCAGGGGCGTACTGTCGGCAAAATGATTTGCGTTTTTTTTCACCTTAGGATTTGCATTTTTTTTTCGGGTCTGGGAATTTCAGCTAGGATTTACGTTATAAATGGCAACATTTGGATTATTGGGGGCTAAGGTAGAATAGGCCTGGTCAGGTCAATAAAACATGCATCCAAAAGGCTCTCTCCATGTGGAAAGAGTCACGGACCGTGATGTGGCACCATTTCTTATGATGTGACATTAGAAACCTAGAATCCACGACATGTTAATGAGCATTTTTATTTTCGAATGTCGATTATTTCACCTCATACACTAGGTTAATGATGTGCGTAATTTATGTATATATTTTTATACTTTTAAATTTGATGATTTTTATTAATTTTATGCTTACTTTAATATTTTTTAAGTTCATGATTTGATTATTTGATAGATTTATTTTATAAATAATTTTGCTCTAATATTTGTAGTTTGCTCGTTATCCACATACTAATTTAGATGTGCAACTTAAGATGAGGATGAGAGTGAGTCGGTGCAACAACGGAAAAAAAAATTGAAGAGAAAATTCAGCGTCGCTTAAGTAAGGGAGAAAAGCGTAAAACAGGATGACAGGAACACAACGTAGAAACAGATTCAAACGCTAGAGGGGGGTTTTTATTATTTCTTTGAATATTACTTCTTCTTTTAATTTTTATATTATGAATTAATTTTATTTTGTTAGGACTGAAATAAAATTTAGTTATAAAAATGTAATTTTTTATAATTATTATTTTATCTTTTATTTTTTATAATTAAGTGTTTATTATTGTTCTTAATATTTTTTAATGTTTAATCACTATTCAATTATTTTGATATTTATAATAAAACTAAGAGGTAATTTATGATATTTATTTCTTATAATAAACACTACAAATTGAGCGAAAATTAGATATAGGTAAATGCAATTTGTGTGACCTTAGTAAGAATCATTAGAACTTAATAAATCATTATTTTTCTAAATTGCACTAAGAGATTAATCAAGTTAGTCGGTAAATGTAGTTTGACATAACTTGAGAAAGAATGTTGAATAAAATAGAAATTTCGATCTTCAATAAGAAAAATTAAATTAGAAAAACAAGAACTAAAAGTTGTATTAGGTTAATTAGGTAAAATCGAATGCGCTAGTGTGTTTTTTAGTTTGTTTTCTCTTCAATAAATCAATATTTAATTTTAGTTTTATTTAGCATTATTTAGTTTTTATTTTAACTTTAATTTTTAATTTTGATAATTAAATCCAAAAAATCTTAATTCTTCAAATAGTGTTAAAAATTAGTTATTCAAATACTCAATAAATTATTTTCCTCGTGAGATTGACACTCTATTTACCACTTTGTTACTTAAACGATTTAGTGTTCTTCCTAAAATTCGCATCAGGTTTAGGTTAAATTAAATTTTTTGGCCAGTGTAGTTTCTCTTAATTTTTAATTTAGTTTTTATAATTTTGTTTAAAATTAGTTTTCATATTTACAAATATTTATAAAATAGTTTTTATCGTTAATTTTCATTATAACATTGTTATAATACTATCATTGATTAACCTAATAAATATTTCTGTCTAATCAGTGCTTCTTTAAATGTTCCTTTTTATGTAAAATGTCCTCCTACATTCTAATAAGTACTCATGTAACACTAATTTCTTTTGAGTAAATACTCATTTGTTTAGTAAGTGTTTTTTAAATACACTTTCTTTTTATAAAATATCTAATAAGAATTAAATTAACAATATTATAACAAAAATTACCAATAAAAGCTATTTTAAAAATATTTGCAAGAATAAAAATTAATTTATAAAATATAAAAATTAAATTAAAAATGAGTAAAAACCATTATGAGTAGAATTATAATTTAACCTAAGTTTTATGCATAATTATAGTCTACCTTCAAAGTTTGAACCAATCATTCAGGTGTCCTTGCCTTGGCATATCAAGTGATGGTATGGTAAATCCAATCATAGTAATCAAAGTGTCTGTTTTTTTTTTAGGTGGATAGTAATCAAAGTGTTTAGTAATGATAAATAAGTTTCAATGTTCAAAATTAACATTTGGTAAAAACTTACAACTAGAATTTACAACATTGTTTTGTGATTACGAATATGATATGTATGTTGCAAACCAGGAATTTGGTGATTTTAACGTTCAACCATTCACCACAACAATGAAGAAAAAGCGTAGCCAAGCTTTGCCTTCTCTTTTTCACCTAAATAGCATTATATAATAGCAGAAGTAAAGAAAATTCATTGCTCAGAACAGGAGTCGGTCCTCAACAACAACACATTGGGATGATTAGCTGGAAAATTTCAGCAACACAGGATCAAAAGGAATAATCTAAATAGGCTATCTTCGGATATGTTGACATTAACACCAGATGTAACATCAGCTTATGCTTCTTGCATGTTCCTCTAGACTTAACAGAAACCTTTCCTATTCATAAATTGCATTTCTTGTGTCACGAACAATTGTTTCCTCTACAAAATGATAACCACAACATGTGCTCTTGATGATAGGGATTGCATCAAGATCAAGGCTTCCAGCAAGGCAAAAAGAGGATAGCCTAAGCAACTAAAACGGAGAAGAAGAAAAAAATACAAAACCCAACAGTATGTATGGTTACAGATTATAAAATACAAAAATGAGGACTACAAGCATGCTCTTGCATAGTAGCATTGCCCATTTTGTTAAAAGAAGAACCATCTCCGTTGACGATGTCTCTGCAAGAGTAACATGCAAGTTATAAAAATCACATCATCACTGTAACTAACACCAAGAGCATGATAGATTGCAGAGAAAGTAAAAACATGATATTACACACCTTAACTTTTTCGCTTTTAGAAAAAGATGTGCAAACTAATGAACTAATGAACTTTAAAAAATTTGGCCTGCTCTTAAGTTTCGGTATCTGATTGATATCTTATACACAATGCAAAATCTCCAGTTTTGAATTGTAGAACACCCATAATGCCATCACAAAATGTCAAACATCTGCAGTTATGGTACAAAAGATTATATAATTTTGTCGAAGTTACTTTTTATTTCTTTTCTAAAAACATAATAGACTTCAAAATGGAAAAATAGAAAACCTCTACAGCAATTAAATTGGCATAAATTGGGATGTTGAACACAAACACTTAAAAAGCACCATATAATGCAATCCGATAAACAGCAAATATAAGTGAATTAGTTAACTAGAGGCAATAAGTAAATCCATATTCCCATATATATATTTTTTCCCCTCATCACCTTTCATCTTCAACTTATACGAGTATGAGTATCACATTCCAATTAGAAAGTTGTGAGTCTCTATCCTAGCCAACATGCATAATCAATGAATGTAAACTTGGATAAAACACACACACACACACACAGAGAGAGAGAGAGAGAGACCTTCTTATCCTGATTTTGTGGTTTTAATAAAATAGGCTCAGAAAGAACTGCATTGTCTATATTCTGAATGTATGGCTGCACCTTTTCCTCCAACATCTCGTTCAACTGAAGATCAAATCAAGCATCAGTCACTTGCACAAAAGATTGATGGACGCCCCAAGAAACAAAGTACGAATGGAAGAATAAGTGTATTTGACAAATTAAATATATATTAAAAGGAAAATAATAATTCTGAAAGCAGTTTGAGCACATAGAATTCTGTAAACAATAGACAGCTTTGCACCCTCAATTTTGTAGCAAGCAACCAAGAACACCATGTGAATTGTGAACTAACAGCAAAAGCATAGGGTATGCTTATGAGACAAAAGAAGACAACTGTACGTGCTGTTTGACATAATTTTATTGCATTAAAATGCCTGGTTAGGATATGTTCGTTCTGATAAGTTGATCCTTTCACCATGAATAAACAGGAGATGGAAAGACAAAAATCACCAACCTTCTCCTGACGCCATTTAGTTTCCCACTGCGCATCCAAGATCTTATCAGAGATTTCTCTTTGGGCATTTAGAAGAACAGCCATTTCATAGAACTTTTCTGGATCTTTGAGATCCTCCTCACTCCAAGATGATGCACTCAGTGGAAGGTCCAGCTCCTGCCAATTCTCTGCCGTTAGTTAAGTTTCATTTCTGAGCAGAGAGTGCCTACACCAGTACACCCTACACTACTGTTTAAAAATTTTCCAACGGATTATTTACGTACAGATACAATCAAATGAAGAAGGGAGTGATCCAGCTAATAAGAGATCAATGAGTACTGCTGAGCAAGTGAGCGTATGTTTAAAAAACAAAGACTTTTTGAATGTCAAACTCCTGTTAGTGCATTCTATGCAGAAGAAGGTCTGATTGATGTTTATCCAATTGTATATCATATTTGGTATATACTGCATTGGTATTTATACTTTATATATACTGTACAAAGAACTTCTTGCCTAGAGCCTCCCCACTGAACTCATAGTCATTACTTATGAATATTCTATGAACATTTTTTTGGCGTACTCTTGAATTTTCCCTTATTTTCATGCAATTGAGCCACAATCTCACTCTCACAAGGCCGTTTGCCATTGAACAGCTGAAGGAAATAATGAAGGACCTCTCTTTTCTTTTATCAAAAAAGAAAAAAAAAATGAAGGACCTCTCTTTCAACATGTGGCAACTGGATTGGGTACCTTTCGGGTTCCAAGACACAAGACTGACAACCTTACAAATTACAATTAATAGATGGGCAATGATAAACAAACAGAACTTGAGGTCAGTCTCCAGTTAGCTTGGACTAAGTAGGGGGGGCTATGACATTCAAAACTTTAGTTTAACCTTAAAATTCCTCTACCACCCTTTGATATGTTATATATTAAATTAATAGTTCCAGAAAATACTAAAACATGCAGAGATATTAAAAGACTGAATAAAGAGTTATATGCCCATTCTAGCCAACTGAAAGGAGAAACCATTCAACAAGTGCAATTATCAAAAGCACATTACAATATGAAAGAAAAATATGCACATAACTTAAGCATAGACAAATCTGAATTATCATAAAAACTAAAAAAAGAATAACTAGCAGATGTAAGATGAAGAGAGTGAGTACATACACCCCAATTTGGCGGTCTTGGTGGAGGATCAAGCTTCATAACCTGTGTCTCCAGTGCCTTCTTAGCCTTATAGTAAGGGACATTTTTCACTATGACAGGATCATCCCTAGCACGGTCAGGATCTATAGATATCAAGGCCTGTGATAACAGTGTAATTCCAAATCAAAATTTTTTGCTAATTTGGATCCAGAGGGAACGTCAAGATAATTGAGATGATAGAATTTCAACCATACGAATAATACAAAATATCAAGGATATTTAAAAAAAAAAACACTTGATTGTAAAAGAAAAACAGTTTTCCATTTATTTTAGCAACTAAAAGAATCCCAAATTTTACATATCTACATTTGACACTTTGTGTCAGCCACAGCAAAGTATGAGTATAGTCATGGCTACAAGAAACAATATTTAGCGTGGTGCAGTATAAGAAACTTACATCCTGCAGGTACTCCCACCCTGGTTTCCTCTTGGCCACCACATCTCGGAGTTGATCATACCTTACGGATTCCTAAATTCACCCACAAAAGGAAGACAGATATATTTAGAAAGATATAATGGAAATATAAATCTGACCAATTGCTTTAAAGTATAAATGTAATAGATAATGCCGACTTAGGCTGGATGATGCCTTGTTAACTTTTGAAAACTGAAAAGGTTAGTCGCATGGGAGGACAGAATAAATCAATTCCACATATCACATAGTCAGAGGTGTGGATGCCCCTCCTGCCCTTTCTTCAATTCCATTTTAAATACCTCAACACTGTTTTCTGCACCACTTTCCTCAGCAATCTAAAATTCTAAATAGTTATTGATGGATTTGGCTCCTCTAAAGTGCAAGCAGCACTTTAGAGAGTAAAATGCACACATCCTAGCCTTTGAAAATAATGGATGGTGGAGATGAATCCAACTCATTTAATGCATCCACCTCAGATTATCATTAAAAATTAAAAAATATATAATAATAAATCTGGCAATTCCTCCAATGCTTCCCCTTCATGTCATTGCCGTGGTCACTGCCTGCATACATCATTAGCAAGCACTCTATCTCGTTCTGTTTCCTCGTGGCAGCAAATTGAAGATTTTTGTGGTCAACGTAGAGAGGCAAACATGGGACAAGGGAAGAGGGGTATGGCCGTCGATGTAGAGTGCAGGAGGTGGTCTGGCTTCAGTGGTTCAGATGGAGGTGAAAGGGGGGAACGGCGGTGTGCGGTGGCAGCAGGGGTTCATGTGATTGAGCTTGCCAGCAGCAACAAAAGTTTGGAGGTGTGGCGTCGCTGGGTCTTGGGTGGTTGGGCATCTGTGTTAGTGAAGGCCCTGTGGGTGGGGGTTTGATGATGGCTATGCAAGGGGGTGGTCGTGTGTTGTGGTGGCGAGGGGCTTCATCTCTGGCAGTACAGGGAAGTTGGACGAAGGTGCTGACTCAAGGTTCTGTGCTTGAAGGGATTTCGGGTTCTTATGCCTTGTTTCATGAAGGCTGTTGGGTCTGTAATTGAGTTTCTATATGTATTTTATCTGGTTTATGGTTTTACAGGGGTTGGGTTTCTTGAGTTCGGTTGTGAGAAGATGGTAGACTGGTGTGGCATGTTTTATGTGTGAGTGCAGGTTTGGAGTTTGTGTACACCTGGGTTTGTTTCTGAATCTCGGTTGGATGGGGGTGTGTGGCTTGCTAGTTGCAGGGGGTATGGTGCAGGGTCAAGACTCTGAAGGGAGGGTGAGTGTGTGAATATGTGCTTCGAGCTCAGGAAGAAGGGGAAAGTGTGAGGAGGAAGGACGGGAAGAGCTCATGGCCCAATCGAAGGTGGCAGTGGCAGGAACAGCGGTGTGACGAGCAGGAAGGGGAAGAGAGAAAGGACAATTTCTTTTTTTTTTCTTTTTTTTATGATATAATTATTTTTTAAAAGAATATGATGTAGTTTCATTAAATGAGTTGGATTCATCTCTCCCATTCATTATTTTTAAAGACTAAGATGTGTGCACTTCACTCTTTAAAGTGCAAAATGCATTTTAGAGGAGCCAAATCTGTACAAGTGACGGTATTTGGTACAAAGAACACCTTCGCAGAGATTATGATTGTCAGTTAGAGAAATACCGCAGAACTATACAGTAAATCAGTCTCATGATTCCTTCATTACTAAGAAACAGAGAGAGAGAGAGAGAGAGAGAGAGATTAAACAACAGAGGTGCTGGGAAACCACAGCTCCACAAATTTTGTGCCTTGATGTTTCTCTCATTCAAAGCACATTTTCAAGTTCACCATCCTCCAAGTAATTTAATGCTAGTATATATAGGTATAGACTTAGTTTGCAAGCATTGATTTGAACAAATCTAAGCCATGCATAGCAACTAATGATTTGCAAAATTGCAAATGGAAAAAAAAAAGCATAATGAAACCAATAAGGAAAGAAAAAAAGGAATAATTGAACTGAAACTGAACAATGGGAAGGAATATGAACCAACAACCTTATACTGCCACCATATTTTCTGCTTCACACCATCATCATAGGTAAATCCACCCATAATCTGAGGAAAGGTTATCAGCCAAAACGCAGCAATACTGGGATCTTTCATGCTATGCACTATGTGCTGAAAAAAACAAAAATGGTTAAGATTACAATGTCAAATAAGAGCGAGAAGTCTCAAGTGAAATCAGTTCTATTTTATGTCCCCTCCTGACACACCAGTTTAATAGATAAAAGTTTGAGTGAAATGTAAATCTAAGAGAAACATGTACTCCATACATGATAGAAACGCGATGAAATGATAGTATGAAATGCAGAGTTCTACAAAACCAACTTTGAAGATTACTGTAAGCAGAAAATAACTTGAGGTATAAGTATCAACTGCATCAATACCCCACCAATTACTATCAGTAGCTAAATGATGTAACAGAGAAAATCACTTATTTCTAACTGCACCTTTGAAACCTTAACAATATGTATCTGGAAGTCCTAGTAACATAACCTCCCTCAAGCTCAAATAAACTATGCAGGTCAAAAGATCTTTTGCAGATTATGTTATGGCTCATTGTATTAAGAAACAAAATCTACATATCATAGGGCTATACAAAATTCTGTCTGCCAAAGCTTCCACACAGCCCATGTGAACCCAGACAAAAGAGAATAACATAAGGAATATCTAAGAGATAAAAGGAGGACAAAACTAACAATACTAAACTAGTAGGGAAGACTATGATTATCATATGGATTCATTTAGCTAACCACAAAGCTCGGAATGAAGGTTGGTTTTGGTTGTATATGAGAGGTATCTACATTATATTCTCAATTACAATTATAACAGCAATTGCTTAGAAATTAGATTAGAAACAATACTGACCTCATATGGATAATCCATCTTTTTCAAGACATTATAAGCTTTCCATGGGGGCTCCATAATCTGCACAAAGAAAGGGCGCTTAAAAATGGTGAGAATTATTAAAATTTCAAAGAAAATATTAAAGATGAAAATATAAATCAGTAAAAATTAACAATGAAAAAAATCCAAGCACCATGGAATCAACAAAAAAACTCACATCATCTGCTGAGATCCTTACTTGCAATTTGTGTTTGCATTCAGGACAGCCCATTACACCCTGGATTATCAGTAAATTCTTCAACCAAAAATCACAGCACAACACTGCAATGTAAAAGTTACTAGACGAAGCATGTCTGACTCTGAGTCTAACCATCGACCTCAAAGTAGATGTTCCAATATAGTTGCCAGTTATTAATTTTCTCTTTCTTTTTTTGGGGGGGAAGAGGGGAAGCATGGGAGGCCACACCTTACTTATGAAGTACTACAGATTCAGTGGGAATGAGCCTATCCATGAAAAACAAACATGGAGGATTGAAAGTTTTACACCCGAGTCAAGTTGGCCTGGAATTTAGTTCATACCGTTCCATCACAAGTTGGACAATCTTTTGATGGTAATGGTTTCTGAAAATCCAAGGAGGATGGTAGATGCACTAACTCAGCCCGGTTGTCAGCAATGGCATCTGCTACGGATTCAGCAGTTGGTTTCTCTCCTCTAAAAGTGAATAAATTTAAGAAGAACATATAAGGTGTATATAAGTTGGAAGAGAATCCTATCAAATGATAAACAGAGAATATGCTCAAATAAAACAAAATGGAGGAGAATTATCTATGAAAATAATTTACTGCACTGATCATACATACCAAATTTCATACAAATCAAATAGACAATTTTTTTATTTGACAGCAGATATTTTCTGTGCATTTCCAAATATTAATATATTAATTCAATGTAACTTTGATGGATCAACCTCCAACTTTTAAGAAATTCAGTGAATATGATGTTACTTAAGAGGCCTTCTAAAAGACCGTTTTAGAAAAACTCACCATGTAAAATTGGTTTGAGTTAAAGCTGATATCATTCCATCCAAACTTTATATATGTGTGCATGCCTTGGACAAAATAGGTAAGTAACCATGCATGACCACAATTGACAAAGATTGCAGAGTCTTGTAATACAACTAGAATCTCAATTTATATGAGATTGAAATTATTTTAGCAACTCCATGTGTTCATGAAATCATTATTAAAAATTTCAACAAGAGCACCGAATACACCACAGTTTACATAGTAATACTGTCTGCAAACTCTAAATTTATTCAGATGGAGAGGATCTTACTTATTCAAGGTGCAATTCTTTACTTGATAATGCACTCTTCCACTTCCTCGGCACATATTACACCGTAAGGCTTGCCATCCATTACATGTCCGACAATTCCTGCTCTCGAGGCATACATTCAGTTACAGCTTAACAAACTTCTAAGTCAACAAACAACACTACAGTAATGATAGATTAGACGCATTATGTATTCAACTAGTGAAACAACCATCAAGGAACATCAAACAGCACCTTTGACATATCACCTTCTTCCCCAGCTCTAAGGCAATGTCATAAGTCCCCAAAGTAGCAACAGCCTACAACCAAGCCGCAAGCAACATTCATAAATAATAATAATAAATAATAGCGAAGAACTAACAAAGGGGAAATTTCAAACAATGCAATTCCCATAAATATCAAAATCAATAACCGAAATGACCAAATTACAAGTCTAAGGAAAATGATTTTCAAAAATCTAAACATTCAGCAATTGAACTTTAATCTCCACTTCCTGAAATACCCAGAAATTATGAAAAAAAATAAAAATAAAATAAATTAAGAATGTCCACCAAAACCCACAAGCTCATAAGTGGGGCCTCAACAAAGTTGCAGAATTTTCATAAAAGTTAATGAATTTGAGAAAAAAAAGAAAAAGTTCGACGATGACCCAGATAACGCAATGCCAAGAAGACCGAAAATTTATTCGAAAGAATCGATTTTTGAGTGAAAAACAAAGCAAAATGCAAAAAAAGAAGTGAAGGGACTCACAAAGACGGAAGCATAAGAGAGCTTAGAGATAAGCTCGGGGACACCAAAGCCACGAGGAGCAGAGCCGGCAATGTCGAAGGCCAAAGTGAATGGAGACAAGACAAGCTTAATTGGGAAGTCGAAGATGTCGATGATGTTTTGGCCATAATGGCTTGTGAAGACCTTGTATCGAACCTCCACGTACTGCTTCACGGCCTTCACCAGACGGTCCGTTCCTCTGGACATGGCGCCAAGAGAGAGAGAGACAGTGAGAGAGAGCGTAGTGAGTGAAAGAGCGAAGAGGATAGAGTTGTTGTTGCAAATGTTTAATGCTTGGGGTTGGAGCTTTTAACCCGAATAGGAATAGGAATAGTGAAACCAGGTGTTCCACAAATTTTTGTTTTTTGTGAATGTACGGGCCAAGGCCCAAAACAAAGCAGACAACCAAACCCATGGGGAGAAAACTTCCCATATTAGCTAGCATATCAATATTCAACGCACATGTTTTCTTCTCTTTTGTGCTTCACTTTCACTTTCCAGTCACGCTCCAAATAAATTCTTATTTGTTGCAATATGCTTCTTCCCTCCATAGTCCCCTGCATACCACTCTTGATACAATTACACACTGCAGCAGAATCCACATGCAATTCAATGAAACGAAATCCCAAGTTCCAAGCCAATTGTAATCCATCAAAAACTCCCCATAATTCAGCTACAAAGGCTGAGGTCAAGCCAATATTCCTGGAGAAACCTGAGATCCACTTTTCATCACAATTCCTGAACAAGCCACCACAGGTACTCATTTGACAGCTCTATGGACCAGCAGTCCAAAACTGAGCCCACACCTCTTCCACTTCCTCACAGCACCTATTCATTATTCTCTAAGGATAGGCAGGTGGAATGAAGTTGCTATCAAAGACCTGTTTATTCCTCCAACTCCAAAGCATCAATGCACGTATATGCCCACAAAGTCTACCACTTGTCGCTGTTGTTATAACTAAAATCATTGTATATATTGTTTTCAATCCATTGTTCCAGACTCCCCATAAAGAAGTCAGCTCTACTGTCCGAGTCTATAAGATGGAACCAAACCATTATCCTAGGCTTTTTTACTAAATTGTCATTATTGGTAAAACTAATTATCAAAATATCATTTTTTTTAAATTATTTATCAAAATGTCACTCTTTTGAAACTATATACCAAACTGTCATTCTTTTGTCTAACGTGATATTTTTTAATAATTTTTAATTAAAGTAGGATGCGCGCAAGAAGAGGATATCCTACGTAGATGCCCTAAAACGATCCTACTGCGAGAGCTTGCCTAAGAATGACGTATTTGTAAAGGATACGCTAAGAAGTTAGGTGCAACAAGGGCAATTACGCCATTTGACTTGGAGCAATCCATCCAAACGCAGATCGCCCTTTTTACGTAGGAAACGTCACCCTAAAGATACTGAAAACTCAATTATTTATAGACTAAGTGTTTGCTTCTGTTGCGTAACGCAGTCGATGTGAGATTTTGGTGTTAGCAAAGCAAAGTAACTAAGTAAGACAACAAGATACTTTATTCGATATAGGACTTTGGTGTTAACAAGATAAAACAACTAAATAAGACAACAATGTATCTTTATTCGATGTGGGACTTCAGTAAAAAAGGCTAAAACTCATGAGAATAGATTATGACCTTATAACATGCTATAATGAACTTAACCGATCAGACATTATGTAGGTATCACTTGTAATCACGATATAAATTTCTCTCTATTCTTAATAATTAACAAGATGTAATCATTTGCAATTGCAGATGAAACACTACCGTAATATACACAAAACCCAAAATCAACCCCCTCATGATGCATTAGATGATGACAACCATCGCGCAGGAAGTTGATTTTTACCGTGTATCAAACTGTTAGCAAATTCTTTGCTCAATGCTTCTTTGTTGCTCTTGGTATTTGTCATCATTTTAAATATTAAAAGATATCCCCATTTTTTCCACTTGGTTCAAGATATCCAGGTTCCTAAATGGAAATATGCTATAAATTAAGATTTAACAATAACTATCATTTCCTATTGTTCAAGTTCATAAAGCATGGCAAGTGCTGCAAAGTCAAATGAACTCTTGTCAGCTTTAGGATCTCTTGTACACTCAATGATGCCAGAGTTGGGCGTGTGCAAGATTATTTTGGATTCAAAACTGTTCAAACCACCTCTTTTGCTAGTGCATTCACCAAACTCAATTGGAGTTCTATGGAAGGAAGAAAATTAATTAGAATAACTTAGATGAATATTGAAAAGACATAATAGAGAATAAATCTTGTTAAATTGTGCTCAGCTTGTACTAATTATTCTATGTTATGCTTATGCTTGACCTATATTATTAGTATAAATAAAAATATATAAAGTAATTGTTTTATAACACAACACATCACAACATCACAAGTATTTGTAGTCTTGAAAAAAAAATTATTCATTATCTGAATTTCATTTTGTTATTTCTAACTCAGAATTTGACTTGAGATTTTTTTTTTTTTTTTGCAGCTCTGTTTGTTAATGGTTCTTCTGCGTGAATCTAAGAACAAGATAAGGAAATTCTCAAAATAGTTTCTATGTAGGAAAATATTAATGTTCATGGGCAAATAATATCAAGAACACATGGTAAAATAACCAAGTGATAGACTATTGATTTGAATGTTGTGTAAAGAATGTATTTTTTATTTTTTGGAGACTGGGTTCAGTTAATTAGTTGATATTGACATCTTGTTTGGATAAATAGAACATGGTCATTTTAAAAGATGTCAACAAACCTTAAGTTCCTCTAACAAACACTGTCCTGCTGCTCCATATGCTGCTTTTCTGTTTCGTTCGCACTCTCTTCCTACCAACAGGACATCTTCAGCTGCAACCGAAGGTCAACATGCTGCTGCATATCTTTGTCCTAGAAGCAAATATATTATAAAAGGATCTTTCTAATTCTAGCATATAACCCCAAAATTTTGTATTAAGTTACTCGTATCTGTGTCAATAGAAGCAGCAATCTGCATGAGAACTTACCTGTGGGGTTTTTGTTGTATTTTGTAATCTGGAGCTCTTATGAAGTTCAGCCACTGACCCCATGAAGTCTGTTACCTGGCTTTGAAGAAGGCCAGAGCAGTGTAGAAGATGTGGTTGAAGGTTCCTTCTTAAACAAGATTGAGCAAAGTTTTTTTATTGCTAACCGCATCTGGTCAACTTGCCTGGATCAATATCTTGGTAGCTCTCTTAGAGTCAATTTAGAGAACCATGTGGGCAGATAGATGGCTTAAAATACATGCTGAAAAATAAGTGGTGGATTATTATTATTATTATTATTAATGTCTTCACTTAATATTTCTAAATGTTACCTAGTTATGAAAACATACTTCCACTTCTTCCACTTCAACAACGAAAGCCATTACTGACCATATGTGAACAAATTGGAGCTTGGAAAGATTATACCTACGTGATTGCAAGTGATACTTCCGTAATGTCTGATCGGTTAAGTTCATTATAGCATGTTATAAGGCTATAATCTATCCTCATGAGTTTTAGCCCTTTTATTAAAGTCCTACATCGAATAAAGATACATTGTTGTCTTATTTAGTTATTTTGTCTTGTCAATACCAAAGTCTCACATCGAACAAAGTACCTTGTTGTCTTACTTAATTGCTTTGTCTTACCAACACTAAAGTCCCATATCGACTGCATTATGTAACAGAATCAAACACTTGACCTATAAATAATTGAGTTTTCAATGTCTTTAGGGTGACGTTTTCTACGTAAAAATGGTGATCTGCGTCTGGATGGATTGCTCTAAGTAAAATGGCATAATTGCCCTTGTTGCGCCAAACTTCTTGGCGTATCTTTTACAAATACGCCATCCTAGGTAGCGTATCCACGTAGGATACGCCAAGACGCTTGGTGTATCCTATGTGGATGCGCCACCCTCTTTGGCGCATCCTACGTGGACTAGAAATTATTAAAAAATGTCACGTTAGATAAAAGGGTGATAGTTTGATATATAATTTTAAAAGAGTGACATTTTGATAAAAAGTTAAAAAAGTGACAGTTTAATAAATAGTTTAAAAAAATTGACATTTTGATAATTAATTTTATCAACAATGACATTTCAGTAAAAATGCCTCTATTCTATTCTCACAATGATGGCACTATAAGGGTCTCCCAAACTCTAAGGCTGTAAAATGGATAGTTCAAATGTGTTTTGAATTAGATTATAATAGATGGATAAAAAATAAATCACTAATCCATTTATAATCCGCTAAAAAAACAATTAAAAAATATAATTTATTTGTGACTTATTTAATAAAAAAATCATTCAACTCATTCATTAATCATTTTTTATGGATAGGTATCCAACTCATCTATTTAAATAAAAATTTAATTTTTTTACACTTACCAAATAAAAATTCTGTCTCTCTCTAAATTTTTTTAATTTCTCTAAAGTATAGAATTAAAAAATTTGTTTTTGAAAAATGTTTGATTATTACTAATTTGTGTTTACAAATAATAATAAGAAGAAGAAACCATAGTCCAGCATCCAAATGAGTGCCCCATTTAAATAGAATATGCAAATTCGTGCATGCCTAATTGAATTAATTGAGCCATTTTGATCATTATAGCAATAACACGCATCCAAATGAGTGCCCCATTTAAATAGAATATGCAAATTCGTGCATGCCTAATTGAATTAATTGAGCCATTTTGATCATTATAGCAATAACACCACATAAAGATCTATCGAACTCGTTCACATTGGTTAAAAGATGGATTTATATACTGTGATAATTATCCCATGGTAAACCGTTGGGGTTTGGTAGGGCTGGCAAATGCACCTATTTATTCATGATCTATCCACGCCATCCACATACAAATCCAACTTAGCCCACTTATTTATAAAAATAAAATTAAATAAAGGAGACTTCTTCGGTGAAAACAAAAATGTGAGTGCATTAGTGAATTCTTGATGTAGCACATTTGTGTTTTGACATATGTCAAGCTCTTTTAACACATTATATAAGTAAAATTCCATGTCATCTTTCATAAAAAAAGAATACACTTGAGTTTTTATTTTGTGTATGGTCTCTTGGAGACTTAATTATAAAATTAAAGATTTTTAATCATAATTAGATTAAAAATACTTTTAATCATTAATTAAAATTAAAAACAGAATAAAATCTCTAACTCACAAATTAACAACACATTTAAAGAACCCTAACCCTAAATCTCAAAATTGAAGAACCCTAAACCCCAAAATCTCCCAATTCAAGTTCCATGATTAAGAACCCTAACCCTAAATCCCTGCACATAGCTACTACTACTACACGACACCTTCATATCTTCTCCACTTTTCACGTCACATACCTTCTTTTGAATCAAATCATCTTCACATTCACTATTGGACAACAACACACTTGATAGAGTTTACGAGGGAGGGATTTTGCTTGCTCCATTTTTGTTTTTTAGCATTCCAGAAACAATGTTCTTGCTTTGATCCATGATTTAAAAAAAGGAAAGAAATTTTAAAAAATCACATCAATTTCTTATTTCTATTGACATGCCCTTGTTCAACACCAATATAAACACCCATATCTTTATTCTCTACTAAAAAAAAAACTTTGCAAACAACAAAACCACACAACACCCAAAATCCAAAAAAAGCATAGCACCTTGAACTACAAATCCACCATCACCTTACCCCTCGCCTGAGATAGTAGCTCCCCGTCGTGAGGCCAAGACCATTGAACCTGCGACCAACTTCAGCCACCATGGACCACTGCGCTTTCATCATCGTTGCCTCGCCATCGTCGTCCAACCTCGCGTCGCGGTCAAGCCCAAACCATGACCACCATCCAACTCGCTAGAACTCTGTCGTCCTCTACCACAACCTCTGCCAAGCCACTGTCATACCACCGCGCGCTAGCCCCCGTCACCAGCCTCTCCTCTACCACCGTTGAGCGGTTGGCCAAAGTCAAGTTTGGCTTTTGTTTTGTTTAGGCACTGAAATAAAAGGTTTTAGGATTAGTGTTTCCTAAGCTTTATTCTGATTGTTAACATCAACATTATCATGAATTGGGAGATTTTGGGGTTTAGGGTTCTTCAATTTTGGGATTTAGGGTTAGGGTTCTTCAGATGTGTTGTTAGTTTGTGAGTTAGAGATTCTTTTTTTTTAATTTTGATTAATGATTAAAAATGTTTTTAATTTGATTATGATTAAGAATCTTTAATTTTATAATTTAGTCTCTGAGGGACTATACAATAAATAAAGATTCTAGTGGATTCTTTTCTGATGAAAGATGATGTGAAATTCTACTTATATAATGTATCAAAAGAGCTTGACATATGTCAAAACACGAATGACCCACATCAGGAATCCACTGGTGCACTCATATTTTTGTTTCTACCGGAGAAGTCACCTTTATTTAATTTTATTTTTATAAATAAGTGGGTTGAGTTGGATTTGCATGTGGATGGCGTGGATAGATCATGGATAAATGGGTGCATTTGCCAGCCCTACCAAACCCCAATGGTTTATTCTTTGTTTTGTCATTAAACAACCATGAGTTACCTTCCATATGAAACACCTAACTCTCTCTGAGCCTTTAATTCTCCATATGTCTTGTCATAAGGGGTTGATTCTAGAATTATTAGAACTCAATAATAGTTTGTAGGCACTACCAACACTAAATAAATCACAATCTTCAGCAGGCCACATGAGGGTGTCAAGGCCACCTGCAGGTGGAAGCATGCCATAAATCTTAGGCAGAAATGAACCTAGGATTATTATCTCTAGCAAAGCAGAATTCCATTGACCACTCTCATCCACTAGATCTTAGACAATATAGTTTTCTAAGCTAGGAAGAAATTACTCCATATGCTCCATTAGGACAATGATTTTTCCAATCCATCTATCCCTCCAGACATTAGCACTACTGCCATCACTTAAGACCATCCTTCAAAAGGAATAAAATTATGCTAAAATTTTACAATTCCCTTCCAAATGAAAGAATCATTGTTCCTAGCAATCATATTGTTTCTGGTGATAACATCTCTGGCATATTTACTATTCAAAACCTGAATCCAAAGATCATAAGCTCCTAAGTGAATTTTTCACCCCATTTTCATTATGCATGCTTAATTCATTACGCTCAAATTTTTAATCCCAAGGCCACCACACTCTTTTGGTTTGCACAGAGTTTTCCAGCTAATAAGATGGCTTCTACACATGTTCTCATCATCTCCCCATATAAAGTTTTGTTAGAGTCTTTCAATTTCGCGAAGATACTGTTTGGGAATGAGAGTTGTCATCATAGGATATATGGGAATAAAGCTAAGCACCGATTTAGATAAGGCTATGCAACCAGCCATCGAGAGTTACGTAGTCTTCCACCCCTCCAACCTATCCTTCACTTTCTCAATCAGATAATCAAAATCTATGGTGTGAGGAGCCTTATACATAATAGGCATCCCCAGGAAATGCCCTAAAGTGCTAGTTTCCTTAAATCCAACTCTTCTAGTTAGCATATTTCTAACTGAAGTGCTCACATTTTTGGAGAAGAAAATACTAGTCTTCGTGGGACTCACATTCTACCCATAAAGTCTACAAAAAAACATCAAGGCACTCCAAAGTATACTCCATTTGTTCACTTGATGCTTTACCAAATAGTAACAAGTCATCAACAAACATCAAGTGGAAAATTTTCGGGCTATTTCTGCTCGCCTAAAGAGGGGTCCAAAGGCCACTGTTAATAGCTTGACTAATTATATAGGAAAATTTATCCATGCATAAAACAAAGATGTAAGGAGATAAAGGGTCTCCTTGCTGGATTCCTCTACTAGGCTTGAAAAAATTAGTCCTCCCCCTATTCCATAAAATAGTAGTCTTCACACTCTCAATGCATCTCATAATCAAATTTATGATATCCTTAGGAATTCCTATCTTTTCTGAAATACTTCGAATGAAGCTCCATCGAAGTATATCATAAGCCTTCCTTAGACCAACTTTAATCACAAAAAATCCAATCCTTCCTCTCACATTTTTCGTGGAATGCACCATCTCTTTTGCGATGATAATATTATCATGAATGCATCTTTTTTGGAACAGAGCTAGCTTGAAAAGGAGATATGAGGTCTGGGAGTAGAGTCTTCAATCTATTAACAATAATCTTGGTCACAATCTTGTAGCTAACATTGCATAATAAGATTGGACGAAACTAAGCAACAAATTCAGGCTTGTCAATCTTAGGAATAAGCACTATATGAGTATTATTCACCTCTACAACCTCATCAGGATTCATCCAAACATCTTGCACAAACTTGCTCACACTTTTATCAATGATGTCCTAATTTCCTTGATAAAACACAACAGGAAAACCATTCCAGCCAGGAGCCTTCATAGATCCCATTAAAAACATAGCTTCCTTAGCTTCAATATCACTTATGTGGGATTCAAAAGCTCATTGCATTCTATCTTGTCCTATATCAAGAAAAGACAAAATAGTTTGCTCGTAATACCCACCATCATTTTCTTCTTCAAAGAGCTTCTTATAAAAAACATTGATCAAAAGTTTCACCTCCTACACATTGTCTATCCATTCACTTTCAAATTTTCAAAGCATGAGAATCTTATTTTTGTCAAACTTTTTTCTACAATTCATTGATAACAAACAACCTATAAATAGGCTAATACATAAGTGCACATAACTGCTAATACATTACTGATAGCAACATTAAAATAGGCACTATCCCACATTTAAAAGCTAACTCCCATGACTAGGAAAATAAACTGACCCATATGCAAATTATTAAATTTCCTTAATAATCCCTCCCTTAAACTGATGTTCCAGACATAACATCTAATTTAATAAGAGTTAAACTTTGAAGCTCTATCGTTCAAATTGAAATATTTGAAGTACAAACACCAAGTAGCTTCTTGAGCTTCTGAAATGTAGGAAACTTGAGAGGCTTGGTTAGAATATCAGCAATTTGATCTTCACTTTTGCAGTAAATAAGATTAATGACTCCATCATTCCTGACATCCCTCAAGAAATGATACTTCACATCTATATGTTTGCTTCGACCATGTAAAACTAGATTTTTTGAAAGTTTTATTGCTGAACTATTGTCACAATAAATCTGAGTAGGTCCACCCTCCTTGAGATGCAGCTCTTTAAGGATTTTCTTTAGCCAAATAGCTTGACAAGCACAAGCTGCTGCAGCAACAAATTCAACTTCAGTGGATGATAATGTGACAATAGGTTGCTTCTTTGATGACCATGAAACAGCTCCTGTCCCCATCATGAAAATATACCCAGATGTGCTTTTTCGATCATCTAAATCTCCTGTATAATCACTGTCTGTAAAGCCAAAAAGATCTGACTTTTCTTCATTCTTGTAGAACAGCCCAAACTCTTTAGTACCTTACAAGTACCAGAAAATTCTTTTTGCAACCAAGAGATGAATCTCTGTAGGACATTCCATGTACCTGCTAATCACACTTACAACATGCATTATATCAGGTTTTGTTGCTGTCAAATACATTAAATTCCCCACTATTTGTTTGTAAAGAGTGTCATCAACCTTCTTTCCTCCATTATCTTTGTTTAGCTTCATACCAAACTCTGATGGAGTGTTTACAGGATTACAATCCTTCATCTGAAACCTGTCCAAGATTTCTCGCACATACTTCTTTTGAGAAATAAAAATTTCAGTAGAAGACTGCATCACTTCAATGCCAAGAAAATAATGCATCATGCCAAGATCAGACATCTCAAATTCAGCCATCATGGATTTCTTAAAACTTCTAAACATGGCTGCATTATTTTTGGTGTAGATTAAATCATCTACATATAAGTAAACATTGAGCATTTTTCCTCCATCTTCTATCTTTATAAAAAGTGTATGTTCATAAGGATATTTTTGAAATTCTTCCTTCAAAAAATAAGTTTCTATACGATTATACCAAGCCCGTGGAGCTTGTTTTAATCCATATAGAGCTTTCTTTAACTTATACACTTTATGCTCATTGCCAAGTTTTACATAACCAGGAGGTTGATCGATAAATACCTCTTCTTTTAAATCTCCATGGAGGAATGTTGATTTCACGTCCAACTGGAAGATAGGCCATGAGTGTTGAGCTGCCATTGCAATCACCAATCTAATTGTATCATGCTTTACAACCGGAGCAAAAACTTCTTTATAATCAACACCAAACTCTTGCTTGTAGCCCTTAGCTACCAGGCGTGCCTTGTGCTTGTCAACCTCACCATTCTCCTTAAGCTTGGTCTTATAAACCCACTTTACACTAATTGTCTTCTACCCTTTTGGAAGATCACATAGCTCCTATATATCATTTCTTTCAATGGCTGTAATTTCAATATCCATAGTCTTTCTCCATTTTGATTCTTTGATAGCCACTTCAAAAATGATAGGATCACAATCTAAAAACAGAGCAAAATGTGTAAGTAGATCATCACCTTGGCCAACTCCAGTTACCTCATAATTAGTCATCCATGCTGGTCTTCTTCGAACACGTTGAGGCCTTTGAGATTCAACTGCAAGTGGACTTTGATCAACTATTGAAACATTTTGAGTGACTTCCTCTTCTTGCTCATTCTCCATATGTTGCTACCCTTTCTCATCATCATCAAAATCTGCTGGAATATTTTCTTTAACACTATTTTTATTCCATGACCATGTGTCTTTTTCATCAAATACCACATCACGGTTGATGACAATTTTCATGGTGCTAGGATTGTATAATTTATAAGCTTTTGACTTATCACTAACACCAAGAAAAATGCATTTTTCTCCCTTGTTATCTAGCTTCCTCCTCTTCTCATCTGGAATATGAGCATAGGCAATACAACCAAAAATCCAGAAATGATCTACAACAGGTTTCCTTCCACTCCATGCTTCCTCTGGTGTTATATTTTGAACAGCAAGTGTGGGACTTCTGTTCAATATATGAATGCTCCAATTAACTTCTTTAGGCCAGAAACTTTTTGAAATGCCACTTGTTGTCAAAAGGCTTCGCACCATATTCATAATAGTGCGGTTCTTCCTCTCGCATACAGTATTCTGTTGTGGTGTGTAAGTTGTTGTAAGTTGTCTCTTGATTCCATGGTTCTCACAAAAAATTACAAATTCATGTGAGTTATATTCTCTACCGCAATCCGTGCAAAGAACATTTATTGGGTTGCTAACTTCTTTCTCTACAAACGCTTTATAGCTTTTAAAAGCTACAAAAGCTTCAGATTTTTCTTGCAAAAAATAAACCCATATCTTACGACTATAATCATCAATGAAGGTAATTATATATCTTTTACCTTTATTAGAATGTGGTGTTATTGGCCCACAAATGTCGGAATGAACAAGCTCCAATGCCTTCTTCACTCTCCAAGATTTTCCTTGTGGGAATTGATTATGGTGTTGTTTGCTAACAACACATTCTTCACAAACTTGAGAAGAAGCTATAATTTGAGGAAGCCCCGTCACCATGTTCTTCTATTGTAGTGTTTTCAATCTACCAAAATTCAGATGCCCATAGCAAAAGCATCATAGCCATGTATCATCTTTTAATTTTGTTGAGAAGCATGAATAAGCAGTGTTGTGGAGATAAAGTGGGAACATATGATTCGCCATCATGTTAACTTGAGCAATTAAGCCCAACTTTGCGTCTTGAATCTGACATACTCCATCTTTGATAAAAATCTTGTATCCTTTTTCTTGTAACTGACCCACACTAAGCAAGTTGGTCTTTACATCTGGCACAAAAAGAACATTAGCGATAATGTGGGTGGAATTTCTTTTAGTTTGGATTGTTACCTTCCCTTTTCCCATAACAGAAATTTTGGAGTTATCAGCAAACTTAACAGAACTGCGAAATGATTAATCCAAGTCAAAGAATGCCTCATTCTCTCCACACATGTGGTTGCTGCAACCAATGTCTAAATACCACATGTTTTGTTGAATTTCTTCCTTCACTTGACACACCATCAAAAGAGACACCTATTCTTCCTTTTCTGCAAAGTTAGTATGGTCTCCACTTTATTTATTCAAATTAGTTTGACATTCTGATTTATAATGGCCATACCTATGACATCTGTAACATTCAACATTAGACTTGTCTGTGGACTTTGATCTATACGTTGTTGAGTGGTGGCCTTCACGTCCTCTGCCTCTTCCTTGAAATTGACTCTCTTGATAATGATGATTTTGTTGTTAGTTCCCACGATCATTGTTGTTTCTGCCTCCTCTACCTCGACCTCGGCCTCTTCCTCGTCCTCTATCAACTCTATTGGGTCTAGAGTGATTTTTTGATAAGGCCTTCAATGCTTGTTCTTCTTTTTCCTGCTGGTTAATTTTTTGCTCATGAACCAACAAAGAACTTTGTAATTCATAAATTGTCAGTAAGTCAACATCATTATCTTCTTCTATAGAACAGACAACAAAATTAAATTTTGGTGTCAAGGATTGAAGAATCTTTTCAACAATGAGAACATCCTCTGTCTTGTCTCCATGGATCCGCATCTTGTTAACGATTGTCATCGTTCTTGAAAAATAATCTGTAACCGATTCTCCTGACTTCAGTCGAAGCATTTTGAACTCTGAACGAAGTGCTTGAAGTTGCTGCCTCTTAGCCTTTGCTGTACCTTGGTACTTCTTCTTCATGGAATCCCAAATATGCTTGGCGGTGTCTTTGCAAAGAATGGTTTCCAAGATTGAGCGATCAATAGCTTAGAAGAGATAATTCTTTGCTTTAAGATCCTTTAACTTCAGTCCTTCAAACTCTGTCTTTTGCACATCTATCAGCACAACACCTTCTGCTAGTTCTGCTACTCCAGAAACAACAACTGTCCAATATTCTTTAGACCTCAAGAAGTTCTCCATGAGTATGCTCCAATGGTCATAGTGACCATCAAAGCGTGGAATGGCTAGCTGTACAAAACTTTCGGAAGCCATCAATTTCACTTTTACTTTCCTCGGAACCTTCTCTGATACCACTGTCAAACTTTTTTCTACAATTCATTGATAAACAAACAGCCTATAAATAGGCTAATACATAACTGCACATAACTGCTAATACATAACTGATAGTAACATTAAAATAGGCACTATCCCATATTTAAAAACTAACTTCCATGACTAGGAAAATAAACTGACTGAAAATAACTGAAAATAAACTGACCCACATGCAAATTATTAAATTTCCTCAACAATTTTTCCTTCTTGTGTTAATAGCTTTTAAATGGTATACCTTGTATTATGGTCCACATCTAAAATCCATTTTTCCCTAGACTTTTGATGTCAACAAATTTCTTCCTTATACAAAGTTCTATTAAGCTCTTTATGTAAGTCACCTTCTAATCGAACCAGAAACCTGTTATTGCTCTGACCTTTTTCTATTCTCTTTTGTATACCACCCAACCTCGCCAAGATGCACCTTTTCCTTCTTTTTATGTGACCAAAAGTATGAACATTCCAATCTTTAAGCACTTGTACATTGTGATTTATTTTATTTGGAAACTCCTATCTTTCAGGCCAGCGCTCTCTCAAAGTTGTACGAAAGTTATCATGGGTCATCTAGGCACACTCAAATCTAAACGGTCTATTGGAACTCATTCTTTTTTCCCTATTTAGGCAGACAAGAATAGGATGATGATCAGAAAAGTTAACTCTCGCAAGGACTTTCACCATAGCTTCAAGAAATCTCAGTCACCAATTATCATTGCAAAGAGAATCTTTCCAAAATGTGAACCCCATTAAAGGTAGGCTATCTCTAGGTATATCTTGGCCTAACAACACCCATATCCATCAACTAACACTGATTAATTCTTCTTGTAAATAGAGAGCATTTACTGATATTAACTCTACACCCTTTTCTCTTCTCCCCAGCACTAGCAAGATCATTTAAGTCCCCAACAACAATCCAATCTCCCTGAATGACGTTAAAGATTGATATAAGTTGCCTCCATAGATCGTAACTTATGGTATCATTCGGACTAACATAGATCCGGGTGAAAAACTAATTATTTTCACCAGTATAGAAGACTTCAAAGTGCAGGAACTGGAAATCCTTTGAGAACTTGCAATTCCACTATATTTCTCTTCCACCCAACAGTTATACTGCCTGCATAACCCTATCAGCTAAGTATTCAAATCCATCAAATCCCTGTAGTTGAAAAGATTTGATAAGTTTAGTAGGATCAATCCTCAACTCCATCACCACCACAATATCAATATTATTAGTCTCCATATATTGTTTACAAAACCAAAAGAACGCACCACTGGTTGCACCTCTGCAGTTCCAAATAAAAATATTTCTATTAAGACCATTCATTCACGACAAACAATCAAGGTTCATGGTAGCCTCCATCCTTCCATTAGCTTCCTCTGTCAAAAGTCTAGAAACTTGTTCACGACTCGCAGCTTGCTCAACAAGAACATTAAGAACTCGTCAAGACATTGGGTTAAATATGTTTCCCCTTGCCTAGTCAGCTCCTTTATCTGTAAAGCCTTTGCATGATTTTGGATGTTTGGGCCCAGTAAATAATCAGGTGGCCTAGTTGGGTGATATACACTATCAAAAAAGTAAGTTAGCGTAATATCTTCCTGATCCAACCCCCCAACATGATTCCTCACCCCTCACCCTACGTTGAGACCAATTCCTACATTCCCATTGACTAGATTGTCCTTAAATTCCCTCATTTTTTTCCTTCTTTACCCTTTTCCTTTTATTGACAACTAAACTTCCTTTTTTTGAATTTTAGTCCTTCATTTTTCCACACCTTGAGCCTAATTTCTTCCCTTAGTAATAACTTTGGATTTGACTCCAATATTCTAATCAAATCCATTTTTCTTCTGAACCTGATTTTTCTCCTTAAAACGTTTAATGGCCCTCATTTGTATATCTTACCTTATTTGTCCCCCATCATGTCCAGCCTCTATGATAGTAGACTCTTTCTCAATTATTGGCTTAGTTATTATCTCATTAGTGGGCTTCTCCACAAAATCCTCAAACACTAAATTCTCCCCATTAATTTGCACATGATTATTCTCACTATTCTAAACTTCCATATTATCCTTTTCCCTTTTATTATCTAAAATTTGGAATCTAGATCCCGTAACAACCATGATTGTTCCATGATTTTCGAGATTGGAAGCTTCTCTTCTCTCACTTGGCGGCGCATCTCAGTCATGTCCTTTTCTTAGTCTTCTGTGTTTCTGCACAACTGTCCAATGACCGAGAATGCTATCAACAGAAACTCCAGCACTGAATTCTCCCTTTTTGGTCGTTATCAATTCAATATTAGAAGAAGCATTTCCTGAACCCTCTTTCATCCTTGGCACCTTTAGATTTGTCAAGACAGTACCCCTCCATGTGGTGGCCATATTTACCACAGTTAAGACACAACAAGTGGAAACCTTCATACTTAACCCCTGTAAAATCTGTCTTTTAACTGAAACATCACCAAAAAAGGCTTGGGTAAATTCATTCTAATGCATAGACGAGCATACTTGCCCCGTTCTTACGAAGAAGTGGTTTTATCCACTTTTACAATTCTCTCTTTCCTGTTGCTAATGAAATGCAGGACCTTAGTATCGTAATATTCTATTTGTAATATTAATCGAACCCAAACAGCTACCCTATCAGTAGTTTCACTTGATGAGTGAAAGTTAGACTTCCATCCTCTTATTGTAAGGTAATGATCATAGATTAACCAAGGTCCTCCAAGCAAGGCCTTTGCTTGATCTTCTCTTTGGGAGAACTTAACCGGAAAAAATTCATAGCCTAGGTCAATAATGGTGATCAACCCATTACTAACCCAAAGTTGTTTCAATATGTTCTCCAAAACTTTGTACCCGATCTTGCACCCAGCAATTTTACTATGACACCATTCTTTCAAGGCTTGTTAATCCGAGCCTCTTCCTTTTAAGCCACCACAAATTCTGAGCATTCATATTTCCCTACTATATGCTCAATAATTTTCAACCGGGGTTCATTCTCTTTTTGGTCATTATCCTCTGAAGTTGCATCTTTATCATAAGATTCCTCCCTATCCATGTCTTCCATAGAATCATCAGTATCCCACTCATTCTCAGATGTTGCCTGAGAGCCACCACCATTTTGTCCTGTCAAGGAATCCTTATAAGACCTCTTGTTACCTTCATTACCCTTTCCACTTGACGTCCCACCACAATGGCAGGTTGGGACAACGAAGATGACTCAAAAGGGAATAAGATGATCACCATCTTTAATCTTTTTCTTGCTTCTGTATACTAAGTTGGCCTCTTCAGTAGACTTGACATGTTCTTTTCCACCCAGGCCATCATTTCCTCTTCCTTCACCCCCTTTTAGGCCTTCTCTCCAACCTCCACGACCACTTCCCAGAAAACCACCTCCTCCTCCTCTACCCTCCATCATTCTAGGTGTTCCACAATTTCACTAACTAAACGGAGTTGCAAGTCCATATTTGACAAGCAATGTAAATACTAAACTTGAAACAAAACTGATGAGAGCTCTAGAACATAGTTTGATTAGTTCAATTAAATTAATGATTTAACTAAAGTCAAACTAGACAGCATAATAAGAAATAATTAGACCGAAAACATGACCAGTTCACAATTTGAGTGATTGAATCAACTAGTTCGGTTTGATTTTCAAAACATTAATAACAAGTGATAACAAGGCAGTTGGCAACTTGGCACTGTACACCCCAAGATCATCTGTATCCTTGGATCTATATGGGTCTCACAATAGGATCCACATAATATGTGACATTTAATGGTCATAATTCTCTTGGAGGTAGAAAAAATCTTCCTCCAGAAACTTATAAGAAATCTCCACTCCTTAATTAGCCTGATCTGACTAATGACATGGTTTACTTGTGGTTTAGTTTGGTGAGAAATTATTAAACATGCATGTGTTTACATAGGCACTTAAATTATAACATGGTCCACAAAGTTTTATATGTGTCAAATGTTGATTTAAGTACCTATGTGCACATGTCTTCATAAGAATTTCTTTGAGTTGGGTTTGAGCTAGATTTATTTTTCAACCCAACTTATTCCTAAAGACAATAGGTTAGGTTGAATTAGGTTGTGTTCACAAATTTTTTCTTTCAACCAACTCGTGCATGTTGAATACTTACAAAACACTAATTGTTATTTTCAAACATGTAAAATTGATGTAAATTATAGAAAATTTATCTTGGACAAACACATATTTTCAAGGTCAAGTACCTCACAAAGCATAAGTTGTTCATGGTAAAGAAGGTTGTAGCATATATCATTATATTAATACTTTTTTATGCATAGGATCTTTTAGGATCTTTTATGGAGAGGAAAGTGCAAAGCATATTGATATTTCTATAGAGCTTCTATAACATATATATCTACGGATTAAGGATTTAGAACGAGAGGCAATAGTTTAGAAGGAAGCCTTAGTATATGAAAGAGGAAGTTTTTTACATTCAAGCTTGAAAACTTCATACAACAGGTACATGTCTACTATACAGTACTCAGAATACATACTTTTACAAGCTACTTTAAACAAAGTTGTCATGTTAGAGATAACAATGAATCTCCATTGTTTATGGAGTTACAAGTTAGGACAACATATTTTAATAGATATTGATAAGAATAAATTGCTTTAATCCTGTAGAAGATAACGTCGAATATTCACTTTCACATTAATTGACTTGAAGAGAGGTTGAGGTACTGATACTTTGTGTCATCTGAGCCAATACTCCAATATAGTGAATGGCATCAAGGTTGTCCATAATCATATGGGTCTTATGAGTCTTGTGAGTCTAAGGAAATCTCTGTATGATCTTCACAGTCTAGTCCTCTTTTGTCAGCTTATTATCTTCAATCTTGTCATCTCGTCTAATTGCAAGTGGATGGTAAGTCTCTAAGAAATTGACAATGTGAACAGTAATGATCTTATGGTAAATAGTGACTTGGCTCCCGTGGATGAATTCTCCAAGCTTAGGTCCTAGGCAAGTGCAAGTAATGATTTTTTATGATAGAGAGAAATTGTTGAGTTCACAAAGAAGGTGTTTAAGTGATGTTAATATATGTTGTTGATGAGCCTTGAAATTAAGGAATGTCTACCACTACTAAGCTTGATTTTGTATTCACATGGGTTTAATATTTGGGTTTTGGAAGTAAGGCCTATGCAATATGAAAACTAATGAAACATTTGGAATTTATTCCTCTACCACCTTCCAAGGATTATGATTTTTGATGGTTTTATATATTTTTGCTCACCACCATGTTAATGGTGTGTACCATTTTAAGAATGTCCATAGTAAAGATCCTTGGTTTATGGATCATTGAGAAAATGGAACATTGTCATAGTGGGAAACTTTATTGCTCTACAATACCGGAATGGAAAGACACCATAAGAACCACAATTTTTCTTGGATCATTAGGATATGAATTAGTCACAGTTTGAGTATGGAAAGACACCATAAGAACCACAAATTTTCTTGGACTGTTGGGATATGAACTAGTTGTAATCTGAGTCATCAGAATACATTCAACAACCGCAATCTAGGTCACATATATTTGGACCAATGTCCCAAATAAAATGTACATTGATTTTCAATGTAGATGGGAGATTAGTTAAATTTAATGCTATATATATATTGAAAGAAGGTTAATATGATCTTGTGAGTGTTGTTTAAAGGCTTTTTGACCAAACTGCTCTCAAAGGCAAAAATAGGGATAGCAATTTTACCCGGCCCTGCGAGTATCCACGGGTAATACTCGTGACGGGGGTGGATAATACTTGTCTAATTTCTCTCGTGAGTATAAATACCCGTTTATGTTATCCCCGTTTAATAAACGGGCGAGTGGCTTTGGGTGATTTCTTCAGCACCATGCAAAATTCGCAAAAAAAATTATAAAAAATATTTTATATAAAATTACTAAAAAACTTCATTATATAAATTAAAATATGGCAGAGTTATATAAATTAAAAGTATTTTAGGTGTTTGGCATTATTTTTGGATTAAGTTACATTAGACAAATTTTGAGAAATTATGGTATTATACTTTTTTTATTTTTTTATTTTATTTTTTTAATTTTGGTGATTTTTTTTACAATTTATCGGGTACCCACAGATATTCGTGGATACTCCGACACTGCTGAGGAATGATAAACAGATACCCGCATGGATATGGAGGCGGGGCCTACTACCCGGCCCTGCCCTGCCCCGCCCCGTTGTCATCCCTAGGCAAAAATATATACCAAATTGTCACACTTTTTAAATGACGTTTTTTGTTTTGTTTTTTCAAATTACATGTGGATAGCACCATTAAGATTGACATTATCCATGTCATAACGCCACTCAATTTGATGCTTCTTATGTGGAAACACAAATATGACAGGCACTTCGTACATAGAAGCGCCATAATATATAGCATTTCAGGCAAAAAAAAAAAAAGCTAAGCTTAATGACATTTTCTTCTTGGAAACATTCAGGTGTTTGACATTTCCAGCCCATGTCTTTTAAAAAAAAATTAACTCTCATTTTCCATTTTAATACAAACACAACTATCCTCTTATTCTTTTACCCAATTCAAAACCTCTCCACTTTGTTGAAAAAATTACTTTTCACTACTTGGAAGTGTTTAGTCATATGATAAATAAATTTGTTTTATAATTTACTTGTAACTATAACTAACTTAAAAATAAGTAGAAAAAAATATAAGTATATCACAATAACACAGGATAAGTGACATCATATCAACTGAAATAATATAGCAATATCAATAGTAAGTTAGTAACGACCATATCAAATAAAGTAATATGACAAAAAGCACTAACTTTATCATCATGAAAAACATCTATAACATAAAATTCATAATATCAATGAGAAGGGCTAGGGTTAGAATGTGGTGGTTTATGAGGAGAATCAAAAGAAGACCCTGGTTGTGATGAGTGATGATATGGTGAGTAACCCAGATATGATGGTTAAGGATATGATGGTGCAAGGATAAAGGTCAAAGAATATGACAGGTAAAGGTAAGTAGATGGTGTGTAACTTGGATGTGGTGGAAAACATGTACGTGATGGCTAAGATGGTAGGTAACTAGTAGTAGTAGTGACAAGGGGATGAGCCGTGGGCTGAGTCGTAGGTTGGCTTGTAGAATTAGAGTCCTCTAGATGTTGAAGTTGTATTCGAGTACCCATTAACACGGTCCTCCTTCTATGGTGCGTCCTCTATTCATCAGACTGTTTGGGTAGCACTTGAATGTTATTTGCAAGAGGAGCTTCTTGAAACTGCACCATTGTAATGCGATCATGCTCCTTTAATAAAGATAAGATCTGCTAGGCAGATTCTCAAAGGCTAATCATACTAAATCCCAAACCAAGGTCCGTAGCCCAAGCATACTATTGCTCTGCAATGTCAGCCTAAGAAACAGATATAACATATGTCATTATAAATACAAAATACATTCAGTAAAGAGCGAATTGTTAATTAACTTGCCACGACTCCAAGAGATGCACACCAGCGTGAGAAATCTAGCGTTTGATAATTCTTTTATACCAATGTATATACTCTTGAAGTTTGAGCAAGGGAGCAGCATGTGTCATGGATAATTAAGTGTTGATAAGATACAATGATTCAGGAAGATTAGAAGGACCAACTTGAAATTTTGTCTCAGAAGGAGCATCAATAGTTACATTGTGCTCACTCGTTTCTATCTCAACATATAACTCCATTAAAGTCAGATTCATATGTTGATCAAAACAATCTATCATACAAGCAACATATTTATCATCTTCCAATGGAAGAGCTATCCATCTCAGTACATCGGACCATTGTGGAAAGTGATACACAACACTTGACATATATTGATTTGCTTGAAGTCTTAATTTTGATTGAATTCTTTTTTTCAAAAGCTCCAAAGTCGTATAAGGTTTAATCATCATATACTTAAGATCACCTTCATACATTAGACCCTCTCACCTTCATGCATTGTCCCATTGTAGTAAACAAGCACAACAAGGGATTTTTCCAGTTTAATTCCACTTATCAAACTTTCGAACAATAATAATACCAAAGATGTAAAATCAATAAACACATGTGTCATTTGAAACAAAAATTGCTACTATAATAATGAATTTGCACTATTATTTTTCACAAGAAAAATTCAATAAACCATACTACTTTGAATAAATCCATAAATTTAGTCAACTAAAAAAAAACATAATCAACACGTGTCAACTAAAAAAAAATTTGCTACCTTAGTAATGAATTCACATTATTAATTTTCATAAGAAAAAAAAATTCCTAAACCCTCCTAATTTATATAAACTTACAAAATTAGTCAACCACAAAAAATACATAATTAACATAACAATAAAAAAATTAGCAATAGTAATAACATTATAAAAATTAACAACACCAAAAAAATCCAACCATAAAGATAAATACTTATATACAAGAAACAATATTTGAGTATGTTTCTACTTATGTTCCAAATGTCTTTCCCACCAGTTACTAGCGATGTTAAAATAGATCGAACTCGATGCACTGACCCGAATAACATGATAAAATAAGTGGGTTAGACAAAAATATTGATGCAAAAATGAATTTTGACTCGAGTGGGCTAGGCTCGCAAGCCAGATGTTTAATATTTAATTAAAATATTATTATGTAATTGATATGATATATACAGATTTTATTCTTATTTTTAATATAAATTAATATTTGTATCATAAAAATAATTGTATTTAATGTTTGATGAGATTTAAACTATGCAAAAGAAAAAATAAACTATTAAAACATAAGAATAAAATTTTTTAAGGGTTTAAAGTAGATTTTAGTCCCTATAGTTGTCATCAATTTGGGTTTTGGTCCCTATATTTTTATGTTGTAGTCCCTATATTTCCATTTATTTGGTTTTTGGTCCCTACCATTGAGTATTGGTCCCTATATTTTCTTACTTATTTGGGTTTTAGTCCTTATAGTTTCGACATCAAAAGTGAATGGTCCATATTCACCATGAAAGATTAGTCATTATAGTTTAACTTACTAAGGTACTGGTCCCTAAGGGACCAAAAGCAAAAATTTTTAAGTATAGAGACCAAAACTAAAATAAGAGACGAGTATAGGGACTAAAAACTACTTTAAACTTTTTTTTAAGTGTTGAAAACTAAAGAAAAAAAATATAAGGCATAACTTGCAACTAGCAAAGAATTGGGCTAAGCTAATAATTTACTAACTTGCAACGTTTTTAGCTTGACTCGGCCTGGTCCAAGATGTAATTGACCTGATGCGTGCTGGCCCGTTTTGACTCATCTACTCGCTACTGTCACATGTTCACAACTTAGAAAGAATTTATAAAGGTTGAATTTCTGAATAATGAGAAGGTGGGGTGTGAGGAGGAGAGGAAAAGTCTTTATATAGTGAACGTCTACTAGTAACACTAGCTTGTGTGGCATTTTATTCGTGTAAAACGATAAATGGTCAGGCGATATAATGTAGATAACGCCTAATGTCATGACATTTCCTAGTAATCTTACATCACACGATGTGGTGCTATTATTTGTGTAATGTCTTGTGGTTCGACGTTATGACGTGGATAACACCAACCTTAATGACGCTATTCACACGTAACTTAAAAAAAATAAAAATAGACTAATTTAGTTAAAAGTATGATAGCTTGATACATAGTTTAAAAAATTATAGTAATTTGATAAATAATTTTACCAATAAAAATAATTTGACCAAAAAGCTACCATCTAAACATGTAAAATTGATGAAAATTTAGAAAACATTTCTACAATAGCAACAATTATATTGTTTAAAGTATTAATTACATCTTAATTAATGTCACAAGACTACTAATAGTAAACAACCAACAAACTTCAATTATTCTCGTTTAACAGAAGGTCAAATTAAGTTTTATTGTTTTGTACAATAGTTTTGTTATATCTTCTTAAAAAAAAATTATAATAAATTTTTTAATATTAAATAAAAATAATATTTAATAAAAAAATAAATATATTTAATATCTTAAAAATATAAAAATTTAATATTTTTTATTTAGTAATTATGAGAATTAATAGAAAGATTATGTAAAAAGATTTAGAATTATTTTTGCACAATCAAAATTCCTTTCACATAATTTAAAAAGAAAACAAAATCATAATCTCAAATTCTGCACCAAACTTGAGAAAACCATTAATTAATTACAATTTTTTTTACATAATTAATTACATATTTAATCGTAACTAATATACAATTGCACTATTATTCTATTATTCTATTCATAAACTCTCAGTCGGATACGTTTTTTTTGGGGTATATCATCAATTAATTTTGTCGGATATATGTCATACGTTTATAACTCATCTCATACTCAAAAATCTAAAAAAAGGAAGCAAGAGCACCTACTTAATGTATCGGAATCCTTTCTACTCGTAGCAGCCACATTTATGTCTTGAGTCAGATATTCCAACACAACAGTCACAAGATAGCCTACATATCAAGCTCAATTCACTCAGCCACTCTCTCTCTCTCTCTCTCGCTTGTTTCTCTCTCTAGAATCCATGGCGACAGCAGCAGCCCCCGCACTTGCTCTGAACAGAGTGAAGGTTTCGCAGGCGTACCTGGAAGGGAAAGCAGTGAAGGAGACCAGAGCTTTGATGGCTGAACTCTGTCGCCACTTCTACACCCTGGGATGGGTCTCAGGGACCGGCGGCAGCATCACTATGAAGGTCCACGATGACTGCATTGCTAAGCCTCAACAGATCATACTCATGGCCCCTTCAGGTGTCAATCAACCCCACCTTGTTGTTCTTGCCACTTTCATTTCTGGGTGTTTTACTTTTTGTACTTATGCCCTTTTTGTATGTTTGCTTTGATTTCTGTGTATGTATATCAAAGCTCAGATTTTGTGTTTTCTTGTGATTTTGGGTTGGTTGGTTTCTGGGATTTCATTATTTTGTTGTAGTTATAGCCTCTTTGTTTGTATGTGTGCTTTGATTGCTGTGAATGCATATCCAAGCTCAGATTTTTGTGGTTTCTTGTGATCTTGTGATTTTGTGATTTTGTCAATTTCATTTTGCTGGATTTCAATTCAACGTCGTTATTGGTTAAGAATTTGAGATGGTTTTGTGTGCAGGAGAAGAGGAAATTCTATTATGTATTGATTATTGCTTTTATTTGTTCTTCCTTTTTTATGAAAAATATGTGTAGGTGTTCAGAAGGAAAGAATGGAACCAGAGGACATGTATGTGTTATCCCATGATGGGTCAGTCTTATCTGCTCCATCTCCCAAACCTTACCCGCATAAGCCTCCCAAGTGTTCTGATTGTGGTCCACTTTTCATGAAGGTAAGGTTAGTTTACACTCTATTAATTACTGTAATCTGAGAGATGCAGAATTTGATATACGTATTCTTCTTTTGAGATTTCACAATATGATTAAACTATCCAATATATGGTTGCAGTATTTTAAGAGATGGTTTTTATGTACAATTTAAATTTTATTATACTTTCATAAAATTTGAGTGGTGTCACTTAAATTTTGGAGTAAAGGTCAATGGTATTAAGCATTTGGTCTTTGATCTACTAATTAACTGTAGCATTCAGTTGATAAGTGCTCTTTACCAGTTGCTTGACTCACATCTAATCAATGCTATAATATCTGTATATTTTCATTTCTAGCAGGAAATGTTTCCATCATTTGGCAATTGAAGACTGTTACCATGGATTTTTCATTGCGATAGTTATCTTTTGTCAAATCTAGCTGACCTTAGAAACCTACAATTCTTGTGTGGTTTTATTTTTATTATCTTTTATTGCATAAATTAACGATTGATGTACATTTCTTTCTCTTCCTTTCCAGGCATATGAAATGCGTGATGCTGGGGCTGTTTTCCACAGTCACGGGATAGAATCTTGTCTTGTAACAATGATCAATCCTTTATCAAAGGAATTTCGAGTAAGTATTTGTACATTGATGCTTTTTGGTTTTTGTAATCTTCTGGAGTCTTTGACTCTTGAGATTAAAGATGCACATTCAAAATTATAATATATGATTATTAGTTATTATTTTTTCTTTCAATGGGGTTAGAGACTGGTAATAGAACATGCGGCTGAATTGCAAAAAATAACTTATTGCTTGGGCATAAGATTATTTGTGGAGTGCTAAATTCCAGGCAGGCAAATTTTTTTTGAAAGAAAGTCCCTTAATCATACTGGGAGAATTAAGTGGAGAAAGGATAATTTATATAGTGGAAAATGGCTATCCATTTTTCAGCCTACCATCAGATTCAAGTTCCTAACAATATGATCCAGGACTTGCATGGGACATCCTTCTTGGTGGCATAATTAGCTCTCTAATTGCATTAATCCTCTTGGTTTGAAAGTCTCTCTCCACATCTCAAGTTTAGGAAACAATAAATGCTGTGTGCCATTGAAAAGCAGTGAAATAGTTAACAAACTGAAGAAAGCCTAAGGCAGAGATATTGACACTTGAGATAAGCATTTAGGAGATCATTTCTATCCTCTTTGAATATGCTTACCAGCTATCTGCTGAAACATATTCAACTTTCTTGAAAATTCTTGGTTTCTGCCTCATTTGGGGAGAAATTTATACCCAGAGTTGGAAAGTTTAGTGCTGCTTCTAATCATGAAAAAACTTGTGAAGGGCTTTTTTTTTTAGGGGGGGGGGGTTAGGGCTGATATTTTCCACAGAAAAAATACTTTAAACACAAATTGTTTTGAAAAATGAAGATTTATTTTTCTTGGGAGAGGGTGCATGGGGAAGGCACCTGCCAACCTGCTTCCCTTGCATCCTTGTCATGTTTTCTGTCTTTTTTTTCCTGATCAAGGGTAGGATCGTGATTTTTACATGTTGTTATAGCTTATTACCTAGTGCTTTGAGAGGACCAGACATACTTTTGAAATGGTTAAAGTTCCTCTTTTACATTGTATGTCTTGCCTCATGCTTTTATTTCCTCTTCCTATTTTCATTTGAAGCTTGTCTCCACAAATGGCAGATCACTCACATGGAAATGATAAAAGGGATCAAGGGGCATGGTTATTATGATGAACTTGTGGTCCCCATAATTGAGAACACGGCCTACGAATATGAGCTCACAGATTCTTTTGCTAAAGCTGTATGTTTCCTTCTCATGGTTCTGCATACATATGATACATATATGTTGGGAAGCCCAGATGATTTCCAAGAACTTTCTTTTTGTTTTTGTTTTTTTTTTAACTCATGTCAGATAGCTTAGTTAGTTCTTCTTTTCTTCCCAATTTGTAGATTAAAGCCTACCCAAAAACAACAGCAGTGCTTGTTCGTAACCATGGGATATTTGTTTGGGGAGACTCATGGATCAGTGCTAAAACTCAGGTTTGTGTTGTCCACATTCCACAGGAAGATTACAATTAAATTTAAGATGTCTATTTGAACTTTCTGATTAGGAGTTCCATAACATATAATACTCCTAGTTTCCTATGAAAAATATGCCAAAGCTTTTGATTTTTTGGGGGGTGGGGATGTCTTTTACGACTATTATGCTTTCTGGTAAATTGATGATTTTTCTTCCAGTCTGAGTGTTATCATTACCTCTTTGATGCTGCTATCAAACTTCACCAAATGGGATTGGACTGGTCTACTCCAGATCATGGTCCGATACAAAGTGCAAGAAGTGGTCTAAGGATTGCTGGGGAGTCAAATGTGTCTGTTAAGGCAAGGAAAGCTAATGGTGAAATTGATCCATTCCCAGTGAGTTCACATAATCCTCCCTTTTTGTTTAAAGCTTTAGATCTCTAAACTTGTGAGTAATTTTATTTCCTTAACTTCCTGAAACAAGATCCTCTATCCTCGGTAGACTGGTAATGCTAGTCCCCAGTTCATAGGATGTTTGACATATCCTGTAGTTGTTGTGTCTTATAGTTTCAAATTAGATTGTTGATTATTATCTCTATTTGGGTTGCAGCGTTGCATTGTTCTTGACATTGAAGGAACTACTACTCCTATATCGTTTGTTTCAGAGGTTCTCTTCCCATATGCCCGTGATAATGTTGGGAGGCATCTATCTGCAACATACGATACCCCTGAGACTCAAGATGATATCAAGTTGCTTCGCTCCCAAGTAAGATTCTTATAGAGCTGTATGGTTAAGGTATTTATATTCCTCTGATTGGAATCCGTAGGTTAGGCATTGAACAGTAGTAGTTCAGTACTGTGGAATGTTATGCCTTGTTGACACCGAAATGATATGTTGGAGATGGGAATGGGATTGTGGTTTTGAACTACACTGTCCATGAGTATAAAAAGCCCTAATGACTTAGTTGTTTGTCATGTTTATATCATTCAATTTTCTTCAAGTGATGATACTTCTTTTTGGGGTTTATTAAAGCATAAAGTCAAATAAAAGTGATTCCATCAGTGGAGAAAAGAGATAAACAAGAAGCTGAAGTTTGATATGTAAATGTATGATATTAATAGGGAAGTATGGAAGCCAGGGACCAGCCCATCTTCTTCTCGGGTTCAATTTGAGTCTCAAACAAAAGGATAATAAGCTTTCGCTTAATTGAGATCTGGAAATTTTATGTATATGTTGCATTTAGAGAATTTGGACCATTGAATTCTCTTTCATTGTGATAACAGGTTCAAAGTGACCTTGAACAAGGGGTTGCAGGTGCTGTGCCTATCCCCCAAGACGATGCAGGGAAAGAGGAAGTTATTGCTGCTCTAGTTGCTAATGTGGATGCTATGATTAAAGCTGATAGAAAGATCACTGCCTTGAAAGAGTTGCAGGTAGTTAAACGTAATGTTACCAAATTCTTCTCTCGATTGATCTTGTAATTTGTGATATAGATGACATTTAGCTATGCAGGGTCATATATGGCGAGCTGGTTATGAGAATAATGAACTGGAGGGAATAGTTTTTGATGATGTACCAGAAGCTCTAGAAAAGTGGCATGCCTTGGGCATAAAGGTTGTCTTTGCTGATTTTTAGCTCTCTACTTATTTCTGGTTCACTTGTTGAGTTTCTATTTGGCTATTGCTAATTATTTTCCTGCATTTTGACCCTAAGCATCTTGGATGCTTGAGCAAGATGCCCCATGTTTGGTACAAGGATATAAAATGACCATAGGTTGAGATGCCCTCTATTAACCATTTTGTTTGAATTTCCAATTATATCCTCTTATTAATCTCCTTTCCTTTTTATAAATACCCCATCCATCTATGTTCACTCTCTCTCCCCTTTCCTTTGGTCTAAGTGCCTATGGTGGGCCCCTAGGTTTAGGCAGGACTCCACTCCCCTCAAATAGACTGGATACTGTCCCACTGAAGCACTGTTCCTTAGTAACAGCACCCACTTGCTGAACTCTGCCAGCCACCCATCACATCTTTCTCTCATTTAGTATCATTCTTTTTATCTTCCTGTCACATGTCGACTCACCCATGCACCCACCAAACTAGCATCATAGTCCTACTATCAAGCTACCAAGGAATAGGTACAAAGAATTGGCCTGAAGAGACAGTTCCCACTCAGAACCATCCAACCTGTGTTGTGGTCCCTCCCTTGAGGCACTTTCAACTCATAGTCTGCCTGACCCCATACTCTACTTGAGTGCACTACTGTTTCTGCTTGGGGTACTGTTCAAAGTCTGAATTCTAGATAACTAGACTAGGACAACTACCCACACACTTACATATATATCACTTTACATCTATATAATTTTTATGATTTAATTATAGTTGGTTTCATCTAAATTTCTGCACATTTATATTCCGATTCTGCCACCTATGCAGAGATGTGAGCAAAGGTGCACGAAAGTGTGTGCAGCAAGCATTTTTCATAACCAGACATCTTATACCTAGCCATTTTATGTTTGGATATCCAAGATGCCTAAGTATAGTATATATGTCTCTGTACCAAACGCCTCCTATTTGTCTTCTTTAGTGTATTTCTATTATTGTCTCTTTTAATTGTAAAAATCATTCAACTCTAATCTCAGCCAAAGTTTGTTGAGGGTGAGGCAACTGTTGTTATTTTCTCTTGGCCAAGAATGAAACAAATAGAGCAATCACATTTTGTATGCATTCTTTATCTGATGATTGGAGGGCTTATTTTCTTGCATTTTAATTGCTATTTCTGATCTATGCAACAGGTATACATATATTCTAGTGGTAGCAGGTTGGCACAAAGGCTAATATTTGGAAAAACGAACTATGGGGACCTAAGAAAATATTTATCTGGGTTTTTTGACACCACAGTGGGGTAATGTTTATATTGATGTTTCCCCTCGATGATTCCTGCCTAAAGATACCTATATTCATGAAAAACTCTCTTTTGCAGGAACAAAAGAGAGACACGCAGTTATGTTGAAATTTCAGAGTCACTTGGCGTCGATAAACCATCAGATATTTTATTTGTCACTGATGTTTTTCAAGAAGCTACAGCTGCAAAGGGAGCAGGTTTGAGCTTTTCTCTTAACCCTTCATCTAATTTATGAGTTAAAATTTGTCCACCATCAGTGTAAAACTTGTTAACATTTTTAATAAACTTAAAGTGTGACATGATTACGGTAACAAGTTTTTCACTTGTAGTAAAAACTTTAAATATTTTTTTAAAAAAATTAATCCTTAATTTTCAATTTTAAATTTGGTTCACTGTCAGTGTAAAATTTTTTATACTATCAATAAACAAGAAAGTGTCACATCATGATTTAATGATATGGATAATGTAAAATTCTTTATAATGTCATTGGATCAATACTAAATATTTATTTAAATACTAAATACAGATATAATAGTTGCTTTGGGAAGTATTCAATTTCTTCTACAAGCTGTTTCTCATTATTCCTCCTAGTTGCTTCAAGAAGCTGAACTTCTGCTAAGTTAGCAATGCTAGAGTCAAATTGTTTCATAAAATCTCATAAAAGTCAACCTAAAGCCCTTAGATGATTTTGAGTATGCTTTATGCAAGTGTAATATGAAAGTGGCAATGTTTTTTGTTCTTCTAAATGTTACCTTTCTTTTTAATTGGCAAATAAATTTATGAAGATCCTCATTTTAAAGGGCAAGTGTTTCTGTTCAGATGCAAATAAAAGCAGTAGACAAAGACTGTATCTTCCATCTGGATTGAGGAAACATGAAATAGAAAATTGATATCAATTTTGGCTCAGTAAATGCATTACAGCCTTTTTAGTCCATCTACTTTCCACTTGCACCCACATTATACTTGTGTAATGTGGCAGGTTGATTTGTTTGCATGTCTTTGGGGCTAACTACAAGCAAAATTAAAAATTAAAAATTTAGTGACCCCCAATTGGTGTGGTAGAATAATTTCTCCAGGGCCCTTGGATCCCAGTTATATGACCAAATAAGAAACTGCTTATTTTGTCTGTACATTGATTTGTTGACAATTGTCCATGTTTCAGGTTTGGAGGTGATAATTTCTATTCGACCTGGAAATGGACCCCTCCCTGAAAATCATGGGTTCAAGACAGTCAAATCCTTCTCGGAGATCTAAATGTAGTTACAGTCATCTGTGATGACATTAAATGTGTTAATGATAACTATGGATATTGTAACGTTCACTTCTAAAAATGAAATAATGTAATATATTGCTCGAGTTTCTCCAAGTTTCAGTTTAACTACTCTTTTTTTTATTTAAATCTAGTCACTTTACGTTTTCATTAGTATTATAGGGCATATTCTTGTTAACGTGAGACAGTCCTAGTTTTTGCATTACCAATTGTTTTGATAATTACAAAGTTTTTCTAAGGTAAATTTGTTTGTAAAGTGAACAAGTATTTATTCTTAAAGTATTTAGTGAGTTAAGATTATAATGTTTTTTAAATTAAATCAAAAATAAATATATTTTTATTTGTTTACTTTATAGATAAGTTCGTTTTAAAGGATTTTTTTATTTTTTATTTTTGGTTTTGCGCCTACACTAAAAGGAGTTGGTCACAGATACATGTTATGAGTGAGTATAGCCTGTTTTAGGATCTTAACTCCCTTTAGGCTAAGAGCAAAATGGTATGATCTTTCCTTCGGTTTATTTAGGGATTGTGCACGTCCTATTCTTGAGAGATGTAGCTTACTTTTACTGTGTAACCCCATGCGGGTTGCATTACCAAATTATCAGTTGTTTTACCTCTTATGCAACTGTCTCTGAAGTTAAATGCAGTAGGGAGGGATAGAAGTAAACGAGAATTTGTTTATTTTCGGATGAACCAAAAAGATTTATTAGTGAGTAGGTCATGAATCAAAAAGACTTGTTAGACAGTGGAGCTAGCTTTTTATCATGGATATTGTAGGGACTATTAACTGATATTTTTGAGATTGTGGATCATAATATGATATTCTTCTCAGTCGTATAAGTTGTATTTTTCTTTCTTTCCTTACATTGTATGGGGAGAGAGAAGACATTTGACTTGCTTTAAGTTCAACTGTATTGGCTTAAATCTTTTTAATGCGGTTTTGATTTGAGCACAGCACACACCATGATTAGTGCTGCGGACGAAGTGGAATAAGAAGATACTGCCTCTAACCTATAATCACGCGAGATGACATAGATGAAGACTTTGTTCAGGCTGTGTAGCGTGTTGGGAATATTGTTATTCATGTGTGGTTTTTCTCTGCTGCCGTTTCTTTTGAAGGGTTAATTTCTATGGAGCATTAAATCATAAAGACTAGAAGGTGTATCCTTTAATAACAAACATAAACAGTTTATACCAAAAACAAAATCCCAGTCAACTAAAGTACCTGTAAGTTTTTATTGAGGCCTACTGTCATGTTTTGACCTTAAAATAGGATCTTTTTCATCTCCCTTAAACTTTTCATCACAAAAGAAAAAGAGAAGGAAAAAAAATCTAGCAACGAGGTTTTAGCATAAGGAAAATGTTGTTTCACATGAATCTAAATTCGTGAAACGGCACACGAAGATAAAATTGCAATGCAATCAGACAATTGAGCATTGCGTTTTGGAGCCTTTTATGTTACCGAAAGTTACGTGAATGTGTAACCGTAAATAAGTAGCACGTTCATAAGCTTTTCACGAAATTGGTTAAGTGTGAAGTAGCACTGCTGTTAGCATAATTGGCACAGGTTCAAGTCTTTAAGAGTTGAGTGAAATGTTGATGTCGAATGTTTCTATACTCCATTAGGTCACATTTCTCCTTTCTCTGCTTGCATCCATAAAGTATTAAAAAGAAAAAAGAAAAAACAAAATCCCATCGTTATTCCATTGCTACCTATTTCCACATATTAACATGGAGTAGTATCAGACGGCATGCCTAATTTCAAGTAACATTCAGTTTGACGTATCTTATCTTATCTTATATAATACAAAGGGGTTATTTTATTGCGTGAATAACGTTAAGGTCCTTGAAATTAGTTTTAAGGTTTTCTTCATGCTCTATAATGTGGCCTTAACAACTTGGTCCCTTTTCAAACCACCTAATTAGCTGCTATCTTTGTCAAAAAAAAGTGGTATCAGATACTAAAAGATGTTTCAAAGTTGCTTAAAAACTGGGAGGAAAAAGATCTTGGCGGTTTATTGTTCAATGCACCAGCAATTGGGTCCAACCTAGATGTACCTAAATGACAAAACAAAGTCTAAAAAGGAGAAGAAAAGGAAAAGGGTGGTCTTCACATTTTCTCTGCTTTATGTTATTTACATATGGTTTCTTTTCTGCCTTACTTTCTCTTAGCACGATCATTGTAACAAAAATCCCACTTTCTCTATCTTATCTCCTCTCTTGTCATTTTGTCAACCCTTCAATGCTTCCCATTACAATCTAAGAAAATTTAAATCAATAAAACAAGAACAAAGAAAGGGAAAAGAGAAAAAGAGATATAAGCAACATTATTGGCTGCTTTAGTTTTATAAATTATACATTATTGGTAATCCCATAGCCATAGTACAGACTATTATAGTTTTTACTATCAATTTTTTTAATGGATAGAAATTTATTGTGGATCCCCAACATGCTTGTGCAAGAGTAACAGGCCATAGACATTGTGCATATCTCTTTACTAGCATTTTTTTTTCCTACATTTTTTTTTCTGCCACTGCTGGAACTTTGATTGGATCACAACTACAATGTAAAGCTTTAATATCAAATGTGAATAACAATGACTCAAACTAGTAACTCAACTCTTCTACTTGTTTTTTCCTCTTTTAATATCGTTGTCCTTGTTTTATTTCTCATATCACACCCCATAGGAGTTTTCATTTTGCGTGGTTTGAAATTTATATCCATTGTGAGAATTTTGGTCTATGTTTGCCTAGTACTAGGAAAACAGCAGCCACTGTATGCCGACTTTAAAAAAACTCCTACTCATCGAATGGTGGCATGGTCTTGAAGGACAACTTGTCTGAACAATTTTTATGATCAACACATACATAGATCCCTTACAAAATACAATTTATGATCAACACATACATAGGTCCTATGTCTAGATTGTTGTAATAAGTACAAATTTGGTACTGCCATTATATATGCATATATATTCTGCATTTAATAAAAACGATGAAAAGAAAGAAAAGGTCTTTGCTTCACTTCTTGAAAAACCAAAGGGGACCTTGAAAATTGATACAGAAACGGTTTTTCTTCCAATACAAGTCAGACAAAAAAAGAAAAGAAAAGAAAAGCCAAAATCAAAACCAAAAACACATTATCATGTCTGGGGTTTGAGTTGCTTGAGAAACTGATCAGAGACTAAATTGGCATAACCAAGAAGAGGGACCCCCCTCAACCTTCATTGAGTTGACCCACCCACCTTCCTCTTGGTGCAGCTTTTTGTGATGACAACATAGGATACGGTTATGTCCTTTGTAAAATGTGTCCCTCCCAAGCATCCTCATTTCCTTGTCCTCTCTTTGCCTTCTTTGGATTCTGTTCATCTCTGAACACAACTTCACTGGTGGTTGGTGTGAAGCAGGAATCACACATAGACACTGTGAAGAGCCTGATATTGATAGAATTGATCATAATCAATTAAAGAGACACTCTAGCTTATGATTAGAACAAATAAAAAGTACACACGCTTACTCAGATATCCACAGGTTTCACCGTCTCATTACAATTGATCTCATCTCGTTTTCTATATACTTACACTCTTAATTCTGCCACCCTCTGCAAATATGAGGAGGTGTTTACCAAGCATTATTATTCCTAAAATGTGATTTTCTAACAAAAATCCATGAAGAACCATTCATGGAATATGAAGAGAAAAATAAAATTCATTGGACAAAGAGACTTTTTTTTTTCTTCTTTCATTTATGGAAAGGAAAAAAAAATATAGCAATATTCTGAGGTGGAAGACAAAGCAGGAGAACAAAGAAGAGGGCCTTGCCATTTCATGGTAAGAAAGAAAGCCACTTTTACAATTAGACCAAGCTCTGTACCTTCTTGTTGAAAATCATTCAAAACCCATGTAATCATTCTCTATCTAAATCATCCACAACACAAGTTATAGCCGTATACACAACCTCTTCTTCTCTCCTTCTCAAGAAGGTGACTCTGAAACTCTAGGTGAAGTCACAGGAAACAGTGGCAAGAGCTGTGGCTCTGAGTCTCTGGGAGTTGTCATGGGAGAGGGATGCAAATAGAACCCCCTTTCAGCTATGACCCTGTCCTCCTCTGATGAATTTCCCAATGAAGGTGAGGATTTGTCAAAAGGGTCATCATTCAATGGTGTAACAGGGCTAAGAGCAAGGGAAGGGAAGTCAAGCAAGCTTGGAGAGAGGATCTCTGGCTTCCTTGGAGAGAACCCAGACTTGTGTGCAAAATTTGGCATCAGGGTGTTAATCATGAGGCTGTTCTTGAGGCTGTTCCTCCTCTCATAGAGCTTGAACCCTTGCTTCTTTGGTGGGATGTTGAAGTTTCTGGATGGTGGTGGTGGAACTGGATCTTGTTGTGGGGGTGGTTTAGATGATGATGATGATGCTGGTTTTGTGGTTTCTGATGAGCCAGTGAGCATTTGAACTACCTGCTTGAAAGTGGAGGTGTCAGCTTGGACAAAAGTGGTAGGGTAGGGGTTGGAATCAGATCTGGGGATGGTTTTGGGAGTGAGGGGCGGTGTGGGGACTTGGATGCCATTACTGTTGCTGCTGCTCATGCAGTTGCTGACATTGCTTGTTGGAGAATTCATTGGAGATGGGTTCTCTCTATCTTGAAGCCTTGAGCTGATTTCCATTGATGGGGGAAGGAGGGGTCTCGCTCTCTCTCTCTCCTTATACCAAAACCAACAAATATCTGCCTGCTAAGTTGAGAGAACAAAAATTGGGGGTGGTTTGGGTGGAGATTGGAGAAGAAATATGGAAGAGTGAAAAACAAGGCTTGAGGAAAGAAAGAGAGTTGCTTATAGTGCCTGTGTTTTGTTTTGTTGTGCCTCTCTCCTTTCTTTATACTATTTTTTTGGTTTCTTTTTCTTATACTATTTAAACATTTTTTTCTCTCTCTTGAAAACTGAAATTGCTATGTTGTTTTGGTGGGGTTTGGGAGTGTGGTTGGCTAGAGAGAAGATGCCCTCAACGGTTTTGGGATTTATAAAGACACAAAAACAAAGGGAATTGGTGGTAGGATTGGGAATTTTTAGCAATGAGCATCTGTACCACACCACTGGCAAAGTTATCAATATGGTGTTAAATATATTTGTGGCATTGACTTCAGAGCCTAACTTCAGTGATTCATAGGTGATGGGATTGGGGATGATAGATACATGTTTGATCAGAACACCCCATCCATTCCTAAATTATGCTTTTGCTTGGCTTTGTGCACTTTCAAACAGGGCGTGCATTTCACGTACAAATCATGTACGAGCCAACTCTCCCATTCACGGCTATCTAACCAAGTTTACAAGTGAAGTATGCAACCTGCTCACCTCAGAACTCAGACAAATAAAATGACAAAGGAAAATCAAAGCAGAGGATGTGATGTTAGACTTAATAATTTTATTTTTTGTATATGTTTTTTTTCCTTCATTATTTAATCTTTTTAAAGTATTATTAGCACAATAATATATGATAATACTTATGAGTCATATATTAATCTCAGTAGAAAAATTTTAAGTTTTTTAAATATATAATTTTAAGTTCGATTTTAATATATATATATATATATAATATTATTGATAAAAATTTCTATTTAAGTATTTGATCGTATTTTAAAAAATTAATCTCTTATTTATTGAGTCAAATTATACTCTAAACAAACTTGAGCTTTGTTAAAAGTCAAATATTCATCACGTAACGGAAATTACTAGGCAAGATTCTTCAAGCAAGAAGAAATTCAAGTTTTGCTTTTGATTGTCTATATCGGCCTCCAAGACTGGAATTTAGACAGATCTTATCTCATTTTATGTAGCAAATAAGAAGTGTTGGCACAGTTTAGAGACAGGTTTTAGTGTGATTGCATGTAATTGGCAAGCCCTTTAATCTTCTTTCCCTTTAAAACTGTTGTAGAAATTCTACTTTGACTGCTGATCCTGTTATAGCAAGAGATTTCATTGGTTTCACTTTTTATTTATAAACTTTCAATTTTATTAATTGTTTGAATATTTTAGAATAATTTCAAATATATACATAATTGACGTTGCTATACACCTGACAGAATTAAATTAAATTAGAGTTGAAAGTTCATTTCCTCCTGATGGATTAGTCTCGTAGTAATTTTTGTAGGGGTACTTTAGTGAAAGACCAAACATACAAAATTAGTTGAAAGTTTTGCTAAACTTATATTGACTTCTATAAAATTGTATATAGAGAGAGAATATGTGACTATTTTTTTTTTTTTGTAAAAAGAGTATTTATTGAATGAAAATTCAAAATGAAGGAGGCATCAATATAATTTAAGAAAATAACGATAAAATATCATACATAGTGTTCCATATTACGTCACTAGTACACAATTAAGACCAAATCATGAGAATATTAAAGCATACTTCATATTTTATCAAATTATTATATGATACTGAATGCAGTTTTAATTTGTTATACATTTTAACTATCTTATTTTCTTTGAATTAAAAAAGATATAGTCATGTAAAATGAAATTTATTGGCTATATATGTGTTCAAGTTCAAGATGTAATCCTAAACTCTAATATTCTCAAAGATAGGCTGGATGAGACTTTCGATAGAAATCACATATCATATAGTCATGTAAAATGAAATTTATTGGCTATATGTGTTCAAGTTCAAGATGTAATCCTAACCTCTTATATTCTCAAAGATAGGATGGATGAGACTTTTGATAGAAATCACATATTCAAACCATATTAATGCATGAACCAAGAAAATTCTCAAGAATAAAACAAAAACTCAATCTGTACTTCAATATTAAGACTTCAAAGATATCATCCAATCTTTTCCCATAGACCATATATAGTATCAAAAGATGTGCAATTAGCTTGCTTGTATTCTCTTACAGAACCATATGAGAATTAGATAAAAGTTGGCTGCAATCCATATTGAAGGAGAAGCATGCACTTACTACTTAATGAAAGAATTCTCTAGACTTGAAGCGTGAACCATGGGGTGGTAAGTATCGACCTTTAAACCATTTAATTATAAAGGTTTTAATATTATATCATAAATTAATTCTCCCAAAAACTTAAAATGTTAGGGGTAAGCACATGAATTGTTTTTATACGTAACTGTTCTATTCTTCAATTTTAAAGGTATCTTGCACTCCAAAGCAGGTGCTTTATGGCAATTTTATAGCTTCAATGCTCAATTATTTCGATGTATCTTTAGATTTACTCCACAATATCTTCATCCGCACCACATAATCACTAATTATATAATAATGCCATTAAGTTTAATCAGTATTTTGTACCTTGATCGTCTATGTGAATCAGTTCGGTTCCAAAAACAAAGTGCAGCAGGAGCACTTCTAGGATTCTATAACTTTCATTCTCCAAAGCTGCTGATTGGTAATATGTAATTTCATATCCCCTCCACTTGAGTTAGTGGTTTAGATTTTTCTTTCCACACTTTAAAATCTTGAAAAGCAATAAAGAAAGGGGAATCAAATTCTGATTTATTTGTTTTACATTGAAAAAGAGAGAGACTGGAGGGAGGGGGGGGACCAAATGCAAATAAGACAAAGTCATTGCTTTTATGAATTGATTTAATACTCTTTAAAGGATAAATATTATTAGTATTGTGGAATCCCTTTTCAAACTCCTACTATGCAAAATTATGAATTTATTACTGGCTTAAGTGCCAAAGAAGAAACGTACTAGCAATCATTGTAATCAAATGAAGTACTACATATGCATTGAATTCTCAGCATGGGAAATATCAGTGTGCTGAGAGAAACTGATATAATCTTCCCTAAAATATTTTCTATTGACATAATATTAGAGTCCAGCTCACCTATTGAAGAAACAGATTTTATGGTGATTAGGACACCAAAAAAGTTTTTCAATGGTAATAATTAGAAAATAAAAATAAAAATCTCATTTGTTTGGGTCAAGAAAGAAGTCTCCAAAAAAGGTTAATGAGCTACTAAAATCAGTGAGATAGTTTAAGTTGGTCATGGAGCTAAATGGATTTCATAGAGAAAGTGAGAGATACCATGCCCACCTTCAAGTGGGAAATGACTAGGCATTGAAGAATGACTAGCAAAACATATGACAGTGCGCAATACCAACTTATGTGATATCTTCAACAGCAAAAGTGACCATCCTAAAGTCAAGTGAAGTCATGATCTATTTTTCTGAAAATGATTTTTTTTTCTTTTTTTCGGTTCCTTAGCTCTGATGTTGAAGGCAGATGATTGCAGAACTCAAACTAATTTCAAAATGATAATCAATCATTGATATTAGTAATGGAATTAACCCATTTGGTTACAATAGGAAGATCTGTCTTGTGTTCTGCGTATCTCTCTAAAGAGAAAAAATCATCCCCCATTCTCAAACTCCTTATTCTTTACATGAGTTAATTTCAAGTTTCTTCATATAAAAAGAACAAGACCCCTACAAAAAAGTGAATAGACTAATTGCTTTCCTTCTATGTAGAATGTCTTCAGTAAAAAGACTTACATGGTGTATATTTATAAATTTAGAAAAGGGGATTTCTTAACTCTTTCATTTCTTGGGTTCAAATTTAACTGCTTCCAGTAACTTTTGATAGCCAGAAAGTTTCTTATTTTTAAAATAAAAAATTAACTTCAGTGCTTTTAGTTAGACCCAATATATATACATTATAATATGGTAATGTTACACATAAAACTTTTTTACATAACTCTTAACATCATCAGTCATTTTTCTTTCTCTTTCTCTCTTCCTTATTCTTCTTTACTATCAATGACCCACCATTCATTATGTGATTTATGTGACTCTCGCAATATCTGAGATTAACATTATAATATATTCAAGGAGTGAGGGGGTGATAATGTCCTAGAACCGCTGACACACAAGCACCCTTTGTTGCATAGATTTATATATCCCAACACCATGTAATAACCTTGCAGACACTGAACAAACTATAATATTTCATGATGCCATAACTTTATCAAACCTTCAGTTATTTATTTATCTTCGTATACTGTCATGTGCACAGATTCACAAATTTCTACAGTATATTATGTGTCAAATGCCAGTTGGTCATGACAAATCTGTTCACTAAACATACAGAGACACTATTTTATCAGGTCAAATACAATAAACCAAGATGGATTCACGTAAATTAGGGGAAAGGAATAAGAGAGGTTATTGGCCGGCTTGAATATAGGGCCATAAACAATGTAAAGTATTAGGTGTCATATTGTTGGTTCTTATTCAGAGGTGAGGAAGAGGAGGGTGACAACTGAGAATCCTTTTTGTTTTTTTGGTATTTTATTCAATTATTCTCACAAGTATTGTTGTGAGATTATCATCAGCATTGAAAGTGATACTTATGTAAAGTTCTTTCTAAAATGATGACTCTAAGATTTAAATATCTAACATTACAAGTAAAATTTACTTGAGGTTATAGTTTACTATCACGAGTGATTTGAGAATCTTTAATTACTTTGCATGGTCCGCCAAGATTAGGCTTTAATTATCTCACCGTCACGGCCGGTCTAAGCCTGTTTATTACAGTTTGGTGACAAAACAAGGCAAGAAAAGTAATGAAAAGTCGCACAATCTATTATAATACGACACCTATATATTATGTTTTTAATGAAAGCACTAATATATTATTAATTAATTGTTAAACTGAGTTAATAACTTATTTATATATTATTCAGATAAAAAAAGATATTTACATATTATTAAATACAAATTTATTAATTAACTTAATTTATTTATTCACTTATAAAAAATGATACAATTATATTAGTTAAGGTACCAAAAGCCGTTAAGAGTACATTAGAATCCCCATCTTTATCATACTTATCTTTTTATTATGACTTTTATATTCTATTTTTTGATTCGTAAAATTCACGTTAATTAACACTATTAGGCACATGTATGTTGAGCTCTATGGATTATAGTTATCTATACATAATATTAAAGAAACATTTTAAAATTCACAGAAAGAAACAAAGAGGGATTCATTTTCTAATCTCAACAAGGCTGTGCCGTAAAGTTTGACACTATTGGTAAGCCAGTTCATATTGTTAGGAAAATTCCACAGGACTTCTGATTTTTTTTATTTTATTTCTCATCAATTTGAATTAAAAAGATAATCTCTCTCATACTTGTAGGTTTCTTCTATTACATGAAGTGAGGTCAGGATAAAGGTAATAAGTTTAATTCCCATCTTTTTTCTTTTGGTTTTGTTTTAGTGCTAGTTTAATTGACAACTAAATAAGAAGAAGTCAACATGAGAAAATCTTTAGCTTAATTAACCACGAGGATGAAATAACAAGGTAAGTTGGATTGGCCAGTATCACCATTATTACCCATAAGCCTATAGAAGCAAGCCTATAGGCGTATGTTGTTGGGTTTTCAGCGATTATATTGACTTGGATTTGGACAAAGGAGTATATTAAGGTAAATTTCATGGGGTAAATTAATGTTTGGCAGGCAGAGATCAGTGAAGAGAATGGGAGGGCAAATTAGTGTAGGAAACTTCTTGGTGGCTAACCAGCATAATTGGGAGATTGACTCGGTCATAAAGCCCAATTGCGTTCAAGTGATCTAATCGAAAAATTGAGATAAAAAAAAATATTTTTAAAAAATATTATATAAAAATGTATTTTATATAAATAATATTATATTAAACAATATTATATAAAAAATACTTTTAAATTAGTTGTGATAATAATTTACTAGTTGAATAATATTATAAATTAAAAAATTGACTACATTATTCAACAAAAACATGTGATCTTAGTGATAGAATATATTTTGTGACAATTAACGTGTGTTAGTCCGAGTGAAAGGGGTTCAGGCTCTTTAAGTATGTAGTTTTGAATTCGATTCTGATATTTATGTGTATGAAAATAATATCGTTGGGAGAGTTTTCGCTTAGACACCTAACTGTATCTCAAAAAATTAATTTCTCACCTATTGAATTGGGGGATACTCTGAAAAATCCAAAAAAAGAATGCATTCCATGACAAGGTCTACTAGGTAGTGTGTTCAAATTTTAGAAGTTACATTTTTTAAGAACCCTTACAAGGAAAGACATGGACCAGACCGACTTAGAGGCTGGGTCATAGGTTTTTTGGTCACACCGATTCACAGTTCATACAACTATGGTAAATAATCTTAGAAGGATTTGAGACATTTTGAGTGTGAACTTTTCATCATTAATAACTTGATTTTATAATATCTCAAAATTAAGTTCCATTATGGGGATTAGATTGTTTAAAGATATATATTAAAAAAAATAGATGTTAAAGAAATTGATCAAAAGAATTAATGTTAAAAAAATTATTTACATTTGATTATGATAGTTAAAATGTAATTTTTTTTGGTCAGTGACTCTCCCAACATTTTAAAGAAACATTTTAAAATTCACGGAAAGAAACAAAGAGGGATTCATTTTCTAATCTCAACAAGGCTGTGCCGTAAAGTTTGACACTATTAGTAGGCCAGTTCATATTGTTAGGCAAATTCCACAGGACTTCTGAATTTTTTTTTTAACTCATCAATTTGAATTAAAAAGATAATCTCTCTCATAATTGTAGGTTTCTCCTATTACATGAAGTGAGGTCCGGGTAAAGGTAATAAGTTTAATTCCCATCTTTTTTTTTTTTTGGTGCTAGTTTAATTCACAACTAAATAAGAAGAAATCAACATGAGAAAATCTTTAGCTTAATTAACCACGAGGATGAAATAACAAGGTAAGTTGGATTGGTCAGTATCACCATTATTACCCATAAGCCTACAGAAGCAAGCCTATAGGCGTATGTTGTTGGGTTCTCGGCGATAATATTGACTTGTATGTTGTTTCTTGGGTGGCCTGGGTTCTCGGCGATAATATTGACTTGGATTTGGACAAAGGAGTATATTAAGGTAGATTTCATGAGGTAAATTAATTTTTGGCAGGCAGAGATCAGAGAAGAGAATGAGAGAGCAAATTAATGTAGGAAACTTCTTGGTGGCTAACCACCATAATCATAAAGTACAATCACGTTTAAGTGATTTAATCGAAAAATTAGGATAAAGAAGAAAATATTTTTAAAAAATATTATATAAAAAATTACTTTATATAAATAATATTATATTAAAAAAATTATATGAAAAAATACTTCTAAATTAGTTATGATAATAATCTACTAGTTGGATAATATTATAAATTAAAAAATTGTCTACATTATTCAACAAAAAGTATGTGATATAGTGGTAAAATATATTTTATGACAACCAACGTGTGTTGGTCCGAGTGAAAGGGTCTCAGACTCCTTCAACATTTGATTTTGAATCGATTTCAAAATTTATATGTATGAAAATAATACTGTTAGGAGAGATTTCCGCTTAAGTATTTGACTGTACATCGAGAAATTAATCTCTCGCATATTAAGTAGAAAATACTTTGAAAAAAAAATGCATTCTATTACAAGATCTATTAGGTAATGTGTTCAAATTCTACAAGTTACATTTTTTAAGAACCCTTACAAGTAAGGATATGAACTAAACCAACTTAGAGGCCAAGTCACAGATTTTTTAGTCGAACCGATCCTATTTATACAACTATTGTAAAGAATCTTAGCAGGATTTGAGACATTTTGAGTGTAAACTTTCATCATTAATAACTTGATTTTATAATATCTCAAAATTAAGTTCCATTATGGGGATTAGATTGTTTAAAGATATATATTAAAAAGAATAGATGTTAAATAAATTGATAAAAAGAATTAATGTTTAAAATAAGTTATTTACATTTGATTATGATAGTTAAAGTGTAATTTTTTTTTTGTCAAAGAATCTCTCAACAATTATGTTCTCTAGAGTTTGAACAATTACTTTATCTTTTTTAGGTTTGAACTTTGGTCATCTCTTTAAAAGTGTAGTTTGTTTATCACTACACTCAATCCTTTAAAATGTAATTTAAAAATTTATTTTATTTGGGTGCTATAAAATAAAATTATTTTTAATTATAAAATTACTAAAAAACACAATTATAGGTTTATATTAAGTACAAATTTACACTTGAAGAAGAGTAATATGGTAAATTAACATATTATTTTTAGTAGAATTGATTATACTCATCCAAAAAGCTTACTTTTTTTCTATTCTAATGGAATTAATTTTGATTGCCTTGAAAATTATGGTAATCAATTCCCAAACATACCAAAAATATTGTTAGAATTGATTTTAAGTTGCTAGAAGTGTTTCTAGCCAGTTTAAAATACTTTTTCCGGTTCAAAATAATTGTTAATTTAAAAGTTTTAACTTGTTTCAATTTGTGTGTCACTTTAGAATATTAAGGAGATATTCATTATTATTTTCCAATTTTACTCTTAACCCTAGTTATCTTTATTAAATATGCTAATAACTATATGTATTTATTAATTTCATTTTTCTAAAATATCTCAACTAATAAAATCTTATCTCTCTCCTTTGCATTAAATTCATTTCTTATCCTTAAAGAGAGTGTTAACGAAAAAAGAGATAAAATTATTAAAGTGAGTGAGTGTATAAATGAGGTTATAATTTTAATAAAAGAGTAATTTTGTCAAATTAATTTATTTTTTATTATGAGAAATATTTTATCTTCTTACTCTAATTCTTTTAATTATTAAATAAAAAAATTATTTAATATTTTTTATATTCTTAAGTTATTAGATGTATTTATTTTTTTATTTAATATTTTTTAAATATTAAAAAAATTATTTAAAAAACTTGTAAGAAAATATAACATTACTTTTTTACTATTATTAAGTTATTTAATAACTTTTTAAATCTGTATACAAACTTTAAATTGACATTATTTTGAATCAGATGGAATATAAAACAAACAAGTACCTAAAGATGGATATAAAGAGCCATGTAAGAATTTGGGATTTGAATCCCTTGCAGGGATGTCAATTTTATCCTCATCTGCGAGTATTTGCGAGTATCTGTGGGTAATATCTGTCAAATTTTTCTCACAAATATAAATATATGTTTAGTGTTATTCTCGTTTAATAAATGGGGTGGGGGTGGGGAAAGTGGTAGTTCTTTTGTCCAAGTACAGCATTCTCAAAAATTTATATAAATATTTTATATAAAATTATTAAAAAAATTAATTATATAAATTAAAATATTATAAAATTATATAAATTAAAAATATTTTAAGTGTTTGACATTATTTTTAGATTAAGTTATGTTGGATAAATTTTGAAAAATTATAGTATTATACATTTTTTCATTTTTTTTTTTTATTTTTTTTTTAATTTTTTTAATTTTTTTTTATAATTTATTGGATACTTCATGCGATATTTACTGATATCCATTTATCCAAAAAAAAAATAAACGAATACCTACACAGATATAAAAGCAGAAGCAAGAACAAATATTATTCCCAAAAATGGAAGACAGAAAGCTGCTACCCATCTCCACCCCCCGTTGCCATCCCTAATCCCTTGCTATCCTGATGCTATTCTATGTATCTCCACCCAAAAAAGCATGAGTTCAACAATTTTTTTTTAAATATTGTAGAATCCACGTACCTAGACGAAGATAAAATTAAAATTTTAAAATGGTATTTTTAGAAAAAGAAGAAAGGAAAAAGAAAGAGGCAGATAACAATGGAACCTATAATATCACACAACTTGATAAAAAAATAGTCTCGTTATTTATTTAATTAAAATTTATTTTATTTTATTTAATTTATTTATAAAATTATTTTATATATTATAAAAATATTATAATTATATATAAAATAATTTAATATTTTTTATATTAATATATAATATAATTATAATATACATAATCTAATATATATAAAATATTTAAAAATAAAAAAATGATGTTCTTACATATTTTTGTTTAAACATTATTTTTTATATTCTTTTTTAATGGTTATAATTAAGTAAGAAAAAATAATAATAAAATAAATATAATAAATAATATTAAAAAATATAAATATATATATATATATATTATTAATAAAAATATTAAAACTGTAAAAATACTACGTAAGTGCCGTTAACTGTTAAATAGCTCATTAACTATTGAAAAATATTTTATACCCCAAAAAAGAGAGACAGCAGAGAGACAGCATCCGATCCAAGAATTTGATCAGACTCAGAAGTAGTTTCATGCTTCAACGCCCCTTCTTCCTCTCTCAAGGCAAAGAAACAAAATGATTGTTTAGTGAAACTTAGTGGCCCCACACAGGCCAATGCTTTCAACATTGACATAAATGAAACTCCGATTTTATGTTTGGAATGAATAAAAATAAAAAATAATTTAATTTAATTTGATTAAATTTAGAAATTAAAATTTATATTTAAAATTTAAAAAATAAAAATTAAATTAATTTAAAAATTAAATTTTATATTTAAAATTTATTAAAATGATAATTAATTTAATTTAGTTTTATTATTTTATATTTTAATTTTTATGAAAAATAATTAAAAATAATTATTAAAGATAAAATAATCTATTTATCTTAAATCAAATTAAATCTTAATAAAATTTATTAAATTTAATATAATTTCTAAAATAAAAAAATTTATTAAATAAAATTCATTAAATTTTAAAAATCAAATCATTCCTTATTTTTTTACATTTTAAATACATCCACGGGAAAAGAATTATTGAAACTTAACATGCATGTCCAATGAGTTATTTTTGTCTTCTTACTCAAGAGTTAAGAAAATTTGCTGTTGATTAATTGAAATTGTTTGTCCCCGAGATCTTCTAATCCCAATACAGAAATTTAAGTTACTATATACTAGAATATGCTTTGACGTTTCACAAATATCCTTTTTGGCTATACATATGCTCACCCACACAGTAATAATAATTGCCCATAAGGTTTTTTTTCACATATTTTAAATAAGGATGACATTTATTGATTATCTTAATTTGTTCATCAACTTACTCATCAATAAATTTTTTCAAAGTCACCCATATACGAGGGCTTGGTCTTCTTATATGCACCATGCATTTACATCCTCAATCTGAGTCATAGATTAGGAGGATTTACCAATTTAAAATGATCAATAGTTAAAATTAATCAATGTCTACTTGTTAAAAAGGTAAACCTAAACTCAATCACCCCATTGCTCCGCCACCAACTAACATTTGACCTCATTAGAACGCGACCCCAACCACCACCTAAAATGCAGTCGCTAGCAACCCACGAACCATAACTGGCAACCTCCCACAATTGGATCACCACCACCCCTGAACCTCCATCGCCACCCAAACCCTGTACCACCCTATCATAGTCACCACCGTTAGAGCTCTCCAACCAGACCTAGCATTAGCCTTTGAACCAAGTCGCACCTGACCCACCCTCGCTACCACCAAATCCGCCACACCAAACCATATCGCCAACCACCACCTCAAGCTTAGTCGTCAGCGACCCGGTAGCTAGAACCATATCAGCCACCAAACCTAAACCACCTCAGACCCTCTTCATTCTTAGCCACCCACGATCGAACCTAGGCCCAACAATTCTCTGTCGCATATCCTCATCATCAATCTACCCAGATCAAACCCCGGACCATCTCGCCATCATGCCAGTGCCATTTCGATACCAGACCCGCCCAAGTTAGGGTATTGTCGAACCTAACTCCCTTCTCCCGTCTATTTGTATTTCATATGTTGTCAATAGAGACCTTGCTGCCATGGGAAAGGTAGAACACGACGAATCTAAGGACGAAAAAGGACGGCAAAGAGGAGGAGTCCTCTTCCGTTGTCTTCCACAGCTCCAATGACTTTCAAAGCCTTCACAACCATGGGCTGCAATTTTGGATCTCGAGTATTATTTAAACCTACTATAGCAAGCAACTTTAAGGTGCATGCGTGCACCTTATCATGCACCTCCTTAAGATAAGGTGCATAACAAAATTCTACGTACATGAGATATATGAAAGAAATATATGTGCAATTATCATTATCCATGCTAATCAATTCTCTTTTTTGTTACATCTCCTATGGTGAATTACAATGCCAATCAATTTTTATTTAGTGGTTTAAGTGTGTTCTATCTCACCTATATAGAAAAATTAAAATTAAAAAAAAAAGTAAGAAAGAAAGATGTGACTATCCATGACAACAACAAAAATGATTATTTAAAAAATGTCAACTAGTGAAAGTAGTCAACCCTAACCTAATAATGGGAATCAACATGTGAATGGCAGACGAAGGACATACTTAGCACAGTAAAGGAATTTATGTTTAGGAAAATGTTAGTCTTACACTCTTTTTTAGGGGTGAATTACTATTTATACATTTTTTAATGGTTGTGATTAAGTGAGAAAAAATGATAAAAAAAAAGTATGCATAATTAATAATATGGGGAGGGGTGTAAAAAGTAATGTGAAAAAAAAATTAAAAAAATCAGAATTAGTATGTTTATCCTTTTAAAAAAAACCATACTAGTTTGACCCGCACAATTTTGATAGGAATCAGTTACTTGTAAGGTTTAGGTGCATGATAATGTTTAAGTGTATAGTAAGTGACTTATACTTTAAAATTTAAATTTTGAAAAACAATAATTATTAGAAAGATCTTTTAATTATGATAACGTTTATAGTTAATCTCATAATAGTTAGAAACAAAAATAGGAAAATAAATATTGATAATTTGTGTATATTTCTGAATGAATAAATACAAGAGAGATAGCTTTATTTATACAAGAAGGCAACAGAAAAGGAAAATAATAAATTATAATTATGTAATAACTTAAATTAATTTTGTATTACATTAATTACAATCATTCTTTAAAATAATCGTGATCAATCATAATTTATCACACTAATATCCCTCCTCAAACTCAAGTAGGTATAGAAGAAACTAACTTGAGTTTGGAAATTAAAGTGGAAAAACGGTCAGGATGATGAGCTTTGGTAAACAAATCAACTAGCTGATCAAGAGTGCCGATGGAAATAAGACGAAGAGCACCACGAATAATGTGTTGACGGATAAAGTGGCAGTTGATCTCAATATGTTTGGTGCGCTCATGAAAAACATCATTGTGAGCAATATGAATAGCACTCTGATTATCACAGTGAAGAACAGTGGGAGAAGACTGAGAAAAACTCAAGTCTTCAAGAAGCCAACGTAACCAAAGTACCTCAGATGTGGTATCGGCTAGTGCCCGATATTCTACTTCAATACTGGAACGTGTAGTTAAAGTTTGTTTCTTGCTTCTCCATGAATAAGTGCATCACCAAGAAAGATACAATAACTAGTAATGGATCATCAGTCAATGGGATCTCCACCCTAATCAGCATCAGAATAAGCCTGGAGAACCAAGGAGGAGTTGGCTGAAAAATGAAGTACATGAAATAGAATTCCTTTTATATACCGTATAATACGTAGAACAACAACATAATGAGTAGTGTAAGGAGCTGACATAAATTGAATGACTATATGAATAACATATGAAATGTTTGGATGAGTAACAGTAAGATAAATTAAAATACCAACCAACTGCCAATAGAGAGTATGATTATCAAATATAGTACCATCCAGATGTGTAAATTTGACATTAGGTTCTAGAGGAGTGGACTCGGTACGACTATCAGAGAGACCGGCTCAAGAGATAAGATTCAAAGCATATTTAGCTTGAGAAAGAGAAATAACATCAGCAAAAGAAAAGATTTCAAACCCCAGAAAGTAAGTGAGAGGTCCAAGATCTTCAATCTCAAAATGCTGACTCAAGAACTGTTTAAACTTAGTAATGCTTATAGTATTATCATCAGTAATAATCATATCATCAATATAGAGAAGTAACATAACAGTACATCTATCAGTTTTGTGAGTAAATGAGGCAGAATCATGTGCACTGGAGGAAAAACCAAACTGATTGATAGTACTGTGAAACTTGGCAAACCAGGCTCGAGGTGCTTGTTTAAGACCATATAAAGCCTTTCGAAGACGGCAAACCTTATTTGGTGGACAAGTGTAACTAGGAGGTGGATGCATATAAACTTCTTCTTCTAAATCACCATTAAGAAAGACATTCTTCACATCCATCTGATTTAGAGTCTATTTCTGAGTGGCTGCAATAGTAAGGAGAGTACGAACAGAAGTGATGCAAGCAACATGTGTAAAAGTTTCCTCATAATCAATGTCATATTCTTGAGTGAAACCTTTGGCAACCAAACGAGCCTTATATCGCTTAATAGATCCATTAGAACGAGTCTTGATCTTGAACACTTATTTACATCTCACAAGTGCCTTACAAGAAGGAGAATCAACAAGGTCCCAAGTATTACTGTTCTCTAAAGCCTGTAACTCTTCTTGCATAGCATGCTGCCAATGAGGATTTGTGGAGGCTTCTTGATAGGACTGAGGTTCATGTAAGTGAAGCATGGTAGAAAAAAATGATAATCACGAAGATAAATAGGTTGAGTTCTTACCCTAGTTGGACACTCAGAAGGAAGAGAGGTGCAATGACAGGTGCAGGATCTTCGTCTGGAACAACGTCATCGGGAGTGGCTGACACATCGGAAGTGACTGAAGTCTCATTGGAGGAACCTGCATCAGAATCACTAAGAAAGAAATCAATAAAGAGATTAGTAAAAAACGGAGTCGAATTGGAGGTGAATGACTTGAACTTTGAGAGTGAGGAGAACATGGTGTCTTCCCAGAATACGACATGACGGGAGATACAAATGAGTTGAGAAATTGGATCCCAACAGTGATAGCCCTTATGTTCAATGCCATAATCAAAAAAGCAATAGAGACATGCTCGAGGCTCAAGTTTAGCGTACTCATGAGGTTGAAGGAGAACAAAACAAGCACAACAAAAAACTTTAAGAGATTTATAATATGGAGAAGTATGGTGGAGACGTTCAAAGGGAGATACACTACTCAGAACAGATGAAGGAAGACGGTTGGTGACATAGGCAACGTTGAGAGCGGCTTCACCCCAAGCACATTCAGGACAAGAGGAGGAGATGCGTATAGCTCAGATAGAATCAATGATATGACAGTGTTTTCTTTTCGCACAAGATGGATGTGAGAACAAAAAGTTGAAGATGTGCAGCCTGAAAACGGAAAGCAATCAAAAAACAGAGGCTAAAATTGGTCAACAAAAAATAGATAGGGAATAGTGTCTGAAAAAAAATAGAATTTAGGATTGGATCGAGAGTTTAGACGTTTTGATACCAAGTTAGAAACAAAGATAAGAAAATAAATATTGATAATTTATGTATATTTCTAAATGAATGATTGAATACAGGAGAATTAATCTTTATTTATACAAGAATATAATTGTACAGAAAAAAAAATTATAATTATGTACTAAATCAAACTAATTCTATACTACATCAATTACAATTATTTTTAAAAATAATTATGATCAATCACAATTTATCACACTATCTATTAATAAGAATGCTTGATCATAGAAAAAAAAAAGTTACTATCAGAAAAATGGCATTTGTTTCTTTTATTTTTCTCGATTTGTATCAGTACCCGGGACATGCAAGGAAGTTGCGATAATCACATCCAGGTCAAAAGGACCTTGTCATAACTGGTTAGACACAAAGTGCTGACTAAGACTAAGAATCAACTAAAAATGTAAATTAAAATATTTGTCTTCTCATTATTATTATTAGTATTTTTATTCTCTGTTCAAACAATTTGTTTGACCAAACCAGTCAATGACTTGCAGTATTGAAATTACTAGCGAAAGTATTGTATTTTACTTAACAAGAGATTGAATTGGTCTAATGGCGGTAGAACAATTCCTCCTTTCTATAGGCGGCGCTTACCTTTGCAATTGTGAACTCAATTATGTCTTAATCATATTCTCCGATTACCAAGCTTGGAGAAGAAGAGCAGGACATCTTGCTTCAAATGTCTTTCAATGGATTTTGAACTTGAGCTCCGTTGGTCATGCATCTTTGTGATTGAGTGGCCACTAATATAAAAGCCCTGCAGTCATGTCAAAGGAGTCATAAGTGAGTACCCAAAATTATCTAGTTTTCTAAAATTTTCACGCATATCCAAAATAATGGGGGGCCAAAAAAATTAGTCACAAATTACCCCTCCTTTCTCTATCCCTCCAACCTCCTCCATCCAAACATATTATGGAAAAAAGAAAAAATAACTAGTGGAAGAGGTAACCTGAAGAGCATATGTCAAAACAGGCAACGGCAGGAGTAATTGCGGTCTACAGTAAGGATGGCATTGTTATTAATTATGATTATGATTGGATTGTAATAATACTATCTTGTTGGAGTAGGTCACTGGTAATGGGGACAAGGAGGAAGAAGGGGTAGGGGACCACTTTGGACTGACTTGGTATTGCTATTTCAAAGGTTCATGAATATTGTTGAGAGCGTGCTTACATTATGGCTGTCTTTCCCTTTTATTTAAGTGCTCCCTTAGCTTGTGTTCTATTTGAAGTCATAAATTGATGTTATCATCATGACATGAGTAACATCTAAGAAAATGTTCAAACGGTCATTCATTTCTAGAAGAGAAGACCATGTGTTTCTTTGTCTTTTTCTTTTTTCAATCGAATTAATATCTACTTTTCAAATAATATATGCATCGAAAAAAATTATGCAATTCAAGCCAAAAAATGCATTAGCTCCATATATTTTTATAAGAAAAAAATCCTCTAAACTAAGATTAAATCTATCATAATTTTAATCCACTAAATAATTCAACGAGTAGTTATATTATCACTAGAAATACTCGCGGTTCAATTTAGATCGATTTTGAATTAAAAAACCAATTAATCAAAATAATATTATTTATATAAGTTTGAATTGAATTAGATTAATTACATTCTAAAAATTAAACTAATCCAAACAGATTTAAATTAGTTTAGATTTCATTGGTTTAATCAATTTTTGACAAAAATAAATTTAACCCTAGAATATTGTTAGTTAAAAGTAATTTAGTCTATTATAAAGAAAGAAAAAAAAGAAATAAGGGAAATAAACATAAAAATAGTCCATTTCACATGCTTAAAATAATATTTGATCACATAAAATGAGAAAAGTGTTAAGAAATTAGAGTTATTACAAGTAAAAATATAAATTCAATAACAAATAGATATATTATATAATGTTAATCAATTTGTATTAGATTAGATTGGTTTTGAAAATCAAAACAAAAAATTGATCCAATCCAATTAGTTTTTTAAAAAAATAAAACAAAAAATAACCAAGTTTATTCAGCTTTGATTGGAATTATATTTTTCTATTTAGTTTTCAATTTTAGATTGGATTTGAATACTCCTAATTCTTGCTTGTTCATTTTAGAGATAAACTCACTTTTAGATGAATATTGTCCACTTTCATAAATTTACAACTTTGTGAGGGTGATCATGCAAATCAGCTGGCTGTGTGAATGTGAATAAGTCAATCATTATCAGCCTCCATTTGCAGGTTAACAAGTCTCTCCTCCACACACACATTTAGGGTTTTTTTTATTTTGGCAAGAAAAGCTTCCAGGTAGAGAGAGGCTTTCCCTAAACTGCATTTGTTAAATGGGGCAACACCAAATTAGAAAGGGTCTCCAGAGGATTTGGGGTACCACAAAATGTAGGTAAAGAGAGGCTTTCTCTAAATGCATAGGTATCATGTAATTATCCAATTAGTTAGCAAGAAATGTGTTATTAATTCACAAGCATCAACAAATTCCGTAAAGTAAAGCAGAACCACCTAGGACTTGTCTCTGTCGACAAAATGTTCCCAGAATAGTTGCCCTGCATTCTGTAATGAAAATGGACGGAGTGGTTTAGATGTAAAGTGATACCAAACCATAAGCCTGGGAACCTACCTTCGTTTCAAATGACAGCCAATATATTTAACTTTACAGATGCCAAGTGTTAATTAGAGAAAACATGCTACTTGAAAAAAAAAATTATTTATTTCTCTAGGATGAACGTGAACTAGCAGAAAATCAGCATATTACACTGACTTTAGGACTTGCAAAAAATTAAACTTTTCCTTTTACATCTTAAAAAAAAAAAAACACCCTTTCACTAGATGTGAATGAATAAACAATTAAGTAAAAACGTAAAGCTTGGGCTTCCAGCCTAAGAATAAATTAAATTCTTTGGGAAGCTGCTAGTCATTCTTATCAAAGTGCCCGAGTAACAGTTTTAAACTCATTCAAGCAAGATTGGAGTATCTTCTGACGCTTTTGAAGAGACTCTCGTTCAGTTTGCAGCACATCTATGGCACCGGGAGCAACAAACATGTCCATGAATTTCTCATCATTCAGAGCAAACAAATCTAACCCAAGAGCCACCACAAGCCGATCTCGGCTGCACAGTGTAAGCAAAACAAAGAACGTATTGCCAAAATGAGGTTATGATTTGAATTGAAGTAAAAGTATAGCGTCAACATAATCAAATGAAGGAACAGGGCTATACCAGCTACTGTTGTATTGACCAGGAAAATGTTATTCTAAATGAGCAACTGCCTAGTTTTTCTTATCCATACCATACATATATTTATCAAATAGCCACAAATAACTAAAAGTGACCAAACTTGATGGAAGTTTTAGCTAAACTTTAGGAAGATCCTGAATGGTAATCAAAATGTTAAAAATAAATAAATAACTAAATAAAATAAACAAGTAGCCATTATTTGCAGAGTGAAAAAATGAAATAAAATTATAAAAATAACTGAGGGTTCCAGTTAATTTGTCACTGCTAGGTGATGGGTCAGAAACAGTATGATTATCTTGGATGGAAAGTATGTGATATACGACATCTTAAAATAGGACAGAAAAAGGTATGAGTTGGAGTATTTCCAAAAAGGAAATGCTATATGGACAAATATAAAAGAGGTCAAAAGAAACAATTAATGTGCAGAACCATTATATTGCAAGTAGATTTATGCAGAAAGGTTTCAATGTCACACTGCAAAGATCCAAAAAGTAAATCTAACGGTGCAAAAGGAGGTGAGTTTTTGTATATGTAAAGTGCTGTTTGTAATTACTTGTATAGCATCATCCTTTTCAAAGTGACAACATTGTGCTCTCAGTTATAGCATAAACTGAAAACTTGTTTAAGCACCGCATTTACATATTTACATTGCAAGCATCAATTGGTCTTAAAAAAACAAAGAAACTTACCAAGGGGTTAGGAATCCAGAATTTAATGTTGATGTCACGCCTCGCCTAACAAGAACTTCACGTATACATACAAAATGCTGGGCCGCTGAAAAACAGATTTCTGAATAAGCTGAACCTGTTCCATCCCCATTTCCAAATAAAAGATCACCATTTTGCACTCTAACATGGTCAGAGTTTTTGCTATTTCCAGTCATTCTAGACACTCTCTTTCTTGGTCCCATGTCATTGCAAATTCCAAGTTCTTTTTTAGCCCCACCATATAGTGGATCACCTGGCTGATCAGGAGATGGGGTTTCAGGGATAGTCAAGTGGCTTTCATGCAAAGCGTCTCTAACTTCTGCAGCTTTACCTGGGGTGGTGTCTTGTGCGTTCTTTTCTGGGGGTATATTTTCCTGATCCCTCATTGCGTCATGGGAAGCTGAACTTGTATCACTCAACTCAAGAAAAAACGAAGAGGCTGAAGCATGGCTGAATTTTTTAAAAGAGGGAACATTTAGGCCATAACATGGTTGAAAGTCATTAACATAGCAGACCTGTGAGTATGGACTGGTAACTGAATCAAGGTGGTGCCTAACTAATTGTTTGCACTGCTTAGCAAGATCTTTTATGAAGCGACTGTAAGCACACCTTAAAGCAGCATGAAAACCTACGTAGCCATCCATGTTTCCTGTTTTACTCCCATCTGTAAGCAAAAAAAACCACCACTTAGCTTTTCTAATAAGTTGTAAGAAATAAAGAAAATTAATGGAGATGCAATTTCATGTAATCACCATTCAATTCTGTCAATGCCCTACAAAGGAGTGTATCAAAATTAGACAATTGAAATGTTTAGAATCCAAGGACAATTTAAGAAGAGGTCGAAAATTCCAGGAAATTGACATAAAATGAAATGAATTAATTTCCCCTAAACATGACATAAAATAAGTTAAAATAAGAGGATAATTTATTTATTGGTGTATATTTCAATTCTGGAAAGACAATAAAAAATTCTGTGCCTAAACAAAAGGAGAATTGGGATTCCAAAGGAACTCTGAAAGATATTTAAGCTAAAGAAATCAAACCCCACAAAGCAATGACTTGATGCCTTTGAGTTGGAAACAGAAAAAGAAAACAACTATGGAAGAAATTTTCCAACATTCTAGTAGTGAAGACAAAGAACCTATTAACTTCAAAATAAAAGGTTTGTCCAACAAGGAGCTTCACTTACATTCTGAGTCATGATTGCGGTTTCTTTCTAGAGCCAAATCAAATAAGTTTCCTAAAACAAAAGCAAGCCGGTCACAAGCAGTGTCAAGAAGAGGAGCAAGCCATGATCTAGCAGCAGCACGTGCAATTTCTGCTGCAGCCTCTGTTATTCCTCTTCCCCCACCTCGGCCAGCATGGGCAAGTAATATATTTGCAACCTGTAAAAAGGATACCAAAGAATTTAAAATTGAAAGAAAAAAATAATGTTCCCAAATAAGTTCACTGAAAGGTAAAGCACCTTCTCCCTTGACACTGGGGGGCATTCAATGGAATATGCAGCACAGCGAAATTCATGGATAACCCTCTCAAAAGCAGCTCCTCCATAAAGACGAAGAGTAGCATTAGGAGGATTTATATCTCTAATGACGCCAGGCCAAGCCCCAATACCACTTTGAGACTGCTCTTCAGCTGTTGTTTTCCCCCACTGCTCAGGGGAAGGATCTGCTGCACCATCAATAAATGCACCCTTCACCAATGGAAAACTAGATAGTTATTAACTTGAAATATATATCCATAATCATCAAAACCATTTGTTAAAAAGAAGTTTAAAAATTGCAGCTTACTTGTGTAAGTGAATTGCAAAGAAGCCTAGTATAAATGCTAACAGTTTAGGCCAAGATGTTGAAAGTAAGTGAAAGGTCTAGTTTCAATAGTAATATACATCTTCAATCAGAAGAGAACACAAGTGAAAATATTAGAAACGTTTGCTAAATATACATAGCCCCATGAAGATAAGGTTTCAATAGTTACGAGTGTTCTTGCAATAAAATTGGTTTTGTACACACTGTCAATATGGTTCATAAGTTCATGACTAAGTAAATATATTTTGTCATAACAATTACCCACCACATGGTTGCTGATAGAAGCTGTATACAGCATTGCGAATTTCCGAAGATGAGTAACATCTGAGATGGCCTGTATTTTTGAATCCATTCTAGCAAGTTCAGCAGTCACTTCACTGCAGCGTTGCTCAAGCAATGCAAGAGTTGCTGGCGCAGCTTCTTTGAATTTCTTCTGAAGCTCAGACTCCAAATAATCTCTCAGACGGACAAAACCAATATAGGAGCTAAACTTTTCTTCATCAAAACCCCCCTTGACATCTTCACGGAGATGATGAAGAACCTCTGAGTCCACCCGAGAAATCTGCCTGCGGAACTCATCATTTGAAATATTACCCCGTTCTTTAGGCAGGGCCACAAAAAAAGGGCGAGTGCTATCTCCAAGGTAACCACTTGCACTCAAATAGCGATCCACTTCCCACCGGTCACTAAATTCCTGTGTGCATTAGATAGCTGATCATCATCAGAACCAACCCCTAAATAACATTATACTATGTGTAATTACATACTTCTACTACCTAAACACAACTTCCAAGAGCCACAAGACCTATTTCACATTCTCTTGAAGATGTCATAAATTTATTCATACTGTTTTGGGGGCTGCCAAGCAAAGAAATAGACCATCATATTTAACTATTGTAACAAACCAACACCGTTCATACCTTGAGACGATTGTCAAATTTGGAAACAACAATTACTGTCCGTCTAAATGTTGGATCAATTTCGCGAATTGCATCCAGCCACAATGAGGAGCACCATTCCACGCTACTTTGCTGAAGGAACAAGAGAATGCGGTGTGGTGGACTAGTCAATGACTTCACCATTGAAATAATTTCTTCAGGCGTGTTCTCCGGTTCACCCTTCTTCGCCTGCCAAATAAGTTTCACACCATCAAAATACAATTTAGCATAAACAAGACATTTAAAGCATAGTTACCAGGTTCTCTCAGTAACCCGGCAAACTGCATACCAATTCCAACATATCGCGTACCGCATACTAATTCGTGGTACTTCGCAATGTAAAGAAAGCCTTGTGATCATAATGGCAAGAAGTGACGAATTGCATACCAGAGAGTATTGCAAACCTGGTAACTATGATTTATAGTAGCATAAATGTCAAACCTTCTGTCCTCATAAAAGCCACACAACCCACCTTAAGAACAAAGCCTGGGGTATCAATAACAGTGAGGTTCGGACAATGCGCATATTCAGCTCTCATTACAATAGGCTTAGGAGAAACTGCTGTCCTAGTTTTCTTCAAAAGTGCCTCCGTTCTTGACTTAATAATGTCAGCAATGGTAGATGCCAAAACCACAGGACTTCCATACTCTTCTGAATCCTCCTCCTGTGTTTCCAACACCCAAGTTTCATTTTTTTTTTTTGCATGATTAAACACATTGTCACACACAATCACATAAAAACAAAAACAGAGCGATAGACCAATGAATTGCAAACTTCTGGCCAACAAAAATAGTAAATTGAAAACCCTAAACCTGGAAATCTGAGTGACTGATACCAATCTCCAAAATTCTATCACTAAATTCAAACTGTAAATGTGAATAATTCAAATTCAAACAAAACCAAATTGAAGAGTTGTTGTGAAAAACAGAGTGATAGGCCAGTAAATTACAAAGTTCACAAAAATAGTAAATTTAAAACCCTAAACTCTGAAATCCAACTAACCGACACCAATTTCTAAAATTCCGTCACTATATTCAAACTGTAAATGCTAATAATTCCAATTCAAACACAACGAAATTGAAGAGTTGTTGTGAAAAACAGAGCCATAGACTAATGAATGGCGAACAAAAATAGTAACTTTTAAAACCCTAAACTCTGAAATCCAAGTGACTGATACCAATTTCCAAAATTCCATCACTAAATTGAAACTTTCAATTAATAAATTCAAATTCAAACAACAAGAAATTGAAGAGTAATTGTGAAAAGCTCTCTCTCGAAGTTTTGAGACCTGAAAGCGGCATCGGGGTTCGAAGGCGGTGGGGTCGTGAACCATTTGGAGGATGAGGGGTCTGCGAGTGCCCATCTCGACCTCGCGGACGTTGAAGCGGAAGCCGAGGAGGGCTTCGAGGAGGGAGCTCTTGCCGTCGGACTGGCCGCCGAGGGCGACGATCTCAGGGATCGGGAGCTTCTCGCCGAAGGCCACGGCGGCGGCCTGGAGGCGGTTGTAGGCCTCGAAACGGCGGGATGCCGAGGAATCGAGGGAGTTGTTGGGGTGCGGGTGCTTCCTGGACAACATGGAGGAAGATTTGTCGGATGGGGTTTTGGTGGGAGTGGTGAAGGAAGAGGTGTTGTTGTTGGTGGTGGTGGTAGTGGTGGCTGCCATTGATGGTGATGGTGAATTGGTGTGTGTGGTGATTGATGATGACAGAGGTAGAGGAAGTATGAGTGAGTGAGGGAAGATTTGAATTTTGTTTTTTACTTTTTTGTCAACAGGGAAGATTTGAATTTGAATTTGGCAATGTAGCCGTAGGTCAGAGTTGGAAAATGAATTTGGGACTTGGGGCTTTCTAATAGGCCTTTGGCTTTGATCTTCAGGGCTCAGGCGTATTCTTATGTTCTAGTATTTGAATTTTGAAATGAGATTTAAAAAAAATAGAGTAAAATAGTATTTTGGTCATTGAAAATCTCAAAATATACTTGGCTCATAATTTTGTTTTTGATCTAAATTATATGTATTACTCATTTTGTGAATTATTTTTAAGATTAAAATGCAAAGAATTCCTTTCAATTATAAGTTATTTTTACAAAACTTTATTGTAGTTCAAGATTCAACAACTCAATTTCTTGAATTTTATAAATTGTACAAAGTAGTATAAAGAAAATAAGACAAAGATAATTTTATCGTATATTTGTAGAAAGTTGATTCACGATACAAACTTGTGAGAAAAGAAAACAAGAACAAGGCAAAATAAACAAATAACAAAATCCAAGTAATCTGATGTCCACATGCTCAAACAAGACAAATGCAAAGCTGCATATATCAAAGCTATTATATTAACCTTTAAGAAATATACTTTCCTCATGTGTAAGTTACAAAAGGCTCTTCAAAGAACTAAGGTATACACCTATCAAACCTGATTTAGCCCAACAAATTGTAGATTAATGCAAAGAAAGGCACACCTAACTCAGACCCATCTAATATGCCACAATGGTAACAGATCCACGGTAAACCCAAACCCCTTCCATTTACGTGCAAATTTAAACCCACTCGCAGAGCAAACATTATTAACACTTCCATTCTTATGAAACTTTCATGAAACTTACTCAAAAAGGAATTCAGCACCCTTGTATAACCCAATCTCCTACAGAGTAATGATAAAAAGAAAATGACCCCAGGCACAGGACATGAACACTTAATAATCGAACACCTTGGCAAACCCAACTTTAAAGTTAACCACACATCTGGTTAATACTTTATTTTATTGTGAAAATAATACATATAGTTTTCCACAAGCATCATGACTGATTAATATATTCCCTTTTACTGAATAGTTCCTAAACCGAAAGTATATACCCAATACATTATTCATTCTTAAATCAAAACTTTTTTAATAACTAACAAAGCTCAAAGCTTCTGATTTATTCCCTATTTCCTTCATCGTTTGCAACAATCCACAGAACCCAAGCCAAGCAACTTTTAAACAGGTTCATTTACTAACAGAAAATACAAGAACAGGACAAAATAGAAAAATAAAAGGAACATTGCTCCTATGCAATCAAATCAGTAGTTGCCCTAAATAGAAATTAAGCCACCATTTCTTAATCAAATTTCCCTACTATCCTCTAACATAATCAAACAATTCCTCTACTCATGGCCATTCAACATATGAACTTGACATTCTTTCAAGAAATTTATGTGCAATTAAAATAGAACATCATGTTAATGTGAGATTCCAACCTAAAACTAATTGGTATTAAGTGAAGTGGTCCAAGAGATATATAAATCACACTCGAAAGATTAAGGTAGATAATATAGGACTCTTAACACCCCCTTCCACAGATGTCTAGATAGAACAGGCGAGCCTAGCGAAGTAGGCCGGAGAAGCCTAGCAAAGTAGGTGATGGAAATGAGATCTTGATCCTGATACCATGTGAGAAACAAAAATAGGGAGACAAAAATTGATAAATTTGTGTATATTTCTGAATGAATGTATACAGAAGGATTAGTCTCTATTTATAGAAGAAGACTATTGTACAAAAAAAGAAAATAATAAAATATAATTATGTATTAAATCAATTACAATCATCCCTAAAATTAATCGTGATCAATCATAATCTCAATTATAATTAATCACGCTGACATCCCCCCTCAAACTCAAGTAGGTATAGAAGAAACTAACTTGAGTTAGGAAACCAAAGTGTGGAATCGACCAAGATGATGATTGAGTCTAAAGTCTGGAATCTAGAAGGAAGTATGGAGTCTGGAGTTTAGGACGGTAATCGGAGTCTAGAACGGAATCTGGAATCTAGGACAATAATCAAAATCTGAAACAATGTCTAAAATTTAGGACAGTAATCAAAGTCTGGAAGGAAACAAAGATGAGGAAAACAACAAAACTAAATCTGGGTTAGATGATGATTGGTAATGATTCGAACGAGTTCCATGAACTCTACACAACGAAAAGGAGAAATTCTTCTTAAGTAGGATACCATGACTCTGATATTATGTTAGAGTCCAACCTAAAACTAATTAGCATTAAGTGAAGTGGCTCAATAGATATATAAACCGCACTTGAAAAATTGAGGCAAACGATATGAGACTCTTAACAGTTAACCAAATTCATAGGACTAAACAAAATACACACAGCTTCGCAACACTTTCTTCTGTTTTCAAAATGGCCAACAAATTACAATCTTGAGACCTGTACAATCATTACAAGCAAGGGTTAAATCATGGCCATATAGCCCCTTACAATCATTACTTTTGTTTCATAATTTTTTTCCTCTTTTTATTTTTTATTTTTTGAAAATTTTCAATATTACTTGAAAAAGAATGTGTTCACACTCTTACAACATTTTAATGAAGAAAATTGTTCCCACTTCTAACAAAGTTTTATGGCAATAAACAAGTGTTTACCATTCAACACCTTCCCTAGCGCACAACCAGTAAACCTCTTGCATTATAACATGTTCTCAATGTAATTTGCAGCAATTCTTCCATAAGGAGTTGGTTTAATTATAATTATGAGGAAACAAGTCAAAATATTAATACTTAATAAATAAGGACTACATTAAATGATTTGATAACAGTAAAACCAAAGAAATTCAATTGAAATCACAAATTATCTCAATTATATTTTGTTTTGTAATAGTAGCTCCATTTGGCAATAATGTAGAGGCTTCAGAAAAGTCTCTTACCTAGTAACCATAATAATTAAGGAAAAATAGTTCTGGTGAAGTTCTCATAGTAAATTACCTTATTCCTCCATTGCCAATAACCACATGGTAGTTGCCCAAGTGTACTTCCAATTCCAATACTCCTATCTGCCAAAATGATTGAGGAGATTGGCTTTGATCCAATCCTAGAAATGTCAAGAGTAGAATTTGGTCCTATAGACTTGAAGGATCAATTCATTCCAAACTTCAAAAACTAAAGGAGAGTACTCTCTTAGGAAATATCAAGGCAGTCACATTTTGTTAGCAAGCCTCCTATCACTAAAGTATACATGAGAAAAAGGAAAAAAATAGGCTATGGGAAATCAGAGGATCAAATGGCAAGGGACACATTGTAACCTCTGCTAATAGCTGCCAGCTTATCAGTATAGTGGAGGAGAGAGTGATTCGGTTAGGATCTGTGCAAATATAAGAGAGAGAAAGGAAGAGGAGTAGGAGGCAAGAAAGAAGTGGGTAAGGAATTGGAGTGGAGAGAACCAGGCCACTTGAATGCCTAGGTTATCCAATATTTCCATTTTTTTAAGAGTTTTTTGTCTTTTTTATACAGTTTAGACCCCACTGATCTGATATCAACCCGATATTAGCTCAAGAAAGGAGATATATGTCTCTATTTTTTTGTGTTTGCGTGATTTCTGGTCCAATTTCTATCAACTGGTATCAGAGCTCCCGGTCTTGGGAGTTGTGGATGGTGAACACACGCATGGAAGCAAGGTTAGAGGCCTTGGAGAAGGGGTTCGAAAGATGGGAGGAAACCAACAAAGCAAGGATGAAGAGGAATGAAGAAGTTGAGGAGGAGTTGTTATGCCTGATACGTGAGTTCCCTCGTAGTAACGGTAATGGAGGGACGACGAACGAATCAGAATGTGAAGCAGGAAGAGGAGGAAGCTCCGTAAAGTTGAATCGGCAAACCCTTCTAGAAGATCAATGGAGGAAGTTAGAGATTATCGTGTTCTCCAACAACAACGTTTATGGGAAGGTAAACAAAGTCAAGCATTATATTCACGTGAATGTGATGGGTGAGAGGGAGAGGTTGTAGGCTGTCATGGTGGCACTGGAGGTTCAAGCCTTGAACTGGTTCTAGTGGTGGGAAGCGCAAACTCTGAATGTGACGTGGTCCGAGTTTCGAGCAATGGTCATTCGACGTTTCCAACCATCGATAGCCCAAAACCCATATGAAGTTCTATTGGGTATGTACCAAACAGGGAATGCTGGTGAGTTCAGAGAGGCATTTAAGTTTATTTTTTGTCTTCTCCGGCACATTAAAGAGGAGATTCTCAGGGGAATATAATTAAATGGCCTAAAGGAGGAAATAAGGACAGAATTGAAACTTTACAAGTTGGGCTCTCTATCAAATCTGATGGTCCAGGCCCAATTGATTGAGGAGAAGAATTAGGCTTTTAATAAGGGCGGCCCAAGCATGGTGAGGGGTGGGACTCAATCTAAAACTACTTAGGCAATTAAGACAATAATGGTGGATAATGGGCCTCGATCCAATATTAGTGCTGTAGTTAGAGGTAATAGTATAGAACCTATTTGAACTTCTTCTAGGCCCACTTACAGCAACAAAGCTTCCACATAAATGAGACCAACTAAAGGTTCAAGTAGCAATAGGGGGAAGGATGTTTTAGGAGATTATCTAATGCTGAATTACAAGAGAAAATGAAAAAATGTCTCTGTTTCATATGCAATGAGAAATTCAGTTTGGAGCATGTCTGTAAATTCAAACATTTCCATTTAATGGTGGTGGAAAATGAAAGGGAAACAAAAAAAATTACAAGGGAAGAAACAAAAGAAGAAGAAAAAGAATTGGAAGAGAAGGCACTGCAACTGTCAATCCATAGTATTATGGGTTTGACTTCAAAAAAAATCATTAACGTTGATGGGGGAAATAGGAGGAAAAAGGGTGGTGGTGCTTATAGAATGCGTTGCATCCAATAATTTTATAACCAAGAAAGTAGCTAAAGAGCTTAATTTACCTATCACTAATACCCCAACATACTTTGTGGAGGTTGGTGATGCCTATAAGATCATGTTTAAAGGAGTTTGCAAAGGAATTATCTTACAGTTGCAAGGAGTACGAATAGATCAAGATTTGTTCTTATTTGAGTTGGGATGAGCATATGTAATTTTGGGATTAGATTGGTTGGAGGGATTAGGAGAAATCGGAGCAAATTTCAAGGAGCTAACTCTAAAATTTGAGATGGATGGAAAAGATATAATCCTCAGAGGAGAACCTTCCTTGTCTAAGACTTTAGCATCCCTTAAGGCAGTGTATAAAGCCCTACAAGGTGATGGGGAAAGCTTCTACATTGAATATGAAGTGTTGCCATACTTGCAACAAGAGGAAGAACCAGTCGGGCAGAGTGGGAAGCAGTTTTGAATGACATTGAGGACTTGTTTCAGGAGCCTCATGAGTTGCCACCAAAGAGGAGACATGATCATGCAATTCCATTGAAGGAAGGAGCCCAAATACCTAACATAAAGCCTTATAGGTATCTATACTACCAAACAAATGAAATTGAAAAACTTGTAGAGGAAATGTTAATTACTAGCATCATTAAACCAAGTATTAGTCCTTATTCCGGCCTAATAGTATTAGTTAAGAAAAAGGATGGTCGATGGAAGTTTTGCGTGAACTATAGGGCCTAAAACAAAGTAACTGTCCCTGACAAGTTTCCTATACTAGCGATAGATGAATTACTTGATGAATTAGGAGGTTTTGCAGTGTTCACTAAGGTGGATATGAAATCTGGTTACCATCAGATAAGAATGAAGAAGACTGATACTCCTAAGACAACTTTTAGGACTCATGAGGGACATTATGAGTTTCTTGAGATGTCGTTCAGGCTGTCCAATGCACCTTCAACATTTCAATTTCTCATGAATGAAGTGTTAAGACCTTTCCTAAGGAGGCTTGTGTTAGTATTTTTTGATGACATACTGATCTACAGTAAAGACCAACAATCTCATGTAGTGCATTTGAGGATGATGCCTCAATTATTAAGGGAACACAAGTTGTTTGTTAATAAAAAAAATACAATTTTGGTCATACATAACTAGAGTATTTGGACCACTTAATTTTAGCTACAGAGGTAGAGGCTGATCCAAAAAAAGTGAAAGTTATGGTTAATTGGCCAACTCCTATAGCCGTGAAGAGTTTGAGAGGTTTTTTTGGGACTGACAGGCTACTACAGAAAATTTGTCAAAGATTATGGCAAAATAGCCCGACCCCTAACTCAACAGCTTAAGAAAGATTGTTTCAAATGGGGAAGAAAAGCTAAAAAAGCATCTGAATCTTTAAAGACAACAATGACTTCTGTACCTGTAGTGGCCATTTTTGATTTTGACAAAACATTCATAGTTGAAACTAATGTATAAGGGAAAGGGATATGTGAAGTACTCATGCAAGAAAATAGGCCAATAGCCTTTATTAGCCAAAGGGCTGTCTGATAGAAGCCAAAACAAGTCAGTTTATGAAAAAAAACTAAAGACAATAGTGTTTGTTGTTCAAAAATGGAGGCACAACCTAATGGGGAAACATTTCATAATAAATACGGACTAACGGAGCCTCAAATTCTTAAATGAACAGAGATTGATGGGAAAGGAACTATAGAAATGGACTTCTAAATTACTTGGGTTCAATTTTGATGTGTATTACAAACCTAGACTTGAAAATAGTGTGGCTGATGCTCTTTCCAAGAAAATGTCATTTTTTGTTGTCTCAATTGTGCAACTAACTAAGTTAGAAGACTTAGTGGAGGAATTGCAAACATATGAGAAACTCTGGACCATTCTACAAGATCTGTTGAGTAATCTGGAATATCACCTTGGATTCATGACTCAAGGAGGGAAATTATTCTACAAGAATAGGCTAGTTTTGCCCAAATCTTCTCTTAAAATTCCTCTCATTCTCAAGGAGTTTCATGATTCAACTATTGGAGGCCATCTAGGGTTCTTTAGAACTTACAAAAGAATTAATAGGTTGCTGTATTGGGAGAGAATGAGGAAGGATATACAAAATTATGTGGCAGCATGTGACATATGCCCAAAGAACAAATATCAGCTTTTATCCCCTGTAATGTGTCTATGGACTTTGTGGGAGGACTGCCAAGAGCTTTTGGGGTTGATACTATTATGGTAGTGGTAGACAGGCAAACTAAAAATGCCTATTTCATTACTCTTTCTCATCCTTTTTCTGCCAAAGAAGTGGCTGATATTTTCACTAAAGAGATTGTCAAATTATATGGCTTTCCATTTTCTATAGTGTTAGATAGATATAAAGTGTTCATAAGTCAATTTTGGATTGAACTTTTCAAACAATCGGAGACAAAACTCAGGTTTAGTTCAACCTATCATCCTTAGTCTGATGGCCAAATAGAGGTAGTTAACAGGTGTTTGGAAACTTATTTAAGGTGCCTCACAGGTAAAAAACCAAAGCAATGATCTAAATGACAAAACTAGGTAGAGTTCTGGTATAATACCAACTATAACAGTGCCACTAAATTGACACCATTCAAAGCACTCTATGGTAGGGATCACTTACCTTGCTTAGAGGATCAGCAGATTCATCTTTAGTGGAAAAGGTTAATAAAATGATGGTTAAAAGAAATCAGATGTTAGATAAAGAAATCATATGTTAAATGAGTTAAAGGAGAACTTGGTATAAGCACATAATAGAATGAAGGTGCAGACTGATAAACACAGGAGGGAAGTGTGTTATCAACTTGGAGACATAGTTTATCTCAAAATCTAACCTTACAGATTGGAATCTTTGGCTAAGAGGGTCAATGAAAAACTCAGTCCTAGATTATATACCCTTTTGAAATTGTGGAGAAAATAGGACAAGTAGCATACATGTTGCAATTGACTGTTGGAAGTTGAATCCACCCTATTCTTCATGTGTCATTATTGAAGAAATCAATTTCTACAACTAGTGTAAGCCAACCATTACCACCATTTCTGTCAGAAGAATGGGATAATTTCAGTTCTTAGTCAAAGGATAAATCCAAAAGGCAAATTAACATGAGGTTCCTATTAAGTAGTAGAATCTTCCAGACTTTGAAAACTTTTGGGAATCAATAGCTACCATTCAAGAACAATTTCTAGAATTTCACCTTAAGGACAAGGTGAAAGTTTTGGGGGGAAGTATTGTTAGCAAACCTTCTATCACTAAAGTATACACGAGAAAGGGAAAAAATGGGCTATGGGAAATCAGAGGGACACATTATAACTACTGCTAATAGTTGTCAGCTTAGCAGTGTAATGGAGGAGGGAGTGATTCAGTTAGGATATGTGCAAATATAAGAGAGAGAAAAGGAGAGGAGTAAGGGGCAAGAAATAAGTGGGTAAGGAATTGGAGTGGAGAGAACCAGGCCTCTCGAATGCTTAGGTTATCCAGTATTTTCATTTCATTTCTATGAGAGTTTTATGTCTTTCTATACAGTTTAGACCTTATTGATCTAATATCAACTTGATATCAACTCAGAGAAAAGATATACGTCTCTGTTTTTTCTGTATTTGCGTGATTTCTGGTCTAGTTTCTATCACATTTCTAGTATTTCATATGTGTAAAGAAATTTTGGAGTAAATGGAATAATATGAAGTGAAGTAAAAATAACTGATTTTTTGCATGCATTTTGTTTAAAACTTTTTGAAGGCTAACCAAAGAAAAGAATATTGAGGAGAAAATCAATTTCCTTTTTGAAAAGTCATCTTCTAGCTTATAATAAATATAAAATCAAAACAGCTTTATCCAATCCATAGATTTCAATCCAACCATTAACAATAGAAAAAAAATCAACAAATTAGTCAAACTAAGGCACCACAAAAAATGTTCACAATATCTATCCTGCATTTATCTACCTCTACAAGAAATATCAAGGATTTAAAACAACACACATGACATAACATAAATTCAAATAAGTAAACCGTTGCAAAGGAACTTAATTTCAATAAAGCAGAACCAAACTTTGAACGTAATCCTTGAAATTGGTCCAAATTTTGATGTTGGGAAATTTAGTACACTCCACGCTATGATCTCTTCGGTTATATAGAACTGTTACATACCATCATTGTTCCCCAGCATCAGCACATCACCTTTCTTAGATATGCACAATGGTTCCAATGAGAAAATTTAGATGTCCAATCCTTTTCATTTGAAGATGCTGATAACTAACATTTACAAATTAACTCTAAGATTTTTCAACTCCAAACTCCTTCATTTGCCATACAACAAAATAAGTTTTCTTGTAATCATGAAAAAGACACAGGCAATCCCTCAAAACCCCAAGAATTAGCTCAACATAGGGGACTTCATAAAGAGCATCAGGCAACAACAATTATGTGTATGTCTCCTTCCCCAGATCAAGTGAAACAATTACTAATCAATTAATAGTGACATTTTCCTATTCATAATCATAACTATGGTTATGAAGTGCTAACCAATTAAGAGTGCCACTCAGATATACTCCATCCTTACCATTTTGAATAGGAATAGTAGAGAAAGTTTGAATGTTTCTCAAACAACTATCACCCATGTTGCAAACTTTCACTTGGGTTTTATGTGAATTCTCCTTAGCATTTGTACGCAAAAGGACTACTACCATCTTGTAGGTGTCACTTGAATTATCATAGCCAAAACCACACTTAGTAGTACCATATCAATGGATGTGCAAATTGACACGTAAACATGGCGATTTTTTGGATCTTAACCTTATGGCTGGGTTCCATATACGGACCCAACATTCATCGAATTCATTTCTAGGATGGTCGTATCCAATCCATTGCAGGAACCTAAGACCCAATACTTGTCATTTAATTGGTAGCAATCATCTTCAGAAATGGTGAATGAAGGTTTCTCAAGTAAAGATCGCATAGAGCAGGATAGGGCAACACGATCTTCTTCCCAATCATCTTCAAACATCAATACAAGGTTGGCATTTTTGGGCGATTTTTGAAGGTGTGATTTCACGAAATTTCAATCAGAGATGAGGGATTTCTACGACTTGCACACGCACCTGAATCGCACAATAGGCTTCACGAGAACCTATGACAAGATTTCCACGATGAGTTCGTCAGGGAGAATTGGTGGCGATTGAGCACGAGGAGTTTGACTTTTTACAGAAATAGTGGAGTTTGAAAATTAGTTTTTTAAAGTGGTGTAAGTTAAAAATTAATTTTTAAAATGTTATAAAGTAAATAGTAAAATATAACAAGTTATATATGTCAAATACAACTTACATTTAAATATTTTTTTAATAATAAATCATGGCTTAGAGACACAACTTACCTAGTAATATTTTTTTTATTATACTTAGGTAAATTGTATATTCTGTCCATGACTTATCTTATAATTTTTTTAATTAAAATTTGGGTAAATTGTGAATAGGTACCACAACTTATCTTTTTTTTTTCTTAAAAAAAATGAATTCATGGCTTGCATTGAGACTTAGAGGCTGAAGTTATCTCTTAAAGTTAGAGTAAAATTGTTTAGATCATATAATGCTACTGGTGTAGTGTGGAATACGATTAAAAATTAATATTAAAAATAGTTGCCAAGTTCCACAAAAAATATAAAAATATTGCAACCAATTGTAGTAAGCAAGGGTCGATCCACAGAGAACTAATTCAATTAACACTATCAATCCAATTCCTAAATTAAACTCTGATGAAAAATAAACAGTAAAAGTAAAATGGGGGTTTTGTTGATTAAAACTAAAAAGAGAAATTAAACTTTAAACCAAAACAGTAAACACAAATTGAATTATCAAGTTAAAGATATTGGTTAAGAGATGGAATCCACCACTAGATTTATATGATTATGCTAACTTACATACCCTTTATACCAACATGATCAACTATGTTCTTATGCAATTGCGAGATAAATCCCATGTCTTCCTTAAGTTTCGCTTAATTCAGCAACCGCTCAAATCAAACCCTAACCATTAGTTATTTGTAAAGCAACCGCTCTTACACTTACCTAATGATTGCATTAAGAATTAGAAAACCAATCACACTAAGATCTAATCACACACCGGGATTAAATTACTTAGATCATATGTCTCACTAGTCATACCACCGCAACCGCGCATAGCAATCCTAGTTTTACCACATTCGAAGTTTGGCAAGAATATAAAAACCTTTATATTGATTTATGAATAGAAACACATGAATAAAAACATAATTGTATCGATATAAAGAGGTATGCAAGATTCACATAATCAAAACTAGAGTTTCATCCTCCCTTAACCAATCAAGAAGTTTAGTCACACATGACAAATTCAAAAACAGAAGAAGAATTAAAAGAAAACATTGTTCAGAACAAAAGAAGAAAAGAAAAACTAAAGATCAAACTAGTTTCCAAGGCTTGAGAGTGATTGATCTTTGATCGCTCGAATCCGAGTCTCCAATCCTCGATCGAATTCTTCCCCTTCTTGGACTTTGTGTTTCTCTCAGTTTCCTTCACGTCTCTCTACGTCTAGAATACCTTAAAGGGCTCTAAGTCACACTATTTATAGGTTTGGGAACCTAATTTAACATTAAAGCACAAAATTAACTTCCTGGTGCGACGACACGGGCCGTGTCCTTCTACACGGCCCAACCCGTGTCTGATTCTCGGAGACAAATTTTCAGCTATTCCAAGGTCGGCGGAACACGGCATACCCCGTGTCAATTGACACGGGCCGTGTTCTCGGTCAAGGCTTCAAATCATCCTTCCTCGTGAAGTCGAGGCGTACACGGCCTACCCCGTGTCAATTGACACGGCCGTGTTGATCAAAACTTTCCGCTCTTCAAAGTCGAGTGACACACGCCTACCCCGTGTTATTTCACACGGCCGTGTTGATCACTTTCTTCGAATTCAGCCTTGATTCTTCATGAATGCTCTTCTTCCTTTGCTTCTAGAGGTTGATACCGATTCCCTTAAGTCTCTTAACTCTCTTCTCAACCAATACCAATGGACTCCATCACTCATAGATCTCCCGAAAATCACAATATGTTTATGAGTGTCTATAATCTCATTTAAGCAAAGTTTCACAATAAACATCCAAAGACAACTCTAAATCAGAAACTTAACTAAATGTCAAAGAATTAAACACATTTGGAATCTAATTAGATCAAACAAAGAACATTCAAGAGCTGAAATTATTAACAGATCAAATACCCCACACTTAACCTTTTGCACTCTGGGCAAAAACATAAAACGAAGCACATGCTTCCCAAAAAGTAACAAAAGTATTGAACAATGAGCAAAAATCTATACACATCAGCTTCTTTCAAGGAATCTAAGCATTCAGAATTCCCTCTCTCAACAATCCAAATCAAGAAGCCAGTCTATCCAAAATCAGGGTTAAGCCAACATAATAAATCCTCACAGATGTACTCCCTTTCACTCAAGTATTTTGGCTTGTATTTACTCTCAACCAACTCATGAAAACATGTCTTACCATAGGCTTGACAAGCCTCTACTTCTCTACCACCTAAATCACATGCACACAAAGATCAAAAGGTCTTTAATCAGGTTGTAATGGGGTCAAGGTCAAGGTAAGATATATCAAGGATAAACAAAGTTAGACCATCGGAAATAGAAGAGCCAAGGGGAATAAAAACCAAACACTTTTCAATCCATCTTCATCTTTTACTTGACTTTCTCCATTTATCAACCAACTTATCAATCTTTTTTTTTTCTTTTTCGCTCCTTTGTTTTCTTTTTCTTTTTCTCTTTTTTTTTGAATAAAAACATAATTAAAACAGTGTAATCACCCCCACACTTATTCAAACACAATTCCCAACATAATTATTAAGCTCTTCTACTCCCTAAGGTAGGGTAGCAATGGTTTTTCACTATTAGGCTTGTATTGAGCTATAATAAAAAGAAAGGATATAATTCAGGCTCAAAGGGGTGAAACAATGGATCAAAGTACAAGGCTAGCTATTTGGCCAATGGTGAAAGAAAGAAATGCCTTTATCATCTCAAAAATGTGCAGTGATCATTTGCAGCTTTAAAGAGAGTCAAATCAAGTTCTGAAAAACATATAATCACAAGTGGAATCACACGACAAAGAACAGAAGTGACTTAAAATTAGTCATTCATATTTAGGCCCAAAAATTCACTAGGTTCAAATTTTATCAAATTCTCAAAACCCTTTCAATTTTCAAAACCTCTTAATGCAAATTTAGAAGCAAGAAAGTCAACTCCTTTAGGCTTAAAAACCTGTCCAATTAAAAATCAATCACTTGCTCATTGCTCAATATACTCTAAAAACCAGAGTTAGAAAAAACATGCACCACCGATATGCCATTAAGATCGATGTGCAATGAGGCTCAAACCCAACTTCCCGCCACACTTAAAACAGACAGTGTCCTCAATGTCAAAGCATACACAATAGATAAAATGAATCCAAGTAAATAAACAAAGTATATGCGAAGAAATGAAGTATTGCATCATGAAACACAGTTCAATACAAAAGAGTAACAATAGTAATCGAACAATGTACAATAAACCATCAAAATGAAGGACACAACCTCAAAAGAAAATGAAAATACATCGTGAAGGGAGGGGGAGATGAAAAATGCAAGCAAAGGTCAAGCTTGCCATCAATGGCATCCATTCTCTCGATCACGTGCGACCTCCATAGCCCGAAAACGATCCTCTAAGCGCCGAAAGCGAGCAAAGATGGTCCAGCCCAAGCAATCAATACGGGCCAAGATAACATCATAAGAAGCGGCGCCAGTGAGTGGAAGGGCCCGCATCACCAAAGAAACACAGGGGAGGAGAGACAAGAATATCCTCATGTGGCTCGGGTCCTGATCAACTCTAGGCAAGGCAGCTCCATCAGCGCCAAGCAAGACGAGAGCACCATTTAGACGAGTGTAGAGCTTCATAGCCACCAAAATGGCCCCATCAATAGCACTGGGACCCTGAACCGGTTCCTCTTCCACCAAATCCAAATACTCAAAGTGATCAGCAATAGCAGTTACATACCCTCCTAACACAATACGACCAGCTAAAGTGGTCCCGACATGATGAAACTGATTACAGAGCCAATACCCCCCATTAACAGGCACTCCTTCAATCATACAATGTAAGAAAAACAACTCAAAACGGCTAATCGTCCCTTGACTCTCCCCCTGTCCACACAGAGTATTAGCTAACCATTTCTGAATATAGCGATGGGCAGGGGACCTAAGCTGAGAGGCTTTAGACATCTTAGGATCATAGTTATCAGACTCAGGCACAGTGAGGCGGCACCACACATGATCAGCATTAAAATCACGGGGTAACATATTTTCCCCCTCAGGAAAACCAAAAATAACTCGAAACATATGAATATCAATGGAATGGGAGTTACCTAGCAACCTAAAGGTGATTTCCCCAGGCCATCTAGTTTGATCAGACAGAGGGTAAAGCTTACGATTAAAACTAGAAACAAACTCCCTAGTCAATGCAGCAAAAGTAGGCTTCTGTAACAATGCAAAATCAACCCAACCAATTCTTCCTAACAGAGCAAACACCTCATCATATAACCCTATAGCCCTAAGGGTATCTACGTCTAAAAAGCGAGTGGGAACCACTACCTTTCTGTCGATGGGGTTGACTGGCACCTGAGGGGGTGATGGAGACCGAGCACGTCTAGAGCCAGCACGATGGGGATGAAGCGAACATGACGCAAAGAAGGGTCTTGACACGCTTTTTAGGACCCATCAAGAAAAGAAACGTAAGAAAGGAGAGAATGTGGTGGTGGGTAGAGGGTGAAATCGAAAAAATAGGGAGAGTAGGGAGAGAAACTCACGCGTGGAAAGAGGGGAGATGATAATGATGGAAAACAGGGAGAATGATGGAATACGGTGGAGATTGGAGGCTATTGAAGGTAATGTGGAGATTGGAAGGGAATGTGCGTGAGACCGGCGCAAAGAGAAGAAGAAGAAGAAATAGGGGAAAGAGGAGGAACAATGAGAAATGCGTGAGGGGAAGAAGGGAGAATGTGTGTGGGAAGAGGTGGTAATGAAGAAAAATGGTGAAGAAGGGAGGAAAATGGTGGTGGTTGGTGGTGGGTAAGAAAAGATTGAAGGGGGGAGATAGTGGTGGCCGCGTAGCAGGGGGAAGAAGAGAAGAGGAATTGGGGGAGAAAACCCTAAATTAGGGTTTAAGTGAGGCGGCCGGTACGAGTACACGGCCGTGTCTTATGACACGCCCACCCCGTGTACTACTGCATCTTAGGAATAAGTCACAAGACAACACGGGCCGTGTCATATGACACGGCCCACCCCGTGTACTTCTCTGGAAAACAGGGGTTCTGATGGTCAAGACAACACGGGCCGTGTCATATGACACGGCCATCCCCGTGTACCTCTCTGGAATCTTCACAAAAGTCCTATCCTCGAAAACACGGGCCGTGTCATGTGACACGACCCTCCCCGTGTAGATTTCTGCAATAATGGGGTTGCTGTCATGAGGACACGGGCCGTGTCATATGACACGGCCCACCCCGTATAGATTGCTGACTTACACGATGCGCTCTAAACTTTTCCTCAAGACTACATACACTCAACAAACCATGAACTTAAGTAATCAAACTAAAAACTGAGCAAATCCAAACACAAATATCAGTAAGGAAACAGATATCAAGCAAGAAACACTTAAAAATAAGCTAAACTAAGAAACTAAACAATGTAAAAGAGAAAGGAAAAAGAAAGCAAATCTGATTGGGTTGCCTCCCAATAAGCGCTTGGTTTATTGTCCTCACCAGACATTGTGGTGCTCCTCGAGATTCTTCATAAGATGGATGGAGAAGATGCATGTTTTCAACCTCTCGCATTCTCCTAAGTTCATGGTAAGGCTTGAGACGGTGCCCATTAACCTTGAATGCCTTGCCGGAGGCCTCGTTCATGATCTCCACTGCACCAGAAGAAAAAACAGTTGTTACTACAAATGGGCCAATCCATTTAGAACGTAACTTACCTGGAAATAATTTGAGTCTGGATTGGTATAGCAACACTTTTTGGCCTTGGTGGAAACTTTTCCTCGAAATCATTTGGTCATGAAATGCTTTGGCTTTGGCCTTGTAAATGAGGGCACTCTCAAAGGCCTCATTCCTCAATTCTTCTAACTCCTGAATTTGGAGTTTTCTCTGCTTGCCAGCACCTTCCAAGTTCAAGTTAACTTGCTTGATAGCCCAGTAAGACCGATGTTCTAGCTCCACTGGCAAGTGACAGGGCTTCCCATAAACCAATCGGAATGGGGACATACTAATAGGGGTCTTGTATGCCGTCCGATAAGCCCACAAGGCATCAGCAAGTCTAGTACTCCAATCCTTGCGCGTGGGATTCACAGTTTTTTCAAGGATGGACTTGATCTCCCTATTGGATACCTCGGTTTGGCCATTCGTCTGAGGATGGTAAGGAGTAAAGGTCCGGTGCACCACACCATATTTCTTCAAAAGGGATTCAAAGATTCTGTTACAAAAATGTGTCCCTTGGTCACTAATGATGGCTCTGGGAGTACCAAACCTGGAAAAGATAAAGGACTTTACAAAATCCACAAATCTTAGAATCATCGATTTAGTGGCTTTAGCTTCCACCCATTTGGAAACATAATCCACACTAAAAGAATATAGGAGAAACCAAAAGAAGGAGGAAACGGTCCCATGAAGTCAATGCCCCAAACATCAAAAACTTCCACAAAGATTATGGGAGTTTGAGGCATTTGATTTCGTGGACCAATATTACCCGTTCTCGACAACGGCCACAGGACTTACAAATCATAAGCATCTTTAAAGATGGTAGGCCGAGAAACTACTTCGTCAAGCACTTTGTTGGTCTGTCCTCTTTATGCCGAAATGTCCTCCACAGGCATAAGTATGGCAAAAAGATAGAACGGAGTGAGTCTCTCGAATCCGGATACATCTCTCGAATCACTTGATCCGCGCAATGCTTCCAAAGGTAAGGATCATCCCAAATGTAATACTTACAATCACTCACGCCTTATCTCGTTGTGCTTTGTTCAAGCCTCACCGGAAAGTCTTTGGTGGCCAAGTAATTGGCAATATCGCATACCACGGAATAATAGTGGTTGCGATAGCCATTAAATGCTCATCCGGAAAGCTCTCTCGGTATAGGTATGTCCTCCTCTTCACCACCAACCCGCTCAAATGGTCTCCACCAAGTTTTCGCTCCCTTTTTGTCTTTAATTTCCAAGTCAAACTCTTGGAGCAACAGAATCCATCGAGCAATCGTGGCTTCGCTTCTTTCTTTGCCGTAGGTACTTCAATGCCGCATGATCGAAAAAACAATTACTTTAGAGCCAATGAAATATGATCGAAATTTCTCTAAAGCAAAAACAACGGCAAGAAGTTCTTTCTCGCTTGTAGAGTAATTCAGATTGAGCATCATTTAGGGTCCTTGATGCATAGTAAATAGCATAAGGAACCCTATCAACTCGCTGTCCTAAGACAGCCCCGCACCGCAAAGTCACTCGCATCACACATTAATTCGAATGGAAGCTCCCAATTTGGCACCTAATGATAGGTGCCTCGACATCAACTCCTTAAGTGTGAGGAAAGCCTTCATACACTTCTCATTAAACCGAAATGGAACATCTTTTTGGAGAAGTGTGCAGAGGGTGCTTGATATCTTGGAGAAATCCTTGATGAAGCGTCGATAGAAACCTGCATGACCAAGAAAAGAACGAATATCCCGCACACTAGTGGGTGGGGGTAATGAACGTACAAGCTCTACCTTAGCTTTATCAACTTCAATGCCCCTAGCAGAGATTACATGACCTAACACAATACCTTCTTCTACCATGAAATGACATTTTTCCCAATTTAAAACAAGGTTTGTGTCAATGCATCTCTTCAAAACCAAAGTCAAATGGTCCAAACATTTCTCAAAGCCATTCCCAAATACACTAAAGTCATCCATGAAGACCTCAATGATATTCTCTATGTAATCAGAAAAAAGACTCACCATACATCTCTGAAAAGTCCCTGGCGCATTGTACAGTCCAAAAGGCATTCGCCTACAAGCAAATGTGCCAAAAGGACAAGTGAAAGTGGTCTTGTCCTGATCTTCCGGAGCAATAGCAATCTGGTTATAACCTGAAAATCCATCTAAGAAATAATAATGAGAATGACCAGCTAACCTTTCTAACATTTGATCAATAAAAGGTAAAGGAAAGTGGTCTTTTCTGGTGGCGAAGATTCAATTTTCTATAGTCTATACAAACACGCCACCCTTGTCTCGTAATCTAGTGGGAATAAGCTCATTCTCAGCATTTCTTACCACGGTAATGCCAGATTTCTTTGGTACTACCTGGACTGGGCTTACCTACTTGCTGTCAGAAATGGGGTAGATAACCCCCACACTTAGGAGCTTCAGTATCTCCTTCTTTACAACATTCATCATCGGGGGATTCAACCTCCTCTGTGGTTCTCTTACTGGTTTAGCCCCCTCCTCCATTAAGATTCGATGCATGCAAATTGAGGGGCTAATACCTCTGATGTCCACAATAGTCCACCCAATGGCTGTCTTGTGTTCTTTCAACACAGAAATCAAGCTCTCCTCTTGCTTTTTGGTAAGGGATTTAGCAATTATTACCGGGAGTGTCTCTTTCTCACCCAGAAAAATGTATTTCAAATGGGAGGGCAGTTCCTTCAATTCCAGATCTGGTGCCTGCACAACAGAAGGTTTAGGTACATCAGTAGTAAAAGGTAATTCAACATATGATACCTCATGCCCTTCTGAGGTGGAAGAGACTGTATGTAAGGCTGCCACCACTTCATTAACCTCTTCGCTCCATGGTTCTCCTTGGTCATCCTTCGTTGAATCCTGAAAATCTAAACTGCGAGTCATAATTGTATCAAGGACATCAAATTGATCGACTCAAGAACAGTAAAAATTAAAGATTCCAAGATATCAAAAGAGTCAATAACACAAGCAGAGTGCACATCACTCGGGTATCTCATGGCTTCAAAGATGTTGAATCTAATCAACTCTCCATCAAATTCCATAGTCAATGTTCCCGAATGCACATCAATTTTAGTTCGGGCAGTCTTGAGGAAAGGCCTCCCAACAAAATGGGGCGAGTTGGGAGATTTGTCCTCCTCCATATCCAAAGACATAAAAATCTGCTGGAAACACAAGTTCATTGACTGCGCACCAAAACATCCTCAACAACCCCCTTAGGGTATGCATTAGACACTGCCTCGCGGTTGAATGATAACTCCAAAGAGGTTCTAAAGGTCCTAGATGTAAAGATGCATAAATAGAAAAGGGCATAACATTAATGGATGCACCTAAGTCTAGCATGGCCCTCTCAAACCTGGCATTACCGATAGTGCATGGTATAGTAAATGTGCCAGGATCTTTACATTTAGTTGGGAGTTTCCTATTAAAAACAGCTGAAACATTTGCTCCCACTTGGACTCGTTCATTACCTTTCAACTTCCTTTTGTTAGTGCACAACTCTTTTAAGAATTTAGCATATCTAGGCACTTGCTTTATGGCATCTAACAGAGGAATGTTAACTTCAACTTTCCTAAAAGTCTCTAAGATTTCTTTATCCGCTTCTTCTTTTTTATTTTTAACCAACCCGCTTCTAAAAGTGGCCTTAGTGACATATTTAGGACATGGGTCGAAACACTTACCTTAGGGGTCTTAGAATTGAGCCCCTCCTCATCTACCTCCTTAGAATTTTGAGCTTTATCTTCGGTAAGGGGAAGATGTGGGTCCTTCAAGTGTCTTCCCACTTCGCAAGGTGACAAAGACTAGCATTTTCTCTTGGGTTCACCTCTCGCTTTGCGGGAAGTTTCCAAAATCGACTCGCACCTTGTTGATCTCGAGCCAACTGTCCCACTTGGTTCTGTAAAGTACTGATAGTGGCCCTTGTTTCTTGCTGAAACTGAATATTGCTAGTGGCCATTTGCCTCACTAGATCTTCCAACGAAGGTTCAGGTTGCCTAGGGGCCTGAACTTGTGGTTGCCTTGGAGGAAAGGGTGCTTGCCTTTGTTGAAACCCTGGAGGACCATAGGCTTGGGGTTGCGCTTGAGCTTGAGGCTGCTTTGCATAGCTAAAGTTGGGATGATCTCTCCACCCCGGATTATATGTGTTAGAGTAGGGGTTGTAATTCTTGGATGGAGCAGAAAATCCCCCCACTGCCTTGGCTTCTTCATTTGTGTCTTCTTGTAAAGTGGGACACATATCGTGGGATGTCCCAAGAGCAACAAATTCCACATGCCCAGTACCGGTGCTTTCCCGTGTCCATCGCTTTTTGAATCATGGCATCAAATGTGTCATTTGGTTCCGCAGACTAGTAGTGTCGCCTCTTTAACTTGCTTCTCACTCCCGTATCATTCCGAGTAAAGAATTGTTGAGTGTTCGCAGCCATTCTAGATATCAGATTTCGGCTTCTCGAGGAGTTTTATCAACTAAGGCTCCTCCACTGGCAGCATCAATCATGTTGCGGTCCATTCCTAGCAAACCTTCATAGAAATATTGTATCAGAAGTTGTTCACTAATTTGGTGCTGAGGGCAGCTAGCACACAATCTCTTGAATCTTTCCCAGTACTCATGAAGTGATTCCCCATGTCTTTGTTGGATCCCGCAAATTTCTTTTCTGATTGTTGCGGCCTTTGATGCAGGGAAGTATCTGTCTAGGAAAGCTCGAGCCATATCCTGCTATGTCTGAATCGATTCGGGTGGCAAGTAGTACAACCACTCCTTTGCAGAGTCCTTTAGGGAAAACGGAAAAGCTCTCAGCTTGACTTGCTCAACTGAAATTCCCGCGGGCTTCATGCTAGAACATACAACATGAATTTCCTTCAGATGCTTGTTAGGGTCCTCTCCGGCTAGTCCATTGAAAGATGGCAACAGATGAATCACCCGATTTCAATTCAAATGCCTCTTCATTCTCATGAATTTCTATGCACAAAGGTTGTTGGTCTAAGTCCGGAGCACCCAACATCCTTAATGTATTTTCTGCCATCACTTCTTCAGGCGGCTCAGATATCTCAGATGCCGCAGAGCTAGAAAGATCTATGTGACGGGCAGCTTCAACGTCAGCAGGTGTGAATTATGAGCTGATTTGTTCAAAGTAATGCCTCGAGATTCCTCAATTGCTCGTTCACCTCTTCACCTACATGAACACCGCAAGATAGTTGAAAAGAACAAATAAACTATTAAAATTAAAACAAAAACAGAGAGAAAAATAGGAAACAAATTAATAGCACAATTAGAAAATTAGCTCCCCGGCAACGGCGCCAAAATTTGGTGTGGTGTGGAATACGATTAAAAATTAATATTAAAAATAGTTGCCAAGTTCCACCAAAAATATAAAAACCTTGCAACCAATTGTAGTAAGCAAGGGTCGATCCACAGAGAACCAATTCAATTAACACTAATCCAATTCCTAAATTAAACTCTGATGAAAAATAAACAGTAAAAGTAAAATGGGGGTTTTGTTGATTAAAACTAAAAAGAGAAATTAAACTTTAAACCAAAACAGTAAACACAAATTGAATTATCAAGTTAAAGATATTGGTTAAGAGATGGAATCCACCACTAGATTTATATGATTATGCTAACTTACATACCCTTTATACCAACATGATCAACTATGTTCTTATGTAATTGCGAGATAAATTCCATGTCTTCCTTAAGTTTCGCTTAATTCAAAGAATCTCAAATCAAACCCTAACCATTAGTTATTTGTAAAGCAACCGCTTTTACACTTACCTAATGATTGCATTAAGAATTAGAAAACCAATCACACTAAGATCTAATCACACACCGGGATTAAATTACTTAGATCATATGTCTCACTAGTCATACCACCGCAACCGCGCATAGCAATCGTAGTTTTACCACATTCGAAGTTTGGCAAGAATATAAAAACCTTTATATTGATTTATGAACAGAAACACATGAATAAAAACATAATTGTATCGATATAAAGAGGTATGCAAGATTCACATAATCAAAACTAGAGTTTCATCCTCCCTTAACCAATCAAGAAGTTTAGTCACACATGGCAAATTCAAAAACAAGAAGAAGAATTAAAAGAAAACATTGTTCGAACAAAAGAAGAAAAGAAAAACTAAAGATCAAACTAGTTTCCAAGGCTTGAGAGTGATTGATCTTTGATCGCTCGAATCCGAGTCTCCAATCCTCGATCGAATTCTTCCCCTTCTTGGACTTTGTGTTTCTCTCAGTTTCCTTCACGTCTCTCTACGTCCAGAATACCTTAAAGGACTCTAAGTCACACTATTTATAGGTTTGGGAACCTAATTTAACATTAAAGCACGAAATTAACTTCCTGGTGCGACGACACGGGCCGTGTCCTTCTACACGGCCCAACCCGTGTCTGATTCTGGAGACAAATTTTCAGTTATTCCAAGGTCAAAAGGGAACACGGCATACCCCGTGTCAATTGACACGGGCCGTGTTCTCGGTCAATGCTTCAAATCATCCTTCCTCGTGAAGTCAGAGGCGTACACGGCCTACCCCGTGTCAATTGACATGGGCCGTGTTGATCAAAACTTTCTAGTCTTCAAAGTCAGAATGACACACGGCCTATCCCGTGTTATTTCACACGGGCCGTGTTGATCACTTTCTTCGAATTCAGCCTTGATTCTTCATGAATGCTCTTCTTCCTTTGCTTCTAGAGGTTGATACTGATTCCCTTAAGTCTCTTAACTCTCTTCTCAACAGCTCAATACCAATGGACTCCATCACTCATAGATCTCCTGAAAATCACAATATGTTTATGAGTGTCTATAATCTCATTTAAGCAAAGTTTCACAATAAACATCCAAAGACAACTCTAAATCAGAAACTTAACTAAATGTCAGCAATTAAACACATTTGGAATCCAATTAGATCAAATAAAGAACATTCAAGAGCTGAAATTATTAACAGATCAGCTACTGAATGAATATTTACCTCAATAGCAGGATTAATTATCATAGGACTTAGAGTTATATAAGGATCATTATATTCATAAATATCAACAATATTAGCAACAAATAAATTATAAGAAGGGTCATATAATGACATCTGTCAAATTAAGTAAAAAAAAAAAAAGAAAACTCAATATCAATAAACGTAAAAAAGTTTTGTTCTGGACCGTGATTTGAGATCCCGTCCAGTTGGACCAACCCGGCACACGTATAACTGGACTCCGCCCTAGACAACGTAGCTAAGGCCTTGAAGGCAGTCTGGACCTCGGAGCCATGCACACTAAGCGACGTTGAGCCATAATACCAAGATTGCTAGATATGTGCAAAAGATATATCCCTAAATATCTGTAATTGTCAATCATCTATTTACGATATTAGAGGACTCATAACTGTCTCAGATTGATAAGTAGCTCTCATATTAAGAGTTCCTAACTTATAGGGTTTCACCCCAATAATAATGGGAAGGTAATCCTTACTACAATACTAATCTTAAATACCTGCATTCAATACAAATTGCATGAGGATTTTATACACGCTCTATAAATACAAGGTTAAATAGCCTTAATCAGGTATCAGTAAATTACTTAACATACATTGCCTTACTTGTGTCCAGCCTGACTTGAACGTTGAAGTCCCTTTGCAGGTACTCACCCCCTTGTCTCTACACAGTCGACCGCTGCTGTTCAAAGAGGAGATCATCGTTGCGTGCCAATTTCAGGTACCCTCTAAATCCACTCCAGAACAAGTTGTAATAATAAAAAAATATAATTAACATTTTTCATAAATACCTCTAATAGAGAGAATTAAACGAGAATGAGCCGAGCTTGATATAAAGTAGCAGCAATAAAGGGAACTTGAAAAATAATGAAATATAAAGCAGCACTGGAAGGAGATGGTTAAATTTATAAAGCATAGATCAAGACTTAATGCAAGTCGTGAGTGTCAACCACAACTTCATATGACATTTAAAAAAAATAAGTCGTACCTCACAAGTATGATTTACATAAATTAAAAAATAAATAAATAAAGGAGTAATTAATCGTGCATGAGAATCACAATTTATCAAAATATAATTAAAAAAGACGCAATTAAGTTGTGCTTCTCAGTTACAACTCATTATATGCCACTGTTTCACCTTCCTTATTCTGAGAATTAAGTTTTGACCTACACCTATAAAAAAATTTGACTTTTAAAATATACCATTGTGATAAAAAATCCGAAGGGTTTTCATGAGAGCAGCAACACCGTTAGGCAACAATTGAGTTTGGTGTTGCCCTATGGGCAAATTTTTCCACCTAAATTGGGGTTATTTTAGTAATTTTGTTATTTTTTATCTTTTATTAAAAAAAATCTTGTGCTCCTCAGTTAATTGTCCATTAATTAGTTTTAAAGTTTATTCTATTTTTTATATTTCTTTTAATTGTCATTAATATTTTGCAATTCGTATTCCACTCGATTATTTTTACCTTTTATTACTAATGCATTTCTCTCCTCATTCTAATATTTTTTTCAACTTTTTAAAAGGATTTTAGATGAAAAGAAGACATTTATTGTATTGAAAATTGAAAAAATTTTACCTTTTATCTTATTTTCAACTAAAATTTTTTATTTGGACTTATTTAGACACTTATTAGCAATTTTTTTTAAATATCTTTTTCTCTTACTTCGTTCTTCCTCTTCCCTTATACACTGTATTTAGATGACAAAGAGTGAAGGGACAAGAGAAAAGTATGAAGAGAAGAAAATATAATTTTATTCTGTTTCAAGTCTTCTCTTTACAGACATTTTTTACTAGTTTCATTTCATTTATTAATAAAATATTAATAATAAAATATCTAAACATATTGATACAGACTATATGTCTCCCTTTTTTCACTCTTCTTTTTCCACGTTTTCTTTATCTCTTCTTTCTAATTAAATATCTTTATCTTCTTAATTGGAGTTCCCATTCCAGCAATATAGCGAGACATAAAACGTTGCGCTTATTGAAGATTTGCACTTCGGTCTCTACCAGTAGGCCACCCAATTTCTCCTACAACTATAGGCAAGTTTCCAAAACCATTCTTATTGATCTTTCCGTACTATAGTGTCATCGTTAGCATCAAAGACATTATCAAAGATCTTTCCATTTTCATTTATAGGAGCCTAAAAGCCAATGAAAAGGCATAGAACTCAAAGATCACCATACTGGTTCATCCTTCAACTATTTTACTCCATAATGATGATGACATACTATTTTGTAAGTTAAGCTACAATAATATAATTGGACAAACAACCTTCTTAGATCCAAGATGTTGCACGTTGTTTATAGGAGCAAATTGCTAAATTTCCATTCTGCAAGTCCGTGGGTTTTGATAAGTCAATACGCGTCAATCACAGTTAATTAAGGGCAATAACCAATAATGAGAGTAAAGTTAATTCCATTTTGCATAGGCCCAAGATTAAACTCTTTTGCGGCTCTGATCCACTTTATATAGAATACTTAACTGTGATGCTGACAGTTGTATAAGCAGCAGTGGCCACCGTGACCCACGTACCCGCAGTGACTTTTACGCACTTCCTGCCGGGAAAGATGATCCTCTGCACGTGCGCAATGGTTTCTTTCTTCTCAGTTTGTTTTTTTAATTTTACTAGTATTAGCCTTTTAGGTTTATTTTTTACATAATACGTTTTAAAATATAGTATTGAAAGAGTATGCTAAGTTAAAGTGTAGAAAAAAATGTGTATTTGAATTAAATTTTACAAATTTCATTTTGGACAAATTTCATTTCACAAACTTATTTTTAGATAAAAATAGATTTAGAATCAAATAATTTATATTTGGAGGTTTCTTCGATACCCTTATTTTTGTGACAAGAATTAGTATCCATTAATAATTAATGACTTATATTTAACTAAAAATCTCACTTATAATATAAAATAAAATATTTAAAATAAGTGTGACACGTTACACTAAAAAAAATAAGTGAGATGCATGACTAAATATTAGTCACCAATTATTAAGGATATTAGTATCCTTTTAAAAATAAAGGATACCTAATGATTTATTTATTTTTTTGACATGAATCTCCTTCATAATACTTTTAATGCAAAAGTAACAATTTCTTGCTTTCACTCAAAAGGAGTTTGGGAGAAAAACATGTTGAAGTAGTGACAAACTCAGATTTTGATTTGTGAATGTAGAGTTAAGGATAATATATATTTTTTGAAAGTTAATATTTACCATAAAAATACAATTGAAAGTGAGTTTTACAATTATTTATTGTATATGTTCATATTTTGAGAATAGTAAGTGTTTTTCTAATTATTAATAATATCAAATATTTTTCTCTACCTATATAATCAAATAATTATTCAGTCATTAATCTATCATATGATTAAAAGAAAATTAAAAGATTACAAAATTTTTAAGTACTCAACTAATTATTATATATAATAATATAATTTTTTTTAACTCAATAGAGCATGTGCCTCCACAACCTTAAAATTAGGTCTGTCCGTTCAAGAATCTTAAATGAGGAAATATCACTGTTATAAAAATCAACCAGATCAGACCAATCGATTTGGCTGGATTGACTGTGAACTGGTCCACTGATCGATTTGATCAACCCTCCAAACTCGGTACATTATACCACTAGGCTACTGATGCCTGTAAGTTTATAAATGACAATTATTATATATATTCTATATCACTTGAATATTGAGAAAAAAAACTCAAATATGCTAGGAGTTGGATTTGGACATGATTTTCAACATTAAACAACAAAAAATATAAGGATATACCACTTGTAATTAATTGCTTTTTGTCTTAAATTATTTTCTTATTATATATTTGCACATTCACATACATATTTAAATGTAATATATTTAAATGCATTATATATTTATAAGATATATAAGTATATATAAAACATCAATTTAATATCAGTTCAACCACAATTCGACTTTAAAATCTTGACCTTTTCTCTTTACTAGTTCAATAACTAGTTTAGTTTTAAGAACATTAAAAAATACTCAAATGCCAATAGTTAGCGTCAAAAGCCTGTTTGACTTTCTAAATGAGAGCTTGCCCATCCAAAAATGCTCTAAATAAGGATTCAATCCTAGTATAAAGGTGAACCTCAAATAATTTTATTTTTTATGAGAAAGAAAATTTATTATAATTAAAACTCAATGATACTTACAAATCAAAAAAGATATATCACATTAAAAAAAACAAACATAATCTATTATCTAAACTAATCAATAATTTGTAGATTTATTCTTTATCCGAAGACTATTAATGTCTAAGTATCTTTCACAGCAGAGACCAATAAAAAAATGTTGTAATTAGAAGAGTTTATTATGCCTCCTTCCAAAGTAAATTTGAAATTCTCTCATATCTTCAAAATCATCAAGATACAACCAATTATATAAGGACGGACAAAAAACACCTTAAAAATTAGAAATCAAAACACTCATAAAAAGGAGAACAAAAATACTCATAAAAGAAATAACAAAGTTACAATATCTATCATTGAGAGAAATTGGACAACTAAGCTCAAGTTGTATCAAATCTGAGTAAATTATTAGAAAAACATACAAAAACAAAAAAAAAGAAAACAGTGGAGCTATCACTAGAAAAAGAGGACAACAACTCCCCCCTCCAACACTCTCACATAAAAGAAGCTTAGAACAAGAAAAAGATAGAGCGAAAGGGAGGCTAAGGTTTCTCAATTTTTTTATTTAGGATATAAAACCTCATAATTTGGTGTCACCTGTTGCGGAACCAAAGATTTCAGGCTAGAAGTGTCTTATACCAATTTTTTTTTATGAGGGGGCAAATATAAAAATTGTGTGAAAAAAAAGGAATAAAAAAAATTTAAGGGGTGTTTAGAGCGTTGGGGAACTGTGGCCCTTATCACTCTCGTTCACTCCACTCATGTCACTTGATGAGAGATTTTTGAACACAAATCTAACACATCAGATTTGAACACATCCAATGAAAAACGACAGCACACTAAATTAAGTCCCACAAAATAACTCATCAATTAAAAAATCTCTTTATTTAGATTTTTGAAATATTGTTGTTTTAAAAATTAAAAACATACAATAATTATAATATTTCAAGAAGTCCATATCCGATGGTCTCCTTCACCCTCGTCATTTCTCCGGCCACCACCGTCGCACACAGCCACTTCAAGAGATCTCGATTGACATGAGTTTCCAGCCACCACCGTCTAAGGGATCCGTGGCTAGACAACATCCAAGGGATCTCCGGCTACCACCGTAACCCACAACCATATCCTCATGGTGGCCGAGACAGATTTGGGTTTGGGTCTCAATTGGGCATCGTTCACAGCGAGTATAATAGCAAAGATCATCGACAGTGTGAGGTGAGGTGCGTTCAAAGGCGATGATGGCGCCAATTACCTAGAGTTCTTCTGCTCCACCAAGGAAGTTTCCGATGAAGGAGTTGGAGGTGCGAGTGAATCGATCTTCGTTCTTCAGTGAAACTCTGGAAGATAGACCATTGCCTTCCTTTTTCTAAATATAATAATATTTTAAATTTCAAAAACAAATAAAATTTAAAGTAAAGATTTATAATTAATGAGCTATTTCTGAGACTCAATTTTGCTGTGTAGTCGTTTTTTTTATTACATGTACTCAAATATGATGTGTTAGATTTGTGCAAGTAAGAATTTCTCGTCATTTGAATTACAACTCGAGTATTAGAATTATTTCTTTTTTTTTTCTTCTTGTAAGATTACAAATTATTCTCACTCCTTTTATCTGTAGCATTAATTCCTTATCAGCTGTCTATTTAACTCTAGTAACAAGGTGTTTTAAATGAATTTCAAACTTCTATTAGCATATTTGGTGTAGATACTTTTAAACATTACAGCATGTTCTTTGGAGGGAGAATTATATTTAGTTGAAAAATGATTTTTGCACGTCATTTTTTCTATTATCTTTATAATTTTATTTGTTTGAGAAATAAAAAAGTAAAAAAAGGTTATTAGATTGTATATTTTTTTATTTTATTGTATAAAAAAAAGTAATGTAAGAATGATGTAAATAAAATGAGATGTAAATATCATTACTCTATTTCCTTCCTATCAATACCATAAAAAAAGGTGCCAACACAATAGATAAAGAAAGATTCTTTTTTCCCGCCGAAAGAAACTTTTTCTTCCTTCACAATAGATCACCACCATCCCTTTTTTGAGAGTCCCACTAACTATGCAAGTTCTAACATCATTTTAATGGTGCTAGATTATCCTGGAGGAGGAAAAACTTTTTCTCCATAAGGACATAAGAATTTTCCATAAACACATGTGCCAACGGACGTGGGCATTTATATCGCAATTTTGCAAGTAAACTTTGTTCACATAGAATTGAGTTTATCAACTAAGTCACCCTTCACGGTAGGATGCTAATATTGTGGAGGCCTAATATATATATGTACAACTCTAACAAAGCCATAAATTAGGCGTAAGTTTTCATGCTTTGATTCATACGCTATGAAACAATAATAGAAAACGTGTTATTACTCACGTAACTCATGTTTAACTATATATCCAACACACAATCAATATGAAGCTCCATAAAATAAGTTTCTAATAAAGTATAATATTCATCTGACAAACCCAAATTATGCAAAGTTACATTTTTTTTTCCTATCTTGGGTTTAAAACTAATTTAAATCTGATGTTCCTACTGATCAAATATCAAATTTATTACCAGTAATCTGAATTACAAATTTACAATATTTGGCTAACCCCATATTTCAGTTTATCAACTAAGTCACACTTCATAGCTGGATGCTAATATTATATTGTGTAGGCCTAATATATATATGTACAACTCTAACAAAGCCATAAATTAGGCGTAATTTTTCATGCTTTGATTCACACGCTATGAAACAATAATAGAAAACGTGTTATTACTCACGTAACTCATGTTTAACTATATATCCAACACACAATCAATATGAAGCTCCATAAAGTAAGTTTCTAACAAAGTATAATATTCATCTGACAAACTCAAATTATACAACGTAACATTTTTGGGTTTAAAACTAATTTAAATCTGATGTTCCTACTGATCAAATATCAAATTTATTACCAGTAATCTGAATTACAAATTTACAATATTTGGCAAACCCCATATTTCTGTATATAAAGGAAAAGGTAGTATTACTTTAAGGATTTAATTTTGCATCAGCACTTTTTTGACCTTTAAATTATTTATGAACTTTGATTTAGTTGAAGCTTTCATAAAACATCAGCAAAGGTGAACTTGTCCTACTTGCAATAATTAATTAAGAAGCTAAACTTCGATGCTTGTATGTTAATTATGCTCTAACCGAGAATTTAGACGAAGCACTTTCTCATTCAACCTTGCAATTACAAGCAACAAGCTTTCGTCCCCTACGATCAAGGAGTATTTTACGAGGAACTTGTTATTTAAATTGCACACGGATTCCCTTAATTATCATCACACACTACCCTGATTAGCAAGTAGCAACCTCAAGCTCATTCATCCCTTTGAGGGAATATGGCCAACACCATCCTAAAGCTCACAACAATTCTCTCTCTACTTATCCCTCTAGCCCTGCATGATTCCCAATTGGTTTCTTCAACTGATATAGATCATGACATGGAAAATGAAGAGGAAGTTCAGTATGTTCTTGACACCCCATCACCCTATCTTGGACCAAGAAGCAGGTTCTTGACAAGCATAATAAAGAAAAGAGACGATTGTGTTCGCGGGACTAATAATATCTGCAATGGTATTCGAGCAAACAAGGGAACAGAGCTGCTTTTCTGCTGCAAGAGGCATTGTCGTAATGTTCTCAGTGACGAGAACAATTGTGGAAAGTGTAAGCACAAGTGCAAGTTTGGAGAGAAATGCTGCAGTGGAGTTTGTACCCATGTTTTATTTAATCATCTTCATTGTGGCGAGTGCAAGAAGAAGTGTAAACATGGGGTTTCATGTGAGAATGGGATGTGTGGGTATGCATCAAACAAAGTTATTGGATGATAGGGGTCTAATCTATATCAACAATGTTACGCCCAAATTCTAAATTTTCTTTTTACGGGAATAAGGAAGAGAGTAGAGTAAAAAGTAAAGTTCTTTCTTTCTCTTATTTATTTATTTTATTTTATTTTTTTTATAAAAGAGAAGTGTAAAATGAAATTTAAAAAAAAAAAAGATCTAAGAATAACATTGTTGCATCTATATATTATATAGCAGTTTTAAGATATAAATGTATGTTACAGACTCTATAGTTCCCGTCACATATTCATATTCATACATAACCTATAAATAAAGAGATAAAAGGAGAGAAGGATTTTTGGTGGAAGAGGAGAGAAGGATTCGATTGGGTTGAATTTCTATGTAAACGAGGGTCCCAAATTTAAGTGCACACAATTTAAGTTTGTTAAGTGCGCAATTTCTCATGTTTAATTTGACTTCTTGTTCGCTTTCTTTTTGTTGTTATTATTATTATTGATATACTCTTCAAATTAATAACAGATTATGTTGATTTTGATATAGTCACATGTGTCAATGAAGAATTCAGACTTGCCCAACAATATGGCATTCTTATGAATTTTTAACTTTAGTGTTAGCTACATACATGTGGATTGGATGTCTCATGCATGTCTGTTATCATTCAATTTTTCTTTAGAAAAAGAGAAGAGCCGGCCGAGGACTTTTTATAATAATGATTTTAGTTTTAATTCACAATTAATGCATTATCATTCAATGTGTTAGTATATACCGTTTGATTATGATAATAATTAATTAAAATCAAAGTAAAAAAAATTTGTTCAGGCAAGTCAACTATTTTCACCCACAACCTATATAGCTCATCTAGACGGAGTCGATTTGTCCTGCGAGCTTTATTAGCCATGCAACCATATACATATAGCAGTTTTTTTTCATTTACACTGGTACAGAGGAACAGAAAGAACTAGCACTCGGAAAATGAGCACATGACGAGCATCATCAAAGAGATGACTTGTATAACAAATTTATATTTCATTAATTGTTGAATTATTTTTCTCTCTTAATATGAATAATTTAATAAATTTTAAAGCAACAAAATGATTTATTGTGCTAAATTTTTAAAAGAAATATAACTAGTAAATGATTATTTTATATTATTTTATAATATAGTTATGCATGCCAACTTTTAAGTGTTAATTTCAAATCTCTTTTATTTTCTATAGAAGTAAAATGAAATACTTTTGGGGTGAATTAGGCCTTAGGCTTTGATATTCAGACCTCTTCTTATGGAATAAATTGACAAAATAAAAAACTAACTTATCCTCAAATGAAAGTGCATGGCCCAAATGAAATGCAAGTTATAGTAATACTATAATATGCGAATTTGACTCCTCTAAAGTCAGTGGTGCATTTTAGAAAATAAAGTATAAAATCCTAATCATTTGATAATAAAATTAAAAGAATTAATTATCATACATGTATGATCTATTATATGTAGGTACTTGTATCTTATAAAATCATAAACCCTTGATTTTCTCATCAATGGTTTATATCCAGTACTTTCCATCAAACAAGGCCATAAGGGCTGCGAGCTCAGGTCACTGCCCCTTATCTTGGACACCTCCCCAAGTGGGTTTAGGGCCCAATACCTTTTCAGATTCGAGGCCTTCTGAGAAGACCACCTTGAGTGCAATGGGGTGATTCAAAATGGGTGGAATGTGGTGAAGGAAAAGAGGCCTGGGAGAATATCTTCAATAGAACTAATGCTTGTAAAAAAGCTCTTCAAAGATGGCATAGAGATACTTTCAAAAGGGCTAATGTAGAAATATCCAATTTAAAGCACCAACTTGCAAGAATTTAGAATGAGAGTAATGAACAGTACAATGTTGAGAAAGTCCAAGCTATCAAAATGAAGATCAATGAACTATGGCAACAAAAGAAAAAATTTTTTTTTGGGGGGGGGGGGGGGGGGGGGAACCTAAAATGGTTGAAGTGGGAGGCATAAGAATACACACTTCTTTCATGCCACTACAATTCAGAGTCGGAACCAAAATAAAACTCACAGGATTAAAAATGGCCAAGGTGAGTGGACAGAAGGGCAAGAAAAAATAGTGGAAGCTGTGTTACAGCACTATTCAGAAGTTTATTCTTCCTCTAGCCCTCTCATGCTAGAATCTTGTATAGTCCATTCCACAATTGGTCACTCCTAAGATGAATCACAAACTACTAGCGCGAGTGACTAAGTTAGAGATTAAAGATGCAGTTTTCAGTCTTGGGTGTCAAAGAGCCCATGGCCTAGATGATCAAAATGGCATGCTTTATCAAAAGCATTGGGAAATTCTTAAAGGAGAAATGTGCAAAGCAATGCAGTCTTTCTTTGTTGTTTGGTGTATGCCAGAGGGACTTAATGAGACACAGGTTATGCTTATTATGAAATTCCCCTTCCCGAATCCATTAACCAACTGAGACCTATTAGCTATTATAACTTTTATACAAGGTCGTCACTAAGATCACTGTGCTCAGGTTGAGAGGTTCTATGGGAACCATAATTGCGCAGAATCAAAGTGCTAAGAGGAAGGCAAATTTAGGACAACACTGTGGAGGCCCATGAGATTTCTCACTCATTGAAGCAAAGAAATAGGGGAAGCCGACATAACTTTGCTATCAAGCTCGACATGAACAAAACTTATGACAGACTAGAATGGAACTTTACAGAAAATGTTCTGCAAAGATACAATTTTCACCCCTACTGGGTTAAAATAGTGATGGCTTATGTTACAGGTGTCTCCTATAAGTTTAAAATCAATAGGAACCTTAGCTAGGCTATCAAACTCCAAAGAGGTCTCAGTTAGGGGGATCCTCTCTCTCCTTGCCTATTCATTCTTTGCTGTAGAAGTGCTCTTGCATATGCTTAACAAGGCATATGCAGGGAAGGAGCTATTTTTGGGGTCATAATTTCTCCAGAAACCCCCGTTGTTACTCATCTCTTCTTTGCAGATGACTCCATTCTGTTCTCCAGAGCTAAGGGTGATGAAGTCTATCAGTTAATTAATGCTTATTCTTAATGATTTTTCTAGGGGACAGAGAATTAATGCTTGATAAATCTGGTATTGTTTTCAAAAAAACATATGCCTCACAATTTAAGAACTCAGATTTCTACCATTTTATCCATCCTAGCTTGGGACTCGCCAGGGAAGTACTTTGGCCTACCTGCTGAATGGGGTAGGTCCAAGGGGAAAACCCTCACTTGTATTAAAGAGAGTATTATGACCAAATTAGATGGTTGGAAAGAAAAACTACTGAATCAGGAAGGTAAGGAGGTTCTGATAAAGGCAGTAATATAGGCAATCCCCTTGCATGCCATGTCTATGATTACGTTCCCAAAATACTTTTGCCAATCCCTAAATTCTCTTATAGCTAAATTTTGGTGGAGAAGGCAGGGGAAAGAGAGGAGTATACATTGGAAGAAATGGAACTCTTTAACAACCAGCAAGCAAGAGGGTGGCCTTGGCTTTAGAGAATTATCTTGTCTAAACGTGTCAAATCTAACTAAACAAGCCTAGAGGGTTCTACAAAATCCAGAATCTATGCGGGTAAAATTTTTCAAGAGTCTTTATTTTTCAGATAAAGAATTTTTAGATGCTCCAAGATGTAGGATCCCATCATGGGTGAGCACAGGAAGGAATCTCTTAAAGAAAGAAGGGAGGTCGCTAGTAGGGGATGGGAAATCCATTAAGCTATAGGGAGACAGGTGGATAGCTGGGGAAGATCCTCTAACAAATATTGTAGGAGATCCGGACCTAAAGGTTTGCCACTTGATTGATGAGGTAAACAAATGTTGGGATATTTCTAAAATCAGGAATACACTCCTTAACACATGCTATCACAAGGCAATCCAGACTCCCTTGAGATGGACTGCTGGTAAAGATACTTTAATTTTGGCCCTATACAAAAACCGGTGATTTTTTCTGTTAAAACAAGGTACCACATGGTTAGAAAGAATCATCACCCTACTGAACTGAATGCTAGATCTTCTTCTATCACTACCCAAAAGGAAATATGGAAAGATATTTGGAGCCTGAATGTTCCCCAAAAGATTAAATATTTTATTTGGAAGTCTTGCCACAATGCTATCCCTGTAAAGGAAATTTGGTTCGAGAAAAGGATCAATTCTAGCCTTCTGTGCCATCAGGAAACAGAGACCACAGAGAATGCTCTCCTGTTATGCCCCTGGACAAAGCCAGTATGGTTTGGGGCCCCAGTACATTGCATTCCCTCCCCCCAAAATGTTACCAGGTTTGATTTATTATTATAGGACATGGTACATGCACTTAAAGATAACACGACTTTTTTTGCAGACTAAGTGGCCCTAATTGGGAAATTAATATGGAGCATATGGAAAGGCATAAACAAGTATTGCTTTCAAAGAAAATCTTTTAATCCTGATTCTACTCTACAAAATGTTCTATTTGCATGGAAGGAATTCAAAGACAACAATCAAACACAGAGTAATAAGATATAGAGTTCAACAAATGCTCACCATCCATGTCCAGATCGCTCACACTGGCGTCCCCCTCCGTTGGGCATCACCAAATGCAACATTAATGCAGCTTTTCTCTTAGAATCAGATAGAGCAGCCATTGGGATTATTTGCAGGGATGCTCGAAGAAGATTAATATCAGGGGTTGCCAAAAACAAAAAACAATTTGGAAGTGATCGAAGCCTGTATAGATGGCAAAAAGTTTTTGGAGATTGGCCCGATCCTGAAAGATATTAAACAGCTCTGATCTCATTTCCATGTTTGCAGTTTCTTATGGACTTGTTGTGAAAGAAATTGCGCGGTTCATAAAGCAGCTCGCCTAGCTCTCCGACAGCAACTTCCTCTATTTTGGTTTACGACTCCTCTAGAACTGGAATGGATGGATGTTTGTAACCAAGGCAACGGATCAGTGAAAAAGAAATAACTTCTTTTATTCATGAGTCTTAAAATACATGCAAACGAAATAAAATATATAGGAGATTATTTTTTTAATTTTTTTAAATATTTAATTTTTGTTCTCTTAAATTTAAGATAAAATAAAAGAAATACATACTTAATAAAATTCAGTTTCATAATAAAATTTATAAATAAAATAATAATTATTATATATATATATTTTAATCTCTACCTATTTTATTCTATTTTATTAATGAAAAAACATCTTGTTGGGCTGGATCTTGTGTTTGTACCAAATACGCGTGCATATGCTTAGTTGTTTGTTCTGTTGCACTACCTTTTGTTTGGTTTGGCTTGGCCCATTTGCAAGCTTGGCAGTTCCTAGCTGTAGTCCAAAACAGAAGGCCACAAAGCCTTGTAGTTTGTATTTTAAAGTGAAACAAATTTTCTTTTTGTTGTCGTCTCCTTAAAACTTTCGGTTACGTAGCCACTAGCGAATGGAATGAGGCTGGTGCGGAACACAACTTCAATCCTTGCAAAACTTCTTTAAATCTATTGAAATATATATATATATATATATATATATAATTACCTTCATGCAGAAATGTTGTCCAAATTAGATCGGACTGTTCAACTTCCATGACCAGCAACCAAATACTTACATAGTTATAATTCAATCTCATAATTGAATTCACGGTCAGACCACCTTTTAATATTCAAAATCAATCAAAATTTATGTTGAACTAATCGGTTTAACCAATTTTATTTCTTTTTTGGAAAAACGTCAATGTCAATATTTTTGACATCTTATATATGTTTTATTACTTTTGCATTGTTGTATATTGATTTATTTTTATGGCGTTATTTGGTTTTACCAACTTCTTTAAAGAATTACTGAGTGAATCTGAATTGAAAATCTTTCCAATTTACTGTCTAATCCAATTTTAATAACATTACCTGCAATATTGTCCATTTTTTGTGCAAGGACAATATGTTGTTTTATTATTTCATTTATAATTTACAAGTTAATTTCTAACCCACAAATGCTTGATATATCAATCATAAAAAATGCATGATCTTTAAGTCACACATATTATACATACCTTTACTTATTTAAGTCATATGAATTTCTTAAAATCATATGACACCTACTTCAAATTATATGTCAGAAGAGAAAACAATATAATGGTACCATTAAGTTGAACTATTGGAGGGAACTAATTCATAAATATTGTCATCAAAATAATTTATCTATACTATAATTCTATCTCGTGGGTATGTGAAACTTGTATATAAATTAAATAAGTTTTTCTCTCTATAATATTCTATCAAACTCTCAATCTTTTGATTCAAATTATCCTCATTCTCTACTTATACAGTGTGACATATAATTTTCTTGTCTTTGAGTTTGCTTGAAAACCACCTTGTATTTGAGTGTTTAATCCTCTGCCAAAGCCAATATTTTTGCTTTGCTTCCCAATTCTTGCTTCTTGACTAAGTAACAAGGATTCACTTTCACCAACAAAATAGGGTTGAGCCTTGTGACAAATACATCATACTCTTGAGAAAGTCCATCCAAAATGATTTCAGTAACAAGAGTAATATTACTCAGATTTATCACAAAAAACTATATTAATCGTAGACAAGATGTTATATATTTAATAATATGTCAAATTAATACATTTTCATAAATTTAATAATTTAAAAAATTAGAGGAATAAATATAAATTTCTCTAACAAGATTTCAACAACATATATAATTGTGCTTTTAGCCATGAAAAAGTCGAAGAATACAACTTGAATCATCACCAAACAGGGCCAAGTCCAATGAGGGCACACAAGAAGAAAGGCCCCACTAGAACTACTGCCTTGGCTATTGGGGCCACCTTCAATTCAATTAGTCATTTGATCTATTCCCGTGTTCATGCAATAAACAGTAGTCATTTTTAGCGTTTGAATTACTCTCCACGCAATGCCTTTCATTTTTTATTTAATACTGTGTTTGAATTTTTTTCATTAATAGAACGGAACGGAATATGTGGGATGAACCGAAAAGGGAAGTGAAAGAATGAAACATAGTTACTTTTCTTTTTATTTGAAAGATTAATAAGAGAACGGAATAGAACTTCATTAACCTTGTTTGGGAGTTATATTGTAAAGGAACAATATGGAAAGATTATAATTTTAATTTTTCAAATAGCCCTTTTAATAGCTCTTTTGTTGTTATTTATCACATATATCTTTACAAAATAAATCTTCATAAAAAAATATAAAATCCTTTAAATGAATCTTAAAATAACTAGAATATGATTTTCTGATTTAACAATTCTATGTCAATGAATAGTTCAAAATCAAAAAATACATTAAAACATATAAATTCATAGAAAAAAAAGAAGCTATGCATGAGTCTCAATAACATAAACAGCAAGTGAATTGAAATAAGGTGCCAATCAAAATGATTTTGCATGATGTTTTTGGTGATGTTGGTTCATTTATGTTACATGAAGAGGTTTTGAAAGTTAAGGTGCCAATTACAATTTGTATGCTATTGTCGTGTGTTTTGTGATGCTACTGAATATAATAGCATTGATTATTTGAAAACAAATTCAGCTAATAGAATATAACTGACTCAATGTCCTTCGGCTAAAAGAATTGACTCACTCAATGTCAAGGGTTTTTTTTTTAACTTTTATATAATCTATAAGATATTGGAAGAAATTATATGAACCAAGATTCTATCCTTATAGGAAAACAATATTACAGTCACTTAATCCCAACCTTATTTTCATTAATTGTTATATTTCTCCATTGAAGATGCAAGGGAAGGACTTTTTATGCTTGAGATGTTGGTCAGAAGAAGATATTGTTGGAAGAAAATGCCTAAAGGGTTTATCGAAGCATCAATTGAGACTTGGAGAGAACCTATTGTTGTTGAGTATTTCTAAAGGAACTTGTAGTCCATCGAGTTGCTTCAAAACACGGTGATTAGTATAAAAAGTATGGGTAGAACCATTGATGCTATTTTATCAACTTAATTTAAAAGCCAATAAAATTGTGTTTACCTTAAAGTATGGATAGAACCTATTTGTAACACCCTCAATAATATGTTAAACTAGTAAACGAGTTACAAAGGTAGCTTGATACTTACTTAACATGTCAGTTCAATTTTATGATAAACTGAATTAGTTTAGGCACTTAGTTACAATCCAGAAATTAAAAAATAGCCTAAAATGACTCAGAAAATAGCTTTAAAGGCTAAGTTGAGGGAAACATGTATGGATAACTTATTTCTAGGTCACAAATAAGCTAAGTAATACGTAGTTAAAATTTGAGAGCAATCGAAGTTCGTTTGGTATTTTTAGGCATACATGTTATGCTTTTAATACCGGATTGAACCCCAGCAGATATGGAAAAAAGATAAACATGAAACAACAATTTAGATGAATCCCATGATTTATTCTAAAGTTGCTGGAAGTTGAAAAACTTGAATTAGTGCAATTCAAGTGTCTTTAGCAGATATAAGTTTCAGTACAGAAATTAGTTCCTATCCTTTTTCTTTATTTCCTTTCTTTCTTTATCTCTCCCTCTCCACGACAGAAAAAGAAACAGAGAAACAGAGAAAGAAAGAAACAAAGGGGAGAAAGAGAGAAAGGAGAAGAAAGAAAGGAGGAGGAGAGGAAGAGAAGAAGAAAGGAAGATCAAGAGCAAGATCAAGAGGCTTGAAGATTGATTATCACTAAGAGGTAGGGGAACTTCTTACTCACCAATTCACTCTTTAAGTTTTAGGGTTGAGTTAGGAGTTGTGAAGGATTAAATTATGTTCATAACCTAGTTGAGATGGATTTGAGTTAGCGATTGATAAATCTAACATGTTAAAGAACATGATTAGGATTGCCAATCACGTGGAATCCATGAGAAAGAGTAAAGGAATGAGATTTTCCATGAGAGAGGGCTACGATTGCCCTATTTTTTGGTACAACTCAGTTTGAATAACCGGTTAGGGGAGCTCCCTAACCGATTATTTAGTAAGGCAAAACGTATTTAAGCGTAAGATAATTAGTTATGGATTGCTTATAACAAATTATGCAAGGCAAAATACGTTTCTGGTTAAGTGAATAACTGGTTAGGAATTATTCAATTAAAATAGAGAGCTCATGAAGAAGTCCTAACCGATTAGCAAAAATATATAATCGGTTAGGCATCTTTAGAAAATAAATTATTAAGGACTTTAACTGATTATTGAAGAGCTCTAATTAGTTAGAGAGCTAATTAGAAATTATGTTTAGAGATAGAAAACCTTTGGGAAAGTTTGGGAATGTGATTTTCAGTTGTTTTCTACAATATTGTGCAGAAAATCAGCAAAGACTTCCTTAAACTAGAAAAACGAGTTATTCTGACAACTGGTGGAGTTTGTCGCATAACTTGAGTTATAGACATCGGAATGACATAATTTTTGTGTCATTTTAAAGCTAAGACATAGGGATACATGTGGTAAAAATTTTAGAATTTTCCACTAAGCTAATTAGTACCAGTTTCTGTTTGAATCCAAGGCAGATTCTGCAGAAAATGCATTCTGGCAGCCAGTAAACCAGATTGCATAACTTCCTGGTCTGATATCCGTTTCACATGAAACTAGTGGAATTTTAAAGCTAACATGTAAGGCTTCTTGCCTAGAAAATTTCATAATTTTCCTATATGTATTTTGTTTCCAGTTATAGTTTAAAGTCAGGGTAGAAATTGGTAAACTAGTAAATCCTCTATTTTTGCTTCTGCAAAATGTCGCATAACTTTAGATACGCTTAGACAAATGAGGTGAGGTTTGTGGCATTGGAAAGATATGAGAGAGAGCTATCTTCCCATAAAATTTCAAAATTTTATGAGTTAGGATGCACATTTGGTGCAATTTTGAAAATTAGTCTTTTTAGGTGAAAATTGAGGTATTTTTGGAATGGTTTGAACCACAAAAATACTAGTAGCTTCTTTAATAGTTAGAGTTTAGTGCCATAAGGCCTAGATAGCTAAATATTGGTTCATTTAGGATTGAACCTAGAGTTGACTCCCCTATACTTGGATCCCTTATGGGTTGAACCTAGAGTTGACTCCCCTGTGGGTTGAACCTAAAGTTGGTTCACTTATGCAATGAGGTTGAACCCTAGTATCTGATTCCCTTATGTAATGAGGTTAAACCCTAGTATTCGGTTCCCTTATGCAATGAGGTCGAACCCTAGTATCTGATTCCCTTATGTAATGAGGTTGAACTAAAATAAATCTTAAGCTAAGCTGTGGACTAGAGAAAGTCCTAAGTTAGGTTGTGGAATAGCTGGATTCTATGCCAGGCTCTGGATGAGTATATCCTATTTTAGGCTATAGATCAGTATATCCTATGTCAGGCTAAGAATGAGTATGTCCTATGTTAGGCTATGGATTAGTGGATCAGATATGATGTAGAAATAGTACCCACACTATTGTGTGATGGAATAGTCTACTCATTCAAGGTAGTCTAAAGGTTGATTAGCCTATTCTACATAGCTAAGTATAAGGAAAGTAGTTCCTAAGATTAAACAAGTTATGAGCGTAGTATATTCGGTTTCAAACTTCAATTATCCAGCATAATTGTTGAGTGCCATAAGATATATATGTGTGTGTGTGTGTGTGTGTGTGTGTGTGTGTGTGTGTGTGTGTGTGTGTGTGTGTGTGTGTGTGTGTATTATTACTGAGAATTTTTATATTCTCACCCCGTAAGTTTCATGGTTAGCAGGTCAAGGCCCTTTAATAGGGTATGAAGATGAACATATAGAAGATCTAGATGAGTTTAGTTATGTCTTTAATTCAAAGCTTATGTAATTTATTTATATTTGTTTTGAGGATGTAATAAGTTGTATGTATAATATTTATATGTATGACTTTAGCTATGACTCTCCATAATTATTTGTTTAAATGTTATGGATTAGTTAAAGATTAAACTAGAAGTAGCATGGCTGATACTGTTTATCTAGGTATGTGTTTCACATACTAGGGTATCAGTATTAGCCCCATTTGTGTGAGCTTATAAACCTCCCAGACCAGCTCGGGTAATTTATTTTGACCAATAAAATGACTTGAGAGTTATGAGCAAGAGATGTTATACTATTGTTGTTGAGTATTTCTAGAGGAACTTGTAGACCATCGGATTGCTTCAATAACATCTCTTCCAACTCTATTATAGTTACTATCACACTATAAAAGTGGCGACTAATAGTCTCACCATATCTTTGAAAAAAGAAATTCATTGGATGATTCTTTACATTATGCCCAACAGTGTAAAGAAATTTTGCAACTTACTCTTCAATTGTTGCTCTTTGTGTAGGTAGAAGACCACCATGATTTCTTAACAATCACACAAGTTTAAAAAAGTTCTAAGACTCATGCGAATTATATCATGGCAACTCTGAGTACCAATAATTCGTTTCATTATTTCATCTCAAACTCTTTCTCTTTGTTCTCTTATGCTAGATGAAATTTAATTTTTTTAATACTTTCATAATAAATGTAATGTAAACATAAGACACATAAGTTGTATAATTGTCATATGAAACAGATTTTGTAATATCATAAATATGGACATCATATCTTGATTAGCCATCAATTATAATGTACTCACCTAAACAAATATGAAATACATATATAAGATAAATAAATATCATCTAAAGCTAACAGTTATAAATAAAGGAATTTTTTAGTTTTGTGAGGTTTTTTTCTTCTTTTTTAGTAATTATCTTATCTACTAATTCTAATCGTAGTACTTGCAAACTCTCAATAAAAATATGTCTTTTCCATAACCAACAATTGGCCAAAAGTCAAAGGTAAGTCAATCCAAAAGAAAAACACCATTCAAATTCATTACGACAATCGAAATAGTTTGACAATTGAAATGATTTGACGATTGAGAAAAATTAGCCTCACTTTTGGAATGGTTTGACAATTGAACAAATAAACTAGTTTGACAATTTAAGATAAATAACAAATATGAAATATATGAAATTCATGAGGAGTACACGACTAAAATGAATATGTGAGGTGTTCGACAACTTACCTTTCTCCACAAAGTGAACAAGGAATGAAGACGTAACAACCCAACAATAACATAGCAAAACCATCAACACATAGTCTCTAAGAATTTAATAAATAAGATGAGAGATAAAATTGTTAAGTATTTATTTTTAACCTAATTTTTTTTAATTTTACCTCAATTTTAGGAATACAAAAATTAAACATTTAAAGAAAAAAAATAATTTATTCATTTGTGTTTATTCTACTTCTCATATATTTTAAAATTCTCAAATAAAAAAAAATTATTTTCATACCCCATTCCGTTTTCTTTTCCCTTATTTATTATTATGCAAACATAACCTAAACCCTACCAGAGGGTTTAAGCTTGCGGCCCGCAGTGAACCCGAAACAACACCAAGCTTCTCCATTCATGATCCATTTCGAATGCGCATTCTAAGCCATGGCGGCCGCTAGGTTAACCTCATGCATGGCCGTGGCGGCAGCTGCGGTGGCTTCCATGTCCACCCTCCCCGATCGTGTTTACGCCGACTCTCCCTTTTGGTTCCCTCTCTTCTCTTCTTCGCCTTCCAATTCGCCTTCGCCGCAGGACCCGGCTTCCGACGCCAAGTCGGAGCCTCCAGCGCCCGACGAACCCAATAAGTCGGGTTTTGATCCGGAATCGCTAGAAAGAGGTGCCAAAGCTCTCCGTGAAATCAATAGTTCTCCCTATGCCAAACAGGTTTTTTATTTTGCTTTTAAAAAAAAAAAATTCTGGAATTCAATCTGCGTTTTATTTTGTCTCATATTTTGGTGTTGTTTTGCAGGTGTTTGATTTAATGCGAAAGCAGGAACAAACTCGCCTTGCTGAGTTAGATGCTGAGAAAGTTCATTATGAACTTATTCAGTCTCAAGGAGATATTGTAAGTGATCAGTCATAAAGAATGTTTCCAAAACTTCCATATCATGTACTTTCTAAGTTGATGTTAATTGGTAGCTCAGGATATTCTTATAGTCATTACTGTTTTGCTTAGGATGTTGTGCTTCCACGTATGAGAAATTTGTACTGATATATGTGAATGTAATGTTTAATTACTAATATGATTTTGCCAACATTTTTCAGTAAAGTAGCAAACTAGATTAAACTAGAATTAAAGACCTAGTACAGTCATCCATAAAGCATGGGTCTACATTCAACAGCCAACTAACTCTGGGAGGCTAGTTCCCAGAGAGTAAAAAATCAGTGGTGTTGAACAGGAGGGCGGGGGATGATTTTACCAACTTTGTCAACATTTTATTTCCTTTGCAATTTTGCTGCTTCGAACCAAGCTATACCCTGTATTATATTATTATATTTTTTATCATAATTTTTTGTTCCCTGTAGGCCATAAGGATGACTAGAGGGTGTTGGAAATTTATGTGTTTCTTAGGGTCTATCATATATAGGGAATCATTTTGGTTTTAACTTTCTTATGTTTCTATCTTGCTCTATTGTGCCTAAAATATTTTCCTTGCAGGAAAGGCAGCGGAAAATGGCTGAAGAACAACGTAATCTAATACAAGAGCAAGCACAGAGACAGGCCCAGGTGCTGCGATTTGAAGATGAATTGGCAAGGAAAAGAATGCAGGTGCAGGCTGAATAAACAACAATATAATCTTTTATTTAATATGTGAATTTAGAAAGTTCTGGCCTTTAAACTACCATTTAGAAATATTTTTCTTCCTGAGCAAAAAGTCATAATAGCTTTCAGAATGGTGGATGTAGTCAGAAAATATATGCAATGTCATACTGAGCTTGAGCTTAATTGTATGAGTGTTATATCCTTCTTTCCTTTCTTTTTACCTCTTTTGGTCCTAGGCATTGGATATCTTTTGTTAATGAAACTATGCTCTTTTGCTCCTTTTGAATTGTTTTAGTTAAAGAAACATATGACCTTAGTTAATGATTGGCCTGAAATTTATCCCCCTTCTATCTTGGTGTTCAATACTCTGTAGTAATAGGATTTATGGTGAAAGTTCTATAGATTAGTCTAACTGCAGGTGAATCTTTGGAATTTGGATGGTCAAAGCCTGAGGCAAATTAAGCTTCTCCATCTTTGAAATTCTGTAAAATTAAAATCTGTTACATCAAATAGTTATCCATAAGTTGCCATTCACAGGCAGATCATGAAGCTCAAAGGCGACATAATGTTGAATTGGTCAAGATGCAAGAAGAGTCTTCTGTAAGAAAGGAGCAGGCAAGACGGTCTACTGAAGAACAGATTCAATCTCAGCAGCGTCAGACTGAGAGAGAGAGAGCTGAAATAGAACGAGAAACCATTAGAGTTAAGGCAATGGCAGAGGCTGAAGGCCGAGCCCACGAAGCGAAATTGACTGAGGATCATAAAAGGAGAATGCTTTTAGAACGAATGCAAGGTGAAAGAGATAAATGGCTTGCTGCAATTAACACAACTTTTAGTCATATTGAAGGTATGCAACTGATAAGAACAGCTGTTGACCTTACCAGATTTTGGTTGGTAATTTCATCTTAATGCTTGTATGCAATAGCCATTGTTAGCTGAAAAGGTTATTAACTTATTAGTTATTACTATTGATAAATTTTGCCAAGTAAAATACATACAAAAGATTAAACTGACATGTTGGATGCGTAAAACTAAAACAAATAATGCCAGTCACATCCTCACATGTATGTGTCTGCATCTGCAGTATTCCTTCTGTACATGCCATGACAGAGAATAGATATCAACATGTATCACACACCTTCTGTTTGTATAGGAAAAGTCTTGCTAGTATTGTTTCCCAGAATTTGTAACGACTTTGGTAAAATTTCAATTATTACATCATGAGCTTATAAGCTTGCTCCATACAAGCTTATAATTTAATTTGTCAAGTTCTTATTTGTTTAGCTTGCACAGCAGGATTCATGGTTGCATGAAATTATAGAGCTCATAGCCGTTTACAAGAAGTAATTACTGCTCTAAATGTACTCTTCTGATTTTTATTTTTTATTTTTTTCTAGGAACACCACAGGTCAAGTTTTTTATATCTTCACAGATAATTATGTCATATTCTTTTAAAAAAGGTTATAATTTTGGGGTTTTGGTTTCTTTGCTTGTCTAGGCTCTTTTTACATAAGCTAAAATGTTGTTGGCATGTATTATTCCATCTCACCATAAACCTGCTTTGTGACTGTAATGTCGTTTTTTATCAACTATTTTCAATGGTAGAAGATGAATCTTGCATCATCTTTGTTTTGAAAATTATCTCAGATTATATAACTGCCATCTGTCTACCTGCAATATGTAGGTGGTTTAAGGGTCTTATTGACGGATAGGGATAAATTGGTTATGACTGTTGGAGGAGCTACTGCATTAGCTGCAGGAGTATATACGACTAGGTACACGTGCTTTTTTTCTTGATGCATTTGATTTTAACCTTAGTAACATCATTACTGAGTTTGGAAGTTCTGTTGGCAGTAAGTTTTTTGTATACCTTTTGCCAAAAATTATTCTGGTTTTGTTTGGATATAAAATCATTTTATGTATATCACTATTGTAATGTTTGTCAATGTACTTTATCCATACGAAAAACCTTGTGGAAGTGGTAGGATTGATTGCAAAATAATTTTAATTTTATCCAAAATGCATATTCCAGATGCATAATAGCTGTTTTATGGTGCTGTTTGATACTGAACAAGTGCATTGGGACACATGTCAGTAATATCCACATCATCAATGGCTACTATAAATGGGGAATCAAGGAATTTAAGAAAGGAAAGAGGATAGTAAGAAAGTTTGTTTCTGTCTCTTACACCGTAAAGTTGTTGCCACTGCTTCGGCATCCAACTCGCGGGCATATTCCTGACCCTTTCATTCCCAGCCCTCAGGAAAAAAGAGGAGAACAAAAATACAAATAAAATCAAGGTTCTTCATGCTATTATGCTTCAACCTCCCTTTTCAAGAATAAACCAGTTTAAACCATATTTATTTTGAAATATTTTGCCTTGATTCTTGCACCACTTGCAAATTCTTATCTGTAGTTCTGAAAACACCCTAATCTAATGATGGAAGCATGGTTTTCCCCCTGTTGATTGGCAAGCAGATGCAGTGGGGGTAGGGTCAACTCTTGGTAAAATTGAGTTTTCAGAGGCACGAGTTTTTTCAAATTTTAAAACGGTCTTTTTTTCTAAATCAAATATGAACAAGGTTCCTGAGTTTTCAAATCCATATTTATCAGAATTCATCTATTAATTGTAAATGGTATCTGATTATATTTTATTTTACTTTCTGTATTTACAGAGAAGGTGCTAAAGTTACATGGGGCTATATTAATCGGATTTTGGGGCAGCCATCATTGATCCGGGAATCATCCATGGCAAAGTTTCCAGGGTCAAGGATCATATCTCAAGCCAAAAATAAAGTTTTAAATTATAGTGCTTTGGCCAGGGCAGAAAAGCCTGTTGAGAGTCAAAATGGTCTTGGAAATGTAATCCTCCATCCATCATTACAGAGAAGAATAGAGCATCTTGCGCGGGCGACATCAAATACCAAGGCCCATCAGGCACCATTCCGTAACATGCTTTTTTATGGGCCTCCTGGGACTGGTAAAACCCTGGTTGCAAGGGAAATAGCTAGAAAATCGGTATGATGATTAGTTCTTTTAGAGTTTTACTATATCTTTCTAAAACATTCTCTTAATAATTTTCCTACTACTTAATAAAGAAAGTATTAAATAAAAAATTAAATGCAACAAATATTTTAAGAATATAAAAAACATTCAATATTTTCTTTATTTAGTAATTAAGAGGATTAATCATTTTCCGTTCTTTTATGCCTTGTTCTGATTTATATTTTTCACTTCTTATACTTTTATATGATTTGCTAAGTTCTTTTTACTGACGATCCTAGATAAGTTTCTGGATGTAGTATACGAGATGTGATGTATGAACAAATGAATTAATAATAAATATTATGATGCTCTAATTCTGTTTTATAGTTATACTACTGGTGGATTTGGTTTATCTTATTAGCTTTTCACGTAAGTTGGTCATGGAATTTATTGTTCATTATTAGTACTTTATTTGCAGAAATTATTTAAAAAAATTATTTTAACTACTGTTGACTCCTTCAATTTTGTTGTGTGACTGAAGGGTTTGGATTATGCCATGATGACTGGAGGAGATGTTGCACCTCTGGGCCCACAGGCTGTTACCAAAATTCATGAGATATTTGATTGGGCCAAGAAATCTAGAAAAGGCCTATTGCTTTTTATTGACGAGGCAGATGCTTTCCTTTGCGAGTAAGTTTTGGAGAGGTTAAAATGCATTTTGAAGACTATAACAATAAAATATAACTCTATGTAAATTACAATGTAGCAGGGTAGCCGATATTACTTGATTTATGTAGTTTATCTAATATGTGAGAAATGTAAATATTATATTAGGACAGTCTATGTAGAATATCTTTATGATTTTATACAAATGATAATGGTTTAGATTTGATTTAAATTGTATTTTCAATAAATTTTGGTGTTTTGAAGCCCGAAGTATCTTCTACTTCACTTTATTCCACGGAGATTCAAAATAAATACATGAATGAATTAACAACAGCTTTTTATGGTCTCTCTCTCTCTCTCTATATATGTGTGTGTTTTTGCTGTAACTTGAAAGTATTACAATTTTTTACCCAGTTATTGCTGAAACAATTGGTGTGACGATCTTGATAATAATTATATCTTCTTTTATCGTAGCAATGATTTAATGATTATTATTGATTCAATGCAGGCGTAACAGCTCACATATGAGTGAAGCTCAACGAAGTGCTCTAAACGCATTGCTCTTCAGAACTGGTGATCAGTCTAGAGATATAGTACTTGTCCTTGCCACAAACAGACCAGGTGATCTTGATAGTGCAGTTACTGATCGCATTGATGAAGTGATTGAATTCCCGCTTCCAGGAGAGGAGGAACGTCTCAAATTATTGAAGCTCTATTTGAACAAATATCTATGTGATGACAATAGTGGCTCCAAGGGGGGTTTCTTGCTGAAGAAGCAGCCCCAAAAGATTACCATAAAAGATTTATCTGAAGATGTGCTTAGAGAGGCTGCCAAGAAAACAGAGGGATTTTCTGGCCGTGAGATAGCCAAACTCATGGCCAGCGTCCAAGCTGCTGTCTATGGGCGCCCAGACTGCATCTTGGATTCCCAGTTGTTCAAAGAAATTGTAGATTACAAGGTTGTGGAACATCATCAGCGATTAAAACTGGCAGCTGAAGGCAGCCTGCCTGACCAAATGTAATAACTTGCTTGAGTTTTAATCTGAATCCCCATGTTGACCTGCTGGGAGTTTTCTTCTTCATATGATTCTCCATTTTGTTAGTGGTGCCAGTATTTGTGGCCGATGAAGCAGATTCTTTAAAAAATTTCACCTAGACGCATTTTGTAAGCCAAATTTACCAGATATTTCGGCTTTCAGATTAAAGTTAGAGAATCAACAATAGCTTTGATTCTGAGCAGATATTCCGTAATTGAGCGAGATTCCTTCTTCGATTGTCAAAGTTCGAACTTGAATTGACGTATTTTGGCCCGTGTTTGTGAAGCAAAGAAAATTTCAAACTGATTCCAAATCTGACATGAAGAATCACAGCCAACCACTCGAGTAAGCCGGTTCTCACTCATTGAAGACAGTAGCCAGGACATGAGCAGCTGATGTTGTCGCTCCCACTCAAAGGAACTTAGGATTTATATTGCCTGCATCGTCATGTTATTGATGAAATTCTGTAAGTTGTGGCTGCCGAAGAAAAAATAAATTGTCATCAACTTAATGGAAATTGGGTGGGTGAGAAAAACAAGGTTTGAAGAGGATGAAACGTGGTGAGGTCTCCATGGATAGAGAAAAAGGAGCTATGACACCATGTAAAAATCAGAGAACCATAGAAGAAATAGAAGAAAAGAATAGAAAGAAAGCTAAATGATTTTGATTGTTACACAACCATCTTGATGCAAGAGTATTTATATACATAGACGAAGCTTAACTATGCTTAACCAACTTGTAACAAACTCAACTAATCTTAAATTAAATTTAACTAATTAATAATATAATCCAACTCAGCACATTTACTGGGACATTCCCTAACAAGTCTTAACCATTAAACTATAAATATTTATTTAAAACATTTTTTGTATAAAATTATTCCAACAAAATCTAAACCTGTGCTTTATACGGATTGATGAATCTAGAGCAAGTAAATTAGTGTGTGGGTTTGGATTATAATTTGTAAACTATGTTCGATACCAAATAGAAAAGTAACCTTTTTTAACGTCTACTCAAACCATGATTTGATATAAAAATTCTGTTTAAAAATAACCCAACTGGAATTTTTCCAAATATGCTAGTTTGAGGATGACACTCCATTTGTACCCTGTAAACTTGGGTTTGAGCTGTGAAAGCGCCCTGTCAAACATGCTCTAACTGACTAATAACCTTTTATTAACCCTTATTAAACTTACCAATAAACAAACCTCAGAAAGATTACTTAACGGGAGCATTTTTACACTACTGCATGAAATGAAAAAATGTTTAATGTATTATACTTGTAATAAACATATAATAATTATTATTTATTTAAAAAAGTTGAAGAATGGTGAATGAGACTGTGACAATAAACTTTTAAAATGGTAAAATCTCCTCACTTTAGTAAAATGTCATATATATACTAACTATTCTTGCATAAAACAAAATCTAATAACGTAAATAAATATATGAATATTCATGCTTGAAATTTTACATATGTAGCATTATTCCTCCCATTTTATTGACAAAAAAAATGATAGTTCAAATATTAGTCATAAATAATTAAGAATTTTATTTTGATACATACATGGTCATCCAATCATGTATTGTCAAATTATTGAATAAGTTTAACTCCAAGGGATTGGTTTAGACGTGGACGAGCATATGATATATGATTATGCACACTATCACATATTCAAATTCTAACTATGCTATTTATTTAGGGATAGGTTGAAAGGAATATTCTTATAAATCTTATAATTCCAACGTGAATAGCCTACATTTGACTATATCGGAGAGGTCAAGTAGTTGACATGCATGCAAGCTACTTGAACACCCCTGTATCGCAATAAAAAAATTATTAAAGAAGTTTCACTATCATATCTATTTAAGAAGTACAACTCTTTTAATGATGTACTAACACATTATTAGATGATAGTAAAAATATTTTATAACAAAATTTTGAAAATAAGTACTAATTGTAGATTTGTCCCTAACACTTGTAATAAAAATACAATTCTCAATAAAAATTCAAGAAAATGGCTCTTCTAAAGTAAGTAAATAAATAAGAATATATTCAATCTTAAATCATTTAGTGGATTAAAATTACGATTCATTTTAAATTAAATCAATGATAGATACAACATTACTTATTCATTTTATAGATAAGTTCAATTTAGAAGAACAATTTCCAAAATTCAAGGTGTTGATTATACAAGTTAATGTTCAATATCTTCGTATTTAGAATTTCAATTGCCTCTTTGCTCTTCACTAGATTTGGCTTTTTTTCTTCTTCTTTTTCTTAAATATGAATTGGATGTGTCTTGTCTACTACCACATGGCAGCCATTTTGCATAAACTCCTTGTTGAAGAATTATAAGCTTTTTAAGGTCAGGAATGCAGAAAAGATAAAGATGGCTAAATGTAATAACACCAAATATATTATTGTTAGGAATAATGTGATCTAAAACACTAATATAATGTCCTTATTTATACTAGTAGTTAGGTCAAGTACTAATAATACTTATATAAGCCCAAATCTTCTAATATAAGACTAATAATCTAATAAATGATAACCTTAATATCTTAACACTCCATGTTACAATCGCGATCATAGGGATGGTGAAAAATAAAACTTTTAGAAAATAAAAATAGAGTTGTCACTAAGATTTATTTAATTTAAAAAAAATATAAAAGAAATCCATTTTGAATAAATGGTCTTCTAAAACAAAGTTCAAGTCCGGGAGTTGTTTATATATAAGAAAGAGTGAAAATTTCATCCCAAAACACCTATAGTACCTTTTTTTTTCTATTTTATTTACTCAATTGGTTTCGCATTTTCCATCCGTTTCGTTTTTTCATTTTTTTAAACTTGTCTATTCAACCCATATATTATTTTTCTTGGTTTTATCATTTTTTAGCCATTTTCCTTTTTTTTTTAAAAAAAATCTAACAAATAGCTCAACTCAAACAAAATATCTAGCCTACTAATAAAACCAACCTACCTAAGAATTGATATCAAATAAGGCCAAATCCAACTCGGAAGTTTTATCATAAACTCACACAAGCTAAAGAGTCATATCAACCCAAATGAAAGACTAGTTTAAATAATTAACCAAATAATTTGTAAAAGGAAATGGGCAGGCAAGGTGAACAACAATGGGACAGAGGTGATTCGTGGCTTAGCATGGTGTCTAGTTGGTTGGCGCGATTGCGCGGCGAGCTCTGGGTAACTGATTGTGGTGATGATAGTTGAGAGTCAAGGTTGCGGCTCGATGGTGGCCGCAAGGTGTTAAGGGTTGCCATGGATGTTAATGGTACATGGGTGTGACTGTGACATGAATACAGAGATTCGTGGTGGCCCAGGTGCCCGGTCTGGATGAAAGTGCAATTTGGGTGATGAGTCTCAGATTCGCGTGGGTGTTGGCAGAGGTTTGGGGATGGTTTGGTGATGTGGTTCTTAGTGTGGCAGGCGGAGGTCTTTTGGTTTGTATCAAATGGTGGCGAGGAGGTGGCAACCTTGGTTCATAACGGATGGTGACGGGGATGGTGCTGTGCAGAAGATGCGTGGGTTGCCTAGTGTAGGTGATGGTTCTGGGTCTGGTTTGATAGAGCAGGGAGGTTTGGTTCATGACGGTGGCTGTTCGGATGACGGGTTGACTATGGTGGTTCCGGTGATGTTGTTGTGTGTGGAGGGAGGCATAGCCATGGGTTGCGTAAAGAGGGTGTTAGGAAATCAGAGTTCGTTACACTCCAAGTGTTCGATATATCCCAAGTATTTTGAACACTTTATGGGTATGAGAGAAAGCGCATTCAGATCCGTAAAGAAGAACTAATAATATAGTAAAGCACGAATGATATTTTTGTAGTAAAACCCACTAGTCAGTACTATTTGTATCAACAAAATCGATCAAGAACTGCACACCAAATTTAACGTGAAAAACTTCCTTGTACATTGAGAAAAAAATCACGAGACAAACTCCGAAAAATATTTCACTATATAAAGAATAATTATAATATCATATCTACACTCTCACACACAAGATGTATAAAATATAGTGTTTTTCAGTGAGACTATTTCCTACTACAATTTATAGTATTACATAAATTAGAGAATAAACTCAAAAAATTCTCAGTATATGCTCACACACTATACTCTTAAAATTTTCTCACACTTTTTATTTGTCTCTCACTCTCAGAAGCTCATATTGCTTATCCATTTATTATGCTTGTTCTTGGTGATATATCAGATGGAAAAATAAATAGAGAGCCAATACATGCAAATGCATTTAATTCACCTGCCAACTTCTACTAGTCACCCATCCACTGAATGCCTCAAAAGAAAAAGTCTTCAACCCTTTTTTGAAATGCAAGTCATCGACTAACAATTCTCCACTTTGGCTTGCTTTGTAAGAGTTTTCATCCTCTATAAATATTGACCAAGTCCAAGCAATGCTTGAACTTATCAATCGGCAACGATTTCGTCATCATATTTGTAGGATTCTCAGCTGTGGCTACCTTCTAAACTGCAACTGTACCATTAGTGATACTTTCTCTGACAAAGTGAAGTCTAACATCAATGTGTTTTGTCCTTTCATGGTAGACTGAATTTTTTGCCAGATGAATAGCGCTTTGGCTATCACAATGTATGATTGGTTCCTTTTTGTCCAATCCAAAACTACCCAAAAGACCTTGCATCCATATGCTTTCTTTCACAGCCTCAGTCAATGCCACAGTAGTTGACAATGCAACTGTAGATTACAATGTCACCTTCAAACTAATAGTACATCCAAAGATTGTAAAGATATATCCTGTTAATGACCTCCTTTTGTCCAAATCTCCTGCATAATCAGAATCTACATAACCTACAACCCCACGGGTCTGCTGACCATCAAACACTAAACAGGCATCGGTGGAACCTTTCAAGTACCATATGATCCATTTCACAGCTTCCCAATGTACATTTCTCAGTTTGCTCATAAATCTGCTCACCACACTTATTGCATGTGAAAGATCCGGTCTTGTGCACACCAGGACATACATAACACTACCAACTGCACCAGAATAAGGTATATGAGTCATATGCTCCACCTTCTCCTCAGTTTCCGGACATTCATTTGAAGATAGCTTAAAATGCGTAGCTAAGGGAGTACCAACTGGTTTAGACTGATCCATATTCAAGCATTGTAGCACTTTCATAATGTAATTTTGCTGTGACAAGCACAATCTGCCACGATGCCTCTTCCTATGAATTCCATACCAAGAATCTTCTTTGCTGCACCTAAGTCTTTCATCTCAAATTCTTTTCCTAACTGAGTTTTCAATATACTAATTTCAACCTTGTTGCAAGCTGCAATTAGCATGTCATCTACATACAACAACAGATAAATGCAAGAACCATCTGGAAGCTCTCTAGAGTAGATGTAATTATCATATTAGCTAATAGGATATAATAATAAATGCATCAAACCTTTTGTACCATTGCCTTGGGGTCTGCTTCAAGTCGTATAATGGCTTTTTTAACAGGAAAACATTATTCTTCTTCTCAGGAACTACAAACCCCTCTGGTTGACTCATATAGATCTACTCCTCTAGCTCACCATGTAAGAACGACATCTTCACATCAAGCTGTTCTAGCTCCAAGTCAAACATACTTATAATAGCTAATAGGATCTGAATAGAGCTATGCTTCACCATAAGAGAGAATACTTCATGGAAGTCAATGCCCTTCTTTTGAGTATAACCCTTTGCTACCAGTCTTTCCTTGAACCTCGGAGGTTCAATGCCAAAGATTTCTTCTTTCCTTTTGAAGACCCATTTGCAACCAACTATTTTCCCCCCTCTGCTAGTTGTACCAGCTCCTACGTTTGATTTTTCTGAAGAGATTCAATCTCCTCATTCATTGCTATTAGCCATTCCTTTGACTCCTTGCTATCTACTGCATCACGGTAGGTAGATGGTTCATCTCCTACTGCACCATCCGCTATAGCCAAAGCAAAGACTATAGGATCTGCATATGAAAAGTCAAGTGCACAAGCAACAGAATTCAGATATCTTCGTGGTTTCTGAATTTGTCGCCTTTCTCTGCTAGTAGCAATACTAAATGGCTCTGCTCCTCCGGTTTCTTCACCAACACCCTTGTCTCTAGTTTCATCTTGTTGTTCTTTTTCAGGTTGAGCAATACCTGAAGTACTTGGCTAACTTGTGTCCTCTTCCAGCTTCATTTTTCCAGTGTCAATCTCCAGCTCCACCTGTTTCTCAGCACCATGATCTATCTTTGCCTGATCTAGTTCAGATTCCCGCTTCCGATTCACCATTGCCGCCTCGTCAAATATGACATCTCTGCTAGCAATGATCTTGAGTCAGCTTACCTTTTCTATACACCACAATCTGTAGCCCTTCACCCCTCATGCATACCCTAGAAATATACACCTTCCTGCCTTCACCTCAAGTTAGCCATCACTCGCATGAGCATACGCAGGACAACCAAATATCTTCAAATCAGAATAATTTACAGGTCGACCGGACCATACCTCTTGTGGAATCTTTAGATCAATTGCAGTTAGTGGAGATCTGTTTACTAAGTATAAAGCTATATTGTCTGCCTCAACCCAAAATGATTTAGAAAGTTTAGCATTAATCAGCATGCATCGTGCACACTCTAAGAGTGTTCTATTCATCCGTTCTACAACTCCATTTTGTTGTGGTGTTCCAGGTACAGTATGGTGTTTCACTATACCTGCATTCCTATAGAACTCCTTAAATTTTTTGCTACAGAATTCACCGCCATTATCGGTTCTTAGCCGCTTGACTGATTGCCCAGTTTACTTTGTGACCATGGCCTTTTACTGCTTGAATTTGCCTAACACTTCATCCTTTTGCTTCAAGAAATAAACCCAAACCTTCATAAAATAGTCATCTATTAGAGTAAGAAAATAATGAGTATCACCCAATGAGTTAACAAGGACTGGACCCCAAACATCAGAGTGGACATACTCCAGAATGCCCTTACTGGTGTGTTTTGCATAACTAAACTTCACTCGTTTCTATTTTTCAAATACACAATTTTCATAAAAATTGAGTTTACAATTCTTTACGCTTTTCAGTAGTCCTTTGCCAGCAAGTATTGTCATTCCTTTCTCACTCATATGACTAAGCTGCATGTGCCACAACTGTGCAACATCATCATTAGATTTTTCAGAGGATAGAATAACAGCAGTGCCACTAATTGTGCTCCCCAGCAATATATAGATTTGACCCTGCAGCTTTCCTTTCATCATCATCATCGAGCCTTTGGTCACCTTAAAAAAAACACCATATCCAGAGAACTTGTATCCTTGGTTATCTAGGGCACTCAAAGAGATCAGGTTCTTGCCTAGCTCTGGCACATGCCATGCTTAAAATGTTCTTGCAGTACCATAATCCAATCTGATTCGTGCCTCTCCTCCACCTACAACAACAATTACCATGTTGTCTCCCAATCAGACATTTCCTTCCCGTTTTTGATACAAAGAGAAAAAGTTCCTATTAAGTGTTATGTGAAAAGATATGCCAGGATCCAGGATCCACTCGTTGCCTGAGTCACTAGTGGAAGCTGTTAGGACAAATTCAACATCAGTATCATCAAAACTTGCAACTGTTATGTTAGCAATATTTCCTTGTTTCTCCTTTCTCTCAAGGCAATTTTTTCGAATATGCCCTGGTTGGTGACAATGAAAACACTTTAAGGACTTGTGATTTTTGGACTTTGATCTTCCCTTGCTTTTGCTTCCCGATTCTTTTTCTTAACTATGCCCTCTCGTCACGAACAATCCATCTACAGGATTATCAGCACTGGATCCCGATGCCAATTTCTGATGCTCCTTTGTCATCAATGCCTCCTTGACGATTTTGACGGAGATGGTGGACCTACCATACATTATGGTATCACAAAAATTATCATAAGACGGAGGTAATGAAGTTAATAAGATCATAGCTTGATCAATATCTTTGACTGTAATTCCAACTACTTGTACATCAGTGATCATCCGATTGAAGTCGTCAATATGATCTCAAATTGGCTTTTCTCCTGAGAGTTTGAATGTGTACAATCGCTTCCTCTGGTAAAGTTGGTTTGATAAAGTCTTTACATAGTATTTTTCTTCCAAAGCTTTTCCAGAGTTCATCTGCAGTGTCTGCTAGGCTTAGCTGTATTGTGCTACGTGCTTTGACCATTATCTCCTCTCTTTTATCAGAAGACAATGTTTCTTAAAACTTGTTCTTGCCTTCCAACGCCTTTGACAGGCCTTGCTAGTCTAGCAAAGCCTACAACTTCAGCTTCCATAGACTGAAGTTGTTGGATCCATCGAACTTCTCTACATCAAATTTTGGCACTGACATCTTCGATCTAAAATTTGATCAAGTGGCTCTAATGCCACTTATTAGAAAATCAGAGTTGGATACACCCTAAGTGTCTTGAACACTTTATGGGTGTGAGCGGAAGCACACTCAGATCCATGAAGAAGAACCAATAATATAGTAAAGCACGAATACTACTTTTGCAGTGAGACCCACTAGTCTGTACTATTTGTACAGTAAAATAGATCAAGAACTGCTCACAAAATTTAACGTGAAAAACCCCCTTGTACACTGAGAAAAAAATCACAGGACAAATTCTGAAAAATATTTCGCTATATAAAGGATAATTACAATATCCTATCTATACTTTCACACACAAGAGGTTTCTCCTACTACAATTTGGAGTATTACAGAGATTAGAGAATAAACTTAAAAAATTCTTAGTATATACTCATACACTACACTTTTGAAATTTTCTTACACTTTCTATTTTTCTCTCACTCTCAGAACCTTAAAAGCTCGTATTGCTTCTCCACTTATTATGCTTGTTCTTGGTGATATATCAAATGGAGAAACTGCTCTCTATTTATAGAGAGCCACTACATGCAAATGCATTTAATTCACTTGCCAACCTCCACCAGTCACCCATCCACCGAATGCCTCAAAAGAAAAAGTTTTCCACCTTTTTTTGAAATGCAAGCCACCGACTGACACAGGGAGCATGGTGGTGCTGTGGTAAGGTTGTTGTTTGGATATGGCGGAGAAGATAGTAGATGGTTATGGTGTTTACAGGGTCATGATGTACCTGGTTCCAGGTTATCCGATTGAAGGTGCACCCGATTATGGGAGGTTAATTATTTTTGGTTATGGGAGTATGGCTTATTATTCGGTTCCGGAGTTGGGATCCGATTCCTGGAAGGTTGTTGGCGATTGCAAGGTTGCCGCTAAAGCAATTCTAGTTTCGGGGTGGTTACTGGTAAGGATGGCAATGTGTGGATCGGGGTGAGATTTTCACTACATGTCCCTGTCCCATTCACTCACATGCCTTGCTCCCTACCCCATTACCTAATGGAGTTTTTTTTTTGTCCCATACCCAAATCCGTAGGGATTAATTTGCCCCATCCCCGTCCCGAATCACACTTTATATGCTGCTAGTTAGTTTTTATTTTTTGTTATAGAGATAGGCCTAAGCCCAAAAAGAAAAAGAACCAAATAATTAGGGTGACCTGCAAGGCATAAGAACTCTTGTAGCATCAACCAAAAACTTCAAAAACAAAAGAAGGGAAGGGAAATTCAATAAACTAAAGTCATAGTCATGAGATAAACTCAAATTAGCTAAGCTATCAGCTCTCTTATTACCCTTATACATAGTATGACTAAAGACAAACCTCCTACGCAGTTTGCTGCCATTCACCCTATATATAGTTTGGAGCGGGTAATGGAGCGGGTCACTCTATACTCGACCTCGCCTCATACCGAAAGGTAGTGTATTCAAGTTTTGTTGGTGTATGCCCTAGAGGCCGATATATTTTGTCTATAATTACATACATTGTATTATGCTGTTTTTAATATGAGGCATTTCATTTATTGTGTTATTTATGATAAACATAATAAAGTCCTTAGAATAATAAGTTTAATGCCATAGGGCATCAAGTGGATGACTTGATCGTGAGATCTTATTGGATAAAATTAGAACACTATTCTTAAATGTCCCTAGTTAAGTATTATTGTTAATTAGTATAACAATAATGCATTGAGACTAGTATGTACGTAGACTGATGGTCACATCTCACGGGTCATGGATATGAGATATCAAGTCTTCACATGGGTATTTATATTAAGAGTAATGATGTACTGGACTGACCCGCTATGAGAACGCTATATATGGATCGTTACGTGAGTGTCATAAGCGATTCTCATAGTGATAATGGTGTATGTGGTCCTTTGACCTAAAATCACTACAATTCCTACATGAGGAGTTGTATGTTTTGATGTCATCAAATGTCATCTGTAACAAGGTGATTATAAAGTTAGTTATTGGACATACTGCGAATCATGTGGATGAATGTGAGTGACCTAGATGAGATTTGTCCCTCCTACATAACAGGAGTGATATCTTTGGGCCCCCTAATTGAGTGAGACTACGAAATGCATGATCATGTTCAAATGAGTCAATATGAGATATTGATCTCATTTATTACGTCTACTCGAGTATCAGGAAATGAAAGATTGAACTATACAAAGGTGACACGTCTCATGCCTTGTGTTCAATTTAGATATCTAGACAAAGGGACTAGACTACACGAAAACATTGATCACGGAAAGGTTATGTCAAATCACTGACATTCTCATTACTTGGGTAGCAGCGATGTGTTGCTAGATACTGCTCACTGCTAGTAATATTAAAATGAGATTTTAATATTACTGCCAATGTCATGAGAACCTATAGGGTCACGCACTTAGAATAGACTAAATTGGAGTAAATAGAATCCAAGTTGAACTGAGAATTCTATCGTGGGCCAAAACTTATAACAGATGAGCCTAAGGCTTCATACTAACCCTACTACTGCTCTTTCACTCAAGGATTCTAAAAGAAGCTATTAAAGGCTTCTCAGATAAGCTAATGGAAAGGCTTCTTGGAGAAGCTAATGCAAGGCTTCTTGGAGAAGCTAATGCAAGGCTTCTTGGAGAAGCTAATGCAAGGCTTCTTGGAGAAGTTAATTCAAGGCTTCTTGGAGAAACTATTAGAGGCTTCCTGGAGAGGCTAATGAAAGGCTTCTTGAAGAAGCTAATAAAAGGCTTCTTGAAGAAGCAAATAGAAGGCTTCTTAAAGAAGCTATTGGAGGCTTCTTCTATAAAAAGGGTATAAGGACATGGATTGTAACCTTGATGCACACACATAATGAAAGAGGGTGACAGGTTTCCTTCTCTTCGTAGCTAGCACTGTGTTGGGGAGACGGGACTCCAAGCGGACGTTGGACGTTCGTGGGTTTGTTCGTGTGGACTACGTAGAGACATCGTCACTGTTACGGTGTTAATGGTTTGCGTTGATCATCTTTCTTCTGGCTTCAAGAGGTATACTCCAAAATCATTTTTCATGGTCCCCTTTTCGCATGCATCCTTAGTGAGAATTCCCTTTTTCCACTGCATTTTTTATGCCGGAATTCCCAACAGTGGTATCAGAGCCACTTGCGAAACCATGATTCGATTTTTCTGTTCTTCGTGTTGTATGAAATAACATGTATAGTTATTTTATTTTTGTGAAATTTTTTGGTATATATGTGATATTTACACTATTCTAGAACCCTTGTTTCTTATCTCTTGCGACATCAAGTGTTGATGTCAAGCAAACCTTTTTATGACTCACAAAATAATAATGTATTATTGTTTTGAGTTTTTATGTACTTTGTGATGCATGATGCATGATTATGGCGTTAGTCCTCATATTTTTGCTTCTTTGGTTATTTTAAATACGGTCTGCGTGTCGTGCCTTTCTCTCTATATTCTGATTGTACATTCTCTTCTCACCTAACTCCCCTCAAATGTAAAAGAAGTTTCTATATAATGTAATATTAATGTGGAGGCAAGAAGACGACATCGAATGAGGACGTTGGTGGGAGATGTTTGGTGAAGCTGGTTCGCTCCCTAAGTTTAGTTAATGATACTCTCATTGGCTTGGGAGAATCATTGCGTTAGAGGCCATAACCATGTCACATTTTTATATGCTTGATATGTATGAGATGCATGATTGTTGATGGTATGTTAAATAGTTTAATAAATGGTGAGATCAAATAATAATAACAAAAATCCCTCAAAGCAAATATTAAGTCACACTGTGATGCCTTCCAATGCATGACACTCGTCAAGACTAGTATCAATTAAGTGTAAGTCTGCCAAAGCAGGGTGCCTTTATCTATATTAGTAAGGCGCGATGGGATAAAAATAATATCTAACTGTCAACCATTGGGTCTGACTTAACTAAGCCATTTGAATAGGATTGAAAGCTTAGAGGCATGGAGTTGGGCTTTAGTCCATTAGATGGATTAGAATAAGTGTTATTCACCTAATTATCCAAGAGTTGCATGTGATGTAATTGGAAAGTGTTTCCTACCTAAATAACTGAATTTTGGGTGATCAGCCAAAGCTGACTCAAAGTTAGGTGAAATATGAATCTTGGCCTACTAAGAAATCTTTCGATGGGATTTTCTGAGTCAATGCTGAAGGTTATTGATTTGAATAAAATAGTGGGAGACATATTTAATTAAAGACCTCGTTAAATATGTTTATGGCATGATACATATATTTTGCATATCTCTGTTGATAGATTACTATGACAACAAACACTTCAAGTAACTTATCATTGCGATTCGTCCCTGAGAAGGACAATTTGTCTAGAACAAATTTTCTAGATTGGTACAGGAATTTGAGGATTATCCTTAAACAAGAGAAAAAGCTATATATTCTAGAACAGCCTATTCCTGACCTACATGCTATGGACAAGTGGAAGGGCAAGGGCAAGGGCAAGGATAAACCCAAGCCCAGCACTTCTGGCTTGAAACCAGTGGATGAAGTGGCTAAGGAATGTATGTGCTTCCACTGTAGTCAGACAAGACATTGGAAGATGAACTGTGGCAAGTACTTGGAGGAGCTAAAGAAGAAGAAGGGAAGTGAGACTTTCACTTCAGGTATTTTTGTTATAGAAGTCAATTTATCTACTTCTGCACTATGGGTATTAGATACTGGATGTGGATCTCACATTTGTGTAAATGTGAAGAATCTCAAAAGGAGTAGACCATTGACTAAGGGTGAAGTCAACCTACGAGTGAAAAATGGAGCAAAGGTTGCTGCTTTATCTGTAGGGACTTATCTTTTATCTTTACCCACTTGGCTTGTTATTGAGTTGGAAAACTGTTATTTTGTGCCTGCTATAAGTAAGAATATCATTTTTTTTTGTTTGGACAAGAAAGGCTTTACATTTATTATAAAGGACAAAAGTTGTTCTATTTATTTGAATGATATTTTTTTTATAGTAGTGCACAACTAAGTAATGGACTTTATGTCCTCAATCTCGAAACGCCCGTCTATGACATAAATACAAAAGGTTTAAATCAAATGATATGAACACATCTTATCTCTGGCATTGTCGTTTAGGCCACATAAATGAGAAACGCATCTCCAAACTCCATAAAGATGGATTCTTCGACTCATTTGATTTCGAATCATATGAGATATGTGAATCTTATTATTGGGGAAGATGACAAAGGCCCCGTTCATTGAACAAGGTGAAAGGGTTAGTGATCTTTTAGGCCTTATACATAGTTATGTATGTGGGCCACTAAACACATTGGCTAGAGATGATTTTCAATACTTCATTACATTTACTGATGATTTCAGTAGTATGGATTTGTATATCATATGAAGCACAAATCAGAATCCTTTGAAAAGTTCAAAGAGTTCAAGAATGAAGTACAAAACCAACTTGATAAGAGTATTAAAATCATTCGATCAGATCGAGGAGGTGAATACTTAAGCCAATAATTTGATAATCATCTGAAAGAGTGTGGGATAATATCTCAACTCACTCCTCCAGGAACACCACAATGGAATGGTGTCTCTGAAAAGAGGAACTGGACCTTGTTGGATATGGTCTGATCCATGATAAGTCATGCAGACCTTCTAGGCTCCTTCTGGGGATATGCTCTATTAACAGCAGCTTTCACACTTAACCGTATTCCATCTAAGACGGTTCAAGAGACACTATATGAGATGTGGACTGGGAGATGACCCAGTATGTCTTTCATGAAGATTTAGGGTTGTGAAGCTTATGTGAAACATCAAGTTTTTGGTAAACTTGGCCCTAAATCAGATAAATGCTTCTTTGTAGGGTATCCCAAGGAAACCAAGGGATACTTTTTCTATAATCCTACCGAAGGCAAAGTGTTTATCGCACGGACTTTTGTATTTCTAGAAAATGAGTTTATCTCCAAAGGAATCAGTGGGAGAAAAGTAGAACTTGAAGAAGTTCAAGTTTCACAGAGTAGCAACGAACCAATGGTGGAAATAGAGCAACCTCCACAAAACTTTGTGGAGCAGCAACCTGCTCTAGTAGCACAAGACATGCGTAGGACTAACAAGATATGTCATCAATCAGAGAGATATGAATTTCTCATGACCCAGCAAAGTAATGTATTTCTCATGGATTAAGATGATCCTGTGATTTACCAAGAAGCCATTATTGGCCCAGAATCTGAGAAATGGCTTAAGGCCATGAGATCTAAAATGGAATCCATGTATGCCAACCTAGTATGGACCTTGGTTGACCCACCTGAAGGGGTAAAACCCATTGGGTGCAAGTGGATTTTCAAGAAAAAAACTGACATGAATGGTAACGTGCATACCTTTAAGCCGCGATTGGTGGCTAAGGGTTTCAAACAAATTCATGGTGTAAACTATGATGAGACTTTTTCCCCAGTTGCGATGCTTAAATTCGTTTGGATCTTGCTTGCTATTGCAACATACCACAATTATGAAATCTAGCAAATAGATGTCAAAACTGTTTTCCTTAATGGAAATCTTCTCGAGGATCTGTACATGACACAACTTGAAGGTTTTGCCACTCCACAGGATGTTGGAAAGGTATACAAGTTGCAACGATCTATTTATGGATTGAAGCAAGCTTCCAGAAGCTAGAATCTTCGTTTTGATGATACAATAAAATAATTTGGTTTCATCAAGAATGAAAAAGAATCTTGTGTCTACAAAAAAGTTAGTGGGAGCATAATTGTCTTTCTGGTGTTGTATGTACATGATATACTACTCATCGAAAATGACATCATTACCCTACAATCTGTAAAGACTTGGTTAAGGAACTGCTTTTCTATGAATGACTTAAGCGAAACCACCTATGTGTTAGGTATCAGGATCTATAGAGATAGATCACAGAGATTGCTTGGCCTAAGTCAGAGTACATACATAGACAAAGTGTTAAGACGATTTAACATGCATGAATCCAAGAAAGGACTATTGCCTATGTCACATGGTGTAAGCCTATCTAAGGCTTAATCCCCTTCCACCTAAGACGAGAGGGATCACATGAGCAAGATTTCATATGCATCTACAATTGGATCTATCATGTATGTCATGTTATGTACTCGACCAGACATCTCATATGCTTTGAGCATGGTGAGCAGGTAGCAGTCTGATCCTGGTGAGAGTCACTAGACTGCTGTCAAGAATATCCTTAAGTACTTAAAAAAGACTAAGGATTCATTCTTGGTATATGGAGTCGAGGAAGAGCTAGTTGTAAAGGGTTACACTGATGTTAGCTTCCAAACCGATAAAGACGACTCTAGATCGCAATCGGGTTATGTTTTTTGCCTAAATGGTGGGACTGTGAGCTGAAAGAGTTCAAAGCAGGAGACAGTCGTCGATTCTACCACAAAGGCTGAGTATATTGCTGCCTCCAATGCAGCAAATAAGGCCATTTGGATCAGGATGTTCATTGTTGAACTTGGCAGTATTCCTAGCATTGTGGACCCAGTGGACCTCTATTGTGATAATAATGGAGCCATTGCACAAGTTAAAGAGCCTAGATCTCACCAGTGATCCAAACATATACTTAGGCACTTCCATCTCATTCGAGAGATCATCGATAAAGGAGATGTGAAGATATGCAAAGTACCAACAGATGATAACATTACTGATCCACTGATGAAACCTCTTGCACAGCAGAAGCATGAGGGTCACACTAGATCTTTAGGCATTAGACATATGCCTAATTGGCTCTAGTGCAAGTGAGAGATTATTGGTGTATGCCCTAGAGGCTGATATATTTAGTCTATAATTACATACATTGTATTATGCTATTTTTAATATGAGACATTTTATTTATTGTGTTATTTATGATAAACATAATAAAGTCTTTAGAATAATAAGTTTGATACCATAGGACATCAAGTGGATGACTTGATCGTGAGATCCTATTGGATAAAATTAGAACACTATTCTTAAATGTCTCTAGTCAAGTATTATTGTTAATTAGGACAATAATAATGCATTGAGACCCGTATGTGCGTAGACTGATGGCCACATTTCACGGGTCATGGATATGAGATACCACGTCTTCATAAGGGTATATATATTAAGAGTAATGATGTACTGGACTGACCCGCCATGAGAATGCTACGTGGATCGTTACGTGAGTGTCATAAGCAATTCTCATAGTGATAATGGTGTATATGGTCCTTTGACCTGAAATCACTACGATTCCTATATGAAGAGTTGTATGTTTTGATGCCATCAAACATCATCCGTAATAAGGTGATTATAAAATTGGTTATTGGACATACTGTGAATCATGTGGAGGGATGTGAGTGACCTAGATAGGATTTGTTCCTCCTACATAACATGAGTGATATTTTCGGGGCCCCCGATTGAGTGAGACTACAAAATGCATGACTATGCTCAAATGAGTCAATATGAGATATTGATCTCATTTATTATGTCTACTCGAGTATCAAGAAACGAAAGATTGAACTATACAAGGGTGGCACATTCCATGCCTTATGTTCAATTTAGATATCTGGACAAAGGGACTAGACTATACGAAAACATTAATTATGAAAATGTTATGTCAAATCACTGACATTCTCATTACTTGGATAGCAGCGATGTGTTGCTATATACCTCTCACTGCTTGTAATTTTAAAATGGGATTTTAATATTACTGCCAACGTCATGAGAACCTATAGGGTCACACACTTAGAACATACTAAATTGGAATACATAGAATCCAAGTTGGACTGGGAATTCTATCGTGGGCCAAAACTCATAACAGATGAGCCTAAGGCTTCACACTAACCTTACTGCTGCTCTTTCACTCAAGGATTCTAAAAGAAGTTGGTAAAGGCTTCTCAGATAAGCTAATGGAAAGGCTTCTTGGAGAAGTTAATGCAAGGCTTCTTGAAGAAGCTAATGCAAGGCTCCTTGGAGAAGCTAATGCAAGGCTTCTTGGAGAAGCTAATGCAAGGCTTCTTGGAGAAGCTAATGCAAGGATTTTTGGAGAAGCTAATGCAAGGCTTCTTGGAGAAGCTAATGCAAGGCTTTTTGGAGAAGCTAATTCGAGGCTTTTTGGAGAAGCTATTAGAGGCTTCTTTGGAGAAGCTAATGAGAGGCTTCTTGAAGAAGCTAATGAAAGGTTTCTTGAAGAAGCAAATAGAAGGCTTCTTAAAGAAGCTATTGGAGGCTTTTTCTATAAAAAGGGCATAAGGGCATCGATTGTAACCTTGATGCACACACATAGTGAAAAAGGGTGACAAGTTTCCTTCTCTTCGTAGCTAGCACTGTGTTGGGGAGACGGGACTCCAAGCGGGCGTTGGACGTTTGTGAGTCTGTTCGTGTGGAATACGTAGAGACATCGTCGCTGTTACGGTGTTAGTGGTTTACGTTGATCATCTTTCTTTTGGTTTCAAGAGGTATACTTGAAAATCACGTTTCATGGTCCCCTTTTTGCATGGATCCTTGGTGAAAATTCCCTTTTTCCGCTACGTTTTTTATGCCAGAATTCCCAACAAGTTTTACTCGAACCTATCTCAAAACTCGATTAATAGTTGAATTACTCAACTCGTTCAGGTTGGGTACAGATCAAGAGTCAAGTTGAATTGCCATCCCTAATTACAGGAAGTAGTGGTTGCCAGGTGGGGATGGTTCTATGTTGAATGAGTTTGATTTACTGTATTCTTGTTCTGTTATAGTGATGATATTACCAGGGCATGGGGCTATGGGCTGATGGAGGTTCAGTAGATCTGGGTATGCTGCGAGCTTGAGAATGGTCTGGAGGCAAAGATGGGGATTTCTGATATATGGGATTTTGTTTATTGGTTTCAGGATCATGGGTGTTGTGATGGAGGTTGAGGTTTTTTGACAGGTTGCTATTTGAGATGATGTGGTTTTTGGGTATATGGAGATTAAACCGGCATTTGGGTGAAACGGTTGGAGGATTTGCAAGGGCTAGTTCAGCTGTTGGGTTAATGCAAGAGTTATGCATTGTTTTTTTTTTTTCTAATTGCAATGTTTGCTGCTCGTACATAGGGATCATAACCCCAAAAATATTCAACCAATGACACATAGTAACAAGATAATCTTCCAAGCTTCATAGCATCATGGATAAGCAAAACTACAAAGCAAAAAGATAAAATAAAAGAAAATTTTACCTCCCTGCTGCCAAAGAAAGAAGTCTGAATACCACTCAACTCACACTTCTCTTCCTTTTCCAAATTCCTTCATGTTCATTTTTTCCATTTTTTCTTTTTAATTAGTCAAAGAGCATCCCCTTTTTTTCTCAATCTCTCCATCTCTGTTTTTTTCACTCTAAGCTTCTATGAAAAAGTTCCCCCTTTGCTCAACTGCCTATTTGATTTTTCTATTTTTTCAATATTCCTTTCTCTTAAGTTTTTTTTTTCTTTACTACCTAAGAACCCCCTATTCTTACTACTTCCTTTTCTATTTATTGATGCGTGGATGGTAAAAAGTGGTTGAGAAGATATATGGCTTAAAATGATAAAAGCATGGCTAAGTTGTCTTTTTTGCTTGTAATCACCATCTTACTTGCAAAAGTGGTTTAACTTATGATTTCTGCACTTGGTTAGGAGGGAATGAGAATTGTTAACAGTTCATGGGATTCTAACTAAAGCTTAGGGACTTGGTTTGTTGAAATTAGGCCATTGGTAAAATTGGGTTTCAGACTAGGAGATTAGGTCCAAAGATGGCTTTGGAGTCTTTCATCCTCTTTTTGTTTTTTTTAAAAGGAACCTTAAGCCTTTGTTATGAATGCAAAACTCTTTTTTTTTAGTATATTAATTTAATTTTTTTGTGAGCCAGACAAAATTAGGTGTTCACATTCCTTTTAAGCTAAAGTTTACTAAACTTTAATATGTTACAAGTAACAAACCCATAAACATAAAACAAATATCACAACTCGTCTTTAACCGAAAGTTATCACCGAAAAGAGAAGAGAAGCTCAACACAATAGCATATGTTGAACCATCGAGAAACAATGCTAAACCATTCAATGCCCTAGAAGAAGAGAAAAGAAAGTGGAAAACTCCTGTCCCATGCCTGCAACACAGTTGGTCACACCTTTCATGCTAGCTAAAATCACAAGGAATTGGGACAACTCCTGCTCCCAAACTTGGTACACCATTGGTTGCATCTCTCTTGCCAACTATAACACACCCGATCGCTAGCAACATTGCTTATAAAACTCTTGGTTGCGCATAGAAGAAGAAGAGATGAGGGAAGAATAATCTAAACACCAGATCTAATAGTCATAACTTGTTGATGGTCACATAATAAAACACCCATAAATCAAAAGCCTTTCTCAAACAACATCCTAAATAGGGGGCTAAAACCAAACATAAGAGCAACAAACAACACAGAATCTGAATCTCTCCCTGAAACAAAGCCTGCTAGAAAACTCGTGGGTCATAAAATTAGAACTATCACCACCCATACTCATGAACCTGAAGCAAAAACTACGAAACAGAACTAAAACACACCAAAAACAGAATTAACAGGGCCCCCCTCCTCGAAGGAGACGTCTGAATGTCCAAAATGGGGAGGAAATCACACAAAAACCTGCCAAAACAAACTCGATACCTACTCGCCGGAGCCATCATCAGAGTCCGGGAACTGATAACCTAATATATGTTGAAAAAAGAGAGCACTCAATCATGAATATACACCCAACAGAGGATGCACAACCTCCAAAAATATGCAATCAAAGAAAAACACATAACTTAGGCCAAAAAGCTTACTTGCAACAACGTTATGGGAGTTGTCACATGATATTCAGCTATCATCGGCCCTTGTCGGCTGTCGATTAGAACTACCTCCGTCATAAAATCAAACACCCAATGTCATTAAGGGTGGACACAACTTCAAAACACGCGAATAGTGAGAAACACGCAGAACCCAATGCGAAGCTGCTCACCCAACTACCATTAGTGACTCTCTACATTCATCCAACCACCTTACGCTTTTGTCTTTGCTAGAATCGTAAGTTGCTGGCCACCCACAGCAGTAGAACTCGTCCACCCTTTCTTAACCACCTGAAACACCACGATCTCCCCCTCACTATTGATTGCCGGAAACAATCTATTGGCATTCCACCCAGCACCGGTCGACTACGATAGGACTCTCATCGGTGACCACACGCTAGTCACCTAAACATGTAGTAGCAGCTAGTAGGCTGCACAAACCTTGAAAATTGACCGTGTTCTGTCTTCCCCCCACCCCTATAGTGTTTTGTCTTCCCCCACCCCCCTCAAAACACTGTTGTCTTTTCTTTTTCAAAACACAAAGAGGTTAAGGCAAAACAAAAGATGCAAATAGATAAAGTGTGTTTGTAATGTAAAAAAATAAGAAATAATTTATTTTGTAAGTTAAATTTAATTAAATTTTATGTTTAAAATGTTTAAAAATAATAAATTATTTGATTTTTAAAATTTCATGTATTTTATTTATTTTATTTTAAAAATTCCATCAAATTTGATAAGATTTAGTAGGATTTGATTTGATTTGAAATGAATAGACTATTTTACTCTTAGTAACTATCTCTAATCACATTTAATAAAGGTTAAAATGTAAAATAATAAAAATAAATTAAATTAATTCTCATTTTAATGAATTTCAAATAAAAAATTTGATTCCTAAATCAATTTAATTCTTATTTTTTAAAAAATTTCAAACATAAAATTTGATTTCAAATCAAATCAAATCAATTTAAATCAAATTAAATTAAATTATTTTTTATTTTTATTCATTTCAAACACAACCACGAGTTCTATGGAATTCATTTCAACATAATTATAGATACAGAGGTCATGGTGAACGATAACATATCATGTTGAAGAATTAAAAATTTAGGATTAAAAAACGAAGAATAGAAAAAGATAACTAAATGTCATAACACTGAATATATTATTGATTAGAATAATGTGATTCAAAACATTAACATAATGCCTTTATTTATACTAACAGTTAAGTTAAGTACTAACAGTTAATACTAATACAAACTCAAGTTCACTAACATAACATTGATAATAATCTAATAAGTAATAACCCTAATATCGTAACACTTGCTGACTTTGAGAATTCATCGATTGAAAATGCATATTGAATTAAGAAAAATTCCCACAATCTTTCAAAAATTTCAATGGTTTGCTAATATTATGTCATATATTTTTTAAACTGTCAAAATAAACGAGGCATCTTGAATTGTCAAGTTTCACGGGTGAATAAGCTGCTGTCTGTAAAAAAGAATGCTTCGTTTGAGTCATGCATTTTATATCCGCCACTTGCTACTCCAGCGTGGTGCACTAGTCAGTAAAAGTAGGAAATGGATCCTCTCCTGTAACAGGAGAGGTGCTATCCGTTTATAAAGAAAAAATGTTACCGCATGTGGTATCTTTTATATATATCGCATGCAGTATATGTTAAAAATGCATGTATTTTTAACTAACAGAATCCTCTCCTGTTTTATGAGAACAGGAGAGGATTCTGATCCATAAAAATATTAGAGAAACATATATGCTTATAAACCTTTAAGTCAGCGACTAAAATAAACATATTCAAGTCATTGATTAATTTAATTAATAGTACAAACGAAAATAAATTGCATTTTTTAGAAGATAATGGCTGGATTGTTGGTTTGTTCAATTTGAAATACACTTTGAAGATCTCGATAGCTACACAGGCATTAATTAAATGTGTTGTTGGCTAATAAAAATAGTGACATGGGATTTTAGTCGTGTTTGAGAATTGAGGGGGACGCACCTCGTCCTTTGAAATTAGTGTACAAAATCAAGAACAATTGGAAGAAGAATAGTGTTACCTGGAAGATTCATAATCAGATGGGTAAAAAAGTCTAAATTGCTTTCGAAGTAGCTGCATGTACTGGGTGAAATAATGTCAGTGCTTTGCCTCTATAATAATTTCGTATGGCTTGAAATCAGCCCTACACAATGTCAATACTATAAGTAACTAAATTTAAAATGTGTTAGCGGCCAAAAACTAAAACAATATAAAATAAAATAAAATTATTAACTATTCTTATAATTTATAGCATATATATAAGTCAAATGTTAGAAGATAATTCCAAATGGAAAGAAAATATAGTAGCCTAATCGATGAGCAGCACTTTTCCTTATTCAGTGCTATTGGGCTAGGCTAATTAGTTGAGTTATACAACATCAAATAGATTAAGAAAGAATGCACAAACTCTAAGTTAAGAAATTTCAAGTGCATTGATAGCATTGTCTCATATGATAACTGGTGAAAGCTTCTTTCTAGCCTCTAAATTTGATTGAGTTAGTTATGACAGTAGATAAAATTAAAAAAAGGCTTAGGAAGAGCTATTTCGATAGATCGCCAGATTGATGTGTTGGTCCCGCTTTGGGCCAATTAAACGCTCCTCTAAATCTATATCCAGCTGATTGTGAATTAGATTTGTGAGATGCAGTCCACTTTATCAAAGAAGCAGGGGTTAGTTTTCATTACTATGTATGCAGATATCTGACAAGTGACAACTACTTCGAAGAGATTGGTAGGTGAGTCATTGTGCAGATTTTATGGCAAAACTAAACAGTCATAAAGTGAGTAATGCACTAATGCTATATACGTTTATGGCAAAATTGAAATTATACTCAAGTGTCCTAAAAATTAATTTTACCTTCTTAAGTTTATACTATGATCACAAATCAGAACGGATAATAACCAACAAGATAGACTCCAATTATCTGTTAGGGTGAGAGGAGCCCAACAAGTTAGAGAAATCTAGCTCTAATGTGTTAAGGAAAGAATACATAAGTGAGTTTGATCCCAACAGTTAGATAATACACCTTGTTCCAAAATTTTAAAGACGTTAAGTTTTTGAGTCTTTTTTACTTATATAGTTTATACTTTCTTCGTATATTTCTAATGTGTAAAAAAATTATTTTTAAAAAAGTTTCTTACACTTGAAATTCAATGCTATTTTTGTCCTCAATCACATAATTTTTTTTAATCATTCCATACCTATTTTAATAATTTAGATTTATTTTATTCACATCTCACTTACACTTAATTTCCGACCACGTGAATTGTGTTCTGATACCAATTACACTCTGGACTGTGGAATTCTTTGTCCAGTGTTCAACTTAAACAATGTTTCACACTGAGGAAAAATGGATACGATTGGAATTGTCTTACTCTAACCATTTCAAATATTTATGTCGCTTAAATCACGTCACAGACGAGAATGTTTTCATGAGGCTTGCTTACTTCAATTATTTCCATTTAATTCGGTTTTAAAGTTGACAAAGATCTTTAATTAACCCAAAAAATAAAAGTTGACAAAGATCTTCTGCTACATGCTAGCCAATTTTCTAAAACGTGTTGACCTTGAAAATTCGTCCAAATTTTAGATGGCAACTTGTCCAATATCTAGTAACATTGTCTCTCTCTCTTTAATTGGTTCTTTTAAGTTCAATGTTACCATTGATCATTTTGTAATAGTTAATATATAATAAAAAGACAGGGATAAAATTATGGTTGTTTTCAGCATTATTAGCTTGTTTGGGTGAAAATTATACCTCTTTAAAGTGAAAAGGGAATTTAACAAATATAATAAATAATGTACCTATCTGGTTTAAAATTTTTCTGTGGTCAGCTCTGCTTTTGCAAGAGTCTTTTTATAATTTTATATGACCCAATGTAGCATGTATATAACAGATCTAAGGTTTCCAGCTTTCTGTTTAGTCAACTAGAGATAACAAGTGAGGGTTTACTGACAATTGTTATGGTACCTTGATGGTATGCTAGAGTTGTCAAGAATTCATTAAATGTTGATTTCATTGAAAATATTTAAAATTTTATTAAAAATAATCAATAACCAATAAAATGCTTGATGGGTACCATACTCCAGAAAAAAATGTGTACCTGAGTATTGCCCGAGTTTACTTGGTCCTATTGCAGTACTTAAAGAGTTCTAAACTTTGAGCTGAATTAGTCAAGTAAAATAAAGGTGCTCTACCTATGGAGAATCTAGAACGAGTGCTAAAAAGAAACCTTGCCTAGCTGGTAATTAGCAATTCTCATTAAGTATTCAAGCAACATGTAATATTTTATCAGAAACTTAGCAGTTTAAATCACCCATGCACGATAGCACGAGAGCCTCTTGGTGTAGCTCACATTCTTGTTGCCAAATCTCAAGTTCACACCTTCTAAACAAAGGCCAAAACCCTTTTCAAGCTCACAACTCACAATTGTTATCTCTCTACTCATCACTTTATCCCTTCACTGCCAAATGGCCTTCTCAACTGACATAGGTGATGAAGAAGATTATTATGAACTGGATACCCCTTTGCCTCATTTCATATCAAGAAGCCGGTTCTTGGCAACAACAATAAAGAAGGAGGCACATTGCAATCCCAATGCTAACAATATCTGTAATGGGGTTTCAGCAAACAAGGGGACTGAGCTGCTCCAGTACTGCAAGCACAAATGTGTTGATGTTCTTGGAGACATGAACAATTGTGGGCTGTGTGGGAAGAAGTGCAAGCAAGGAGAGCGTTGTTGCAATGGAATTTGTACTAACATTTTGCACAATGTCAATAATTGTGGCAAGTGTAACAAGAAGTGTAAACCCGGTATTCCATGCCGGATTGGATTTTAGAGAAATTTTTACTTAAACCATGGGCACCATAGTTGGGTGCACTAAGTCAATCAAAACTTAGTATTTTTATTGATTTTTGTGAAATTAATTATGTAACTGCTAAATTATGATTGACAAGCTAAGTTTAGTTTAGACAAGAATTTCTCTTGGATTTTGTAGGTATGCTTATAGTTACTATAACGTTGGGATCTGCTCTAGCATTTTGAATTATGGTACATGACGGACCTATGTAATGGTAACTTTTTTTTTAATCTTATATAAATATATTTGTATATGTCTTTTTTTATATGTATAATTTTTGTTTCTATATGTAAATAAATTAATAAATTCATAATGATAAAAAATAAAATTCATATAATATTATTTTTTATTTTTCAACAACAATCACATGGTTTGGTACTTGAGTATACTCAGAGCATAAAATTTTTTATTTTTTAACAGCACCCACTTAGTTTAGTACCAATATACTCAGAGTACAAATTTTTTCTTATTTCACCTTTCTTTATCTCTGCAGACTAGCAGATAGGGCTGCACACGGGTTGGGTTGAGTCGGGTTTCAGGGAAAATAAAATTCAAACCAATCAATCAAACTCGGGTTGGGTCAGGTCAGTTTTCTTAAAATTTTTTCAGATAACCCGAACCCAACCAACCTGACCTATAGACGGGTTAGGTCATCGAATTATTCTTTTAACCCTTACCCAACACAAGGCTCGGCTGCCATTCATAATTTCAGATCCTTCTTTCTTTTAGCAACTTTACATCCTTATGCCTTATGCCTCCTTTCCATCTTCTCCCTTCCCTTTCCATCCTCCCCCTTCCCTGTCCTTGCCACGCTAGCTGCTGGATGGGTCTGGAAGCACGACTCAAATCTGGGTGGAAGCGTGATGCAGATCTAGCCATCTGGGCAGAGGCGCGACAGGGTGGTCCTATGCTCACGGTGGAGGATGGCGGATTCTGGGCTTATGGGTTCGCGGCGTTTCTCCTCCATCGCATTTTTGGGTCACAAAGTTTCTGGGCTTGTGCCTTGTGGGTTCTGGAACAGGGCAGGGGAGCGATGGCTTTGCGTGGGTGGGTGAAGCTCGCGGTGGAGGATGGCAGTGCGTGGAATCTAGGTCGCAGTGCTGACTGCTGAGATTCGCGATGGCTGGTGCTACGCCTTCGGGTTTCTTCGCCGGCATGTTGATGGGTAGAGCTGGCACCTGACAAGGTGGTCATGGCTTCTGGGTTGCTGGATGGTGGCCTTACGGCCATGATGGTTCAATGATGGTGGATGGGGTTTGTTTCTGAGATACGAGATTTGGGAAATTTGTTGGCTGAACTACTGAAGTTTGAGGATGGTTGGATTGAATGGGTAAATATGGTTTTGGGATTTTTTTTCCTTGACTTTCGGGTCATCGGGTCGAGTCATCAGGTTGATTTCTTGAACTCATTACCCGAACCAATAAATAGATGGGTTGATCGGTTTCTACTCGAACAGACCCAATGACCCGAACCAACTTAGATATTTTATATTGGGTTGGATCGGGTTGGTTTGGTCCTCAGGTCATTGGGTCGGGTTGTGCAGCCCTATTAGCAATGACTGGAAATATTATTTGCTTAGACTCACTTACATCTACTTTAACCACAACGACATTTTTTTCCATTACCAAAAATTTTTAAATTCGTCACTCGTTATGGAAGGATTCTTTGAATAAGTTTTAGCTTTATTAGAAAAGTTGTACTTGATTTTCAAAGTGATTAGTTTGTTTGTTTTTGTTTTACATTGTATTCTTGTATTCTTGGTTGCCTTATACTTCTGTCGAAATGCAAACTTTTTTCAACATTTGTAATTTTAGGTTCGGTTATTAAGTGATACTTGTTTGTGCTTTTTTGATAAGAAAAGTGATTTTTTATTAAAAAAATAATTTTGAAACATAAATATATATTTGGATAAGATTTTTAGAAAAATTGAATTAAAAAAATAGTTTTCTGCTTTTTTGAAAAGCAGAAATAAGTTATTTTTTAAAATAATTAATTATGGAGATATGTAATAAAAGAAAAAAAAAGTAAAAAATATTTTTATAATTATATCTAAACGTAAAATGATTTTTACTTTTCATAAAAATTTCTAAAATATAATTAATTATTTATACTATTTTATAATTTTTTTTTAAAAGTTTAACCAAGCACATCCATTGTCACGACATGAGAACAATTTAGGCACTAAGCGAATTATGTATTCAATCATGGTAGACTTGCATCCAGAACACAAGTTGATGTTATGTCAACTCATTAGTGGTGAACCTAAGGTGATCGGGCCAAGTGGTAAACGATTTATGATTCCAAAAAGTAAACATATATTTAAATTCTACTAGAATTATCATCTTGGTAGGGATGATTTTTATCATCTTGTATCCACGAATACATGACGGGGCGGGTAATACCCATCAAAATTCTCCCGCAGATATAAATACCCATTTAATACTATCACCGTTTAATAAACGAGGCGGACGAGTTTCCTCCGTGCTTAACAGTCTCAAAAAAAATTTTATATAAATATTTTATATAAAATTATTAAAAAATTTAATTATATAAATTAAAATATTACAAAGTTATATAAATTAAAAGTATTTTAAGTGTTTAGCATTATTTTTAAATTAAGTTGTGTTAGACAAATTTTGAAAAATTATAGTATTACACTTTTTTTTATTTTTATTTTTTTATTTTTTATTTTTGATTTTTTTAATTTTTTTTATAATTTATTGGATATCATGGATATCATGAGATACCGTTTATCCGCGGAGGAAAGATAAACGGCATGCCGCATGGATATGGAAGCGAGGGGGGACGGATATTATTCGCGAGCGAGGGACTGGGCTACTACACCCATCCCCACTCGTTGCCATCCCTAATCTTGGGAAGAATTTCTCTTAAACACAATTTGGCACGGGAAATTAGAGTTTCTTGCTTAACCTTAATTTAAAAAAAAAAACTCATTGTGGTGGAACATATTCATGCATTATTTTACAATTTCAATTATACCTCTTTGGATGAGAAAACCATGGATTGTAGGGATTTTTTAAAATTTAAAAGAGGCATAGTGAAAATTGTAAACCATCATTTAAAATTGCATTAACCAAATATAAGATCAGTCCTATTATTTGTCTAATTTTATATATTTAATTTTTTAATTTACTTATAAACTTATTTTATATTCTACAAAAATATTATAATCACATACAAATTAATTTAATATTTCTCTTATATTAATATATAATCTAAATATAATATATGTATAAAAATTATACACAACATTTTCCATATAAGATTCTCTTTAATATAACCCATTGCCGGCATGGATGTCTATTATCCGCCTTTTTATTAAAGTAATGATAATTGGTAAGGTTTATCTGACTTATACATCCGAGTCATCTGCGAGGATAAATATCTTTGTAACTATTGTTTTTCTTTTTCTTTTTCTTTTTTTTTTTTTTTTTTTTGAGACTATCAAAATATGTGAGGCAAATTCAAATCCAGAATTGTCAAACATCGCAGGTGGCATGCTGTTTATGAAAGGTATGTCTAGCCTATCATGAAGGATGCGCCCTTCATAATTCATGCATATTTACCCACCACTTGGTATATAAGCATGGTGCAGTAGCTGTAAACCAATTCATGTCGCATAATAATTCATTTTAAAAAAATCACATTACACGAAAATAATTGATAAACTATAATTCTTTAATCAACTTATTAAAAAAAACTGAAGAATGAGAAATATTGGAGGAAATTAAATGTTAGAAATATTAACATTATTTTCTTTATTTAAATACTTGGAGATAAAAATTTTGTCATGTATTTTAAAAAAAATATATTCAATTTCTCTATACTTGAGTATTTGTAAAGTACCACCATGAATTTTAAAGTTGTACCATTTAGTCCTTAAATTTTAACAATTACTCAGTGATGAAAAAATCAAATTACACCAATTAGTTCAATCAAAAAACCAATAATTTACTAGATTACCTAATTTTCCTCTTGGACTACATCATTGCTTTGCCACTCCCCCACAAACTTCATTGTCAATGCAAGTTGCTACCGCCACGAGCACTGTTGTGTGGCGGATTGCAGGCTCATTGTCGTTCGCCATCTTGGAGAGAGAGAAAGAGATGTGTGAGATGCAAAAGCTTGATTCTAGGGAGACAATCATCGCCAACACAAGTTGCAGCCAACATAATCTTCATCGTCGTCACAACGCCACACTAGCTTCCTTCTCAAGCATAACTTGCTAATATCTTCACTAAGGCTCTTGATCTTAGTCCTTTCCACACTTTCTATTCCAAGTTGAGAGTGATTAACATCCACACACCAACTTGAGAGGTTATTACATCATGAATCTACTCATGACCCATGACCTAATTTGGCTCGTACAACTGGTGGCCCAGCTAGTCACACCTCTATACAATACACTTCACATGAAGTTTCTATTGATGAATTGATACCAAATGATCAAGTTATTAAATGACAAAAGACGTTGAGTTAAATTAACATTTAGAAACTTCAGTAACTAAATTAAAGTAGTTATAAGTGTTTTTCTTCTACTAGTTTCGATTTCTGACTTGTAAGAGTTTGTACATAATAATGAAGCAAGGCTTCAGAATCAATGTAAGTTAAAATCATTTTGTTCATAATAAGTGGCTCGTTGTCACTCGTAATTTCAAAAAAAGAAAATCGTGGGATGTAATGTGTCAATCAAAATTTAGAAGCTTCTGGTGAGGAGGACGAAATCTTTCAAGAACAAAAAAGATTTTTGAGCTATTATCTATGTAGTCTCATTTTTTTGGACCATGTAAAAACTAAGCATAAATAAAGGGAGACCCAAAATTTTATAATATATAAATATAAATTAGCACTTCAAAATTATTTGAAAGTGGGAAAAAAATACTATTTGAAAACATTAACAGTATTATAAAAAAATAGTGCAAAGTGTCATTATTGTTGATATTTTAAACTTTATCATTAAATATCAAATTATTATTATAATAAAAAAGATTTAACCAAGTTAAAACTTGGTCAAAAAATATTTTTAACTTAAATTTAAGTCATCTACAAGACAATTGCAGAATGCTAAATGCTCTCAATGTTATATAAAATTAAATATTTAATTATCATTCATTCGACTATAATTACACTATTGAATTATGAACTAATATCTTAACTGATTCAATAACTGATTTAAATTTGAAAACATTACTATTAGTCTAATAAATCATTCGTTTAACTTTTACGAAAGTGGCACATGACAAATTTGGAACTCTAATATGATCTTTTAATTTATTATTTATATTCAAATTTTATTTAATTTTATAACTTTCAAAATTTTAAAATATAATATAAGAAAATAAATAAAAAATTATCCAAATTTCCTAAAAGTGCTCCCTCACCATCCCTTCTCCACCCCCAATTCCTCTGTTCCCCCACCTGGTTCAGCGTCATTCTTGGCTAAATCAGCTAGAATTCAGAATCCTTACTGATTTGGGAGTGGCGGAGTTGGGTTCTGTGGAAATGCTACCCAAGCGCTTTGAATTGTTGGAGGCATGAAATATGTGTTTTGCAATCATCATACCGGTTAAGCCACTTCTACCATTGATTGTGGTGAATGAAAAGAGAGATGAGAATAGCTTTTTCCTGGTTTTGCAACTGGCACTATACTCTATACAGTAGAGGGAGTTCCAAAGAATTTTGTAAACTCAGTGAACTCGGGTGGTATCCAAGTGAGAAACTTGCTGTTAAAAAAAAATGGAGGAGAGGGCATGGGATTGGGAGGCCACCCAATGGGAATAGCATTAACTTTTTCGAAATGCTTGAAATGGTTTTCATGGTTTGTGCAGAAGGTTTGAAGCAGCCTAATGAAATTTTTGGTCCTAACTCTTCCAGTTTAGTTCGGATTTTTGGAAAAAAAAAATTTTTTGAATTAATTAAAATTAATTGATTCTATTTTTTTTATTTTTTAATAGACAAATTCAAATTAATCTGAATCGAACATCTATAAATTAGTTCGATTTAGGTGATTGGATTGAGTATTTTTTTTACACAAAAATTAGTAAAATAATTAATTTTCTATAGCAAAAAAAAAATTAATAAACCTATAATTTTTTTTTAAAAATGCAATCAAACATACTTATCTCAATAAGCACACTATAAAGTATAAATTCTAAAATTATATAGCTAACTCGTTGTCCTAATCTACTGATAATACACATAATCAGTGCCTTTGATGTATGATGTTATCTTTATTTTGAAATTTTCAGTTGAGTGTTTAGTCCTTATATAAATAAGAACATAATTTAATTAATTTGTATAGCCTTAATGGTAGATTATGGCATATGATTATGGACTTATTGTTTGTAATGTATTATAAAATTTTTTTGTGTTAAGTTACTTCACAACAACAACATGCATATAATACAACTTTTAGAATGTTAGTTTTATGTTGAATGCATTTTTTTCTTATATTTATGGGCTTGTTGTTTGTTGCGTGTTATGTATTATAAAACTGTTTTGAGTTAAATTGCTATGTTGTGGTCAAGACTTAAATGTTCTTGACTTATGACGTGAAATAAATCAAGTTACATTTTTTTTAAATTTTTTTTTTACTTTTACACTTAATTTAATCATTATACTTATATAAATTGGTTAGTTAAATTGGGTATCATACATTCTGATTTGTTACCCTAATACATTATCTTAAAAGGACATTATATATATATAGCTTGATTTGGTTTAACTCTCAAATTTAAAACTTTTAATTTGAGAATCAAATCAATTAAATTTTATTTGATTCAAATTTTTGTCTAAACTAATCAACATATTTAAACTAATCCAAATCAAGTTAATTGATTTAGTTTAAGTTCATCGAATTAGTCAAATTATTCGAACCAATTTATATTCATATTCATAACAAGCCACTGACCTCAGCTAAATCAGAACTTTATGTTGTTGAGGCTCTTAAAAGACAAGCAACCAAGTAAGGAAGCCCACGAAAGCGGGGCAGAAAGCTTGCTAATTAATGGAAGGGAGGAGCCCCTCAATCATGTGGAAGCAGAGAAGGGACGGGATGGTCTTGGGAAATTTGGATGATTTTTAATTTTTATATTTTCAAATTTTATATTTTTAATTTTGAAAGTTATAAAAATTATATCACTCTATATTTTAACTCTGCAATGTGAGACTAATAATATTTTATTTATATTTATTTATTTAAGTAATTATTAACTTCGGCTCATTCATGATAATAAAGAAATAAAACATAGAAATTAAAATTATAGATGTAAGTAATATAATAAAATGATGTGATAAAATAATAAACACTTAAAACATGAATGTAAGTAGTCAAGAAAACTTCAAGCAGGATTGTAAGTTAGTTAACTCACTAACTTCGTTATTTTTGACGGGTTGAGTTCAAGATTTTAATCCACTTTTAATTTTTCAACTTTAACTTTTTAAGCGAGCAGACGACAGTTAGCTTGTCATGGATTAAATTTTTTGTTTAAAGTGTTATAAATGAGACTTTTTATTTGTGTTTCGATATTTTTATGGGTATGATATTACTTTTTTATTTTTTTATTTTTTTAGTCTTTATAAATTAGAATTTTTTTTATTTTTAAAATTTTATAATTTTTTTTTGTTTTTATACATTTTTTTTATTTTTTGAGGCAGATTGACTCCACCAACCCGTCTACTTTTTTTTTCATTTTTTCTTTTAGCAGGTCAATGCATTAATCTTAGAATGACATAAAATGGGGTATTGATTCTTCCAACCCTTTAGGGTTGAGTTGATTCTTCCAACCCATTTTTTAAAATGGACCAACCCGCCCACCCCATATTTTGACGAGTTGAATACAAGTAGAACAGTTGACCTGCTTTTACCACCTCTAAATGTAAGCTGATTTTTTTTTTTTCTTCACTTATTGACTATCCTAAATTATTGTTACCCTACTCACCTCACTCCCCACCTTACTCCCCCCACTCCCCACCTTCTTACATATGGCTCTCTTAGTAGGGCTAATGCTACGGTGTACTTTGTGATGTTATGGAGCATGGGTACACCCTAGGTGTTACCTGCTATTCTCACACATTCCTTAACCGGTAATGGTGGAGTAATTTGTATTTTGTCTGCAAAAAATAACTCCATTTTTTAGCCACCCCCCTCTGCCCAACTCTTTTCTTTCTATCTTGGTTTCAAATATGCCTTCAACTTTCAATCACCGATTCACTCACTCCATGTTTTGTATGGTGATTTATTTATTGTTTGGCTGTCACTTGTTGTGGTGTGGAGTTCTGGTTGTGGCATCTTGGCAAGGGGTGGTGGTGTTGGAGTGGACAATGGCTATGCCACCAAGGGTGGCCATGGCAGACTCTGGGACGGTGTCCATGGAGGAGGCGACGGCAACCGGGTCATAAACTAATGGGTTTGTGGTTAGAAGAGCTTGCATCAATAGGAAGAGATTGTTTTGGGTATGTAGAATCAGAATCACAAGGGGAAGAAGTGCTCAGGGATTTGGTGTGGTGATTGTGAAGATGCAAAGTCAGTGGTTGTTGTAGTAAACTAGTAATAAAGGCAATCGATAGTGAGAATTGGGTGTGATTCTAAATCTGAATGTGAAAAGATGGTGGAATAGACATGTTGTTGGCTTCCCTTTATAATTTTCCACTATATTACGTTCATTTGATGAGTGAAGTATTTGTTTTGAACGAAGGAAAAAAAAAAAAAAAACAACAACAAAAGGATACACGGATAGAATCAATGTGCAAACAAATTTCAGCAAATGAGATTGAAAAATGAACAAGAAAAATGACCTCTTTTTTTTTAAGTGGAGGAAGGATTACTTCGTCTTTCCCAACACAACCACGTTATTGTACTGTACTGGTAATTGTGTAACATTGCTTTTTATTTACCTTTGACCTGCTATGCAATTAGCCGGTAATGAATCAAAGCCATTGATGCAAATTTTAGCATATCTAATGGCTCATATACAAATGCTCTTGATGACTAACGAGCACGAGATTTGGATCATCTAAAGTAATTTATGAGCAAGTAAGTATTTATCAACCATTGATTGATAGGTGACCTATCAATCAATGGTTGATATATGCTTACTTGCTCATAAATTACTTTAGAGGATCCTCCTCCACGAGCATGATTGGCAAAGCCTTGGTAATAGACATCTTGATGATTGTGAACTCACTTTTGATTAATTGAGGGCTATGAAGTATGAACACGTTGTTGTTGAGGAGTGTCTGCGTGTCGAACACGTGTTCGTGTCAGATACATAGAGACACTCGTATAACACATATGTCTTGCATATCAGAATGTGTCCAACTCAAAAGATTATTTTTTTAAATTTGGACATGTCTTAGACACGGTTGGACATGTCTTGAACACGTTTGGATACGTCTTGGACACGTTTAGGACACGACTTGGATATGATCCATTAATTTTTTTTAAATAGTTTTCATTATTAACGTTCAATCACATAACTAATGTCTCAAGTCATTATTTTAACACATCAGTATTTTAAGTTTTATCTTTTCATACATCACTATTAGACTTTTAAGTTTTATCTTTTCACACATCACTATTTTCATTTGCTCTTTCTACCTTTACTCCCCACGTTCACTCCCCCACCCTCTAGTTAATTCTTTTTTTATGCACATGTACTCATTCATGATTAGTTCTATTAGGAGAAGTTGATTTAAGAGATTTTTTATAATATATGAATAGAAATTATGGTCCATATTTTTTAGGAAAGGTTTATTAGGTAGCAAATATTGATACATATGACATATATTAAGATATTATAAATCTTCAAGCTTATAGAAATGAATAAATTATGAATTTTTTTACTTAAATTTTTTAATTATATATATATATATATATATATATATATATATCATGTCCCTGTCTTATAATTTTTGAATTTGGTGTGTCTACTGTCTATGCTATTCTCACATATTCATAGATTGAGGTAAATTTAAGAGTTTGATCAATATATCACATATAATTGAGAAATATTATACCAAAATCTTATATAATTAGAAAAAACAAAGCAAAAATATATCTCAAATTAATTTTATTAAATTATATTTTTCTTATTAATATTATTTTTGGGTACAAAGAGGGTTTGAAGCCCACATAAAAATTAAAAATGCGAAATATGATTATCATTGCAAGTATCATTAAAGCTTTTCTTTTAATCAAATTCATATTATTATTACCTCCTGGTTTTCTTGCAGTTTCAAGGTTTGTTGATCAACATACTTGCTCTTGTCAGGAACCACAATCCATGGATCAATTGGGCACAGTTCTTCTCCAGGCTACAAAATCCTTCTTATCTTGTAACAGGTATCCGCAAAATAAAAGGAAAAAAAAATAAAGTATGCTATGTAAAATAAATATAAGACAACATGACAATCAATATGAACTAAACCTGAGGAATATGATCACAGGAACGAGGAACAATTGCTCCCCCAAGTCCTGGGCGACATGGAACTTGCTTCCCGTTCTTGCAGTTCTTACATATTAGGGTGACATAAGTTGCCTTTGCCTTAGTCCTGGATGCGGCAATAGTAATTCCAGCAATTTTAACAAGCTTTGATATGTATTGAGCCTATTTTTTTTATAAAAAAAAAAAGCAAAAAAGTAGCAACTTTGAATAAGCTCAGATGGACCGGATGATCAATCAAATTAAAGAAGACACACCCAATCTAGGGCAACTAGAAAATGTTCCAATCTGAACCCAAAGCATCACAAACATAAAATCAAAATCATCAATCAGCATCTTCTACCTGCAATTTCGGAATAATCAATCAAACAAAGTCCACTTACCCCGAGCGATCTCATTGAGACGGAATCCTCCTTAGAAGTGAGCAAGATTTGAACATCCCCAGTGACGGGATCTTCCATAACTCCCGTATCCCCAGCCACCTTCGTCTTCAAACTCACCAAAACCTGTGCCGCCGCCGTCTCAAACCCTATCAATCAATGGTTTATTGATTGATAGATGTTTACTTATTCATAAATTACTTTAGAGAATCCTCTTCCATAAGCATGATAGGCAAAGCCTTGGTAATAAACATCTTGATCATTGTGAACTCACTTTTGATTAATTGAGAAAATTTATGAAGATTGTTGTTGAGGAGTTGGGTATGTTCAATGTCGAATACTGCGTGACAACACATATGTCTTGCGTGACAGAATGTGTCCAATTAAAAAGATTATTTTTTTCAATTTAGACATGTCTTGGACACGGTTAGACACGTCTCGGACACGCTTGGATACATCTTGGACACGTCTAGGATACGATCCATAATATTTTTTTTAAATAATTTTCATAATTAACGTTCAATTAGTAAGCCCGTAACCTACCCAAGCTCAATCACATAACTAATGACTCAAGTCATTATTTTCACACATTAGTATTTTAAGTTTTATCTTTTCATACAACACTATTAGACTTTTAAGTTTTATCTTTTCATATACCACTATTTTCATCTGCTCCTTCTACCTTTACTCGTACCAAATCATCCACTTTGTCGTCAGTAAAGCTTGCTTCATACCAATATTTCCTCTAGTTAATTTTTTTTTATGCACATATACTCATTCATGATTAGTTCTATTAAGAGAAGTTGGTTTAAGAAATCTTTTAGAATATATAAATAGAAATTATGCTTCATATTTTTTAGGAAAGGTTTATTAGATAACAAATATTGATACATGTGACATATATTAAGATATTGAAATCGTCGAAGCTTATAGAAATGAATGAATTATGAATTTTTTTACTTAAATTTTTTAATTATATATATATATATATATATATATATATATATATATATATATATATATATATATATATATATATATATGTCATGTATGTGTCATAATTTTTAAATTTAATGTGTATTCATGTCTATGTCTATATCTCAGTGTCCGTATTTCATAGATTAAAGGTAAATTTAAGAGTTTGATCAATATCTCGCATATAGTTAGGAAAGAAAGTAACCATATCACATATAATTGAGAAATATTATACCAAAATCTTATATAATTAGAAAAAACAAAGCAAAAATATATCTCAAATTAGTTTTATTAAATTATATTTTTCTTATTAATATTATTTTTGGGTACAAAGAGGGGTTGAAGCCCAAGTATATATATTTTTATATTTATTATTCCTTAATTTTATTATATTATTATTTTCTTGATTACTTTTTTTAATATATTATTATTTGTACTACTTTTTATTTTATTATTCATTGATTTTAAAATGTTATTGTATTATATTATTATTATTTTAATTGATTTTATAATTAATCAATTCTTTATCTTTATCTTTTCTCTGAACACGTGTTACATTATTCGTCGTTCAGACTTGACGATGTTGTCCCTACAAATTGCCTCGAGAGCCCATCGTGGACTTTCCGACTCCAGCATTTGCAAAAGATATATTAAATAGTAAATACCCAGAGACAGTCATCCATTGCTTGGTAATGAGACTATCACGGTGCATGGATCGTTGAGAAGGATCCAAAGCTTGCTTTCTCTTCAAAGTGTGATCTATCACGTTGCAATCCCACTGCTAACAATATCTGTAATGGGGTTTCAGCAAACAAGGGAACTGAGTTGCTCTAGTGCTGCAAACAAAAATGTGTCCATGTTCTTGGAGACATGAACAATTATAGGCAATGTGGGAAGAAGTGCAATCTAGGAGAGTGTTGTTGCAGTGGAATTTGCACTAACATTTTGCACAATGTCAATAATTGTGGCAAGTTTAACAAGAAGTGTAAACCCGGGATTCCATGCCGGATTGGGTTTTGTAGGAATGTGATACGAATTATAAGTTAGTTAGTTAGTTTCCATTTAGTTAGTTAAGTCATTTTATAAATAAGACTCGAAGATTATAGTAATGTTATAGTTGAAAGTGAAGGCCATATATATGATGGGCCCATTTGGCAATTCTAGGCAGCGGAGGACGACGGCGGGCGTGGTGTCCGACGTTTTTGGTCCTGTTTTGGTTCAGTTCTAGACGGTAAGACGGTGTCTTGCGGATCTGGACATGGTGAGATAGATGGGTCACGATTCTAGCAAAGCAAGAAGCGGCGGTTGACGACGGGCTTGTGGTATAGGAAGAGGTGCGAGGACAGGCTTAAGGAGTGATGGCTGACAGCCGTGGTTGTTGTTGCTGTTCGTGGATGGTGGAGGACGACGGCTCCGGCTTGAGGAGTGGTGGCTGACGGCCGTGGTTGTTATTGCGGTTCACGGTGGTGGTCTGAGGTAGAGATGCAAGGATATACGAGGACAGGCTTGTGGCTTTGATGCAGGTTGGAGGTCCTATTTTGGGAGGTTCCATGAATGATGATTGCAAAGAGATCTGTCGCTAACCTCCTCCATAAAGGAGTGGGAATGATGCTTCAGACCAACGAAGGTGGCAATCCATCGGAGGAGTGGGAGTCGGTGGTGGTTTAGGCTAATAATGATGTTTGCTATTAAGGACTAAATTGCAAAATTTGAGATTAATATGACACAATTGTAAATATAAGAAAAACTTGCTACAACAGGTATTTTTGAGAGTCCACTCAAGAGTTGTTGTTGTTTTAGCTTTGATATTTCAAAAGTCTATGTCCCACATTGCTCAACCTTCAAAGTTTTAAAGAGTTTATATATCAATATGTGTTTTGGGCTTTGTAAGAAACAAATGAGGTGGTGGGCTTTCAAGAAAAATGGAAATTTGGAGGCTACATCTAATGCAAATCATTGATTTGCACACAGCGTGATATCAAGAGGCCTGAATCTTTTGTGAAATATTTAATTAATTTTTTGAACTTACCGGAAAAATGATAACACTCTCTTCCTGGGTTAACTGAGCCTCCAGCCATGAGGTAGGTTATTTAAATATCAAGGGAACTGAGCCTCCAGCCATGAAATACTTTTCTGACTGAAGTTTTATATAGAAAACACCGTTCGACTTCTCTACCTCTTTAACACTTCTTCCGGGTTAACTACATTTATTTTATTTTCTATTATTTATCGCTACGCCGATTCTAAACGGCTGTTGAATCCTGGGGGATTCGCACACCCGTGCAATAAAATCCTTGAGGACAGTGTCTTCTCACACGCCTCGGGCTATTCTTTGATCGTGACTTTCTGCATTGTCTCCCATTAATATCTACAACAAGAGGTCCATGATAAAAGCCATCAAAAGTGAATGCAAATTGAAGAGTTTGCTTGTACTCTAATTGTTAAAGAGTAATGTGATGTTACTTATTGATTTTCATTTAAAGTTAGAGTTAAGTTGAGTTAAGTTTAATTATAATAATTTGAGTGGATGAATGTAAGTCTTATTTTTTAGTTATCTAAATGTCGCTTATGTAATCTAAAAGTCATTTACTAATCTATAAATTAATGTGTATGTATTACAATAATTAAGTGAAAATAAACAAAAAAATATTCAGCTCAAATACTCTTCTTCCTACTCTAAGTTTCTGCATAATTTTGTAGTAGTATAAGCTCAGCATATCTCATAATTTCTTGAATGATTTAGTTAAAATACTATTAACACGAATAGAGAATTGCGGAGTCATTCCCTGAAGAGGTAGGTTATATGTTTTGGTGATTTCATTGAGAGATTCTGTAACAATAGAAGTAACTCATTGCACAAGGTTGGATGAATGTATAAATCGAATTAATGCGAGGAAGTGTGGAAGAATTAAGAATCACTAGAAGAATATTAAAACGGCCCAAGATGATGGATCAAGAGAAGCAAACATCCAGATATTCTAAAAATTGCAGAGAGAGATACCAAACATTCCATGTCGTCCTTGAGATAGCCACGAGTGGTTGGAGCAGATCAAATTTTCAAGTCGTCGCCGTCGTCCATGGAAACCTTTCAAAACCACGAAGGCTTGATTACCTCCAAGAACGAGATTTTGAAGCTGAAAAAGGAGGTGAACCTAGAAGCTCATGACAACCTGCAATCGCGTGACTGTCACTACCAGAACCCGAAGGAGATCACAGTTCTCCATTTTTCTCTTCCGTTTCTTCATCAAGAGGAACCACAGATTCAAGAACCTAGTTCAAATTGATACCTCTAGTTTGCCATCGTTCTTAACTGCCACAAGGTTGTCCACTATGGAAGATGCATACTATGAAGATCAATTGGGAGAAGAGTGTGCCAATGTGCTTCCACTCCTTATAGCTAGGTTGCAATAGTTTAGTAGCAAAATTCAGGTACCTAAACCTGAAGATGGACCAATGTATAATTTTTGAATAACCTTGGACTCTGCTCATGTTTTGGTGACTGCCGTAGTTTAGGACCAATATGAAATGAAAAATGATCATCTTACATCTTAAAAAAGGGTTAAAAAAGGAGTGTAAGTACTGTTCCATCATTTTAAATAGATGTGATTGAGTGAGAGAAAATGATAAAAAAAAATATGTATAATAAATGGTATTAAATTAAGTGTGAAAAAAAATATATACATTATTTGAAGTAAGAATATAATTGTTGGTATGAAATGGGACACCATTTTATCCAAAAAGGGGGTAAAAATGAATGGTACACGACATGGTATAATTGCTTGCTAAAATACTTTCGGCGATATAATAAAGTTGTGTGTGAATTGTATTATTCCTTGATTAATATTTAATGATATATATTTTTAAGTATATTTTATTTATTTATTTATTGCATAATTTGCTTTTCTTCACTTTTGTTGTATGACAAGTCAATAATTGAAAATACAACCAAAATCACAGATCTTTCACAAGAAATAAATAAATAAATGGAAAAAAAAAGCCTTGACAAACAAATAATTCCTCGCCATCTATCAATTGATGAACAATGTGATCATAATAGTATGGAATAAACTTTTCCTTCACTTTATTATTTACCTGTAGTTTGCTTCCAACTCAATCTCAAGATATCTACGCACATAGTGGCCAAATAAATAACATAAAAAGACATCACATCAGTAACATGGACAAATTGGCAGATATTAACATTTATTAATAGCAACAAATGATGAAAGTTCTGTACACTTATTTTTTGTCAATTTTACATTATGCTAGGCGGAGCTTCCCACTAAAAAAAAGCATGTCACTTATGTGAAAATACCTACAAAAGGTAGCTCCTGCAAAAATCTTACAAATAACGAATGAGCTCCACTGCAAACTTTCCTTTCCTTGTCGGCTTTATTTCTCCTATCTGGACCACAATGAAATAAAAACATAACTGAAAAGGCTAAACAACGTATCCAAAGTCATTCAGATGATCCTGGCCTTCTTTTTAAACGTTGACAAGTTACCTTTAATCTTCCCTTTCCACTAACTGATACAATATCTCCACTCTTGAGTGTGGTTCCTTTGGTAGTAACAGGCGTCCAGTTGATATGCACATCACCATTGCTACAAGCATGATATGTATAACACAGTTATCATCTAAATCTAAGCAATTTTTTTTTCTTACCAAAGTATCTATATTATAAGGCTTTGTCATGAAAAAGTACAATATAAATATCACATATGGTATCACAAATTCAGTCAATCCAAAGATAAATGCACAACAAAACATCTCAACATCCTGGTAGGATAAGAAAATAAATCTTGCGTGACAGCAACCGACAAGACTGAAGGCACCATTGTAATCAATTATCAGTCATGAAAATAATTAAAATGTATCAGTTGCTGTTTTAAGTTGTGACACTCCTATATCATGTATCTCAAGGCCTTGTGCCTAACATTTTTTTCTGCCTGGTGTCTGACTTTAAATATCACTGATGCACATTTATTTATGCTTCATGTCATGAACCAACTATTCCAAAAGCTTAAGCAGTTAGGTGTAGGCAAATGAATAGCTTAATTATATATCTCTAACATGTCCCCTCACGCAATAGTCCTTTGAGCTTGAAGCGTGGACAATGCACAAGCCCATCTTTTCCATGTGCTGAAATTGAAACTTTAATTTAGAAAAATGTAGACCACTTAGGGCTTGTTTGAGAAAGCTGAAAATTATAGATTATGCTGATAATCGATTATTATTATAATCGATTATAATTGATTCATTTTTATATTTGGATGCATTAGCTGTAAAGCAATTTTAAACTAATATGATTCGTTTAGATGATATAAAAAAAATTATTTTTGTGCATTAAATTACTAAAATAGGTATAGAATAATTAAAAAAATATTTGATTGAGGATAAAATAGTATTTACATATCAAAGTGTAAGAAATAATCTATAAGCTAAAATCATAAGTTTCAATCTTCAGCTTATGATTATTAGCTGTAAAAAGTTTTTTTTTTGCATTGAATTTTTTGTAAAAACTTTTTTAAAAAATAATCTTTTTACCCAAACATAATAATTATTTTACAAAACAGCTTAATCCTCCAAAAACAGCTGTTTGGAAAAGAATTAATTTTCCCAAACATGCTCTTAGTCATAGAGGCTCTGATACCATATCATGAACCAACTCTCCTAAAAACTTAAGCTATTAGGTAAAGTCACATGAATGACTTTATTATATATCTCTAACACTTCACAACTGTCAAAAGTTTAATTGCCAACAACAGAAAATTTATAGTACTTTAGAATGAAAAAGAAAATATTATTCAAAATTAAATAATCTGAAGGAAAGTTAAGAAAACTCAAGTATCTTCTGACTTAATGTGCTATATATGAATTGTTGGTAATTTACAGCTTCTGCAGAGAGAGGGGGAAAAAGAGGAGAAAAGAACTTTCGATTTTGATAAATAATTCATTTTCTACAAGTTATGTTATATCAAACAAATAAAAATTGATGGCACTACACAGACTTCTATTAGCAAAGGTGGCATTGCTCAAGGGAGAATAAGAAAACATATCTAGCCAAGGTCCTGTCATCATGAGCAACCCATGTAACATGTTCATTTGTTACAATTTCTTTTTTGGTAACATCTTCAATTGATATGATTTGTTTCAAGTAGAACGTGGAACTATACACACACATACAAGGCCGCTGGACAGTTGGAAGCTAAATGCTCCAATATGAAAAGCAAGCTCAAAAAGTATAACATATGCCTAAATAGCTAGAGAAGCCTGGGCAGTTTTATGTGCAAGACTTCATTTCTAGATATTGGCAACATTTAAAGAAAGGGGAAGAAAACCAGGTAGGAGTAAGCCAAGTAAATGATGTGGTTAAAGGTTTAAAGCTAATCAAATTCAGTGACATTCAATTTATGCATTCATTTTAGTATATTTACAATTTTCATAACTGACCATTATCTCACTAAGCAGAAACAGATTTTGAATAGGATTCAGAAATCAAGATCTCATGGACCAGTGCACTAAAACTGACCAGTGCACTAAAACTGTAAGCAATCAACAATCTATAAATAATTAACAGACATGATCTATATAAGATGGGGATTGCCAACCTGATCATGTCAACTAGCTTTGAACGTGAAATCCTAAACCCTGCACTAGCTAGTGCATCAACTCTTAATGATGCTTCTACGGCTATAAACGACGTTGTTCTGCAAAATAAAAAAATTTGCTGAAGTATCTGACTGACACAATTAAATATTACGTGAAGTTGAGACCAGGATCAATATTGCACCTTGGAGGTTCATAATCAAGAGAAATTAATGGTATCTTGGTGCAAGATACAGGAACATTACGAACCTGAATAAGAAGAATGAAATCAGAACATAAATGATATCAAATAATGCAATACAGAAACTGCTTAAAAGCAGTGTAATATTAAAAATCACTTTTCCTCAGGACTACACCAGCATTTTCAATCAGACCTTTATATATGGTGAAGAAAGATTCTGACACACGGAGAAGACAGATTATATTATCATACTATCCATACCCAAATAACACAGGTAACTAAATTCCATCATTCGTTAATAAAAAGATTATCTGCAGTGTTCACTTAGAGAGCCAGTTCTAGGATTTATTTCTATTCTGATTTTCAGAACCAAGGGGCAAGATGTAACTGGTCTGATCACATAGAAGCACAGATACTTGCATTTGGTGCCATACCTGTATCGGATAGATTTTGGATACATTTGTGTCAGATACTCCTAGCTACTTTTTAAGACTTAGCTAATATCTTTTCAACTTTTTGTTTCTGAAATGTATCAGATTAGATTAGATGCTAAAAGGTGATAAAATGGCCCTGATGCACACCAAAATGTTTGAATTTTTTAGTTTAGAAGTTTTTGGAAAGGACATAGACGTATATTATTTTTATAAATTAACTTTAGCAATATTTATATGAATATAAATATATTTTTATAGTATTTCATTTTGAATAGTCCACCATACTCGTATCCTAGATTTTTAAAAATTATTGTATTCCAGTATTTTGGAAACAACATTCATATCTGCATTAATGATATAGTTATCAGAAATTTATTACTACAAGTAGAAAACTAATTCTTTCTGTTCTAATAATTAGATGTTAATTAGAAAAGTAAACAGCAAAAAGCAGTACAATGAAATAACGCTACCTTATCCAGTGATGACATTAGAAATTCAACAAGTTCTGGTACAACAATTATCTGAGCACCCTGTTCTCCCTGGGTATCAAAGGCAACAAAATCAAAGTTTCCTAAAATATGTGCGGGCTTGTGCATATGCACACTATAAAAATATATAGGATAAAAAAAACTATTTATTTGGATAGATACAACCAAACTGGTCAAATCAAACTCAGTATGAGTGCAAATAAGATAATGTAATTCAGGTCATGTCCATAAACTTAAATTACATTAGTTGCCTCCTGAATTATATAGAAGTCACCCTTCTTCCTAATATTGCTTTCTAGAAGCCACTAAAGCTCAGACACCAGCCTTAGCTGTTCCTTGTAAATATGCCCCTGTTCCTCAGTAGGATATAAAACATCATATGAATCTAGCTAAGTAACGATACTATTAAATTTTGCAATTAGTAGCTTTCTGTGCATGGAGCACAATTTCAAACAGAACCTTCCTGTAATAGATGAAAAGAAAAAAAAAAATACCTGCAATATAATATCTCCAAGTTTCTCCCTGACAATTCCTGTACCAAGAATTGAGCCAAGGAAGTCACCATGAGAACAAGGTTCAAACCCAAAGTTCCCTGTAATGCTAAAAAGAGTAATTTTAAGCAAATATTAGCAAAGAGGTCTAGAAACATTGATAATGGATGTGGTGAGCTTGACAATTTTGTTAACAAAAATTACAAGACTTACCTCAATGCTGAAATAATATCTGGATCACTTGTCAGTTCTTCTGGATGTCCAACAGAAATCCGACAACGTTCAGCCTAGAGAATATATGTGTTATGTCTACACACAAGCACAGATAACTTATGTATCAGGGGATTGGAAAGCACTTATCTAGATATTTACCTGTGGGTAACCTCCTTGAGCAATTGCTTTCACATCTGCTAATTTTTCCAATAATTGCATAGATTCCTTCAGCACTGGAGGGGTTAGAAAATCTGTATGGAGAACCTCTTGCCTTAATGATGCTCGTCTAGCCTACAACAAATGGACAACAACCAAGTCAGGGATAAATAATGTTTTATAGGATACGATTTTAAGACATACAATGGTCCCAAGGCCCATCCCGACCTCAATATTTTTGCCAAATGAACATCAGACCTTCATGAGGGGAAAAAGGGAGTTCCAAGGTTGTTCATGACATGCTTAAGGTAAATCTGGAATGACATTTATATGGACCAGGGAAAAAACAAGAAAGTACCATCTCAAGAATATGCTTCACTTCTTTTGTTACACTTCTTTCTCCTACTCCCTTGAGTAACAAGTCAACTTCTCCCTTTAGAGCTTGTACTGTCTGGCTTACACCTAAACCTGCACTTAAAAAAGCAATAAAAATGTGAAAACTGGATGATTGAGATGCACAAATAATAGATTTAGCTTACAAGAAATACATACTTTAATGAACTAACAGTTCAAAAGTAGTGAAAGAAGTCATGAATTTTGCTTCTCCACCACCCAGTAAGCATCTTTCCATCAGATGATCAAAGCATAATACTTCAAAATTGCTTAGTAGTTTACAGGAATTAAAATGAAGGTTATCTGGCCATAACCATTACTGGAATATCACTGAAATGTACACTGACACTAATAAGGACTCTAGATGACGTTAGAACAGTCATTTACCAGTTTTCCCAGTGCACATAAAACTTCTTAGGCAAAACATAAAATTCTCAATTTGTTGGTTTGTAGCTATGTATGGAAATAGCCAGACATCACTGCTCAAGCTATAGTACATTACATGCAGTGAGATGGGGTTGAAGCTCAGCTTTTACTTTATTGTGATTCTAAGACTGAAGTTTCACTTACAATACACAATTACATATGCGGTATACCCTCAAAAACAGAGCTGAAAATCTGTCCTTCAGTACCTAAGCCCCTTGACAAAGCTTGCCTTTTTCAGGTTTAACACGATCAATTACGCAGAACGAACACTGCTTGCTAAATTACAAACGGCAAGTTTTCAACTTGATCATAATTTGTGAAACCCTTTTGTCCATTCAGCTATATTCATTAAAATAATGGGGCCATTATTTGCTTTCTCGAGTCAGGTCAAAGAAGAAATTATTCTCGCCTTTGTTTTCGGTACCCACAATTTCTTTTCTCCAAAAGATTACATTTTTAAATGATTGAACATAATGGGTATGCGAAACAACATCGACTTACATACAGCATCAAATAAAAAGAAAAGGAAAAATCAAATGGATAAGTATTAAGTAGAGACCTGAAGAAGTAGAAAGGGAGAGAGGATCAGAGCAAAGGGTCCTTTGGAAAGAGAGGTTGAGATTGGTGCGGAGAATATGAGAATGAGAGAGTGCAAAAGCCTGAACTGCTGCTTTTCTTAGACACCATGCACTTCCAAAGCTAGTGATAGCAGCCATGACAAGAGCAGACCAAGAAACGAAGAAGGGGAACCAAATGACTTGGCCTCAACGATTGAGGGTGTGTTTGGATCATATGTAAATCTTTTGATTATTTTAATAATTAATTATAATAAAATTAATATTAGGTTTGAATATATTAACTAAAAAATATATTTTAATCGTTTTGTTGATATAAAAAATTTATTTTTATGTATTTAATTATTAAAAGATATATAAAATAAAAAAAATTATTTGATTAAAAAAATTATATCTCAAATTTTTTAAAAAATCTATAATATAAAATTATAAGTTTTTTTAAATTTATAAAAATATTATTATAATATATTAAATTTTGTGTAAATTTTGAAATAGAATTATTTAAACATATTATGAACAATAAAAAAAATTAACTAAAAAAGTATTAATTTAAAAAATAATCTCAACTAAATATCTACTAAATTAGGAATTAGTTTTCTTTTTTTCTTTTGATTTTTTTTATAAATATTGAATTAGCTATGCCATGTAACTATTTTATTATGAGAAAAATAGAATTGAAAAATTTTATCAACAATGAAACATGGACAGATAGTTCATGTGCAGGAACATCACAGACTCCATAATATGTGGCTGAAAATTTTTGTACACATTCTAAAATGATGGTCGAAAAATTATTACCCACTAATTTTATAATTTGTGAAATTTCTAAGTAGAAAAACTTTGTGTATGTATCATTATTGAAATTTTATATAATGCATAGTGGTTTATATTGTTGTAAGTTTGGTAAAATTGATTCTTAATTTTATTTAAATGAAGAGTCAATATATATATAAGATGAAACAGAGACAATTGTCTAACTAATTATGACAGTTGTTAAATTATCTTTAACAAAAACATTAACAAACTAACTAGCAAGCCTAATCACTAAATAACCTGTAATTAAATACAATTTAAATATCTGACAATTGTATCAGTATATAGATTTCTTTATTTTTTTATAGTTATGGAGACCCTTTGTAAATTATTTTCTTCTAGGGTATTCTCGAACAATTTTTTTGTGTCAAATGAAATTAAGTCATTGCATGATATTAATAGTGCACCCACATCAACCTAGTGTATATGGAGATATTAATTAATTTCTCTATTAAAATATAAAGGAGAATGAGAAAATGGAATGTGAAGATTAAACCCTTCACCTAAAAGCAGCACTAATAAAGTATCATGTGAGTTAAGACTCATCACTTCAATATATAGATTTTTTTTTTTTTACATTACTGACAGTAAAATTTAACCTTATAATCCCATGCAAACTATTTAAATTTTTCACTACTAATCCAATATTAATAGCTTATGATATATAAAGTAGATCGATAATCCGTGCAATGCACAAACTTGTAAATTAGTAATGCATTGTTTACCAAAAAAGTAAGTAATAATTTTTTTTTTGGAACTGAATAAGCAATGTTTGTTAAATTATTATAATAAAGTTGTTAATATATATATATATACATATAATTGAATAATTTTATTCTATATTTATTTATTTTTATTAATTATTAATATTAATATATTTAGGTTGTGATATTTTGAAAAGTAATTCATAATATATATTTAGTCTATTAAAAGCTAATATATCATAATATAATAGATGAATATAAATATTTTTTCCAACATAATTTTATGTTACTATTGTTGCTCTTATGACATTATTTCTTAATCCATTTATAATACAAAAGTAATTATAAAGCTTTAGTGATTAGAAAAAAATTAAAAAACTGATTAACTACATATATCATTAACAACTTAAACAAAGTATTGAAAAAGTAAAAGAAAAAAAAAAGGAAGAAAGGAAGAGAAAAAAATGTTTCAATGGAGAGAAGAAAAAATCATTAAAGCTTTTAAAAAATGAGAAGAAAAAGATATAGAATTTGGGTATAAAAAGATAAAATAAGTAAATATTATAAAATCAAAATTGAAAATTTTAAAAATGAGAGTGTTTGACTGATAAGAAACAAAACATCCATGAAAGTAGTAGAAATTGGAGAGAAAACAATCCATCAATGATTGCTACATGTTATTACTAACACTTGCAGGGACTACGTTTTATATTATAGTTTATATGATAGATTTATATGTACAATATCTATGATTGTTTGCACAAATTTAAATTTCTTTATGAAAGACTTTTAAAAATAAATTTAGTAGAGTGTATATCATTTTAACTTTTAACAAGCACATTTCAGCCTACCCAAAAAACAAACACATTTCGAAACTAGATGTGGTTGAAGGAATTAGAGTAACACCTGAATGAATCAATTCCAAGGATATACCATCTACCAAAAACTAAAGTAATTTTTTAATTTCAAAGTTTTAGAATCGATAATTGAACTTTGAACTCTAGCTCGTGATACCATTAAGTTAAGCAAAAGATCATCTCCGAATTACTCGAGATTGCAAGAGTTTATTCTTCACATAGTAACCCGTTATGGTGTTGAAGAAGCAGATCCCCTTACGTGGTCAGACCAGAAAAGACAATCCCCTTTATGGTTGACGGAACAACTTTGCTGCCAACAATTTTAGAAAAGCCCGTTTGGATAAATTATTGGGGCATTTCAAATAAATGTTGATGTATAATTCACAATATCAAAATAATAGGCATCCTAGAATAAGCCAAGTTCTCCAATTTCCAAACTTTCATTCACTCTTTATGTGTGTTTCTAACAGGCAAAAAGACCATATATCGAAAAAAAAAAAAAGCCTCCTATTGGTGACTTAGTTGAGAAGAGCTAAAAACATACAAAAAATAAAAAATAAAAAAGTTCAATCGCCACAAATACTCACCACCACATTTTTCTCACTCTCTATCTCCCATCCCTCCTCCGGGCCCCATTAAGAGGGACACTTAGAGATCTCATTAAACTCACGGGAAAAGCTAGGCTTTACAAATAAAAAATAAAAAAATTTAATCTTTAAAAATAATAATTTACCTTAAAAAATCATTTTACACAACTTACCCCATAAATCCGATTGATAACTGTCAGTCTAAAACCACCAACATTTACCGCAACTTGAGCCTTTTCCCAACTTTTAATCTAACACCAATGGAGTAAAAATTGAACACAGCCAAATACAGACAGGTTCACATTCTACTACCCCACCTACCCCAGGGTTTAATTTTCAAACCATGTTCATCCTTTCACAGAGATTTGTTCTATATCATTAATACAAGTCTACAACCAACATGTAAAATCTCTCAACATAAAGTTTTCAGTATATCATGTTTACCATTCCTCTGACCAGTTATTAACTATTAAAAAACAAATTCAAGCATCTGGTAACATCTCAAGAAATCTGAACAAAATTTCAAAAAACACAGTCAAACTAAATGTAATGTATGCAGCTTCTCCCCAAAACAGGAGCTAAGCACGCAGTGTGTTTTTGATCCATTCCCCCCCAAGAGGATGTATAGAACAGAAATAACTTAGGCTACCCTCACAAACCTAGCCACCCCACTAGGAAAATTGGTTTACAGCTCCTTCTAGATCTAAACTTTTTCAGAAAAGATAGATGTATCCAAGCACCAACAACAGCAGAACTAACAAAGCAGCAGATGCAACCCAAATCCAGTAATTGTTAGAACTTTTCCGCTTAAGAATAACTTTAGGAATAGATTCAGGGCGTTTCACGCGACTCCTGGACCTAATACTACTCTCCTTTATGACCTTTTCCTTCACTGGAGCTGGGGCTTCAACGTTATCATTAACCTTTTCTTGTTCTGTAGCCTCCACTACTGCATCTTCTGGTTCCTCAGGATTGGGAACAATGTCAGTGCCCAAAGCTTTCTTCTTTGCTTTCTTCTCGCGGTCCTAAAAACCAAATCCAGATTTTAAATATATACGTAAATTTTATATTTAGAAAACATATATAAATGGAAGAAGAAAAAGAATTGCATCCATAATCACCTTAAGCTTCTTCTCAGCTTCCTTTTGTGCTCTGAGGGCTGCTTTGGCTGCAGCTTTATCTGCTAACTTCTTCTTCCTTTCCAAGGCCTGCTTTGCTTTTGCAATTTCCTCTTCTCTTTTGATCTCTTTCAACTTTGCAGGATCAATTTCAGGCTCTTTGACAGGAGTCTCCTTTCGTGGCTGTTCAAATTCATATTCATCAGTTTCTGCTAAATCCTTATTATCTGGTTTTGACTTCAAATCTCTCCCTTTGTTTTTGGATTCTTTCTGAACCACCTGAGTGGGCAAAGTTTCTTGTGGAGAAGGCTTAGGCTCCTCCTTTGACTGTTTTGGAATGGTTTTTGGTAATGCAACAGTTTCAGCAGGTTTTGGTTCTTCCAGCAGTGGCTTTTCATCAGGGTTCCTCATCCGACCATCCCTACTCAACTGCCGCATATCCAATGATGGCAAAATTCTTTTCTCATAATCATTCCTAAAAGTTTTGTCACTGTTCCAGAGTGACATAAATTTCTCAACCTAGAACAAAAAAAAAAACAATCAAAAGATAAGATTGCAACCACAACCCATGACAGTGAAGAAAAGCAGGAAAAAATGATCAGATGGTTAAAGTGCAATGCCATTATTAAATATTGGATGGAGCTCCAAAGAATGAATATTATTAAATATTGGATAGTGATCTGGAGAATGAATATTATGTGGACAAACCTCTGTCTGTGTAAGTTCCTCAAGAGCGTTAATATCTTTCTTTGCAGCAAGCTCTCGTGCTTTGTTCAAAAGTTGACGACTTTGGTAGAAATATGTGTTCTGAACAAGAAAAAATTAATTCAAATTCATAAATTATTCTGAAGTTACATCATAGAACTGGAAAAAAGCAAACAAGTTTAGAAATAATGATAAAAATTACCAGAAATTTACATCAAGGCCGAAAACACTAAACAGTACGTCAAGTATGTTTACCATGAAATTACATCAAGGACAAAATTCTACTTTCCTGGATTGGTGACAATAGATATGCTACATAATTGTCTGTTTCGTAAAACTCCCAAGATTCTTGTTACAATGTCCACCAAATTTCCAAAACAGCAAATTTTAGGTACAAATTTCACAAATAGTAAGATTAAATGGGGTACCTGGTATGGATGAAATAGGATGATTAAAAAACAGGAATGGAAGTCATTGAACGCTTGTTGGTAAGAGAATTAGGAGGATAAATGAAGATGGAAGTGAACACACCGCCACATTTTAAATTCCATCTTCAAAAAATCATTCATACTAAATGAGATGAAAATGCAAAAATAAGGTTCAAAGAAAACAATTTTTGACCTCCCTATTCTCCACCTTTTCTACCAAGTACCAAGTGAAAACCAAAACCATTCCATCCCACTCAATTTTGCATTGCCTATATTCCACATCCTCATTTTCCACCTATTCTACCAAGCACACCCTAAAATAATCACACTGGATACTAGACAGTGCTCATATTTAAAGAGATACATACCCCCTCATCACGCTGTTTTCTCAGCTGCTGAATGCTCTCAAAAGCTTTTTCCCTCTTCTGAGTAATAGCTGTCAGTTCTTCCTGTAGAGACTGGATATCCTTGTCTATGGTTTTCAGTTCATCATCAATTTGCTTGATTTTGGACCGAATTGCTTGTCTCTCCTTCTTCACTCCATCCAAATCCCCACCTATAAGCTGCAATGACAATTGATTTCTCAAGAACTCTTTGAATAATACACATTTAAAAAAAATAGAACACTTAAACCCCCCCACACCGAAAAAATAAAAAAAAGTTCAATAGCATAGCACAAATAAAAAGAAAAGTATCTTACCTTAACCTGATCTTGAATGGCTTCTTTCTGCCCAATAGAATCCTGTAATTTGGCCCTCATGGCAGCATTAGCAATAACTTTTTCCCTTGTCCCCTCAAGCTGTTTGATTTCTCGAAGGAGTTGTTTCTCCTCAGCCAATGGAATGCTCTCATGCTGTATGCGGTATTGTAAACTATATATCTGCATCCATCAACGCATATGGAAGAAATGGGTGAATGGAGAATAGATGTTGGGATTAACTACAATACATGCAAAGTGATGAAATCTGCATTAAAAAGAACTTGGGACTCATAACATACGACATCATTAAGTTCCTCCTCAGATGAGCATAAAACACCCCGCCCCGCATTGTTTGCAGTACGCAGCTTGCCCAGTGCCTGCTGCAGAGGTTCGATCTCTTTAATTTTCTCATCCACAATACTCTGAAATTGCCTGCTGTCACCTCTTAGAGACTTAATCTGAGAAATCAACTCTGCTCGATCTGACTGTAATGAAGAGTAAAGACCAAAATAAAATTACATTAGATGTCTGTTGAGATGGAGTCTGTCATGTCATGTTATGTCACTCCACAATTATAAAAGTTTCATGGAAATGACAGCCCAGTGTTAAGTGATATGAAAGCCCCATTAATTTTTTTTCTTATATATCAGATGATTTCCAAATATTTCTCCAGCAGACTTCATTCCACAACTATTTTTCTATGCCAGCCAGCTCTAAGTTCGCAATGATCCCAACATCCATCATTAAACACACTAAAAGTATGTCCTAACATTATATACATCTTTGTCCATATTTCCAACCAAAGAGCTGTTAAGCTGATACATAATAGAAAGCCCATCTTTCATATACGCAAGTACTTCACTTGATCCCACAACATTGACGCAACGGTAAGTTCTTGTCTTAAAGACCATATTTCCCGTTTTAAGAAATGCAGCTTGCTAGAACAAAATGGACTCCTATCATTTGGCCCAATAGGTGTTTAAAGTAGGCACAGTTAAAATCAAACTAACCAAATGATGGCGAGAAGGGGAAATGACGAAGAGATAACAACTAGGTACTTTATTTTTTACGGAAAATGTATAAGTGGAAAAGTACTGCAACAATAAACATACAAATTAAATAACTTTATATAGGAAGACATTATGCCTAAAGGATGATGCCTGTCCAACATGATAAAAAGACATTGCTTGACAGTTGTCACTTGACAGTTAGAGGGGAGAATATGATAAGAGGACTGAAGGAGTACATAAAACACAGTCCAAGGTAGTCAAAGGCAAAATGCCCGCTTACGGGCGTGAGGGAGTTTCAACACCTTGAGTCGAGATGTGCCAAAATGCGCACGCCTCAGTAAAGAGAGGCGTTGACATTAGAAAATAAAATATTTGACTCTTTTGCATTAATTTCCATACAAATTAACTACTCAAACATAACATTTATAGTAAAAATAAAAAGACTAAATGTTCAATTTAGAAAACCCTAAGCTGTTTGCTGCTTAGAGTCCCAAAGACTGACAAACAGTTAGCATTTAGCAAGTTACGAATTCAACACGCATATGGTGCTGACCCCTTCTGAGGCCTTGCCTTGGCGCCTTCTGAGGCCTCACCTTGGCGCCTTCTGGGGGGCCTTGGCGCCTTTGACTACACTGACACATCCTACTTCCCTCCTTAGATTCTCTTCCCATTTTGAACTCCACTAAGAACAGCTAAAATTTTAACAAGCAACTATGATGAACTATTCTCAACTCACCCGCTTTGCCTTCAGTGCTTCAGTGATCTGAAACCGGGCTTGATTTTTCTTGCTAATCTCTTTATCAAGCTGATCAAATTTAGATTTAATGTTTGGATCATCATAAGGCCGGCACCTGACAAAATAAAAAGAATGAATCTGCTTAGGTGCAGGCCACTCTTCAACTGCATCTTTCGGGACATTGGAATCGGAAACATCATTTCCTTCCCCTTTAGCAGATTCATCTCCATGTGACCCAAATTTGATGGGTTCACCAGCTCCCAGATCTTGTTCTAATTTGCCATTCTCCTTGTCATGTAAAACAGATTTTCCTCCTTCAGCACTGTTCTCCACAGGTCCTTGAACCATCTCAAATCCCGCAACCTCAAGCGCCATGACTCCAACTACAAGATTTCCTCACAAAATCCAAGAAACCTAATTCCAAAGCCAAAAAAAGGGGGACAAAAAAGCTTCATATGAATATAGGGAAGATTAAGGAGCATGTATAATTCAATAGTTTGATCTACAGGCTCAATATGCAGGTACACAAATGCTAACCAATGAATCAAAAATAATTTTTTTCGGAATGATTGACCATGATTATAATTATTATATATTAACAAAAACATATACATATGCAGAATTAAAATAGCTACAGAGCATATGCAGGACAAAGCTATATGAACGATGAACACCCCATTTCGTCAACAAATTCATGAATTCCATCAATTTGATCACAAACAACCAATTTCAGCAGGGCAAGTGAAATGGACAAAGGGATCTAAAGACTACCATCTTCATCTCAAAGATGCAAAAGAAATAAATCACAAACACCCCACCTCGGATAGACAATAAAAATCTGATTTTTTTTGGGGTAAAAATCACACTTTGTTCTATGAACAAACCCAACATGCAAATCCAAATCCTAAAAAATGGAGACAAAGACAACAAGACAAAACAAAATTCCAAAAGGGCATGATCTGAATACATTGAATGGTCACCCCACCATTGATGCACCTAAAAAAGACCAAAAATTTGAACCAAAAAACAATATGGCACAAAGCAATAACAGAAAGAATACCAGTGTGCAGAGAGAAGAAGACCCCTTTTGACAAAAGGGTCCCCAAATCCAATTCCAAATTAAGGAAAATCCCAGAACAATGAAAATGGGTCAGATCTCACTCTGTTTTTCTTCTCGGACCCGAGCCTCAAGCCTCTCCCTTTGTAAGCTGAATCAAATCAAAACCAGTTCCAGAGAGAGAGAGAGAGAGAGAGAGAGAAACACAGGAGAAGCTATAACATTCTACAGTGGCTTTATTTATATAAACGAAGGTGAAGATTTTTTCAGGTTCAGCAGCGGATTTCGCTATTTCGATTTCTTCAAACAGTAAAAACGTTGGACTACCGTTTTTCTTGACACTGTTATTTTAAGATTTTTTTTATTTTTTTTATAATTTTCTTTTCTTCCTTATTTTGGTAAAAAATATAAAATAAAAACAGGGTTGCTGGGTTTTGCAATTTTGGTTCTGTGTATGTCTTTCATTTTTTAGTTTTTTTAACGAAATAGGAAGTTTTGTTTCTTTTAGGAAAACATTTGTTCTTTTTGAATTTTGTGGTATACCGTTGATTTTTGGAAATGGAACCGTCTGCAAAATTAATGTTACAATATAATATAAAGAAAAAATAGATTAACTAAATTTGAGTTGTTTTTCAAAACATTAATAGATTAACTAAATTGTTTTTAATATTTTATTTGCACGCTTTTCATCCGATTCGTCTCCTACAAAACCATTCCCGAATAGCCTAATATATTATAATATAGTTGTTCATTTGTTTCAACGGTGACAGAATAATAAAGACAAAAAAATTTACTTGACGAAACTCAATATATTTACCTCACATATCAGGATTCGACATTATTGTATATCAAATAAACAAAATACTCCAATTTTTCCTAGCTCAACCAATCCCGTTTTCATTATTTTTAATATTTTATTAGGCTATAAAGTGTCATCAACATTAATATTCTATACATCCTATTCACATGAGTGTTTTAATATGTGTGATTTATATTTTTTTAAGAAGAAAATAATAATAAGTATAGGTCATTTTAATATTACTCAAATCGCCAGTAACATATTTGAAAACCTAAAGAGTAGGTAAAGATCTAGCAAAAATTTCACCTTCAAGATATTCACTCAAATCATTTCTCCTACATAGAAGCTATCCGCAACCCTTATACCTTCTTTAATAAAGTAAATGAAAAATAATTAATACAGTATCCATTCAATAACTTCCTAAATAATTAATGTTTTTAACATTGTACTTCATTTGTTTTAAACTATATATCATTTTTAAGATTTTTCACAAAGATTAAAAAAGTTAATAAATAACCTAATTTTTAAGAAAATATAATTACAATTAATTAAATTGCCCTTTATAATAAAACACTTAAAATTATCATTCTATTAATGTTCTCTCATTTTAATTAGTAAAGATACTAAGAGACAATAATAAAATTAAAAATAACAATACTTTTTATTTTCTAAAACAATTGATAAAATGAAACAAAATTCATTCTCTAAAACAAAATATATTTCAAATAAAGGGAATAATTAAATTGTTTTAAATAGTTAGCAAATATTATCAAATTAAATAAGAAAAATTAATGGTAAAGACCATTAAGGAGTAATATTTCATTTAAAGAGAAAAAAAGGTTAAAATTATTAAGAAGAAATATTTAAGTTTTAAATTAAAAAAAAAAGATCAACTCATTTTATCTAATGGTCAAAATTACCTTTAATAGAAAGTAATGACTATCTCATTTAAAACTATTAATTGCTCAATAATAACAAATGATCATTTAATAGAAAACAACGATCACTGACAAATTTCTTTTAAATTTCATAAAACTTTGCATATAAAATTTCATTTAAAATTGTTAGATACTCAGTAATAACAAATAATCATTTAATAGAAAGCATGAGCTACTCATAAATTTCTTCTTCATAAAACTTCACACATGAAATTTCATTTAAAATTGTTAGCCACTCAATGTTAATAGATGACCATTCAATAAAAAGCAATGATCACTCATAAATTTATTCTTAATTTTATGCAATTAGCTAACGGTTTTAAAAGAAGTTCCACATGTAAAGTTTTATGAAATTAAGAAGAAATTTGTGAGTAGTCTCTGCTTTTTATTGAATAGTCATTTGTTATCATTGAGCGGCTAACGATTTAAAATGAAGTTTCACGTGCAAAGCTTTATGAAATTAAGAAGAAATTTGTGAGTGGTCATTGCTTTTTAATAAATGGTAATTTGTTAATACTGGGTGACTAATAATTTTAAATGAAATTCCATTTGTAAAATTTCATGCAATCAATAAGAAATTTATGAATCGTCATTATTTTTTTATTGAATAGTCATTTATTAACATTGAGTGACTAACAATTTTAAATGAAATTCAATGTATAAAGTTTTATGAAATAAAAAAAGAATTTGTGAATGTCCATTCTTTTTATTTAATAGTCATTTATTACCACTGAGCAGCTAATGATTTTAAATGAAGTTCTATGTGCAAAGTTTTATGAAATTAAGAAAAAATTTGTGAGTGGTCATTACTTTTTATTAAATGATAATTTGTTAATGCTAAATGACTAATGATTTTAGTTGAAGTTCCATCTGTAAAGTTGCATAAAATTAAGAAAAAAATTTTGAGTGGTCATTACTTTTTATTGAATGGTCATATGTTAATATTGAATGCCTAACCTTTCTTCTCTCTTGTTCTAATATTCCCTTTCGTGAAAATGCAAGAGCGGGGGCTACCATTTTTCTTATTTGGTTGCAACCCCATCATCTCCACTTCTTTTATTTTAGTATATTTTTTCAATAAGTGGCTAAGATCTGTTAGATCTTGAGCATGTTTATCCATATTTACTTTTTTCAATGACAGATCTTATGATTTTGGTTTTGTTTTTGTTGTCTCTTTTGTTTATGTTTTGGTTTCCCCTTATAGTTATTCCTATCTTGATGGTCTTATAGATGAGAGAGATTTTTTAGATCTATTTGAGAGGAGACGTAATACACTCTTTAAGCTGTAGCACTTTTCATGTTGGTCTCCGATGTGAAATATGCTTAGACATCGATGTTAATTGTAGTTTTTCTGAGAATCTTAATATAAAAAATAATCATTAATACATAAGGATATTAGAATTCATGATTTTCACAAATAAGAATGTATAAGAACACTAACCTTTATCTATGAATAAAAGTAAATTGCATTCCAAGAATGTTAGAGAGATCCCAAAACTCATCTTTTATTCATTTACCTTTCTTTACTCTCTTCTTCTACTTTGATGATTAGGGAAGAAAAAACCATTTACGGCCAAGAATAGGACCTTGAGTTTTATACAGAAATTGTTTCTTAAATACTGCTAACTTTCATCAAGTTAGTAGTTACTATAATTACAAAAGTACCATTTTTCTTTTACCCAATAAGAGTTTAGTCTATTAACTTAATTTAATTACTTATTAAACTAATAAGATAAGTCACATGCCCATCACATAAGACATTTAATCCAACATTCTCTCACTTGACTCATGTGACATTACATTATTTATAATTTGATAAGTCTGTTAAAATATAATATGAATTCATATATATATATAGTCAAACTCTTTTTTACATTGGATACATCATTCATCATGACTAAGAATAAAAACTAACATTAGTCATGGCAGTCGTATATCATTTAATTGACATAGTCCCTTCCATGTACTTCAGAGTTAATCTTTTTCTTGACATGACCTATAAATGATAAGCACATAAGTGGTCCAACGATAATATCTCTATTAAAGACAGAACTCATTATCATCATTCCTATTCAATTATGTATGCAAACTTGGAAAATAGCTAAGACAGAAATATATTTATTCATGAGCTCAGAGTGTCAAAGTACATAAAATATAAACATTAACATAATATACAGTAATGTCTACTTGGCAACAATGCTCATACTTTCAACATGTCTACTAAATGTTTTGGGTACTAATCCTTTTTGTCAAAGAGTTAGCAATCATAAAGTTGGTGCTAATGTGCTCTATTAGCACTTTATGTTTATGAATTTATTCTTTAATGACAAAGTATTTTAATTCTATATGTTTAGCACCTTTAGAATACTTGTCATTTTTTAGAAAAGAAGACAGTTGTGGAATTATCACAATAAATTTTTAGTGGTCTGGCAATACTTTCAACAATTCAAAGTCCTAAAATAAAGTTCCACAACCACTTAGCTTGAACCATGACCTCAAAGCATGTCACAAATTCAGGATCCATGATGGATGCAGTAATGATTGACTACTTCGCACTCTTCCATGATATCGTTCCTCTAACTAAAATATACAAATAGTCAAATGTGGACTTTCTTGTATCTACATAATCAGTAAAATCTGAATCTGAATATCCAACCACCTCAAGATGATTGAATCTTCTATAAGTAAGCATGCAATCTTTCGTTCCTTACAAGTATCTTAAGACTTTCTTTGGACATTGCATAAAACTGAACTTGTCTCCTTTTTGAATTTGAATGGGTGATGCTGAACATATTTCCATTCTAAATCTCTCTAAAACTTTATTGATATATGTTTTTTAAGACAAGCCTAATAATCCTTGTGATCTGTCACGAAATATTTTTATTCTAATCATATAATTTGTCTCTTCCATATCTTTCACTTCAAAGTTATTAGAAAGAAACTTCTTAGTTTCACTTAATAGACAAAGATCATTAGTTGCAAGTAAGATGTCATCAACATACAGAATCAGAAAGATAAACTTACTCCCACTGACCTTCAGATATATACACCAATCAATAATGTTTTCATTAAATTCGAAGGATACAATAGTATCATTGAACTTGAGATACCATTACTGGGAAGCTTGCTTAAGTCCGTATATTGATTTCTTAATTTTACACACCATGTGTTCTTTCCCTTCAATTGAAAACCCCATTAGTTGATCCATATAAACATCTTCCTATAAATTCTCATTTAGAAAGACAATTTTCACATTCATTTGATGCAATTCTAGATCATAATGAGCTACTGATGACATAGTAATTCTGAAAGAATCTTTCTTGGAAACTAGCGAGAATGTTTATTTATAATCAATGTCATCCTTTTGAGTAAAACCTTTGGTAATAAGACGAGCCTTATAGCATTCAAGGTTTCTATAAGAGTCACGCTTAGTCTTAAAAACTCATTTACACTCAAGTCTCTTGCACCCTTTAGGTAATTCCACAAGGTCCCATACACCATTATGTTCCATTGATTTAAGTTCATCTTTCTTGGCATCTAATCATTATCAGCATTATTACTATTAATGGTTTGTGAAAATAAAACTGGACCATTGTCATTAATTTCCAAATCATTTTCTGACTCTTGTAGATACACCGCATAATCATTCGAAATAGTAGATCTTATATCTCTTTGGGATCTTCTTATTACTATCTCTTGTGGTTGTTCTACTATAGGTTCATTGTTAATCTCAAGATTATTAATTTGTTATTCTTCTTGATTGTTATGTGGTTCAGGAACAACAATTTAATAAGTAGAAGCACAAGTTAAAGGAACTTGTACTCTAACTTCCTTGATCTTTACATTTCATGAAGCTTCACTTCCATTGGTCTCATCATTCTCAATGAATTGGGCATTTCTAGTTTCAACAATTCTTGTACTATGGGTAAGACAATAAAATCTATACCGTTTAAACTTTTCTAGATATCCAATGAAATATTCACTGATTATTCTTGCATCAAGTTTCTTTTCATGTGAATTATATATTCTTATTTTTGTTTGACATCCCCAAACATGTAGGTGTCTTAAATTAAATTTCCTACATGTCCACAGTTCAAAAGGTGTCTTTTGAACTGTCTTACTAAGAACCCTATTTAATAAATACACGATAGTTTTTAAAGCATACATCCACAATGATAAAGGTAAAGACGTGTTACTTAACATGCTCCTGATCATATCTATTAAGGTTCGGTTACGCCTTTCTGATATACTATTTTGTTGTGGTGTACCTGACATTATGTATTGAGCACATATTCCATGTTTTTCTAAAAACTTAGCAAATAGGCCTGAATGTTGTTCAGTTTAATAAAATCTTCCATAATACTCATCACCTTTATCTGAACTTACAATTTTCACATTTTTGTCCAATTGTGTTTCAACTTCATTTACATAAATTTTTAAGACATTCACTACTTGAGATTTCTCATGCAATAAATAGACATATTCTTTACGTGAATAATCGTCAATAAAGGTAATAAAGTACTTTTCTTTACCAAAAGAATTGACATCAAAGGGTCCACATATATCAGTGTGTACAATTTCAAGAAGTTGAGTTCTTCTTATGACACTTTTATTTGTGTGTTATGTTTGTTTTCCCTTAATGCAATCCATAGAAATATTAAGGCCAGTGAAATCTAAATTTAGAAGGATGTCATTCTTTACCAACCTTTACATTCTTTCTTTGGAAATGTGACCCAAATGTTTATGTCATAAGTAAGCAGAACGTTCATTCATTAAATTACGTTTAGTGTCAACATTATGATGCAAGGTCATAAGAGTTTTAGTATATAAATTATCAAGATTTAATTTATATAAATCATCACAAAGTATACTAGAACCAATCATATAAGTATGCCTATACAAACTAAAACATCAATTACCAAACTTAAAAGAGTATACAGAAATATCAAGTTTAGATAAAGAAACTAAATTCCTAGAAATATTAGGTACATAAAAAGTTTCAAATAAATGTAAATGATGTCTAATGTTCAGGATTAAACGGTAAGTCCGACACTTTCCACTAGAACCTTCACTCTATTCCCCATAAAGATGAACTTCTCATTTGGGTTTATGGTTTGGATTGTAAGGAATTCATGCATCGTATTAAAAATATGAGTTATGCATCCAGAATCAATCCATCTAGTATTATGAGAAACTTCAGTTAAATTTGATTCAAAATATATATAAGTATTAAGCTTATCTTTCTTTTCAAACCAAGCCTTACGTCTTGAGCAATCCTTCTAGAAGTGTCTTAAATTCCCACATAAATGACATCTATTATTGTTTGACTCTTTCTTCTGGATTTTGACATAGCACTCATCAATTTTTAATGGTTCTTTTCCTTTTTCATATTTCTTTTCAACTTTCTTTCTAGCTCCTTGATGATTCACATAATGAATGGAGTGATTTCCTTGATTCTTAAATCTTGTTTCCTCTTGAAATAACATATTGCGTAATTCACGCACATTCCATTTATCTTTCATGGTATTATAGTTCATTTGGAATAGATTATACTCAAGCAAATGAGTTCAGAATGAACTGCACAAGGAAATTCTCATTCACTTCCATTCCCAATGACTTAAGTCTTTCTGCACTGTTTGTCATTTGAATGATATGCTCATGCATAGCATGAGAACCATCAAATTTCATGGTAATTAAAGTACCTATTAATGTCCCAACAAGAGACTTGTCAGCAGTTTAGGAGCACTTTTCCACAAAACTCATGAATTCATTAGCACTTTCTGATTTGGGAAGAGTCGACTTGATGTTGCTTGTTATGCTTATTCGCATAAACATCAGGCTCAATCTGTTTGACCTTTCCCTAGCCTTATAATGAACTTTCTCTTCATTGCTATTAGCAGTAGTAATAGCAGCAAGTTTCTTAACTTGAAGTGTTAAATTAAGATCCATTACACCGAGGTGAAATTGGATTTGTTCATTCCAATTAGAGAAGTTCAACTCATTAAAGACTTGAACACAATGATCACATGTCTAACATTAATACTTTGAGTAATAAATTAACATACTATACAGATTTAGATAACAAATCACTTAAGCATTCAATGCATATTAATGTTCTCCTTTGGGTGATACATTAACATACAACAACAAACATAATGATGTTAACAAATTTAACATTATTTGATAATGATATATGCATTAACTAAAAATATTTATTATCTTTAGATATATAAAAAAAATTAATAATGCACTTACACTACTAACAATCATGTCCATTTATTATAAGGACAACCAATCAAACTTCGGGTAATCCATAAATACATTATAATAATGAATTTCAATTTATTCATACATAAATACTCATCATATTATTTATAATATCTATTTTATGGGTAATTAAAAAATAACTTTTATATAATTTAAAATTAAATTAACTTAAAGATTTAATCACTTTAATAATTAATAAATCTCATATAATATCATCTTAAATTAATAATATTATACATAAAAATTAAAAATGCATATTTGATAATGAACATGTGAGATTATGCCTCCAATATTACAAACAGTGATGTGATGTGCGAAAGTAATATTGCAAACCTAACAATTTTCCGGATTTGTACCTTTTCAATTTTTTTTAAATGGTCACTTATAAAAGAAAAAAGATAAAAAAATTATTAATATAAACTTTTTTTTATAATCTTTATATCTCTTTTTTTTTTCCTACAATTGATTACTTAACAAAAATTGAGAACATCCAAATTCTAATATTCTAATTTCGGCAAAGTAGGGTATTGCAATACTTGAAGTAAAGCAAACCCGTGGCGTGATATTTGGATTATCGCCATAGAGATAATTAGAATATTGCAAACAGTAACAGATGGGGCAGTGACGTGCGATATGCAAATCGGACAATTAGGATTGTATTTCGTTGATTTACGAAAATAATTCTTTATCTGAAAACGTGCAAAAAATATATAATTAAAATTAAAAGTTTATTATTAAAATTAATAATATGTTATAAATTTAATTTAGACAATATAGTATAATAATATAATAAACAATTCTTAATTTTTACAATCAAAGTTTATACAAATTAAAAAAATCAATTATCATCAATAAAGAATTATAAATTCTATATTCTTATTCTGATACCATATGTTAATTATAATTTTTCTAAAAAATTTAATATAAAAAATTATAATTAATACATAAGAATTTTATAATTCATGATTCACATAAATAAAAATATATGAGAACACAAACTTTTATCCATGAATAAGAGCAAAATGTATTATAAGAGTGTTAAAGAGATTTAAAAACTCATTTTCTATTCTTTTACCTTCTTTTTCTCTCTTCTTTTACTTTAGTAATAGTGAGAGAATAATAAATATTTTATGACTAAGAATAAGACCTTAAGTCTTATATAAAAACTATTTCTTAAATACTATTAACTTTCATCAAGTTTATAGTTACTATAATTACAAAAGTATCATTTATCTTTTACCCAATAAGAGTTTAACTCGTTAACTTAATTTAATTATTTATTAAATTAATAAGATAAGTTACGTATCCATCACATGAGACATTTAATCTAGCAATCGATAGTTTTTGAATAAGGAACAAAATTACAAATCGTTAGTTAATTCAGCATGTAAAATTTATTTGTTTCTTATTCTTTTTGGATATGATGTACCTTTTCTAATTTATAAGTGTCGTTAAACTTTGTTCTTAATGAATTTTATCTTTCTCGTAAAAAAAACATTTAGTGATTAATAATTTTAAATGAAGTTACAAGTATGAAGTTTTATAAAATTAAGAAAGAATTTGTGAGTAACCCCTCCATTCTAATAAATGGCAATTTGTTACTATTGAACGTTTAATGATTTTAAATAAAGTTTTATGTGCAAAGTTTTATGAAATTATGAAGAAATTTATGAGTGATCATTACTTTCTATTAAGTGGTCATTTGTTATTACTGAGTGACTAACGATTTTTAATGAGATGGTCATTGTTTTTTATTAAGGGTAATTTTGACCATTAAATAAAATGATATGATCATTCTCTTTAATTAAAACTTAAAAAGTCATTCTTAATAATTTTAATATTTTTATCCCTGTAAATTAAATGTTACTCCTTAATAGTCCTTATCATTAATTTTTTCAATTAAATTAAATTAGATGCAATATACATTTAATAACCTCCTAAATGATTAATGTTTTTAGCATTTTAATTAAATTGTTCTAAATAGTTAACAAATATTATTAGATTCTTTTTAATTCATTTTATTTTTTAGCATTAATTAAATTTTCAAATATGTCATACTCTTAAATGAAAAAAATAATGCTGCTTGCTCAACAATAAATATTACCAAAACAGCATGGTAAAAAAATATTAAATATTTATAATAAATTTGGTTTGTTCTTGTGGCATTACGGACATGTTACTAGCTTCCTCATCAAAACAAATCTCTCAATTATGCACTCCACCATTAAAAAAAAAATCCTCAATCATACAGAATTTTATGAACTCTTTATCTGCTAATTTATTAGAAATTAAATTCAATATCTATTTTTTTTCAAAAACGTATTTATTTTTTTATGTTAAAACTCGTATAAAAATATGTATATTATAGTGTTAAATATATTCTATACATAAAAAAATTGAGTATTTTTTACAATAGATTTTCATTATTTCATTGTTATTATTATTTTTAAACACGAGTTTCTCTTACACTATGTTTGGATGATAGGTAATGAGGAGAACGGAAAGGGAATGGAAGGAACGGAAATAACTTCCCTTGTTTGAGAGTTTTAAAATGCATAGGAATGGAACGGAATACATGGGGAATCATTTCCCCCCTCTTCTCCTCAAATGCCCAACTTTTGTTCCCCCCAAAATTGAGGGGGAATGGGTGGAACACATAGGTAATTCCGTTCCGTTCCGTTCCATTAATGAAACTTCCAAACAAAGAGAATGGAAATTATGTTCCATTCCATTCCATTCAATTCCTACCTATTCCGTTCCGTTCTATTAATGAAAAAACATTCAAACATAGGGTTAGGGAAGTTGTTATTAAACAATCGACCTCACAAGCAGACGAGTTTTGGTGTGTGATGAATTTTTGTTTTTTTAAAAGTTTTAACATTTTAACTTTTGGTGAAATCTTTTTAGAAAAATATTGTTGAGCCCAATTCCTTAGTGTCCAAATTAGGTGGATTTTCCATTTCATTATATAATTTTGTATACCTATTTTTCTTTTTTCTTTTTCTTTTTTTAAAAAATTTCCCTTCACCCAAATTTCCAAATGTTCGATTTTTTATTTTTCACTCCCTTTTAACGACAATGCCATCATCCTCAACAAGATGAAAGTTGTTCAATCCCCAACCAACGACTGTACCATCATCGTGGTTGTCATCATCTCCTTTAGGAGTGTTGTTTTGCTCCTCTAGCTTGATATTCACCCTATCGTGTTCTTCCATGAAAGTTATTGATGTGCTCACGGCCACAGTTGTGCTCGTCGTTCAAAATTTTTAATTTAATTTAAAAACATTAACTATATTTAATGACATGTAATTAAAATCTGAAATGGCCTGCCAACTCAATTAAATGCTCTACCATATCATTATGGTAATTTATAATTAGTCATTTTATTCTAATCAACAAATAATATTCATTTTTTAAAGTATTTTTTTTATCCAATAAGTAAAAAATTAATTTTTTTGTAATATGATCAGATGTTTACATAAAAATCTCTCTAACGATACTCTTTTCATACATATAACCAATATATGAGTGGTGTGTTTTGGGGCTTGAGTGCTATGTAACATTATCCTTCATTTAATATAATTTTATTTATTTTACTATTAATTTTTAATATTATTTTAGGTATATTCGGTATTTTAAAAAATTCTAAATGCTTACAAATTGTGTCGACAACTTTTAGGATTAAATTTTGTTACTAAAATGTTTTCAATTCCACAAACATGTTATAAGCTTAGTAAAATAAAAGATTAAGTGAAGCTATTTATGCATTTTTTGGCTCAATAATTTATTTTTTATTACAAAAACCGCATAAAATCAAATACAACAAAAGTGTTTTTGATGAGAATAATAACAAAAAAGTGTTGCATTTAAAGTGAAACTCGGCTTTGAAAATAGAAAATTTGTAAAAGAAAAATAAATGCATGTGAATAAAGTTTTGGAATCCGGACCGAAAATTTAGAGCAGCAAAAGATGGCATAGTTTTGTCTTTGTAAAATGATGTTATTACATCGTTTTTTATCATATTACTACTTATTTTATTTTTTAATAATTATAATTAATGAGATAAAATAATAATAAAAATAATATAATCAATGATATTGAGAGTAGTATAAAAAATAATATAAAAAAAATTAGTATAAAAAATATGGTTATTTGTCTTTACAACATTTATTTTATAATATATATTGTATTTATTAAGACCGAGAAAAAATAAAAAGAGGATAGTGGTTTGTTTTTAAAATTGTTCTAATATAAATTTGGATTCATGATAAATTTTAAATACAATAACTGAAAGAATTTTGAATGTAGAAATGGAGTAGAACAGAACTTGGAATCAAGGGATAGATTGAAAAATACTTATATGATTGAATGAATTGTTTTTAACATACAGATTTGCCTTTTATACAAGTGACAATTGTCTAATTAATTAGCTATATATAACTAATTATATTTAACTGTAAACTAGTTTAATTAACTAACTAAATAACACTAACTGCACTAATTGCCTTAACTTATTCCAGTTGTAAACTTTTATTCCATCTGGACAACTGTTAGCTTGATACCTCCTACAAGCTGGAGAGTGTATGTGAAGCATTCCCAGCTTGGATGTAATCAAATGAAAACTCTTTGGTGGCAGAGCTTTGGTACAAACATTAGCTAATTGAGCAACAGAAGGGATAGGAAGAAGATGAATGAGGCATGCTTGCACCTTGTCTCTTACAATGTGATAATCAATTTTTATATGTTTTCTCCGCTCATGAAAGATTGGATTTGCAGCAATGTGTAATGCAAACTGATTATTATAATAAAGAAAAAAAGGTTTGATGAATGATACTTGAAGGTCTTGCAAAAGATAAGTCAACAATTGTAATTCACAAGTGGCAGTGGCCATGACAAGATACTCAGCTTCATAAGAGGATTTGGATACTGTGGCTTGTTTCTTTGATTTCCAAGAGATCAAAGAATCTCCTAAAAAATGCAATAGCCAGTAACTGACTTGCGGCTATCCAAACAAGCTGCCCAATCAGAGTTTGAGAAGTCTTTCAACTGTAATGTAGAGGAATTAGGGAAAATGAGACCTCTGCCAAGGGTTGATTTAATGTATCTCAAAATTTGAAGAACAACCTCTTGATGAGACAGCATTGGTTTGACCAAAAACTGACTCAGATGGTGAACTGCAAAAGTAATATCAGGCCTGGTTGTGGTAAGACAAAGTAGGCGACCAATAAGTCTTCTATAAGAAGGAATATCTTCAAATGGATGGCCATCATCAGTACACAGTTTCTAATCAGCAACCATAGGAGTGGAAACTGGCTTGCATCCAAGTAAACCAGCATCATGAACTAATTCCATAGCATACTTTCTCGAACATAAAGAAATCCAAAATTTGTTTCTGGCTATTTCAAGTCCTAAAAACTATTTAAGAGAACCCAAATCCTTGATTTTAAAAATTGAATCCAAGTTGTTCTTAATAGCACTGATTTCTTGCAAATCATTCCCAACTAGAATGATATCATCAACATAAACTAATAGTGCTATAAAAGAAGCATAAACCTTCTTTGTAAACAGAGAATAATCAACTTTGCTCTGTATATGACCTTGTTTAAGTAGAGCTGTTGAAAGTTTGGAGTACCATTGCTTGCTAGCTTGTCTTAGTTCATAGAGTGACTTCCGAAGTTTGCAAACTTGTTGAGGAATTGAAGAATTAAATCCTGGTGGCAAAGTCATGTATACCTCTTTACTTAGATCTCCACGAAGAAATGCATTATTTACATCTAATTGATGTAAATGCCAATCCTGAATGGAGGCAAAAGATAGAAGCAGTCTTACAGTACTCATATTTGCAATAGGAGAGAATGTTTCAAGAAAATCTAAACCCTCATTTTGTGTGTAGCTTTTAGTTACTAGCTTGACTTTGTGCTTTTCAATACTACCATCTGACTTGTATTTTACACGATACACCCATTTATAACCTATAGGTTGTTTACCAGGAGGTAGTGTGGTTAATATTTAGGTATTATTTTGTTCCAGAGCCTAGATTTCAGAAACCATAGCCTTTCTTCAACATTCAAGTTTAACAGCTTGGGTATAGGATGTAGGTTCAGGTTCAGTGGTGATGTTTAAGGTAAAAATTCTATGATTTGAAGACAATTTGGAATAGGAAATATAATTAGAAATATGATATAAGATCTAAAGAAGACTGCTTAGCATGCTGAGTTGAAGTTGAAAGTAAGCAATGATAATCTTGTACATATGATGGAGGATGTCTAGTCCTATTAGACTGTCTAGAAGGAAGTTGAGATTGATTAGCAGAATCAAGAGTAGATGGAATAGATAATTGAGGTAATTGAGTAATAGCAGCATTTGGGAGAAACAAATCATCATAATCAAGAACATGGGAAGCTGTAATACTGCTAGGTTGAAAAAGGCCAGTATGAATAGTAGAAGAAAGAAAAGGAAAAATATGCTCATGAAACACTACATTTCTGGAAATAAAGAAAGCTCTAGTGTGAATGTCTTACAACAAATAACCTTTGACTCCTTGCCTATATTTAAAAAGATACATTTTTTAGCTTTAGGATCAAATTTCTTACTGTGAGCAATCAAAGTAGTGGCAAAACAAAGAGAACCAAATATTTTGAAATCTGCCAGAATAGGAATTTGATTATAGAGTAAAGTGTATGGGCTGTTATTTTTAAGAACAGTAGATGGAAGTCTATTAATTAGAAAAATAGCATGTACAACAACAAAGGACCAAAAAGGTTTAGGAAGGTTGGATTGGAACATTAGAGATCTTGCAATATTCAAAATGTGTTGATGCTTGCGTTCAACAATGTCATTCTATTGTGGAGACTCTACACAAGACTTTTGATGTAAAATTCATTTTTCTGAGTAAAACTGAGAGAAGGCAAATTCTAGACCATTATCAGACCTAATGATCTTGACTTTATGCTCAAATTGAGTTTCAATTAGAACTACAAATGACTTAATATGAGATGTTGTTTTAGATTTTAATTTCATAAAAAAATATAAGTATGTCTAGAATAATCAGTTACAATAGTTAAGAAATACTTGTAACTATGAACAAATGAAACAGAGAAAGGACCCCATATATCCATGTGCAACATGTCAAAAACATTTTTAGATTTAGTTACACTAATAGGATAAGACAAATGCTTCATTTTAGTCATAGGACATACATCATAAATAGAATCATGATTACAAGTGATAAAAGAAAATTGAGTATGCAGAGAATCTAATGTGGCATTAGAAGGATGTCTTAATCTATAATGCCACAAATCTGATTTGTGGGACAAAAAAGTATATGAAGAAGTAGGATTTTGTACAAAAACATTTCTACAAAGATATTTCATCACATACAACCCTTTTACAACTTCAATTGATCCAATCTTCTTCAAGGAATCTTGTTTCTATATGACACATTCAGTGGAAGAAAAGGTTAAGACACAATTAACAAGATCAGTTAATTTGGTAACTGAGATCAAATTGAAGGTAAACTGAGGTAAGTAAAGGATATTGGTAAGGAGAAGCTTATCTGAAAATTGGACTTTAGCAGAAATGGTTGCTAAGACTTGACTGCCATTTGGTAGCTTTACAATAATGGGTGGAATTTCATTATAAGAGACATACTGATTCAGTGTGCAATAAATGTGACCTGTTTCACCTGTATCTAGTATCCAAGGAATGAATTTTGAATGATAAGAAAAAATATAATGATCACCTGAGAGTGGTTCAGATGATTGGTCAGGCTTTGACTTAGTATGAGTAGTGACATGATTTACTAAATGTGACTTCTGGAAAAGGCTCATAAGTGTCTGGAATAGTTCTAAGGTAAATCCTGGATGATGGTATTCTATTGTTTTAGCTTTATCATGCACAACCTCAGCATGTTCTTCTTTTGTTGAAGATATGTTATTCACTGTGTGACTTGCACTTTGAAACTTATTTCTTAGATGTCCTGGTGGGAAACCATGTTTCTCATAACAAACATCTATGATGTGACCATTTTTACCACAATGTATACAAATTTTCCCTGTACCATTGCCTAGGTTTTTTAATAAACTTCTGAAATCCTAAATTTCTAACAGCTGCTGCAAGGGCTACGGGTTCCTCATGGAATTCATTATTAAACTGTCTTTCTTGCTAAATCACAAGAGAGAAAACTTTGCTAATAGATGGCAATGGTTCCATCATTAGAATTTGAGATCTAACTGCTTAAAATCAATCATTTAAAACCTTTCAAAAATCTCATAATTTGATCTTGCTGTCTATAAGATCTGATAGTAGCAATTAAATCACAACTGCATGGTTGTAAACACTTACAACTTGGAATTGGCCTAAAATTCTCCAATTCCTCCCACAAAGATTTTAACTAAGTATAGTATTGACTAACATAAAATTCTCCTTATTTAATAGCATACAATTCTTCTTGTAACCCTGCAATTCTGAGTTTATCCCCTTCTAAAAATTTGTCTTTAAGATCTAACCAAATCTCAAATACATTATCCATCCACATGACACTAGTTGCAATATCTTGAGAAAGAGACCGAGTAAGCTAAGAAATTACCATTGTATTGTATCATTCCCAAATCAAGAATAATGGATCTTTTGCTGCAGGTATTGGAATTGATCTATCAACAAAACCAAATTTATTCTTTGTTTGCAGTGCCATTTGCATCTTCCTGGACCAAGAATAGTAATTGCTGCCAATAAGGGATGAAGATATCAGCAAGATTGCAGGACTTTCATTAGAATGCATAATATAAGAGCTTGTAGGATCTAGCATTGGATTCACAAGATTCATGATGAAAATGAATTGAAGAGTGATTCACATAAAATCTTGGATTGGACAGAGATCGGTGCAACAAAGCTTTCATAAAGAAAGCTCTCTGATATCATAAAAGAATCTTGAATGCAGAAATGGAGTAGAACAAAACTTAGAATCAAGAGACAGATTGAAAAATATTGATATAATTGAATGAATTGTTTTTAATATACAAGTTTGCCTTTTTATACAAGTGACAACTGTCTAACTAACTAGTTATATCTAACTTAATGAACTGTAAACTAATTGAACTAACTGACTAACTAACATTAACTACCTTAACTTATTCCAACTGTAAAATTTTTATTTCAACTGGACAACTGTTAGCTTGATAACTAAAGGTATCAAGAACTAGAGAGAAGATGAAGTAAAGAACACATAGAGGAGGAGGAAGAAAAGAAATGCATCTGAAAAATGAATTGATCGAATACTGTAAACTATTACATGTAGCTTTTAATAGCTACCTTATCAGTTTATAACCAACTATAGTAACTAACTTCTAATTATTATAACAGTCCTAACTAATAATAACTAACAGTAACAAAATCTGTTATTAACTATTCTCTTTCATTCTCCTCTCAAACTCAAGGTCTTGAAAACTTTCAACATTGAGTTTGTGTCGAAACATAGAGAAGGCAGAACTTGAAACAACTTTGGTAAGCAAATCTGCAATTTGCTCAGTAGAAGGTATATGATAGATTTTGATCTATTGCTGCATTGCTTTTTCTCTTACAAAATAGAGATCAAGTTCACAGTGTTTTGTCCTTGAATGAAGTATGGGATTGGCTGTTAGCATGACAGCACTTAAATTGTCACAATATATTTCTGGGACCTTGTCAACTAGTACTCTTAACTCACTTAGCAGTGACTGTAGCCACGTGAGTTCAGCAACAACAGAAGCCATGCTCCTGTACTCTGCTTCGGTGCTGGATCTTGAGACCACACTTTGCTTTTTGGAGGTCCAAGACACCAAGTTAGATCCAAGAAATACACATTGTCCTGATGTAGACCTTCTGTCATCTACATCTGTGCCCCAAACTGAGTCACAGTATGCTGTGAGATGAAGAGTGGATGATTTGTTGAGATGAAGACCATAGTCTAAAGTTCCACTTAGATACCTTAGGATACATTTTACTGCCTTCCAGTGAGACTCCTTAGGATTGTGCATGAATTGACACACCTTGTTGACACTAAAAGCTATTTCCGATCTTGTCACAGTAGCATACTACAGACCACCAACAATACTTCTATACAAGCTAGCATCTAACAACTCAACACTATCATGAGCTGATAATCTCAATCCTAAAGCCATGGGTGTCTTCATAGATTTCGCACCCATCATGTTGGCTTTTGATAATAGATCTGTGATATATTTTGTTTGAGAGAGATGAATTCCATCAGTGGTATGTTTTGCCTCTATGCCAAGGAAATAGTGCAGCTTCCCAAGATCCTTAAGTGCAAAGGCTGAATTTAATTGAGCTATGAGAGTATGAATTGCAGCAGGGCAACTACTTGCAATAAGAATGTCATCTACATATACAAGAACAAAGGTTGTTTCCTGAGATGTAAACTGAACAAATAGAGAAGCATCACATTTAGTGGACTGAAAACCCAAGTGAGTGAGTGTGGTGGTGAGTTTTTCAAACTAGGCCCGAGGTGCTTGCTTTAATCCATAGAGGGCCTTGTGCAATTTGCAAACCAAGTTACCAGACCCTTGAGTAGAACCTTCAGGTTGCTGCATATACACTTCCTCTTTCAACACACCATTTAAGAATGCATTGTTCACATCTAATTGGTGGATTGACCAGCCTCTGCTAAGAGCAATGATGAGAACTACTCGAACAGTCACTAGTTTGACTACTGGACTGAAAGTCTCAGTAAAATCAAATCTAGCTTTCTGGTGAAACCCCTTTGCCACCAGCCTGGCTTTGTACTTCTGAATACTGCCATCAGGATTTCGTTTAATTTTGAACACCCATTTGCAGCCCACTGCAGACCTATCTGGTGGAAGAGCTACTAGGGACCAAGTTTGATTGTGCATTAAAGCTTGATATTCAGCTTGCATAGCCTAATGCCATTCTGGAATGGGTAAAGCTTCATGAACAGAATAAGGTTCTGAAATAGCAAGAAAGACTCTAGGCTTGTGAGTACCAGCCTTTGCTCGAGTAACCATAGGATGAGTATTTGCAGCAACAGGTTGCTGCTGCTGTGAAACAACATTAGTGGCTGGCATAGTAGCATACTGCTGAACATGTTGTGAAACAGAATTAGTGACTGGAATAGTAGCATAATGTTGAACTTGATCAGCATTCTGCTGAGTATGAGCAGAACGAGTAACAGGTGCAGATAGAGATGCTGTGTTGTCAGAGGAATTGGAGTTACTTCCTGTAGTATCTAAAGACCAGGATGGTAAAATATGGGAATTGTGAGTAGCATTAGTATATGGCAGGTTAGTATTAGCAGATAAAGTACTCTCAGGAATGCTAGTAGGATACACAAGAGGAATGCTTGGAGGATAAAAGACAGAAGTAGACAGTGGAGGAATAGACTTAGATGAGTTTAGGAAACCTGGACTAACTTTGAAAGGAAATAGATGCTCATTAAACATAACATGCCTGCAGATATATATTCGGGCAGTGGGGGACAAACACTTGTAACCTTTATGAGATGGTGAATATCCTAAGAAAACACACTGATGACTTCTAAACTGAATTTTGTGTTTGTTGTAAGGTCTTAGATAAGGATAGCATGCATAACCAAAGACACGAAGAAGCAAGTAATTTGGTTTGTGACCAAAGAGAACCTCTAGAGGTGATTTATTACCAAGTATTGGTGTGGGAAGTCTGTTGATGATATACACAGCAGTACAAAAGGCATCCCCCCAATACTTATGTGAGAGTCCTGAAGCTACTAAAAGAGTGAGTCCCATTTCAGTGATGTGCCTGTGTTTACGTTCGGCTGCCCCGTTTTGCTCATGAGTATAGGGACGACTAAACCTATGTATGATACCAAATGAGGCTAAGTGTTTTGAAAAAACAGTAAACTCACCTCCACCATCAGTTTGTATGGTTTTAATTTTCTTGTTGAATTGCAATTCGACCATGGATTTGAAAGACAAGAAAATAGATAATGCTTGAGATTTATGGTGTAACAAGTAAATCTAGGTAAATTTGGTATAAACATCAAGAAAATGAATATAATACCTGCTGCCATTAGAAGTTGGAACCGGAGATGGCCCCCACACATCACTATAGATTAGTTCTAAAGGTTCATTATATATAGTGTTGGAGACAGGAAATGGTAATTTGTGCATCTTACCTATACAATGAGGACCACAAACAGCAGATTGTTTATTACTGGAAAAAAGGGATATTACATGATTGTAGTGCAGCATTTACAATGGTGACTAAGGCATGTCCTAGCCTAGAATGCTACAGATTGAAATCAGAATTGGGAAAAGTAACAAAATTACATGAAGAAGAAGAAATAGTAGGGTAACGCACAGGTTTTACAAATTTGGGAGAAGAAGGAATAAATCTCAGTGACTCAAATGCATAGAGACCATTGTTAAGTCTGCCTTGCAAAAGAATCTCCTTTGTCACCTGAGATTTGACAAAACAAACATTAGAATGAAATTCAAAGAAGACATTATTGTCTTTAGCAAATTGAGAGACACTAATTAGATTTTTGGTAATGTGTGGAACATGAAGTAGATTATGTAAAGAAAAGGTGGAATTAGAACTAGCAAGAAAATGAGAGTCACCAATATGCTTAATACTCAAACTTGTACCATTACCTATTTGAACACTGCTCTGACCCACACAAGGTGTTCTTGTACCAAGATTATTAAGATCAGGATTCAAATGATTTGATGCCCCTAAATCTGGATACCACTCAGCACTAAATCTGGTTCAGAATGAGTTGAATACTGTGGTGATGAAAATTGCTGAGATACATACTGAGATGAATACTGAGGTAACTGAGGTGGATGTTGAAAACCTTGAGGAGGCTGAGAGCCTTGAGGAGGCATTGCGGCAATCATTGCTTGCATACCATGTGAAGATGAACCATAAGGATTAGGTAATTGCCTATCATAACGATGGAAACAATACCAACCTTAATGATCATATTTTCCACAGAGTTGACATTTAACATTTGAATATCTGCCACCACTTCTTCCAAACCTGCCACCAAACCTGCCACCTCTGCCTTTATTATTGAAGCCTCGACCCTGACTTCTACCACCAAAGAACTGAAAACCTCCATCATGATTCGAATTTCCACCATCAAATTTTCTGTTCTGTGGAAAGGTCTGAGCAACATTTGCATGTAACAGTAATTAATCATGGCCATTGTCGGAAACTCTTTTGTGCTTTTCTAACCTTTCCTCTTGTGCCATTAACAATGCTTCAATTTCTGGAACTGTGTATGGCTCAGATATTGACATAACAGAAGTTATAAAACCATCATAATCTTCTAAAAGACCATTGAAAATAGCTTCTATATGAGTAGTAGTATCTATAGGTGAACCTATTGTAGCTAAAACATCAACAATTTTCTTGATTTCAAGCAAATAATCAGCTAGGTTACCAGATTTCTTCACACTTCTTAATTGAACCTTCAACTGTTTAATCTTTGCTTTAGATTGAGAAGCAAAAAATTGTTCAAGACGATGCCAAACTTGAAAAGAAAACTCACAGCCAACCATTCTTGTGGTTAAGGGTTTAGACATTGAAGCAAGAAGCCAAGAAAGTAACAACTGATCCTGTTGTTCCCAATTTAGATATTCTTCAGAAACATTATTTATCTCAGCATCACCTTCAGAATCAAATTTCTGTGGAACAGCTTGAGCTCCCTATATGAATCTCTGGAGTTTAAAACCCTTTATTGTTGCCAAAGCTTGTTGACGCTATGGTAGAAAATTGTTGTCGTTGAGTTTGAAGGATACTGGATTAGAAAAGGTTTGTAGAACAAAACATCGTGAAGATCCAAGAACTTGAGTTGATTGAACAGTGTAGTTTCCACTGTCCTCCATGGTTGTAGTTTGCGCAGCTCTGTTTGCCATCGCAGCGTTTGAAGCTCTGATACCATAAAAGTATCAAGAACTAGAGAGAAGATGAAGTAAAGAACACATAGAGAAGGAGGAAGAAAAGAAATGCATATGAAAAATGAATTGATCGAATACTTTAAACTATTACATGTAGCTATTAATAGCTATCTTATCAGTTTATAACCAACTATAGTAACTAACTTCTAATTATTATAACAGTCCTAACTAACAATAACTAACAGTAACAAAATCTGTTATTAACTATTCTCTTTCAATAACAACATTTAAATAATTTAAAATAACAAGCATATACATATTATAAAAGTTTAGCTTTTAAATATGTTCATAAGTATAAAATTTATTATGAACACGAGTTCTTTCTAATAAAATTATTTCTTTTGATAGAGTTCAACAACTTCTAACATATGATTTCAAGTTTGTGATGTGTTATATTTATAGAGATTTTTTAGTATTCTATTTTTGAGGTATCGGTACTTTTTTTTATAAATAATTAATATTTAAATATATATTTTATTTAAAAATATAAATATAATGTGTATATTTTAATTAAATGAGATAAATATTAATTATCCTTATAAAGAAAAAGACTAATCAAGAAACCTTTAACCTTTTATATTTATGCAGTTAAAAATGAAAAATATTAAATGTCCCGGATTTTGATAGCTAGGACAAGCATGGCTAATTAGAACTGTGACTGGTTTTCATTTCAATTTTTACTTTATTTAGAATAAAAAAATCACAGTATAATTTAGTTAAGAGTTTTGGTATATCTTTTTAAAAGATTTTTTAATAATTATTTTAATATTAAATAAAAAAATATTTAATAAAAAATAAATTTATTTTATATCTTAAAATATAAAAAATATTTAATATTTTTCTATTTAATAATTAAAAAAATTAATAAAAAATTTATGTAAGATGATTTAAATTATTCTTTAATTAAGTACACCCGAGCAGCCCCAGGCTTTTTCCTACGGGATGCGTAGCATCACTCTTTAAAAAACCCGTGTGGTATGGTGGGCGTTGATTTTGAGAAACTCGTCCTGGATCTGGATGAGAAGAGCAGTGACAAATACCCTTTCACCTTTCCCTTAATTACTAAATGATTTTTTCCACGTGCAATGCGCATTCTGCCATCCCTTGTATCTTTGTATTTTTTTTTCTCTGTTTTCTCTCTTTCTCTCTCTCCCACCTGTCACTGGTCCCCGTGGGTGTTGAATGCTACTATTATTTCTATATGATTGATTTTTTTATTATTTGTTTTTGCTGAGATTACTATACGATTGATGTCATTGAGAAAAAATTGAACAGGTACAGCCAAACTTTATATAGCATTGTTATATGTAGGATGTTTAAAGAATTGGATTAAACTATCAGTTCAGTTTCATGTTTTTATTATATGGTTTAATTCTTTTCGGTTTCGTAAAAGAATTTTGTATACATATAGTTTACAATCAATTAGGACTTGAGACCAAACATTGGAATCAACCCAATATATGACACCATTTGGTGTTAGTGTTACAGTTAGGCCATATCTGAAGCATTTTATCTGTTTTTTGACAAATTTTTTTTTTTTAAAGACAAGTCATTTACGTTGTAATTAAGAGATTTATATAAATATTTTTTATAACTTAATCTAAAAAATTTAATATAGTTGAGATTTAAATTTATGATTGTATGCCTATTTACATATTAGATTATCGTAAATTCGTCTATCTTAAATTAACTCATAAAAATTATATATCACACCGTCCGTTATTATCTAGATTGTAAACCAAACCCTTTTTTTCCCTTGTAAATCTCACATGCTCTCCATTTTTCTTCGATCTTACATTTTTTTTTACTTTCCGTGCCCAGCTTTTACTCTATATATTATGCATTACCCATTAGTATTTTGGTCGTGTAAGCTATCTATACAATTTGGAAAAAAAAATGATTGTGTCAAAGCTTAGGTCTGTTTGTTATACATTTTTGGAGTGAAAAAGAAAAAAGAGGATAAATTAAGGATCGGTTTCATCCATTGTTTAGCATTAATTTAAAAGTGGAAAAAAGATATTTTTTAGTGATAGAGACTTTTTGAGGGTACCAACATTTTTGCATCCATCCCTTATCCAGCAGTTTAAGAGGGAAGTTTAAGAGGGAAATGAAATGATTTCTTCACGTTCCCATCCCTTGTTTCATTTGGATGATACCAAACAAGGCTAATGATAATTCTTCATATTAGAGGATACAATATATAGTATTTATACATGTAGTTGTGTACGTAGCTGAGTTGTTAGTTGGTTAGTTCTGTAACGACCCGGGACTGCCTGCAGGATTGATGAGTGTCTCCACAAACCAACACGGGTCTTTTCAACGTGCTTTATCCTCACTCACACGCATATTAGGAAACTTCCCAGGAGGTCACCCATCCCACAATTGCTCCAGGTCAAGCACGCTTAACCATGAAGTTCTTATGTTCTAGGCTCCCGAAAAGAAGTTGCAACTTGTTGATATGGCTACACCAAATTAATTCCTTTAAGCAATCCTCAACTATGCAGTCTCATACCTGCACAGTCTCTGAATCCCTCTCATTCCGGTGCGTATTCAATTCATTCATGCAGACCCTCCGCCTAGAAGCCTGCCAGGAGCCGCTCCTTGTCCGTGCTTCATTACACCGGCGATCACTCCCCGCCCTCGTTGGCCTCGGGACGCCACATGCCCGCCAACTTCCGCTTGGTTCGTCCCCGAACCACACCGTACTGGGAGAGGTCCCGTCTCTGATACCATAATGTAACGCCCTTACTACTAACACTAAAGTGTATCCGGAATTACACAATAGTAATTAGTAGTAAGCACATCACTTGAAAACTTACAACAAAAATTACAAATATACTTTGCTTTGATATATCAAATATAAGCCTGGAAAGGTAGAGAATATACTATACTGATAGGATATTTATACAAAGAGTACTTCATAGTACAAAAATACATCAACTGCCGCCTAAGCATTATTCATACATCCTTTGTACAAAACTTTAAATTAAAACATAGGCTTCAACTTCTATTGCGATTGTAGTGCCGCAAGATTCGATCCTGGAATTTATCATGGAATATAATATAGAAAAAGAGGTGAGAATACTAATTCTCAGTAGTTCTATTATGAAAACGTGTTATCACAATAATTTCAGCTGTTTCAAGGAAAAATACCTTTCTTTGAATTTCAATTTGAGTATATATATATATATATATATATATATATATATATATATATATATATAGTTAGAAGGGTGGCAAAATGCCAAATCTGGTCCCTTCTCTTCCCGAAACAAAATTTCATTTAATAGTTTCCAAAATATCTTTTACTAATAATATGAAGTTCAAACATATATAATTCCAATAATTGTTATCAACACAATTACCACAACAATCAATTCGTACAATAATTCATATACTCATTCAAGTCATAATATGACATAAGAATTTAATTCCGTCATTCATTTACATGTTCAAGTCATAATATAACATACAAATTCAATTCCATCTCAGTGCTTAATTTGAGTCATCGAGTAATTATGAAATCTCAATTTTACAACAAGTAACCAATAATTGGTCATTCATTACAATCATCAAATGAATAATGCTAAAAACATTTAATCACTTCTTTAAGTCATCATTTAGCTTCTATGGCCAAATTAAAACATATTCAGTTACTTCAAGATTACTAATACTAGAACTTACTCTTAGCATCACAAATGACCAATATCAAACATTTTGAATCCAACTAGGCCACGGCTACGATTCACATTCCAACCTTCTCAATTTACTCAATTTGTAAGTATGAGAATTATGAACAATTCAAACTTCACATTTTCATTTAAGATTTGACATCAATGCATGATACTAAAGTATTAAATTTAAAACCAAAATAGGGTAAACTACTACCATGGTTTTTAATTACATTTAAGTCAAAACATCATGTACAAAAGCAGCATAGTTCGAAGCACTTGGGGGCAACATTCTACCGTGCATTTTCAACCAATTCAAGCCACCATTTCACTCATCAAAGGTAGCAAAATTCTACTTAAATCTGGGCAGCATTCTGCCTTGGTGATTGAACACCTTTCTAGCCATGAACTCAAGCATAAATGCATTCATAATTCCACCACAAACAGGGGCAGCATTCTGCCTTCATTTCCATCACAATTCAAGTCACAATTTCAATTAATTAAACACCATAAATTCTTCCCATAACAAGGCAGCTTGACCGTGTTCATCAATCAAACAAAATTTGGTCATAAGCTCCACTAAATCAATCACAAAGGCAAAATAACAATTCAACAAAAGCATCAATAGAAATAGATGAACAAATAACAGAAATATAAACACCTTAAACTCCCATCACGGCCGTGAGACCTAGGGCACAAGCATCAATCAAATTAATAATCAATCTCACAATTTCTCCTTCAACAATTCATCCAGAGGAAGAACTAGTTGATAGTAGGAAATTAAAGCATAAAAAAATAACAAATTCTTCCCCTTTTTTCATGGTCTAACCATGACCATTATGAATATAAAAACCAGAAATTTAAATAAAAAAAATCATAAGAAAAAAAAGCAATCGAAGAGCAAATGACCCCTACCTCATTTCCTAGCTTTGTTCCCTTGATTTTCTTCCTTTTCCTTCACTTTCTCCTCCTCTCTTCTCTCTTTTATTTGCTGTTTTTACCTCTGTTTCAGTTCTTTGTTTTTGCCTCTATTATTGGGTTATTAGCGTGAGAAACAATGGTAAAAGAGGAAGAAGAAATAGGGATGGGTGTAGGTGAGGATGAGTGAAAGAAAGATGGAAAATGAAAGCTTGAAATGGGTAGCGGTGGGAGAGCTTTTCTCCCCTGTTTTTGGTTTAGTTTTTGACGCAGGAAGAGGAGAGAAAGTGACGAAGGAAAGATGAGAAAAAGTGGAAGAGAAATGATAGAAATATCTAGAGGGTGGAAGGATTAAAATTCATCCTGGAACTTTTATATCTGTTAAGTACAATTTAATCTTCTAAAGTTAAGTTTTTAAGTATTCACAAGTATTAAGAAAAATTTTAGAACTTATCTTAGTCCTCATATCTATTTTTCCATAAATTTTCATATACTATTATTTTATCATTTAAGCTTTATTACTTTGTTCCAAGTTAAATTAAACCGAGGGATTAAGTAATATGTTTACTGATAGTTGTCTTGGTTAATACTTATACCAAAATATTCTCCATATTTTACCTATCATCTTCACGAAATTTCATAATTTTCTAAGCTGCTTAACTGTACTGACTATTCCTCAGCAGTATCATTAAAAATATCAGACTTGCTTTGTTGCTCCTCTAAAATTTTTCACAATTCTTATCAATGGTTCTTAGTAAGGAAATAAATTTTTCATATTTATTTCCATCATATCAACCTATTCTGCAGATACCTTAATTATTATCTTGTACTCAGTGTTATTGAATCGCACTCAAACTAGTTCATAAAATTATCCGATTTAACAAATAATTCTTACTAGTATTACTCAGCTTCTATAACTCTAATTAGGGTCATTAAATTATGGAGGATATTACAATTAGTTACAGTTAGTTAAAACAGATAGGCCATGTGGCATTTAGTTGGTTAGTTCAGTTAGACTATTACTCTCTGTATATATTGTGTATATAAGCCATTTGTAAAAGCTGAATCAATTGATTGCATTCTTTGAACAGAGCTCCTAGTTCCTCCTTGCAGAACAAAACTCCCTTTGAACTTTTGAATGATGTTCTTCCTGATTTTTTAGATATTAAAGTTTTTGGTTATCAATGTTTTGCCTCCACTCTTGTTTCTCATAGAAAGAAAATTGATCCTATGGCCAAGAAATGTGTCTTTCTAGGATACAGGACTGGCACCTAGGTTTTCTTTTGTTTGACATCAAAACTAGGGAAATCTTCTTATCTAGAAATGTGGATTTTCATAAAACTCTATTTCCCTTCAACTCTTGTCCACCTCCTTCCTATATTGTGTCCTTTCCATCTTCATAGGTCAACTCCTCATCTTTCTTTGACATGGAACCCTTCCCTGTTCATGCAGTTTCAATTTCTCACTTTCTTTTTATTTATTCTGTTCAAAAAACTGCTACCTTTATCCAACTAGAATCAGTAGCCTTTCCTGAGCATTGTGCTACTGAGCAATTTCCTATTCCTGCCTCCACTGCTCATCATATTGATCCCCTATATGTCTTACCTAGTTCTAGGCAATCTCACATAATTAGGAGGCCCCTGACTTACCTCCAAGATTATCATTGCACACTGTCCGCCTCCACTACTAGTTCCCTTCACTCCTCTGGTATCACTTATCCATTATCTACTTATCTTTCTTACATGCACTTCTGTCTTTCTATTTCCTCCACCATTAAACCCATTACTTACCACCAATCTTTGCAGCATGACTATTGGAAGAAGGCTATGGAGACTGAAATACTTGCTTTAGAACAAAATCAAACTTGGGAACTTATTGATCTCCATTTTGGCAAGCAAATAGTGAGGTACAAATGGGTTTATCAAATCAAGTATAAATCAGATGACTCTATTGGAAGACATAAAGCATGCCTAGCAGCCAATGGTTACACACAAATTAAGGGTATTGATTACTTGGAGACCTTTTCTCCAGTTGTAAAAATGAGTACTGTCAGATTGCTCTTGGGCATTGCTTCAACACAACAATGGATCCTGCAATAGCTAGATGTTAATAATGCATTTCTCTGTGGAGAATTGCAAGAAGAGGTCAACATGGATTTGCCTCCGAGGGTCCACTCCTTTAAGCCAAATCAAGTGTGAAGGCTTAGGAAGTCTCTTTATAGCCTGAAGTAGGCTATCAACCAATGGTTTATAAAGCTTTCTTAAGTGCTCACTACCTCTGGTTTTTCTCAATCCCAAGTAGATCACTCACTGTTTGTCAAGAGAGGCCCTCGTTCTTTTATTGCCTTGTTGATCTATGTGGATGATATGATCCTAACCGAGAACAATTTGGAGGAAATCAATTCTGTCAAGCACAAGTTGGATGATCTTTTCAAGATCAAAGACCTAGGAAACTTAAAAGTATTTCCTTGGTCTTGAGATTGCTCTAAGTGTTAAAGGAATTTCCTTATGCTAAAGGAAGTACACACTGGAATTGCTTTAGGATACTGGCATGCTGATAGTACCCGAGACCCAATGAATGATGGCCCAAAAGAATATGAGGGCACTCCTGTTGCTAAGGATGATAGGCCCAAGAGAGCTACCAAATGACCTCAAGGATGGGATGATTTCATCCATTGAGTGAAAGATTTTCTGTTAGGATTCCTTTATGAGCTGTCATGAGTAGTGTTATGTTGTCACCCAATTATTGGGTTTGTTATTTTGTTTCTGTCTATTTCTGTTATTTTCTTCTTACGTGTGAGTAGTTATATAGAGATGTAATGAAAGGAATGAAGGCAAGAAGCATTATTCAGAAAACTCTATTCACCTTTAATTCTGGAGGTACTTTTCCTGGCCTCTAATTCAGGAAGATATTCCCTTTTACCTTACTCTAAAATCGACCCCTATCATCTTGGTGCTTTCATTGCATCTCCTCTATGGCAGACAACACCCATTCTCAGGCCATTACTCGCCTTGAGGAGGCCGTTACCAGACTCACTGAAAACCAGATTTCCTTCACCAGTAATCAGAGCTCCCTCCACTCCAAACTCGACGAGGTTATCAACCACTTAGCCTCTCTCAAAACCAACCGCCCCCTATCTGATGCACAAAGCAGTCCCCGCCACTCTTCTTCCATTGCCCCTAAATGCCACATGAAGCTAGATGTCCCCTGTTTTGACGATACTGACGCCATGGGTTGGATCTTTAAAATCTCCCAATTTTTTTTATTATCATGGCACACTAGAGGAAGAACGTATTCAAGTCGCGTCATTTTACCTTGATGGCCCTGCACTTAGCTGGTTTCAATGGATGTTTCGCAATAGCCAAATTTCATCTTGGCCCGGCTTCTTACAAGCATTGGAGATGCACTTCGCACCTTCCTTCTATGATAACCCTAAGGGAGCCCTCTTTAAGCTCACACAGCAAGGTACAATCAACAGCTACTTATCTGACTTTGAGAGCTTAGCTAACCGCATAGTCGGTCTCCCTGCGACCTTCCTTTTAAGTTGTTTCATCTTGGGTTTATCTCCTGACATATGACGGGAAGTTCAAGCCCTTCATCCGCTCACGCTTATTCAGGCTGCTGCCCTCGCAAAATTGCAGGAAGATAAGCTCAATGACACCAAACTCCCTTCACGGCCCAAGTTCAACCCGGTGCCACTCTCGGTTCCTCCCTTAGACTCTGCTCCCCTACAGAAACAGCCACCGCTGCTACCAGTGCCTCCTAAACCCACCTTTAAATGATTGACCCCTGCTGAGATGGCAGCACGTTGCAAGAAGGGTCTATGCTACAACTACGACGAATGATTTGGTCCCAATCACAAATATAAATCTCGATTTTTCCTGCTTATCGCCAACGAGGACGATGATCTAGACCCCGTGGTGCCCCCAACATTAATTGAGGATGTACTGGCTCATAACCCTGTTGATGAGGGCGGTTCTTCATCAGCCCAAATGAACTTCAATGCTTTATCAGGGCAGTTGGCTCTTGAAACTTTATGGGTCACAGGCTTCGTTAATGGGTAGGAAGTGATTGTCTTAATTGATGGGGGCAGTACTCATAATTTCATTCAAAATAAAATGGTTCTTTTCCTCCACCTCAAAGCCCAGCCCACTAGGCAGCTGAGTGTGATAGTGGGCAATGGTAGTGAGTTATTATGTAATCAGGTGTGTAAAGAAGTCCAGGTGGTCATACAAGGCCAATCTTTTAAGGTGGACCTTTACGTTATGGCCATTGGTGGTGCAGATCTAGTATTTGGTGTCAAATAGTTAAAAGGGCTTGGTCTAGTTGTGACTGATTACAATCTCTTACTTATGAAATTCATGAAAGGTAACCAGCTGGTAGAACTTAAGGGCCGATCCGGGTTCAGCCCAAAGGAAATAACCCATCACCAAGTCAAACATCTTATCAACACCAACTGTGCAGCAGCCTACTTCCACATTCAGATGGGGGCAGACTTGAATCACCTCTCTGATACGATCGCCACCCCTCCCCCATTGCCCTCTGCCCTTCAACAATTGCTTGAACACTACATAAACCTATTTCAGCAGTAAAGAGTCTTACCACCCTCACGACCTATAGATCACACTATCCACCTGCTTCCAAATGCCGAACCAGTGAACGTTAAACCCTATCGCTACCCATTTTTTCCAAAAACAAGAAATTGAAAAGCAAGTCGATGAGATGCTGCTCAAAAGGATGATTCAACCAAGCAGAAGTCCTTTTTCCTCACCGGTATTGCTAGTCAAAAAGAAGGATGGCATTTGGCTATTTTGCGTTGATTATCGCGCTCTGAATGCAATCACAATCAAAGATCACTTCCCAATACCCACTATTGATGAGCTTCTAGATGATTTGGGTAAGGCTAGCTAGTTTTCAAAACTAGACCTTGCTCAAGGATTTCATCACATACGAATGTGCCCTGAAAACGTCCCTAAAACAGCCTTCCGGACTCACCAGGGCCACTATGAATACAGAGTCATGCCGTTTGGCCTTTGTAATGCCCCCTCCACTTTTCAGGCCACAATGAACGATCTATTCAAACTGTTCCTCCATAAGTTCGTGCTCGTGTTCTTCGACGATATCCTAATTTTCAGTAAGTGTAACACCCCAAATTTCGTATCTCTTAAACAGTAATTTTGACAGTTAACAGAATTTTACTGTTTAGTAATTTCTGGATACTGTAAAATTATTTTGATTATTCCATCAGCGTATTTGATCGTTTTGAGTGATTCACTCCGTGTCAGGAAAATAAAAATTTTCGGGCCGAGGAAAACTTTACGTAATTTAATTTTTACCGTTAGGTTTTAATTATTTTACGTGATCTGATTTGATATTTGTGTGTTTTCTAATATTTGTGATTTTTATGGATGATTATGAATTTTTTTACTATATGTGGGCCCAGGTGGTCCTAGGTGGGCCCAGGTGACCTTACGTGGGCCCAGGTAGGTCCCACAAAGTGAAAAATTTTCTACGCATAAAAAAATTTGTACTGTTTAGACGGAAACAGGGGATCTTACTAAACCTGAATCCGAAAATAGTTTTAGAAAATTTCTTATACTGTGTTTTGTACTGTATTTAATTTATCGGATGATAAAAATGTAATAAATATATTCTTTCGTGGGGTTTTAGCAGATAAAAAATAGAAATTATATTGCTTAAGTCAACATTGGTGGTTTGGATATCCATCATTGATTTAATTAACGATGGAGACTTGATCTTGATTTAATCAACGGTGGAGATTTGATATTAAAAGTGAATAGGATCAATTATAACCGTTGGATGAAAATTAAATCAAGGGTAGAGATTTAGTCTTATAAATGGCTATGACCATTATCAACCCTTGGATGTAGATTTAATCAATGGTGGAAATGAATCATTAATGACCATTGGATTTAGATTAAATCAAGGGTGGAGATTTAGTCTTAAAAAGTGAAAAAGACCATTTATGACCATTGGATGAAGATTTAATCAATGGTGAAGATTTAGTCTTAAAAAGTGACAAAGACTAATTATGACCCTTGGATTTAAAGTTTGAATGAAGCAATCTTGACTTTTATTTTGGAGACACATCTAATGGTTAAATTTAAAGGAAAAAGATCTAATGGCTATTAGATTAAGTCTTCTAAATCAAAAGTTTACCTAAATCCTAACCATTGAATTAATCAATGATAGTAAATCTTTCAGATGGTGACTAATAATGATGACAACTTCATGAATGCATTAGGAAGAGGGAGACGGTTTTGGAGAATGCATAGGAAGTAGGAGACAATTTTGAGTAAATTTTTAGCGCCAAAGAAAAAGATGAAGTCAACAATAGTAGCTTTAATTTGATTAGTCATTAATTAATCCTAATTTAGTTAATCTAATGGCCTAACTAACAAGCTAAGTAAACTAAATTAAATGTTAAATTGTTATAATTTAATTCTTAATTAGGATATCCTAATTTTAATTAGAGGTTATGATATATGTAATTATATGTCTAATTAATTAGTTATGTAATTGAATAATTAATTAAGATTGGTTAGGAAATTAAACTTAATTAGTTAGCTATTTAATTAGCATACAATTAACCTTTAATTAAAAACAATTAAGTCCCTAATTCCATGAAGAGTCACACGGTTATGCAGCTTGGAGAGCTTCTCCAAGGTTCTTGAATAATCTTGCATGAACATTAGGTGGTCAAAAGGTGACCAAGCCATGTGCTTCAAGTGTGAACACAATTATGATCTTTTATTTCAAGTATATCTCCTATTATTTCCTACACAATTCACCTCACGGCTGCACCACTCAATATTACTCTCAATATTTGCTTTTCTCTCACCTAAAGACTTAGCCATTTTCTCTCTAAATTTCAAGAACACCAAAGCATATTTTCCTTCCATTTTCACACCATATGGTTCTGCCCTAGCACCCTTGAGCACCCTCACTCACCTATAATTTTTACTCTCATCATTTCCTAAAGCTAAACACCATTCTAAACACTTTTCATTTAGAAAATTTTCCCAAAATCCCACTCTAAGTGTTTCAAAATCCCACTTTTACCTTACTTCCTTGGAGGTAAACTTTGATTTTTATGGTTTAAATTCATGTTTATGATTTTCTAAGCTATGATTGTTCCATGGTTTGTTTAATTTAATCCAACCATAGATCTTAAATCTGCATGATATTCTAAGCAACTTTCATGTTGGAGACTTTCTCTAAATCATTCATCTTTATGGACTTTCTTCAAGATCCAAGTTATTGGGTTTTTGAGGTGAAGTGTAAGAAAACTTCATTTCTTTTCTCTTTTTCATGTTCTAAACCATGTTTGATTCATGGTTCCTCTTAATCAAGCTTAGTATACTAATTTCTATGTATTTTGTTTTGTATTTGAGAAGCCTTTGGTGGTGAAGGACTTGGAAAAAGAAACAAATCAAAAAGTTTTTGAGGATCTTCAAGAGGTAAGAGGGAGATCCATCTCACCAACCAAGCATGGTGGTGAGAGATGGTCTTATATTTGATGGATGGTGAATCCATGTGAGGATTCATATCCATGGTCATGTAATAATTTATGTGTTTATGAGCTTTGATTAATTGCCTATGCTTAATATATACTTTGCATGAGTTTATGATTTTGATGGTATGCTTATACTATGCATGATGATAATATAGCATGCTTTTGATATATATATATATATGATGTATATGTATGTGTGTGCCATGATTTGGTGATGGAAAGAAAATTAATTTTGGTCCCAATGGCCAAGGAAGGACTACGGTTTTGATGCCCTTGATTAAGGTTCATATTAAAAATTTTCAAGAACAAGGGAATTAATTTTTGGTCCCTAGAAACATGGTGAATATCAGTTAAGACATCTCAAGATAGGTATTCATAAATGAATATTTTCATGAATGATGAAAATAAATGTTTAGAAAAATAAGGAAAATAAACAAAGAGTTTATTTTTCAAAGAGTACAAGAACATAGTTTTTGAGAAATTTTTATTAATTTATTTTGTGTAAAAAGTTTTTAAGTATTTTACAAAACATGAGATTTAAATGAAAATAGCAATGATGATTTTAAGGATTTGCAAAGAAAGTGAAAAAAAAAAAGATTTGTAAAGAAAATAAAAATGAATTTGAACAAATGGGTTTGGTTTTATAACCATAAGTCTTGCGGTTTTGAAAACAAAATTTTTAATCGTTTTGTTTGTGTAAAATCATATCAATTTAGAAGGAAAAATATTTGATGGTTTCAATAGTCATGTCCACGTTTTCGAAGGCTTGTAATGCATTGATTTTGATGAAATAAAGTGATTCTCCAAGTGGAAATATAATTAATTTAATACAAGAAATTTGAAAAGGGAATCAGAGTATTTTAGCACTTGAGAAATGAATTTTTATGTAAATCGAAAAGAGAGGTTGTAAGTGAGCCTCAATTTGTTTTAAAAAAAATTTATTTCTGTTAAAATCCCATTGAATTTTGGAAAACGTTAGTAATTTTTAAAGTTAGAAACATTGATTTAATTCAATGGAATTGTGAATTTGTGAAATATACTGTGAAAAAAGATTTTCTTAAATAAGAAGATATATTAAATGAAGTATAAAATTATATTATTTTGAGTAATGTTGATTTGGAAATGATTTGAGAAAAATGGAGAATATAATGGTATTTTGAAAATTTACTAACGTATAACTTATTTTTGAGTTTTGAAGTACGTTAGAAAATGCTAAGTTTTGAAACGTTGATTTATATCAATGGAAAAGTGATTTTGTGAATTATATTTTGAAAAATGATTTCTTGAATTAAGATTGATTTATTTAAGTCCAAAATAATGTTTGGAATATTGAGGAATATTTTACGTAATTGTAAAATGACAAAAAATCTTATGTGATTTGGAAAATGTTTTAAATATTTTGAGAATGATGAAAAATGATTTACGCAACTTAAAAGAATGATTTTCAAGTTACGCAATTTTGAAAATGATGAAAAATCATTACGCGATTTGAGAAACGTATATTTTTATACGATTGAGAAAAATGTTAAAAAATTTATTACGTGATTTAAAGGTGCAACAGAAGTGTTACAATGATGCACAATTTTTAGTTTCAAACAAGTCTACAAACTTGATGCGGGATTAATTGTTGCTTTGCGAACCCAAGTACAGGTTGTCTCAAGTAATAAATTTCTCGGGAGTCCGAGGTCGATCCACGGGGAATTGTTGAAAATTAATTAAGGTGAAGTAAATATTTTGTTACTATGATAAAAATTATTTACTTGGGTTAAAAGATCCACTCTTGGTAAATAAAGTAAAGGTAAGATTAATTTCTTTTATAACTCAATTAGAATCCTCGCAACATGGAGGTTCCAATCGAAAAATACAACATTAAAAGTCCATTTAAAATAATATACGTAATTATATTATGTTTCCTAAAAATATTAATACTACTTATAAATGGGTTAAAGCATTCATTGTGCTAATATTTTGTCTACAATAAATCAAGAACTCCTATTTACAAAGATGGTTTCTAAATTATAAGAAACAAATTATAATACGTATAATGGTTACTAGAAAATATAAATCATTTAAGTACAAGAGAAGAATAAATCTAACCTTACTTTATTACCAAGAGCTTCACCCTTTCACCCAAGTAAAATGAAACTTAGTTACTCATAGATAAGAAGAAAGAAAGAGAGAAGAAGAAGAAGAAGAAGAACATGACTTTAATTTAGAACAAAGGAAAATTACTACAAGAAAACCTAGTAACAAAATGGCATCATTTTGGTAACTAACACCTAACACCCTCAATGATCTGCCAAGGCCTCCTTTTATAGAGGATTAGAGATACAAAATAACAAGGGGGCTGAGTCATTAGTGGTTGGATGAGTGAAAAATGAGTGGAAAATGCCAAATGACTTTAGGTGAGTGGGAAATTATGGAGATTCCTTGTCTCCGAAATCATGCAGCTCTGAAGTTATTGCATTTGTCATTTTTGAACCAAGTGGTCTTCATGAAAGTTTTAGGCCTAGATCTTAGCTTTCAAATGGCTTTGGTTTGAGTCCAATATCATTTCTATAACTCTGGATACGTTCAAATTACTGCACACTACCCAGGCCCAGTCACAGCTCCTCTGTTCTGACTTCTAAGCCCAATATCACCTTCAAGGAGTCTGATTCTGGAAAAGTGTTCAACATTAAAGTTGTAGATATGGGTCTTAGCTATTCAACATCCAAATTTCAGCTCATTTTACAACTTTTAGCTCGAACAATGGCATAAACAGTATACATAGGTCAAGTTATCAGGAACAGCACTCTAGTTCTTGCTTCAATCCCAATTTGAGTTATCTACTCGTGTGATTGGGCCTTTGAGATCTTCATAAAAGTTATAGAGATATCTCTTATCTTTCAAATGCCACTAGAATCACCTTCAAATACCACCTACAGCCCAAGATATGGCCCAAATATAGAAACAGTGTAAGATATGAATCATGCTGAAAAATTTAATTAAATCCAATTTGAGCCCAAACTTATAAAACATAATAAAACTCAATCAATTAAGTACATAGAGAGTGTAAATGACTAAGAATGAGAGCTTATTAATGTATCAAATATGTGATCATCAAATTCTCCCACACTTAGCTTTTTGCACTCCTGAGCAAAACACATAAGATCACTCATAAAAAAAAAACGAAACAGACTCAGAAGCTAAACACTCTAAAAGACTCAATTTCTAATAATATTTAAAAATGAAGAGCAATCATTCAAGTAATCAAAACATTCATGAGGTAATATATCTTCACATCTCAAATTAACAAGTAAGGATATTTTAATTGAAAAGCATGAGTCAAGAATGATAGATTTTCACAAGATTCACTCACAATCCCTCAAGTGTTTAAAAGGTAGGTATTTCGCTCAATTCAACCCATGAAAATTGCACTACCATAAGCTTGCTTCTCTTCTACTTCTCCACTACTCAAAACATATGCACACACAAATCATGAGAACTTTTTTCAAGGTTGTAATGAGGTCAAGGTAAAGGAGGAGGTAATATGGATATGACAAGTTAAATACCAGAGAATAAAAGAGCATGAGAGCTGAGTTCAATTAACAAGTATGAAAGTTCATCCCAACTCCACAAATTTCCTTTACCTATTCTTTCTCTTTCCTTTATTACCTTGTTGACCCTCTTCTTTTTACATTTTTTTATTGATTTTTTTTATTTTTTTTATTTTTTTTAAGAAGAACATCATATATACATTTTTTTGTAACCATTCTGCACACACACCCCCACACTTGTTCAAGAACTCATCGAATGACAAAACTAATGTTCTCTTATTCCCTAAGGTCAAGTAAGAATATGGTTTTTTCATTTAAGGCACATAATGAGTTCGAAAAAAAGAATAGTCAAATAAGCTCAAAGGGGTTAAGCAAGGGAAAATAGGTCATTTCTAATGCTTTATGTTGACAGGAATCAGAGAATTTCTAAGAAGTCATAAGAGTGCTTGATATCATATTGAAACAACATACTGCTAAACAAGGCTGGCTATTTGATTAAAGTAGCTATTTCAAGAAAAATGCCTTAATCATATTCATGTATGCATATGAAAATGTAGTCTCAAAAAGAATCAAAGCAAGTTCTAGAGCAACAATTCCATGAGTGAAATTCACACAAGAAAGAAAAGAATGGTACAAATGTTCAATCCATTCATCAATAAGCTCAAAATCTCACAAGGCATAATTCTATCATTCTCACCCACCAATTCAACATCCATAACCAAGCATGTGAATTTTAAGAAAGAAGACAATTTACTCAATCATGCAAATTTCCCTGAATTTGAATTGCTACTTCCACATAAATTAGTTACTACCTTAATTACTCCTTACTCTGCCACCAATTTTTGATGCGTCTCAAGAGTAAATAATTTACTCTTTACTCTGCCATCCCTAATTACTTTTGTTGTTAATAAATTGATGACAAACACAACAAACATATTCACAAACACACTTTTAAAATTTTTTTTTGTTTTTTTTAATGATAAACACAACAAACATATTAACAAACACACTTCCTAATTTATTTTATTTTTTTTTGGGTTTTTTGGGTTTTTTTTTTACAACCATCCTTCCCCCTAACCAGATCACAACATTGTCCTCAATATCAAAACATAGATAGGTAAAGGATAGAATATATTACCTGTTACTGCAATTACTGAAAAGAAAAAAAAAATCTCACACAAATTTAAACAGAAACAAAGTACGATAAATAAAATCAAAGCTTGTAATTATTTAAATAGTTGGAGTGTCTTGGCTGGCTTTCTTTTCATTTTGCTTCCTTCACCACTTCCTTCACCGCTTCCTTCGGACCAATCTATCTGAGCTGTTACTGGATCAAGTTCATAAACAAATGCTTCTAATTTATCAATCAATTCATCAACAAAGAAAGCGAGAGATAAGGAGTTGTCTTGCTGAAGGTGTGACAAATTTCTGTTCCACAGCATGGTCAACAAAAGATAACAAATTATCAAAGAAATTATTAACATTCAACGAACCTATAAGTTTATAGTGGATGTTCAATTGGGCCCAAGAGACAATTTGAAAGACTTCTTCCAAAGTACCAAAACCACCAGGTAAGACAATGAATGCATCAGAGTTTTCAAGCATTGCTTTCATTTGTCCATGCATAGATGATACTTGAATTTCCAGTCCAATTGTCTTTCCAACGATGTTCCTTCGAGTTAAAGGTTCAGGAATGATACCTACAACTTGACCACCTCTTACAAATGCGAGAAAGTGATACAACTCCCATTAACCCAAGGCAACCTCCCCCATATACTACACGAATGTTTCTCGCAGCAAATGTTCTACCAACAGTGCTTGCTGCATTTACAAACTCTAAACCATTCCCATAACTTGTCCCACAAAATACACCAATACTGATAAATCTACGAACTGAAGAAGAAGCTCCCTTCATTTCTACACTCACTCTCTTTATGTACAGGTTTCATGGCAGATCTTTATACTGCGCGTCATGAGTGCAGTAATACCAAGACGGCTCAACCAATCTGGGCATTCTTCTCCCTCCCGCTTGTGGGATATTTTGGATTGAGCTACGACGCCACTAATTAAAGTGCGTAAATCGACAACTACCACCAACGACCACGGCCCAAGTGAGAGGTCGTTTGAAGAGCCCATGGCATTAAATCACGGGATCCACTCGAGGCATTGTCACACGAGAATGCAAACACGGATGCTTCTTTCTCGTCCATCAACAAGCGAGCCTTCGGTTAAAACACAGGAATGCTTGCGCGGCTCTCTGAGCATGGCACACGAACCTTATTTACCGACCGGCGTGCGAAGGTCCACCCGAGTCAATGACGGGTGCCCTGCCACTCCACCGGCAGGGCTCCTAATCTAATTAAAGACCAAGTACAACCGAAGTTTCGCCTTTTTTATTTTTTATTTTTTTCAATTTTTTTCTTTTTTTTTTTTTTTTTTTTTTTAAAATGTACAAGATAATATATACATGTTGTTGTGATTGTGGCTCACATCTTCCTCTGGTTTCACGTCCAGAAATGGCTTAAACGCCTTCTATGAGTCGAGGATAAGCTTCCCATCCAATTTTCTTATAAATTGGCAAACAGGGTCTTTTTGAGTCAGATTCCCAAGACTATAACGCTCTTGTTCGTCCTTGAAGAGATTCCACAAACTAAGAAGTTCACGCTGCACAACTCCACAAGAATGCGTCTCAAGAGTCAATAAGATATTATCTAATGACTCCTTACTCAGTCCATTCTTAATGAAGAATATTTTATCTTCTCTATTTACAGAAACCATCCCCAAAGAGTGACATCGCGTGTTGCAATTCCATCGTGCACACTTGTAACAAACTTTCATTCTTTTTGCTCTTCTCCTTTTTAAAAATGAACTTTTACCGAGACCAGGCATGTATGAGACAAATGAATCTGAAGATTCACCAGCTAAACGAACCTTTGCTTCGATTATCCAGCGTATATCTTCTGGGATGCCCTTATACATTAATAATCTCAGTCTTTCACACCTAGCTTCATAGACTTTTGTTAGAGCATTTAGAGGGACAGAAGGAAAATGTTTTCTTAGATTTGAGAGAATGACATCCATTTTGAAAGGAGAAGAAATCAGTTATTATGGGAAACTGAAAAACAAACCGACTAGAGAGTCACGGAGTACCGTTATCCGCCATTTAACCAGGAACACAAAGAACTGCAAAAAGAAAGAAACAACATTAAAATAAATTCTACTCATAACAAGGATTAGAAAGAGAAATGGATTCTACCTCAACAACTTGATGTTTCAGAAATGGTTTGAGTCTTTGTCCATTAACCTTAAATACAATACCATTCCTAGGATTCTCAATGTTTATGGCCCCATAAGAATACACATGTTTGACAATATAAGGACCAATCCACCTAGATCTCAATTTTCCAAGGAATAGGTGAAGGCGAGAATTATAAAGCAGAACTTTTTGACCAATTTCAAAAGTTTTTCTGAAAATTGATTTGTCATGAAAAGCTTTTGTTCTAGTTTTATAAATCTTTGAGTTTTCATAAGCATCATTTCTTAATTCCTCAAGTTCATTCAATTACAATTTGCATAACTTGGAAGCATCATCAAGACTTAAGTTGAAAGCTTTAATAGACCAATATGCTTTATGCTCCAATTCTACAGGCAAATGACAAGGTTTTTCATAAACTAACCGATAGGGAGACATGCCCAAAGATGTTTTAAAAGCAGTACAATAAGCCCAAAGTGCATCGTTTAGTCTTAAAGACCAATCTTTACGATTTGGGTTAATCATTTTTTTCAAAATTTGTTTAATCTCCCTATTTGCTAATTCAACTTGTCCACTTGTCTGAGGATGATAAGGGGTTGCAATTTTGTGGGTAATGCAATATTTTTTCATTAAAAATTTAAATGGTTTATTACAAAAATATGTTCCCCCATCACTGATGATAGCTCGAGGAATTCCAAATCGACTCAAAACATTTTCTTTTAAAAATTTTAGAACAATTTTATGATCATTGTGCCGACATGGATTTGCCTTAATCCATTTTGAGACATAATCAACTGCAACTAAAATGTACACAAATCCAAAAGATGATGGAAATAGACCCATGAAATCAATTCCCCAACAATAAAAAATTTCAATGACAAGGATAGGGTTCAAAGGCATCATATTTCTTTTAGAAATGGACCCCAATTTTTGACAACTTTCATAACTTTTGCAAAAAGTATAACTGTCCTTGAATAAAGTGGGCCAATAAAATCCACACTGCAAGATTTTCACAGCTATTTTCTTTGAAGAAAAATGATCTCCACATGTTTCTGAATGACAAAATTTAATGACACTACTTACCTCATTGTCGGGTACACATCTCCGAAAGATTTGATCAGGACAATATTTGAACAAATATGGGTCATCCCAAAAGAAATTTTTCACCTCAATCAAAAACTTTTTTCTGTCTTGGTGTGTCCACTGAGGTGGCATCTTACCTGTTACAAGAAAATTGACAATGTTAGCAAACCAAGGCATAGAATTGACAGAAAATAAAAATTCATCAGGGAAAGAATCATTGATAGGTGTGCTATCAAAAGATGAGCCTGTTGTCAGTCTTGACAAATGATCTGCAATAATATTTTCGGCTCCTTTCTTGTCTTTTATTGTGATGTTAAATTCTTGAAGCAACAAGATCCACCGTATCAACCTAGGTTTGGCATCCTGTTTAGACATTAAATATCTAACAAGAAAGATGATCAAGTGAAAACAACAGTGGATGAACTAATTAAATAAGCCCAAAATTTGTCCAATGCAAAAATTACAGCAAGTAGTTCTTTTTCAGTAGTAGTGTAATTCATTTGTGCACTATTCAAAGTTCGACTTGAGTAATAAATTACATGAGGCTTACCTTCCTTTCTTTGGCCTAAAACAGCGCCAACAGCAAAATCACTAGCATCACACATCAACTCAAAAGGCAAAGACCAGTCAAGAAATTGCATGATAGGAGCAGAAGTCAAAAGACCGATTAATTTTTCAAAAGATTTTTGACAATCTTGAGTCCAATCAAATGGTGTATCTTTTGTTAGAAGATTACATAAAGGTCTAGATATAGCACTAAAGTCCTTTACAAATCTTCTGTAAAATCTTACATGTCCTAAAAAGGAACGAACTTCTCTGACTATTTTTTGGAAAGGCAAATGAGCAATTAATTCAACTTTGGCCTTATCAACTTCAATTCCCTTAGAAGATATCACATGACCTAACACTATTCCTGAGGTAACCATGTAATGACATTTTTCCCAATTTAACACAAATCCTTTTTCTTCGCATCTTTTAAGAATTTTTTCCAAATTATCAAGACAATTTTCAAAAGAATTTCCAAAAACTATCAGATCATCCATGAAAACCTCTAAATAATGCTCAATCATGTCACTGAAAATACTTAGCATGCATCTTTGAAAAGTTACCGGAGCATTACAAAGACCAAAAGACATTCTTCTATATGCAAAAGTGCCAAAGGGACAAGTAAAAGTGGTCTTTTCTTGGTCCTCTAATGCAATTGGTATTTGATTATACCTTGAATAACTATCAAGAAAATAATAGTAGGGATGTCCTGCTACTCTTTCTAGAATCTGATCAAGAAAAGGCAATAGAAAATGGTCTTTCTTAGTGGCTGCATTCAATTTTCTGAAATCAATACACATACGCTAACTAGATGAGACTCCGGTAGGTATTAATTCTCCTTTTTCATTTTCAACCACTGTTATTCCAGATTTCTTAGGCACAACTTATGTAGGGCTTACCCACTGGCTATCAGAGATAGGATAGATAATTCCAACATCAAGTAATTTAAGAATTTCAGCTCTATCTACCTCTTTCATGTGTGGATTTAATCTTCTTTGAGGTTGTTGAGATGTTTTAGCATTATCCTCTAAATGTATTCTATGTGTACAGATTAATGGATTAATGCCTTTTATATCCTTTAATGTCCATCCAATTGCACTTTTATGCCTTTTAAGTACTTCTATCAACTTACCTTCTTGTTCTTTGGTCAAGGATGAGGAAATTACCACTGGGGAGCTTTGTTCTTCTCCCAAAAATGTGTACTTCAACCCATCAGGTAATGGCTTCAGTTCCAGTGTGGGTACTTCTTCATGGGCATCATCATTCATGGATTTTAGCTCTTCGAATCTTGGCTTCCATGCTTTGTATTCCATTTCCTGTGTACAGTCAAGCAAAGAGCATATTTCAGAAACATCATCATCTAATTATGTAGCTGAATTAAATGAATTAATTAAACAGATTTCTAATGGGTCAGAAGAACTCCTGATTTGAATATGATCATCTATAATGGCCTCAATCCCTTCAATCTCTTCATTGTCATCATAAACTTCATGTGGTTACTTGCACATGTTGAAAACATTAAGCTCCAGTGTCATATTTCCAAAAGTTAGCTTCACCACTCCATTTTTGCAATTTATCAAAGCATTAGATGTTGCTAAAAATGGGCAACCCAAAATAATAGGAACTGACTTAGAACTATCAACCATAGGTTCAGTTTTCAAGACAATAAAATCCACAAAATATATGAATTTATCAACTTGTACCAACACGTCTTCTACTATTCCTTTTGGAATTTTAATTAATCTATCAGCAAGTAGAAGAGTTACAGAAGTTGGTTTTAACTCACCAAGGTTGAGTTGCTGATAAACTGAATATGGAAGCAAATTAACACTAGCACCAAGATCAAGTAAAGCTCGTTCAATTTTATGTTCACCAATAATGCATGAAACTGTAGGACAATCGTGTCTTTATATTTCAACTCATTATTGTTTTGAATAATGGAGCTTACATTGTTGATCAAAAAGGCATTCTTTTTCACATTATATTTTCTTTTAACAGTGCACAAGTCTTTCAAATATTTGGCATAAGAAGGAATCTGTTTAATAGCATCTAACAGAGGAATATTGACCTTCACTTGTTTAAAGATTTCAAAAATGTCACTGTTATGATTCACTTTACTTGAATTGTTTAATGCTTGAGGAAATGGGGGTGAAGACGAGGGTTTGATCTCCTTTTAGCTAGGTGGCTTATCAACTCCTTCCTCATCTTTGGGAATTGACTCATCATCTTTCTCAAAAAGTTCAGGAATTTGTTTTTCAATAACCTTTCCACTCCTAAGAGTTATCACTGAGTTGACTTGATCTATTTTTTGACTTTCTGAACTACCCTCATTTAGGCTAAACTGACCCTTAGGATTTGGTTGAGGTTGAGAGGGAAACTTTCCTTTCTCATGAATGGCAAGTGCAGAAGAAAGTTTAGCAAGAGTGTCATTTATGTCAATCATGGCTTGAGTGTTTTGACTATTGATGGCCTCTTATTTTTCCATGAATGCATGCAATGTTCCTTCAAGGTTTTTCCTATATGGTGGGACATAGGGTGCATATCCTTGAGGATTTTGAGAATCTTCTTTGTACACGAGGAGGTGGTGGTTGCATGAATTGTGGCTGGTTGCTATTCCTCCAACTGAAGTTCGGGTGATTTCTCCATCCCGGATTGTATGTATCTGAAAAAGAAGAAGTAAATGGCTTTTTAAAATTATTCATTGCATTTACTTGCTCATGCACAACTTCTTTAAAAACAGGAATTTTTGGACATTCATTTGTTGAGTGTCCTAATTCATCACAAATGCCACAAATTTCTTCATTTTGCACAGATTTGATTTCTTTTACTTTCCCGGATTCCATGGCTTCAACCTTTCTAGCCAAACTAGCAAACCTAGCATTCAGATCTTCTTCTTGATTAAGATGATATTTTCCTTTACTAGCATTTGTAAGGTTTGATCTAATTGAATTTTCAGAAGGATTAGTACCATGCCAAGATTGAGAATTTTCAGCCAAATAGTCTAAATAGTCTAAAGCTTCATCAGGTTCTTTATCAAGAAATTCACCATTGCACATTATTTCCACAAATTGCTTGGTTTCAGGTGTTAACCCTTCATAAAAGAAGCTTAAAGTGCGCCATTTTTCAAAACCATGGTGTGGGCAAGAATTCAACAAATCTTTAAAACGTTCCCAACTTTGAAAATATGCTTCATTTAAATTTTGGGGAAAATTTTAGATTTGTCTTTTCAAAGCATTGGTTTTATGTGTTGAAAAAAATTTCTTCAAAAACTCACATTGCATTTCTTGCCATGTGCCAATTGATCTTGGTTTCAAAGTGTTAAGCCAAGTTTTTGCTTTATCTTTCAAAGAAAAATGAAACAATTTAAGCTTAACAACCTCTTCAGTGCAAGTTTGATCATGAAAAGCAGTACATACTTCCTCAAATTCTTTTAAATGTAAATATGGGCTTTCAAATTCTAAACCATGAAAATTAGGAAGTAAAGAAATCATACCTGGCTTGAATCTAAAATTGTTGGCATTGGCTGGAAAGATAAAACATGATGGACTAGAATTTCAGGATGGTTGCAAATATTCACGCATGGTTCGCAACGGTTGATTTTCATGTTCATCATGCACACTTTCGTTTTCAGTCATTGTGCTTAATGTGTGTGATTGTGATTCAAACAAATCAATATGTAAAGTACCTGGATTAACTCTAACCAAACGATCAGAATTTAAATCACGATACCAATTAAGCATAAACAAGTAACTTATAGTATAAAATAAAATGTACAATATAGCAATATAAACTGTCCATTAAATATTAACAAAGGTATGGTATAAACCAACCACCAAATAAGTTAATAAACATAAAAATTAAAAAGTTAGTATACAGATAAATTAAAATGTTAGAAGTAGAAAAAGTAAAAAGTTAGATAGTTAGTAAGAGAGTTAGTAAGTTAGTAAACAAAAAAAATGACAGAAAAATAAATAACAAAAAAAATGACAAAAATAAATACGAGAAAATAAAGTACAAAAAAAGGGAGAGTTACCCCACTAAGTTAAAATGTACAAGAAAATAAAATGGAGAATTACCTCCACCGTATGAAATTAAAATGCAAAAAAAAAAAAAAGTGCGAAAAGTAAATTTAAAGAAAAAAATAAATAAAAGGGAGAGATTCCCCCACCAAGTTAGTGCGTAAAATAAAAGGGAGAAGTTCTCCCACTAAGTTAGTATGCACAGAAATTAAAAAGGGAGAGGTTCCCCCACTAGTTAGTATATTAGTATATATACAATTTTTTTTTACACCAGAAATTCAGTCTTCAAATCAAGTCCCCGACAACGGCGCCAAAAACTTGATGCACAATTTTTAGTTTCAAACAAATCTACAAACTTGATGCGGGATTAATTGTTGCTTTGCGAACCCAAGTGCAGGTTGTCTCAAGTAATAAATTTCTCGGGAGTCCGAGGTCGATCCACAGGGAATTGTTGAAGATTAATTAAGGTGAAGTAAATATTTTGTTACTATGGTAAAAATTATTTACTTAGGTTAAAAGATCCACTCTTGGTAAATAAAGTAAAGGTAAGATTAATTTCTTTTATAACTCAATTAAAATCCTCGCAACATGAAGGTTCCAATCGAAAAATACAACATTAAAAGTCCATTTAAAATAATATACGTAATTATATTATATTTCCTAAAAATATTACCACCACTTATAAATGGGTTAAAGCATTCATTGTGCCAATATTTTGTCTACAACAAATCAAGAACTCCTATTTACAAAGATGATTTCTAAATTATAAGAAACAAATTATAATACGTATAATGGTTACTAAAAAATATAAATCATTTAAGCACAAGAGAAGAATAAATCTAACCTTACTTTATTACCAAGAGCTTCACCTTTTCACCCAAGTAAAATGAAACTTAGTTACTCATAGATAAGAAGAAAGAAAGAGAGAAGAAGAAGAAGAAGAACATGACTTTAATTTAGAACAAAGGAAAATTACTACAAGAAAACCTAGTAACAAAATGGCATCATTTTGGTAACTAACACCTAACACCCTCAATGATCTACCAAGGCCTCCTTTTACAGAGGATTAGAGATACAAAATGACAAGGGGGCTGAGTCATTAGTGGTTGGATGAGTGGAAAATGAGTGGAAAATGCCAAATGACTTTAGGTGAGTGGGAAATTATGGAGATTCCTTGTCTCCAAAATCATGCAGCTCTGAAGTCATTGCATTTGTCATTTTTTAACCAAGTGGTCTTCATAAAAGTTTTAGGCCTAGATCTTAGCTTTCAAATGGCTTTGTTTTGAGTCCAATATCATTTCTATAACTCCAGATACGTTCAAATTACTGCACACTGCCCAGGCCCAATCACAGCTCCTCTGTTCTGACTTCCAAGCTCAATATCACCTTCAAGGAGTCCGATTCTGGAAAAGTGTTCAACATGAAAGTTGTAGATATGGGTCTTAGCTATTCAACATCCAAATTTTAGCTCATTTTACAACTTTTAACCCGAACAATGGCATAAACAGTATACATAGGTCAAGTTGTCAGGAACAGCACTCTAGTTCTTGGTTCAATCCCAATTTGAGTTATCTACTCGTGTGATTGGGCCTTTGAGGTCTTCATGAAAGTTATAGAGATCTTTCTTATCTTTCAAATGCCACTAGAATCACCTCCAAATACCACCTACAGCCCAAGATATGGCCCAAATACAGAAATAGTGTAAGATATGAATCATGCTGAAAAATTCAATTAAATCCAATTTGAGCCCAAACTTATAAAACATAATAAAACTCAATCAATTAAGTACATAGAGAGTGTAAATGACTAAGAATGAGAGCTTATTAATGTATCAAATATGTGATCATCATACAGTATTGTGAAAATGTAACAGAAACGTTTTGGAATTGTGAAAACGAAATGAAAATGTTGCGCAATTTTGTGAAAACACGACGAAAGAATTTTATAACTATGAAAATGTGATAATATGATTTTTCTGTTGAAAATATAATATAAATACTGTAGAACCAGTATATGGATGCTGTGTGAGAAAATGACATGTTTTGCCTGTGATTGGCATTTGGTGCATTATACATGCATTAGAAAGATATGTCTGTGATTGGATTTGGTGCATTATACGTGCATTGAAAAAAATATGCATAGAGACCATTGTTAAGTCTGCCTTGCAAAAGAATCTCCTTTGTCACCTGAGATTTGACAAAACAAACATTAGAATGAAATTCAAAGAAGACATTATTGTCTTTAGCAAATTGAGAGACACTAATTAGATTTTTGGTAATGTGTGGAACATGAAGTAGATTATGTAAAGAAAAGGTGGAATTAGAACTAGCAAGAAAATGAGAGTCACCAATATGCTCAATACTCAAACCTGTACCATTACCTATTTGAACACTGCTCTGACCCACATAAGGTGTTCTTGTACCAAGATTATTAAGATCAGGAGTCAAATGATTTGATGCCCCTGAATCTGGATACCACTCAGCACTAAATCTGGTTCAGAATGAGTTGAATACTGTGGTGATGAAAATTGCTGAGATACATACTGAGATGAATACTGAGGTAACTGAGGTGGATGTTGAAAACCTTGAGGAGGCTGAGAGCCTTGAGGAGGCATTGCGGCAATCATTGCTTGCATACCATGTGAAGATGAACCATAAGGATTAGGTAATTGCCTATCATAACGATGGAAACAATACCAACCTAAATGACCATATTTTCCACAGAGTTGACATTTAACATTTGAATATCTGCCACCATTTCTTCCAAACCTGCCACCTCTGCCTTTATTATTGAAGCCTCGACCCTGACTTCTACCACCAAAGAACTGAAAACCTCCACCACCAAAGAACTGAAAACCTCCACCTTGATTCGAATTTCCACCATCAAATTTTCTGTTCTGTGAAAAGGTCTGAGCAACATTTGCATGTAACAGTAATTGATCATGGCCATTGTCGGAAACTCTTTTGTGCTTTTCTAACCTTTCCTCTTGTGCCATTAACAAGGCTTCAATTTCTGGAACTATGTATGGCTCAGATCTTGACATAATAGAAGTTATAAAACCATCATAATCTTCTGAAAGACCATTGAAAATAGCTTCTATATGAGTAGTAGTATCTATAGGTGAACCTATTGCAGCTAAAACATCAACAATTTTCTTGATTTCAAGCAAATAATCAGCTATGTTACCAGATTTCTTCACACTTCTTAATTGAACCTTCAACTGTTTAATCTTTGCTTTAGATTGAGAAGCAAAAAATTGTTCAAGACGATGCCCAACTTGAAAAGAAAACTCACAGCCAACCATTCTTGTGGTTAAGGGTTCAGACATTGAAGCAAGAAGCCAAGAAAGTAGCAATTGATCCTATTGTTCCCAATTCAGATATTCTTCAGAAACATTATTTATCTCAGCATCACCTTCAGAATCAAATTTCTGTGGAACAGCTTGAGCTCCCTGTATGAATCTCTAGAGTTTAAAACCCTTTATTATTGCCAAAGCTTGTTGACGCCATGGTAGAAAATTATTGTCGTTGAGTTTGAAGGATACTGGATTAGAAAAGGTTTGTAGAACAAAACGTCGTGAAGATCCAGGACTTGAGTTGATTGAACAGTGTAGTTTCCATTGTCCTCCATGGTTGTAGTTTGCGCAGCTCCGTTTGCCATTGCAGCGTTTGAAGCTCTGATACCATAAAAGTATCAAGAACTAGAGAGAAGATGAAGTAAAGAACACATAAAGTAGGAGGAAGAAAAGAAATGCATCTGAAAAATGAATTGATCGAATACTGTAAACTATTACATGTAGCTATTAATAGCTATCTTATCAGTTTATAACCAACTATAGTAACTAACTTCTAATTATTATAACAGTCCTAACTAACAATAACTAACAGTAACAAAATCTGTTATTAACTATTCTCTTTCAATAACAACATTTAAATAATTTAAAATAACAAGCATATACATATTATAAAAGTTTAGCTTTTAAATATGTTCATAAGTATAAAATTTATTATGAACACGAGTTCTTTCTAATAAAATTATTTCTTTTGATAGAGTTCAACAACTTCTAACATATGATTTCAAGTTTGTGATGTGTTATATTTATAGAGATTTTTTAGTATTCTTTTTTGAGGTATCGGTACTTTTTTATAAATAATTAATATTTAAATATATATTTTATTTAAAAATATAAATATAATGTGTATATTTTAATTAAATGAGATAAATATTAATTATCCTTATAAAGAAAAAGACTAATCAAGAAACCTTTAACCTTTTATATTTATGCAGTTAAAAATGAAAAATATTAAATGTCCCGGATTTTGATAGCTAGGACAAGCATGGCTAATTAGAACTGTGACTGGTTTTCATTTCAATTTTTACTTTATTTAGAATAAAAAATCACAGTATAATTTAGTTAAGAGTTTTGGTATATCTTTTTAAAAGATTTTTTTATAATTATTTTAATATTAAATAAAAAATATTTAATAAAAATAAATTTATTTATATCTTAAAATATAAAAAATATTTAATTTTTTTTTATTTAATAATTAAAAAAATTAATAAAAAATTTATGTAAGATGATTTAAATTATTCTTTAATTAAGTACACCCGAGCAGCCGCAGGCCTTTTCCTACGGGACGCGTAGCATCACTCTTTAAAAAACGCGTGTGGTATGGTGGGCGTTGATTTTGAGAAACTCGTCCTGGATGTGGACGAGAAGAGCAGTGACAAATACCCTTCCACCTTTCCCTTAATTACTAAGTGATTTTTTCCACGTGCAATGCGCATTCTGCCATCACTTGTATCTTTCTATTTTTTTTCTCTGTTTTCTCTCTCTCCCACCTGTCACTGGTCCCCGTGGGTGTTGAATACTACTATTATTTCTATATGATTGATTTGTTTTTTAATTGTTTTTGCTGAGATTACTATACGATTGATGTCATTGAGAAAAAATTGAACAGGTTCAGCCAAACTTTATATAGCATTGTTATATGTAGGATGTTTAAAGAATTGGATTAAACTATCAGTTCAGTTTCATGTTTTTATTTTATGGTTTAATCCTTTTCGGTTTCGTAAAAGAATTTTGTATACATATAGTTTACAGTCAATTAGGACTTGAGACCAAACATTGGGATCAACCCAATATATGACACCATTTGGTGTTAGTGTTACAGTTAGGTCATATCTGAAGCATTTTATCAGTTTTTTGACAAATTTATTTATTTTATTAAAGACAAGTTATTTACGTTGTAATTAAGAGATTTATATAAATATTTTTTATAACTTAATCTAAAATATTTAATATAATTGAGATTTAAATTTATGATTATATGTCTATTTACATATTAGATTATCATAAATTCGTCTATCTAAAATTACCTCATAAAAATTATATATCACACCGTTATTATCTAAATTGTAAACCAAACCCTTTTTTTTCCTTGTAAATCTCACATGCTCTCCATTTTTCTTCGATCTTACATTTTTTTTTTTTACTTTCTGTGCCCAGCTTTTACTCTATATATTATGCATTACCCATTAGTATTTTGGTCGTGTAAGCTATCTATACAATTTGGAAAAAAAAAATGATTGTGTCAAAGCTTAGGTCTGTTTGTTATACATTTTTGGAGTGAACAAGAAAAAAGAGGATAAATTAAGGATTGGGTTCATCCATTGTTTAGCATTAATTTAAAAGTGGAAAAAAGGATATTTTTAGTGATAGAGACTATTTGAGGGTACCAACATTTTTGCATCCATCCCTTATCCAGCAGATTAAGAGGGAAATGAAATGATTTCTTCACGTTCCTATCCCTTGTTTCATTTGGATGATACCAAACAAGGCTAATGATAATTCTTCATATCAGAGGATACAATATATAGTATTTATACATGTAGTTGTATACGTAGCTGAGTTGTTAGTTGGTTAGTTCAGTTACAGTTAGTTAAAACAGATAGGCCACGTGGCATTTAGTTGGTTAGTTCAGTTAGACTATTACTCTCTGTATATATTGTGTATATAAGCCATTTGTAAACGCTGAATCAATTGATTGCATTCTTTGAACAGTGCTCCTAGTTCCTCCTTACAGAACAAAACTCTCTTTGAACTTTTGAATGATGTTCTTCCTGATTTTTTAGATATTAAAGTTTTTGGTTGTCAATATTTTGCCTCTACTCTTGTTTCTCATAGAAAGAAAATTGATCCTATGGCCAAGAAATGTGTCTTTCTAGGATACAGGACTGGCACCTAGGTTTTCTTTTGTTTGACATCAAAACTAGGGAAATCTTCTTATCTAGAAATGTGGATTTTCATAAAACTCTATTTCCCTTCAACTATTGTCCACCTCCTTCCTATATTGTGTCCTTTCCATCTTCATAGGTCAACTCCTCATCTTTCTTTGACATGGAACCCTTCCCTATTCCTGCAGTTTCAATTTCTCACATTCCTTCTATTTATTCTGTTCAAAAAACTGCTACCTTTATCCAACTAGAATCAGTAGCCTTTTCTGAGCATTGTGCTACTGAGCAATTTCCTATTCCTACCTCCACTGCTCATCATATTGATCCCCTATATGTCTTACCTAGTTCTAGGCAATCTCACATAGTTAGGAGGCCCCCGAGTTACCTCCAAGATTATCATTGCACACTGTCCACCTCCACTGCTAGTTCCCTTCACTCCTCTGGTATCACTTATCCATTATCTACTTATCTTTCTTACATGCACTTCTGTCTCTCTATTTCCTCCACCATTAAACCCATTACTTACCACCAATCTTTGCAGCATGATTATTGGAAGAAGGCTATGGAGACTGAAATACTTGTTTTAGAACAAAATCAAACTTGGGAACTTATTGATCTCCATTTTGGCAAGCAAATAGTGAGGTGCAAATGGGTTTATTGAATCAAGTATAAATCAGATGGCTCTATTGGAAGACATAAAGCATGCCTAGCAGCCAATGGTTACACACAAATTAAGGGTATTGATTACTTGGAGACCTTTTCTCCAGTTGCAAAAATGAGTACTATCAGATTGCTCTTGGGCATTGCTTCAACACAACAATGGATCCTGCAATAGCTAGATGTTAATAATGCATTTCTCCGTGGAGAATTGCAAGAAGAGGTCTACATGGATTTGCCTCTGAGGGTCCACTCCTTCAAGCCAAATCAAGTGTGAAGGCTTAGGAAGTCTCTTTATAGCCTCAAGTAGGCTATCAACCAATGGTTTAAGAAGCTTTCTTAAGTGCTCACTACCTCTGGTTTTTCTCAATCCCAAGTAGATCACTCACTGTTTGTCAAGAAAGGCCCTCGTTCCTTTATTGCCTTGTTGATCTATATGGATGATATGATCCTAATCGAGAACAATTTGGAGGAAATCAATTCTGTCAAGCACAAGTTGGATGATCTTTTCAAGATCAAAGACCTAGGAAACTTAAAAGTATTTCCTTGGTCTTGAGATTGCTCTAAGTGCTAAAGGAATTTCCTTATGCTAAAGGAAGTACACATTGGAATTGCTTTAGGATACTGGCATGCTGATAGTACCCGAGACCCAATGAATGATGGCCCAAAAGAATATGAGGGCACTCCCATTGCTAAGGATGACAGGCCCAAGAAAGTTACCAAATGACCTCAAGGATATGATGATTTCATCAATTGAGTGAAAGATTTTCTGTTAGGATTCCTTTATGAGATGTCATGAGTATTGTTATTTCAAGTGTTATGTTGTCACCCAATTATTGGGTTTGTTATTTTGTTTCTGTCCATTTCTGTTATTTTCTTCTTACGTGTGAGTAGTTATATAGAGATGTAATGAAAGGAATGAAGGCAAGAAGCATTATTCAGAAAACTCTTTTCACCCTTAATTCTGGAGGTACTTTTCCTGGCCTCTAATTCAGGAATATATTCCCTTTTACCTTACTCTAAAATCGACCCCTATCATCTTGGTGCTTTCATTGCATCTCCTCCATGGCAGACAACACCCGTTCTCAGGCCATTACTCGCCTTGAGGAGGCCGTTACCAGGCTCACCGAAAACCAGATTTCCCTCACCAGTAATCAGAGCTCCCTCCATTCCAAACTCGACGAGGTTATCAACCCCTTAGCCTCTCTCGAAACCAACCGCCCCCTATCCGATGCACAAAGTAGTCCCTGCCACTCTTCTTCCACTGCCCCTAAATGCACATGAAGCTAGATATCCCCTGTTTTGACGGTGCTGACGCCATGGGTTGGATCTTTAAGATCTCCCAATTTTTTTATTATCATGGCACACCAGAGGAGGAACGTATTCAAGTCGCGTTATTTTACCTTGAAGGCCCTGCACTTAGCTGGTTTCAATGGATGTTTCGCAATGGCCAAATTTCATCTTGGCCCGGCTTCTTACAAGCATTGGAGATGCGCTTCGCACCTTCCTTCTATGATGACCCTAAGGGAGCCCTCTTTAAGCTCACATAGTAAGGTACAGTCAACAGCTACTTATCTGACTTTGAGAGCTTAGCTAACCGCATAGTCGGTCTCCCTGCGACCTTCCTTTTAAGTTGTTTCATCTCGGGTTTATCTCCTGATATACGACGGTAAGTTCAAGCCCTTCATCCGCTCATGCTTATTCAGGCTGCTGCCCTCACAAAATTGCAGGAAGATAAGCTCAATGACACCAAACTTCCTTCACGGCCCAAGTTCAACCCTGTGCCACTCTCGGTTCCTCCTTTGGCCTTTGCTCCCCGCAGAAACAGCCACCGCTGCTACCAGCGCCTTCTAAGCCCACCTTTAAACGACTGACCCCTGCTGAGATGGCAGCATGTCACAAGAAGGGTCTATGCTACAACTACGATGAACGATTTGGTCCCAATCACAAATGTAAATCTCGATTTTTCCTGCTTATCGCCAACGAGGATGATGATCCAAACCTCATGGTGCCTCCAACATTAATTGAGGACGTACTGGCTCATGACCCTATTGATGAGGGCGGTTCTTCATCAGCCCAGATTAGCTTCAATGCTTTATTAGGGCAGTTGGCTCCTAAAACTTTATGGGTCACGGGCTCCGTTAATGGGTAAGAGGTGATTGTCTTAATTGATGGGGGCAGTACCCACAATTTCATTCAAGATAAAATGGTTCATTTCCTCCACCTCAAAGCCCAGCCTACTAGGCAGCTGAGTGTGATGGTGGGCAATGGTAGTGAGTTATTATGTAATCAGGTGTGTAAAGAAGTCCAGGTGGTCATACAGGGCCAATCTTTTAAGGTAGACTTTTATGTTATGGCCACTGGTGGTGCAAATATGGTATTTTGTGTCGAATGGTTAAAAGGGCTTGGTCTAGTTGTGATTGATTACAATCTCTTACTTATGAAATTAATGAAGGGTAACCAGTTGGTAAAACTTAAGGGCTGATCCGAGTTCAGCCTAAAGGAAATAACCCACCACCAAGTCAAATGTCTTATCAACACCAACCGCACAACAGCCTACTTCCACATTCAGATGGGAGCAGACTTGAATCACCTCTCTGATACGACCGCCACCCCTCCCCCATTACCCTCTGCCCTTCAACAATTGCTTGAACACTACATAAACCTATTTCAGCAGTCAAAAGTCTTACCACCCTCACGACCCACAGATCACATTATCCACCTGCTTCCAAATGCAGAACCAGTGAACGTTAAACCCTATCGCTACCCGTTTTTCCAAAAATAATAGATCGAAAAGCAAGTCAATGAGATGCTGCTCAAAAGGATGATTCAACCAAGCAGAAGTCCTTTTTCCTCACTGGTATTGCTAGTCAAAAAGAATGATGGCACTTGGCTATTTTGTGTTGACTATCGCACTCTGAATGCAATCACAATCAAAGATCACTTCCCAATACCCACTATTGACGAGCTTCTGGATGATTTGGGTAAGGCTAGCTAGTTTTCAAAACTAAACCTCGTTCAAGGATTTCATTAGATACGAATGTGCCCTGAAGACGTCCCTAAAACAGCCTTTCGGACTCACCAGGGCCACTATGAATACAGAGTCATGTTGTTTGGCCTTTGTAATACCCCCTCCATTTTTCAGGCCACAATGAACGATCTATTCAAACCGTTCCTCCGTAAGTTCGTGCTCGTGTTCTTCGACGATATCTTAATTTTCAGTAAGCATTTCGATGAACACTTGGGACACCTTAAGCTGGTTTTCAACACATTACAATGAGGTCAATTTTTTCTCAAGCTTCCCAAATGTGTATTTGACCAGAGAAAAATCGAGTATCTGGGCCATATTGTTTTTGTTGACGGGGTTGATCTAGAACCATAAAAAATCCAAGCAATGCAGGACTGGCCTGTGCCAAATTCTCTCAAATCATTGCGTGGCTTCCTTGGCCTTATTGGGTTTTATCGCCAATTTATAAAAGATTATGCCAAGATTGCCTCGCCCTTAACAGCTCTTCTTCATAAAGATCAGTTCAAATGGTGTTACGCATCGCAATTAGCGTTCGAGCAGCTCAAGTCAGCCATGACCAAGGCCCCTATTCTAGCTCTTCCCGATTTTAGATTTGCCATTTGTCATAGAAACGGATGCTTTGGGAACGAGCATGGGAGCGATTCTGATACAACACAATCATCCAATTGCTTATTTTAGTAAGCAATTCTGTCCCAAATTAATGCATTCCTCCTCATATATAAGGGAGCTTCATGTTATCACTATTATTGTGAAATGTTGGCAGCAGTACCTGCTTGGTCATTCTTTCACCATTCTCACTGATCACAAGAGCTTGAGGGAATTGAGGTGCCAATCTATGCAGACCCCTGAGCAACATATTTATCTTGCAAAACTGATCGGCTATGATTATACCATTCAATATAAATTAGGTAAGAGCAACACCGTAGTTGACGCCTTGTCTCGCGTCTATGACCAATCTACTGATGCGTGTAGGATACTTACTATGCCCCGGTATCAGTTTTTAGACGACCTTAAGAAGGAGTTGGCACGCAATGAAGACTTTGTTGCCTTGACACAAGCAGTCCAATAATGCCCTGAAGCTTATCCCAATTTTAAATTCTCCAATGATTTGCTGCTCTATAAGGGACGTATCTAGATTAACAAAGGCAACCCTTTCATTCCACTTTTGTTGGAAGAATGTCATAAATCACCATTAGGGGGTCACACCGGGCTTGCTAAGACTCTTAGTAGGCTTCACGAAAATTTCTTCTGGCAAAGGATGAAGCAAGATGTTCACTAATACATTTTACAGTGCTCAGATTGCCAACACACAAAATATGTCCCTAAAAAATCCCCTGGTTTACTGCAACCTATCCAGCCTCCATCAAAACCATGGGAGGAAATGGCATTGGATTTTATCACAGGCTTACCATCCTACCAAGGTTCCACTGTGATTTTGTTGTCATGGACCAATTTTCAAAGGGTGCCCACTTCGGAATGCTGCCTACCCATTTCACAGCCTACAAGGTCACTCGACTCTTCATCGACATGGTTTGTAAACTTCATGGATTCCCTAAGAGTTTAATCTCAGACAAGGACTCGGTTTTCATGAGCCGATTCTGGAAGGAGCTCTTCAAACTGAATGGGACCAAGTTACGTATGAGCACCGCATATCACCCACAAAGTGATGGGCAAACTGAGGTGTTAAACCTGGTATTGGACCAGTATCTACGAGCATATGTGCATCATAAACCCTCTTAGTGGGGAAAATTTCTGAGCTTAGCAGAATGGTGTTATAACACCACTTGTCATTTTGCAACCGGTTTGACTCCATACCAGGTGACTTACGGGAAACCATCGCCTAACATTCCTCAATACATAGCTGGTTTCTCCTCTGTGGAAGCTATTGATTCTTTACTTTCTTATCACAAGGACATACTTGAATTCCTCAAAAAGAAACTCCAGAAAGTTCAGCGGCAAATGAAAAAGGGTGCTGATTCACATCGCAGAGACGTTAAGCACACTATTGGAGATTGGGTCTATGTGAAGCTTCGACCCTATCGACAGACTTCTATCTCAGATACTAATTATCCAAAGTTGAGAAAGAGAAACTATGGACCATATCAGGTAACTGAGGTGATTGATTCGGTTGCTTACTGCTTAGCTCTACCCGATATCGCAAAAATCTATCTAGTATTCCACTGCTCCTTACTGAAGCCCCACCATGGACCAATATAGTCCCAGCAACCTATTCCAGCCGAGGTCTTAGATGGCAAACCAATTATTCAGCCTCTTTATCCTAGACTGTAAGTGGGACTCCTCTGCTGACCCACCAAGAAGGTTAATTTTGGTGCAATGGATGGGCTTACAACTTGAAGACACAACTTGGGAAGACTGAGGTGAATTGCAAGCTTCTTACCACCTTGAGGACAAGGTGTTTCCCCAAGGAATAGGGGATGATAGTACCCGGGACCCAATGAATGATGGCCCAAAAGAATATGAGGGCACTCCTATTGCTAAGGATGGCAAGCCCAAGAGAGCTACCAAATGACCTCAAGGATGGGATGATTTCATCCATTGAGTGAAAGATTTTCTGTTAGGATTTCTTTATGAGCTGTCATGAGTATTGTTATTTCAAGTGTTGTGTTGTCACCCAATTATTGAGTTTGTTATTTTGTTTCTGTTCATTTCTGTTATTTTCTTCTTACGTGTGAGTAGTTATATAGAGATGTACTTAAATGAGTGAAGGAAGAAACATTATTCAGAAAACGCTATTCTCCCTTAATTCTGGAGGTACTCTTCCTAGCCTCTAATTCAGGAAGATATTCTCTTTTCCCTTATTCTAAAATCGAACCCTATCACATGCTCGCTTGCAAGCCTGCTTCTACTCCAATGGCATCCAATTTGCACCTCCATAAGCATGATGGTAACCCTAATCCAGATGTTCCCTCCTACAAAAGACTCATCGGCAAGCTATTATAACTGACTACCACAAGGCTAGATATCACTTCAAGGTAGCTACCAAAATTTTAAGATACCTCAAAGGTTCACCAGGATGTGGTCTTTTCTTCCAAGCTGGCTCTAAGCTCCAACTCAAAGGTTTCAGTGATTCATATTGGACCTCTTGCCCGGATACCTACAGATCCATTATTAGTTATTGCATTTATCTTGACAATTCACTTGTTTCTTGAAGATCAAAGAAGTAAAAAATTATGTCTTGGTCCTCATCATAAGCTGAGTACCATGCTCTAGCATCTGCCACTTTGAAATTCAATGGCTCATATACCATACCTTCTTTAAGATTTCAATTATACTTAGTTAAAACAGTTGGGCCACGTGGCATTCAGTTGGTTAGTTCAGCTAGACTATTGCTCTCTGTATAATTGGTGTATATAAGCCATCGAATCAAAATCAGTTCTTTACATTTCTATTACTTCCACTTATTTTTTTTTTCTATTGTATTCTTTCTTTTTATTTTCCTTCCATAATATCAACAAAGTTTAAGAGCTCGTCCAAATAAATAACATGGAATTTGCCTATTATATATAGCACTAAAGTTCACGTCCAGAAGTAATCCAAATCCTTTGTGTATGCATCGGGGTGCTCCATTTCATATTTGAATTTTGAAGTATGAAGATGTTGATGTGGCACGGTGATTCCCTTGGTAATGATGATTCAGCATTGCTATTCTTCATGAAATTGTTTTCGTGAAATATTCACGAGCATAATATTCAATAGCAATTATTCATTCATGTGCAACTCACATATTTAGGGGCTAATAAAATGTAAGAAGAATTGGCTAAATTACATCATTTTGTATTTGTATATCGTTCTATAAATTTAAATTTGTAGTATCTAACATTATTCATGATGATTTATCATAGTGAACTTCACGTGCTTAGTGGCAATAATTCAATAAATGGCGTGTATTCAATAATAAGACTCATGGTGATTTTTTTAAAAAAATGTTAGTAACATATTTTTTAAATATTTTTTAAATATTTATTTTATTATTAATTTAAAAATAAGTGTTATTAATATTTTTTAATAATTTTTTTAAGTGTACAAAATAAATTAATAATAAAATAAATATTTAAAAAAAGTGTTGCTAATTCCTCAATTTCTAAATATGGGATTGCCTAAGGCTAAGAAAAATGTTCCATTTATTTTAAAACACGCGTAAGGTTTTTTATAAGGATTAAAAGGGCTATTAATATCTTCAATTTTAAGGAAATATAATTACATTTGAATAAATTTCATCCCATAAAAAACCACTTAAACATATCATTTTATTAATGCTTTCTCTCATTTTATTTAGTGGATATATTAAGAAACAATTATAAAGTTAAAAAAAATAATGCATTTTTAATTTTTTAAAGTAACAAGTAAAATAAAACAAAATTTATTCTTTAAAACATCATATAATTTTTAAATTTTTTATATAAACCCCCTTATATTTAAAAGTCGCATTAGCAATGACAAAATCATAATGTCTGGAGGGGAGCATATGCTCCCCATGAATTTTTTTAAAGTAACTAGTGTTGTTAAAAAAAATCTAAAAGATTTAGGTGTCCCCAAAGAAATCATATTATCCTTTTTTAAACCTAACATATTAGTAAGGTTTTCTCAATCCTTTACATTAAATTAACAAAATCACAAGAGTGAAGACACTTCTTCCCCAACCCCTTTCATGCTCCTTAACATCAATCTAGCCCTTCCTTTCCTTGATCATAGGTACTCATTACTTTTTTTATTCTCATTTTGAAATTTTTTAGGCATGAAGTTTCCATTTTTACTTTAAGACAATAGTGAAGCTTTTAATTTCCTATGTAGTCATTGTTTATTTTGTTTGTCTCAATTATTTTTCCCCAATTTAGATAGCATATTTCTTATATATTTTCTTTTAATTCTCTAACTTTTCTTCCATGATCTCTTTTTGTGGTGTTGAAACTTATAAATATCTAATTTTTCTCTTTGTATGTCTTTCATGCTCCTAATTTTTGCTTTCATGGTTTGAAATTATTAATATTTAGATAAAGTGATGAAGCAATATGATGTTAATTATAGGGTATGTCAGTATGGATACATTTTTTAAAAGAAAAATAATTTCTCAAAATAATGTTCTTAATAAATTTATATTATAAATTTTTATAATTGCTAATGCAGCGGGTGACAATAAAATCCATTAATTTTTAATCCATTCAATCCATTTATATTAAAACCAATCCAATCCATTCAATTAAAATGATATATCTTATTGGATTGGATCTAATTGATTAAATTTAATTATGGATGGTTAGTTATCCAACCAAAACATGTATTGGATATCCAATGGATATCCAATTAAAACCAATCCAATGGATATCCAATATATTTTATGTTTTTTAATAGAGAGAAACATATTTTAGAGAGAGAATAAATTTTTTTAGAGAGAAAAATATTTTTTTTAAATGAGTAGTTTGGATATTCATCCATCCAATCCATTAAAATAGATTAATGGATGGATTGAATATCCATCCATAAAATTGGGTCATGGATGGATTGGATAATATTAAACATTTTGTAATGGATCTTAAATGGATTAATGATTTATTTTGAATCCATCCATTACAATCCGATCCAAAATTAAACCAACTCATCCATTTGACACCTGCTTCCCCCAACCTTTGGAGCTTGGCTCCACCACTGCACATTAGCCCCCCACTAATTCGGAATGAACAAAACTTGACTTCAACCTTTTACTCTAACCCTTGTTTCCAATCTTATTTAATCTCCTTCTATGTGTCTATTAACTAAATTAAATGGTGTTGAAAGTAACAAATGAAGGGAGATTAAATGGGGTCAGAGCCAATAGTTAGAGCCAAAGGTTAGAGCCAAATTTTGTTCATTCGGAATCAAGTTAAGTCAGACCACAAAGATATAAATATCTCTCAGCACTGATTTTTTTCATTCACAAGACTCAAACTCTAGACCTTACTTAAGGGGAACAAATGCCGAGCCACTTGATCCAACCAAGCGTTAGTCATATATTTTTTAAATTGATGGATTACTAAAATGTTTTTTTTTTTTGGTGAAAATTGTTGCTAGAATTATTTGGCATTTTTTTTTTATCTTTGAATAGATGAGTGAATCTCATTACTTTAACTTATCTAACATTCAAAATTCTCACTGAATTTTGTCTTAACTTTTTTTTTTAAAACTATATAGCATTACTCTAAGGCTTAATGACTTGAGATGCCCTTACAACATCATCACATTCACTTATGCAAGTTTGCGTGAAGCAATGTTTTTAAAATTAGGTGAATTAGTGAGATGAACAATTTATCGTTTAGTTAGTTCAATCAGTTTAACCAATAGTCAAACTGCTACTATTATAATATATAAATAAAAAAAGTTTTTAGTAATTTGCATAAAATTATCATAGGTTCAAACTTTTAATATAAAGTTTAAATCCAAGTTTCAACTTTCAATATTAACTTTATTCACATAGAAAAGAGTGATATGTTACTAAGTTTTAAAAAAGAAATGTATATACTTTAAAAAAAATGAAATCTTGCACGGGAACAAAGTCCCATATTTGTTAGAGCATAAATGGAAAAAATCAAAATGAGCAATTTATTTGTAAAAAATTTGTAGTTGCTAACTTGCTATTGCAAAAAATAAGAAAGTTTTAGCTGTAACTGAGATCAATCGAATTAATCTCTAAACAATTAAATTTCATTCTTTGTTATGCATTTTTCTGAATGGTTTATTATTGCATTCTATGTACATTTTGTATGAAAACCATGACGCTAATGAGTGGATCAATGTTGGCAATGAAGTGTTTCCACTATGTTTAAATTAATAGCTAAGGAGTCAAGTGCTTCGGCTATTTTACCAAACAGTTATTGTTGGTAAAATTATTTATCAAAATGTTATTTTTTTAAAATTATTTATCAAATTACCATTTTTTTAAAATTATTTATCAAAATATCACTATTTTGAAACTATATATCAAATTGTCACCATTTTATCCTATGTGACATTTTTTTTAATATTTTATGGCCACCTGGGATGCGCCAAGTAAGATGGCGCGTCCACGTAGGTTGCGCCAACACGCGTGGCGCAACCTACGTAGATGCGCCATCCTACTTGGCGCATCCCAGGTAATTAGCTTGAATACGCCAAGCTTGTTGGCGTAACTCCCTAAAAAACGTCATCTAGTTGCGTATTCTACTTACAGCCGTGTCAAAATAACACATGGCTGTGTCTCCCAGAATGCATCAAATAGAAATGTTTTGAGAGTTAGACAGGGTCCTGTCTAACTCCTTAATCGCTCACAGGACCCTGTGAGAGCCAAAATGATTATGTTTTACATAGAAAATGATAAGTCTTTACAATTTGTCATTTTTAATGTGATAAATCTCATTAAATATACAAAAATAAAGACGATAATAGGGATGTATTTTAAAAAAAATGCTATTTTTGATTTTCTTCTTCTTTTTTGTGTATGTTACTGCATTATTTCAAACATTTATTTGGTGAGTAGGAAGCCGATCATGTCCCTCCCAATTTTGAGGAGTGACATTTTGTTATTATATTTTTAGTTAACGCAGAAGGACATAATGTTTGTTATAATTAAACCAACAGTTCAAAATATTCGAATTGGAGTGAAAATTTTGACAGAGTTTTCCCTAAATATTGGATCTCCCTAAAAGCACATGAACCTGTTTAATTCAACCAGTTACAAAGATCATTAATAAAAACTAAAATTAAGCAAAAAACATATTTAATCTAACAAGGGAATCAAAATCACAATAGAAAGTTATCAGTTATACAAAACTACTAAATATAACATTACATTATCAGATACACTAATGACATATATAATATACACGTCAATGAGATGGGCCCGCATCAGAATGTGATAGCCTGTGAGAGGGATCGAAAGAAGGACCTGACTGTGATGAGTATGGTGGGTAACCTGGTGGCGGAAAAGGATATGGTGGGTAATCATGTGGTGGGTAAGGATATGAGGGGTAACCTGGTGGCGGGTAAGGATACGGTGGGTAAGGGTATGATGGGTATGGGGGGGTGATATGTAGGTGGTAGCTGAGTGGGTGGGTATGTAGCAGTGGTAGGAGGCTGAGTCATGTGCTGGATGGTAGAGCTGAAGTCCTCGGTATGTCGAAGCCGAGTCCGAGTGCTCGCAAATCCTGCCCTCCGTCTACGCCGCGTTCCCTGTTAACTGGACTACTCGGGCGGCCCTGAAATGTCATCTGCTGCTGGAGCTGGACGCAAATGTTCCATTGTAATGCGGTCATGCTCCTGCAATGAGTGTAGGATCTGTGTAGTAGCTTCTCGAGCGGCAGTGTCAGTAGTTAAACTGAATAAATGCTCTGCAATGTCCGCCTAAGAAACAGACATAAATTATTTCATTAGACTGAATACAAAATACATATAGTTACTAGTAAATTAGTAAAGAGTTTACCGCATTTCCAATAGATACACTAGTGGGAGACATCCAACGTCTGGTAATTCTTTTATACCAATGCAAGTACTCAGAACGCGAACTGAGGGGTGCGAGCAATGAGATTCCCCTAACAAACTTCTCCCATTGACTATCCCATGTGGATATGTAAACAACATGTGTAGCTGACCAATCTTCATCATGCCTACCTACTAGTGTAACTGAGTGCAAACTGTTAAGTTAGAGCGATCTCCGTGGTATGGGCTGGTCAAGCCCAAACTGGCGCATCACTCGGTCTGACTGGTGCTACTCAACAATGTGAAAACATATGAGAAGAACCACTGCTAGTGCTATGTCCCTAGCAGCCACATAAAAAGGTGGGAGTGATGCCACCTTCTCATCTGTGTATGGTTGTCATATAATCTGTAAAAAATGAGATGCACACAAAATTAAGACGGCAATTACAAAAGTAAATATTCATACGAATGTAAAATAAGACATACCTTATCATTCTTCAATTGATCAAAGATCTAGCGATAATATCCAAGGACGCCGATCACAGTATCACTCAACACTTTATGCTTGCGTCACCTATTTGTAAATGAAAGTATTATAAACGTCAGTTATAAATATTAACAAAGTGATAGAACAAAGTAATGTAAAGAAATGATACGAAGTAGAAACTTACTCCCATCTTAAGGGACGTAATTGACCACGATCAGAACCATAGAACACATCCGGTTCAACATGGTCAGCTAGTGTAGGGGCAAGCTGGGGGAATCTGTATCATGCACAATACTGCAATAAGATGCACGCCCCTCAGATCTCGCGTGCCTTGTAGTCCGTAGCTTTACAAAGCTCTCTATACAAGTACGCCAGAACTGCAGACCCCCAGCTATATGTCCCGGCAACAGCAAAGTCCTCCAACAACAGAAGGATAATCAAGTGCACAAACTTACCAGAATGATTGGGGCATAAGAAACCCCCAATCAACCAAAGTATGTAATATCGTGCACGCTATTGCAAGTACTTATCATCGTCATCTTTAGAGACTGGAGTAACACTCAGCTGCCACAGGTATGTCATATCTATGCGTGCACCATATATGAGCGAGGGAATCTCATCAATCCCTAATAACTGAACACATAGATCAAGCCAATCAGTCCTATGGGTAAGGCCAGTAACTGAAGTGTCGTCAATAGGAAGACCTGATATGATACCGATATCCTCCAACGTAATGGTGCACTCTCCGGTAGGCATGTGAAATGTATGAGTTTCTAGGTACCATCTCTCAACCAACGCAGTGATCAAGGAGTGATCAATGCTGTAATAGCCCATATGGGCAACCCGCAGGAAGCCAGCCTGCTGTAGATACGGAAGAATTGGAGCAGGGGGGTCCATATGTTTTGTCTTCTGAGCACGTCTCACACGCAGGTGCCGGTCCTCATGTCTCTGTCATACATGCTGAGAAACATGATACTCCTGCAACTCCAATATCGAGCCGTCTTCTAGTCCGGGGTTTACACGGAATGCCATCTATCAGCTGTATGCCAAACAATAACAATTAGTGTGATAATATGATTACTATAAGTTGATATGACTATATGATTACTATACTAAAATATAATATGAGAAATGAAGTGCACGTTGATAATCAACTAACATATATTAATAGGGGCAAGAATACAATATCATAAATCAGTGATACAAAACAATACAACTCCAAAATGCACAATGATGGTTGGCTAATACAAGATTCTGACAAAGACAATAGGCCTAGATCAACTAGATGGTCCCACTCCATCATCCCTCAAGGAACTCGATTCACTGACACGACATGTGCGAGAGTTATGTCCAAGTTGATGGCATCTTGTACACGTTTGTCCTACCCCTGCTTCGCGCCAATCCATCTCATTCTTGACTCGGGTTGATTTTGGTCAACCTTTAGATCTAAGTAATGTACGATCTGGCACCAAAGTTATGTCAGGACCTGCAGGCCACCATGGTTCAGCCCAAACCGGTTCAAAATCAAACTCGTATGCTCTGTAAATGCTCTTCATCCTGTATACCCTATGCACATATCAGAATGGGTCAATTGTCACAGAAGCACACGCAGCAATTGCATGGGAGCATGGAAAATGCAATGCTTGAAACACCCCATAGTTACATCGACCTTCTTCCAAGTTTAAAGTATAAGAAATTCCACTATGTTGTGTTACAGGGTTAAAAGCCTCTTCAATCATGAACCTTGTATTCTTTCTGTTGTACCGGCGAACTTGGTGTGAACTGGCCTTTGCCATGTTGACTCTCCAATGCTTCAATAAGTCATCACTCAATTCCTGCCCAAATGTCATCAAATTCGCATTTGCCTCATCTTTTCGGTTGACAAAATATTCTACTAACTTCGTATATGTCAACTGAACCAATGCAGTTATATGTAGATTTATACTACCCTTCAAAACTCCGTTGATGCACTCTGACAAATTGGTTGTCATATGACCGAATCTACGACCACCATCATATGCCAAACTCCATTTTTCTTTTGGAACTGCATTAATCCAATTTGTCATCTCCGTAGTAGCTGTCAACTTCTCTAGTCTAGCATCAAACTTTATTGCAATTAGTTCATACCCTAATACAACAAATGAATTGAGTTTATATTAGCAACTCACTATTCTTATCATAATATAGATTACAAGTTGAAAATTTTAAGTACCTGTGTTAATCAAAAATATTTTCTACTTCTTATTCTGGAATTTGGAGTTAAAATTGGAACCAATGTGCCGTATGCAGAAGACATGATACGCATTCGGCGGCTGCCATCCAAGATTTTCATTTGCCACTAAATGTAAGATGTCTCGATATCGATCAGAGATCAAACACAAACCCTCTTGTTGCGTGACATGCAACCTTAAGTGGGCTAAGAACCAACTCCAGGCATCCTTGGTCTCCCCCTTCACAATGGCAAATGCAATTGACAGAGGTTTTCTATCTCCATCTTGAGTTGTTGCAATCAACAACTTATGACAATATTTGTCATACAAATAAATGACATCATTCTAAACAATGGGCTTGCAATATTGGAAGCCAGCAACACATGATTTAAATGTCCAAAATAATCGACGAAAGACTCTTTTCGAACGATCAAGTCGGTTATTCACAAAACATTCTTCGTCTTGCAACTCCACCATTGTGCCTTCCAAGTCTCTTCTCATAGCCGCTAGCCATCTGGGCAACACCTCGTAAGATTTGTCTCAATCCCCAAAAACATTCACAATGGCCAATTGTTTTGCCTTCCAAGCTTTTTGTTATGAAACTTGGTAACCGAATTGGCTTCGAATCCGTTCAATAATTAAATATACAGGTGCATCCGGTTTTGTTCTAACTAACTCCAAAATGTAAGAGCAAATCATACGAGAGTCCAACTTACGGTGATCTAATGACACAGCTGAATTTACGTAACTATGAGGTCCATTATATTTTGTAATCTGTCGTGTATTCGACCTCTTGCTCTGTATGGTCCTAAGTCTCCAATTACATCCTTCATCAAAACTAGGGCACTTAGCAGTAAATCTTTGTGAATCAAAATATTCAATCTTGTACTCTTGATGCCTGTGAATCGAATAATATTTGAGGGCCAACTTCACAGCATCTTTTGATGGAAATTGCAAGCCAACATAGAATTCATCATTGATGCTCCAAGTCCCATGACTATCTAATTTAGGCAAGTTATCAGGATTACTCAATGCATCCCAGTTGATTTGAGAAAACTGAGAGCATAGTAGCACAAACACAAATTCACGTCCTCGAGGCATAAACATGGATTGAGGAGCAACCGACAATGGAACTTGTAAATTTTCATCGGCATCAAAGTTTTCTGCCTCTATGTCAGTGTCTGAATCATCACCCTCAGCTACTTGTTCTTTATCTTCACTTATCTCCCATACTGCATCTCTGACAAGTGGGTTATCAGCTTCAACCATTGCACCACCAATAACAATCATATTGCATAGTTCAACTTGATTAGAAGGACCAACTTGAGCTTCGGTTTCACCAGGAGCTTTAACATGCTCTTCCTGCCCACTTGTTTCTACCTCAACATACAACTCCATCGACGCCATGTTCGGAGTTTGACAGAAGGAATCTATCATATACTTTACATCGTCATCGTCTTATAATGGAAGACCTACCCATCTCCATGAATTGTAGCATTATGGACACCGATAGATAACCTTTGACACATGTTGGTTTGCTTGGAGCCTCAATTTTGAATGGATCTTATTTTTCAATCCATCCAAAGTCATATTGGTTGTGATCACAATAGGCCTAGGAGGAGGACCTTAATACATGAGACCTTTTTCACCATCATACATTGTCCCATTGAAGTAAATGTGCACATTCAGGGGTTTTGCCATATTAATTTTACTTCTGAACAATAACAATCCAATACATATATATTCAATATACACTTGTCAATTAAAATAAAATTGCACACATAACAATTAATTTATATTATTATTATTTTACATACAAATAACTTATTAAGCCCTACTAATTTGAATTAAACTACACTTATTTATTTAAACCATGTCAAGTACTTAAGAAAAAAAATTTATCCTATTATTTTATGTACAGAATACTTCATACAAATCAAAATACATATCTTATTAATCACACTATTAATTAGTCAAGGAAAATTAATTAAAGACGTCGAAATACGTATACAATAACATAAATGTATAATAAAATAATTGAGCACAAATCATTAACAAAAAATTCAAACATTGAAAGAGAGACTTACATATAAGGCATACGATCTGAATTTGATCACCGATAGAGATCTAAACACCACTTTAGTGAGAATTGAGTTTGTTTAGAGAGTTGAGAGCGTTTAGAGAGAATAAATTTGTAAAGAGATAGTGAGAAATGAGAAAATGGAAGCCTTGTCACGGAAAAGGTGGGGGGTTGTGAATATATACACATGTTGCGCCAACACAATTGCCACATTCAAGCTAATTACGCCACCCTTGTTGGCATTTTCAAAGGAAATGTATCAAGTAGGATGACGCATCCACGTAGGTTGCGCCACGCGTGTTGGCGCAACCTACGTGGATGCGCCATCCTATTTGGCGCATCTCAGGTGGTCAGAAAATATTAAAAAATACCACATAAAATAAAAGAATGACAATTTGGTATATAGTTTTCAAACAGTGACATTTTAATAAATAATTTTAAAAAAATGATAATTTGATAAATAATTTTTAAAAAAATAATATTTTAGTAAATAATTTTATCAACAGTGACAATTTGGTAAAAAAACCTAAGTGATTCGATATATATAACAAATATAAAATTTATAAATTTGAAAGTCGGTTGGACAAGAATTATATCTAACTGTTACAAGGGTTTACATTAACCTTTATATACAAGGCACTCCAATCAACATTAGTATAATAAATTAGGGTATATTATCTTGAGATTGATTTAATCTCTTAAATTATTCTCTCTCTAAAAATAACACTCTAAAAATAACACATGTCATTCTTAATTTTTTTTAATTTCAAATTTCAAATTTATTTTATCTTTTTAATTCATTATGCATATTTTTTTTGTATTTTTAATAATTTTAAATATTTTTATATTTTTTAGATTTTATCTAAATAAATAAATTATACATTTTTATAATTTTTAATATTTTTCTATTTTAATCTACATTTTTTAAAATTCTATCTAAAATTTTAAAAATCCATAAAATATACATGATACTTGCTAATTAAAAATTAAAACCATGTCAATGTATCAGACGCAAACTGAATAGAACAACAAAGCAAGTAATATAAACCGTATATAATGATCCCACACCTAATAAATTTACAATTTAATGCATATCCACGAACTTTCTTTCAATAAATCAAGAAAAATAGGATTGAAAAAATATTTGATTCTGATCGTTGTTTATCTTTTCCTGTCACTTTCTGGATACATACATACATACATATATATATATATATATATATATATATATATACCTAAACCAACAAAAAATCATCTAATATTTATTTCATCTGCATCTTGATTCTTCTCTTTCCTAAAGATCAACCAAGTAATTAAGAAACGGCGCGTTATAATTAATTCTAACTTAAAATCTAAGAAAATTTTGGGGGAAAAAGAAAGGGTAAAGTGAGGAAAGTTTAGTGAATTTACAAGTTCAAATGTCTCACCAATACAGACTGCAACAGTTGAGTGTATTGGAAAATAGCTTTGAAGGTTGCAACATTGGAAGAGTAAAATAGGTGAAACATAAAAGTTTATCTAAATATATAACCAAATCTAATGAAAAATGATTTAAGTTATACATAGTTTAAGTTGCAAGGACAATAGTGGGTGTCTTTTAACAATTAGGTCAATTTCAACGATAATTAATTCATAATTCTAAACATAACACAATAACCTAATGTTAATCTTCATATTGGGATCTAATTACTAAATTTTTCTTTTACTGCATATAGAGTGATGTTTTGGACCAGTATGCCAGATCTTGGGCCCAACAGAAGCGGTCCAACTTAGCTTGCCCAATAATAGTTCTAGTCTATTTTAAATCCTAATAGAATCTTTTGTTTAACGAGGATTATTAGGATTATATCTCCTTATAACTACCAAACTTCTATTTACAGGAAAACATATATATCTAAAGATATTACTTCCTTAACAAATAATCACACACTATAAATATAAGATTTAATCACTTAAGTGCATTTATTTCATACTCTCTCATCTTAGTACAAATCATAAATTGATAATCAGAATACCTTGTAGGTATATCACATCCTCTCTTTTATTATTGCACAAAGAGGAGTTACCATATCCAACCACTCTCAACCGTTTGGAGTGTGATTAAATATACTCTCTTATCTCAATTTTGATCAAGTAACAAGTTAGATGTGTGAAAATGGTAGAATACCAAATAAATAGTTATGTATAAGAGTCAATTTGGATTGATTTCAATTAAAATGTTACAAAATACTAATTAAACTGAGTAAACTTGTTAAATGGAACAAAATAGTGATTAGATTCTATTTCTTTATGTTGAAAATTTAAGTATGAGTGTTGAAGTTTCATATTTGTAAAGAATATATTAAGTGAAGAGTATATAAGTAGGAAGACCCATAAACTCATTACCTTAAGGTTTTGAATTAAGATATGACGTCAAACTTATTATTTTGATTTCTCACTTAGCTTATTAATAAATATCTCCTCTACTATTAAGCTCCTCCTAGGGATGGAAACAGGTCAGGTCAGGTCAGGCTTCACCCTAAACAGGTCAGGCCTGTGTTACAAATATTTGGCCTGAGCCTGACCTGTTACCTGTCAAAGGCTTTTTTTTGGGCCTGACCTGACCTGTTTAAGAAGCCTGACCTGACCTGAAGCCTGTTTAGAAGCCTGATTTATATTAAGGCCTCTAAATAGACCAACAGACTAAAGCCTTCATATAGGCTTCAAATAGGCCTAAACCTTTAAATAGTCCTTAAAAGGCCATTGAAAAAAAATAGAATATAATTTTATAAATAAATATAAATAAAAGTAGCTTAATAGCAACAGGCTATTGAGTAAGTCGTGTCGACCTCTTAAATGAAACAGGCTTTTAAAAAAAGTTTGAGTCCTTCATTTTCTAAACAAAGCAAGTCAAGTCTAAAAAAAGTGCGCAGTGGCCCCCGACAAATCGGTACTTATTTCCATCTCTAGCTCCTCCTATGATCCAACACTTTAATGTATTGTTTAGTTAAATTTAGTTTGATTATTCCAGCACATTACCCCTACGAACAAGAACTCACAGACCCTTGTCACACAACATAGTGACAACATAGCCAATCATATGGATCGAAATCACACGAATTTTTATTAGCTAATCCACCTTGGCGCAACCTGTGCCGCCGAATCTGGTCAAACAATAAATCTGTAATTTTTTAGAGACCTCTTAAGAGTTTATTTGCAGGAAAGGGAGAAGTGTTCCGGCACTTTTCCTGATCTACCACTTAACATACACAATAGCTGCTTTTCCATCCTTGTCTCCTCAAGGTTGCCTTTGGCTCTGCTACATATTAACATGTCATTCAAATAAATATCATTAAATAAAATTATATTTGCCTCTATCATTATAAGAAAGAAAGCATCTCACGTAATGAGAGACAGCTAATTAAGAAAGTAGTACTTTAATTCCTATTTTTCTAAATAGATTATGTTAAAACCATGATCGACTAAGAAGTAAAAATCAAGGGTGGCTCCTTCCTTGTCTAATTATTTCTGATATAGTAATACTCTTTATAAAGTAATTATTTATTTTAGTCCCCTAAAAATATATACAAACATCACATTAGTCTCCCATTTATCATTAACAACAAATTGGTTCTATAATAATAATAATAATAATAATAATTAATATCATCAATTTTTTCCTTCAAGACTAATTTGACATCATTTCAAAAGCTAATTTGATATAACATATATCTTTGACTAATTTGATATATATTTATAAATAAAGAACTAATGTGATATTACATATATTTTTAAATGACTATAATAGATATTTATTCTTAATATTATAATTAGGGTGAAGTTAGAGTTAAATTTATGAAATAGCCAAACTATAAATTGTTCAGAGTTTTGACAGCAGCTTAGCTTTGCCTTAAAATGGTTGAATTGGAAATGTCTCACTTAAGAAAATACAACTTCAGTACCACACGAGGTCAGTGGTTCCACACTGCGTATTTTTCTTTGCTTCCTATTGGTCATCATTCACACTTCATAATTGGGAATTGCTTTTTCCCACTTTGCTTCCTCGAGCATTAAGAAAGCCCCACTAATAATCAGTCACGTAATCCTACTTGGACAAGCAAAAATAAAAGCCCCACCAGTAATCACTGTGATCCTTATTTAGATGAAAAATGATTATTTTATACTTTTAAAAAAAAGTATAAGTATTATTCACATTCTTTTTAAGAAATGTAATTGAGTAAAAAGATAATAAAAAAATATGTATAATAAATAATATTAAATAAAATATAAAAAATATATATATATTATTTAATATAAAAATATAATAATTGTATTTAGATATGCATGTAGGTCTATTACTCCATTATTGTTATTGGGGTCGTAGCTCATTTTTATCAGTTAGCAAGGTTTATTTCTGGACTTTCAGGGGAAAAAACCAAAAACAAAAGGCTTCTTTCAGGACATCAACGCCTAAAGGTGGGACTTGGGCCGCAAACGATAACCACATCCAATGAGCCTCTTTTAAATTGTCAAACAAGAAAATGGAAATTGGATTCTACCATCATGGATTAATCAATTCCGGTTAGCTCTATGTTTATTGTTTTCGGTGTAATTGTAAATTTCTTTATTTTATATCGAGATTCTTATAAATCATGAAACGTTTATTAATTAGCTTTTTTATGAAGCCTATCAATTATAACTATTAATTAATAAATGTTTGATAATTGTTTGTCCATCTCAACTAGTGCTTATGGGAATATTTATAAATAACACATTAACAACAAATTCTGTCAAAATTCTTTGATTAACTTAATTGACACGATCTACTTTTATCAATTGTGATAACTGTTATTAGTTGTTAATCTCACGCCTAACTAGTGATTATCATGTCAATGTGTTATGATTTGACGGTCAGGAAAAGACCATCAGATCCCCCCATTCACAATTGAGTCATTGATCACGTCAATAGAATTTTTCGATCTTTGTGCCATTGTTGAAAATGTCCTTCTTAAGTATGACAAAATTATTCGTGTACGTTGGAGTTACTCTTGATTGAATGAGAGATGAGTATTTGTTTAATAAATAAAGAAGGAAGTATGGATTATAGTACTTATCTCATGAATATTTATAAATTTGTGAAATATATTTTTTTATTTAATATATATTATATATTATATTTTTTATTATGAAATGATATGAATATATATATATATATTTATTATTTTAAAATAATTTTTTTATTGAATGAATTTATAATAATAAAATTTATTAAAAAATATATTATTTATTAATAATTATTTATATAAATTAATTATTATAAAATATAATTAAATTTAATTTATTATTTATATTATTTTTTTAATTTTATAAAATCTTAAATTATTAAACAAAATTATAATATATAATATTAAAATTTATTTTTTTTATTTTTTTATTTTTAAAATTTATTTTAAATTATTAACTCCCTATAAATATCTATGAATACCCAACTATCTCTAAAAATTATAAATAAATACCCATAACAAATACGGATGTGAAAGTGGAGAAAGCATACCCCACCTCATTGACATCGCTACTCCCTTCCTTCCTACTTGTTCTTGTGGCGCGTTGTAGCATATTAAATTGCGAGGGATGATTTTCTTACCGTACAATTTCTTGGCACGTGGCAGATACTCACAATGAAAAGTGGATCAATCTCTTCTACCATATATACCCTTGTACTTAAAAAAGTACATGGCAAAATTGAGACCATTAGATCACAATAAAAGGCATAATTTTTTTTAAATTTATAATATGGATGGAGACTCAATTGCATGCCACTTTGCGGAGAAAATTTTAATGTATTCCTTTTATTTATTTTTTGGTGATTTCCTTTTAGATTTTGTTACTCAGAAGATTTTGACTAAACGGTCTAATAAGTAAAAAGATAATTATATATATATATTTTAGGAGTATATATATTATTGATATTTTTAAAAAAATGTCAGATTTAATAAAAATAAATATAATAAATAATATTTAAAAAATATTATATATATATATATATACGGTTAATAATAAAAATATGTCTAACAAAAATGGTTGAATGATTCATTTTTTGACAAAATGGTTGAATGATTCATGAAAACTACATATACCCAATTTTTACTTCTGGTCAAGAAAGACAGACATTACCATTAGGCATTCGGTTGACTTATGGCATTAACACAAACTCATTAAGTGTTCAATTTAAAGGTCGCTATTCTGACTATTTGGCTGAAGGTTGTAGATGTAGCTATTCTGACTATTTGGCTGAAGGTTGTAGATGCTTTGAAATGATTGAATTAATGGTCTAAATATACATCATGACCAGACTGACTTGTACCCATGTCTCAAACTTGGAGGAGTCTATTATGGCTCTAACAAATTTAGTTCTGTGAATGGATTTTCTATTTTGTTTATTTAATAATATTTATATAAATTTATGTGTATATAAAAATTATTAATTAAAATTTATAAAATTTTTATATTTATAATTATTTATAAAAAATAAAAATAAATAATTAAATTAAATTTTTATATAAATTTAAATATTATTAATTAAAGTTTATAAAAATTTAATTTTTAATATAAATTATTAATTTATTTTAATAATAAATTAATAGCTCAAACTAGTTACTCGATTCATAAACCTCTTATAAAAAGTCCATATTAAAATTATTCCTCAAACTTTCCTTGTGGTTTTCTGGGTAAAATGTCACTATTGTAACCCATTTGCTATCACATTGTCAGCTTATCTCAGCAAGTCACTGCTCACTAATACTTGTACTTGGAAATTCTGTCTTTCATGTAATTAATAGTTGATAAAGATATCCATGAAAAATGAGTCCAATAACCAAATCAAACGAAACAAATTTGGGTTGATGCAATCAAGTTGCAATATATGAGCTAAAACTTAGCAAAAAATGGAATAGGATCCAAACTGAAATAAATTAATCATCTATTCAACAAATCAAGATGTCAGCCTAACCAAATGATATATATACGACTTAGACACCGTTACTAATTTGTGGTTAATATTGAACCATGTGATATATTTCAATTAAAATATAAATATAAAAATAACCTGTTTTATTTTTTTCTTTTAAGTAAATAGAGCACATGATTTAATATTAATCATTAATTAGTAAAGGGTACATATGCTCTTATATAAAAGAAAATTATATGAGAAACATTCAAAATATATAAAAAAATACTAATTATACATTACTTTTATTTTCACATCTTTCACATTTATACATACGATAGAATCGGAATGCAAATATAGAAAAAAATAAAATGACTTTAATTATAATTAAGTAATAAAAATTATATAAATATAAGATGATATATACTTAAATATATGTATATAACATTATTTAAATATAAATATTAATGTGATCATTATTCATGAGGGCAAATTTTTTTTTCAAAAAATCCCTTTTCATAACAGTATAATGTACTTAAAAGTTATTTATAAAAAAATTATTTATAAATATAAAACTTAAAAGTTAATAAGTTTTTAAAGACATTTGTAATTGAAAATAATAAGTATTTAAATTTATTTATTTATTTTTATTTTTAAAATTTTAAAAGAGTCATAATTTGTGTTTATACACTTATCCTTTTTATATATTTTTTTAAATTTTAAAATAAGTAGTTAATAATAGTAAACAAAAATTTAATACCGAAGAGAAGGAATGTTTTTATATAATTATATAGATAGATTATGTTATTAAAATTTATAGATTAAGCAAAAATAAATTAAGCACACTGCATAAAAGCAACAGTTATACATATAGAGAGAGAGGGGGGGGGGCGTGGGGGGGTGAGAGTTTTGTTTTTTTAATAATAGTAAAAGGGAGCCACTTTGTCTGACACCTACAAATGTACATTGAAAGACTGACAAGCAAACGTCCACCTTACAAGTTACAATAAAAGAAACTCCTTTCTCATTCTTAATAAATCTCCATCTGAATCTTAATTTTTGTTTTTGTGTTCTAGCACTTGACCCTGTCTCTCTCTCTCCTATGATTCTTCTTTGTTCCTAAACGTGGACGGGTCCCGCATCACAAACAGGTTTACCTCTCGTGTTTCTCTCTCTAGTGAATCCATCAAAGTGTCATCTATATTGTGATTAACTCACAGATTTATTGTTTATCTCTTGCATGTTTGAGCTTAACGTTCAGCTCATGTTCTCTTCATCATGCAGGTTTCCTTTCCCTTTATTGTTATGTTTTTCTGCTGTTTTAATGGTCATCAAAAATTGATTTTTTGATCCGGGTTTTTCTCCATTTTCCATTTTTCTTTTCTGTTTCTTTTGATGATCATTTTCTTTTAAAGCGTTTTTGGACGAGCACATCTATTGTTCTTTCTAATTTAGAAATCAAATATATAGACTATGTTTTGAGCTGATTCAACGATTTGTTCTAGATCATTGTTTTTCTAGCTATTCTTTTACGATAACAAATTTCGTTTTACCATTTTATTTTCTTCTCTTTTCTTTTTAGCATATCATTTTCAAGAACAAAAACAATAGTTGTTTAATACTTTGATATTATTTGGCCACTTTTTTCTATTTTTTTGATGCTCAAGTTTGTCTCCTCCTGATAGGAAAGACTGATTACGTACGTATATTCTACTTTTGATCATTTAATTATCGGTTTTCTATTTATTAATGCTTAACCCCTTTGTTCACGGAAACTGCAAGTCCTTTGTTAATTAATAAATTAATATACACAGAAAGAGAACTATAAATTTATTGAATTTAATATTTGATGTTGATTCAGTAGATACTATTCAAAGGCAGAGAGAATTGAGAAGATATATGAAGAGGATCCTAAATATGTCTATTTCAGTGGCTGCTTGATGGTGAATTGGCAATTTATGTTTCCGTGATTCATGGAATCTAGAATGTGAGAGTTGAATAACAATCCATGATAGTTCTCAATGATGGGGTCCTTGAACTTGGAGAAGAAATGGCTGTTTCCTCTTATCATCACCTCTGCTGTATGCATATTCTTTCTTGCCACATCCTTCAACATGGGTCTTGTCTCTACAATTCACTCCATCAATTCACTATTCTTCTTTCTCCCATCTCATCCACACACAAACCAAACTGCCCCAGTTTTTGTGGAGAGAAAGGTTTCAATCTCTCCTGCTCCAGCTCCGGCTAAGCTTGCAATTCCTCGTTTTGCTTATTTGATTTCTGGCTCTAAAGGTGATTTGGAAAAGCTTTGGAGAACTCTTCTTGCCCTTTATCATCCACTAAACCATTATGTTGTTCATTTGGACCTTGAATCACCACTGGAGGAAAGGCTGGAGCTTGCTTCTAGAATTGAGAAACATCATGTCTTCACTGAGGTTGGCAATGTTTTCGTAATTACAAAGTCTAATATGGTCACTTACAGAGGACCAACGATGGTCGCTAATACTCTTCATGCTTGTGCTATTCTACTCAAGAGAAGTAAAGACTGGGATTGGTTTATTAATCTTAGTGCTTCAGACTATCCTCTTGTGACTCAGGATGGTTAGTTTATTATCTCATATGATTGTTTCTTTCAGTGTTTTGTTCTGATTCGAACTTTTTAAGATTGCAACTTGCAAGTGTTTTCGCTCAATGATTGTTAGACTAATATGGTTATATACTTGTGCAGATCTTCTATATTCTTTTTCAGATATAGATAGAGGCCTTAACTTCATTGAGCACACAAGTCGGTTAGGATGGAAGCTGTAAGTTTTTTCTTCTCTCCTTCCCCCTGACATAAACAATCTTGACAGTTGACATATAAATGATGAAGTGTCTCCTCCCCATGACATATGAAACCTGAATTTATAGAATTGAACCATACTGTGCAGGGATAAACGAGCAATGCCTTTAATTATAGACCCAGGGCTTTACATGTCAACCAAGTCTGATGTATTTTGGGTCAATCCTAAGAGGCCTTTGCCAACAGCATTTAAACTATTCACTGGTGAGTTTTCCCCTTCACACCTTTATTTCTTTGTCCTTGTAATAATTGATCACTTTTCTAAAGGTTCACTTATGCAAATTTGGAGAAGAATAGTCTAATAGAATCAAACCAGTGATATGTTGCAAACACTACTATTTTATTGATAAGATCACTTTGGTTCTTATACCTCAATAAGTTATCCGATTCATTTAACTGCTTCCTAGGACACAGCTTCTTAAGGTACAATGTAATTTCAAAAACTTATCTTCTTACAAGAGAGATTCTTAGGTGCTTCCGAAGGAAGAAAAAGCACTTGCTATGTACCATTAGTGTATACCACATCAGTTTTGTGGGCCGTTACTGTCTACCTCTTTAATTACATTTTTAATGCTATAGCTGAGGTGTTACAAATTCAATGGTATAGAGAAAGAGATTTCTCTGGCTCGAGGAGCACCTAAGAATTTCTCGTTCTTACAATCAGAGAAACATGCTTGTTTCAGGAAAGATTCTCTTTTTGGACCAAGAAAAATTATCTTTTTCTCTCCCTTTTGGTCAGGGGATGGGAGAGAAGATTAATCAATCTTAAGCCACAAGTCAAACAATTCCCCTTTTAGTACACACCAATGCCCAAAATGACTGATTTCTGGATTGCCATCGTTTTCTCCCTTTTATTATTATCTACTTTGTTTTCCAAAGGTTTTTTTGTTGAATTATTGTAGCTACATTGCAGGTTCAGCATGGATGGTTTTATCACACGAATTTGTCGAATATGTTGTCTGGGGTTGGGATAATCTACCAAGGACCCTTCTCATGTATTACACTAATTTTCTCTCATCCCCTGAAGGCTACTTTCAGACTGTTGCATGCAATGTGCCAGAATTGGCTAAAACTCTTGTCAATAGTGACTTGCATTATATTTCCTGGGACGTCCCTCCTAGACAGCACCCTCACATCCTTAATATCAATGACACAGACAAAATGATTGAAAGTGGTGCTGCCTTTGCTAGAAAATTTAAGCAAGATGACCCAGTTTTGGATGTGATTGATAAAAAGTTACTACATAGGAGAAGGGGACTATTCACGCTCGGTGGTTGGTGCATTGGTAAACCCAAATGTTCTGAGGTTGGGGACATTTATAAACTCAAACCTGGTCCAGGAGCTCAAAGGCTTCATCGCCTTGTAGCTGGGCTGACATTGAATGCTAAATCTGGTCAGAATCAGTGTATATAGATCCTGTTGGGAAGTTTAATGGTTGGAGATGGAAGAGTCAGACAGATGAAGGTTATTTTTATGGCTAGATTTATCATTCCAGCACCTCATTCATAACATAGCATATCAATCCCAGATATGAACTTATTAGCTATAGCATATTTGTTACCAAAGATGACATGAGGGTCATCTTTATTTTTGTAGGTCCTTTTGACATAGAGGTCACAATTTTTTAGCAGCATCATGATCCCGGAAATTTATATTTTTATCTTTTTAGTTGCTTTACTTCATGTTTCATGATGATCTTTTTGCTTCATATAGACTACAGAAATTTGGATTATAAGATTTTAGGCTCAATCTGCCAATATCTCTGTAAGACATTTATATATATCATGACCAACAATTCAATTGATTACCCAAATCAGGATTTATTTATTTATTTAATTTTCTCTAGTTCAGTGGCAATGGTTGTACTTGATCAACAGTCCATGGAATCTCAATCCAGAGATTCTGCGGTAGAAGCATTTCAGCTTCCTTTGATTAAAAACTACGAAAAGGCTAATAGCAAATGTTACTATAATAACAGAATTTTCAATTGGACCGGTCCAATGTGGGCTTGGAAGTTCAAGTTTGGTGAGGACAATGTTAAAAAATATATTATGACTTGTTTTACCAATTTGGACAAGGCTATGGCGGAATGAACCTAGGTGGGTACTGGGTACTACTGGGTTACAAGCACAATATTCATTCTCATTCATGCTCTTTGCTTCTAATCCTGGTATGGTACGTCATGGATTTGAGGTTACATGGTCCAACCGAGGAAATCGTGTAGCCTTTTGGGTGATGATTGACTTTGTAAGGGTTGTGTTGGGTTTATGGAGTAAAATGAAAGCCACAAACGACAATGGAGAGGTAGAAAATTCACTTTCACATTGAGCTTTCTCTTCCTGCAGAGCAGTGAGATCCTTAGAATCTAAATTTAAACATGTAGTAAAATTAACTTGAGTTTAATAAATGACATTGATAATCATTTGAGTAACGTAAAGTTTAAGATAGTATTTTAATTTTCCTCATAATTTTGAAATAAATACAGTAAACACTAACCGAAGTTAGATAGTACACTAAACACAACCCAATACCATTCTCATAATCCATTTTCTATTAATATTTATTTAGAGTAATGGTCTTTTGCACGAAAGCCAATTCATGAATTTTGCATGAACCTCCTCAATGGAGTGTTTTCTCTCTCTCTCTACCTCTTTCACTTTTTTCTCACTCTTGATTTCCGTTTTTCATTTATTTTATTAGTAGATTCATTCCTAATTCGTGTAAAAATCTTTATACTAAATAGCATAACTCATTTATTTAATAACATTAGAATTAAAAATTGTATTTGATAACCTTTAAGCACAAAAGAAACATCAACATTGACCATTTTCTATATGCTAACAGAACATTCAAGGAATCAAAGCTTGCCACAACAAAGCACATAAAAGCAAGACTTATAATGTAGATATTCGAATTCTACACAAAAAGAGTAGTTTCCCTGTAGGTAAATGTATCTATAAAATTGAATATGGATCATAACCGTAATAAAATCTGATACAGATTTTTACCTTTTCCTTTTTCCATATAGAACATCATCTACAGGACATTTTTTTAAAGAGCTCAATCTCACTCTTCTCTCTTTAACTGCTTCCGCTATGATCTAATGCAAAAATTTGTTATGTTACAACTTACAAGTAATAATAATCAAGGAATTTGTATACCGCTCTGTATAGCATTTACTGGCAACAGAAGTAAATCTTGAACAAAGATTCTGTCACATCATGCACAGCAAACTTTGTATCTTATGTAGATTGCTGAAGAGAGGCCAACTTAAACCATCTCCAGAATCTTGACATTCCCTGTGGAATTTGCTGCAAGTAAGGTAGAGGACTGACCGCGCCAACAAACAGAAGAGACGAACTGCGCAGCATCATCCACTTCATGTCCAGAAAGTGGGTCTGTGTTCTGAAACTTGAATGACAATGCTGGCATGGGAAAGGCCTTGTGGTATATGAACACCTAATCCATACAGAAGATTACCTTCAGTAGTACTGCAAAATCAATAGGAAAACTGATAGAAAAAGGGACATGTGAAATACCTCATTTGTCTCTGAACCAGTAGCAATATAGCCGTCAGATGCTGACAACCCCACAAAGTTCTGCAACAAAAGGAAGGTGCATCAACAAGATAGTATATGATCCATTAGAAATTGAAACATTGACTACATGAAATTTTCTGGAAATTAATAATAAATGGCCCTTGATGTGCCTTCATCTAACAACTTAAGCTTTTGGGAGAGTTGGTTCATATGATAGCCCTAATTGTGCATACAACTCTTGTGTACAGTCACACACTTGCAGGCCCACCAATTAATTTTGAACAGGATATGGATCTCAAACATCAAGAACAGGATGAGCTATTCCATGAACAAGGATTACTGGAAAAGTCCTAATATCTCAATAGCTATTGATCCAAAGAAAGAACAGTGTGTAACACTAGTCCATGAACACTGAACAGGCAATTGTCATGCATTAAAAATTGCATGGGTTCTAATTATGGTCACTGGGGCCTCCTAGAAAGATCTTTTAATTCATTGGGTTGTTTGAAAGGATTAAAATGATTAACAATTATTTTCCAACTCTCTGTAAATATTAATTTGGATGAAGGCTCCTAAATCTGTTAAAAGTAAACACAAGATGAAAAATAATCAACCAACAATGAAAAGGGGGGGCATAGCAATGCTTTGAATAATCCATTGATCAGCAGAAGAACATTTTCTGTCCATCCTCAACATCATATTATATTTTTGACAAGTTTGTTCTAAAAAGCTGCTCAGAGAAAATGGTAACTTTCAATGAAACTCTTGTTAAGACTTATTATGGATCCAAATCCAGAACAATATACAGCAAGCACTGTGGAATGCCTGACCATAAAACGATTGCACACTTACTATTAGAGCAGAGGCTTAAAAAAACTGAAGCAAAATAAATAATTTAAAATCACAAAAGAAAGAATAAACAACGAAAAGTCAAAATTACTCTAGTAAAAATTTCTATCTAGATATCTCTTCAAATGCTTCAATGCATAGAGATTTCAGATAATAGTTATGAAAAAATTATCAGTCCTTTAGCAGTTTCCTCCAACAAGATAAGGAATCGGGCAGTTTATATTATAATGCTGCTGCACCTATAAACTCCAATTACTGAGAAAGACATTAATTTGAGGGTGGGAGACTTGCATACACACATAAAAAAGTTGTCTCAAGCTCATGGCATAAAATATGACAATAGATATGTCTTTAGCAATAAGCCTATAAGTTATCTTCAAATGGGCAATAATCTCCTAGTCCGTGGTCTTTGACTATTGGCTTTTTTTGGGATAAAATTGCCTATTTATTTCTCCTCTTTATATGATTTGCTCAACTTTTAGTTTTAGGCATTGTTTACAAGATAAAACTATGAGTGAACATAATGAAACAAACCCTTGGGAAAATATAATTCAAAACTCATATGTCAGCAAAGACACAAGTTACTGTTATTAACAAATGTACCTTAACATTCATGTGACCCGTGAATGATTGAATCGGCGAGTCTATAACTCGAGATGCACACATAGACAAATCCCAAAGCTTCAAAGTGTTATCTGTGGAAGCAGACACAAGGTTCACAGCGTCTACAAACTTGATGCAGCTCACAGTCTTATTATGTCCAACTAATGTACAAAGTGGTGCTTTTAGGCTGCGAAGATCATAGTAATATATTCGGTGATCTGCTGAACCAAATGCAAGGAAACGAGCAGAATCCAGAGGAAACTGAACACAGCATACATTTGCCTTTGTTTTGATGGTACCAACACTAACTCCCTGCAGTAACAGCCCAGGTGAGAGAAACAACTCATCATACATCCAGCATTAAATACATAAAACATGCAATAGATGACTGTAGTACGTTTAGTTTCAAAGCTGACATCCACCAAGTGCAAAAATGGAATTGCCTGATTGATACTCCATAGCTTAACAGAACCATCATCGCTCCCACTTGCCAACATTGTTGGGTCTGCTGATGAGAAATCAATGGACCACACTCGGCGCTCATGCTCCCTCATTTCAGACAGTATTTGACTTCTTGTCACATCCCATAACTGAATAAGATAAGAAGTTACAATAATGATATAGAAACCATAAACAATTTATCAATGGCAGTTGACCTACCTGTACAACACCTTCAAAGTTACTTGAAGCGATTTGACTTTTGATGTAAGTATTCCAACATATACTGCTCAACTTTGACCTGCTAGCCATCTCCACTACTGGATAGTGGATATCACGATCCTCATTTATGATTGCATCACATTCAAAAACTTTAATTTTCTTATTCACGCCAGCAGTAGCGAAAAATTCTCCATCACGATCAAAACTGAGCGAGCATACTAGGTTGGAAGAATGCAAAAGATCTCCTTGCTTCAGGTCAGCCTTAACCTTTAGCTTACTGAAAGATAAGTACTTGCACAAACCCTCAAGGAAAGGATTTATCCAAGCACTTGTACCCTCCCTGCACTGCTCTTTTGATGCTAAGTTATTGACGCAACTTCTTTCAGTCACAACAACAGACCCTCTACCATCATTTGCTATCGGTGAATGTCTAACCACCGGTTTCCCTGATGAATAGGCTGGTCTGCATCGTGTTAAAAAGTATGCTGACTCTAGTTTCTTAAAGTTCTTCATTAGCCGTGAACCTTTTGAAAGAAAATTTCCATGATTTTTCTGATCATCACCTATGTTATCATCACATTCCTCAATGTTTTTAACATGCATGCCTGGTCTGACTCGTTTTCTGGGCCCTAGGCAAGCAGAATCCTCACTATCAACAGCAGTCATGGATGGGAAACTTGATGCTAAACGATCATCACTCCCTAGTTCAGCGCCAGTAAGCTCTTTAAATCTAGTTTGCTGCTTGGTCACTTCTTCAATATCTGAACACAGAAAAGAGATAGTATGTTGCAACCTCTCCGCAACTTCTCGTTTTCTCTGTTGAAGTAACAAAAGAAATTCTAGCAACAACTCCTGATCCTCTATGCTTTGTCTAAGCTCTATCGCTGCTTCACGTTCTTCCATATCATCTCTCTGTTCATTAAGGAACTTGCTCTGCAACAAGTCCCTGCTACACAAGTAAACAAATGGTTTAAAAAATATCTGCTACGTTTATTACAGAATTTAAAATGGTTTGATCAGTCAGGATCCTGATTATATAGCAAAGACTATGGAAGCTGTTCAGATACAGAAATTTAGAATACAGGATTAGGCCTCGATATTGATAACTCATAACAAAGAACTAGGCAAAAACAGTATGACTTTTGTAAATAAATGATTGCAAACACTAGATGCATACTTTTAGTATATGGTGCAAAAATTTGCTGACTCACCCTATGACACAAAAGGCAGTTAAAGCCTCAAAGAGCCATGAATGCTTAAAAAGAAATATTAAAAACTCATTTAGCATTAGCCAAGACATTCCTAAAATATTTCTAGTCAGCAAATTTTATCAAATATTGTCATAGGTTTTGGCAAATGATTTATTACCTATCTTCCACGCTCACCAAAAACTTAAATATCTGATATAAAACTTCTGAACAAAACTAATATGATCCAACACAGCAAGATTAGTGCAAAACTCACCATATCAATCTTTCAAGTTTATCTTATATCACTTATAGAATCTATCTAATTAGTTTCTCAAATAGGCAGTTCATAATGGGCTCTGTAACGAGGAGATATGTAGACCAGAAACCTTGAATCTTAAATAATCTCAGGAACTCAATGTAAAAGCAGCTTATAAGTATCTAATTCGAAATAATTTGCCAACTAGATGAATCACAACCTCCTAACATCTCATAAATTAAAGAATTGGAAAACAAAAAGGAAAAAGAAAACAAAGCTTTCAAGTAGCACGTAATTGGGACACGTCACAAACAATTTGGATATTTAATATGCAAGAGCCATGTGATGAAGATAAATTACCCCAGTGTTGGACGACTACTAGGTTCAGGATGCAGTAACCATAAGCAAAATGAAGCTTCTTTAGGCCATTTTAGAAGTAACTGTGGAGGAAGAACTCTATGTCTAAGGCTAGACATGGTTCTACTCTTTTCTTCCCTTGAGCTGAGTGGACAGAATAGCTGGTCACATGTAGGATAATCAAGTCAGAGTATATCGAAATAATAAATAGGGTCTTTCAACACTTTATCTTACTTCCATTGCAATAACAAAGTGAAGAAGATAAAGTATTTTAAAGTACCCAACTAAAATCTAAGAACTTAAACAAGAATTGTACAATTTTAATTATGAACCTCAAAAAGGAGAACCCCCAATCGATAAACATCTGAAGCACAGGAACTAGGACTACCAGCAACCTCTTCAGGACTAGTGTACCAACTCATCTCCATTAGCAGTATCTGTTTCATTGGAAATGATTGCTTCTTTCCTTCTACTTCTTCAGCCTTTCTCCTATCTTTCATTTTATTATCTTCTGTTTCTTCTATTAATGATGCCCGAGCTGCATATACAGCACTTGACAGCATACAACTAGAATCTGACAAAGCAGTTGTTGAAGTCTTGACAGGCACAAAATCTTCACTTCCTAAACTCTGCTGATGCATATCATGGGGACAGAGAGATGTTGGTGTTTTAATCTCAACACCTTGGCTGTTCAATCCATCTCCTAAAGAATCCGAGCCAGAATCTGAACAAGATGCTGATTCAATAAATGAGATATGGTTGAAAGACGACATGACAAAGCAGGAAGGCCTCACATTATGAACTACAACTCCTTGAGAATGCGCTACATTAACAATTTCTACTATTTGCCTAAATACGTGCAAGCACTCAAAGGCATCTACAAATCGTTCAGGTTTATCTAACCATTGCCTCAAGCTAATATCACCCCATTCTATAGAACAAACAAAAGGGTCAACCCCTACTTCATCCTCACAAAAACCAGAAAACTCGCCCAGATTTTTAGGCTGATCACCTTGTGCCAACAGAACCCTGTCCCTTTCCTTTTTAAGGCCAGAATCCTGTGATGCCTCACCAGAGAAGGGGTTTCTTTCAGGAGAATGAAGCCTTTGGTTCATGTCTGAGACTCCAGAACTATTTAATACCCTAGAACTGTCAGACTTCTGCCAAGCAGACCCAGAAGAACCCTCCATCTTTATCCTGTTAGAGTTGCATGTAGGCCACGAACAACACTCCAAGCAATAGAGGAGTCCTCCAACTTGTTTCACACTCTTGCACCTCCACCATCATCTTTTATAACTGACTCATCTCAATTGTTCCAGGAAAACCACAAAGACTCAATATCAAGATCAACCTCTCAGCTTTTTTACACTTAACACGATCACAGCTTCCTGTCAAGTTAGCAACATGAATTTACAAACTTTTCAGGATGCAATTTATCCATTAAATTAAAAGCAATTTAATTTTTTTTTTAAAGTTAAAAAAAAGGCATATTTTTTAGTAGGGAAAATTGAAAATTCAGAAAACCCAACAAAAAAAAAATTGTATTTCTGCGAAGGTTTCTCAACTTCAGCACAGACAACACCAACACTAGGAAAAACAACATAGACCCTCAAAAAGGACTAAACCTTATCCAAATTGATCAGAATTTCCAACCACCCATCAGAGTAAATAGATGGGCAGATAGATACATGCATAGTTAGAGACAGAGTGACAAAGAGGCAGATAAAGAGAAGGAAGAAGAGACAGAGGGATAGAGAGGTGTACCAGTGTGACCATAGGAGGATCTCCTGTTTCTGCTAGGCCAACTCAGAACAGAACCACACAACAAAACTTTATAGTTGCATAGCCACACTGAAGCTCCACAGCCTCATAAATTCCCTACATTTCTCTCATAAAAAAAAATAAAAAAACAAAAAGCTACCAAGAAAAAAAAAAATCAAACAAAAGTACAAAACAAACAAAACCTCCCCCACATAAAAATAAATAAAAAAATAAAAAAATCGTTTTGATAATAAAAAAAGTAAACTTTGAGATGTAGTTCCCCACCCTCTTGCCTTGTTTGCTATTTGGGTATTTTTTGTTACTTTATTTTGTTACCCTTTTGAGCCTTGAGGAGAACTTCCTCTTCGTTATCTTCCCGCTTTATTCCAAACAAACGACGTGGCACTACCATGGCCAAGATTGTTGAAGGAGAGAGAAGAGAGATAATGGAGTAAATTTTAAATTTTAAATTTAATAACTTGTGGGCCATCTTTGAAATTTTCAAAAAAGTAATAATTTTTTATTTATAAATATATTTGGAAACGGAAACTCATGCCCTTTCCCTAAGTGGAAAAATCCTTGGTTCACGTGACAAAGACAAGCTAATAAACAATTTGTTTAGAGGTAAGCGAAGTGTGATCTTATTTAAATGAAAGTTAGTTTGACGACAATAAAAAACTAAATAAATAATCTAAGATAATCAGCAGGACTACTCTTACGATGATCAGTTAGTGGCACAATTTTTATGTTATTTACCTGATCAACAACTTCAATACATGTTCGAGACAAGTGTTTCTTAATTTCAGGAGTAATCATTAGTTAATTACTTACTGTGTAGTGTAAAAGTTTAAGATTTCAAAGTTTTTTTTTTCTCTGGGTGAAGAGATTTCTCTGTTTTTTTTTTTCCTTTTTTGGGTAGGTTTAAGATTTTCAAAGATGAAAAACACACCCTTTTTGTCATTTTGTAGGATTAGGTTTTGTGGCTTGCTCAATTATTTGTGTTCGTTTATTTGTGTTCCTGTTGCGTGTATGTGTATGTATGTGGATGGCGGCTGTTAAGAATAATTGACTGAGAATAAAGCATTTTATGATTTTTTTTCTTTCTTTAACAAACGTGAGGAAAAAATTACAAAATGGGCATACGTGCTTTGTATTACCGGTGGTGGTTAATTGGTTGGTTGAAAATTAGTTTAGTTAGTGATTTTTTTAAATAAAAATTTAGAATTAAAGGTGATTATCTCATACTGAAATCAGATTAAACTTTTAGATTCAATAAGTACATATAGAATAGAGGTACTTATAAAGAAATTTACAGATTAATTATACATATATAATTAATTAATACTAAAATTTCTCTTTTTAGTCTATATAAATCATGTGTTAGCTTGTATCATATTTACTATTTAGTAAAGTTTAGTTTCTCTAACATCTTTTTTTCTCTCAAACTTTTATGACTCTTGCTATGTTTCTTAACACTTTGATCAAATGCTATAATTTAACAGATTAAAAAGGCATTGACAAACGATAAATTTAACAAGAAAATTAAAAAAAAATCATCAATTCTATCAGGGATGTCTTTTGATTTGCCTTCTATTTTGACAGATTTGAACTATTTATTTTGTTTTCAGTGTGTTCTCAATCCAAGAGTTTGTGGTTTGGTTTAATTTCCCACATAAAGAAGTCATTGAATAAGGCCTCTCAGCTTCGTTTGAGTCTGATAGCTTCTGCTCTTTCTCTTCTAGTTCTTGAAATCATTCTGCTTCTGGGTTGTCTTGTTAATTTGGTGCCTGTGCTGTCTTTTGATTTTTTACTATATATATCTTTTTTTAAAATCAATCAGATATAATATAATCGTATCAAGTCTGTATATTTGATAAAGCAGAGAGAGAGAGAAATAGCAATACCGTTTGCAGTACAATGTTGTGTGTCACAGTGGTAACATTGGTGGAGAGGGCCTACATGATTTGATTTGGACCACAACAGGCAACAAGCCTATGTAAGCTCTAATAATTAATAAATGCATCTGACTGTTCTTATTTGTTATCTTTAATTCATTTGCAGAGTGGGACCTCATACCCAAACCAACGTGTTTCAAAATCTCCCCAAATTTCCAAAAGTGTGGCTGCTAATTTCTCTCGTTTTTGTTAATGATTCCAGGGTCGTTGAACGTTGCACCGTGTACCGGTGCTCCTTCTAGATTTAGCATGTGTTTGGTAGCATGTTCTAGGCTAATTCTAATATACAATTTTTTTTTGAAGTGTGTATAATACATTTTATAATTTAAGTTATTAATTTATTTATAAAATAAATTAATAATTTAGATCAATTATAGAAAACTTGTTAAATAAGTTTTTTTTATTTTTTTTTAGTGTTATATTTTTTTTTTTTACATACTATCACCACTATTATTATCGACACGCTACGCCATCTTTTGCCGATTACTACCAATCACCTTTATTTTTTTAAAAAATTTATAATTGTATAAATATTATCAATTAAAATTTATAAAATTTTTCAAAAAATACGTTTTAATTTTAGGAAACTCAATCACCTCTAATTTTTTTAAGTTGTATAATCAGTATAAATATTATCGCTTAAAATTTATAAGATTTTTTAACAGTAATAGTTTTAGAAAAAAAATTTAATATGCTTGCTGATTATTTATGAAAAAATATAAATACTGATTGATATAATTTTAACTAATGTTATTTACATAGCTGTGTAATTTTAAAATATGTGAACATTACTTTTTCGGCGTAAACAGTACACTTTTTCAGTGTAAACAGTACACTTTCCGGCATGAACAGTGATTTTTCGGTGTAAATAGTATTTTTTCAGCGTAAACAGTGTTTCTCGGTATGAACAGTATTTTTTCCGCGCGTGAATAGTGTCTCCGCTTAACTTCTGGCGTGAACAGTAATATAGGGTCTGAAAAAAAAAGTAACCTGCCAAAAAAAAATCTGCTATTGCAGGTCAAGGTCAATGGTGTATGGTGTACCCAAACTTACCAGGGTGTACCATAGCAATAACCCTTGTTCTATATGTTAAGTTACATGATATATCTTATATCTAACGCATTGATTTACAATCAAAAAATAAGTAAAAAAGATTTTTTAGTCTCTTATTAATATTTTATTTTTTAATTTGGTTTTATATCAATTTTTTTTAATTTTGTCTCTTACCTTTACTTCTGTCATACAATTTAGTCCTTTATCAATCTTTCATCACTCTCACTAATAGAATACGCAAACGTAACATAAATGGCGCTGAGTTAGCGCTCATGTGGAGATGATTAAGCTCAGCTGAGTTTTGGGTGGCAAAAACAATGACATTTTAACCAATTGAATAAAAATGTCAATTTTATTATACATGAATCTGAGAATTGGGGGAGGGGGAGTTTTGCGCATTTGGTCTTGAGAATTATCTCCAATTGGTTCACCTATTCCAACATGTTTCTTTTGAGTATGAGTTGTTTATTCTTTATGAATGTTACAACTACTGGTATTGTAATACTGTTACTAAAGATTATAAATTCTCACCCTGTGTATTGTCATGTAAAATCAGGTGGAAGCTCTTTCTAAAGGAAAGAAGAAGAAGTATTAGTTACCTGTTAAATTTGGTAGTCTTTTGGATAATTAGTATCAAAGTGACATACCTAATCTTAATTACTAATGCATGATTCTGTACATGTTATTAGTATTAGTATTAGGATGTTACATCGCAGGCCAAGAAAAGACCTCAAACACACATGACAAGGTCCAAGACAAATCAACAGCCACCTGTACAAACAACCAAAACAGGTACACCTGCTTGGAATTGATAGGAGATTGTGTCTTTTGTTTTTGTCATTTTGGTTAATTATGTTAGTGTTGACAGTAAATTGTAAATGACAAGGTTTCACGTGTTTTTGTTATTTTGGATACTTATGGAAGTGTTGACATTAAATTATAAAAGTTAATGTCTATTATTGTCATGTTATATGGATGATGATGTTCTCATTTTTGAATGTTTCACTCTGGTTGTAATGAACAAGTTGTAAATTGAATGTTGGCAATGAACAAGTTCTAATTTGGATGTTTCATTCTGGTTGGACTTAATATAATATGAGATTACCTTTTGTAATTCTTTTTTGATATACACTTGTTGTTAGGTATGTGATTTGGTCAATTCAGTCCTTTACTCTTCTAGTATGTTATAGTTTGGTCACTTACTTTTTATAATGTTTTCAATTTAGTCTCTTACTTTTTATAACATTTTTAATTTGGTCCCTTACTTTTAATTCCATGGTCATTTTGGTCCCTTCATTTTAATGCTATGGACAATGAACAAGATTTAAAAATGATCATTCATATTGTTCCTAAGTAAGCTAAATATTCTCACAAGACAATTTAAATTATATTACATAATTTTTAATCATGCAAAGCCAAATACATATCTATAATCACACATTGCACTACCTAAATACACATGCCCTCCTACAATCAACCTCAATTACAACTTTCCATTACATCATTGCACTACCCCAATACCTTGAACCTTATACACCAAACTCAAATTATAACTTTGCATCACAACATTGCAGTTCTTGTATAGTTGCTATAATTGAACCACCTTTATGCAAACAGGTCATCCAATGCTACCAAAATCACCACACGACATCTCAATCTAATTCCTTCTTCTCAGGGATCTGATTGAGCTTTGGAGACTAAGAATTCTCCTCATTTGCCTCCAGATTATCAAGTCCTTCTCGTCAACATCTTCATCCTCCTCATACCAACTAAAATACCCATAACCTAAACCTCTCTGTTATAAACAATGAAAACATATATAGCAAAGTCAGAAAAATTCAATAATTTCTGTTGATTAGCAAACCCTAAATAGCAATGAAAACAGAAAAACATACCTCATAATTCCTACAGCTCCAGAAATGTCTCCCTAAGTTCTTCTCAATTCCAGCTATTCTAACTACAGCTCTCACACTGCAAATGCAAAAATAACCACCTATTCTTGACAAAGTATGAGACTCTATTGCAAACCTTCCAATTTGCAATACAAAATCAAACTCAAATCCCTTTAATTAAAAACCCTAATGTAAAGAAAACAGAGGAAGAAGACAACTTAAAGGGAGGGAATGACCAACGGTAACATTTTTTAGGGCTAAACAAAACGACATTGTTTTGTTTTGTTTTAGTTTCCAATCAAGCCTAACGTCCAACTAAGCTCCAACTTAGCGCCATTTATGCCACGTCTACGTATTCCGTTAGTGAAAGTGACAGAAGGCTAACAGAAGACCAAATTGTATGACGAAAGTAAAGGTAAGGGACCAAATTGAGAAAAAAATTTGATATGGGACCAAATTGAAAATTGAAATGTTGATAAGGGACTAAAAAACCCTCGTTGCCCAAAAAATATCAATGGCTAAAATTAATTACTGAAAACCTTCTTAATCGAATGCAAATTGGAGGTGGATTGGAGGTGGGTCTCTGCCGCTTCATTGGATGGAGAACCCATCACACCAATATTGAACGACCTTTACTGCCATGAATATTGGCGACAACGGCAGCCATCATCGCTGCCAAAGCACCATCTTCATCTTTCGTAACCATTGTGGAGATCGATTGAGGTGGCAAGGTCAAAGGTGTTGCCTTCCTTGTGAAGATGTTGGACGTATTAGAATATGTGGCCATGGTTTTCTTGGTCTGTGATGGACAGGGGTTTCATGGCAGTAGTTTTTGAGGAAGCGAATCGGCAAAGATTTTGGATCTGACACAAGAGCAGAGTCTACGATGGGGTTGAACTTCTAGATCTGATGAAATGAGGCAGTGATATCAGCGAACTTGTTCGTGTGTAGAGTATGGTTGTCGTCTTCAAACTCAACAACGATTCATGTTAACTCTCGCATTGTGCTTCCAGAAGTACACAAAGTTCAACATCTTTGCTAGTGGAATCAAAGATCAAAGAGCCATCGACCTCAATGCCGCCAACTCATGCTGCTACATCGACTCCGACGAAGCACAAGCCACCAAGTCAACGATGGTTCAACTTGCTACTTTTTCAAGAATCAAACACTTGTTGCTCCTCCTATGAGAGCTCTCCCCAAACAACTAACCACACTAGCGATGCGAGCCCATCGAGGATGGGATTAGAGGATAGGCGTATGACTGGGGGGAGGGAGGTCGTTAGCATAGCGGTGTTGATGGTGGTCATTGATAGCGTTGGTGGCTTCGCATTGTTGAATTGGTGGGAGGCCGACACTAGTTGGAATGATATTGATTTGATAGCCATTTCACGCCAGTGACTGGAAAAACAGGCAAGAAGGGTTATAATTTTTTTTTATCAGTAAACAAGAAAGAAACAAGTTATAGCAGGTCAAGTTGCAACGTACATCATACTCCCTAAGTTTCAAGGTGCATGATAGAATTCACGTGTGTTTGGTAATGACTCTTCTTAAAAAAGAATGTTGTAATGCACCTTTTGTTAAGGAGGTGAACTAATACACCACATAATTACCCAGGATTGTAGGTTGCTTTGGTTTTTTTTTTTTTTTTTACAGAGTTAAGAAAAGTTACAAATAATAACAATAATTGTTTTTTAAAATATTTAGTATGAGGTGCATAGCTGCTGCCACTGTCCTTCTCCGGCTACAACGTCAGCATCGACACAAACCCACCCTAAGATTCACAACCATTCCAACCAAAAGTGTTACCAAGTGGCTTCCAGTACTCAAGAGGGGGGTGAATTGAGTATAAAACTTTTTCTTAAAACCTCTTTCTATCAAAAATAAATATTAAAAACTTAATAAATGAATGCACAGAAGGAATGAGAAGAAGAAAAGAAACAATAAAAGCAGCGAAAAATAAATATGCAGTAAATTAAAATTGCTTAAAATAAAGAGATTAAGAAGAGAGAAGCAGGCACAGTATTTATCCTAGATCGACCACCAACCCACTTGTGGTCTACGTCCAGTCCTCGAAAGCCGAGATTTTTCACTAAGTATACAAGTTTCAATAGGTGCTTGCTACCGTTACACAAAAGAGCACTTTTCACACACAGGAAAACTCTACCCTTGTGCTAAAGTCTCAGCCTGCAGGGATACCTCACCCTTATACAAACCTTGAGGGATACCTCACCCTCGATATAGAATAACAGAAAATAAATGAAGAGAAACTCTCACTCAGAGTAGGTAAATACAAATTGAAGCGCTAATGGAGCTCTCACAGAAATATCTCAAAGTTTTTGAGCAAAAAAAGCATAGAAAATAATTTTCACAGATCAGAGCAAGCAGAAAATAATTCAGAGTCTTGGGCAAAAATATTCGTGACCCAAAGTTACTATTTATAGGGAAAAACACGGAGATAGCCGTTTGGGTATAATTAAAAACATTTAAAACCAATTTGAAAATCTGTCTGTTTCCATATACGTGATCGTAACCTCCGTGTTTATTCAAATAGAAGAAAGTTTATTCGAATAATACTGTTTCTGAAAAACCAACGTGAAAGGCCAACTGATATGGGTTATTCGAATAACTAATGTGTTATTCGAATAACTCTGTTAAAACTAGAGTTCTAAAACGAAGAGGTTATTCGAATAACAGCTGAAATATTCGAATAATGTTGTAAAAAAAAAGTTCAGACAGAAGGGGTTTTATTCGAATAACGTTTGAGTTATTCGAAATACTCACTTAGAAACACAGTTCTGAAAACCTTAGTTATTCGAATAATTATCTTGCTATTCGAATAGTATCTTTAAATACAGAGTCTCGTAAAAGAGTTTATTCGAATAGACTAAGCTTTATTCGAATAAATCAGTGTAAAACAGTTTTGGAGAAGGTGTTTTAAAGACACTAAGTTTATTTTAAAACAACTTTTATCTTTTTTTTTTAAAACAGAGAGATATCAAAGTGAGCTCCGGACAACAGAACCTAAGTTCTAATGCTAATGATATATAAACTTGGACTTGGTCTATTTATCATCTTCATTTAGTCTTCACGTTTGTTATCATCAAAACAAGTCTTCAAAGGTATACATCCAAACACAAAAAGTTCCTCTCTGTTGCTGGAAGCTAGCCACTATTATTAGATCTTAGTTGGCCACCGTTGTTGGAAGCCCATCATGGTTAGCACACCACCGTTCGAAGCCCATCGTCGTTCGAAGCTCGCTAGATGTTGCCACAACTCATTTCCTTCATTAGGGCCGTTTTCGCCATATCCAATCACCTTTCATCGTCATTAGATGCTCGCCCATGTCGTCGTCTATTTGTGCCTCCTTTTCCTTCGAAGGCTTTGTTTTCCAGTTGCGTACTGCAACTAGAGGTAGCCACAACCATGGAAGAAGGGCCGCTTGGGTTGGTGGGAATTTGTTTCCCTAGAACTTAGTTTGCTATTTCTTTTGCTTCTCCATTGTTAAACACACACACACACACACACACACACACACACACACACACACACACACCACACCCACCCACCCACCCAAAGCCCTAACTCAAGAGGGGCTCGCACTGTCAATAGCATTTGCAGGTCATGATTCCTATATCAAACATTTTTGTGGCGTTGTTCAAGTTGAAAGAATTGAAAGGAAAAAATAGGTGGATGAGAAATGAAAAAGACTTAGTATGACAAAATCAAAGTAGCACGTAATTGCATAAAGAAGAAAAGTTCCTATTAATTAAATCCATATCTCTACATCAAGTCCCCATTTACACATTTAACATCTATAATTTTATATTTCGGTCACCAAAAGTTGTAGTTGTGGTAAATTCACCGAAAATTATAATTTTAAAGGCTTTACCCGTTTAACAGGTAGCCACTCTTCAATATCTACCATTGATCAGTTTCAACATATTTTTCCAACCTATCAACGACTTAGCATGTGGTGTATTTATGCACCCCACAAATGCAAGGTGCATGTAACACAAAGCCCTTCTTAAATGTTCATAAAAAAGGGTGGAGGATGGATACATTATCTAAATCTAACCATTGATTTATTATAAAATAAATAAAGGGCTAAGATTTTTCACCTAAAACTTGATTAGCAAGTCATGAGTTTGTAGAATGAACAATTGCAAAATCATCCATGAAAGGAATGAGCCATGGCCACCTTCAACCTTCTCCTCCATAAGGACATGCTACCCTTCCTCCGAGATTGGTCTCTCTCTGACCAAAACCCCTGTGGAAATTTTCTTTTGGGTCCACAGAAACTCTCCGACTGGTGAATCAAACTCTTATCCCTTCTTCTTCCTCCACTGTCATAGCCATTGTCCCTGTATCGATCAAACCATTTCCTCTGATCAAAACCCTTGAAGTCATGCTTAGATCGCTTCCAAACTAGCCTCGAACCCTCCCAATCCTCATCCATCACTCCTTGTCATAGCAGGACGACGAAGAATAGAGCAAATCCTTGCGTGCATTCTCAGATTTGTTGTTGATCTCTTAATCTACCCACCGTCAACCTCTGAGACAGTTGGTTACTGGCGAAGTGGTAGGAAAACCAGGTAGTCTCTACCTTTTAGCCTCTGCCTCTGCTATCCATAGATCTTATTTGGTAACTTTACAAAAAAGAGAAAAAAAAAACAAGAACAAAGACCATGTTGCAACAATGGAAAAAGGAATATTAATTATTTGATTGTTTCTTGTTTTAGTTCTTTGTTTTGGGTAAAATCCACCTCTATCATTCTGTTATTGGGTTTTGATAATCTTTCTTAAACATCAAAGAGTTGCTTCTGTTTTGAAGTTGTTTGGTTGATGTTCCCAGCACACTAGGAAAGTGGGTTGAAGCATAGGTTTTTGGGTTTAAGAGGAAAATGTTATTGTTTAGATTTGGTTTTTTGGAGTATTTTGTAGATTCAATGAATTTTTCATCAAGGATGGTGACAGGAAAGTTTTTCGGTGTGGGTAGAGAGATGGAGATAAAGGAGAAAATCGAAATACAAAAAGGCAAAGAGCTTAATGCAAAAATGACGTGTCACTAGAAAAAATGCATCTCAGCTGGAGATAATGGCCAAAAAAAATTCTCATGCTAAAATGTTAAGTTCTTTAAATTTTTTAAAATACCTACAAAAATTAAATAGAAAAAAATTATAAAAAATTCACCAATTGTTACCGATAAATTTTATGGAAGATCAATACTCCTCCAACTTTTATGAGGGTGTTAGAGTCCTCCATTTGGTAAAGATTATTTTTTGTCAAACAAAAATCATGGGTTAAAATTTTTTTTCATAGGCTGAAGTGATATTTTGGTAAAATTAATTAAAGTGATAATTTTTTTTTCATGTTAAAAAAAGTTTTTCTTAATAATCTCATTTTTTTAGCATTATTGAAAAAGGTTTTTTCTCCAAAAGCTGATTATATTATGTTTTTATTAAAGTAACCTTAAAACATAAATTATTATATAATATAAATAAATCATTTCATATCATTTTTAGTAATTTGCTATAAAAAATGATTTTTTCAAACAATCAAAACGAAACAGTTATCTTAAAATCATTTTTTAACTAATATATTCAAATATAAAATTGATTCTATTATAATCTATTATATATAATTGATTATTGAACTAATCTTTTATTTTTATAATTAATCCAAACACACCCTTACTTGTTTATTTATTTATTTATTATTTTTTGGGGTTCATTTTAGGTTTTTTTAGTGGATTTACGAGACATTTTGTGTGCTGAGAAGCCAAGGTCTTGGTCTTCTTCTTCTAGGTTTGAGTTTTTGTTAGTTATTGACTCAGCGCTAAGTTGACCCAACTTGGGATTTGGACACAGTGACTTACACTTTGTTTGGATGATAGGTAATGAGAGGAACGGAAAGGGAACGAGGAGAAGAGAAATAACTTCCCTTATTTTAGAGTTTTAAAATACATGGAAAGAGAATGGAACACATGGAGAATCATTTTCCCCTTCTTTTCCTCAAATGTCCAACTTTTGTTCCTCCTAAAATTGAAGTGGAATGAGAGGAACACATGGGTAATGAAGTTCCGTTAATGAAACTTCCAACCAAAATGAATGGTAACTATGTTTCATTCTTTACCTTTCCTTTCTGGTCCATCTCCGCCTATTCCGTTCTGTTCCATTAATGAAAAAATATCCAAACACAGGGTTAGTCGGTCTGTAGGGGGAAAGATAGAGTTTTTGGTGGTGTCGTTTGGGGACTGAACCACAATGCCGTCTGTTGGAATTGTAAGACTATTTAGAACATATCTCGGGATTAAATTAGGCTTGATTTTATGTTATCTTAGGGATTTGATTCGTATATAATTAGATATACTATTTTGATTATATTTGATTGTATTTTCTTCTTTATATTGACTCTTTTTTCTATAAATAGAGAATCCTCTTCTATACACTGATTAATTCAGAGATAATTTAGAGAATATACAGAAACTTTCTCTAAGCTTTTTTCATGTCCCTATTTCTCTGTTTTCAACATTATATCAGAGTAGTACCATCATCTGTGACTTGTCCCATCACTATTCCGTTACATAGTTCCCGAGATATGTTCTAGATATTCTAACATTTTTTTCTTGTAACTCTTGAGCCTCTAGTTTATAAAGGTGCAAATCACCTGTAAAACACGTATAATTTAAATCAATCATAGGCTCTGCATTATCAGTAAGAATGAGCAAACAATAAAAAACATATGAAGCAAGGGCATACAACATCAGGAACATTGATATGCAGCAAGGAAATAATGGTTTTAATCACCTTTGTCTTGCTTCTACCTCATTCACGTTCAACTCAAAAGATGTATCTTCAAACCTTGCACTCTCCTGTACTCGTTGTTTAACAAATTGCTTACTGCGTGTCACCCCAATTGGTCTTCCCAAAAAAATCTTTCTTTGGAACTCAGAAAGAGCTGCATTAGCTTGTTTCTTGGATTTGAAGGACACAAATTCATAACCATATGACCTTCTAGGGTTATCATGAAATATAACCTCTGCAAAAACAACACTACCATTTCCTGAATAAAAAAATTCCCTGAGATCTTTAAACCTTACTTCATAGGACAAGTTTTCAACAAACAAGTTAAATGTTATTGGCTTTGGTTGTACAGGAGGCAAAGTTTTCTTCTTTTTTGGCTGAGCATAGTTGAGTTTTCTTATGCAACCCTCAAACTCATACAGTTTGAGATTTTTAAGAGTCGCAACAATCTCTTATGGCCAACCCATTTAGACAAAGGCCAAACTCCTATTTCTGGTCTTATTATACATAGAAAGCTCAACTTCGAGGACTTTTCCATGCTTCTCAAACAAAGAACGAATATCTTCAAGGGTACTGGTCCATGACACGTTCTGAGTAAACAACCTAGTCTAAGAAAATTCTTTAATGGCCACCTCGATTTCTTGGCCCTTTGCGGAAACATTTGTTCTAGAAGAATCAAGAGCTTATTCTTGGGAGATAGAGGCAAATTTGAGTAGGATTAAATTATGCTTGATTTTGTATTATCTTAGGGATTTGATTTGCACATAATTAGATATACTATTTTGATTATATTTGATTGTATTTCTTTCTTTATATAGATCATTTCTCCTATAAATAGGGAATCTTATTGTACACACTTATTAATTCAGAGATAATTCAGAGAATATACAGAAACCTTCTCCAAGTTTTTTTCGTGTCCATGTTTCTCTGTTTTCAACAGGGATGAGGCGGACAATGAGAGTGTTTGGGGTGGTGAAGGGCACCAACTTCACTAATGTGTTGCAGTTGGGGTAGTGACTATGGCTGGAGTTCGACGATGGGAAGACAAGGAGAGGGAACAAAGGAGGATGCCAGGAGAGGGGAGGATACTTTTGTGGGCATTGGGGGTGGAGAAGGAAGAGTTAGAAAAAGCTTGAGATGAGTTGTTATTATGGTGTTTGTAGTGGAAGTCCACACCGGTGCTTATATTTAGCAAGGAGTTGTTCCTATTTGCAGAGACATTGGTTTCGAAGGAGAAGAAGATGGACTAAAAAGTAAATAATCATAATAGAAGGGTTGAACTATAATAATGACAACAAAAATTAACTTTTTGTAGGTAAGTTTTAGGTGCATCAACGCACCAAAACATAATAGATGCATGGTAGAAACTACCCTCTCTACTGGGAGTTTTTGGTGGGTCTTACTCCTTAGTTTTGTATAAAACAAGTTATATACAGTCCTATCTTGTATTTCTATGTGTATCTACTGTATGGGTATAGTGTAGCAATATTTTTTATGTTATGACTATCAGGACCTAGAAGCTTTTGGTTTGTTATGTAATATAAAGTTTTCATCAATGTTTTCTAGACAATCATAATGCTAATACCTACATAATCGTAGTATAAGTCTTGTATTTTCTCTATTTTCATTTATATATATATAGGAAGGGGATCAACTTACACTTAGTGTAAGTCTTAAGACTTACATCTAATCTCTTATCATTAAATTTATTTTAATCTAATGGTTATAAACTATCTAATTAAATGATGAGAGAGAACAATAAACACTAACATTAAATAAGGAGATAGAATAATGAAATATGGTATACTAATAAAGAAAGAAATTTTAGTTATCAAGTCTACTTATTAATTTAAAAAATAATTTTTATTAAAAATATGTTAAAGTTGCACCATAATATATAAAAAAAAAAAACAATCTTTCCAAACATGCTTATATTACCACGTTAGATACAAACTTTGAAAAATTGTTTATATTATTACAATTGCTTATCAAATAGCAAAAAAAAAATGGAGATAAATAATTTTAGAACATAATTGAATTATTATAATTATTTAATAAAATTATTTATAACTGATTGGTGTCAAATAATTATACAATGTTTACTTTTTATTCATTTATAATATCTACAATGTCCAACTTTTTAGATATTTATATAAAAAAATTATTTTTAATTAATTTATATCTAAATTTTTAAGGTCATTAATTAATTTTCATGATAAACACGTATAGAAGGAATATAATATTCTTGTATGCTATTATATGGTAATTATATATGCTATTATTATTGATGGTTAAAATCTATGTGATATTTATATGCCCAATTGATATTTCTAATAATAAACACGTACATAGAGAGTCCAATATTTTTTAGTAGTTAAAATATATAAAAAAACAAAAATGTTATAAATTATATTCAACATTATATTTTTTAAATCTGTAAATAGACTTAATAATTAAAATTTATTTATTCATTAAAATTAATTTGATTAGAAAAGTAGAAAGGATAATTAAATTAATTTTAATGAAAAAATAAATTTTAGTTATTAAGCCTATTTACAGATTTTTTTAAAAATATATAATGTTGAATATAATTTATAATATTTTTATTATTTTTTATATATTTTAACTACTAAAAAGATTTCATTCCCTATGTACGTGTTTATTATTAGAAATATCAATCGGACATATAAATATCACATAGATTTTAACCATCAATAGTAATAACATATAAAATCATCATATAATAGCATACAAGAATATTATATTCCCTCAATACATGTTTATCATAACAAATTAATTAACGATCTTTAAAACTTAGCATATAAATTCATTAAAAATAATTTTTTATATAAATATCTAAAAAGTTAGACACTGTAGATATTATAAATGAATAAAAAGTAAACATTGTATAATTATTTGACACCAATAAGTTGTAAATAATTTTATTAAATAATTATAATATTTCAATTATGTTATAAAATTATTTATCTCCATTTTTTTTTTTTGCTATTTGATAAGCAATTGTAATAATATAAACAAATTTTCAGAGTTTGTATCTAACATGGTAATATAAGCATGTTTGGAAAGATTATTATTTTTTTATGTGATATTATGGTGCAACTTTCACATATTTTTAATAAAAATTATTTTTTAAATTAATAAGTAGACTTGATAACTACAATTTCTTTCTTTATTAGTATATCACATTTCATTATTCTCTCACTTTATTTAATGTTAGTGTTTATTATTTTCTCTCATCATTTAATTAGATAATTTAGAATTATTAGATTAAAATAAATTTAATGGTAAGAGATTGAGTATAAGTCTAAGTAGATTCTCTTCCATATGTACAAGGATCATGATTCTCTCATGTTTTTAAATAACATGAGAAGGTCATGTTAGAGAGATAAAGACACAAGTTATATTTCATATAATTAGTGTGTCTTATAATCAATCAGAGTTCACACATAATAAAAATTGTGTCTTTTTCTGTCTAACATGATCATCATATTACATGAGAGTATCTTTTCCCATATATCTAGACATGAAACGAGTGCTAATAAAATCAAACCTCACTTAGTACCCAAAAAAAAAAAAAAAAATCAACCCTCACTCTAGGTGTGTCCTTTAGTTTAGCTTGTTGATTCGTCCCTGTGGGGTTTGTATGTATATGTCTGGCACCTCTGACATAAACCTGAGTCCACAAAGCCTTTCACGCCATAGCCATCTCTGAGTCATACAATGAATTTGACGAGTTGAAACTTGAAGCCATGGCTAAGTGAAGTTTGTTTATGGCTTGTGATGGTGTAAGATTATTGGCACAGAAGAAAATTTGTTGAAAGAGTGCAAATTGCTATGCTCTAATGCCAAAGGCCTAGTCCCTATATATATTATGGATTATGTAGTAGGTACTACTACTCTGAGTCAAGAAAAATTCATCAGCTAACCAAGATTCAGGGCTTGGAAGAAGTAAACGTATTAAAAAACCGACCATTAGGCTAGACTATGTATTATATAATATGCATCTTTCCATGGTAGGGGCATTCCCTCTTGTACCAGTTTCAGTCCCCATTAGCAGCCTTAGATGGTATTGTTCTCCCAGTGGTGTTTCAGAGAGCATAATATGCAGCTTCAATGGAAGTTTGTGTTGTTTACTTGTAGCTTCGTTCTTGTAATAGTTGACAAATAATTGGAGATGTTATCCATTTTAATAGGATGAAAGAAAGATAAAGGTCCTTTTTTATCCAATTAAACTTGTTGCCTATTTATTTTTAGTTCATTTAGTCTACCGTTTAATTTAGTTTATTTTAATTTCACGTTTAAAATGTTAGTCTAGATAATCAAACTATCCATAGTTCGGTACTCTCTCGATCTTCGCAAAAACAATTATTTTTTGTATGTCCTAATAATGATTGTTACACAATTTCATACACCCGAAAGCGATGGAATTTTATGTTGATTCCACTTGTGAATTTAGGTTGGTCCGGAAGCAGAGAGAGACTAGTATACCAGATCACAAATGACTATACTCAACCATGTACCACAATGCTGAAGCAATGATGCATCTTGGAAAGATGGGAGAAGTGATAAAAAGAGAAGAATGCAAGTACTTAGCCATCTTGCCAGTGATAATTACTCTTATCATAGGTTAACAACATAAGGAAGACATGGTCCCCCAGTATTCACTTCTTAAGACTGATAAGCTTTACAAGAATGGCCATGTATGAGAAATTGCAGCTGTAAGTGGAAAGAAAATACATGTGATGTGATAAAGTGGAGGGGAAGACTTCTAAGCTATAGAGTTACCTAACATGGCCATGAAGGCGCATTTTGCGAGGGATACTTACTCGCTGTACAGGCAAAATAGAGAAAAAAAAAAGTGAAGTAAAGGAAAACGGAAAGAATCAAATATTGTTAATGATGCTTTGCTGCATCAGGCTCTACATTTCAACGACCAGAAACAAATAATGAATTGGTTATCTGGTTCCCTTCAGCTTGAAGTCTTCTCATTTTTGCCTTGTCCAGGCGTTGTCTTCTAACTGCTTCCTGAATTTGGCGATCGTGGTCTTTCAACATCTGATCCATGTTGCTTGATGGAACTATCAATGGACCAGAATAATGAATTTTATGACCCTTGGACCCATAACCAACCTGCAGCATTGTGAAAAAAGAATAGAGAGGTATAGAGAGCAAAACATTTAGACAAAACTAAAACAAAATCACATTTTAGATCCTACTTTATAAAACAAAATATACAAACAAGTTGTACAGATCAAGACAGAAAAGGTAGGAAAGGGAGAAGTCCAACTACTTACAAGAATAGGGTCTTTGTTGCTGCCTCTCCCTTCTTCCTTTTGAGGAGCATGTGCATGATGCTTCTGATCCTGTTGCATCAACGATTCAGATGCCTCCTTGAAGGATCCTGGGAACCTGCTTATTAGTTTTGGAGCCTCCACTTGCGATGATCTGGACCTTTCTCTGCGATCATCAGACAACATACTCCTCCTGGCTGCGACTAAGCCCGAGATTGTTGATAAGTCACCCCCCATTGAAATCTTTGGAGCATCGTCCTGGTTCTTCCCAGCTTTAGCCCATGCAGTGCGGTGAGTCAATGGACCTGAATGGGAGGCTCTTTTATGTTGATGTACCTGGGGATCTACACTTACTTCTACAACTTGTGATGGCCTAGGGGGATCAATGGGAAATCCAGAAGCAACTTCTTCAGGATGAGGGTTAAACTTCTCACTCCTGCTTTGAGAATTATTCTGCCCTTGTCTCTTCTGTTAAAAAAGGGTATTTAAGTTTTCAACAGAAGAAAAACAGACGTCAACAAATTGAATGAGTAAATAGAATGCAAAGAGGATAAAGATATTCCAAAAGGAAAACTGAAAGGAAATTCAACCATTCATCAGGAAAACAATATATTTATTCAGCAAAAGAGGAAAGCAATATAACAATTTTCACCTTGTTCAGTGTTGACTAGTACACAGATTTAGCAAGTTGTAAAATAGTAAAGTGGTGCTTCAAAGAAGCTTCCTTTAAGAATTAATTTATAAATGCCCAAGAAAACTTTCATCTCTCACTTTTTTTTTACTTTTAGTTTAACTCCTAAGATGCAACCCACCTAGTGGGATAAGTCCTCACTGTTGTGTAACTCCTAAGATGCCATGCAAATATTCAATTGTTCGCATAAAAACAAGAGTTCATCCAAAAGATATATATTCATGCACTTGAAAGGCTAACTGATCTCGGCAAACAGAACAATATCATACTCATACATAAACAGCAATGACAAGTCCCCATGACCTAGTTGGGTTAGTGTTACAATTAATTATAAGTATACCTGCATTGACAAGACCAGTTCAGCATTGGCATCAGGTGCAGGAATGGCTCGTGATTCTCTTGCTCCTCTTCTCTCAAGGTCTTGTCTCTGGCCCTTGCTTCCTGCTGCTCCTTGTCTGCAAACATCATAACCAAAACCATAAACGAAATCCTAACACTAAACTTTACAAGCTAGCTCTCGAGGACGAGGAGCACAAGAACTCGAGAATATTACAGTAAAACTAACAAGCATAAGTCTGAATCTGATTTTAAGAATCACATATAATTCAGCTGTATATAATTATTAGTCTGTTGGGGCAGCACACTATATGCCATGATTGACAGTGTTTTCATAATAGTTTTTAAGAAGAAAAATAATGAAATGACTGCTTGTAAGTAAAGTATTGGATACAACTCATTTGTGTTCTTTGATTTTTTTTTTGGGGGGGGGGGGGGAGGGGGGGGGGGGTGAGGGTGGGGAGTGTGTGGAAGGTTTATTCTAAACAAAATCCAGAAGATTCGGACTCTTCCAATTTGCCAAATTTGATCAATAAACATGAAGCCATAGCATTTGAAAAGAAAAAACCAAATTTTTTGACAAAGAGATACAACAACAATAATTGCAGAGATTATTTAATTAGACGATTTAAAAGATCTTTGAAATCTAAACACACACACAGAGGCACCCTTCAGAACTGCAATTTTTATTAATATATTTGGCAATACTGAAATTATATAACAACTACAATTCCACACCAAAATTGAACACACCTTCTAGCTTCTTCATCCCGTACTTTGGCATCAAATTCTTTGCTAGGAGGATACTTTGGCAAGCTTGAAGGATCACAAGGTAGAGGCTTTGTTGAGAAGAACTAAATTGCAAGTACGCCAAAAGGAGAGTGTCAGCAGCAATGCATACTTAAGTTTGAAAACAATATTTTAATACCAAAAATGCAGTTCAAAACTGTAGTTGAGCAAGAGAAACAGGATAACTACTAACCAATAAGTGATAAAAGCATCAATTTGCAGATATACATATTAATTTTCTACCATATTAAGGTCATGGAGACAACAATAGTTTATAATACACATGATAAAGCGACAATACAGGAGCATGGATTTATTTATAACATAAGAAAATATGCACAAAGATGACAAAAAAACATTTTAAGGTTGCAACTTTTAGAGGAACCTGCAACCTAAGTTTGAAAAATAAGTTAAACTGATGCTTTTCCCAACACCAATATCCACTCTCCATATGTCCTGATAGAGTTGCTTTGCATTAAAAAAAAAGTGAACAATAAGCAAATATGCACAAAGATGACATAAAAACATTTTAAGGTTGCAACTTTTAGAGGAACCTGCAACCTAAGTTTGAAAATTAAGTTAAACTGATGCTTTTCCCAACGCCAACATCCACTCTCCATATGTACTGATAGAGTTGCTTTGCATTAAAAAAAAAAAGTGAACAATATAAAAGACACCTCAAGAATTTCATACCTCACTCTTCAAAGCAGATGCTGCAGTTCCACGATCAGCAGGATCTATGGACAAAAGGGTCTCTATCAGTTCTGCTGAAGGTGCAGGAAAGTCCTTGAATGTTTCAGCAACACAACGCCTATAGGGCTGTTGAGGCTTAAATATTGTTGCATGAGGCAACTTTGATTTTCTCCAATAATCCTCAGAAGGTGAACCACAAAGTTTAAAAATTTTATGTAACTGCTCCACCTACAAGACAGAAAATTATAGTTTCAAATCATTTTATTATATAACCAAGCTGTATGCATAAGATTGTAAAAGAACATGAGTAGGATATTGTACATAACATAATATTTATGTATTAGTGTATTTTCAGCTACTACCAATATTTTCTTGTTAACACAGCCTAATTGGAGTTTAATGAATTTTGAAAGCCACCACATGTAATACACAAGTACAATCAAAATTTCTTCTTCCAATTATGAAGAACAGATATTCACAATGCACCATAGCTATTTTAACAGATGAAAAGAAGGAAAATACTCAAAAGCCACATTTGAACTGAAACATCTAAGCACACATACCTCAGTTCTTCCAGGCATTATAGGCTTGCCAGCATACAGCTCAGCAAGTATGCAACCTGTACTCCATAAATCTACAGCAGTGCCATAGTAAGTGGCTCCAAGTAAAAGCTCTGGCGGCCTATACCAAAGAGTGACAACTCGGCTTGTCAGTGGCTGAATTTGATTGGGATCGAAAAAGCTTGCCAAACCAAAGTCTGCAATCTTCAAGATTCCATTGTTGTCAATCAAAAGATTGGAACCCTTAATGTCACGGTGCAGCACACCAAAGCTGTGGCAGTGATCAAGTCCATGTAAAAGTTGCTGCATGTAACATTTAACCTGCCAAGTTCCAATAAGAAATCAAATTTGTCTGAATATTTTTTGTTTGTCTTGTAGCATTCTGTCTTTAACTAGGTTTGTCTTCAGTGGAAATTTTATACTCTTTCATAAGTTTCTTCCTTTATATTTTAATAGTTGCTTTATATTTTTGGTGTGTCTTGTAGCTTTTTGTCTTTAACTATGTTTGTCTTTAGCGGAAATCTTATTCTTTCATTTAGTTTCTTCCACTTATTTTCAAATCAATAGTTTCATTTTCAATCGCAAAAAGAAAAAGGTATTAAACCTCAGTGAATTAATTTAGGAAGTAAATAGGAATGCCTATCTTCATTTATTAGCTTAAAAGTACAAATATCAGAAAAATCATTTGGTTGAATACCACATTAAACAGCAATTAGTGGCTGCAAGATTCTCCTTGAAATATGTGGTAAGTTACATTTGCTATAAAATGGACAGAGAAAAAGAAAATAAAGAAGCTTCGGAAATTACCTGTGCTTCTGTAAACTTCAGTCCAGGATGTGATGCAAGCCCAGCCAAGTCATGCTCCATGTACTCAAAAACAAGGTATAAGCTGCAAGACATCCTTGATGTAACCAGGCCTTCCAGTTTTATGACATTTGGATGATCAAGCCTACGCAGAATGTGAATTTCCCTTGCCATGAAGCGAACACTCTCAGGCTCAAGATTATCAAACCTCACTTTTTTCAAAGCAACAATCTTATTTTGTTCAAGATCACGAGCTCTATAAACATTACTATAAGTTCCCTGGCCAATCTGCACATCAGAAAGAGTAAAGAAATTGCCATTCATGGCAAAAAAGCATCCAGAAGTAATATTCTCATTGACGTAAACCAATATCAAGGAGAAAAGGATAACTGTAGCAATATCTAAAAATTAAAAGTACACAAATCCTATATTCTAACTTAATTTTATCTCAAACGCATCAGAGCATGAATTCAAGAATATATGAAATACAAGCAGCAGCGGCAGTAGTTTGACCCTGGCCTTACCAAAATGAAGCAGTAATAAATAAAGCATACCATCATTAGCATTTCACATTCAAACATTAATAGAATTCCAGAATTTGTGCAAAATGTTATATAATGAGATCATAAAGATCAAATATCACTTTAAAAATGATAACTTGCATGATGTATTGTATAGGGTTATAAAGCAAACAACAAGGACTAAACACATTGATTAAAGGGGGAAAAGGAAAAAGAAAAGAGTTCTAAATCCATTAGAGATAGTTTCTCTACCAAGAGTTATTATCAGCCGTAAAATAAGTTACAAGACTCATAAATTACCTAAGTTTTGTATAGAAATAAGCAATATAGGTCAACAATTTGAAGGAAGAGCACAGAATTATGTTAGAGAAGTCAGCCCAGCATCGTGGCAACTTTTATACTCATAATCAAAGAAGATAGTGGGGAAGCTGGTTTCTCGTTTTCTACATTGCCATCACTTCAACAAAAAATGGGGGGCAAAAAGATCAGAAAAAAATAACATTGAATACTTAGACAAAATGAATTTGAAAAATTTAACATTTAAATCAATATTCTACTGGCAATTGTAAAAATAATAAGAAAGCAAAGAAGGGAAAAACAGATTATCTGCATCTAACTAAAGCATTTTCACAACGTAATTATACAGCCAGATCAAGGAAAGAAGCATACTTTATCCAATTTCTCAAAAGAATCTGCACGCCGAGGCAACCATCCCTTGATAGCCTCTCCAGCCACTGCTGCCAGCCATGAGGGCCATCCAGCTGCAACCTGCTCCCCTTCCATGGCTTTGGGAACACTACCAATCCCTGGATGTTGAGCAACAACAGATTCCATTTTCTCCCTCTTCCTTTCAAAATTATCACCTTGCACTCGAACAGAGCCATTCCCTTGCTTATCAATCAAGGCAGTTCTCCCATCGTTGTTATCATATCTATCCTTTACTCGATATGCTTCCTCCCTCCTTGATGAAATTCCCCTAGACACACGCGAGTCCAACGCAGCCTTGCTTGACAAACGCTCCCTTGGACTCTCCTTACTATCCTCAATGGCAGAGGGCTTGCAACACAAGCCACCCATTATGCACACCAAATCCCCCTCCCGCAAAACCAAGCTCCAATCTCAATATTCACCCCTTCAGTTGCATATCCAATATTCTTCTATCCTAGTATCCTCTTGTTCAGTACCCATAACCACCAAACTCAGCCACAACTCTTCCCAAATGTCACACAAAATAGTTAAAATGCAATATCAGTTACAACAGTAACACAGTACTCATCTCAACCCAAATTTAGTCACAAATCAGCAAACAAAAGGCACAATCCATCATTCATAAAAACCTAAGAAGAAGTACAATCTAACTAGCAGTAAAACCCCTCATTCAACAAATCAAGCCTCATAAATCTCAAAAAACATAACTTTACTCTACCCCACTTGAAGCAAAACCATGATAACTAGAAAATGAGAGTTCTTTGCACAGTAGAGCAATTTTCCCAGTAAAAGCTTGCTAATTTCTAATCCAGGAGATATCAAAGTTTGGAAATTTACAACAAAAGCCAGATCCTCAGAACCTTGTGAAAGTGAAATTCCAAGGCATGGTACCTTGAATATAGAGCTTCTGAAGGTTTTCCCAGCACACAGAAAGAAAAAGTGAAAAAGGGTAGCATTGAAACTCAGGAATAGGTGCAGATGTTGGGCTAGGAAGCCATGGATCTAGGGCAAACAGGTTTGAGAGAACCGTGGAGTGTGTAATGGAATATGAAGAAAAGAAACTAACATAGTAAAAAAAGATATTCAATATTATAAGTAAAATAATGTGCCAACAAAATTAAAAAAAATGAAAAAACAACAAAGTTAGGAAAAAGATATATATATATTTAATGTTGTCGCGGCGCATATTTATGTTGCAAAGAGGGAGTGTCCCCTGCACTGCAGCTTTTTGCGAAGAGAGAGAGAAACACTATTAAAACCCAGACCCAGTGCATGAAGACATTCTTCTTCTTCATAATACACAGCCACGCGCCCACAAAATGAAGTTTTCTACTGCACTAGGAAAAAAAATAAAAAATAGAGTCAAAACGTACTTAGTTGAAATTCTAGTCAAAATTTTGATTTTAACTAAATATTAAAAAAGTTTAAAAAAATTAAGAAATTTTTAAATAATGCTTAAGCAGACTATTTCCTTATTCTAGCACATTGATTTAATCGAGAATATGTTAAGAATGTTCATGCCCGATTATCTTCTTATTATTATTTACCACCTTTCTTATAATGTTGTAAGTAAGAAATAATTCTAATGATTTTTTTTTAAAGATTTGAAATTTGGTCTTCTTTTTTAAAAAATGACTCGTTTATTATTATATCTAACCTTTATTGGTTATGAATAGTTTTTTTTATTGTGATTATATAGTATTCGAGTTAAATTATGCACATATTTAAGAACGGACCTATATATAGAAGAATGAAGACATAAGCCCTCATGTACTTTTAAAATTTTTTTATTACTCATAATAGTCATTTATCATTTTTACTCTTTTTATATTTTTAATTTTACCCTCATATGATAAGTAAATTTTTAATAATAAGTTAAAATTCATCTAATATTTTTTTTCAAGTTTCATCTCACGTGTTTAGCTGTCAAGATCATTTATATATATAGAGAGAGAGAAAGATATTTGATAATATTTATAATGGAAAGATCATTATGTAAAGGAAACAATTGTAAATCAATATTTCATTATTTTGTGCCAATATTTTTTTTGAATTCATTTGAATTTTCTTTTTACACTTATATATTGTCTTCGCCTTCACTGCCTAAAATTTATGGGTCCGTTACTATACATATCGATTAAACTATCTTTTCAATTTGATTAAAGACAAGTCATTCATACCGAGATTAGGAGATTCACAAAGATATTTCTTGCGGACTGACTCTAAAAAATTGAGGTAGTTGATATTTGAACCTATAATCGTATACCTACCTGCATATCACATGCGCGTCTACCGTTAGGTCAACTCTTTGGAGTAGTTTATTTAAGTTTATTGATACTAACATGAAAGTTATCATATTAATACCAATTTCATTATTTTTCCAAATAAATAATATAAATACAAGAAAACTTTTGTTGGTAAAATGCTGAAAAAATTCCAAATCAATAAAAGATTTAGAGTGTATTCGGAATATAAAAGAGTGAGAAATAAGTTGATTTGTAAATTAAATATTGTACCTGAAATGTTAAAAAATAAGAAATAATTTGATTAATATAATCTCATTAATTTTATTGCTTGTGATTAAGAAATCCTATCAAATATAATAAAATTTGTTGGTATTTGATTTAATTTTAAATAACTATACAACTTTATCCATACCAATTTGAATTAAAGTGGCATGTAACGTTAGTGTAAAGAGTTTTATATTAACATTTACTAATATTTTGACACATTTGTTTTTATTTTTGTTTTTAAGAGAAAGAAATAACAATAAATACTGATTTATCAAAATATTAGTGAATAACAATAAACTCTTTTATATTGATAGTGCATACAAATTAAACTCAACTAACTTTCTAATTTCACATCTCACAATGGTAAAAATATAAAATAATAAATGAAACTTAATTAATTCCATTTGTAATGAGTTTTAAATATAAGAATTGATCTACAAATCAATTCAAATTCTATTTTTTAAATGAGTTCTTTTTTGTTTTAAGAGTATCGTCCACTTGATATGTGAGAGACTAGTCTCCCAGAGTATGGTTAGATGTCGAAGCGGTGATTCCTCTCAATAATATTATTTTCATACATATAAATATCGAGATCGAATCAAATACCACATGTTTAAAAGACTTAAATTTCTTTTACTCTGACACACATTTCTTTTTAAATAATTTTTAAATATAAAATTTAATTTCTATATGAGTTCAAATTAATTCAAATCATTTTCAGGTTTAATTAATTGCAAACACAACCTTATTCTTGTATGCCTTTAACAATTAACTCTACTATATTTTCTTATATTTTTACTACAATAACACTGTCCTTGAAATAAATTCAAAATATTCATAATCTAAACTTCATTTAAAAAACACGTGAATTATAACGAATTTTTTTATAAAAAAAAGAGGTAATTTTCCCAAGTTTTTTATTAAACTAATTAGCAATTGGATAAAAAGTAAAAATAAAATAAACAAAAAAAAACATCATGAGTTCTGCGTGGAGTCACATGCTTAAAAGAGCGTGCAATTGGTGCCAAAATAATATAATAATAATAACATAAGAAAGTGAAGAGAGGGTCGTTTGGGTCATTCAAAGTCGTTGCCTTTTCCACTGCTGTAGCAGTTCATTTCATAAATTTGTTATTTGTTGGGTTGACACTGTTAACATACAATCACTTGCACCGTAAAACCTCATAATAGTACTATTAGAGGGCCCCACATATTATTGTAACATGGCTACCCATTCGATTGCCCTCATCATCGGACGGTGTAGATCGCTCCTCCAATCATGTTCTTTGATTTTTTTTATTGATAAAATCGAAAAATTAAAAAAATATTCTTTGATCGTTTTGGCTTAACAATTCCCTTGACATGTCGTTTTCAATTTTGGGGCATCATCACACCCAACCCATGTAACTTGTTTTCCATTTTTACCATTTCTTTATATATATATATATATATGGCACATGTTTTCTGAAAAACTTACACTACTGTAGAAATTTGATTTTTTATTTAATATTTCTTAAATGCATAATTCCTTGTTTTGTTATAGTTAAACATTAAGGATATAATATTTACCAAAAAAAGGATTAAGGATAATATTATTGAAATTAATTAAATATAAGAATATATCACTTATACTCACTCTTAATTTTAAAAAAGTTTTTTATTTAAATAAAAACTACTTTATATTCTATTTTACAATTTAAAAAAAATAAAATGATATGCACTATCAATCTAAAGAGTTTTATAATGATATTCACAAATATTTTGACACATTTATTTTTATTTTAATTAATAAGAAAAATAATAATAAATACTAATTTGTCAAAATAGTAATGAATGCCAATGTAAAACTCATTTACATTAATATATATATATATATATATATATATATATATATATATATATCAATTTTTAAAACTGACATAATAATTTTTTTGACAATTTAAATCTGTGTCACAACAAAAATAATAAAATCTTATTTGATGCCTTATCAACCATTTACTTCAACCAATAAGTAATCATGCTACAAATTACAATCACACATTGAAGATCAATATTGCAGTATAAGATGAATTATTATAATAAAAAAATAGTTTAATTTCGATGCCCTTCCATGGAAAGTTTTTCACAATGTCAATCAATCATACATTATTATGTATGTGATTTTTTATGTAATTATTGTGAGAGTTAAATATTTTTAATGACGTAATAATACATAATTAAATTATGGTACAAAACACTTTTATACTTGATAGTATATTCAAATTAAATTCTTAAAAAATTATGTTAAATTAAGAATTTTACTAATAAGTGTCTTAAGATTCTTTATTAAGGATCAAGAATAATAAGTTTGAAATAAAAATTAAAACATTTAATATATTGAAAATTTAAAATCTTTTAATTTTTTATTTAAAACTTATTATTCTTTATTCTTTAATAAGCATCTTTAAAACACTGATAACAAAACTCTTAAATTAAATTAGAGTTTTGGATGAGGAAACTGTTGCGTTCTTTAAAAATGTAACTTATATTAAGGTAAATATTTGAAAAGTTCAAGATTTTGAAGATTCTGATCCTTATGCAAGAATCATGTTTGCACTCATAACTGGTTTTTTGTATCTATGTGACTATGTTCTTGTTCGTTGATCACCTTCTACATAATTGGAAGGACCATAAGCTGAGAAAGAATAGCCCCTCTCATGTACCCTTTCTTTCATCCAAAAGGTTGAAAAAGGCATGAAATATTGAAAGTATACTTAATTCCTTTATATATAATTGAATAAGTCATGAGAAATTCCAATAAATCACACATTGCCAATATGTACTAAAATAAATGAAATCTCAGATTAATCAATTCGGCTATCCTATCAAAAAGAAATATTTGTAATACTAAACATGATCATATAAATGTTAAGGATTTGTTTGGTATGTTAGAATTTGCTATTTGTCAATTTGTCGGATGTCAAAATGGAATAAAGGTGATCCTCAATGGATTGGAATATATCACTTACTAGACAACAAAATCAACTAGAAGTGACTGAACAAAATGGAGTCTAAATGGTGAGAATCCAATAAGGACAGGAGGATGTGAGCCAAACTAATCCTTCCAAACCAACAAAGAAAATGACCAAAGGTGATGGACATGGCGAAGGTGAGCTTCCCTTAACCATGACCCACCCACAACAGCTGTCTATGGTCATTTAATAATGAATAGTTATCCAAAGTATCAATCATGGGTGAAATTTATGTCTTTGCCTTGTGCCATTGAGACATGTAACGAGTAGGTAGGGTCCTATTTTAAGTTATAGGCATGGCTACTGGGATCCACAGTGCTGGCTTTGTGTATTTTTGTGGCTTCATGGGCTCTAACATTAGAGCGAGCTTTTCACAATCATAAACCTCATAGTTTGTACATTACATAATGGACAATCCCAACTTTGTTTTAATAATAGCTACACAAAGTCAAATATTAATCAGATAGTCACACCCAAAAGGGCAATGTGACATATGCTTGCCTTACCTGTGTTAATCAGCTTTTCTATTCCTTATTGTATGTATATCTGTCTGTCTTTATCATTGTTTTGTTTTCCCCCCTGCTGATACGAAGTAAATGTAATATTAAGAAAAATCTCAGATACTCTATTTTGAGTATTTTTTAAATGACATTGAATTTTGAGAGACATGCATTATCTCTAGTTATTTCAATAAAATGAAGTAACTTTATGTATAAAAAAAATAAGCAACTTTTTATAAATCATATTTTGAAGAGGATGAATTTTTACATACATACGTATATGAGATACATATATTTACATGGGGTGGGTTCCATTATGGAATGAAGTCTACTTCATGTGAGTGTATGTATCTTACATACATTTGTATGTAATAATTTTTCTTCAAAGAGATATTAAGTTTTTTTTTTTGATATGTTTTTAGTAACTGAATTTTTTCTTCATTTTTAAATTAATTGCAAAACCTACTTCTTCCACCTATTTTATTTTTTCAAAACATTTATTGTACCACTAATGATAGTTTTTAATGTTAATTATTTAGAAATGAACAAATAAATCATCAAAACATAATGCTTATGACATAAATAAAATTTGTAAAAAGCTATCAAATGAAAATTTGTAACTATTCTCATTGTACTAACAAATTTATACTTATTCTTACACCACCAGGGTGGCTAGTAGTTAGAATAGAATTAAACTATTTGCAATTATATAAAAGAATTATAATTAGTTGGGTCCTAAAAGAGCATCATTAGCTTCAATGACTAGTGGTTTAGTATGAGATTCTTCTACGTGAAAATTATGATCATGATGTGAATCTTATTTTTACCATTTATCGTTGGAAATTGTGAGGTTGTGGAAAAGGGTGGATAACCATTAGAGTGGATAACCATGTTTTCAACTAATCTTATGATTACCACTTCAGCTAAGTGGGTTTTTTTTCCTGGAAAATTTCCCAGTTTTAGAAGTTATATTGAATTCCAATTAATTTAAAGTCGAGTTAGGTTAGATCAAAAAAATATAAAACTCTCTCATTATTAATTTTTTTTTATTCACAATATTTAAACTCAAGACATTACTTATAAAAAGTGATGAACTATTTAAACTAATTAGTAACTAAGTGGTCTTTTCACTAAACGTTCCTTGTATTTTATTTTTTTTAAATGCTCAACCCTTTTGCTCCTAGTCAAGCTCAAATGATTTCTACCATCGTGAAGATCTTTATGAAATGCATGGCTGAAAGTTACCTTTCTTGGCCAGGACATAAAGTTGTCTTAACTTTTTCTTTCTTAATTTTAGCATAGAAAACTTCAACATTTTTTCTTAACCATTAGAAAACTTCTACTTGTAACTACTTTAGTGTACTAAAATATAATTATTTTGTATATTTTTATAATTATATTTTAACACCATAATTATAACTAAAAACTCTTGTTCAGTTTTTATGAAAGAACGCCACAAAATATGAAATGATTGTGTCTTTGAATGTGAGTATACTATGTACATAGTCTTAAGAGTGTAGTAAACAGAAGTCGACATATTTGCAACTTTCAAGTCAAGAAGTGAATTCATAACATGTTAGATTTAGTTTTCGGAAAGTACCAAACCATGGTTTGAATAAAAGTTTTTTCTCTTGTAATTTTTGCCCAAATTATGGTTTTGGTTTAGCTTTTGAAAAGCCCCAAGGCATGATTTTAGTAAAAGATTATCTCTTATAACTTCTATCCACGTCACAATTTTGGAATTTCAAAAGCTAAACCAAACATTTAAGGTCATAAAGAATAATCACAAAGCAAATAGATACATCTAACCGATGAAGTGTTTAGAATTTGTGTTTAATTTCGATGTGACTATGTGAGTCTCGAACCAAACTATATATATTTTATGCTAAAAATCAAATAAAAACTGTGTGAATCATTTGCCAATAAATAAATAAATAGTGTGAATAATTGATAATTTAACAGAAAGAAGAGGCAAATAACTAATGGAGGTTACTGATAGCATTAGAAATTGCATACAAATTAGATAAAATTGAAGGCGGTTCTACATATTACCCTTTAGGTGTAGTGTGGCGTATGAAATTATGTTTAAAATTAAGTTTTGGAATTGGATTAGAAATTGCATACAGATTAAGGACTTGTTTGGGAAAGCTAAAAATTATAGATTATGCTGATAATCGATTATTGTTATAATCGATTATAATCAATTTATTTTTATGTTTGGATGTATTAGCTGTAAAGTGATTTTAAGTTAATATGATTTGTTTAGATGATATAAAAAAGAATTACTTTTATGTATTAAATTACTAAAATGAGTATAGAATGATTAAAAAAATTATTTGATTGAGGACAAAATAATATTTACATATCAAAATGTAAGAAATAATCTATAAGCTAAAATCATAAGCTTCAATCTTTAAGCTTATGATTATTAGTTTGAATTTCGTGTAAAAACTTTTTTAAAAAATAATCTTTTTACCTAAACATAATAATTATTTTACAAAACAGCTTAATCTTCCAAAAACAGCTGTTTGAGAAAGAATCCATCTTTCTCAAACATGCTCTAAGTAAAATTGAACGGGATTCTACATGTTACCCTGTAGGTGTAGTATGATGCGTGAAATTATGTTTGAAATTAAGCTTTTGAATTGGACTAATTATCTTGTTTGGTGTAATTGAAATTCAAATTTTGAGTTTAATTCTTTTGAATTGAAAAATAATTATTTTATGCCATTTTCAATTCTTAACCTAAATTTTAAGAATTATAATTTTAAGCATAAAAGTTAAAAACAATATGTTATAATTATTTTTCATTATCTTTGTCGCATACTTTGACAACCATTGTTGCCAATACCAACTAAGTCACCAGTGACGTTCTCTAACCACTGTCACCAGCGACACCCTCCAACCATTGTTAACGTCAGCATCCTTTAACCATCATTGTCAATGACATTCTCCAACCACTGTCACCAACAACATCAATTAACTACCGTCGCTAGTGACGCCCTCTAATTTAATTAAAAGTTAGGATTCTATATTTCAATTCTTTATTTACTCCAAATATAAAAATTAAGATTCTTAATCGATTTCAATTATGATAGAATTGAAATTAAAATTAGAATTCTATACTTTAATTTCAATTTTGTCATTCAAATAGACCTATGCTAAATTTCTAATTTTTTTTCTCATCAATTTTAATTTGTTTTAAAAAGATGGGCCATTTGCTTGATTCAAAAGCAATCCATGGACTATTCTTTCTGGAGCCATATTAGTTTGGGCCACAGTCATGGGCCATGGGCCCATCCTAAATCTTTGTTCAACACTATGTACCTTCTTGTCGCTTTGTCTTTTCAAGTTTCAACCCATAAAAAAAAAAAAAGCGGCTTGTTGTCTCTTCCCTCCATTCACGGCACGCCTCAATCTGCTTCTTCTAAATTCCAAATTCACTTCGAATCTCCACGACAACGTCGACGCTGAGGTTGTCGTTCAAGGATTTCGCATCGCATGTCCCACAATCCCACTGGGACCCACTGCCCCCACCCCACCCCACATTCCCCCTTCCGATCAAGGTGCCGTTTTGATGCTCCTTGTGCCCTCAGCGACACAAATGAATCGTGGGTTTCGGTTCCCAGAGGCTGACATCGAATGCAACTATCGAAACGAATCGAGGGTTCTCGAATGGTTCTAAAATGTGAATGGAGAATTTGGAGTGGATTTGAAGCGATTAAGGTTGGCGGGTAGTGTTTTATTTTTTATTTTTTTTATATAAATTTTGGGTTTGGGATTTTGGATTTGTATTCAGAATGTAAAGAGATTTTTGAAGGAGATGATGAAAGATGAAATCAAGGGTTTGAAGGTGCAACAATGACGGGAGTGTCATTGGGTCTACGGACAGGGAGCAATGGGTCGCTGCTGCAGCTGCAAAACGGCCACGTTTTGCAGGTGCAGGCGGCGCCGTTGCCCACGCTGGTGCGTAGACCTTCAAAGGCGCTCCTTTATAACCCAAGAGAGAAAGAGAGGGTCTGCCCTTTGATTTGCAGGCACCTTGGTAGAGGGAAAGTGGCAATGCTGCTCATGGTTGCCCTTGGCCTTTCTGTTTTCATATTTGGTTGCTTTACACTTTACAAAGGTTAGTCTTCATGTCCCTTTTTTATTTATTCATTTATTCTTGTTTTCATGAAAGTTGGTAGCTTTTCATTAAGAATTGGAAGTGTTAGTGAGGAATGTGCTTAGGCATGCATACCGTACTTATCGATTGATGGGTTTATTTCAATGTTGTTTTAGCAGATAGTACCCCTTGTTGAGTTGTGGAAACTCTAGGATCTATTTTATTTTGCTTCAGTCTCTTAAGATATAATATACTTTGCAGTTTGTTGCACTATCATTCTAATGATTTCATGTACTTTAGGGTATATTTGGACGGAGGGCTTTGGTGGAAATGGAAGGGGAGGGTTAATTTTTCATTTTTAAGTTTAGAGAATTGTAAAATGTTTTAAAAAAAATGAATAAGGGATGATTGGAAAGTTACATGATATTCTCTCATTTTATTCCTCTCATTTTGAAAAATTCTCAAATAAGGATACTTAAAATGAAAATCTTGTCCCCCATTTCCATTCCCCTCCAAACTTCTCCATCCAAACATACCCTATAAGTTGTGGTCTTAAGATAAACCATAATAATGCGTTTTAATTGTGGGCCATCTGGCACTATCTTTTTGTGTCCTTTCTATTCAACTGTTTTTTCTAAAGTTGAAGTTATATTGGTTAAGATATACTTCGAAATGTCATGTTTTCATTTAGGACTTTTGCTGATTCTAATGCGTGTATTTGACTTCATATGCTTTTGATTATCTACAGCTTAAAATCTGTGTGTTTTATGGTGTGCTTTTGGTATTGTAATGATTTAGGTGCAAACATCACTGGTGAAATTGAAGATAGAAGATCTTTTGCCATTACTAGGTATGAAATTTTAAAACCTCAAGGAGTAGAAGATAAGTCACAGGATAGTAGTTATTCTAGAGGGATCTCATTGACAAGTAGGCATAAAGGGACTGCAAGCCCTCCTCCTTCTCCTCATTCACTGTCTTCATCCAAGTCTAAAGGTAGAAAAGGATATTTTCCTACTTTGGGCCATCAATGTGACCATTTTGCATTTCCTCCTCCACCACCAGCGGGTAGAAGAAGACCTGGACCGCGCCGTAAGTTTTTGTTTTTTCATTTGGACCTTGTTTTCAATTCTTAACTTACAAAAATTGTATCTATCTTGGATTTTGTTATAGCATTTGATATAAATATACCAACACAGTGCATATTTAGTTATTGTCATTTTAGAATTCTGTTGATCAGGTTCTTGCTCTCTTCTTTTTCAGCATGCCCTGTGTGTTATGTTCCAGTGGAGCAAGCTATAGCTAGTATGCCAAGCTCCCCATCAGAGTCTCCTTTGCTTCGCACTCTGACATATGTGCATGATGAAAATCCAATTAAAAGTGAACCACACAGTGGCTCTGATTTTGGTGGATACCCTTCTCTGGAAGAAAGGGATGCTGCTTTTGATATAAAAGAGACCATGACAGTGCATTGTGGGTTAGTTCATTTTTGTTATTTGCTTTTAAATGTTTTTAATTTTCTCATAATTTGAAGTTTAATTAATTTTCCTTAAAGAATTCATAAGATTTTAATCGCTCACATTAGTGTCCCGCAAGTATTAGTTTTACCTTACTGAATGCATTTTTTATTGCTTTTCTTGCATTTTCATGGCTGGCATAAACTCTTATCAGATTTGTCAAAGGAAGCAGACCTGGTCGCCAGACAGGATTTGATTTTGATGAGGCAGATCTCTTAGAGTTGGATCAGTACCATGATGTCATTGTTGCATCTGCCATATTTGGTATGACTGATGACTGATGTATTCTTTATATACTAATTGTTGTTTGTTTTCTGTTTCTTATAGTTCCATTCCATCTATGGTAGGAAACTATGATGTTATACAGCAGCCCAGGAACATCAGTTCAGAAGCAAAGAAAAACATTCCTTTCTATATGTTCATTGATGAAGAAACAGAAATGTATATGAAGAATGCCAGTATTTTGGGTAGCAGCAGGAGAGTTGGATTGTGGAGAATCATTGTCGTCCGTAATGTTCCTTATGCTGATGCTCGGCGAAATGGAAAGGTTGATTGCTTACTTTTTGCACTTATTATTGTAAAATATCTCATTCACATCACATGATTTTTTTACTATTTTCAGCGTATATAATGTTATTTCTAGACATTGTCCTCTTTTTATTTTTTATTTTATTTAATTGAATCTTCTAATTTCTGACCTAACCTCACGACTTATTTTTGTTTGTTTCCATTTTCCCCCACTTTACACCATGATTTATGTTTTAGGAAATGATTTTACTCGTAGATGCAGTTTAAATAACACTAATAATCAGTGTATAAAATTGTAGTTGTGCACTTGAGCTTATGACTGTCCTTCTCCAAAGTCCAAATTAGTTGTTTAGTTTGGTTTTCGTTTCTATCTACCTCAGTGTATGTGTAGTATCCAAAGAAGGGCTTTTGTTCAAGGGTTGTTTGCCTTTTTGTATGGAAGGAAGTGGAATTATGCAGGTCTTTGTTAAACCAGTGCATGAGCTGAGGCTTCCGTGCCTTAAGCTTAAGAAATTGATTTGTTGATATTTAAATATCATGTAATATTTGATTATAGGGGTAGCTGTTTTGTACTGAAGTAGATTGTGTGATAAAAACTTAAATCTGATAGAAACTTTTTAGGAAAGCTTAAAAGGAAAGGGAATCATACGAGAAAGAACTATGAAATATGAATTATTGGTTTTGTATGAAGTATGAACTGTTTGCTTTTTAAATAAATGAATAATCTGATTTGTATTCTATTGAAGTTGTATTTAGATTTTTGGTTACATGCCCCTCTTTCTGATATCAGTCCACCTACAATTTAATGAGTGTGGAACTTATTATGTATGGTTTCATATGATGCCTCTGAACTTATTGCAGGTTCCAAAGCTTCTTTTGCACAGGATCTTCCCCAATGTTAAATATTCAGTATGGATTGATGGGAAGCTTGAGCTTGTTGTAGATCCATATCAAGTTCTTGAAAGGTAAAATGCCATCTCTTTTTTACTATAATTTATTCAGATTCTTATTCCTTTTGTCTGTGAAGTGGGATAAGTTTCTATGAAATGTCATTTCGACTTGATAATCTGGAATTATATTGTTTGGTTCCAAGTTATGTTCTTATGAAATTGTATGATTTCCTTAGTTGTTGACTTTTATCTTGACAAGTTTTAGATATCACAATATCAACCCTATCATTTAAAGGATTTATTAGTCGCTAAATGATTTTCTACATAGATTTACATGATTGTTAATTTTATTCCATTTTGATTTTCACTATTTTCAACTGTGACGGAACTTGTTGTGCTTGTCCTTTACAATTTGATGTACTGCAGTAAGAAGATGAAAGCCATAGATATTGTCTATAATAAAGTAAAGGGATATTTCAAATGGGTCTCTCTCCTTGGTATTTTCTACAAAAGATTTGAATACTATATTAAATCTTACAACTGCTATCAATCCACGTGTCCACCTTTCTAAATTGAATCTTCGTATTACATAATTTTAACTTAGGTCTCTATTTATACTAAAGCTATGATGATCAGAAAGACAGTAATACCCTTTACTTTTGGTGCACTACAAGTAACTGCTGCTTACTTAACCAAGAAGATTTTGGGAATGTAACAATAATAATTTGGGTGTTGTTAACGAGTGCCCTTTGGGCACTGGTAAAGGAATTAAAATGGAAAATATTAAATAAAAATTAGAAGCATTTAACATTTTGGGAACCCGAAAGGCATTTAATGCTTTCCTTTTTGAGTAATTAGAAGGATTTATTCATTAAATAATATTGTTAATGGAGAGTATTAAATACTTCTTAACCAGTGACCTCAAGGCATTCATTAACAAATGCTTAATAATTTATGTCTCAATAATTTATAATGTTTACCAAAACTGTTCTTGAATAAGTTGTGCCTTTTTCAAATTCAGTAGCTTGCGAAGTTGTGAATTTGTGGTGGGAAGTAGTAAACCCTTGCTCTGTCCTTGCAACACATCTTTACTCTCGTGGTAGTTTGGCTTACTTTGACATATTTCACTCTTCATATTGCTGTTTGCATTAAGATTATTTGATCATGTGTGCTGCTTGCTTGACAAATTTGAATATATGAGGAGAATATATGTCAACAATAATTTGTGATTGTATATCTGCAATTTCTTCATTATCACTGCCTTTTATATCATCCAGGTTCTTGTGGCGCTCAAATGCTACTTTTGCAATTTCAAGACACTATAGACGCTTTGATGTCTTTGTTGAGGCTGAGGCTAACAAAGCTGCCAGGAAATATGAAAATGCTTCCATTGATCGTCAAATTCAATTTTATCAATACCACGATGGTTTAACTCATTATTCCAAGGATAAGCTTCCTATAACCAGTGGTAGGAACAATTTTGATATATACATGCCTGCACGTGTATAATGGATTATGTGTGGAGATGTGTGCCTTTGCTTGCATATAATTGCTGTGCTCATCTTAAAATCTGAAGGATTTCTTATGGCTGAGTTTCTGCAGATGTTCCTGAAGGTTGTGTTATCATAAGAGAACACATTCCAATTACAAATCTGTTTACCTGCTTATGGTTCAATGAAGTTGATCGCTTTACTTCCAGGGATCAGTTAAGCTTTTCCACAGTAAGGGACAAAATAATGGCAAAAGTTGATTGGAGTATTAATATGTTTATGGATTGTGAAAGGCGTAACTTTGTGATACAGGTTAGTATTTGCATGCCATGTTTTTTTGTTTAGATTTTAGAAAAGCTACTAGTTTTTGAATTCAAGATTTGTTTCCAAATATTTGTGCTTTTAAACCAATAATAGATCTAGAGATGGTTGGAGGATTCTGTATTTGAGCTCTCAAATTTTTTCTAAAACTTTTTTGCATGAGAAAATCCCCCAGTTCTATTGGGTATAAAGTCAACAAGTTATTTAATGTGCTGTTACTGTGTTATGTATTACTATGCATGTCAGAGCTGCATTTGCAGTTATATTCAGATTAAGGAAAAAGGAAGATTTCAAACTGAGCACAATGATATTCTCCCCTTAGTTTTTAGCATCCAAATTAAAAATACATGACGATGATGGAAAAGGCCAAGGTCATCATAGTCACTGCACCTTTTGGAAGGAGTTTAGGCACTCACACAAATATCCTAGGATTTTTTGTTTTGGATTTGATAAGTGATAGAGTCAAGTGCAATAAAGCAAACCAATTTTCCCTCGCGAGATTGGCTAATGCCTCAAATTTAGTGTAGCCTTTTGAAAGTTCTCTCTGCATTTATTTTCTTGGGAAGAGTAATTTAACTTCTTTTAGAATATCTATTTCCTCTTCAATTCTTTGAAATTAAGGATTTTTATGTTGTTGGTTTGTGATAAATAATATCAGGCTTACCATAGAGACATATTGGAGCACATGCCCCCTCCGGTTGTTGTAATTCGTCGTCCTAGTCCACCTGCTCTTCCCCTTACTATTAGGCCTCAGATGAAGAAGAATCCTAGGCGTGGGAGAGGAGATAGGAGATCAGGTTCAAAGCGTCGTCATAAAGTAGGCAGTGTTGTTATGAACAACAATTCTTTTTAGTGTCATCTTCTTCCTTGAGGTTTTGGTTTCTTTTCACCCAGTTTATAAACTGTAAATGCATTCTTTGTTGCAAATTATACATCAAGAGCTCTGAACAACTGATACGATTTTGAAATTGTTGCTTCCTTTTCTGTTTTAAGTGTAAATATTATTGTCTTTGATAAGATCCTTACCACCTTTACCAAAAGGGAAGCAAAAAGGAGAAAGAAATGGGTTCTCAGTTGTGCACTTTGCATATAACATAATTTGTCCACACCAATTAGTTGAATTTTCTCCTCAGCCAAGTGTTGCCATATTTATAGCCGCATGTTTGGCTACTGTTAAAAATTGATGCCTCTGTTAGTTATTTAATCGTATTTGAAAGATAAAATAGAAATAACATTTGGTGTTGTGTGAAATTATACTCTACAATTCATAGATCCAAACGTTGCACAAACACCTCAAACTTTTAAAAGATGAATGATGCATTGAGATTTCTATTAAAAATATATGTACAGGAGCATGTTACATTAATCAAGTATAATTAACATAAGAGTGGAAACTCGTTTGGTCATAGACTAAAAAAGAATATATTTTTTTGGTGCTAAAAAAAGAATATTTATTATATGAAAATGTGCTCTCATTGTGGAGCCTCTTCATATTGTTACTTCAAATTTTATGTTATAAGAGATTCTTGTCAAAAGCAAAAGCAGCGTAGTAATATGAAATCCATTATCGAAATTCGAGAAGGTTTATCTACCGTTTCACTTGTATTCACCTTTGATTCTGTCTATAGCAACTACCTTATTCTCCAATGCAAGTATGTTAATTTGTGAACAGTTTACATGATGAATAGAAAATATAAAGATATTAAGAATTTGGGTGGAGGAAGATATTAAGAATTTGGGTGGAGGATGATAGATTTCTGCTATACTTATCCAAACATCAAAAAAGTACAAAATCATCCCTCGGATTAAGACATGAAACCGCCTTTAGTCTTGTGAAAGAATACATTAAAAAAAAAAAAAAGATCAACCAAGTTTAAGAGGAGCAACTCCAAACCGGGCCCTACATGCTTCAAAATCCAAAATACAACGACACAATGTTTTGAAGAAATAATCTTTTGGAGACCCATTTCCATGACCCACCGTGTTTTCAATTGCTTAATGGAACAAGCAAGGAAGCAACCAGATAAGCATGACATTTTCTGCATGGGATTTGGAGGCTACAGGTATGGAAGCAATTTATAAGCCATTTTTTTGGCATAATAGTAACAATCAACTTTGGTTCATTTAAGCTCTTATGCAAATTCAATCACAAAATTTTTAATCCTCTCCATATGTAAGTCCTCTGAGGCTGAAATAGAACCCACTTCATATGCCAATTCTGTTCTGCTTCATCTCCTTTGAACTTTGGTCACCACAGCTTCAGAAGCAGGATTTTGTGTTCAAGGCTTTTATTGATATCTCTCTTGTTTGAGACTCTGGTTATTGAGAAAAGGTCCTGTTCATTTGTTTGTTGAGATTTGTCAAGAAATTCTGATGAAGGTGTGACTTCTGCATTCTTTTGTTACTACCTTTGAGGGTTTAGACGAAGCCCTGTTCAATTGCAGCTTCTGATTTGTTGAAACTACTAAAGGTGAAGTCTTAAAGGGTCTGATAAAAAAGCTATCATGCTTCAAACTAGAACCAGGATTGGTCATGTGTTTTTGCTATGTTGTTTTACTACTGGAAAGTAAAGCTTGAACTTTCAAATGCCATTGCTGGTGAAGAAGCTCAACTGAGTCCAAAGTAAGAAACCAAAAACCTTCTCAGTTGTTTTGGATCAATGGGTTCTTCTGGGTTTTTCTTAATCTGTGTTCTGCATGCTGCAATAGCTCTGAGTTGTGGAGCAATGATGGTGTTCTACTCCAAAGAGATCTCAGTCTTTGGCCATGGATCAGAGACAGCAAGTAAGCTTCAAGGGACAACACCCCATGACCAGCTTCTGATTCAAACCTCAGATTCCTTCTCGGGTTTGCTGTTGTTCACACTTGGGTTCCTAGTGTTCATGGTTGCTTGTGTTAAGGACTGGGAGTTCCAAAGTTTCTTTGCCAAAGGGTGTGTGCTTCTTCACATCTCTATGGCAGGGTGGAGGTTCTGCTTTGAGAGGAAGCTTGAAGATCTTGCGTATGACTGGCCCAGGCATGCTGTTGGGGACATTGCTTTGGCCATTTCGTGGGTCTTCTTTCTTGTGTACATGTGGAGAGAGAAATATGATTAGTTATTGTAAAGAATAATGCGATACACAAACACTTGTACATATCAGGTTACATTTGTACAGTTGTTGTTTTAGTACTACCTCTTTATGCACATTTACATTCTGAGTTTATCACCTATTCCTCATGTGAGGGAATGTGTTTTCAAGTGATGTGGCATTATTCTATTGTAAATGTTTGTTGGGGCTTGTAGAAGACCAGTGACTAAAAAGGTTGAGTTTTGCTGAGAAAGAACCAAGATTTGTCGTGCCAGCAACTTGTTTGGGAGAAATTGAGCTTACATCTGATAAAAAATCTTGGCTTTGGTTTGGGCTGTGATTGCAGAAATTCTCATGATGAATGGAGAGCCATTGTAAAAGTTTAGGAATCAGAGGATGGAATTGCTTGATGGGTTCAACCATTCATGTGTACAATTTTCAATGTAATTTTTTTTTCTGTATTGCATCCATAATATTGGTGCAAATGTGTTTATTTGCAATGAGTAAATACTTCAACAATCTAAATTTTTATCCAAATTTTATTATATGTATTATTATACATTTAATCTGACACACATTATTATATAGATGCAAGGATTCCCCTCCAATTATAAATTATGTACCATAAATTTCTTGTGCTTTGAAAATCACTGACATGACTTCTTGAATTAACCAAACAATGCGTATTAGTATATACTGACTCTCTCACGTATGTACAAAAAATACCTTTATAGTGAGTCAGTATGCAAGGTTTGATCAATTCAATGAAATGTGTTGGTGAGTTTCAAAGTATAAATTTTTTTTTACATATAACCTATAATTAGAGGAGATTCCTTGTATTTTATCCTCCTCCTCCTCCTCCTTCTTCTTCTTATTATTATTATTATGTACTGATATAATGCATTAAAATTTGTCGATGAGTTAGCATGCCGCAACTTTATGGTAAGAAAATGACATCATTTTCTAATATAGTTATGTTATTTCTAAATGAGATTTTACATTTCTCATATAATTATTAATGATATGCAAATTATTAAGTAATAATATCAATTGATTATCAAACTAAAAATCGATTATTGATAAGCTGGAAATATATTACTATTTCAATAACATGTTGCTAACCAATAATTTATATGTAGTTAACATGTATAAGAGGTATAGAATATTAGGTGTAGAAAAAATATTTTCCTTTCTAATAAATAGATATAACTTGAAAATTTTCTACGGATCAATGAATATCTTTTTATGTTTGTTTTTTCCTCAATATGAATTCCACAAAGTCGCACACTAACTTTGACAATGGGACAGGTTGGGTGGGTTTTTGCTCAACATGATCCCGTCCCGCGTCTTTAAAGAATAAAATTTATATTCATCTTGCAAGAAAAATATTAAAACTCATACCTACACCCACTTACACTTATTAATATTTCAAATTAAATTTAAACAATAATTAATTACAGCCTTAAAATTATTCTATTGTCTCATATAAATTAAAAAAATGTTCAAGATAAGTGTTACACAAGTAAATATCTATTGATATAATTAACTTTATTAATAACTAGGTTAAGCATATTGTTTATTTAGATTAGCGGTGTGAGGTGAAAGTTGATTGACCTTAAATTAGCACCCACTCTATCTCGCAATGGGGCAAGTTTTAAACTTGTTCCATGTAGGGTAAGGTAGGTTGGGTATCCTACATTCTTTGGTTGTGAAACTCTCCTTACAAGTAATATATTTAAGACTTCAACCGTTATACTTTTTTGAGAGTCTAGTTCACTTTTAACTACGTCTAACATTTTGTAAGTCTTCTTATAATTCATTAAAGGCTAAATTTTTTGTGAGGATTTACTTATCTAAAATATTAAACACATATAATTTAAGTGGTAAGCAAGTTTAATCTTAATAATTGATGGTTTTTGTAATGTTAGGGATGGAGCTCAAGGAAAAGTAATTGTGAATAGAGGCATTATTAATCCCCATGCGAGTATGAATCTCATATACAATGAAAGTAAGAAAACTTAATGAGACGAAAACATATAAGACTTGTACAATTATATTACTAGATAATTTTAGATCAATACAAATTTGATCTTTTTTTTTGTGTTTTTTGGTTTCAAGGGTATTCCTACCATCATTGGTTGGGATACTAATATACTTAGTTATAAAATAATACGGTTATGCCTTTTTTATAAATGTCATCTCTAATGCTTGAATATTTATCCTCTCCTAATAATATAATTCGCTCAACACTACTCCCAACACTTTGTGGGTTATTAACCTAAACTTTGAATGGTTGTAATGTTATTGCATCTTCATACATTCCAAATTTTAAATATTAATATGTTATTAATCTAAACTTTGAATTGAATATTATATAATAATATGATAATCAATATTTATTTATTTATATTTTAAAACATATAATATGTTAAAATAAAATTGTTAGTATTAATTAATTTTTAAATTCAACTAATAAAAATTATATACAAAACTATGAATAACAAAAATTATTGTTTTACTTAAAATATTATTTAAAATTTCAATTAATGGTTTAGGTTTCATTAATACGTTATTTTCGTATATTCTATCATTAATACATTCTTGGTTAAATTAAAGTCTAAGTCTCTATACTTATACTCATTTTCAATTTAGTTACTATAATTTTTTTTTTTCCAAATCAATCATCACAATTATAAAAAAAATTTAAAATAGTATCTGCCATTAATTTTTGTTATAACGATGTTATAACATTGTAAATTGGTTAACAAAGTAAATATTTCTTTATCTAATAGGGGCTCTTTTAGATTCTCATTTTCTCTGTACAATGTCAAATAGGTGTTCATTCATTCTAGTACTGTTTATTTTTTCTGAATAAGTGTTTCATTTTCTAATAGGTATTCTTTTATTATAGTAGATGTTTATTTCTTCTAAATAAATGTTTTTGGTCTAATAAGTGCTATTCTAGATGTTCATTTTTACTTTGTAAAATGTCTACTAAAGACTAAATCAAACAGTGATAGAACGAAAATTAACTGCATGAACTATTTTGAAAACTTTTATAAGTGTGAGAACTTATTTAAAAAGAAAAAAAAACTATAAAAACCAAATTAAAAATAAATATAAATTATAGGGAGCAAAACATTAATTTAACCTATGTTCTTTTTCCACTCTTTCTCTAGCCTAGTCTCTAAACTCTTCTAGAATGAGCGGCAGATAAATCCTAATTTCTTCACCTTTGAAGTTCCAACTTTTCAAGGTAGGAATTAGGTTATGTTTGGGAATGTGGTCAGGGAGGAAATGACATAGAATGAAATAGAATGGAAAAACTTAATAAAAGTGTGTTTGTGAATTAATTTAAAGGAGTGAGTGGAATGGCAAGTGAGGGTCAAGGAGTCCCTCCCTTGCCACTCAAAACTTTTAATTTTTGTCTCTCCAATTTGGGAATTCAAGAAAAGAATGACTTGAATATTTCACTTTTTTTTATTAAACTCGTTAAACATCCAAATAGTGAAGTAATATGTTTTCTTCCATTCTATTCCATTCCATTATGAGGCTCCTTTCCATTCACTCTAAAACTTCCAAATATAACCTTGAATATTCCACTCACTTTTCTCATTAAACTCTTTAAACATCTAAATAATGAAGTGACATGTTCTCTTCAACTTTTTTACCAAACTACCCTTTATGGCAAAACTATTTATTAAAATGTCATTTTTTTGAAACTCTATACCAAAATACCACATTTTTGTCCAACGTGACCTTTTTTTTTGTCTATGTAGATAACGTCATCTACGTTAGCGCTTCCACGTGGATAACGCCAAAGTGTTTAACGTTATCCACATGAAAGCGCTAATGTAGATGACATTATTTACGCGGAAGCACTAACGTAGCCGTTTTAAGGCTAATAACGTCATATAATTTGGCGTTTTCTATGTAGCAACGTCATTATACTTGACATTTTCCTTGTGGCCCACTATATATACATAGCTCCGAGTGGAACGAGCACAACTCTTCATTTTTTCAAATTTCACTCACTCACTACAAATTTTCTTTCTCTAAACTCTCTAAACTCTCTCTCAACACTCTCAAGCCCATTGGCAAAGTTTTTTTTATCTCTATCTTGTGTTGTTGTAATCAACAACTTATGACGATATTTACCATATAAATGAATAGCGTCAATATGAACAATGGACTTGTAATATCGAAATCCAATAACACATGGTCTAAATGTTCAGAATAATCGACAAAACACTTTTTTCAAATTATCAACTCGATTGTGCACAACACATTCCATGTCTTGCAACTCCATCACTATGTCTTCCATGTCTCTTCTCATGACCGCTAATCATCTGGGCAACACCTCATAAGATTTGTCCCAATCCCTGAAAACCTTCACAATGGGTAATTATTTTGCCCTCTAGGCTTTTCAATATGAAACTTCGTAACCAAATTGGCTTCGAATCCTTTCAACAATCAAGAATATAGGTACATCAAATTTTGATCTAACTATCTCCAAAATGCAAAAACAAATCATACTAGAGTCCAATTTGTGGTGATCTAATGACATAGTTAGATTGACGCAGCTGTGAGATCCATTATTTTTGTAATCTGTCATACATGCGACATATTGCTTTGTATGATTCTAACTCTCCAATTACAACTATCGTCATATCTAGAGTAGTTAGTCTCCGCGAATCAGAATCTTCAACCTTGTACTCTTGATATCTGCGAATCGAATAATGTTGGAGGACTAACTTCACGGAATCTTTAGATGGAAATTGCAACTCAATATATAATTCATCATCTAGGCTCCAAGTCCCACGATGATCTAATTCAGACAAATTATCAGGATTACTCAGTGCATCCCAATTGATTTGAGAGAACTGAGGACATGGTGATACAAACACAGATTGAGGGCCTGGAGGCACAAACATAGATTGAGGGGCAACCGACAATGGAGGGCAACCGACAATGGAGGGCCTTCTTCTTGTAACTTTTCTTCAGTATCAAAGTTTTCTACCTCTATGTCAGTATCTGAATTATCAGTCTCAAGTACCTGTCTTTCATCTTCACTTGTGTCAGATAATGCACCTCTTACAAGTGGATTATTAGTTTCAACCGTTGCAAAACCAATAACATTCATATTGCACTGCTCAATTGGATTAACTGAAGCGGCATGTATCATGGACATTTGAGTGTTAATAGGCTGTGAGAATTCAGGAATATTAGAAGGACCACCTTGAAATTCCGTTTTAGCAGGAGCTTCAACATGCTTATTATGCTCACTCGTTTATGCCTCAACATACAATGAAACTATGTATATATAGTGAACCACAAGAAAAACGTTAAGTGTAATGGCGCTACTACACGGAAAATACCAAATTATATGACATTATTAACCTTAAAACGTTATCTACGTTGACGCTTCCACGTAAATAATATCATCTACATTGGTACTTTCACGTGGATAACGTCAAACGCTTTGATGTTATCTATGTAGTGACATTTCCATGAACAGAAAAAATAAAAAAATAACACGCTAGATAAAATAATGACATTTTAATATATAATTTTAAAAAAATAACATTTTAATAAATAATTTTGCCATCAAATACAATTTAATTAAAAAATCCTATTCTCTTCCATTATATACTTATCCTTTCTAATCCATTCCATTACAGACTCTTTTCTATTCACTCTAAAGCTTACAAAGATAACCTTACTCACGCCAACTTGAAGAGAAAAGGGAAAAGCTTGCTCAACTCTTAAATATTTGCTGGTTCCACTTCGTTTACACTTCCTCGCATCGAGAGAGCAAACGGAAAAAAGTTTCAACTTTCAACTGCGAGTGAGGTATTAATTGAATGTTTCAATTTTCTGGGTTTATTTTAGTTTTTGCTCTTCTTATCTGTAGTAGTAGTAGATACTAGATTTCAAAGTTATGTTTCAAAAAAGAAAGTGATTTCGTGGGTTTATTATGCTTTTTATTCTTCTTCTTTATATCCATTTAAAAAAAATTATTTTTTTGTTTGCTTTTTTTCTTGAAAGAACAAAGATTATTATTTTTTGTTTGCTTTTTTTTCTTGAAATTTTTTTTTTATAAGTTGCCTCTTTCTTTTTTTTTTTATTTTTTTTGAAAAGAAGGCTAATGACATTTAAAAATCCAAAAGATATATCAGATAAAAAAATAAGAATTAAAATTAATCAATCTTTATATTTTTTCATAAATAATAAATTAAATTTTTTTTTCTAAAATTATAACTATTAAAAAATATTATAAATTTTAACGATAATATTTATACGATATATAATCTAAAAAATTAGAGGTACCTAGGTTTTAAAACTATAACCTCGTGTTTGTTAAAAAATCTTTATAAATTTTAACTGATCTTTACCTGAATATTATCGACATCTAAGTATTTTTCTTTAAAAAATATTTCTGACATCAATAAGAAAAATGTTACTTGAAAAGAAGGCTATTATACCTATATCTAAAAATAAATCTAAAAAATTTATTTTACTTATAATATTATGGACATATAAGTATCTTTCATATCAGATCAAGATAAAAGATAATTTAAAAAAATATAAAAATTTCCAAAATCATCAAAATAGAAACAATTAAAAAAAACCAAAATACTAATAAAGAGATAACAAAAACAAAACAAAACACAAGATTTGTCAATGTGAGAATAGATCTAGATAAATATACTTAAAATGAAAAAACACACCAAAACAAAGAAGAGGAGACGGTGAGCTGCCACCAAATAAGAAAAATGGCAGCTCCGCTCCTACACTCTCACAAAAGGAAAAATCAGTACAAGAGAGAAGAGGGAAAGAGAGAGAGAGGGGTTAGGACCGAACCATATCAATACTTTTTGTTTTGCTTTCTTAATCTCTTCTATCTTGTTATCTTTTTAGAGTATTCGGCTGAAAAATTAAGATTTGATCTAAACTTTATTAATATAAAAATATTTTAAATTTGTAGTTATGCTGAATCTAGATTTTATTATTATATAATATTATAAATTTATAGTTAAGAATTTCTCCACTTGTTACACGCCTATATGTGACTTAGACCACTTTTTTCATTATTTCTTGTCGTGCAGAAGATTTGAGTCAATGGGTGGCATGCAGTGCAACTGCAAAGTGCTTCTCCTGCCTTGACCTCACAAGGCTCAGTAACTGCAACAACTTGTGAAGTGTCAAAGCCAAAGAAGAAAATCTGTTGTGCTTGCCCTGACACTAATTAAGAAGCTGCGAGATGAATGCATAGTACAGCACGGTGAAGCGGCTTGCGCAAAATGGATTGAGGCTCACCGTCTATGCCTCCGTGCCGAGGGATTCAATGTTTGAGATTGGTAATGAGAAAAAAAGAAGACATTGGTTGGATAACTCAGTTGATTTTATCATGATGTTGATACAGGTTTTGGATCACAGTCAATTTTGTTTTATAGAGTTAAATAAATGATGGTGTTTTGAAATTTCAAATAAAAACGGAAGAAATTGGTTGCTGATCATGCAATTCATAATTTATTAACTTGTAACGAGTTAGGAGGTTTTATCCTCTTAATCTTGTTGTTGAGATTGAAATATATGAACAAAATTTACTAGTTGTTATGTGCTACTTGTCAGCTGGGTTATAGTTCTTGGTGTAGGTGTAGTATTTATCATTTTGGTACCTAAATCAATTTTTAAGCATCCATCCCACTTTTTGATTCCCATTTTCCCTGCTGTTGGTCCCTCTAACTGAGGAGCATATTTTGGAAATTTAAGGTGCAGAGGTGGTCAATGGTTCTCACAGTTTTTTTGTTCTTCACTTGATACTTGTGTAGTGATCTTATGTGTTGCATTAGATTAAGGATCAAGATTTACACTACTTTGTTCTGAATCTTGAAGCAGATCTTATGCAGGAATAATAGGGTAAGGTAAAGTTTGTCAATCAAAATGCATAAAGATCACCCTTTTATAAATATCTGTTGGACGTTACACACCTAATTATAATTTTGAAAGAATCAGGCAATTTTGGATTCCTTTGATGTATGTATGGCAGAAATCTTGTATTCATCCATAGCCATGTTACAAATGGAGGGCCTCAAGTGAGAAAGAATACTGAACTCTGATACTAGTTACGGCTTTAATATAGCAGAATTCTTCATTTACCGTCCTAATATACACGTTGGAAGACACTGATGCTGTGCGTGGCGCTTTAGGGCTGCTCTTTTAGAAGTTTGTTGTATAAGCAATATAGGTGTTATGTTCTAAAAGGCGTGCTTTAACAACTATTTCTTTAACTTCAGTGCTGTGGAACTTACTTTGTTAAAATGTACTTAAATAATTATGCTTAAATTTCTTTCGTGTGATTTATTACTTGTGTTTGATTGAATTATATTTATTTTGTACGAAGATTCACAAAGTTATTTCAAATTTTCAATGAAGTCACGCATAAGAAAATAGCACGGACATTTTAAGTGAGCATCACCATATGTGATATGTCTATAGAGCTAGTGTGAGCTTTTGCTGACATTGAGCCTAATGTTGCTCTGCCTATGCAGAGATAGTAAACAAACACCATCTAATCGTTTCTACTTCATTATCTGTACATTTGCACTCTTGTTTTCATCACAGTTAAGTGTTTCCTTCATCCGTGTATCATTCACCATGAGTTCAAGTACATTTGAAATCCTGTATATCTTTGTGCTGGTGTAGATTGTAGTGTCTATAGCAGCACAATTTCTTCTGCTTCAGATTATATGAAACTTGAGAAGAAGTTATAATTTTCATCTTCTTGGTCTCTATTCATGAGATTGGCACACTCATAGACCTTACTGTTTTGAGATATTTCAGAAGCATGATGGGGTTTGGCTTTGGCAGAGTTCATATGTATAATGCAAAATAGATTATCAAACGGAAATAAAAAGCAGACGTATACTTGTTTTAGTCCATTTAACCACAGAATGCCACAGCCATGACCATTATTATATAACTATGACGGGAGCCAGACGTGATTCACCAGTGCCTCAATTCTACAAACATGAAGTAGTTTTTAATCTGAGCGGAGATTAATCCTTAAAAGATCAAAGAGTGTGATTAGTTGTCTCCTTAGCTCTTGACTATTGTGATGGAAGAATCTGTTGCTCTGGACCTAACAAGGCATGTGAGGACCTCTAGAGAAATTATTATAATCATATATGAAGGAATCCAAGTAATGGAGGCATGGCCTCCTTTATTCCTCTCATGTCAATTCAATTCGGTTCTTGAGAGAGACAATTTCAAAGATTCCATTACTTCTTTTTGCTTCAGCTTTTACTTTTTAAAAAAAAAATGATAATACACTAGTATTACTAGATAATAAACAACTTGTAGAATGTTAGGAATATATTTTTTATTATACTTCTTTCAATATACTTTTTTTTATTAGATCACGTCACATTAAAATATATAATTAACTTTGATTAGCATATAATCAACTCAATAAGTATATAATTAACTCAATTAGCGTGTAATTAAGTTTGAATGTGTATTTTAATGTATGATGTGATTTAATAAAAAAGAGTGTGTTGAAAAGAGTGTGATAGAGAGTCTATTCTTAAGACTATTCTAAACTACTTTATTATGCTTTAAAGTTAGGAAAATGCTCGAGAGTACGAAAGCTTCTTCTATGAAAGTTGAAAGTTTCTTTTCGTATTCAATTTTTTTTACCAAATAGCATTACTCTTTAAGTTAATGGGTAGGATGTCTCCAAGAAATGGTCCCCTAGCTTTCTTATCAAAAGCCAAGCTTGCTTGGAAACCTTGGCTCTACCATATGGGTGCTTGTCTATTCTTTTTGTCGTCAGAAGTTTAGATACGTAAGAATTTAGTGTCACTATCAATATATTCGGATTAAGTGGATGTAGTTTTTAAATAAAAAGAATTTGTCTTACACAATTTTGTGACAGTAAAAGGGTTAATTTTTGTTGGGTGAGTGGTGAGAGTTTTTTTTTAATCTTTTGATGATCATCATTTCCACTTATTGTGGTACTAGTACTACAATCACATTATCAATAAAACTTCAGATACGTGGTGTTGTCTTTATATTATATATTTTGCCAACATTTTCATGTCAATTTTACGAAATAATTTGCCTTGCTTGTACTCAGCATTGCTTCATGAGGGTGTACTTCTGCTATTTGACTCTAGGACCAAGACACCTGACTTAACCATGTTGACTGCAAAACCAAGGGGCACCGATCACAACACCTAGCCTAAATTCAAACCCAAGGAAAAAGATCTGTTAATCCTTGCGAAGAGCTTTAATATTTGACATGTTTCTTATATCTAATTGATTATATCCAGTGTTCTTTCTTGTTGGTGCATTTTATTTTTCTAGTGAATTCATTAATGCTGTACACATGACAACCTTAGGGCATATATTTATCCCTTTTTTATTTTGTACTCATTCATCTTGATTTCAGGCCTCAGTTTATAATCTCCTGCTTATTCTTTATATGGAATTATCCTTTTCTCATATGCTAGCGGAAGTACTAGAATTTAGAAAATAGATTTTCTATATTAAAAGAGATATGAGCAATGACTGCTGTAATAGTAAATTTTTTCTGCTTCAAATATTGTCGCTGTTACTACATAATAGGGATTTGACAGATTGAGTTCATCTTTACCTCGATAATGTTAGCAAAATATATGAAAATAAAAGGGCTGGAAGAAAGATGAAGCAAAGAAGACACAGTGGAAACGAGTATATAGTAACTTCTAGTCCATTCAATCACATAAGGCCACAGAGATGGCCACTACAATACTGTGGACTAAGATGGCCACAGAAGGAAAACATAACTCAGACACACAACACAATACAAATTTATTCACCATGACTACATTAATACTAGCATCACAGTGCACACACACACAGTTTTTGGCATAATATGGTCTTAATGACCACAGGTACAGTTGACACAAGCGCAGATGGTACCGCACTTGCATTTCCCGTCATTCTCAGCAGCAGGAATGTCCATGACAGCAGTCTCCACGTAGCTGCAAAAACAAGCCACTTAAATTGTTACTATCTCAACGCCTATTGGCTTGACATACAAGACAATGGCCATCAAACTTAGACATTACCTCTTCTCAGTCTCAACTATGTCAAGAGCATAGCTGCTTCCCTTCTTCCTGGATTACAAATCAAATAATATAAGGATTCAGGATATTTATACCAATCAAAAAACTCAAATCATAACTGATATCAAATATTTTCACTAATTATCTTTTTACATTACAGAAGTGAAAAAGTGTATCCTTACTAAACATTCATAGACAAAAACTCGGAAAAAATTCTTCTAAAGTGAGTTTGTCTGTAAAGTAAGCATGTAAAAGTGTATTTATCTTTGAATTTAAAGTACATCATAATTTTAACCCACTAAATGACTTGAAAATAGTAAGCTTACTTTAGAGGAGCCTTGTCCAAAAACATAATACGCTTAGATAAGAATCATTATTGAACAATTTTTCATACTTAGAGATATGAATCTAGTGCTTGCAGTATATGGAAACACTCATGCATGCACATATAGCTGAACTAGTTGGTTATCCTGAAAGTTTAAATATGTGAAGAAGGTTTAAATATGAAACCTTCATCTCAAAAGCTAAAGCCAGTAGCTTAAAGTACAAGAATATGGTTTTCATGCCTAATAGCACAGAAGGAAACAGAACGCTTACTCGCACTGGCTCTTGCTAGAGCAGGTACAGTTTCCACAAGGGTCCGACATGGTGATTTTTGAGAACAAAGAAGCACTGGCAATGGAATGAGAATTTTAAGTTCCAAAGCTTTGTATGAGCTGCTATATCTCCCATGCTGTGCCTTAAACCAATATTTATAGAGGAGAGATGGCTATGCTAGGATTGTGGTGTGGATCATGAGGTCCCATGTTTGGACCACACAAGGCATGAAAGAAGCACGCACCTCTTGAGAACCATACGTAAGAATCTTGGTAGAGATAACATAAAGAGATATATCTTCATACTTTTAGACTTGCATACTTTTGTCGTGCTTTGAAGTGCCTGTTCAACCCAGTGATACGTTATCTTTCCTTTTCTTTTCCCTTTTATATATTCTCGATGTTATAACAGATTCTACATTATTTATATTCTGAAAGAAAGAAGCTTTTATAGCATTTAAGTTCTCTTCTTCCTCTTTCTTTCTATCCCTCCCAAAAGGTGCAGAAGTACTTTGAAATATAGATTAATTTTGTGCTTCTTCTGATAAAGATATGGATTTTCTATCATGTATGTAAGTTGATATTATTTCAAGAAGTAAGTAAACCAATTTGAAAGTTGAAATATGATTTTGACTCTGTAAATTAACCAAATCCATCCTTCTCGTTTGTGGTTTAGTAAATTTGTTATGAAAAAAACAAAACAGAACAGAAAACCAGAGAACGTTTTTCTGAGAGAACACAGGCAAGTGCAGGAGAGAAATTGTCTCGTTCTGTTTCTCTTTTGCTAAAGAAAAACCATATACAATGTTACAAGCATGGCCAGTACAAAATAACTCTCTATAAAATAAGGACTATAATTTATTTTTTCTACAAATCTGACCATACAACCAATCCATCCTTAAAATAAAGATTAACACATATTTTCACCTAACTAAATCAACTAAAATAGAAAACATAAATATCTAATATCATCATAAAGTATCTAAAAAAATCTCAATTTCTAACAAAATTAATAAGTTGTTACAATAACTTGAACTTGGAACCTTCACTTAAGTCCTCACCCACCCTAAGTATTTGAGTTGAGCTTAAACTCATCCTCCTTATCAAAACCATCGAAAATTAGAAATATTGTACCTTAGATCTTGTCATTACGAGTACTTCGATCTTAATTCAGATTTAACTTTGCTGCCAAAAGTTACTCAGCATGTTCAATTTTTGGACTGTCCTATCCTTCATCAAGCATATATGCTTTTAAATTTCAGCCATCCAAATGGCTGTGGTATCCTTAAAGGTTATTTTTGGTTAAGAGTGGAACCAAATTTTGTGGAAGTGAAGGGCAAAATTATTTGCACTTGAAAATATCTGCTTCCACTGACCGACCTCTTGGAATCTAATTTTTTTAAAAGTAAAGTTTCTTTTTTTTTTTTGGTTTGTTTTGTTTTTGGTTTGCGGCAAATTGCTTCTCAAAGTAGCCAATTTTGGCTTTTCATTCAATTTTGTCAAGGAAATAATATAACCTTCATTCATCTTTTCATTAATACTTAAGAGGAGTTGTGTTACTAGGAGTGTTTATTACTTACTGTAGTTCGACTCTAAAGTTAATTGGATTAGATTCGAGATCTTAAAATTTGGTTCAATATATTTTTAGGTTAAATTCAAATTATACTCTATATTGATTCAGCTTGATCTGATATAATATAATGTTTTAAAATTTATATTTTGTTTAAAAAAATTAGATAAATATAATACTTTTAGACATAAATTAATAAATTTTACATAATATAATAATAATTTTGTATTAATATAATTTGTTTCATAATATATATTATAAAATATCTTTAATTTTAAGTTTATACTTTTAAAATTTTATACTTTAATTATACATAATATTTAATATTGTACATTTTATATAAATGTTTGATTAACTCAATTCTAACCCGATTAATCCATGACCGAGTTAGATCTAAATCCAAAGAAATGTTTTATTCAATATATCAAGCCAGATTTAAGTTAGGTTAAACATGTCCCTTAAAACACGCTTATGTGTTACTTACTCGCCTACTCAGGGTTCATGATAAACCTTGTACGAGTAACATATTTACTATTATATTAATACATTCAAATTTTTAACTATTTTTTGAATTGTGAATGTGCGTTATCATGCATAAAGCTTTATGAACCGAGTCTATTTCAAAACCACTCCACTTAAAGCAGTTAGGGCTTAGGGGCATATGTTCACGGTCAACACCTGATTTTATCTGGGTTAAAATTTTTTTTTTAAATCAAGTATAAAAAAAAATAGGAACAAATAAATCAAAAAGACAAGAAAAAATTGTGAGAATAATAAAATAATTATATCCCATGAGCTATAAGCCTATATAACCCAATTCGTATGATTCTCCAGCCAGACCCATTACCCAGATATATTTGGCCCACAACATTTAACCCATGATCTTGAGTGACAAACAAAGGCACTGTTTTAAGCCAAGCTTGCATGATACGAGGCTGTAACAAACAATGACATAGGAACGGGAGGTGATGATCAAAAGCAACGAATGAAGCACAATAAAGGAAACTTTCATAGCTCTTGGTTCAGTCATCAACCTGAGAAGGTTTCTACTTCTGTAACTTTCATATATAGCCATTTCTAAATGTTTACTGCTGTGTTTGATTGGCTTGTTTAAATGCCCATGAGCCATTTGTTATAAGTTCTGAATTACAGAACCTATTTGAAATATGTCTTTAGATTATTCTTGATGGTTATCATAACACTGATGCATTCTGCTATGTTTATGAATTCTCAAGTTCTTAATGCTAGGATCTATCTTTGCTCAAGAAGCCCATGTCCTCATCCATTGTTGCATGGTGCTTGTAGCTTGATCATTTAATTCTGGGGCTCTGAGTGAATTGCGTGGCCATTGTTCTGACCATGTTCCGGAGCCCTTAAACATACAAACACGATTTTAAATTGCGATTTACTTATATTATATTGCACAATTACAAAAAATATGGCTAATATAATTGAATTACGCGTAAACTTACCGTTATAAATCATAATTTAAAACCATGCGTACAAGTTTGTTTGAATGTCACTTTGCTGCTAAAGCTTTGCTAGTACGAGAGTCTCTTTTGCCTTAATTGGAGTTAGTTTATTCCTTGCTTGTTTATCTTTAATTTGTTGAATGGTGTGCTTATTTGCTAATTAACTTTAGAATTAATGTGTGAATTTTTTGAGATTAAGTTGCAAGGAATATTTTTGTGAATTCCTTAATTTTAATAATTTGCCTTTGATCGAACTAGAGAAATAGATTAATTGAGGTACGCATAAATTAACTCAGACATTACTTAATTGTAATAAAAAAATTTATTTGCTTTACTATGATGCTTGGTTTTTGTTATTTGTGATTAGTATATATATATTTTTATAATATGTCCTATTTATCTACTCAAAGGCCGGTGATATTGATTGTATAACCCCATGCCATCATCACTGTCATTTGGGTCCATAGAGATTTATTATGGCTCTGTGACACTTAAATTTTGTGCAAGACTAGATTTCTTTATGCCGTTTTCATTACATAAAAAGACTCATCAAATTAATTCTCTTCCAAATATATTTTTTTCAAGTAAATTAATCTTTGTTAAAATCAAGTCACAACAATTTTCTTAGGCTTTGAATTCCCTGTTACGCTTAGAAGATCTTATCATAAGTGATTATTTTAAGCATTTTGCACAATTTTCTTTCTCTGTTTGCCATTTCACATACTATCAATAAATGTGTTTACAACAAATCTTATATATAAGATTAAGGTAAAGAGTTTTTAGTTAAAAAAAGTAATTATTTTATTTCATTAATTATAGACTTAATTTAGATAAGTCATTTTCACAAGAATATAGATAATCAATCTTATAAAATAAAATTACTTATCAACAATACCTAAGGTTTGTAAAAAAATATAAAATAAAAATAACATTTGTGACAAAAGGGGAGTATTATATATATATATATATATATATATATATAAAGGTCGTCAATGGAAATTTTACCAATGACATGTGGTAGTCATTGATGAACATTTTTTTCTTTGATTCACACTTTATTTTAATAGAGTTTTAAATTATTTAAATAAATAAATAACTATCACTTTAAACTAATTACTATTCAAATTTTGAAACTTTGATGGAAATTTAACAAAACACACACACATAATTTTGACTATATATATAAAATAGTCAATGCAAGTTTCACCAACGATACGCGGGAGTCATTGGTAAACTTTTTTTTCTCCTCTAATTCACACTATTTTAATAGAGTTTTAAATTATCTAAGTAAGTAAATAAATAAATAAATTATTATCACTTTAAATTGGTTATTTTTCAAAATTTGAAACTTTGATAGAGATTTAGCAACAAAATTATATTTTTTAATTACGTATATTTTTAATTATTTAGTTAACCAATAGTAGAAACTTTGATGGAACTTTTCAAAAATTAAATTTAATTAGAAAAATGAGTTTTTGGTAGATGAGACCTCAACTATGTTTCAGGCTTGTTTTTAGTCCTTTTTTTGAAAGAAAATTAAATCAGCCTTCAGATTTTTTAATTAGGTAGATGAGGCCCTAGATTTTTTAATTAAGCGAAATTAAATAAAAATTATATTAAAATATTATATAATCTTTATGTAAGACCTAATATTGTGAAGTAATATATCATCATTTGAGATAAGGACAATCAATCAAAGACTTCTAGTTTTATATTTTTATGCCTATTGTTTTATTTTTTCTAAGATCATAAGAGACTATTGATATGTCAAATGTTTTATAATAAATTAATTTTTATGAGTTATATGATTTTTTCTTGAGATAAATAAATTTAAAAACGATTAATCTATTTTTTATATTATTAAATTATAATAAAACAAATTTTTATTTAAAAGCATTATTTACATCAAATTTAAAAAATTTGTGCATCGAATGGGTAATAAAATTAGTTTGTATATAAAGCCTATATTTTAATATTAAATTTAATTTTAAATTTATATACTATTATATTAAATTTTTTATATTGTAATCAAGTAATATCTACATTAACTAACTTATACGTATTTTAACTAATTCACCTCTCGATCCAATTAAAGGTAGCCCAATCTAGGGATGACAAAATTATCCCTACCCGGGGATCTCAGGGGATTACCCCATGGAGCGGGGATAGGCCGTTAATTAATTAATTAGGCGGGGATTATAAAGCCTACTATGCATGCATTTTACCCGTTAAGATACTTTTTCATTTAATATATATCATATATTTTTTTTCTTTTTTTTTGAGATGAGATGAAAATACATATCTTTTTATTATTTTGAAATGATTTTTTATTGAATGAGTTCATAATGATAAAATTTGTTAAAAAAATATATACTTTTATGTAATAGTTATTTATGTAAATTGATTATTACAAAATATAATTGAAATTAGTTTGTTATTTATAATATTCTTTTAATTTTGTAAGAATCTTAGATTATTGAACAAAGTTGTAGTATATGGTGTTAAAATTTATTTTCTTTATGTTTTTTAATTATTTTTAAAATTTTATTTTAAATTATTAACTACCGTGATCTGCATACCAAAAGATCATAAATGAAAGATCAAAGGCGAAATCACTATCCTCCCCGCCCCCCCCGCCTCGCCCCCGCCCCGCCTCATTACCATCCCTAGCCCAATCACACCAAAACTAAGGGATATTCAAAAATATTCCTTGAGACTTGAGTCTAAATTTTCTTATAATTTTAAACAATTCAATGATTTTACATTTTTTTTTCTCTTTTAACATTATTCAAAATTACATTCTGTCTGTACCCCAAAAAAATAAATTTCTTTTTATACAAAAATTAATTTCAATAAAAGGCGCGAAACGTGGGCAAGAACTGAGAATGAGAACAAAAGCCGCCAAAAGGAATTTTAGTTGAAAAAGTACAAACCCTAGTTTCCCACCAAAACTTCGACAACAATCACATGTCGATCCTTACTTTTGTCACAGGTTTTCATTTATTAAATTTGGCCCATTTCTCCTTAAATTTGGGCAATATTTTAATTTCCTTTGTTTTTTTAATTTTGGTTCAGTTTAAGGGCTTGGTGTGGATATGATCTATGGCACTTGTATCGCAGCTTCTAAGTCACTGTAAGAATTCTTTGCTCCTTTTGGTTTTAGCTTTAAAGCTGATTTGTTAAAAAGATAAGTTTTTTTTTTTTTGCTGATACAGTGTTTGTAATATAAAAATTTGATTCTGCGTTTCTCGCCAATTTTATTTATTTATTTTAATTTTTTGTTATACTATGTTTGAATTTTACTCGACCCAGAATAATACTCGGTCCAATGGGTGAAAAAGTTTTATTTTTCCTGGAAGAAAATGCAAAGGCTTGCAGTTTTAATTTCAATGTTTGTACCAGGATCTCTCAGCTAAGGAACAAAGCATAGATGGTAGTAGTTTTTTTTTTTTTATTTTTATTTCTGCTTCTATAAGGACTGGTTTTTTTTTTTTTTTTTGCAGGAGTTGCAGAGAACTAGTGTTGCCGAAGTTACTGAATTTTCGAGTTCAATTCTCCTCCAAGTGTTTTCCTAGGCAGAAAAGAATGGAAGGTAATCTTAATTGTAGCATAGAGGGCAACAGAAAGGAGTCTAGAGGTGCCTTGGTTGTCCTAGAAGGCTTGGATCGTTCTGGGAAGTCTTCTCAGTGTAGCAGACTAGTGTCCTACTTGGAAGGACAAGGGATCTCTGCTGAATTATGGAGATTTCCTGATAGAACCACGAATGTTGGGCAAATGATATCTGCCTATCTTACTAACACATCACAATTGGATGATCACACTATTCATCTCCTCTTCAGTGCTAATCGTTGGGAGAAGAGGTTTGTACGCTTTTTTTTTTTCTTCCCGAATAATTAAAATCAGTTACATTATTATCTTTCATGTGCAGCATTCTGGGTTTTAGTAGATGAAATTTATGGTCTCTGATTATGTCTGAATTCTACTGTTAGTTTTCTGAAAACTTGTAGCTTGTGGGAGGAGAGTTGAGAGCTTAGGAGGTTTGAAAGTTGTTTGTAAAAAATAGCATGAGAAGAATAAAGCAAAGTCTTGATTCATGATAATGAAAGTGTGACATATGGCCATGTCTAGCTGGAAAGTAGGTAAAAAGTTTTATAGAGAGTAGGGGTATAAAGCAGGAAACGAAAACATACCATGCCTTAGGCATTTAAATCCTTTAATGAACTGGAAAACTCAAGTTGCCACTTGCCATAATAATTTTAGAAGCCACATACGCAACATTTTGTGATTACTATGAACATATGCTTTTTGTAATCAGAAGCAAGCTGTGTCGCATCACTGCTGGCTTAACTTGTGTTGTTGTAATACACAATGTTGCAAATCATGCACATATATGTAAGAAGGCCCAAGCATGAGCTCTGACGGAAGCATATTGCAACAAGCTGGTGATGTGGCTCCAGTGACTACACTAATATGGCTGCTACGACTTTGGTCATGACTAGATGTATACCCTGGGGTGCTGGGCTTATTAGCTGATGTTGCCTGGAGGTTTTATAGCACTCAAATTATTTGGATATTTTGCTAGTAATTGTTGATGACAAGTAAAATTCCAAGATTACTTTGTAATATCTTCAATCTAGTTCAATCAAGTTTATGTAGTCTTTTATGTTCATATGATGGAGAATTTGCAACACTGCTGTATAAATATGCAGTTTATCACCTTTAAGCTTTTTATATGGATATGGACGAGTATGAGTTATATCACTCCCTTAAAAACATATTTTGAAGTTTTAGATCTTACATTCAAATGCTTGTGTTGCCTTTGCAGGTTTTTGATGGAAACTAAACTGAAAACTGGAACAACCCTCATTGTTGACCGTTATTCTTATTCTGGGGTAGCTTTCTCATCTGCCAAGGGACTTGATATTGAATGGTGTAAGGTAAAAGATTTACAGTGGTTCTTTTTTTTTTGTTTGGCTAAAAAAAATTAAACAGGGGTGCAACATGAGGACTTCTTAGGAGATCTTCCATTCTAGTACAGTTTTGAGTTCGCATAATGTCTAATGTTCTCTCTCTGTTAGTAAACAGTGAATTTTATTTTTTGCAGGCCCCAGAGATTGGGTTACTGGCTCCAGATCTTGTAGCATACCTTGACATATCACCAGAGGTAAGCAGTACTTATTGCTGTGTGGCCATTAAATAGTGCTTTGTGGGGTTAGGTTTTAAGACACTATCTGAAAGCTTCTTTGTTTATCAGAACCACAGTTTTAGAAAAAATCTTCTCCATTTGTTTTATTTTCTTTCATGCAGGATAGAAGTTTTTATTTTGTAAAACCATGATTATTTTCTAAAAGTGTTTCTCTGCTTCCTTTTCTATGTTCCTTGTTGTTGGGATTTTAGTTTTGAAGTAAAGATGGGGTGAGGGCCGATATGCAAAAGTTGAGTATTACTTTTTCCAAGAGGGTGGTTCAAGTCCTAATATATAGATGAGCTGTGCTATCTTGTTTGTAAAATTCATACTTGATGTTACCTGCATTAGCCTTTGGCACTACATGCACATGGATTTTCTGATCTTTGTCACTGTTAATTGGCTAGCATGTTGGGGCTTGGTTCATGCATGTAACCCTTTTTTACTTGTATTCCCTACATATTCAATATATATCAGAAAGCTGCGGAAAGAGGAGGGTATGGAGGTGAGAGATATGAAAAGCTGGAGTTTCAGAAGAAAGTTGCTGAAAGTTACAAAGTTCTTCATGATGTCTCCTGGAAGGTAATTGCAGATTATATGGCCTTTCCTCCTGAAATTAACAGTTCTGATACTAATGCTTTGTTGTAGCTGTCAGTCTGGCAAAGTGGCAATACTTCTTTTTGTTTCTATTAGCTCCATATGTCTTGTCTGTTGCCATTTTACTATTTTAGTGCGTTGGTGTCTCCAGGCAAGGGGTTGAACTTCATGCTAAACCTTTTCTTTTGTTCTTGCTTTTCCTTTGTTCTTCCTTTCTCTTTCCACTGGCTTGATGTAGGTTGTAGATGCTTGCCAACCCATAGAAGATGTGGAGAAACAGTTGCAAGAGATAGTACTTGATTGTGTCACAGAATGCCAGAAGGGGAAACCCCTTTCCCCCTTGTGGTCGACATAGACTTGTATTCTTGACAGGGATGTCATATATGAACATATATGCCAGATAAATTCTGAACACTAAAACCTAAAACCCATTTTATGCATAATTCTGGTTGCTTCATTCCTACATATCATAATAGAAATTTGTTTGCCTAAATAATTTGAAGGCCTCTGGTCCTGGAGAATTTAGAATATGCTCAAGTTGGAAGGAATCAAGAATTCATGATTCAACGAATGTTTTTCTTTTTATGCAGCAGCTTTCTGTAACCCTGATGAGGTCAGGTTCTATATGCTTAAATTTCACTTAGTTGACCTCCATTGGGACTGCATCCAGAGTGTTTCACGCCTGTGGTACTGATAGGAAAATATATTATGGGAAAATCCAAATTGGTGCCAGGATTTAGAGTTCCAAATCCCAACCGTGATGTTAAATTTATAAATAAATTACGTTTACATTTAACCCCCCTCTAGTTTCATCAGTTATCACTCTGACTCTCTCTAACTTTTTTTTTTGTCACTAAACCCCTCTAAACTATAGGTTAAAGTGAAAAACTTTAAATTACGTTATCTTGGTTAATTAGCTTAAAATCATGATTAAATTGTAAGTTACACTTCACCATTGTCTTTAGACTTGAAACCCTTTTTTTGTTTGGTTAATGTTAAAAAATGTGGTGTTACGGGTGATAGCAGATTTTATTTCTTTATCATTTATATGTATCACAACTGTTGGATATGTATTATCACTTGTACAACAATTGTGATACATGTAAATGATAAAGAGACAACTTACAAAGACTTTTACTATCACTGATTTGCACACTTGTGTAGTAGTTGTGATTGATGTGCTTTCAATTTAGTTACGATTTTAGGTTAATTAGTTATGGTTAAAATTATGATTAGTCAATTTTTTTAAGGGTTTAGGGATGTCACTTTAACCCAAAGTTTAGGTGGATTTAGTGGGAAAAAAAAAAGTTCAAAGAGTTCAAGTAATAATTTTATTTTTTGACTGGAAGGAGCTCAAGTAATAATTGATAAAACTAGAGGGGGTTACCCTAAATTTATTTATCTATCAAAAGGTTTCCTCTGTTTATAAGCCTTGAGCCACTTTTTAGGGTTTATTTTTTATTTTTATTTTTATCTTGTTAACATTATCTGGATTTAATATTATGAAAGTTTGGCCTCATTTAATCAACAACGGGTATTTCTAACGTTGCTACTGGGTATTGGTTGCAACTGGGACAAAGGCAATTACATTATCCTCACCAACATCAATAACAGCAGTTGCGTTAAATTATGATTAGATTGATATAATGGAGAGAACCCGAGAAGGGGTACTTGGGGGAAGGTCTAACTATATTGCTTCATGCTCGAAAGGAGAGTGAATAGATAACAGTTATTAATTTATTAGTAGTATTACATTACTAGTAATTCAATAATTTAAGGTACCTACAAAGAGATGGTTTAAGTGATAAACAAGTTTGAGTTCAACCGTTGAAAATTTTATATAATGTTAGGGGTTTAAATCAATTGAAAAACACCTATGGAGAAGAGTATATTTAATATCTCGAATGAGGATTAATTTTATACTTAAAAGGTGTAAGAAAACTAGTAAATTGTAACACTAGCTCCAAAAAAGAAAAAATTTGCCATGGTATGGATGAGGTATAGCATGGAGGCACGTGTTGAGTCTTTTGGCATGAGATGCTAAGGAAGTCTTGGGTTAGGGATGGAAGAGTTTGAAGGAGAATGGAGCGAACGGTTTTTTCATTTCTAAATTTAAAAAATTATAAGTTGTTTATAAAAATGAATGCATGACTAATTGGATAGTTAAATAGTTGTAAGATAAAATCTCATTTTATTTATCCCATTTTAAAAAAAATGTCAAAGAAATATTTACTTAAAGTAAAATGCCAAATAGTTAGAATTCTTTTGTCAGAATTTTTATTAAAATGATATTGCATTATTTTTAACTTTTAGATAGATGAGTGGTCTTCACAATTTTAAGTTATCTAACCACTATCCTTGATTCTTAGCAAATTCTGACAAATTATTTTTGACTGTCTAACATTATTCTTACTTAAAAAATGAAAAAAAAATATTTTTTTTCCTTTTCTTTTAAACTCTTCCATCCAAACATAAGGGATATAAAGAAAGATAACTAAATACTTATTTTGGTCCCCTAAATATGTATGTAATATCACATTAGTCTTTCATTTATTAGTAATATAAAAATGATGCTTCAATGATAATTAATACCATCGGTTTAACTCTTCAGGGACCAATTTAATATTATTTCAATGACTAATTTAATGAAAAAATGTGGCATTAAAGGATAAATTTAATGTTACAAAGGACTAATTTGATATATTTATAGATAGAAACAAGAACTGTAATTTGTGAAGCAGAAGGATTTATGATTTATCTTAGCAGTATCCTCTTGGGCCCTGCCTCTGGACGGAGCCCACATTTGGCTTAGGCATGTGCAGCAAGAATGGGCCTACAACAAGCATTGGATATTTGCTTTCTTGTTATGATTTTGGAAGGGGATTGCTAGAGGTTATATACTATATCTTTTTTTCTTTCTTGCCCAAAACAACACAGTATGTATTTTGTGCTCATGATGGACGATAGCTAAGTCTTGCAACTTCAAAGCTGCTAACGTTGACACATAAGTTAGCAAGATGGTCTTTTAAATTTGGCCTTTTTGGACCATTTTAGTCCTCCTTAATGAACTTCTTTGAAGACCCAAAAAAAAAAACTTTGTTATAATGAGTTCCGAAAATAGATCTAATTTTTAAATCAAATTAAATTATTTTTATTATAAAATTTGGAAAAAAATATGAAAAATCCTTTTAAAAATCAATTTAATATTTTTTTAATAATCTAAAAAGAGAGAATAGGCGTTTAAAAATTTACGTTTTAAATATTTTCTTTCATATTTTTAGGTAATTAATACAATCCATAGGTTGATTTGTTTGCAGAATTTAATATTTCCAAAATCAAATTTTAAAATTCACACAAATCTTGTGGTATAATAATTTTATTAAATTTTAAGAATAATATTGACTATTGAGCCCTAGTTATCCATGTTAGTAAGCTTTTAAAAAAAAGTTAATTTTGTGACAAAAGCAGTTTTGTTTGGTTGGGCACATAGAATAGAATCGAAGAGTTCAGGAAACTAAACGCCACAATGGCAAAATGGTAAATATACAAAAAATCCAGCCCGTTTCGAAAAGCAGCAGTAGCAGCAGCATCATCCGGCTTCGTCGCAATCTATGTTGATATGATGACAAGGCGCGAAGCCAAACCTTCCATATTCATAACCTCGTCATTTTCGAAAATCAGTGCTCTCTTCTTTCTCTTTCTCTCTAAACACAAAATCAAAAACAATGAAACCCGATTCTTTGGCCCTTTGAATTTTCAGTTCTCTGAGTCAGTGGCTGATGAGCCGATCAATTCAGCCGCCGCCGCCGCTACCCAAATATTCATTTCGCAATTCATCAAAGTTCCCTTTCTCTTTCTTTCACTCTTTTGTGTTGTTTTGTTTTGTTTTCTGTTTTTTCCTCTTTCACTTTCTTTCTCTGCTCTCTCTGCATCATAACACTTGCGTGAACACTCACTCACTCTTTCCCACTTTTCTTTCTTTCTTTCTTTCCTTTTTTTTTTGGGTCTGTTTTGGTTTCGTTGTGAAAACAAAAACAACAGAAGGACACGATACTCGAGGAGCACTTCTTCTCGCTTCATGGACCCTGACGTCATCGAAATTCCACCCCCAATTCCCCACCCTTCCAAACTGGTGAAGCAGAAACAGGTAAGCTATCTCGCACCGATTCAAAAGTTTCATGTTTTTAAAAAAAAATTTCTTTCCTGAAATTCGTGTGTTTTTACTTTTGATCTCGTGGGGGGTCCTGAATTTGTTCGAAGTTTTGATTTTTTTATTTATTTTTAATCTGGGGTTTTCACTTTTCAGCCATGATGATCGCTGTTTTTATATTTTCATTTTTGGTTTAAATGTTTTTTGCTTTGAAGTCATAGCTTTTGCTATTGTTGTTGCACTTCAAGGCCACCCTTTTTGTTTGGTGCTGCTGCGTGTGAGCTCTGTTGTTAGTACGGCTTAGAATTTGTTGTGTTTAGTGAGAAGTGAGAACGTTTGCAACATTTTAAATTTTGGGTTTTTTATGTAAGTATCAAGCTTAGTTTGTCCTGTGTTATGATTTTTGAATGGATTTTGGTTTTCTTTTTTCTCCTTTTTGTACTTTTGGGTCTTCAATGATGATCGCACTATTGTTATCCAAATGAAGTTAGGGGCTTTTGCAGTTTTGCTATATTCTTAGAAAGGGGCTATCCTATGCTATGCATAACCTTTATATAAGTTGGTTAAGATTCCCATTTAGACTTTATATTACTGTAGTGATGATCATATCAATTTTCTCCTTTGTTTGTGCTAACCGATAGGGTTAAAACTGGTGATTCGTTATGGTTGTTGATTGTTGAGGTCATGGAAGGCTTTATCCAAGAATATATGTTTCATGTCATTGAAACTCCCTAATCACGTAGTTGTTCTTTTTGGTTGTTCTATTGCGGGAATACGTGCTCTACATGTTGAATTGCTGATGAATATTTTGTTGGTGGAAGTTGAAATCAAGACAGTAGAACCTGTATATGCATGTGTGACAGGGTTCTTTTATCATCACTACATATTGACTGCTTTTTCCATCTCTAATTTGCTCCTTAATGGTAAATTTGATATTTCTATATGATTTTCCCATCATAAATATGGTGTTTTTCATCCTCTGATTGTGATAGGCTATTGGGTTTCTGTTATCATTTGATATGATGAACTAGTCAAGGCCTACTTTTATGTCATTTTGTAAATCTGTTGCAGGTGAAATGTACCTAGTCTGGACTTAGGAGAACGTAGAATCAAACAATTTGTGGGTTGGGTAGCGGTATTCTGTTTCTTTTATTTTTTTTCCTCTGAAGATTAGTTGACTTAGTATTTCTGTTATCCTGCCTGTTTCCTCTGTGTGAATATGTGTTTCAATCATTCAAAGTAGGAATGTGTAGTGTTGGGCCTTTGTGGTTAATTTGTAATTACAATTCTGTCCTCCTATTGTAGTTATAGTAAAAACAGAAACAACACGAGTTTTTAGGAAAGTAAAAATGACACCAAGTGAGGGAATCCCTTTCTATAATAGTATAGATTTCATTTTTCTTTCTTCTACTGTATGTGAAGTTTTTGACTTGAGTTTTTCTTTTGGTATCCTCTCTGGCATGGTTATATTTTTGAGTAAATCACTCTCACCTCCCTTGAATTTTTTCTCTACTACATAAACTTCCCCTTTATTTTAGAAGCCTACAGAAACCTTTTACTGGCAGGGGAAGTTTATGAAAAACATAAAGAAAAATCAGGGGAGGTTTCTATCAAGGTCAGTGTTATTAATGGCAGATGGTGGTCCATGGTGGGAAGCCAAAAATCTGGCATACAAATATGGCTGATGGCATAGAGGCTGATGGCATAGCAGCCAATGGCGGAAGCATGGTGGCTATTTTTAAAAATAAAATATATACAGAAAAAATACTAAAAAAATCTGTTCAATATAATTAATAAATAAGAAAAACTAATAACATATATCAAGAACAATAAAATTTAAAATATATTCTAGGAAATAAAATTAACCAAAAGTATCACAAGCTTAAGGGAATCACAACAACGCGAGTTTTTTTTCCCCCCCTAAAAAAGGACCTCAGCCACCATTTCAGCCATGGTCCGCCATGGCGCCATGACAGAGGCGGCCGCCGTTTTCTGCCATGCAAAAACTGCAACACCATTCATGGCTGATTGCGGTTTGCTCAAATTTCACTACACCATGGCGGGGTGGCGCCACCATTGCCGCTTTTTGACAACACTGATCAAGGTATGGTTTTACAGTTTAGGGACATTTGTGTTGGTTTTCAAAATAGAGGCGAGATTTGTTTAAGGAGATTCCTTTGGTACCCATTGTTTTTATGAGGCTACCAGTACCTTTAGTAATTAGTGGCCAATATTTAATCACACGTCCCGTTTAATTGAAATATAAATACAAAAATAATTTGTTCTATTTATATTTTGAGTAAGTGGGACACATGGACAAATATTAACCACTAATTGTTAAGGTGTACCGGTACCCCCACAAAGGAAGAATACCGGAGAAACCTCTGTTGTATAATTAGAGTAAAATACAAGGGAGGAAAGAGTATTTTACTCTATTTTTTTTAATTTTTTATTTGTATGTTTAGTTTAAAAATTGCAAAAGCATTGCTGTTATCTTTGATATAATTTTCTGCTCTCTTATATGTCTATGTTTTATTATGAATGTTTCTATGAGTCTATCTTTTCCTTACTCAGATATAATAATTGTATTTTACTTTTGTAGGCCATTTTGCATGATGTGATTGACATTGACAACGATGATGACTCTGCGGATTTAGTGATAATTGGTGAAAAAGTTGGTAATAGTAACAAGGGGAAGACAATTGAAGCCGTTCATGATGGTTATGGTGATCATCAAGTTGTGGTTTGTATAATAAGATTTGTTATTTGTTATTCCTTGCAGCAGATTGATATGATATTTTCCACCATGAAACATGACTCTAATATTTTGCTTGGAATCCTTTTCAGGAAGTGTCTGGTTATACATTTTGCCAGCCTGATGCGGAAAAATTTGGACCAGCTAGTGGGATTGAGTCTTCTAATGGTTATCCTTCAGTATCACATAATTTAATGAAATTTGATGATCTTTTTTCTGATCTATCATATGATGATGATGACTACATTGATCTTTTTTCGGAAGATTATATGGATGTAGACGAGTATGCTTTATTACAGGCACACTTTGACAATGTGGATATACCTCCTGGAATTGAGGCACCTATTCCTTGGTTGCCAGAATATGACCTAGGTTTGAAGAAGACTGGGAATAGTTCGTTGTATCCTTGGTCCCATACACAATCAGATGCTAAAAATTCTCATGTGACAGACTCATCTCAGCCTTCTTGGTCATTAGAGCCTACTAACCCTAAAATCGAAGGATCTTCAGTGGGTAGTTCTAATTTGCAAATCAAAATGGATAATGTTGGTCACCCTTCTGGAACAGAGTTGACTTCTCCTCAGTTATTTTCTCAGGCTGCCCCTAGTAAGAAGAAATCAGCTACTTCACAACGCAGAGGGCATGATTTGAATCTGTCATTAGGAGTAGAGTCATCTAAGTCTCAATGGTTTTTGGGACCTTTCCAGGGTAAAAAGAAGCCTGCCATTTTTGGTGCTTCAACTATTCATGGTTTTGTAAACAATTCAGAGGCCATGAAGCTGCCACCTGCAGGTGAGCCGCCATATTGGGGGCAACAATTCAAAAGTGCTAAGAAGGCTGCTGGCAGCAGCAGTTCATACCATTCAAATTTCGTTGGACATGATGGATCATTCCATCCTTCGGGAATAGAATCAGAAAACCCTTGGTGGAAGAATTCTCATAATTTTAAGCCATTATCTACTAATTATACAGCTAATCCAATTTATTATCCATTTGATCCTCTTCATGCCCCTCCTGCGCACATGTTCGATAACACCTGGGTTCACATTTCTGCCAGAGATGGAAATAATGGAACAGCTGTGGATAGCCCCATTGTGACAATCTCTGATGAAGCAAGAGATGAAATTCTAAGGAAATTCCGAAGTTTTAAACAATTTGACACCATCGAAGACACTTCAGACCATTACTTCATTCGCAATAATTCTTCCATGAAGCAGGTAACCTTTTTATATTTTTATTTGAAGATTCACTTTGTTTGAGTTCTAATCTAAAATTCTTAATTATTTGGGTTAACCATGAACCTATTTCCTGAACAGCATCCAAAGAATTGGGCTAAAAAAATCCAGGAAGAGTGGAAGATTTTGGAGAAGGATTTGCCAGGTGAGTTTGTTTAGCATTCTTGTTACAAAATAACTGTAATATTTTCCTTGTCATATCGCATTTAGTATCTAATTTCTTTTCAAGCTTATGGGCTTGTAATGTGTGGGTTATCTCCAATCATTGTTATTGAAATGGTAGTTTGGGTTCCTGTCACATCCAAAGGCCATTGTCATGGCTGGTTTTCTTTATGATATATCCTTATAGAATAGTGCTTATTAATTTTTTCCTCAGCAGAGTCTAGATACTTGTTCTGAAATTAGGAGTTAGAACTTAGAAATAACTGTAATGTTGTGTTCTGAATACCATAACGTGCAACCTGCCACTGGAGTTTTGCGCAATCTCTTGCTGTTTCTTTGACTCTCTTTTATCCCCATCAGATTCTATATTTGTCAGAGTTTATGAATCAAGGATGGATCTTTTGAGGGCTGTGATTGTTGGAGCTGAAGGGACTCCTTATCATGATGGTCTTTTCTTTTTTGATGTTTTCTTTCCCAGTGGCTATCCCAATGTACCGCCGGTATGTGGTTGAGGCTGCTGTATCTGACTACATTATTTTCTTGTTCACTCTTTTTAATTCAAGTCTGGCACAAGTGACATTTTTCATGGCAGCTAGTCCACTACCACTCTGGAGGTCTTCGGCTCAACCCAAATTTGTATAATTGTGGCAAAGTATGCCTTAGTCTACTTAACACCTGGTCTGGCAACAAGAATGAGAAGTGGCTTCCAGGTGTTTCAACAATTCTACAGGTTCTAGTCTCTATACAAGGTCTAATCTTGAATACGAAGCCTTACTTTAATGAACCTGGATTTGCACGTATGAGTGGTTCAGCAAATGGTGAAGTGAAGTCCCTGCAGTATAATGAGGACACATTTATTCTATCATTGAGGACAATGATGTATATGATAAGAAAGCCTCCAAAGGTTTGATTCTAGTCTTGGTTCAATTCTTTATATCTCTAGCAAGGTATCTTGTTACTAAAAGTTTACTTTGTCATGTTCACTTGTAGCATCTTGGGTGGGGGGAGGAGAAACAATCAGGGAAGCAATGCCCAGGCATGCTCCTGTTGTGCCTTTTAGAAAGGAATGGAGAGGAAGATGAGAAAAAAGAAATTAACATTGTATTAGATAATAATATTGGAACAAATGTAAAATTTTAGAACAATAGACTGAGCAGATTGCATATAGGTAAATGCTCGAGGGTTTCATTCAGTCCTTTCTGAAGTATATTAGAAGGATATATCATATATGGCCTTTCATTAGTCAGTAGTTGAGATCTTGGCATTGACCATTGTCCACATAATTTAGCTGCATTAAACAAGATATTTTAAAGATTGATTAAAATTTACTGGATTGTCTTGATTTTGTTAATGTAGTTTGTTGCTCTCTCATCAAGTGTAAAGTGGACTAAGGAAGACCTTATTCCACATTTAGGTATCAGTGAAGGTGATACAAAATTTATTTTGCATGCAATAATGCCTTGCTGCACTGAGGCACGTGTATCTCCTTAACTTGTTGTATTTAGGCTTTTCAAAATCTTTATTCTTGTGTGTTATTGTCCTTAAGTACCATTGCAAATCATCAATTATGATGCATCCATCGTCTGATAAACTCCTATTTTCACTGCATTAACATTTCTCGTGTGAAATTTCTTTAGTCCATACTCATCAACTTATGGCCACTGCTGGAAACTTTTATCATGTAGTGGTGAAGATAGTTTAGTATTACATAGATCTATGGAAAATGGGAATCATGAGAATGAAGGATATGCCAAGTGCTAGAATATGCAAGCTTTTTATTTTTTTATTTTTTTAAAATAATATTATTGCCTTAAATTTGTGTCTTTTTCTTTTTAGGGGTTCAAAATTTAACTGGTCAGAGTTATTGTTTTGTTTCAGAATTTTGAGGACTTTGTTGCGGGGCATTTCTGCAGCCGGGCTCGTGATATTCTGGTGGCATGTAAAGCATACATGGAAGGAGCTCAAGTTGGCTGTTTGGTCAAAGGTGGGGTTCAGGATGTTGATGAGGGTGACAGAAGCTGTTCAAAGCAGTTTAAGGAGTCATTAACTGGATATGTGAATATGCTTGTCAGAGAGTTTGCACAAATTGGAGCTAAGGACTGTGAGAAATTCCTGCCTCCAGCTACAACAGTGAACAAGATGTTGGGGGGATTGCCTGAGGCTGCCACCTGAACATTTTATTGGAAAACCCAATTTTGAGACTTGATACAAAAGGCTTATTACATCTATTACACCTAATAGCAGGTTTCTAAATAGTAAAACTCGTTACACCTATTACATCTTATTTTCATGAACAATGCCTGCACATAATTTTGGATGTTGTATATAATTTCAGATAAATATTTAATACATCGTTAGAATGACATAAGATCCCTGATCATATTAGTCTGGCTTGTATCTGTTTGCTTATTATGTTTTGTTTTTGTCTCCCATTGCACGAAGAGATGAGCAAATTTATCACGGGGAGGTCTATGTTTTTTAAATGGACTCGCTGATAATTATTTGCTCAAATACATCTCCATTCCCTTTTTTAAAAATGAATTTTACTTGTAATTAGCTTTTTGGTCTTTTGACGGGAATAATTTTACAAATAGTTTTAATATTTTTATTATTAATAGTGTATATATTCTTTTCATATTTTTTTAATATTATTTATTATATTTTTTTTATTTTTTTCACTAAATCAGATACTCTTAAAAAGGATGTTAATAATATATATACCTTTAAAAGATGTATGATAATTTTTTTTCTTTTACAAGCATTGTTAATATAATCCTTTGAGCGTTGTTGCTAAAAAGCTCTTAATTCTCTTTTCATTTTTAATATTTTGGTTGCATTAATTGTGATAACGAGGTTGCAAAAACCGGTTCTATCGCTAACTTGATCCCTTAAACATTGGGGTCGAAGTCGAACCTTAAAGCCATCTTGGCGGTTCAGTAGCTATAACTCAAGAAATCCTGTTCAATTGTCAAAAACTGGAGAATTGGACCAGTTTTGAGAAATTGGCCAATTTTTTAAAATTTAAATTTTAACTTTTCTAATGATTTGTGCTGATTTTGTGCTATATGATCTAAAATTATTTGAGTTACGCAGAAAAAATAAAATGAAGTAAAAATAAATAAAAAAGTAAATTACACTCACTACCTCTTCCTTGAAGTTCATCAAAAAAATAGCAAATCCTAAACTTGTTCATAAATTATACTCCACTCCATTTTTTAATGTTGATTAACTATTGACTTAATACCGTTAAATTAATTAAAAAAAAGAAAGAAATCATTTATAATTAGTTATTTGATATTTCTATACTAAAAATATTTTTTGAGATTAATCATAATATACGTTTAAGAGTTTTGAAAAAGATCGAATAGAATGATTTATAATGGAATAGACTGGAAATGCAAGGAAAGGAATATAATAGAACATGATACTTTATTATTTGGATGTTTAATGAGTTTAATGAAAGAGGAGAGTGAATTACTCAAATCACTCCTTTCTTGACCTTCTAAATTGGAGGAATAAAAATTGAAAGTTTTGAATGACAAGAAAGAGATTCCTTGGCCTTCGCTTATCATTTCACTCACTCTTTTAAAATAACTCTCAAATACATTTTCATTAAGTTTTGTCATTTTATTTTATGTTATTTTCTCTATTGTCATCCTCTTAAACATAATCTCAGACATTCTTTTTTACAAAATAAAGTTGGCTTTTTAATATGAAAATAAAATATATAATTTGAAAATGTTATAAAAAGGAGTATAATTCATATAAGCATTTCTTTTTTTAGCCTATTATATGCATTTATTTTACTCTAATAAATGATACTTTTTTTTGGGTATACACTCTAACAAATGGGACCGGGATCCTCTCTTGTTTGGAAAAAAATAGGAGAGTATCTTTTGGGTGAATCTGAGCTGTTGTTTTATATCACATCACATTTGTTAAAACGTACCATTTCATTAACAACTCATATATTCTTACACCACTTTTTCAATACCTCTTTTCACACCTGGTTAATAATGTACAAATTTATGGTTAATCACGTATATTGGTTGGTTAATGGGTAAATTTAAGCTCCAACTACTTTTTACATGATTTTCGTTAACCAACCAATACAAATGATTAACCACAAAAAGTGGTTTTAAAAGGGGTGTGGGTACTGTTTGAGGTAAGATGAACATTATTCTTTCATTAATTCACTCTAAATCCCTATTCCTTTTTTTTTTAATTCATTCAGGACTTCATGTCATCGCTGCACCACCGACTCCACTACCCATCTGCTCACGAAGCTTCAGTGTCAGCCTTGCGTCATTGTTGTTATCGAGCTCGAGCTACTCCTTTTCTTTTCTCTGCACTTGATTCTATTATTGTTCAGCTATTGAATAATAAAGGAAAAAAAAATCTTCATACACCCCTTTTAGAGTGTATGCACTGTTGACACCCTTTTTAAGGGTGTTAGATTTAGTGAGAGAAAGTGATAAGAAAAAATAAGTATGATAAATGATATTGAGAGGAGTGTGCAAAGAAATATATGTATTGTTAATGATAAGAATATCAGAAATGAATAATAAAAGAATGAGTTTGGGTGGTTTAACAAAACAATGAGTTTTGAGGAATGAGATGTCACAACTTAAACCATTGATACACTTTAAAATAAACCAGCGGCTCAAATTCAGCTAACAGCATACTCTCTTGTTTTCTTTCAAAAGAGAGGATCCTAAATGATGGATATAACTGTTCGTTGTTAAGAGATAACAGATTTAGTCTCTCTGTTTCTCTTGTTTCTTGTTTTTTAGTTCTAATAAGTCTGTTAAATAAAGTCTTATTTCTTAGGGATTTGTAGATAGAGTTTAGTTATTTTCTTTAATCTAGTTACCACATTATAGGCCATGTAAAACGTGGCTGTTGTTACTATTTTGATTTTCCTCATTTCGGTAAGGCTATAAAACCAACAATTTGCTTTGAATTCAATAAAAGTTTTTTAGTTAAGAGCAGTATGATTCTTGTGTTCAACAATTGGTATCAGAGCCCCGTCACAGGGGCCTAATTCTGAGTGAGCGTAAAGGAAACAACGTGTGTGTGTATGAGAGAAACAGTAGTGAGTGTGTGTGGAAAGAATCTGCAAATTTCTTTCAAAGAGAGAGTGTCAAGAGAAAGGGCGAAAAGCAGCAATGGCAAGCATGTGCAACCTACCATCCCCAAATTTGATGGTCACTACGACCATTGGACGAAGCTGATGGAAAAATTTCTTTGCTCGAAGGAGTACTGGAGTCTTGTAGAGAATGGGATCCCGACAGTAGCAGATGGAGCAGTGCCTATAGAGGCACAACTCAAATAGATCGAGGAGCAGAAGTTAAAGGACTTAAAGATAAAAAATTATCTTTATCAAGCTATTGATCATGATATTCTAGACACAATTCTCAATGATGACACTGCCAAACACATTTGAATTCAATGAGGCAAAAATTCCAAGGTTCTACGAGGGTGAAGAGAGCACAGTTGCAGGCCTTGCGTAGGGATTTCAAAGTTCTTAGGATGAAGGAAGGAGAGACTATCAATGCCCATTTTGCTCGTACTTTAACCGTAGCCAAAAGTATGAAGGCTTGTGGTGAGAGTATGCGTGAAAATGTCATCACTGAGAAGATTTTAAGGTCCATGGTTTCTAAGTTTGACTATGTAGTATGCTCGATTGAGGAATCCAATAATTTGGAGATGCTGACAATCGATGAGTTGCAGAGCAGTCTTCTTGTTCATAAGCAAAGAATGAGGAGACATGGAGAAGAAGAGCAGGTGTTGAAGATCATTCATGAGGGCAGAGCAGAAAGAGGAAGAGGGAGAGCTGCTTTTAGAGGAGGCCGAGGTAGAGGAAGAGGGAGACAGGTCGTCAACAAAGCTGTAATTGAGTGTTTTAAGTGTCACAAATTGGGACATTATCAATACGAATGTCCTGATTGGGAGAACAAGGCAAACTATGCTGAATTGGAGGAAGAAGAAGAGCTCTTGCTAATGTTCTATGTTGATCTCAAACAAGTCAAGAGGGAAGAAGTATGGTTTCTTGACTCGGGATGTAGTAACCATATGAGTGGAAATAATGAGTGGTTTTCGGAGATGGATGAGAGCTTTAGGCAGACTGCAAAGCTTGGCAATGATAGTAGAATGTCTGTAATAGGAAAAGGCAGTGTTTGTCTACCTGTTAATGGAGTTGTTCAAGTAATTTCAGATGTTTATCACATTCCTGAGCTTAAGAACAATTTGTTGAGCATAGGACAACTTCAAGAAAAAGGCTTAGTTGTTTTGATTCAGAATGGAAAGTGTAGAGTCTATCATCCTAGGAGAGGATTAATTATGGAGACAGATATGAGTGGAAATAGGATGTTCTTTTTGGTGGCTGCTATGAAAAGTTCTACATGTTTTCAGATGATGTCAGAGAATGAATCTCATCTTTGACATTGTTGATTTGGTCATCTAAGCTACAAGGGCCTGATGACACTTTCCTCTAAGAAGATGGTGAACAGACTGCCCTTTTTCACAACTCCGAAGAAACTATGCACATATTGCTTAATTGGTAAGCAACACAGAGACTTTATACCAAAAAGAAGTTTATGGAGAGCATCAAACAAGCTTCAACTTGTGCACGCAGACATATGTGGGCCTATTAAACCACCTTCAAATAGTAATAAGAGGTATATCTTAAGTTTTATTGATGATTTTTCTTGTAAAACTTGGATTTATTTCTTACATGAAAAGTTAGAGGCATTCACTATGTTTAAAAGCTTTAAAGTCTATGTTGAAAAAGAAGTTGGTGCAGATATTATTTGTTTGAGGACAGACAGAGGTGGTGAGTTCACCTCAAATGAGTTTGGAGAGTTTTGCAAGGCTCAAGGTATAAGTAGACAGTTGACTACAGCTTTCACTCCTCAGCAAAACGGAGTTGCTGAGAGGAAGAATAGGACAATAATGAATATGGTACGGTCTATGTTGGTTGAGAAGTAGGTTCCCAAGGTGTTTTGGCCTAAAGCTGTAAGATGGAGTGTGCATATTCTTAATAGGTGTCCAACTGTAGCAGTGCAAAATAAAACTCCAGAAGATGCATGTAGCGGTATGAAACCAATAGTGGAGTATTTCCAAGTCTTCGGGTGTGTAGCTTATGTTCATATACTAGATCAGAAGAGAAGCAAGTTAGATGACAAGAGCAAGAAGTGTATTTTGCTGGGAGTGAGTAATGAATCGAAGGCCTATAGATTGTTTGATCCGGTCTCCACGAAAATTATAATCAGCAAAGACGTGGTGTTTGAAGAAGAAGAAAACTGGAATTGGGGCAGAAATGAAAAAGAATGCAAGCTGGATACTTTAGAATGGGGAGAAGATGATGAAGAAGAAAGTGATACCGAGGAGCAGGCAGAACAGAATGAAGAAGAAAACAATGGTACAGACGCAAGTGGTTCAAGTGACAACTCAAGGGAAGCTGGTTCATCTCCTAACGAGCCAATTGATAATGTCCAAGAGGTTCCAGTTGAAGGGAGGGTTAGAAGAGATAGAAGAGAACCAGTTTGGATAGCTGATTACGAAACTGGAGAAGATTTGTCAGATGAAGATAGTTTGAATGCAATGATAATGGTGACTGAGAATGATCCACTTTCATTTGAGGAGATTGCCAAGAGCAAGAAATGGAGAGATGCAAAGTTGGCAGAAATTGAATCAATAGAAAGAAACAAGACATGGGAGCTGACTAATTTACTAAGTGAAGTGAAGCCAATTGGGGTTAAGTGGGTTTTCAAGATCAAACTTAACCAGAATTGAGAGATAGACAAGTTCAAAGAAAGATTAGTGGCGAAAGAGTATGCACAAAAATATGGAGTTGATTGCACCCAAGTGTTTGCTCCGGTGACCAGACTTGATACCATTCGTTTGATACTTATTATAGTAGCTTAACATAGTTGGGTAGTTTTCCAGTTGGACGTAAAGAGTACATTTCTTCACGATGAACTAAACGAAGAGGTTTTTGCGCAGCAGCCCATCGATTTTGTGAAGAAAGGTGAAGAAGGCAAAGTTTAAAAGTTAAGAAAGGCATTGTACGGTCTCAAGCAAGCGCTGAGAGTGTGGTACAGCAAGATAGAGACTTATTTCATCTGTGAAGGCTTCAAGAGGTGCTTTTGTGAACATGCACTATTTACAAAGTCAAAGGAGGGAGGTAAAATTTTAATTGTGAGTCTATATGTTGATGACTTGATATATATTAGAAATGATAGGAGCATGTGTGATGAATTTAAGAGTTCAATGATGTTGGAGTTTGATATATCAGATCTGGGAAGAATGAGATATTTTCTCAGAGTTGAGGTTGTGCAGAGTTCAAATGGAATTTTTATATGTCAGAAAAAATATGCCCGTGAAGTTCTAGCAAGGTTTGGCATGGAGAACAGTAATGCAGTGAAAAATCCCATTGTTCCAGGCACGAAATTGTCAAAAGATGAGGCACCAGATTTGATTCAACCATGTTCAAGCAAGTAGTTGACAGCCTTATGTATTTGACTGCAACTCGACCTGATCTGATGTATGGAGTAAGCTTAATTAGTAGATTCATGTCTTGTCCAGTTGAGTCTCATTGGCTTGCAGTAAAGAGGTTATTAAGATATTTGAGAGGAATAACTGAGCTAGGCATTTTCTACAAGAAAGGTGGAAGTACAAGTCTTGTGGCATATACTGATAGTGACTTTGCCGGCGATTTGGATGACTGAAGAAGCACTTCTGGTTTCATGTTCTTGTTCAGTTTTGGAGCAGTTTCGTGGTCCTCTAAGAAGCAACTTATAATGACATTGTCTACAACTGAGACTGAGTACATAGCAGCTGCGTCTTGTGCTTGTCAATGTATTTGGCTTAGAAGAGTGTTGGAGAAGCTCAATTTTAAAGAGGAGAAGAGTACTATGATTCAATGTGACAACAGCTCTACCATACAATTGTCCAAAAATCTAGTCTTTCATGGAAGAAGCAAACATATTGACATAAGGTTTCATTTTTTGAGAGACTTGGTGAAGGATGGAGTTGTCAAGTTGCGCCACTGTAATTCTCAGATTCAAGTTGCAGACATAATGACAAAGCCTCTCAAGTTGGAGCAGTTCTTGAGGCTTCGTAGCATGTTAGGAATGGTAGAAGCTTCAAAGGTAAACTAGATGCAGTTGCATATAGTTTAAGGGAGGAAATGTTGGTTGTTAAGAGATAACATATTTAGTCTCTCTATTTCTCTTGTTTCCTATTTTTTAGTTCAAATAAGTCTATTAAATAAAGTCTTATTTCTTAGGGATTTACAGATAGAGTTTAGTTATTTTCTTTAATCTAGTTACCACGTTATCGGCCATGTAAAACATGTTTGTTGTTATTGTTTTGATTTTCCTCGTTTTTGTAAGGCTATAAAGCCAACAATTTGCTTTGAATTCAATAAGAGTTTTTAAGTTGAGAGTAGTATGATTCTTGTGTTCAACAATAACATGTATGTCTTTTTGAGAATTCATGTGGGAGTTTTAAGTATATATGTGAGTTAAAGAATTCTTACATTGTTTAGAAATAGATAGAGTGAGAAATTTATTAGTGAATGTACCCATGAATATAATGCTTTAATATTTTGAGTTAAAACATGATATTAACCCACTAGTGTGATTATTTCTTTTTAAGTTCATTGTTTCATCTCTCCTTGATATTTTGGACTCTCCATTTTCTAACATGTCTATTATGTAAAAAACAATTGCACTATTATTTTCTTGTTTTGTTTTCTCTTTTGAGTCATTTTACTTAACAGTTTTTAAACAAAGTTGATGCTTTCAATTATTTAATATGTGGAATAGAGTTATTATTAATAATTATTGTTAATAAAGATGACAAAATTATCATTTAAGTAGGCATGAGTGAAAATTCTCTATAATGAAGCAGGTAAGATAAAATTTTCGCTTATGGGATAATAACACAAATAAATTTATCTCCTTTTTTACAGAGGCTGGAACTAAAATTCTCCTCCTTGTAAGGATTCAATATATAAACTTATAAAAATATTCTTAGTGTAAAAACAAAAAATATGTAATATATATGTTTATATTATAATATTTCATGTCTTGCATAGACAAAATAATTTAAATCATGAACTTTGATATGAATCAACTGAACTATAGGCTCAATATAAGAAAAACAAAATGAAAGTACGAGAGTAGAATATGTGTTTTTGTTACATAATAAACATACCAATACGAGATATATTATTAACTAATTATTTTTTAGACTAAAATAAATACATATATAAATTATACTCATTTCATAAAATATAAGAAATCATAAAACTTTTGTTATAATAATCAATTTACTAATAATTAATAATACATAATTTTTTTTGAGGAATTTAACGATGTTAAGTCAACCGTTAGTCAAAGTTATGAAATGGAGTGGAGTGTAATTTAAAGTTAAGTATGGAATTTACTATCATTTTGATAAACCTTAAAGTAGTAAAGTGTAATTTACTCATATAAAAAAAAGATGCCTTGAATTTTCTAATGCTCATTTTCTATCTACATTTCAAACATTTAATTTGCTGATAATTTACATTTGTATATATAATTAATTTTTATAATTTATCTAGTTTATTTTAGTTGCATTTATGAAATCAAGTTGTTTGACTCCTGCCTTCTGGTTGAACCATTAATCATCCTCCTCTCCAGTATTTTGTTTAACTAGTTTTTAAAATATTACTTTATAGCATTTTCGTTTTTAGTCCTCTTCTACCAGTCAATACTATAAGTCCACATGACCCCTCCCACGGTTCCACCTGCCACTTGAGTGCGGTCCAATCTGATCTTTTCTTCCTGTTGAGGGGGCAGCAGCATTGCCGTGTTTGTTACTTCATGGCTAAGTTGGACTTAAGATATTTGCACAGTAAAAATATTATATAATTTTTACATTTTATTTGTTTAGAAAAAAATAGAGAAATTTTATGTTGAAATGTATTTTTTTTATTTTATTATTTAAAATAGAAGTGACATAAGAATAATATAAAATTTTTGGTCTGCAAATTTTTTATTGGGATAAGTAGTTTTTGGAACCGTTCTCTCTCAGCATCATGTCTTTGTTTCATCGCTGATAGCATCACCTCTTGAGATAAGATAACCGTGGCTTAAATTTCCACAATCCAATGGCTGTCACCATCTTACCATAAATGAATATTCAGAAGGTGCACTAAACGTCCTTGTTATAACGTGTTCTTTGGTCTTGACCCTAGAGATTCTGCACAATATGTGATTGATGATGATGACTTGTTGCATTTCTTTGAGGTCGTTGACACCAAAACCAACTTTATGGTTTCTCATCTGTCACAATGGCTCTTTTTCTATGGGCGAAAGAAAAAGTATACGTCCTTATTTATCTTAAATTCTTAATAAATGAAGGAGAAACATCGAAGAAAATGTCTTAAAAGTTGTGTTTGAAATAAATTAAAATAATAAATAATTTGATTTGATTTGATTTAAATTAAATTTTATGTTTAAGAAAAAAATATAAAAATTGAATTAATTTAGAAATTAAATTTTATATTCAAATTCTTAAATAGAAATTCGATGATTATTTTATATTTTAACCTCATGAGAGGTGCTCAAATCAAATCAAATCCTACTAAATCTTATCAAATTTGAAATTTCTAAAATAAAAAGTAAACAGAATTTTAAAAATTAAATTATTTCTATTTTTTAATATTTCAAACTATTTTTAAATTTATTTAAAATTAAATTATTTTTTATTTTTTTACTTCACAACTCTACAGAATGAGTATTGCTATTTTTGGTAAGGTCTTCACAACTCTACTGAAAGAATAATTATGAAATCTTGTGCATTGATCAAAGTAAAGAAATGAATTGATTAGAAAATAAATAAGATTGAGTCAAAGAGGAACTTGTGAATAAGGGTTTGTGAAGATAACCAGATCAAAAAAAGAGTTTGTGTAGATAACACAGTTCTCCAAAGAAATTACACGGAACATGTTAATATTATTAAAAAAAATTGGAATTTGTTATTGAAAATTTTGTGCTTAAGAAACACTGCATTGATTGTACAAAAATCGAAACACAAACGTATATATTCAAAGGATATCACAATCATGGGGTCTATAACGATTAATTTTTCCTTGGGTAGAGAAAAAGCTATGTGACTTTAACAGGTAGACTACGGTCTCCTTTGCCATTCAGTAGTGCGTAGAGGTATTATATAACTTTGGTCAATTCTTCCTTTCTTTCTCAGCCCTTCCTCTTTGATTGCAGAAATAAACTTGGTGATCATGGTCATGGATTTTCTTCTCTCCATTCTCTTCTTTCTTTTTACTTTCTTCACCTTCAACCCTGCCTCCTACTATGCTTCACAACTCTCACACAAAGGCCACTGTGCTTCTATCGTCCCAGACTCAACTCCCACCAAGGTCAGGCTCAACTCTTTCCCCCTTGGTGATCATCACACAGGTTACTACACAGGAGGTGATAGCATCATCGACGTTTTTGCTTCCTCGAACCAATTCTCCTTTTACCTCCAACCAAGGAGCATACGTGCAACTCAGGCCTCTGACTTGTTCAAAGTTGAAGGCACTGTATCATTTAGAAGCTTCAACGCATGGAACATCACCTATGATGATAGGTCAAGTTATGGGGGTCGACGTCGTTTCCCCAGAGGTTATGGTTATGTAACCTTCAAGCTTGATGGGTTCTGGTCTGAATCTTCAGGGAAGGTTTGCATGGTTGGGACAGGCAGTGGCTATTCCAAAACTGGTAACTCTCTTAATCTGGATGCTGTTTTTAAGCTAAATAATGTCTTCAATACAAGTAATATTACTAGCATGGTTAGTGGAAGCTTGGAGAGCTTGAGTTCTGAAATGAATGAGAATTACTTTGAACCCATTTCTGTATTGATGTTTCCAAAAGCAAATTATCATTATACCTTGGATTCCATAAAAGCTGATAATGAGTGCTCTTCTGAGAGCGATGCTGAGCAGGGTTTATCATTAAACTTAAATTCATTAAGTTTTTGCTCATCATATCCCCTCTCGAGGGCGATTGAAAGACTCCAGTTAGAGTACTCTACTGACTGCGATTCTTCTAAGAATTGCAATCCTATTAGTGGGAGTTCTGGACAACTGCCATCTCTAATGTCGTTGAAGGGCATTGAATGTTCTCATACTGGGAAGCATAGGTTGAGGATTCAGGTGGAATTTTTTAATAGTAGTACTAGTTACTATGAGATTAACCAAAATTTCAATCCTAAAAGTATGTTAGTAGGGGAAGGATGGTGGGATGAGAAGAAAAATATATTGTGTGTAGTTGCTTGCCATATCATGGGCACGGCATTGTCCTTGAATGGAACTCATGTTGGTGATTGCTCAGTAAGGTTAAGATTGAGATTCCCCTCAATTTGGTCAATCAAAAGCACTAGTAGCATAGTGGGCCAAATTTGGAGCAACAAAACAGCAAAAGATCCAGGCTACTTCAAGAGGATCACATTTAGAAATGATGAGGGTCGAAGGGTGGGAATGGGAGGCCATGGCTTAAAGTATGAGTATAGCCAGCTAGACAGAGTTAACCAATCATGCCAAACACAGAAGCCTGTCAAGGACCAAGGGAAAAGATACCCAGATGCCTATTCTTATGACATGAGGCTTGATATGTCAGTTAGAGAGTCCAACAGAAAAGTAGCCTGGGGTTATTCAGCTCCCTTATTTGTTGATGATCAGTTGTATGAGTTGGAACTGCAATCTTTTTCTGATTCTATCTCAAGCTCCTCAACAGAAGAACTCAACAATAGTAGCTTGTTTAACATAAGCTACAAGATTAGCTTCTCACCAAGGTCTTCAAAGTTAGGTGACAGGAATTCCCTGTTCAATATATCCTATGAGAGGGTGAAGATTTCTGCAGAAGGCATTTATGATGCTGGAGCAGGAACCTTGTGTATGATAGGCTGCCGTAATCTTCCCTCAAACAAAGGGACACCAATAGCTCATTCAGTGGACTGTAAGATTCTAGTGAAATTTCAGTTCCCACCATTAGATACAAATGATCGAGGCCACATTAAGGGAAGTATTGAAAGCAAGCGTGAAAAATCTGATCCTCTTTACTTCACAAGTTTAGACCTATCTGGGACTGCATATTACATAGAAGCAGCAAGAAGAAATGTTTGGAGAATGGATATGGAGGTCATCATGGCTCTGATATCTACCACTCTAGCATGTGTTTTTGTGGGATTGCAACTCTACCATGTGAAGAGAGAACCTAATGTGCTCCCCTTCATCTCACTTATTATGATGTCAATTCTTACTTTGGGTCACATGATACCCCTTGTTCTGAATATTGAAGCTCTTCTCACTCAAAATCCCAACAACAAAAACTTTGTACTTGGAAATGTTAGCTGGCTTGAAGTTAATGAAATAAGTGTAAGGCTGACCACCATGGTAGCTTTCTTGTTGCAATTCCGTCTCCTGCATTTGACTTGGTCATCAAGAAAGAATGATGAAAGCAAGAAAGGCCTCTGGGTTGTTGAGAGGAAGGCTGCCTATGTCACTTTACCCTTGTATGCAGCTGGGTTATTGATTGCATTGCTGTTGAAGTTGAAGAAGGATGGAGATAAGGCTCCTATGTTTTCCCCAGTGTACCAGCAGCAGCCTTCATCTTGGGAGAACTTCAAATCTTATGGTGGTTTGGTGTTGGATGGCTTTCTCTTGCCACAAATCATTCTAAACCTGTTCTCAAATATGAGGGAGAATGTTCTTTCTTGTTCATTTTACTTTGGAACTACTTTTGTGAGACTATTGCCCCATGCCTATGATCTTTACAGGGCTCATAATTATGCTTTTCAAGATAATGGATCATACTTCTATGCAGATCCAAGCGAAGATTTTTACTCCACTGCTTGGGATATTGTCATTCCTTTGGGAGGTATCCTATTTGCTATCATTATCTACTTGCAGCAACGTTTTGGTGCTCATCATTTTCTGCCTCGTCGATTCATAGGGTCAAAGGTATATGAAATGGTGCCTGTGGTCATTGAATCAGAAGCAGAAGTAGAGACAACCAACATGTAAAATGCACTTTTTGATGCCTAACTGCAAATGGCCTGATCATGGTGAATCAAAATTGGGCAACTCCTAAGCTGTTCTCTTTATATATTTTAGCTATGAAGTTGTGTTGTTGCAATATAGTCTTTATAAAATAAATTTGATACTGTAAAAGACTGGTCATGTGGCTGATTAAATTAGATAGTGAAGAATCTCTGTACTGTATTTTTTAAATTAGGGAAAGTTTGAGACTTGATACAAAAGGCTTATTGCATCTATTACACCTAATGGCAGGTTTCTGTTTTGTATTAAATAGTTAAAGTCTTCTTATGGACTATATTATTTTCATGAACACTGCCTGCACATAATTTTGGATGCTGTAATAGTTGCAGATAAATATTTAACACATTGTTAGGAAGACATAAGATGTCTGATCATATTATTTTGGCTTGTGCTTGCTTATTATGTTTTATTTTTTGTCTCCCATTACGCAAAAAGGTAAGCAAATTTACGATATAGAGGACCATATTTTTAAAATGGGATTGCTGATAATTATTTGGTCAAATACACCTTCATTCCCTTCAAAAATGAATTTCACTTGTAATAATTCCTTTTATTTTGTCGGATTTTGATGCAGTCACATTAGTTGTGAGAACATTGTGTTTCAAAAATCAATTCGAGGTTGAATCGCCAACAAGCCCCTTACCCGTTGTGCTCAAACCTTAAAACCATCTTAGCGGCTCGAACGGATTTGTTAAAAATTAAATTTTCAGTTTTATTGAGTGAAAACATAAACTTATTGTTAACATTTCTAATGATTCATGCTGATTTCAAGTTATATAATATAAAATTATTTGGTTATGCATAAAATATAAAATGAAGTAAAAAAAAAAGCTTTAAATCTCATTCTCATTTTCTACATCATATCGAATATTTAATTTGCTAATAATTTATATACGTATACATTTATATATGCAATTATTTATAATGTATCTAGTTTATTTTAGATGTAGTTATGACTTCATCTTGTTTGAGTAGTGGTCGAAGTGTTGAACCATCAATCATTTTCCTCTACAGTTTTTTTTCTTGTTGAAGTAGTTTTTAAAATATTACTTTACAGCATTTTAATCATTAATCTTTTTCTACCAGTCTATATTGTAGGGTCATAGGACCCCTCCCACCTCCCCCTAGCGTGAGGTCCAATTGCCTTTTTTGTTTTGGGTTTCGTTGAGGGTCAGCAAAATTGTATGTTTGTTGCTTCATGGCCTCTTGGGCTAAGTACATGTTAGAACCATTGTCTCTCATCCTTATGTTATTGTTTCATAGCTGAAGCTGAGGGCATCACCTTTTGCAATAGAAAAAGAAAAAAAGATAGTTTTACACCTTTTTTTAAGAGATATATTATTATTTATATTTTTTTAAAAGATGTGATTAAGTAAAAAAAATAAAAAAATATGTATAATAAATAATATTAAATGAGATGTGAAAATATGTATATGTATTATTTGATGTAAGAATATAAGAGTTGATAGAAAAATGATGATTATACATAGTTTTTTATACACTATTATTCATATCATGTTTAAATAATTATGATTAAATAAAAGAAAATAATAAAAAATAATATAAAAAAATCAGAGTTGTTTGCAATAAACGTGGCCTAAACTTTCGGTCCAATGGCTGTCACCATCTTACTACAAAGAAATATTTAGAAGCTGCACTAATCCTCGTGTTCTTTGGCCTTAAAACCACATTGTTCCAAGTATTTATGGGCGTTTATACCAAGTCAGTCTATGATTTCTCAATTTTCACAAAAGCTTATTTTCTATACGTCATGGCAATTTCGTCATGGCGCCTGAAAAATTCAGCCGCAACGCCTCTGTCCTCTTGTATATATAATACAATGTTACCAAAGTTACAATCAACCGAAAAAGCTTTCGGATCAGGTTAACCATTCAAAATATCTGGTTGAACTGGATAATCTTGTGTATATATAATTTATTTATTATTAAATCAATTTTTTTATATTTTAAATTTATATCACACAATAAAAATCATCTGATTTAACTCAATTGGATTGTAGTTTTGATCAATCTTGATCGGTTTAACTTAGTTCAACCATGATAACGGTTATATCATTAAACTAAAGTCGAATTTGATGTCAGTTTCCAATTTTGGTAGTCAGACTAGCCTGTCTAATTCATTCCAAACGATAACGATACGATAAAAATAAATTTTTTAAAAATAAATTTATCTTTATAATAAACAAATAAATGTATTAAAATTTAAATTACTAAATAATTTAAAAATAAATAAATCTTTTCTTATTCACTTAAAAAATAAAGTAACTTTAGAGCACCCTATTCCATGTAATAATAGAGTCAAAGCACACATCAAATAAATGAGGAATAACGAAGAAAATGTCTTCGAGTAGAAAGATGTGCACAAGACACTATTCAACAAAATTAGTAGGGCTATTTTTACAAGGTCGTCTCATGACTCGCAACTCTATTAAAAGATAGAATAATTATGAAATCTTGTGCATTGAATAAAGAAGTAAAGAAATCAAATGTAAAAAAAAAAAAAAAAACCAGTGTGACTTCAGCTTTACTGAGAGAAGCCACTGTCTCATTAGCCATTCAGTAGAGCAAAGAGATACAATCATATAATTCAATTCTTCCTTCTTCCTCTTTGATTACTGAAAAAAAAAACTTGTTGATCATGGTCATGGATTCTCTTCTCTCCATGCTCTTCTTTCTTTTTACTTTCTTCTTCTTCAACCCTGTCTCCTCCTTAGCTTCACAACTCTCCTACAAAGTCCACTGTGCTTCTATCGTCCCAGACTCAACTCCCACCAAGCTCAGGCTCAACTCTTTCCCCTTTGGTGATCATCACACAGGTTACACACAGGAGGTGATAGCATCATCGACGTTGTTGCTTCCTCGAACCAATTCTCCTTTTACCTCCAACCATGGATCATACGTGCAACTCAGGCCTCTGACTTGTTCAAAGTTGAAGGCACTGTATCATTTAGAAGCCTCAACGCATGGAGCATCAGCTATGGTGATAGGTTAGCGGGTCGACGTCGTTACCCCAGAGGTTATGGTTATGTAACCTTCAAGCTTGATGGGTTCTGGTCAGAATCTTCAGGGAAGGTTTGCATGGTTGGGACAGACAGTAGCTATTGTGAAACTGGTAACTCTCTTAATCTGGATGCTGTCCTTAAGCTAAATAATGTCTTCAATGCAAGTAATACTACTAGCATGGTTAGTGGAAGCTTGGAGAGCTTGAGTTCTGAAATGAATGAGAATTACTTTGAACCCATTTCTGTATTGATGTTTCCAAAAGCAAATTATAATTATACCTTGGATTCCATAAAAGCTGATAATGAGTGCTCTTCTGAGAGTGATGCTGAGCAGGGTTTATCATTAAACTTAAATTCATTTAAGTTTTTGCTCATCATAACCCCTGTGGACGGCGATTGAAAGACTCCAGTTAGAGTACTCTACTGACTGCAATTCTTCTAAGAATTGCAATCCTATTAGTGGGAGTTCTGGACAAATGCTATCTCTAATGTCTTTGAAGGGAATTGAATGTTCTCATACTGGGAAGCATAGGTTGAGGGTTCAGGTGGAATTTTTTAATAGTAGTACTAGTTACTATGAGATTAACCAAGATTTCAATCCTAAAAGTATGTTAGTAGGGGAAGGATGGTGGGATGAGAAGAAAAATATATTGTGTGTAGTTGCTTGCCATATCATGGGCATGGCATCGTCCCTGAATGGAACTCATGTTGGTGATTGCTCAGTAAGGTTAAGATTGAGATTCCCCTCAATTTGGTCAATCAAAAGCACTAGTAGCATAGTGGACCAAATTTGGAGCAACAAGACAGCAAAAGATCCAGGCTACTTCAAGAGGATCACATTTAGAAATGATGAGGATCCTGGGGTGGGAGGTCATGGCTTAAAGTATAAGTATAGCCAGCTAGACAGAGTTAAGCAATCATGCCCAGCACACAAACCTGTCAAGAACCAGGGGAGAAGAAGATATCCAGATGCCTATTCTTATAACATGAGACTTATGTCAGTTTTAGAGTCCAACAGGAGAGTAGCTGGGGGTTATTCATCTCCCTTATCTGTTGATGATCATTTGTATGAGACGAATCTGCGTACAGTTTCTGATGTAATCGTCATCAATGGTAGCTTGTTTAACATTAGCTACAAGATTAGCATCTCACTAATGTCTAATTCATCTTTAAGTGACAGGAATTCCCTGTTTAATTTGTCCTCCGAGAGAGTGAAGATTTCTGCATAAGGAATTTATGATGCTGGAGCAGGGACCTTGTGTATGGTAGGATGCCGTGATCTTCCCTCAAACAGTGGGACACCAATAACTCTTTCTGTGGACTGTGAGATTCTAGTGAAGTTTCAGTTCCCATGAATAGATACAAAGAATGGAAGCTACATTAAGGGAAGTATTGAAAGCACGCGCAAAAAATCAGGTCCTCTTTGCTTCAAACGTTTAGACCTATCTTCAGCTGCATTTTACAAAGCAGCAGCAACAACAACAACAACTAAGCTTTTCCCACAAGGTAGGGTCAACTACATGGATACCCTATAATAAACCAAGCCTTCAAAAGGCTGAATTTTACACAGAAGTAGGAAAAAAAAAAAACTGTTTGGAGAATGGATATGGAGGTCATCATGGTTCTGATATCTACCACTCTAGCATGTATTTTTGTGGGATTGCAACTCTACCATGTGAAGAGACACCCTAATGTGCTCCCCTTCGTCTCACCTATTATGCTGTCCATTCTTACTTTGGGTCACATGATACCCCTTGTTTTGAACTTTGAAGCTCTTCTTGCTCAAAATCCTAACAACAAATACTTTGCACTTAGAAATGTTGAATGGCTTGAAGTTAATGAAACAGCTGTAAGGCTAATCACCATGGTAGCAAGAAAGACCTATGGGCTGCTGAGAATGATGAAAGAATGATGAAGAAGGCTGACATCTTTCTCTTGCCACAAATCATTCTAAACCAGTTCTCAGATATGAAGGAGAATGTTCTTTCATTTTCATTTTACTTTGGAACTACTTTTGTGAGACTTGCCCCATGCCTATGATCTTTACAGGACTCCTAATTATCCGAGCCAAGGTCATGGCTCATACTTCTGTGCAGATCTAGGCGAAGATTTTTACTCCACTGGTTGGGATGCTGTCATTAATTTGGTAGGTATCCTATTTGTTATCATTATCTACTTACAGCAACAATTTGGTGATCATTATATTCTGCCTAACGGATTCGAAAGGTCAAAGGTATATGAAAAGGTGCCTGCGGTGGCTGAATCAGAAGCAGAAGTAGAGACAACCAACATGTAAAATGCACTTTTTGATGCCAAAGTGCAAATGGCCTGATCATGGTGAATCAAAATAAGGCGACTCTTAAGTAGTCCTCTTCATATATTTTAGCTATGAATTGCTGTGTTGTTGCAATAAAGTCTCTTCTTAATAAATTTGTTACTGTAAAGGACTGCTCATTGTGGCTGATTAAATTGGATAGTGATGAATCTTTGGATTATATTTCTTAAATTAGGGAAAGTTTGAGACTTGATACAAAAGGCTTATTACATGTATTACACCTAATAGCTGTTTTAACTTTTATGTGTTATATTAAACTAGACTTAGACCTGCGCAGATAATAATAATAATAATAAGATATTTATTTATACAACAATTTAAATTTATTTTTTTATTCTATAGCAACCAGTATTTGAATTCAATTTATTTAAAACTAGACAATTCTGAATTGATGCAATGACAAGGATGTTTATGTACTAATATGTCTAAAATGACTCAAAATTTGCCAAGGTAATGGAACAACTGAGTGCATGTTTGGTATCGATTCTGCTTAGCTTTTTTTTGAGAAAAAAGCTGTTGTAACAGTATTTAATCATGTTTGGTAAAATTAATTTCAGCTTTTATACGAAATTCAATGTAAAATAAAAACTTTTTAAAGCTGATTTTTATAATGCTGAAGTTTGAAACTTATGATTTTAGCTTATAGATTATTTCTTACATTTTGATATGTAAATACCATTTTATCCTCAATCAAATAATTTTTTTAATCATTCTATACTTATTTTAGTAATTTAATGCATAAAAGCGATTCTTTTTTATATCATCCAAACGAATCAGATTAACTTAAAATCACTTTACAGCTAATGCATCTAAACATAAAAATAAATCAATTATAATCGATTATAACAAAAAACTTTTATACAATAATCGATTACTAAGTATAATCAAATTTTTGCAGCTATCCCAAACACACCCTGAGTTATTTAATCTTTTGACCAGCATACATGCCAAAAGGAAAGGGTTAACTTACAAGAGTTCAAAAGTTTTGATATTGCCAATTTCCTTTGTAATACCCCCACTTATGTTGTTTCTTTCAAATAGCTTCAACCTTATATCCTTAGCCTCTCCTTGATCTCTTCTTGTTTCTCTTTCTTTAACTGGTTGTGTCTTCTTTGTTAGCCATGGCAACCATTACCCAAGAGGGGAGTGAATTGGGTGATAACTAGTTTTAATGCAACTTTGACAAATTATGCATTTTGAATAACTCAATTAATAAATGCAGCGGAATAAGTCTAATAAATGTACAACTATTGAGGATTACTCAAATACAATTTGGGATATATGATGAACTAAGTGAATAAGCTAGATATCAAGTTGTAACAATCAAAACATCAACATATGCAATAAATAAATATATTCTACCAAATACTGAATTTAAAGAGTGTAGGGAAGAGAGAATCAAACTCAAGAATTTATCCTGGTTCACCCACCAACCACTTGTGGCCTACATCCAATCCTCAAGCTTAACTTGAGATTTTCTTCACTATCTCCTAGACTTTACGGGTGCTAGAAAAACCTTTGTACATACAAGAGCACTCCTCACACCTTGGGATACCTCACCCTTGTGCTAGAGCTTCCAATTCTTCAAGCTTCACAGCTTGATGACCTTTACAATGAAGAGCACTCACAACACCTTTGGGATACCTCACCCTTTGTGTTTGAGTCTCACTACAAGGGATACCTCACCCTTTTCTCTTTTGAGGGATACCTCACCCTCTTACAATGATTTCAAGGTGAATAGAAAGAATATAAACTCTCTTGAAGAGTAGATATACAACTTGAAGAACAAATTATAGATGATAGAAAAATCTCTCAAGAGTGGATAATACAAGTTGAAGCTCAAGCTCAACGTATAAAGGATTTACACACTTAGCTCAAAACAAAGAATTTAGAGAAAAAGATGATGAATTTCGTTTTCAATGCTCAAGGGTAATTTTCAGAATGTTCTCCAACTTGTTTTTGATGCCCAAACACTTTTATTTATAGCCCAATGAGTTTTAGAGCCGTTGGAGGTGTTTAGAAATGATTTTCTATGAAAACTAACCGTTTATAGCCGTTAGAAACGTTCCTGGCACTTTGTAATCGATTACAAGCTTCATGTAATCGATTACAAAGCTTTCTGGCACTTTGTAATCGATTACATACTCTGTAATCGATTACACGGCTTGTCAACGTTGTAATCGATTACATGACTTGTGTAATCGATTACACCATTTCTGGTTTTCAAAACCGACTTTAAAATGTCATAACTTCTTCATTTCTTATCCAATTAAAGCAAATGACCACTCATTGGAAAGCTCTTTGAGTCTATTTTCATATGAAAGAAGTTTCAGAACAAAACTCAAAGTATTTTGAAAGATATGATCAAAATAATAACCAAAGATCATATTTTCAAAACTCAAACTTTAATTGGTCATAACTTTTTCGTTTCTTATCCATTTAAAGCAAATGACCAGTCATTGGAAAGATCTTTGAGTCTATTTTCAAATGAGATAAGTTTCAAAGTTAAACTCAAAGTATTTTAAAAGTTATGATCAAAAGAGTAAGTATATGTCAGTTTTGCAAAACACAAACTTGACTATTTTTCATAGTTTTGAACTATTACCATAACTAGCTTTCCAAAATAGTTTGTTGGGCATTTAAACATTTTAGAAACACTTATAAATATGTTTAAAACTTATTTGAGCTTAATGTGATTCCTTTATACCTTTACACAAGATCTAAGTCTTATAAGCTAAGCTTGAAGAGTCTTGGGACTTGATCTTTGCACTTCCATCAATTCTTGATGTAATCCAAGCTTACAAAGAAAATCTTCTCTTCAAAACTTGCAAAAGCTTGGAACATCTTTTCATTTTCATCCTTCTTGAGTTGAGCATAGTTGTGATCTTTTGCTTTCTAGTTGCAATGCTCACTCTTGGTACTTGAACTATCTTATAAAGTATTGCTCACTTAAAACAAACATAGTTAGTCCAAATTCATAACTTAATATCTTAATATGCATGATTCATAAATATATAACTCTAGTAAGTCTAACATGCATATAAGAATGTTGCATATATCTCATTGCATGATTATTAAGTGAAATATAACTAAATAAAGTACATAATCATGCATGATCCAATATATCTCATTAAGCACATCTATGTAATATGATCAACATTCTTTTGTGATGCATTTATCATTTATTAAGCACAACTATAAAGCATAAGCATCATTTTTTTGTCTTGTATTTGTCATCATCAAAACTTAACAGATTAAATCATTGGGGCAAACCTATTTCCACAATCTCCCCCTTTTTGATGATGACAAATCACCAAAGAAAAAATATGTTTAGCAATATATAGGGATAGATATTCATGTAAGCATATCAAACAATTAAGCATAAGCACATATTTTTATTCCTAATTTTCTCTCCCCCTATTTGACATCAACAAAAAGGCTTAGGAAGGAAATATAATATTTTGCTCTCCCCCTAAAGATAAGAACCATGTTGTCAAAAAGAGTAGGATCATCAAAACCATAAACTTCTTCAAGTTATTCAACTCATCACTATCTCTCTTTATTTAATTATATACCTAATTCAAGAAAGGAGAGATGAAATAAGTATGCTTTCAAGATATAAAAGATTATTCATGCAATACTTGTCATATTTTGGTACTTCAACATTTAGCATATGATAGCAATAAGCTTAAGAAATTATGTCTAACATATAATATCTTGCATACCACATCATAATTAAGTACCACTTGATATCATTTGATAGGAAATACAAAATATTCATGTAAGATCATAGAATTAAGGTTTTCAAATAAAAGATCATACAACTTGTCACATATCAAGCATTTCTCAATGAAAAAAAAATCAAAAGATATGAAGTTTAAGAATGTTTACCTTCTTTCATTGATATAGGAAAAGAGAATGAACGATGATCTTTGTTGACATGTTGATAGTATTAACAATAAAACACTTCATGTCAAGTAAGGATGTAAGCCAAAGGATATAAGCAACAATTTAATAGCTAGGCTCCCCTTCACAATATGCATGTTATCAAAATATCAAATATAATGGTTTAACATAGTTATGCATATGTTCTTAGTCAACAAGGATATGGAAGAATGATATGTAAGATAAGTTCCCCCTTATTGAAGCACAAGATAGATAAAGGGAAATATACATGCCAAGATCATATAAGCACATTACTATAAAGAAAAGCAAGGCATAGATACATATTCTTAATCCCTCAAACAAAATCATTTTAAAAAACTTCTCCCTTTCAAAAAGAATTTTATAATAACACATTACATTTTCAAAAGCATTTTAGAAGGGTAGAAGAGATTTATATTGAAATCACATATTCCTTGAGAGTGATCAAATCTAAGTCAAAAGAGTATTTGAAAGTACATATCCTCTTTTTCACATTAAACAAGAGCCTTGAAAAGATAAAATATATATATATATATATATATATTTTTTTTTAAACAAGGCTTATCTTTTGAAGTATGAAGATTGATCTCTATAGATCATTTCAAAAAATTTATTTAGAAAACTTTCTTAAATACTCTCTCAAAATTTAATAGACATTTCAAAGCAATGTAGAGAGTACTACATTTATAGCACAAATTGAATGATTTCTAAATTTTCAAGACAATTAGGAGATGATAATACTTTTTAAATCTTAAGACAAGTTCAAAAGATTCTCAAGGATATGGAACTTGAAAAGCTTCTTTTTAAAAGGAATATTAATCAAACTAGAAATTCTTTTCAAAACAAGAGCATGATTCTCATAAGTTTATACCACTAAGAACCATAGATCAAGAGAATCATATATATATCAAACTTTGACCTTGATGAAATATGTTATAGAGATTAAAACATATATAGAACTAATATCATCCACCCTATATGCAATGACAAAACTAGCAATTTAATGTACAATTAGGCACTTTGTCAATGCTAAGCATACTTCTCATGTAAGGAAAGCATATAATCTTTTAAGATTAATTTATCAACAAGTATCATATAATCCATAGCATATAGAATACCACAATAGTTTAGGGATAGAGATACTTATTGGGTTAGATAGAAAGTGATGCTCCTTTAGAATGTTCTTCATTTATAGGTCATTGTACTTTCTTCCATTGAGTATTTCATTCCATTGCACTTGAAGAAAGTCTCCTCATGTTCCTCTTCTTTCAACATTTCTCATTTATCCACATATGCTTGATATTTCAATATTTGATGACTATATTTCAAAAGTTCTCAAAAAAAAGGTTAGCATCAAATATCATTTAAACTTATTTACAAACATAATTTAGGTTGATATAAAATGTAAAACATGTACCACATTATCAACCATGAATTGTTAGCTCTAAAGAGAACAAAAGAATGATATATGCACTTGAATCCAAAAGCATAGTTTGAGCATTTTCAAGGCAAGATTCAAGTTTATCAAGAAACACATGATCAACATCAAAACTTATATAAGCATTTTGGGGCAAACAATGATCATGTAAGGCATGTAATATCAAGTAAGGAATTTTAGTATGTACACATGCCAATCAACAACAAGAAATCTCTTATTGTAGTGAAAGAATTGAAAAACCATGGAACTATAACTTTTGAATATTTATGATTCATTTCAAGATATACTTCATTGTAAAAACCATTGAAGTTCAAATACAAGTTCAAGACACAAAATGAATCATTTACTTCTTGTTTTCAAGATATGAACATGTCAAGCAATTTCAAACAAAAGACATATGACATTTTATTTTCCAATCTCCAAATAAATATATAAGACAATTAAGCATCAAAGAGAAAGGATTAGAACTACTTATGAGCATGTGAAATTTTCATATTTGAATAAGGAGAAATGGTCACAAGCTCAAGAATAAAGATATTACCATAATATGTCATTCCAAGCAAGTTGTGTGCATATCTAGCATGTTAGCATATGTAAAGACACTTTTAAAACATAATGCTAGAAAAGCACAATTTAAGGCATGTTAAGGCATAAAACAAATATCTACTTATCCAAATATCACATGATATTCAAATTAAAGCATAAGTAAGGATAAAAGATTGATATCACCAAAGAGTATACTTTTGAGTTTTTGTAGGTGACTCCAACTTCTATGCCTCAAGGCCCTTGAGAATATTGTGTTCTCCATGTCTTTCTTTTTATGTTTTTCATCACTTTTGGAGAACTTGGACCATTTTAAGTTTTCCCAACCTCAAGTAGCACGGTTGTTTTTCACTTCATTTGCATGCTTGAGCTAATGGTTACCATACAACACAATTCAAAGAAATTTCTTTGGTATCCACCAATTTTGGATCCATAGGGTTAGTCATTGATTATTAATCCATTATGCTCTCATAATTTTTTTTATAGTATGTAAATTGAGCACAACAAATTAAACAATCAATTACCATTAAGCTCATAGCTAATAATATGCATACATTCATGATATACTGAGACAATCTTAAGTAAAAATGATCATTTTAGCATTGAAAACCATTTTTAAAGCACATTTGTCGTGTAATCGATTACAATATGTGTGTAATCGATTACAAATTTCTCTTGAATCCATGTAATCGATTACATGTTTGGTGTAATCGATTACACGAGTTCTGAGACGTTGTAATCGATTACATAGTATGTAATCGATTACACGCTCTCGACTTTGCTTGGAACGCTTGCGAGCTCTCTAATCGATTACAGAGGTCTTGTAATCGATTACAAGCTTGCTGAATTTAGTTTTTGCATTTCAAACAGTAAGGGTCCGAACTCAAAGCTTTCAAATTAATTCCAAAACTTTCCAAAACAATTCCAAACATCATGTAAGCATAAAAACTGATCAGTTCTTGATCCAAAGCTCATGTTTATGCAAAAACTACAAATTGTGCAGAAAAATGTAACTTTATGCAGCAAAAGTTATGATTTTTAGCAAGAGTTATGTTTTATCCAATATGCCAAGTTCTAAAATATTTTTATCAAATGTGCTACTTCAAACAAGAAGTGAACTTATCTAGCATATTATCACATGTAGAAATGTATAGAAAATTTAAAGCATAGAAAGCATCCATAATCATAGAATATCATATGATCAAGAAATATGCAAAATAATGAACAAAAGGTATAACAAGAATGAATGTAATCATGTGTTAAACATAATATTCAAATTTTACCAAGTGCACATGATTCTACCCTTTACCTAAGGCCTATAAGGAATATACCTCAAATTCATTGATTTTACAAGTGAATGTTCATGAGAGGTAAAAACTCTTGATACCTTGGCCTTATTGATCTAGGAAACTCTTTTCTTTACCCATTGCTTCTCTTTTGATGTTTTGAACTTTGCAAGTTCCACATTTTGTACTTGAGAAGCTTTGGTTGGAGTCATCTTCCTTCTTTGATCAAAACTTCTACCATTGGGCTTTGGAAGCATTCCCCTTGATGATTCCTTCTTTACTTGACCAATTTGTCCATCCTTTTGAGAAGTTTTCTGCATAATTGAAACACTAGGAGGACTTTTTGGTACCCACTTCATCTTGGGTCCTTGAATATTAGTACTAGAGCATTTAAGATCTTTAGGAACCCATTTCATATTATTTCTCATATAAGAATTTCTTCTATAATTGCATAAATGAGAAATATGTCCTAGATGACCACAAAAATTACAAACAATTGAATTTAATGATGGTTTGGTCCTTTGAAGATCATCTTTGGAAAACTTAAGCTTTTTGTTGTTAATACATTCTATGTTATTTTTGTCATAAGCCTTACTTAATTTTTCATGTGAAATAACATCAATTGCATTCTTATTAACACACATGGATTGTAAGCAAATAGAATCATTAGCTTTGACAAATTCAAAAGATAAGTCATCAACTTGATTTTTTAAATCAATGCATTTTTCACAAGTTGAGGTTTCACATTTTAAAGGCATTTCCTCATCAAGAAAAGCATATTCATTTTTCAAAATCTCAATTTCATTTTCAATGGAGGAAATGTTTTCCAAACAAGATAAATTTTTATTTTCTAAATTTAACAAACCATCATATAATTCATCATATGCACATTGTAGCTCATCATAGGAAGGACTATAATCTAGTTTAGCATTATTTACCTCAAAGTCCCTTTTAGCCACATATGAAGTAGTCTCCATTCCTAGCATACTTGGCTCTTTAAGGAAATCATCATCTTCCTCATTATTGTCTTGCTTTGCCACCTCTTCAAATTGAGCATCATTTTGAGAATATTTTGCACAACAAGATTCCTTCAATGACTTTTCCTCTTCTTGCTCTTTATATACAACTTTATGCACAAAATTATTATTAGCAAGATAGATAGAATCAAGAGCATCCCATATATTTTTAGCACTAGAGCAATTCTTAATTTTAGCATAAGCATCATCATTTAAACCACTTCTCAATATTTGCATTGCTCTAATGTTCAATGAAAAGCATTTCTTATCATAGTCATTCCAATGTTGTTTTGATTTGCAAGTAAATCCATCAAGCACAATATCCCACAAATCAATATCAATAGATTGCATATAAATTTCTATTCTAGCTTTCCAATAAACGAAATTCACACCATCAAAGAATGGTGGTTTATCAATTTCAAAACCATTCATTTTGAAAAGCTTTTAATGGTTGCCAAACAAACAAAGATCTTTAACTCCAAGCTGTTAAGCTTTTACCGAGCACGAAGCTCGATACCACTTGTTAGCCATGACAACCATTACCCAAGAGGGGGGTGAATTGGGTGATGACTAGTTTTAATGCAACTTTGACAAATTATGCATTTTGAATAACTCAATTAATAAATGCAGCGGAATAAGTCTAATAAATGTATAACTATTGAGGATTACTCAAATACAATTTGGGATATATGATGAACTAAGTGAATAAGCTAGATATCAAGTTGTAACAATCAAAACATCAACATATGCAATAAATAAATATATTCTACCAAATACTGAATTTAAAGAGTGTAGGGAAGAGAGAATCAAACTCAAGAATTTATCCTGGTTCACCACCAACCACTTGTAGCCTACATCCAGGTCCTCAAGCTTAACTTGAGATTTTCTTCACTATCTCCTAGACTTTACGGGTGCTAGAAAAACCTTTGTACATACAAGAGCACTCCTCACACCTTGGGATACCTCACCCTTGTGCTAGAGCCTCCAATTCTTCAAGCTTCACAGGTGCTTGATGACCTTTACAATGAAGAGCACTCACAACACCTTTGGGATACCTCACCCTTTGTGTTTGAGTCTCACTACAAGGGATACCTCACCCTTTTCTCTTTTGAGGGATACCTCACCCTCTTACAATGATTTCAAGGTGAATAGAAAGAATATAAACTCTCTTGAAGAGTAGATATACAACTTGAAGAACAAATTATAGATGATAGAAAACTCTCTCAAGAGTGGATAATACAAGTTGAAACTCAATGGGTATAAAGGATTTACACACTTAGCTCAAAACAAAGAATTTAGAGAAAAAGATGATGAATTTCGTTTTCAATGCTCAAGGGTAATTTTCAGAATGTTCTCCAACTTGTTTTTGATGCCCAAACACTTTTATTTATAGCCCAATGAGTTTTAGAGCCGTTGGAGGTGTTTAGAAATGATTTTCTATGAAAACTAGCCGTTTATAGCCGTTAGAAACGTTCCTGGGCACTTTGTAATCGATTACAAGCTTCATGTAATCGATTACAAGCTTTCTGGGCACTTTGTAATCGATTACAAAGCTTCATGTAATCGACTTACAAGCTTTCTGGCACTTTGTAATCGATTACATACTACTGTGTAATCGATTACACGGCTTTGTCAACGCTTGTAATCGATTACATGACTTGTGTAATCGATTACACCATTCAGTTTTCAAAACCGACTTTAAAAGGTCATAACTTCTTCATTTCTTATCCAATTAAAGCAAATGACCACTCATTGGAAAGCTCTTTGAGTCTATTTTCATATGAAAGAAGTTTCAGAACAAAACTCAAAATATTTTGAAAGATATGATCAAAATAATAACCAAAGATCATATTTTCAAAACTCAAACTTTAATTGGTCATAACTTTTTCGTTTCTTATCCATTTAAAGCAAATGACCAGTCATTGGAAAGATCTTTGAGTCTATTTTCAAATGAGATAATTTCAAAGTTAAACTCAAAGTATTTTAAAAGTTATGATCAAAAGAGTAAGTATATGTCAGTTTTGCAAAACACAAACTTGACTATTTTTCATAGTTTTAAACTATTACCATAACTAGCTTTCCAAAATAGTTTGTTGGGCATTTAAACATTTTAGAAACACTTATAAATATGTTTAAAACTTATTTGAGCTTAATGTGATTCTTTTATACCTTTACACAAGATCTAAGTCTTATAAGCTAAGCTTGAAGAGTCTTGGGACTTGATCTTTGCACTTCCATCAATTCTTGATGTAATCCAAGCTTACAAAGAAAATCTTCTCTTCAAAACTTGCAAAAGCTTGGAACATCTTTTCATTTTCATCCTTCTTGAGTTGAGCATAGTTGTGATCTTTTGCTTTCTAGTTGCAATGCTCACTCTTGGTACTTGGACTATCCTATAAAGTATTGCTCACTTAAAACAAACATAGTTAGTCCAAATTCATAACTTAATATCTTAATATGCATGATTCATAAATATATAACTCTAGTAAGTCTAACATGCATATAAGAATGTTGCATATATCTCATTGCATGATTATTAAGTGAAATATAACTAAATAAAGTACATAATCATGCATGATCCAATATATCTCATTAAGCACATCTATATAATATGATCAACATTCTTTTGTGATGCATTTATCATTTATTAAGCACAACTATAAAGCATAAGCATCATTTTTTTTGTCTTATATTTGTCATCATCAAAACTTAACAGATTAAATCATTGGGACAAACCTATTTCCACATTCTTCTTACCCCCATCACCTTAAAAGGGAAGGAGAAAAGATGACAAAATCAGTAGCTTCATAAGAAAACTCACCACATGTTAATAATTGTTAATTTTGGTACCCACCAGAGCAATAAGCTTTAATCCATGGAGTCATAAAGCATAATTTTAGAATTAAAAATTTAATAATTTATATGTTGAAAACAGATTTACCATTATAAGTGGTCTTCATTCAGACTTATAAATCAAAATGGCTCCCAATATAGTGAAAGGAACCTGTCATTCATGTAAAACAGATTAAGCTAGAATAGAAAATTGTAGTTATATGATTAATGTATGAGAAATTAGCAGAGAGATCAACTACCTACAACAATCATAGGCTTTAATCTATGGAGTCATAAAGCAAAATTTTAGCATTAACACAATTATATCATTTATTTATATTATAAAGATTCGACAAAATTTTATATTGGTGGTTGATTACCTAATACAATCTTCACATTTTATTCAGACTTAAGATCAACTATATAATAATTTTCAAGAAGTACAACATAAACAAAAGAAAAATTTTAGAATTAAAAAATTTAATAATTTATATGTTGAAAATAGATTTATCATTATAAGTTATTTTCATTCATACTTATACATCAAAATGGTTCTTAATAAAATTATAATTCTCTCACATTTTTTGAATAATATGAGAGGATCATATTAAAAAGATAAAGACACAATTTATTCTTTATATAAAAAGTAAACCCTATAATCAATTATGATAGATCCATGTATAATACAAATTATATTTATTTCTTTTTGACATGATCATAATATTACATAAGAAGATTTTTTTTCCCTCGTCGGAATGGCCTTCATTACCACTCTCTACAAGAAGGTGCGAACTCCCTGTAGAACCTCCCAATGCCAAATCCAATTATAGAGAGGATGGTTTGGAGTCTACGTGTGTTTGGTGAGGGTCTCATACACAGTTTTAAGGGGGGAAACACCTTCTGGAGATGGGGCCCAAACTACACAATCTCCTTTATCTCCTATATTATAAATAGATAGTTATACTCTTGTTATAGACTAAATTATTTTCGTGAACACTACCTGCACATAATTTTGGATGCTGTATATAGTTGAAGATAAATATTTAAGAGGTTCTGTTAATGTGTGTCCTAAAATACATATTAAAGAATAAAAAATATTAAATATTAAATAAAAAGTATAAATATTTATTATTTTAAAAATTGAAAAAGTATTTATTAATTTATTTTTTAAATAATTAATAAAAAATAAAAAATATTATTTTTTAACTTTTAACATGTATTTTTAAGATAGACGTTAACAAAACTCATATTTAATACATTGTTAGGAAGACATAAGATGCTTGATCATATTATTTTGGCTTACATGTTTTTGGTCAGCGCAAATAGGTAAGCAATTTTACAATGTCGAGATCTATGTTTATAAAATGGGCTTGCTCATAATTATTTGTTCAAACACAACTCCTTTCCCTTAAAATAGTGAATTTCACTTGTAATTCGCTTTGTTTTTATCAAAATTTGAGGCCAAATTAGTTGTGAGAACTTTGCGTTTCAAAAATCGGTTCTATTGGATTGGTCATCGCCAATAAGGCCCCTTACCCACGAGGTCAAACCTTAAAACCATCTTGGTGGTTCAACAGCCCAAAACTCCTGAGAACTTGTTCAATCGCGAAAAATCGTAAAAATGGACTGCTTTTGAAAAATAGGCCAATTTGTTAAAAACTAAAATTTGGGTTAATTGGGTCAAAACATGAATGGTGTCGTTAACTTTTCTAGTGATTTATGCTAATTTCATGTTATATGATCTAGGTTTATTTAGAGTTATGCATAAAAAATAAATTGAAGTTTTTTTTTTGAAAAAATGCTTTAAATATCCTATGCTCACTTTCTATCTCCATCGTATTGAACATTAATTTGTTGATAATTTATATACGGGCTATGCTATTTTCCACAACAAATTTCATACGAATCCATTAACAAACGACATGTCATATGACACTGTTAATCTTCTGTTAAGTATAATAAAGAGGTATTAAAAAAGGAGAGAGAATAGTTCATGTATCACACCATTCATGTAACTTCTCACGAAATCGTTTTCGTGATAAATATCATTTCTTTTTATATACATATACATTTATATATAACTTATCTAAGTTAATTTTAGATGTATTTATGGCATCATATTGCTTTACTAATGATTTAAGTGTTGAACCATCAATCATCTTCGTCGACGGTTGTCTTGTTGAACTAGATTTTAAAATATTACATTGTAGCATTCATAGAATCCCTTTTAACTATAAGTTAATTGCAGAAAACTTTTTCTAATTTAAAATTCAATAACTCATTTTTTTGAATTTATCCAACTCTTAAATTTACACTATTCTGTATGGTTTGATAAGTTTAAAGAGTTGTATTGGTAAATTTTGAATCACAAGAGAATTTTTTACAAGTACCATATAGTTGGAGGGAGTTATGTAAATTTTAGCATTAATTTTTAATCTTCTTATTCCAGTCTATACTACAGGACCCTCCCTCCTGTCCCTAGAACGAGGTCCAATTGGCATTTTTTCTTGTTGAGGGGGGCAGAAGAGTTGCCATGTTTGTTGCTTCATGGCCTCTTGGCCTAAGTACCTGTTAGAACCTAGAACCATTGTCCATAAACCTCAAGTTTTTGTTTCATAGCTGAAGCTGATAGCATCACCCTTTGCAATAACCGTGGCCTAAATTTTCACAGTCCAATGGCTGTCACCATCCTAGCACAAAATATTTAGAAGGTGCAATTAAAAGCTTGCGTTAACGTGTTCTTTGGTCTTGACTCTTGAGATTCTCCACAGTATGTGATGGATGACTTGTTCCAAGTCTTTGTGGGCGTTGACACCAAGTCTATCTCAATTCTCCCAAAGGCTTTTTTTGTTCTAAAGGCAAAAGAACAAGTACACGTCCTTATCTTTTTTGCTGCAATACGTCCTTATCAGTCTATAAATATAAGTTACCCGATAATGGCGATTTCGTCATGGCGCTTACAGAATTTCGGCCGGCAACACCTCTGTCCTCTTATATAATAATAGAGTTAAGGTACACAACAAATAAAGGAGGAATATCAAAGAAATTGTCCTTAAGTAGTAGAAAAATGAGCTCAGAAGACTATTGAACAAAATGAGTATGATTATTTTCACGAGGTCCTCACAACCCTATTAAAAGATAGAATAATTATGAAATCTTGTGCATTGATTAAAGAAGTAACAGAAATGAATTGATAAATAAATAGACAAGATAGAGTTTGAACTTTTTATTTTATTTTTTCGCTGAGGAGAAGTCTAGAGGAGGAAAGTATGACTCATTTCAACTTTCAAGGTTGAGATATGCTACAACTCTGCCAATGAAGGATTTGCGGAACGAGTTAATGTAATTAAAAAATTTGAAATTTATTTTTAAAAAATCTGTGCTTAAGAAACAGTTTAATGCTTGTTCAAAACGCAAACATATATTCAAATTAAGGAAATCACAATCATGGGAACTAATAATATTTTTCTTTGGTCAATTGAAAGTTACACAATATGAATTCCTTTACATAAATTTTACTTGATGTGAGTGATATTTTGCCAAACCTATCCGAAGAATTAATGTAATAAGAGAGTAATGCAACAATATAATTAAAACATAACATGTGATAAAAATTTGAATGTGTGCGTGGTATTAGATTACTGGGATTAACTTTATAATATTTTATAATAACATTTGGGTGTCACATTAAGTTCTTACCTCTTGGGCAGAGAGAAACATATGTGACTTCCAATAATGGTTGATCAAGTTGTAAACAAGTTTGAACTGAATAGTTGATGATGGACTTTAGAAATTGTTAGAGGGTTGAGCTTGGGAAAGCACAAGTTTGAATAAGGATTAGTCTCATAGTTAAAGAGTGTAGAGAAACCTCCTATGATTAAAAGAAAAAACCTGTGTGACTTTAACATTGGCGAGAGAAGCCACTGTCTCATTTGCCATTCAATAGAGTAGAGAAATATGAATATATTATATAACTGTGAATTCAATTCTTCCTTTCCTCCTCTTTGATTACAGAAATAAACTTGCTGATCACGTTCATGGATTCTCTTCTCTTCATTCTCTTCTTTCTTTTTACTTTATTCTCCTTCAACCTTGTCTCCTCCTGAGCTTCACAACTCTCCTACAAAGACCACTGTACTTTTATGGTCCCAGAGTCAACTCCCACCGAGCTCAGCCTCAACTTTTTTCCCCTCGGTGATCATCACACAAGTTACTTCACAGGAGGTGATAGGATCATTGATGTTAGCACTACCTGGAATCGGTACTTCTTTTCGTTAAAAACAGAGACGGAGAACATAAAGACACTGAATGATATGTATATTTCTGAACGTGTTTGAAGTACAAAAGAATTCCCAATTTATACAGAAAATGAGCTATATAAGAAAGGAAATAAATAAATAGAATTAAAATAATATCGCGCTAACTATATACAAATCAAATCAATCTGATATCCTAATAGATACTAACACGTTAACATCACGTTAACATCCCCCCTCAAACTCAAGTTAGTGTTCAAACTCAAGTGGGTGCAGAGAAAACCAAATTGTGTGTAAAAATCAGAGTACAGAAGCGACCAAGATGATGAGTTTTGGTGAACAAATCGACTAGTTAGTCAAGAGTTCCAATAGATATAAGATGAAGAGCATCATGAAGAAGGTGTTGATGAATAAAGTGTCAATTGATTTCAATGTGCTTGGTACGGCGCTCATGAAAAATATCATTGTAAGTAATTTAAATAGTACTCTGATTATCACTATAAAGAGCAGTAGAAAATGACTGAGAGAAACCTAAATCATCAAGTAGCTAACATAACCAGAATATTTGCAAGAGCCCGATATTGTGCTTCAGTACTAGAACGAGCAGTTAGAGTTTGTTTCTTGTTTCGCCACGAAGTAAGAGCATCACTAAGAAAGATATAGTAACCAGTAGTGAATCGGTGATCAGTAGGGTCTTCACCCCAATCAGCATTAGAATAAGCCCAGAGGATTAAGAAAGAGTTAGCAGAAAAATAAAGTCCATGAAACAAGGTCCCTTTCGCATAATAGATAATACGAAGAATAACAACATAGTGAATGGTGTGCGGACCTGACATGAATTGACTGACTAAATAAACAACATATGAAATATCTGGGCGAGTACTAGTAAAATAAGTCAAGTTGCCAACCAACTACCAATAGAGTGTAGGGTTATCAAGCATTGTACCATCCAGAGGTGTTAATCTCACATTAGGCTCTAGAAGAGTTGATTCAGTGCGATTATCAGTGAGATCGGCTCGAGAGATAAGATCTGATGTATATTTAGCTTGAGATATAAAAATGCCATCAATAGAAGAAAGGACTTCAAGACCCAGAAAACAATTGAGAGGTCGAAGATTTTTCATCTAAGAAATGCTGACTCAAGAATTGTTTAAGCTCAGTAATACCATTAGTATCATTACCAGTAATAATTATATCATTAACTTAGAGAAGCAACATAACAATACCTCTATCAATTTTGCGAGTAAACAGAGCAGAATCATAAGTACTGGAGGAAAAATTAAACTAACTAATAGTTCTGTGAAACTTGACAAATCAGGCTTGATGTGCTTGTTTGAAGTCATACAAAGTCTTTCATAGACGACAAACCTTATTTGGTGGACAAGTGTAACTAGAAGGTGAACGCATATAAACTTCCTCTTCCAAATCACCATTGAGAAAGGCATTCTTCACTTTCATCTAATTAAGAGTCTATTTCTAAGTGGCTGCAATAGTAAGGAGAGTACGAATTGAAGTGATGCAAGCAAAATGTGCAAATGTCTCCTCATAGTCAATGTCATATTCTTGAGTGAAACATTTGGCAATCAAATGAGCCTTATAGCACTTAATGGAGCCATCAGAGTGAGCCTTGATGTTGAACACCCATTTACATCCCACAAGTACTTTACCAAAAGGAGAATCAGCAAGGTCCCAAGTATTACTGTTCTCCAAAGCCTATAACTTTTCTTGCATAGCATGCTACCAATAAGGATCTATGGAAACTTCTTGATAGGACTAAAGTTCATGTAAGTGAAGCATGGTAGAAAAACAGTGATAATCATGGAGATAGGTAGGCTGAGTTCTTATCTTAGTTAGATGCTCAGAAGGAAGAAGAGGTGCAATGACAGCTGCAGGATCTATATTTGGAACGATGTCATTGGGAGTGGCTAGAACATCAGAAGTGATTGGGAGCTCACTGGAGGAACCTGCATCAGAATCACTAGGAAATATATCAATAGAGAGGTTAGTGAAAAGATGAGTCGAAGTGGAAGAGATGGACTTGAACTGGGAGAGTGAGGAGAACATGATGTCTTCCCAGAACACGACATATTGAGAGACACGAATGCGTTAAGAGATAGGATCCCAACAACGATAGCCCTTATGTTCAGTGCCATAACCAAGAAAGCAACAAAGATATGCTCGGGGCTCAAGTTTAGTGCACTCATGGGGTTGAAGGAGAACAAAACAAGTACAACCAAAAACTTTAAGAGTTGTAGTATGGAGAAATATGGTGGAGACGTTCAAAGGGAGATACATTATCCAAAATAGAGGAAGGAAGATGGTTGGTGACATAGACAGCAGTGAGAATGTCTTTACCCCAAGCACGTTTAGGATAAGAGGAGGAGATGAGCATGGCTCAGACAGAGTCAAGGATATGACTGATGCGAATTGATATGTTGTAAACTTAAGTGCAGGTTGTCTCAAATAATAAATTCTTGAGAGTCCGAGATAGATCCACAAGGAATTGATGAAGAAAATTCATTGAGGTAAGGAAAAGATTTATCACAATAATAAAGGTGATAAAATTGTTCACAAACAAAAAGAGTTTTCTTGGACCAGGAGATCCACTATTGGTAAGTAAATTAAGGACAAGATTAATTCTTTTTATAACTCAATTAGAATCCATGCACAACGGAGGTTCCAATCGGAAAATACAACATTCAAAATTTATTTAAGATTATATATGTAGTTATATTATGGTTCCTTTAATTACTAACACCAACACTTGTAAATGAGTTCAATCATTCATTGTGCCAATCTTTTATCTATGACAAATCAAGATCTCCACTTTACAAGGAAGGTTTCTAAATTAATTGAAAATAAAATACAACACATATAATGATCACTTGATAATATATCATTCAAGTACAAGAAGGAGATTAATCTAACCTTATTTCATTACCAAAAGCTTCACACTTTCACCTAAGTAAAATGAGAATTAGTTACTCATAAATAAGAAGAAAGAAAGAAAGAAGAAGAAGAAGATGAACAAAACCTTAATTTAGAATAAAAGAAAATTATGACAAGAGAAACAAATGAAACAAGAAAATGATCTTGATCTCTAAACCAATATGATTCTAATAAGCAACCAATGGTGCCCTTTTATAGAGCATGAAGGGCACACAATGACAAGGGAGTTGTTTAATGAGTGGGTGGATGAGTGGAACATGACAATGGAGTTGTTAATGAGTGGGTGGATGAGTGAGTGGATTATTGTCATGCTTGTCTCCCTGCTTAGCTAATTCAGCTATCTTCACATGACTATAACTCTATTGTAACGTCACATATTGTATAAGTGTTCTTCATGAAAGTTGAAGGGTTTTGTCTCAGTTTTCCAATGCCACCAGTTTCATCATAATCGGACCCCTAGGCCCAATATGACCTACTAGACATCCGATCTAATTCTTGTATTCTTCATAAAAGTTGTATATTTGTGTCATAGATTCATTTGGGCTTGGTTTGGTGTCAATTGAACTCCTATAACTTAAGAAATAAGCTGATGAATGCGCATAGGTCAAGCTATCAGGATCAGCACTCTAGTTGATGATTACTATACTTTTCTGGGGGAGATAGATATTAATGTTGGGTGTATGTCAGATCTAGAAAATTATAAGGAAGCAATTTCTAGTGCTCTATATGATAATTGGATTGAAGCAATGAATGATGAAATACTCTCTATGAATTATAATAATGTGTGGGAGCTTATAGAACCTCCTGAAGGTGTTAAGCCTATTGGGTGCAAATGGGTGTTTATGACGAAGAAAGATTCTAAGGGAAATGTGGAGCGCTTTAAAGCAAGATTGGTGGCAAAAGGATTCACTCAAAAGGAGGGAATTGACTACAAAGAGACTTTCTCTCCTGTTTCTTCCAATGATTCTTTTTGGATTATTATGACTCTAGTTGCTCATTATGATTTGGAGTTGCACTAGATGAATGTAAAGACAACCTTCTTGAATGAAGATCTTTATGAAGATGTCTATATGCAGCAACCAGAGGATTTTATAGAAAATAGAAAGGAGCATATGGTATACAAATTGAAGAAGTCTAATTATAGTTTGAAGCAAGCTTCTAGACAATTGTATATTAAATTTGATGAAATTGTTTCTTCTATGGGCTTTGTGGAGAATAAGGTAGATCAATGCATATATCTTAAGGTGCGTGGGAATAAATTCATTTTTCTTGTTCTCTATGTAGATGATATTTTTCTTGCCAGCAATAGTTATGATCTACTTGTTGAGACCAAAGATATGTTGTCAACTACTTTTAATATGAAAGATCTCAGAGAAGCTTCTTTTGTTTTGGGCATTGAAATTCATAGAGATAGGAGTCGTAGGTTTTTGGGTTTATCTTGAAGAGTTTATATTAATTGTGTTCTTAAAAGGTATAATATGAAAACTTGTAGGTCTAGTGATGTTCCAGTTACCAAAGGAGACAAGTTGAGTAAGGAGCAGTGCCCTAAGAATGATATTGAGAGGAGTTTCATGACAAATGTGCCTTATGTTAGTGCGGTTGGTAGCCTTATGTATGCTCAGGTGTGCACTAGACTTGACTTGTCATTTGCTGTTAGTGCATTGGGTAGATATCTATCTAATCTAGGACATGCTCATTGGGTAGCTGCTAAGAAAGTTATAAGGTACCTATAGAAGATAAATGATTATATGCTTGTTTGCAGGAATGTGGATGATTTAAATGTTATTAGCTACTTTGATTCAAACTTTGTTGGATGTATAGATGATGATAAATCGACTTCTAGATACATTTTCATGTTAACTGAAGGAGCTATATCTTGGAAAAGCATAAAGCAAACTCTGACAGTTTCTTCCACAATGCAAGCTGAGTTTGTTGCATTGTATGGTGTAGCTTCACATGATATGTGGTTAAGGAACTTTATTTCCGCTCTTGGTGTTATTGACTCTATTTTTAAACCATTAAAAATTTATTGTGATAATCGAGCTGTTGTTTTGTTCACCAAGAATAATAGAACCACTTCTACCTCTAAATATATAAGGATCAAATTCTTGGTGGTGAGACAAATGTTTAATAGTTGAAAGATTCTTGTTGAGCATATTCTTACTGATGAGATGCTTGCTGACCCCCTAACTAAAGGACTTAGACCCATAGTGTTTATGAGACATGTTGAGAACATGGGTATTTTAAGATCCTTTGATGTAATTGATTAGTGAGAGTTGTCATTTATTGTATACTTGTTACATTGAACTTATGTAATGTTCATCTAATAAAATTATTTTTATATCATTGTTATAATGATTATTGTACAATTTTATTGCTGTGTTGTCTCGAGATGTTTAATTTTCTTTAAAAAAATAATATTTAATGATAAACATGTTTATAATCTCCTTGGGGAGATTGGTTGTGTTTTCTTGGGAAAACACAATGTAAGATCTATACACATTAGCTTAAAGGGGCAAATGATCACAAATTAAGCTATAATGGGTATCCACACTAGCACACTTGTATTATGATCATGTCAATAAGATTATTAATTATGTAGTCATTAGTGAATTAGACTTTAACGGTTTATCTATCACTTATGACTCTTAATTGGTAATTTTATTGAATTCTTTGATCATGTTTAATGTGAGTATAGTCAGCTTATTTTAGTGGCCACAATTGTTCAACCAGAATTTCTTTTCTTTTCAAAAAGAATTTTTAAAAATACCTATATATTTATTTATTTTTGAAATTCTTTTAAGTTAAATTGAATTGAATCAATGTTTGTCCAAGTAGGAGAATGTTAGAAAATTTCCTATGATTTTGGACTTCCATTGATTTGTTTGTTTGTCAAAACTGATTGAATGATAACCTGATGTTTCTTGGAATCCATTTTATATTGTGATCAATGGGTTTATTGAAAATCACATGTTGAACTTTGAGTTCAAATAGTATGTGTGCTTGAAAAGGTGTGAAGTCCGGTTGCTTGTTTTCATAATGGATGAAACAAGACAACTCTTCAACAAATGGGCAGGTCCCCTCTCCACTCCCTATATATATATATATATATGAGTCTTTTAAAGACAGAGATATGATCTTTCACTCACAAACTACTATTACCCCATCCAAAAGAGAGAGGAGAAGGATAGATAGATCTTGATTCATGTAGTTCACAAAGTGTGTACAATCATTGGTCCTTTCTTAATCAAAAACTTAAGAAAAACAAGCTGTCTACAAGAGGTACACAGTTGATGATTAATATGGTGTTCTAAATTCATTATGTATAATTTAGGGACATTGTTAGTAATGATATCTAATGTCTAAGGAATGGCTTGAAGTTAATGAAATAGCTGTAAGGCTAATCACCATGGTAGCTTTCTTGTTGCAATTCTGTCTTCTGCAACTGACCTGGTCATCAAGAAAGATTAATGAAAATGAGAAAGACCTCTGAGCTGCTGAGAGGAAGGCAGCCTGCGTCACTTTACCCTTGTATGCAGCTGGGTTATTGATTGCATTGCTGTTGAAGTTGAAGAATGGCAAAGATAAAGTTCCTATGTTTACCCCAGTGCAACACCCTTCACCTTGGGAGAACTTTAAATTTTATGGTGGTTAAGTATTGGACTGTTTTCTCTTGCCACAAATCATTCTAAACCAGTTGTCAGATATGAAGGAGAATGTTCTTTCATTTTCATTTTACTTTGGAACTACTTTTGCGAGACTGTTGCCCCATGCCTATGATCTTTACAAGACTCATAATTATCCTAGCCAAGATCATGGGTCATATTTCTATGCAGATCCAAGTGCAGATTTTTATTTTTTACTCCACTGCTTGGGATGTTTTCATTCCTTCGGTAGGCATCCTATTTGGTATCATTATCTACATACAGTTATAGTTTGGTGATCATTATATTCTGCCTCGTGGATTCAAAGGGTCAAAGGTATATGAAAAGGTGCCTGTGGTGACTGAAACAGAAGCAGAAGTAGAGACAATCAACAAGTCAAATGCACTTTTTGATGCCAAAGTGGAAATGGCTTGATCATGGTGAATCAGAATTGGGTGATGTCGCGACCGAAGATTGCGGCAAAAAATAGCAACTCAAGAGATTTTTAAAAAAGAAAATGGAGTTGCCACCAATTTTATTTTAACTTAGGAAAAATTGGAAAACCCTTCTTTGAAAATGGTCTTTGAGAATCAGATTGGATTCGGGAGTCGGTTATGTTTAAGGAATGGTGGAAACTTAATCCCACAGCACCCCTAACACACCCGTCCTAAGACGGTACCTTAAGTCAATTGTGCAAATTCTTTACAATCCTTGAAAATATTTATTTTACCCCCTTTTACAAAACATTGTAATAAAAAAAATTTAATTAATAATTTTTTTAGAAAAAAAAAGGAAAGAAAGAAAAGAAACAACTAAATTATGAAAATTTAATTTTGGCTTGACAGAAATGAAATTCTGCTCCTACGTATCCTCGGGTGCAATGAGGAACTCAAAGTCACGTAATTCTTAAAAAATAAGTATGAGTTGATTGATTTTAATTAAGAAAAAGATTTTTGAAAAGGGATTTTATTTGAAAACAAACTCGTTCTTGCACAGGTTTCAAGTTAGTACTAAGCTACTCAATAAACCTTTATGATCCAAACGATAATGAAGATAACATCCGCTATTTAATCATCATCATTGGTCATTGCATTGATTAAAAGATTTTTTCTCTTTTTTTTATATTTTTTTGTTTTTTTTTGTTTTTATTTTTTTTTTAGGAAAAGCACAAAGAGAAACAAATAAACACAAACAACACATTGCCATAAGCTAGGCAAATACAAAAAAACTAAAATAAAAATCAAATTTAACACAACAAAAAAAAAATTCAACATTTTTTATTTTTTTTAACTTTTCATCATTATTTTTTGAAGCCTATTAATTACAAGATACAACATAAAACATACCATTAAATTGAATAAAACACTATAAAACAAGAACTAACTCTAAAAGCCAAATAACTAAACTCAAAATACAATTTTATTTTATTATTATTATTATTATGATTCAAAAACCTATCAAGCAGCCCAAAACTTTTTCATTTTTTTTTTTTTTTTTTTATGCTACAAATGAGCCCAACCACGTATAAGTACATTATCCTTTCTTCTTTTTTTGATTTAAAACCACCAAACTTAGGAAATGACCAGAACATACAAAAAAACATGAAAACTGATAGCTTCAGAAAAAGCATCACGTTGAGACACTCAAAGAAACAAATGAGCATAAGACACTGGGAGTAAGGCTCACCTCAGACCTCTCGCACGAGGAGACAACGCAGGGAGAGGAGGTGCTGGTCGGAGTGGGCGGAGCAGAGGGTGACACGATGCCAATGCAAATCCGGTGGAGCTCCGATGAGCTACTGGACGTCGCGCTACTGTGGGGTGTGGTTCGATGGTGGTCCGTGGCTCACGGGTAGCGAAGACACAATGACGTAACTGGTGCGATGAGACCCGGCGGCTGGGGCTCGGTGCGAACGAGACAGAGGCGCAGTGACTGGTGCATGCCGGTGGCGAGGTGATGCGTGGCTGGGCTCAGTGCAGAGTCATTGGTTCTCTCGGTTCTGGTTAGCAGGGGTAGTTCCGGGTTTTGGGTTGCTGTCAGGACCTGGATGAGTGATAGAAGTGGGTTATTTTCTGGCTTGGTTTGGAGGAGGGTGGTGGTTGATGGTGACCGAGTTGACTCGGTTGGGAGGGAGGTGAGGATGAGGAAGGTGGTTACGTGTGCATGGGTTGATGGAAGGTGGATGGAGTTTGTTTGGATGAGGTTTCACGTGGATGGGGTGTTTTCTGGCTTGGTTTGGAGGAGGGTGGTGGTTGATGGTGAGGGGTGGTGTTTGGCGTGGAAGATGGAGGAGTGGTGGTTGATGGTGAGGGGTGGTGTTTGACGGGAAGATGGAGAAAGGGTGGAGGTTGGTCACGGTGGTGAGGGAAGTTTGGATGTGAATGGAGTAAAGGCCGTGGTGGTCTCGGTTGGGAGGGAGGTTGATGGCAAAAAGTGCTTAGATGAGGTTTGGACGTTGTGCATGAGAGGGTGAAGAGAGGTTGCTCACTGTTTGGGTTACGGTGTGGGTGAAAGTAATAGTGGTCACGGTTTGGGGAGGAAATGGTGGCGGGGATGTTTGGTAGGGAAGATGGTGAGTGTTGAAGATCGTTGTTTCCGGTGGGGGTGGAATATGGTTCACGGTTTTGAGGTTGAAGGGAGAGAGATGAAGGTGATGAGGTGGTGATGAGTGAGGGTGGTTACGGATTGTGGAATAGTGAAGATGTTGCTACTGGTTTGGAGGTTGAAGGTGGTGATGAAGGTAGATGGGAGGTGATGATGATGGAGGTGATGAGAGGTTGAAGTAATGAGGTGGTTTCATGGTCTTAGGAAAGATGGAAGTTGTTATGGTGGGTGTGTGCAAACGTGAATGGGTCCGTCAAAAGAAAGTGGGAGCAAAAGAAAGTGGTATGCAATGCATAATGCATTAGTGAGTGGATGAGTTTGTTCAGTAGTGCAAGTGGGAAAACTGAGTGGGGAGCAAAGTAGTGAGAGTGGTTATAGGTGGGAGCTGAGTTGGGACAAAACAAAAAAAACAAAAAAAAAAAAAAAGCTAAAAAGAAAAGGTTTTCATAAAGAAAACAAAACAATTGCAGTAGCTTTATTTTTTTTTGTTTGTTTTTGTTGTTGTTGTTTTTTTTTATTTTTTTATGCTAATATGGGTTTATGTATTTGGATTAGAAATAAGGGTAAAAAAAATGTGGACCTGAATTTTTTATTTGATCTTTTTTTTAATTTTTATCTTTTATTTATTTTTTAGAGTTCGATCAAAATATGGTGTTCACAGTTGTCCCTCTTTACTTGTTTCTTATTAGAGAATATGAATAACCACAGTTTTTCATATTTTCGTAATAGGGAATGAGTAAAGATATGAACTCATATTTTGTCCGAAAATACTTAAGATGATACAAAAAGAAAAACAAAACAACGCAAGAATAACGAACTGCGAAGAGCTGATGCGCTCAAGGGTAAATGACAAAAAAATAAAATGCATGGAATGCGTGGAGCCGATGCGCTCAAAAGTAAATAAAATACAGGGAGCCGATGCACTCATCAGAAAGTAGAATGCATGGAGCTGATGCGCTCAAAAGAAAGTAAAATGCATGGAGCTGATGCGCTCAACAGAAAGTAAAATACATGGAGCCGAGTCACGAAATTTAAAAAACAACGGGCAACTGAGTCCCGAAAATTTAAAAGACAATGGGCAACTGAGTTCCGGAAATTTAAAAGACAACAAGCAACTGAGTCCCAAAAATTTAAAAGATAATGGGCAACTGTGCTCCCAAAAATTTAAAAGACAACGGGTAACTGTGCTCCCAAAAATTTAAAAGACAACGGGCAACTGTGCTCTCAAAATTTAAATGACAATAGACAACTGAGTCTCAAAAATTTAAAGACAATGGGCAACTGTGCTCCCAAAATTTAAAAGACAATGGGTAACTGAGTCCCGAAATTTAAAAGGCAATGGGCAACTGAGTCCCGAAAATTTAAAAGACAATGGGCAACTGTTCTCCCAAAATTTAAAAGACAATGGGCAACTGTGCTCCTAAAATTTAAATGACAATGAGCAATCGAGAACATCCAATTGGCTTGGATGAGTTGATTCGTTAATGGATAGAAATATACCTATTAACCATGTAAAGTGTTGATTGAGAATCCCGAAATTTAAAAGGCAATGGGCAACTGAGTCTCAAAATTTAAATGACAATGGGCAACTGTGCTCCCAAAAACTTAAATGACAATGGGCAACTGTGCTCCCGAAATTTAAATGACAATGGGCAACTGAGTCCCGAAATTTAAAATGCAACGGGCAACTGAGTCCCGAAATTTAAATGACAATGGACAACTGTGCTCCCAAAAACTTAAAAGACAACAGGCAACTGTGCTCCCAAAAATTTAAAAGACAATGGGCAACTGTACTCCCAAAAATTAAAAAGACAATGGGCAACTGAGTCCCGAAATTTAAATGACAATGGGCAACTGTGCTCCCAAAAACTTAAAAGACAATGGGCAACTGTACTTCTGAAAATTTAAAAGACAATGGGCAACTGTGCTCCCAAAAATTAAAAAGACAATGGATAACTTTGCTCCCAAAATTAAAAGGCAGGTGGGCTACTATGCTCCCGAAGAATAGATATTTAAAAAGGCAATAGGCATCTAAATCTAAAAAGATTTTTCTTCTTTTTCTCATTTTTCTCATTTTTCTCTTTTTCTCTTTTTTATTTATTATTTTTTTCTCTTTTATTTATTAAAAATTATTTGAACCAATGACGACTCTGGAAAGCTCTGACCAATCAAACCCTTCGTTTACGCGTCTTCCTTCATCAGACTCTTTATTTGGCTTGAAGTCCTCTTGACTTGCTTATTTCCCTTTTCACTTCTCTATCTTTCTTTTTCCTTCTCTTTTTTTTCTGACCTAATAAAATTGCATTGCAATCTGCACTTTGAGCTACTGAGATCTTTTAGTCCAAATCAATCATTGAAGGATTGCTATAGAATTGTCAAATCAAGTTGTTGACTCTAAATTTATCTTATCTGAGACATAACTTAATGAGTAAACATGCATTCATGAATGGACAGAAATTTGTTGAATGAACAAACTTCCTTTTATTACTTTGGTGATACGATCATACATGAACTTTTAGCAAGATACATACTTGAAAGATGAAAGCCTAGAAATAAAGGATAAGGGAAATTTGCCCCAGTGTTGGTTCTTTGTTCCTCATTTAATTGATTCCCTGCAACGGCTTGATAAATCAGCTATTGTCTCTAATTCCTTTATTCAACACGTCTTCTCCTTCAATCCTCTATGAATTTGCCCCAGTGTAATCAATCGGATGCAGACAAAAACTTTGCCCCAGTGTAGCCAATCAATTGCCAATAAGAATTGCCCCAACTTTTGCTTAGACTGCCCTTTTGGGTTTTCAGCCTAACGGGCCCTATTTTCCTATTTTTTCTCCTTTTTCTCTTTTGATTGCTCTAAATTTTGGTTAGGTCGCCCTTTCGGGTTTTCAACCTAACGAGCCTTTTTTTTTGTTTTTTGTTTTTAGGCATAGAATCTCTTAACAACATCAGTGTTTACGGGCCTTGGCAATTCTTCTCCATCCATATTCTGCGAAATTAATGCTCCTCCTGAAAATGCTTGTTTGACTATGTACAGGCCTTCATAGTTCGGAGCCCATTTCCCTCTGGCATCCTCTTGATTAGGGAGAATCTTCTTCAAAACCAAATCTTCTGAACAAAATTCTCTGGGACGAACTTTCTTGTTAAAGGCTCTGGTCATTCTGCTTTGATATAATTGCCCATGACAAATAGCTGTCAGTCTTTTCTCTTCTATTATATTCAACTGTTCATGCCGAGTCTTCACCCATTCGGATTCTTCCAACTCTGCCTTTATCAAAACCCTTAGAGAAGGAATCTCAATTTCTATGGGAGAGACAGCCTCCATCCCATATACCAAAGAGAAAGGCGTTGCCCCAGTGCTTGATCGTATATTGGTACGATACACGTGCAAAGCATAGGGCACCATTTCATGCCAGTCTTTGTAATTTAACACCATCTTGGCAATAATTTTCTTGATATTCTTATTTGCTGCTTCAACTGCACCATTCATTTGGGGCCTATAAGGAGCTGAATTATGATGCTTGACTTTGACACTCTCGCAAAACTTTTGAATCTCAGCACTGTTGAGATTAGTGACATTATCTGTTATTATCTTTTCTGGAATCCCATATCTGCAGACAATATCCCTTTTGAGGAATCTCAAAAACACTTTTTGAGTGATATTGGCATGCGAGGAAGCTTCTACCCACTTGGTGAAATAGTCAATCGCCACCAAAATGAAGTGATGACCATTGGAAGCTTTAGGATTAATGGGTCCAATAACATCTATTCCCCACATCGAGAAAGGCCATGGAGATACCAAATTGTGCAAGGGAAATAGAGGTGCATTAACTCGATCTGCATATATTTGGCATTTCTGACACTTTCGTACATATTCTATGCAGTCTGTTTCCATGGTGAACCAATAATAACCACTCCTTAGAATTTTTCATGCCATCATGTGACCATTAGCATGAGTTCCACAGATTCCTTCATGGACTTCAGTCACGATTATACGGGCTTCACGAGCATCCACACATCTAAGCAAAGTGCCATCATGACTTCTCTTATACAAAACCTCTCTGCTCAAGAAAAATGTCATTGCCAACCTACGGATAGTTTTCTTATTCACCTCATTTGCCCCAGTTGGGTATTCTTTATGCTGAATATACTGTTTAATATCATGGTACCAAGGTTTACCATCTGACTCACCCTCCACATTGGCACAATACGCAGGCTCACTGTGTGTCTTCACTTGGATAGGTTGGACATTATTGTGAATATCCAACTTGGTCATTACAGCTAAAGTGGCCAAGGCATCTGCAAACTGATTCTTGTCTCGAGTCAAATGGGAAAAGGTCACCTCCTCAAACTTCTCAATCAACCAGGTCAAATACTTTTGATAAGGCACCAACTTTGAGTCTTTGGTTTGCCATTCACCGTTCACCTGATAAATGATGAGTGCTGAATCTCCAAACACCTTTAGCTGTTTGATCCCCAAGTCAATTACAACTTGTAAACCACTAGCACAGGCCTCATATTCTGCAACATTATTGGTGCATTCCAAATCTAGCTTGATAGCGACCGGATATTGCCTTCCAGTTGGTGAAACAACCACGACTCCTATGCAACTACCATGCATGTTGACTGCTCCATAAAAATACATTTTCCAAACAGGCTCCTCTTCATCTTCTTCGTCTCCTTCCACTGTCAATATTTCTCCATCAGGAAACTCATATGTTATTAGTTGTCTACCCTTCAAAGGGTTTTCAACTAAATGATCAGCAATTGCACTTCCTTTGATGGATTTCTGAGTCATGTACTGGATGTCAAACTCTGATAACATCACTTGCCATTTTGAAACCCTTAACGAGACATAACGGCTTTCAAATATATACTTCAGGGGGTCCATTCGGGAGATCAACCAAGTAGTGTAATACAACATGTATTGCCTTAGCCGCTTTGAGGTCTATACTAGAGCACAACAAGTCTTCTCGATAGCCATGTAATGAGCTTCACAATCATTAAACTTCTTATTCAGATAATAAATTGCTTGCTCTTTCTTTCCTGATTCATCATGCTGCCCTAGCATTGCTCCCATCGAGGTTAGCAGTATGGTTAGGTACAATATCAAAGGCCGACCCGATGTAGGTGGTACCAAAACAGGATGATTCATTAAATAAGCCTTTATCTTGTCAAACGCTCCATGACATGCCTCATCCCATTCACCCGGTTGATGCCTCCTCAACAACTTGAATATAGGTTCACAGGTGCTAATCAAGTTAGCAATAAATCTAGCAATGTAGTTAAGTCTCCCGAGAAAACTTATCACTTCATGTTCAGTCTTAGGAGCAAACATCTCCTGTATCGCTTTCACCTTATCTGGATCCACCTTTATTCCTTCTCTACTAACAATGAACCCGAGTAACTTTCCAGTGGATGCTCTAAAGACACACTTAGCAGGGTTCAACCTCAGTTTGTACTTTCTGAGTCTTTCAAACAACTTACGCAAAACCACCACATGACTTTCACCTTCTCTAAACTTAGCAACTATGTCATCCACATACACCTCAATCTCTTTGTGCATCATGTCATGAAAAAGTGCAACCATAGCGCGTTGGTAAATAGCCCCAGCATTCTTTAATCCCAATGGCATCACTATGTAGCAAAATGTCCCCCAATGAGTGATGAAAATGGTTTTATCTTTGTCATTGACATCCATGAGGATTTGATTGTATCCTGAGTATCCATCTATGAATGAAAACCTATGATTCTTAGCAGTGTTATCAACCAGAACATCAATATGAGGGAGTGGGAAATCATCCTTCGGACTGGCCTTATTCAAATCCCTGTAATCCACACACATTCTGACTTTTCCATTCTTCTTAGGCACAGGCACAATATTGGCTACCCACTCGGGTGTCTTGATACTTCTATAAATCCTACTTCTAGTTACTTAGTCACCTCTTCCTTAATCTTCGTGACATATCGATGCATCCTCCTTAACTTCGCTTTTTGCCTCTACATCTGGATATAGTGGGATCTTGTGAGATGCTATCTCCGGATCTAATCCAGGCATATCCCGATAAGATCAAGCAAAGACATCCATATACTCTTTGAAGAGTGCAATCATTTCTTCGCACTCTGGATTTTTCACCATTTTCAACTCCTTCTTCTCTTCCTCTATCCCCACGTTAATTACCTCTACTTCCTCGCCATTCAAGTCGAATCCCTTCTCTGAATACTCTAGTAATTTTGTAAAATTTTCAACAACTTCTCCCTCTTCATTAGATCCAGGGTCTTCTTCATCAAATATCACAGGGGAATCAATTGATGAGTTTTCAAGGTCCTTTTCATGAGGTGAATTTTCTACAAGACTCAAATCCCTGGAAAGTAATTGGTGTGGAGTTGGAAAGGCAAAATAGAGTAGGAATGACAAAGGAAGAACAAGATATTATACAGAAATATAAAAAGGAAAATGACAAATGCAAAGGATAAATAAAAGGTGCAACAAGAAGGAATACTGAATATTCATGCAAATTCATTTAATTAATATCTCAAATAACATAAATCATAAGTTCAAAACATAGCTAGTCTTAAATATCTGCTTAGTACAATATGATTAGACAATTATTTGGAAACAATCACATTAACTATTGGTTCGGACTGCCAGTTCTTTAGTGGCTCCTCATCAGCAGAGGGATGGATTGCCTTGCTCTCTTCTGGGCCTTCTTCATGCAACGCATTGATAATGGGATGGCATTAGGAGCGAATGACTTCTCCAAACATGATTACCTCGGCTGGTGCTAGGAATGTTTCCCTCAGGTGGGAAATATGCTTCATTTTGCCCTTGTTATTTTTCTTTCCGAGAGTCATGCTCCTTATTCTTTCTTCCAGGGATGCTTCATACCCTAACCCAAACTTGTCCCACTTTTCCTGGAAGGACACCGGCGACCGAGTACCTTGTAATTGTGAGCCCAAGCCTTTTCCTTTTTCTTATCCACTACTTGCCATAATTCGGGCCACCACTTGATCCACACTTTGCCTCGGAGATTCATCCTTACCAACTCCAATCTCAACTATTTCAAAACTATGCCACAAATTCTCTTCCTCTTTCTCTGCACTCTCCATATACGGCATTGAAACTGGTTTTGACAACATAATCTCTTCCTCTCCGTGTATGGTAATGACTAACCCATTTTCAATATATTTAACACTCTGATGCAAGGTAGAGGGAACAGCACCAACAGCATGGATCCATGGTCTCCCGAAGAGCATTGTGTAACCAGGCTCAATATTCATAACTTGGAACAACACTTGAAAGTTACTTGGGCCAATCTCCAGCGGTAACATCATTTCTCCCAAAATGCCTCTCTTATTTCCATCAAAGGCCCGTACCACCATTTCTCGAGGTGACAATTCATCCTTACTTATTGACAACGAAGTTAGAGTCGATATAGGTAGGATGTTCAGTGCAGACCCCCCGTCTATCAAAACCTTTGCAACTATATACCCTTTGCATTTGAGAGTTATATGCAAAGCTCGCACATTTCTCTCAGACTGAGAAATGATCTCTTCATCAGTAAAGGTGATCATGTTAATGCGCTTCACCGGGTCCACCATATTGATGACACTTTCGGGGGTAACATCAGGCTTAACATATGCCTCATTCAGAATTCTCATTAATGCCTTCCGATGTATTTCAGATGTTAAGACGAGTGACAAAATAGATATTCGAGCCGAAGTCTTCTTCAACTGTTCCATCACATCATATTCGCTTTGCTTCATTATCTTCAAGAACTCTTCTTCCTCTTCCTTCCTCTTCTCCTCTTTTTTCGATGTTTCTTCCCTACTCACTTCTTTGACAATTTTTCCCTTTTCTATTTCTCTTGGGCTATAGCATCGCCCACTCCTTGTAATTCCTCCTACCCCGACTATGTTAGTCATTGACTCTTCCTCCTGATGTACCTCTGCAACTCGGGCCTTCGAAGTCATTTTCTCTACTCCCTTTATCTCTACCATTTTTTCATAATTCCATGCACTGCGTGGGTGTCATTACAAGTAAATGGTGTCGGCTTCTTGACTGTCAGTACTACCTTCCCTGGTGTCGAGGCTTGGTTGAGAGGTGGCACCTTGAGTATAAAGCGGTCAATCATATTGACCTCTTCGGAGGAAGCTACCACTTGTTCTGCTTGTATTACTCCCAAAGTGAGCAATCCTTGGACTCGAACCCTAAAGTCCCAATAATCCTCAATATCGTGTCCTATTCCCCCACCATGATAAGCATAATTTGATTTTTTATCATGCTTCTTCTCTTCTTTCATCATGGCAGCTGGCACCATGATATTATAACCTGCTTTCTTCAACTCTTCGAATATTTCAGCCATCGGCATACACAAGCTCATGACCTCTCTTATTAGTGACTCTTCTGTTTTCAAAGCATTTACCACATTCCTTCCGCCATAATTGGGAATTGGGTTATTGACGATACTAGGTCCAGCCTCTTCTTGAATGTCAAGCTTCCCATAAGTAATGAGCTTCCTTACTGTAGTCTTGAAAGCCTCACAATCTTCAATTGAATGCCTTGAGATATCCATGTGGTATTTGCAGGTCAAATTCGGGTTATACTATGTTGGGAATGGTGGTTCTAAGGGACGTACAGGATTTTTCGAAACGAGGTGAGCATCAAACAGCCTTTGGAATAAATCCCCATTTGAAATGGACAATCTTGGGAAAAGAGGTAGGCTTTGGGAACGAAAGTGACCTTGATTTTGGACGTTTGGCCGAGGTTGTGGGTGATTTGGGTAAATTTGTGGAGGTACAGGTGGGTATCGAGTATAGGTTGGGTGAGTTGGCACATATGGTTGTGGTGTGGGAACATTATTGATTTGGAATTGTGGAGTTAGGGTAATGTTTGTGGTAGGCATAACTTGGTGGGGCGGGTAATAAGGAAGTGTAGGTGTTTGGTATGGAAGGTGAGGTTAAGGTTATATGGTAGTTGGCGGCTTGAGTTTTGTGGGGAATATCGAGGTCCGAAGGTCTGCATGGCGTTGGACATAATTCACCCTGTTCCTTTCTTTTTCGGCTGGAATCCCTTCTTAAAGGCAGTATTCTCCGTATTGCTCACCGATAACTTCCCAGCTTTGGCCAAAATCTCTATCCTTTCTCCCGCCATTATCAAGTCTGCAAAATCCTTATAGGCTGCCCCGACCATTGCCCCGATGAAAGGATTTCCCAAGGTTCCCAGGAAATATGAACACATCTCAGATAGTGTTAATAGGGGCTGAACTTGAGCTGCCAAGGCTCTCCACCTCTGTGCATATTGTCTGAAAGGTTCATCATTTCCTTTCTACATCGAGCTCAATTGTTCCCGGGTCGGAGTTGCGTCCAGATTAAATTTGTATTGGTCCATGAATAGATCAGCCAATTCCGTCCAATGAGAAATCTTAGAGTGGTTTAATTAAAGGTACCACTCTAAAGCAGGACTTGTAAGACTCTCGTGGAAAAAGCTAATGAGGAACTTATCATCCCTGGACCAAACAGCCACCTTGGTTCCATAACTGATCAAATGGAACCGAGGGTTGCCACTTCCATAGTACTTGGCAAAATCAGGAATCTTGAAGTCTTTAGGGATTACGACATCTGTGGTAGGACACAGTTCTTCTATACTCAGAGGTCCATAAGCACTGGAGCCTTTTTGATTGCCTTGATCTGTTCCTCCACTTTCTCCATCCACTCTTCCCTCATCTTGTCTTTCTCGATCATGACGTGGCTATTCCCAGAGTGAGGTATTGTTACTTGCCCTGTAATGGACACATGAGGTTGTTCCCAGGTAGGGCCAGCATAACCAGGAACTTCATTATGAGCACCTTCCAAAGTGCGATACCCCTCCCCAATAGGCATGACAATCGATGTCGTTTGAGGTGGTTGTTCATGGATCCCCACAGTGATGCTTGAGGTTATAGTCGGGAATATCAGGGCAGTCATTGATAGCACATTTACATATGCTTCAACCCCATTTGTACATTTATTTCCGCTGATTAAGTGAAGAGACTCCCTCACATCTTGCAGCATTGCTTCTAACCTTACTTGGGCCTCTGACATCTCATTTATCCTCCCTGTCATTTCATCGACTTCTCTGCTCAAGTTTCTCCCTGCCTCAGGATTATCAGTAGCCATTCTAGTCCGAGATCTGGTATTGTGAACTCGGGTTTGATTGGTATCTTCTTTCCTAGGCCGCGCAATGATTCTTGAGTCAAATTGATTTATTAAAACAAAACAACATTAAACAAAGAAAAATGAAAGAAAAAGTTAGCGTTATTGTAAGGATGCTTGGTGATTGTGAAAAGATTTGCATGAACATTCAATAGCAATACAGGGTCCCAAATTCTGCACTTCGGGTTCATCATCCCTTAGGCAAGAATATGGTTGACAACGATCCCAAGGGAGTATTATCTCCTCAATGGGTGCTATCTTCTTGGATATTCAAAGGCAATGCAGGTATTCTTTCACTGAATACTAGGCTTTCTGTACTTTCGATAAAAGGACGAATTGTCTCAGGTCGAGAGCACGATTGACAACCTATTCAAGAGGGCATTCACCCTTCAATGAATAATGTCTAGGTGAAAAACAGTAAAATTAATGTTTGGAACAAAACACTACAATTGGTCATTCATATTCATTTCAAATTTCAATCAGTACAAGGTCTCAGACTCCTCAAAAGGTAACATAAACAACATTACATTAACAACTTTGTTTGTTTCTTCCTAAGACCTTTAGCAAGACCTCGATAATACTTCATGAACTCAGCTATTTTTTGTGGTAGCCGTAACAATGGATTCAGTCGAATCTCAAGGTCTGCTTTTTCAAAATGATCAACCAGCTACACAAAAGATGATATTGCACAGTGTCGACATATTTCTCATATTTCTTCTTCCATTCTTCTTTTTCACCCTTTGATCTTGTGCTACCGATTGCCACACACTTCGCCCATTCTTCTTTTTGCCTCACTAGTCTTTGGGCTTCGAGTCTCCACTGCTCATGGTCTCGCCCCAACTCTTTAATTTTCAGCTTCAAATGCTCATTCTTTCGGTTTGCTTCCATGAGTGCATCGTGATATTTGGTAGCTAATGCTCATCCTTGGTCAGAGTGGCACTTTGCTTTAGTCAGAGCTTCTTGTAAGGCTTGCATTCTACGATCTTGTATCCTAGCATTCGCCTCCAACTTTCCTTTCTCTTGCAAAACCAACGCCATTGTCTCTTCCTGAGCACTTATCTTTGCTTGCAATTCACGAACTTCTGTTGTGGTCTTTTCAAATTCTATCTCCTTTCCTTGCTCTTTTTACTCGACTTAGGGTCTCAGCCATATCTGCACACGTATCTTTTAAATATTCAACTTCATCAGCTAGCTTCTGGCACCGACTCTAGTGGATGACTACTTTTAACTCAGCGACTTCCTTTCCTTGTTCCAAGACTTTCATTTGTGCTTTCAGTCTTTCCATCTCGGTGGCCATTTGAGGTATGATTTGAGGATGACCTTTATCATCTGAAACTGTCTGAGGGATACTATTTTGTACCCTTCTTACCTCTCTCCATTGCAAGTATTCAGGGGTACAGACCACCACATGCTTCCCTAATTCCTTTGTTCCTGCCATATGAATATTCTTCCAAGCATCTCTAATATCTTTTTCTCGCTTAGTAGTGCTTCCATCTTGCTGGTATAAGAAGCTGAACCCTTCAAGTTGCTTTTCGTTGGGCACATATTGAGTCCATCGGAGTTGTCTAAGCACAAGGATTGGTGCGTATGATACACCACCTCTAGGGCTCATCAAAGGAACATTAGGAAAGTCACCACAGCTGAAAACTATCTCTTCTCCATGATACCACGGGCATACCCATTTAAAAGAATCTGGCCCCATCCTCATGAACTCATTTTTCTATTCATAAGCTTTTTGTTGCTTCACTGGTATGCGACCAAAATTCCTTAACGGGTCAGGTAGGAGTCCTAGGCGATTTTGTACATCCATATGCGTTATGATCCAAATGTACAATATATGTGTACAGCATCGAATCTTTCCACCACCTTTTTGATGACAGATTTCCATTATCAAGAAAGTATCAGCAAGAATAGCAGGGACTGGATTTGCTTTATACTTCTCAAACTTGAAGAAAACATTCATTGCTACTTGATCTACCATATCTGAGGTAAATAGGAATAACACTAACCCAAAGATGGTTAAGGCCAGTGTTTTGTTGAAGAAATCTCAATTTCCTTGTTGTGCTAGATACTGAAGATGTGCTTCGAGGTGGCTTTTCTTCAAGCTTTCTGTTCCTCCCCTTTTTTCCATGCTCAATTGACTTGTTTGAGCCCCTATCAGTTCTGCTGTCTTCCCTGCTGATACATAATACCCTCCATAAAGATAAACATTTAGGTGCTTGCTCATTGGGAGTCTTAACATGATAGCGTACTTCTTCAATGATCGGTGCAATATCTAGGTCATGCAACTCAAAACATTTCGTAGAATGGTTCCAAAATTGAGCTAAGCCACTCAAGACAGGCTCTTCAACTGTGATGCGCAATAAGTCTAGGATCTGCCCATAACTACTCGAGAACTCTGATCGAGCTTTAGGAGTCATTTGTTGAGTAACGTCTTTCACACTCCTCAGATCACTGCCATTAACTGTAATCTTCATATTCCTCTTAAGGTCAACTGCATTGCTTGTGTTTTGCCCATGACACATTTCTTCCATTCTTTGCTATTGATGAGTACCAATCTTTCCACTTTACCCAGCAAACTCACCCTATAGAATTTTTTTAAAAAAATGTAAGCATGCCAGAAAAAGGAAGGGTGCATCCTAAGGGTACCTCTTATCAAGGTAATTCTAGAGAATGTATCCTAACAACCTACATGGAGAAACCCTTATAGGGTTGTAAATCCAAAGAATGATGCATGATATGCAAATAAAATTTTTTTTTTTGCTAAAAGGGTTATGACAATGCAAGATGAGATATCTCCCCTTTTTTTAATGTAGTAAATGACATGAGAATGCAAGATATTTTTTTTCCTTTTTTTTTTTAAATGCTATGGAAATGTAAGCCATGAGTAATGCAAGATGAAGTATATATTTTTTTTATGCTGATTTTTTTTAACAAAAAAATGCATGAATGAATGATATGTGGAAACGATAAATAAAGAAATTTTTTTTTTTTTTGCTAAGAATGGAAATGTAAGATGATGTATTTTTGATGATTTTTTTTTTTGGAAAAAGAAAAAGAAAATGCAAGAATGAATCACATAAAGAAGATATAGATAAAGAAGAAGTACGCCCCCTTTGTGCCCTAGTTAGGTGGAACTTAAAGGTTAGATTTCCTTAAGGTCACGACTCTAATTTTGGCAGTCATTATGTTCGATCTATCAGTGCAAGATTTTCAGGACAGATCTAAACTTCTAAAAGTCATGGTCCTCATATTGCCCTTATCTATAAAGACAAGGTCCCAATTCATGAATTAATCACAAGTAGGGATAAACCCTCTCAATATGACTAGTTCATGATATTAGTAACAATCTGAGTGGTGTCTCAACAAATGTCAAGTGAGCATAAAGCCCCTCAATAACAAAAGTCTAAACCCCTCCTATTCCTCGGCTTCGCACAGACTCGGGTATAGAGCCCAAAAAGTGTGTGAGGTAATTGATAGTGATGTGTGTGAGGGAGCATACAAACCTGTACAAAAATTAAAAAAGATAAAACTACCCCCAACCTGCAAAAGCATATATACAACAACTAGCCAGCAATCATCTATCCTAGGGTTTCAACAATTATGCATAATATATTTACAGGTAACAATATACATAAGATAATGTCATTAGATATTTACACAAAAATAATAAATAAATAAATAAATAAAATCTATTTACAAACAAATAGGAAAACAAAAACAAGGACAAAAAAAGGAAGCTAAAATAAATAAATAAAGATTATTAATAATTTGCACAACTAACAACAACAGGCCTGACTAGCCAAGTCTCTCCAGTGGAGTCACCATCTATCGCGACCGGAGATCGCGGCGAAAAATAGCAACTCAAGAGATTTTAAAAAAAAGAAAGTGGAGTCGCCACCAATTTTATTTTAACTTAGGAAAAATTGAAAAACCCTTCTTTAAAAATGGTCTTTGAGAATCAGATTGGATTCGGGAGTCGGTTATGCTTAAGGAAGGGTGAAAACTTAATCCCACAGCACCCCTAACACACTCATCCTAAGACGGTACCTTAAGTCAATTGTGTAAATTCTTTACAATCCTTGAAAATATTTATTTTACCCCTTTTTACAAAACATTGTAATAAAAAAATTTTAATTAATAATTTTTTTAGAAAAAAAAAGGAAAGAAAGAAAAGAAACAACTAAATTATGAAAATTTAATTTTGACTTGACAGAAATGAAATTCTGCTCCTATGTATCCTCGAGTGTAATAAGGAACTCAAAGTCACGTAGTTCTTAAAAAATAAGTATGAGTTGATTGATTTTAATTAAGAAAAAGATTTTTGAAAAGGGATTTTATTTGAAAACAAACTCGTTCTTGCACAGGTTTCAAGTTAGCACTAGGCTACTCAATAAACCCTTATGATCCAAACGATAATGAAGATAATATCCGTTATTCAATCATCATCATTGGTCATTGCATTGATTAAAAGATTTTTTCTCTTTTTTTATATTTTTTTGTTTTGTTTTATTTTTTTTAAGAAAAGCACAAAGAGAAACAAATAAACACAAACAACACATTGCCATACGCTAGGAAAATATAATAAAACTAAAATAAAAACCAAATTTAACACAACAAAATTTATTTTTTTTACATTTTTTATTTTTTTTAACTTTTCATCATTATTTTTGAAGCTTATTAATTACAAGATACAACATAAAACATACCATTAAATTGAATAAAACATTATAAAACAAGAACTAACTCTAAAAGCCAAATAACTAAACTCAAAATACACTTTTATTTTATTATTATTATTATTATGATTCAAAAACCTATCAAGCAGCCCAAAACTTTTTCATTTTTTTTTGTTTTTTTTATGCTACAAATGAGCCTAACCACGTATAAGTACATTATCCTTTCTTCTTTTTTTGATTTAAAACCACCAAACTTAGGAAATGACCAGAACATACAAAAAAAATGAAAACTGATAGCTTCAGAAAAGCATCACGTTGAGACACTCAAAGAAACAAATGAGCATAAGACACTGGGAGTAAGGCTCACCTCAGACCTCTCACACGAGGAGACAACGCAGGGAGAGGAGGTGCTGGTCGGAGTGGGCGGAGCAGAGGGTGACACGATGCCAATGCAGATCCGGTGGAGCTCCGATGAGCTGCTGGACATCGCGCTATTGTGGGGCGTGGTTCGATGGTGGTCCGTGGCTCACGGGTAGCGAAGACGCGATGACGTAATTGGTTCGGTGAGACCCAGCGGCTGGGGCTCGGTGCGAATGAGACAGAGGCGCAGTGACTGGTGCATGCCGGCGGCGAGGCGATGCGCGGTTGGGCTTAGTGCAGAGTCGTTGGTTCTCTCGGTTCTGGTTAGCAGGGGTAGTTCCGGGTTTTGGGTTGCTATCAGGACCTGGATGAGTGATAGAGGTGGGTTATTTTCTAGCTTGGTTTGGAGGAGGGTGGTGGTTGATGGTGACCGAGTTGACTCAGTTGGGAGGGAGGTGAGGATGAGGAAAATGGTTACGTGTGCATGGGTTGATGGAAGGTGGATGGAGTTTGTTTGGATGAGGTTTCACGTGGATGAGGTGTTTTCTCGGCTTGGTTTGGAGGAGGGTGGTGGTTGATGGTGAGGGGTGGAGTTTGACGTGGAAGATGGAGGAGTGGTGGTTGATGGTGAGGGGTGGTGTTTGACGTGGAAGATGGTGGTCACGGTGGAGAAAGGGTGGAGGTTGGTCACGGTGGTGAGGGAAGTTTGGACGTGAATGGAGTAAAGGCCGTGGTGGTCTCGGTTGGGAGGGAGGTTGATGGCGAGAAATTGCTTGGGTGAGGTTTGGACGTTGTGCATGAGAGGGTGAAGAGAGGTTGCTCACTGTTTGGGTTACGGTGTGGGTGAAAGTAATGGTGGTCACGGTTTGGGGAGGAAATGGTGGCGGGGATGTTTGGTAGGGAAGATGGTGAGTGTTGAAGATGGTTGTTTCCTGTGGGGTGGAATATGGTTCACGGTTTTGAGGTTGAAGGGAGAGAGATGAAGGTGATGAGGTGGTGATGAGTGAGGGTGGTTACGGGTTGTGGAATGGTGAAGATGTTGCTACTTGGTTTGGAGGTTGAAGGTGGTGGATGGTTGAGATGGTGATGAAGGTAGATGGGAGGTGATGATGATGGAGGTGATGAGAGGTTGAAGTAATGAGGTGGTCTCATGGTCGTAGGAAAGATGGAAGTTGTTATAGAGGGTGTGTGCAAACGTGAATGGGGTCTGTGCAAAAGAAAGTGGGAGCAAAAGAAAGTGGTATGCAATGCATAATGCATTAGTGAGTGGATGAGTTTGTTCAGTAGTGTAAGTGGGAAAACTGAGTGGGGAGCAAAGTAGTGAGGGTGGTTATGGGTGGGAGCTGAGTTGGGACAAAACAAAAAAAAAAAAAAAAAAAAAAAGCTGAAAAGAAAAGTTGATTTTTATAAAGAAAACAAAACAATTGCAGTAACTTTATTTTTTTTTTGTTTTTGTTGTTGTTTTTTTTTTAATTTTTTTATGCTAATGTGGGTTTATTTATTTGGATTAGAAATAAGGGTAAAAAAATGTGGACTTGAATTTTTGATTTGATCTTTTTTTTTTAATTTTTATCTTTTATTTATTTTTTAGAGTTCGGTCAAAATATGGTGTTCACAGATGACTTCTAAGGAGTTCTCTTCATATACTTTAGATATGAATTGCTGTGTTGTTGCAATATAGTCTCTATAAAATAAATTTCTTATTGTAAAAGACTGCTCATGATTTTTTAAAATAGGGAAAGTTTGAGACTTGATATCAAAGGCTGATTGCATCTATTACACCTAATAGCAGGCTTCTGTTTTATATTAAACTAGATGTAGACCTGCCCGTGGTGCAGGCACCCAAGATCAAGGTAGAAATTCAAAGTTTCTTATATTAAGATATTTCTAAAATACATCAGAATGTGCTACAGATTGGTCTTCATAAGAAAGGCTAGTATTATCCTTGTTGTTTCCTTTCTCATCAGTGTATATTTTTATGTTCCAAGGCCACTAATCTTTACCTCTTGTGTTTTATGATAAAGACAACAAATAGAATAATAACAATGACAAACAGTATTCCAAATAAAATGGATGAACTCTGTAATTATCTCTCTATAAGATGGAATGAAGTATATGGGAATCAGAAATGGATAAGGGAAATGACATAAAGGAAAATCAAGGATCCCTTTGTATCCTTGCCCAAGCCTAAGCCGTAACCCAACGATAAAACTTTTCTCTCTATATCTCTTCCTATCCCCCCCTCTATTTCTTATAGCCGATTCTTCTTTTTCCCCACCACTCTCCTGGGCCCACACCTTGCCCAAACATTATAACTAACTATCCCTCCTGATTCCTTCTCCACGTGTTCCCCTTTTCCCTTCCCCGGAATATACTCTCAATCCTTTAATATCATGAGCCACCTGTGAACTGGTTGCACCCCATTATTAGGCTCACGGGCCTCATCACTTGCCACCCCTTGAGAAACAGCTTGTCCTCAAGACCGAACAAAGGAAACCGATGCGAATCACAAATTGTCCTCCCACGTAGCTTCCTCAACCGCCTCCCGTTCCATTTGATCGGCCATTGAACCGTGGTGTTATCATTCTCGCTTGAGATCGAGTTGCTAACACCGCTTCGTGTTCCACTAGAGTCTCTACTCCCCTTCCAATTCCACCGGTAAAGAGGGCTCGACAATCTGATCGCCCACTACCTTCTTCAATTGAGAAATATGAAATACCGGATGAATTCTTGAAGAAGATGGCAAAACTAGCTGATATGCCACTGGACCCACTCGCTTAACCACTGTAAAAGGTCCATAAAATCGAGTGAAAGCTTCTGGTTGATCCTCCAAGCCGAGAGATTTCTGTTTGTGAGGTCTCGATTTAAGATAAACTTGGTCCCCACTTGAAAACTAATATCACGCCTATGGTCGGCCACTTTGTTTTCATGTTTTGTTGAGCTCTGACGTTTAGTTGCCTCAAAGCTTCATCCCTCTCAATCGGATCATGAGCGTTCCACTCGATTTCTCCCGTATGAAACTCGAATGGTGGGTGGTTTCCTCCCATAGATAATTTCAAAGGGAGTAGCACTTGTAGAAATATGCCAAGTGGAATTGTAACATAGTGCCCATGGCAACCAGAAAGACCACTCCTTCGGTTGCTCCCCCGCAAAACATCGAAGATATGTTTCCAAACAGATGATTAATAACCTCTGTTTGCCCATCCATTTGGGGGTGGTATGATGAACTCATTTTGAGTTTGGTGCCTGAAAATTTAAACAGTTCAGTCCAGAAATTACTCATAAAAATAGGATCCCTATCACTGATAATTGATTTAGGAATGCCATGTAGCCGCACCACCTCTTTCACAAACAACTCTGCTACCCTTTAGTCAGTATATGGGTGCTTTAACGCAACAAAATGGGCATACTTGGAGAGGCGGTCAACTACCACCAAGACTACTTGAACCCCTTGGATTTGGGCAACCCCGAGATGAAGTCCATGGACACATCATCCCATACTACTTCGGGATCTCTAATGGTGTAGTAGACCCGCTAGGGATAAAGTAGAGGACTTGTAACGTTGGCAAACATCACACTTCTGGACATACTGCTGCACATGCTTCTTCATTCCTACCCAATACAAATTTTCATCCAAACGCCTATAAGTTCTATAGTAACCTGAGTGTCCTCCTTGTGGGGTACTATGGAATTCCTCCAACAGTTTCGGGATCCAAGGAGAAGACACAGTATCACCAAACGTCCCTTATACAATAGGACCCCTTGGACATACGTGAACCCCTCCTTAATTGATGAACTGATTGAATAGCATCAATAACCTTGCTAAGAAATGGATCATGGTGTACACCCTCCGTTAAATTCTTTCCCTCAACCCACAAAGGAAAAGAATTGATCATGGATAACTCAACACCCTCTTCCCTTCTAGACAACGCATCAGCTGCAGTATTTTCTTTTCCTGGTTTGTACTTTACATCAAATTGATACCCCAATAGTTTAGCAATCCAACACTGCTGATCTGCGGTAGTAATTCGTTGTTGCAGCAAAAATTTTAGGCTCCTATGATCCGAATACACCACAAAAGGTCTTCCCAACAAATAAGGCCGCCAATGCTTGGATGGCCAGCACTAAAGCCATGATCTCCTTCTCATAAGTCGATTTAGACAGTTTGTTATGCATCAAAGCTTTTCTAAAATAAGCTATGGGTCTCTTCTCCCGCATAAGGACAGCCCTAATCCTTTACCGAGAGGCATCACACTCTACTTCAAATAGCTTAGAAAAATTTGGTAGCGCAAGGAGAGTGATGTAATAAGTTGTTTCAAATGGTCAAAAGCCTCTTGCTCCTCTTTTCCCCATTTAAACCCTTCCTTCTTCGTCAACGCTGTTAGAGTTTGTGCCACCTTACCATAGCCTTTGATGAATTTACGGTAATATCCCGTGAGGCCTAAGAAACCTCGTACCCCTTAACATTGGTTGGTGTAGGCCACTCAAGTACAGCCTTTACCTTAGTCGGGTCCATAGACACTCCAAGCATAGGAAATAATGTGGCCTAAATATTCCACCTCCCTCTTAGTAAAATGGCACTTCTTCTGATTAACATAAAATGATTCCTCTTGAGCACGTCAAGGACAATCTTTAAATGAGCCAAATGAGAGTCCCAATCTTGACTATACACCGAATATCATCAAAGAAAACTAACACATACATGCGCAGTAGGGGCCGAAATACCTCATTCATGGTGGACTGGAAAGTTGAGGGAGCATTGGTGAGACCGAAAGGCATCACTAAGTACTCGTAGTGGCCACTATGAGTTCGAATGCTGTTTTCTCGATATCCTCATCTCGCATACGAATTTGATGGTACCGGATTTTAAGTCCAGCTTGGTGAAATAGGCTGCCCCGTGTAATTCATCAAGCAATTCTTCTACAACAGGAATTGGAAACTAATCTGGAACTGTCACCTTATTGAGAGCCCGAAAATCAACACACATGCGCCAAGTATTATCCTTTTTTTTCACTAATAAAACTGGGCGAATAAGCACTGGTACTCGGCCTAATCAAGCCCATCTGGAGCAACTCCTGGATTTGTCTCTCAATCTCATTTTTTTGAAAATGGGGGTATCGGTAGGGCCTTACTACAACTGGTCCCCTCGTCCTGGAATCAAATTTATGGCATGATCAAATTGTCGCTTCGGAGGAAGACCTGTGAATTCTGAAACACTGTTGTAAAATTCTCCAACAATTTCTGCAGTTGCTCTTGTTGTAACCGATTCAGTTCTAGATCCCCTTGCATGGGAGGCTTCCAGTCTGTAGTTGCATGGCGTGTCCATTTAGTATTATGGTAAAACCGATTACCCAAACCGTATAGAGAAGATACAACCCGATTTGCCTTGGTCAAAGCAACAACACATCTTGCCCTTTTATCCGGAACTTCATGGTCGTAGTGTTCCGGTTGGTGGTTACCTCACCCAACGTCCGCAGCCACGCCACTCCCAGTATAAGATCTAATCCTCCAATGTCCAGTACATGAGCATCAACCACGCAGTCATAATTTCCCACCTCTACCCTCAGCTGTTTGCAAACCCCCTGGGATAGAACACGGTAACCATCACCAAATTTCACCCTCATCCCGCAAGTTTCGTGAACAGTTAGGCCCATGGATTTCGCTAACTTTGGAGAGATGAAATTATGAGTGGCCCCACTGTCTATTAGAATCAATATGGGAATTTCAGCGACCTTGCCCTCAATCTTCATAGAAGATAACTCCCCTTTGTTTGTTGCACTTGGGAATGGAAAACTTCACTCATGCCAAAATATTCTAGCATTTTACATTCTCGCTTCTTCCCGCAATTCACCCATTTCTTGTATGATTTCCTCCTCTACCAATGTTTTCCCTTCTTCATTAACCTCTTCATCCTCCCCTAACAGAATCACTCTAAGTTTCGGGTCAGCACATTTATGAAGAGGGTTGTACGGCATCCCACATCGAAAGCATAAACCTTTTCTTCTCCTTTCTTCCCACTCCTGTGTTGTTAAGTGTTTCACTCCTCGTGCACCCGATCCTACATATTTAGGGGTTTCAATCACAGAACCCTCATTTGAATTACCTCCCATCCTCCTATCCATTCTGGGTGAATAACTGGCATCCTTGTTACCCCGATTCCATACCTATTGTGAATTTGACCTTGAATGATGGGACGACACATTTCCTTCCCTTCCAGTGAAACCTCTCTGTCCACCCAATCTGAAATGCGGACTTATGGTTTTCCTCATGGCTATCTCCACATTTCTAGCCAACCTCATTGCTTGAAGGCGTGTTTCGGGTTATGGATCCCGACCCGCTCCGAATCTCCTCCTTCTTAAGAAAATACCCATCACATACTGCTCATTGGTGACGCGGCGCTAACTAGCGCGAGATACTCGAATTCCTCTATATATTCTCGCACTTGTTCCCTTTCTTTGCGCAATGATGCCATCTCCTCATATGGGTTCTGGATCTCCAAACCACTAAATCGTGCCAACAATTCTTCCTTAAACTTAATCCAATTCACTCGGGATGCACTTCCGGGAGGATCGAACACCAAAGGAACAAGAACTCCCTCCATACTCACCGTGCTAACGAAAGATCTTAGCACCTTCCAATTGATTCGGAAATACGCTCCGCCATCGTCATCCATCCTCGAGGGTCTGTGCCATCAAACACCTCGGCTCGACCCGTTTTTTCTTTGAAAATAAATCATCGAGAGTTCCAACGAGATTTGACATGGTGAGGGCCTCTTTTCCCGATCCCTCCTCAAGATGTTCGGTGATGTCGTCTTGTTGTAGATGCATGATCATCGTCGTCGATCGGTATTTTCTCCAAACGCCGAACTAAGCACGTGATGTATTTCCGAAACTCGGCTTGCTCTATCAGCTCTTGATCCATCTTCTGCTGCCCCGTGTAATGAGTCCCATTGTTGTTACAAGCTCAGATAGCTTCGCCTCCACCGCCGTTAATCGCCGATCCATTCCGTCCATGCGAGCTTGTGTCCTCGTCTCCATTTTCTATCCGTTCAGGGAATCCTACAGAGTCGAACCAATTGATAAAGACAACAAACGGATAATAACAATGACAAACAGTATTCCAAATAAAATGGATGAACTCTGTAATTATCTCTCTATAAGATGGAATGAAGTATATGGGAATCAGAAATGGAGAAGGGAAATGACATAAAGGAAAATCAAGGATCCCTCTGTATCCTTGCCCAAGCCTAAGCCGTAACCCAACGATAAAACTTTTCTCTCTATATCTCTTCCTATCCCCCCCTCTCTTTTTTATAGCCGATTCTTCTTTTTCCCCACCACTCTCCTGGGCCCACACCTTGCCCAAACATTATAACTAACTATCCCTCCTGATTCCTTCTCCACGTGTTCCCCCTTTTCCCTTCCTGGAATATACTCTCAATCCTTTAATATCATGAGCCACCTGCTGAACTGGTTGCACCCCATTATTGGGCTCACGGGCCTCATCATTTTATTCTTCCAACCTAAATAGTTTGAACACAATATATCAAAATCTCTTACATGTTCTGCACGCCTTTGTAGTTCTCAGAGAGGAAAAAAAATGATATTCGTATTCCCCCTTCACAACAGGTTCAAGTATTTCTTATGTAGAGCATGATTCACTTATATAACCCATTCAAATATGCTTTCACAGCAAAAAATATAATGAGCTAACTCCATAATGTACCTTAAACACGGTGCATTGACAATTAGTGATGGCTCTTGGACATTTGATGGTTCCTTAACTTCCATCGGTGGATAGCAACCATGAATCCTTAATTCCCTTTGGTAACTATTTGTAGCGTGCAAAGACAACTAACAAACTGAACAAAATAAATTTAAAGACCAAATTAGATTCAGCATCAGTGATGAGGTTTCCAAAAAAACACCTTAAACGCCTATATGCCTTAAACAATGAACCAATATTATATAGATAAGAATGTGTTAGAATATTTAAAATATATCTCAGTATTAAATTAAGTTTAATTTTATATTATATTAGAGATTTAATTTTTATATAATTAAATATAATATTTTAATTATATTTAATTATATTTCTTTTTTCATATAAACTCTTTTTTCCTATAAATATAAATTTTTTTTGTACACATTGATTATTTTAAAAATAATTCAAATAATCAACAGAAATATTCTTCAAACTTTATCACTATTTTACTGCATAGTTATAAAAAATCTAGAACTCTTGTTATGAACTATATTATTTTCATCAACACAGCCAGCACATAATTTTGAATGATGTATATAGTTGCAAATAAATATTTAACACATTGTTAGGAAGTCATAAGATGACTGATCATATTATTCATTTATTCTGACTTATATGCGTTTGTCTATTTTGTTTTGTTTTATGTCTCCTATTGCACATTAAGTTAAGCAAATTTACAATGTGGAGGTCTATATTTATAAAATGGGCTTACTGACAATTATTTGGTCAAACACACCTCTTTTTCCCCAAAAAAATAAAAATGAATATTACCTAAAATTCTCTTTTCTTTTATCAGATTTTAACGTAGTCACAATGGTTGTGAGAATATTATGTTTCAAAAATCGGTTCTATCAGACTGATTGAATCGTCAACTTGACCTCATGCACCTATTGAGGTCGAACCTTAAAACTATCTCGGCAGTGCAATGGCCTAAAACTTCTAAATTCTTTTTTTTTTTTTGGTCTACACTTCTAAAAACTTGTTCAACTACCAAAAATGGGAGAAATGGGCCGGTTTTGAAAATTTTCCCGATTTGTTAGAAACGAAAATTTGAGTTTAATTGAGTCAAAACATAAATTGTGTTGTTAACTTTTCTAATGATTCATGCTGATTTTATGTTATAAGATCTAAAATTATTTAGGGTTGTGCGTAAAAAAGAAGAAGAAGATGCTTTTAAATCTCTTAAGCTCATTTTCTATCTCCGTCATATCCAACATATAAATCTCTTATGCTTATTTTCTTTCTCCGTCATATCAAACATTTAATTTGCTCATATATATATATATGTATGTATATATATATGTATATATATATATATATATATATATATATATATATATAAAACTTATCTAAATTTATTTTAGATGTATTTATTACATCATCTTATTTGATTACTGGTTGATATGTTGAACAATCAATCATCTTTCTCTCTGGTTTTTTTGTTGAACCAGTTTTCAAAACATTACTTTTTAGCATATATATTTTTAGTTAAAATGCATAAAATTCCTTTTAATTATAAGTTAATTGTAAAAAATCTCTTCTGATTTAAAACTCATCAATTCGATTTATTGAGTTTATTAAATTGTGTATATTAATTAGTTAGAAGAGATTTTTTAATACATGTATGATGAGATAAATTTACAGTAAGTTCACAAAATTAAATTATTGAGTTTTAAATTAAAGAAAAGTATTCTATAATTGATCTATAATTAGAAGAAATTATGACTATGCCACATGACCCTCCCACCTGCACCTAGAGTGAGGCCCAATTGACTTTTTTCCCCCTTGTTCTGCGTAAAATTAGGGCGACATCTATTAGTTATGGTACCTCTATTTCTTAATAATTGAACTTTATATATATATATATATATATATTTTTTTTTTAATTTTTTAATAAAAAAAATAAATTTTTAATTTTTAATTAATAGATTATTTTAATTTATTTTAACTTTTTTATATAATAACAACTACTAAACATGTCTTTTTAATTATAAAAATTATTAAAATAAAATTATGTAATAAGATAAAAATAATTTTTTTATAAATTACATAATTATTTATATTTAAAAAAAATTATTAAAAAATTTATCACAGATATAATAATAAATAATTTTTATTTTATAAAATAATATCTAATATAATTTAAAAATTAAATATATATATTTAAAATTATTTTATATTAAATTGTGTTTATTATAAATATTTTTAGTTTAAAATATATTAATTATAAATTAAATTAAATTTATTTTTATATTTATATTATATAATAATTATATTTTTTAATTTAAATATTTAAAATATATATTTAATCTTTAATTTCGACTTCCTTGAAATCAAAATCCTGGCTTCGCCCCAACTCTTGTTGAAGGGGCAGAGGAGTTGCCATGTGATGTTGCTTCATGAAGGTGCAATGGAGTCTTCGTCGTGTTCCTTCGTCTTGACTCTAGAGGTTCCACTTGACTTGTTCCAACTCTCTGTGGGCGTTGACTGACAGAAAGTCAAAGATTTTTCTATTCTCACAGAGCCTCTTTTTCTTGTGCACGCAAAAAGTTTGGGATTTTTTTTTTTATATTTACAGAAATGGTGGGCAAGTGGCACACCACTCCGGCCTGTGGTCGGGCCCCTTGCGGGGGGAGGCTTCCTAATGCTAGTGTCTGCAACTCTGCATACGGATTCGAACATTTTATAATTAAATACTTTTAAAAAAATTTAAAAAATAATTATTTTTTATATAATAAGTGCTATAAAAAATGCTAATTTTTTTTGGTGATCTAACGGGATTAAAAAAACTGCTATTTATAGTTGTTTATTTTTTTGTACAATACGTCCTTATCTATCTATGAATCTAAGCTACCCAATAAATGCCTACAGAATTTCGGCCGGCATCAATTCTGTCCTCTTACATAATAATATAGTCAAATTACACAATAAATAAAGGAAGAATATCGAAAGAAATGTCCTTTAAGTAAAAAGATGAGCTCAAAAGACTATTGAACAAAATGAGTATGTATGGCCGTTTTCACAAGGTCCTCACAACTCCATTAAAAGATAGAATAATTATGAAATCTTGTGCATTGATTAAAGATGTAAAGAAATATATTAATAAATAAATACATAAGATAGAGTTTGTGAGGAACTTTTTATTTTTTCACTTCAAGAAAAAAAAACTTTTTCTATTTTTTTTTTGTAAAAGTGAAGTTTAAGTCAGGAAAAATTGTTTTATTATAATATTAAGATATCTCACAAGTATCAATAAAATTTTATAACAATATTTATAAATGACTTATCAATGAAAGATTATTAATATAATTCGAACTTAAGACTCTTCCGTCAATATTATTTGAATCTACAAATTGAATTGACTTTTATTGACAAGTTTATGAGAAATTTATGAATAAATGTTCTTGAAAATTTTATAATGAAATTTTGCAAAACATGTTAATATTAGAAACTTTGAAATTTATTTTTGAAAATACTGTGCTTAAGAAACAGTGTAATGCTCGTTCGAAACGCAAACATTTATTCAAAAGAAATCTCAATGATGGGGACTAATAACATTTTTCTTTGGTCAATTGAAAGTTACACAATATGAATTCCTTTCCATAAATTCTACTTGATATAACTTATACTTTACCAAACCAATTCGAATAATTAATGTAATATGAGAATAATACACCAATCCAATCCAATGAACATGTCATTAAAAAAATGAATGTACATCTCGTAATAGATTACTCCAATTAACTTTATAATATAATAATATATGTTATATTTTTCTTTGGGCTCATATTACGTAATAAATAACCAAGTTCTTTCCTCTTGGGTGGAGAGAAACCGCCTTCTGAGTTGTTTAAAAAAAATGTCTGAGTTTAGTAGAAGAGGAGCCTAAATTTTAGAGGTTTGAACTTGAAAAAGTACTTGTAGATAATAACAATAATTAAAACTAGGATTAATCTTACAATTAAAAGATGTAGAAAAATCTCTTACGATTAAAAGAAAAAAATAAAAAACTGTGTGACTTTAGCATTATTGAGAGAAGTCAGTGTCTTATTTACCATTCATCAGATGTTAAGAAATGTGGTAAGAGGCAGAGAGAAAGAATTAAAAGAAAATGAGAAATAAAAAACATTTTTAAATGATGAAAAGGTCTGTGCAACAAGGTAAAGCTAATTATGTAGCTTATATAGGATAAACTAACTAGTAAACAACTTGATGAGTCAGTAAACTAATCTAACTTCTAACTAATACTAATCACTCTATAACCATACCTTAACTATGGTAATAATACAATTTGAGAGAAATTAATATATTATATAACTGTGAATTCAATTCTTCCTCCCTTCCTCCCTTCCTCTCTGATTACAGAAATAAGCTTGTTCTTCATGGTCATGGATTCTTTTCTCTCCATAGTCTTCTTTCTCTTTACTTTCTTCTCTTTCAACCCTGTCTCTTCTTCTGCTTCACAACTATCTTACAAAGACCACTGTGATTCCATCGTCCCAGAGTCAACTCCCACCGAGCTCAGCCTCAACTCTTTTCCCCTTGGTGATCAACACACAGGTTACTTCACAGGAGGTTATAGGATCATGGATGTTAGCACTTCATGGAACCGATACTCCTTTCACCTCCGACCAAGGTACATCTATGCAACGAAGAACCCTGGCTTGTTCAAAATTGAAGGCACTTCATCATTTCGAAGATCCAACACATTTTACTACCGTATGGGAAACTTCAGCTATGGTGACAGGTCAAGTTATGGGCGTACACGTCGTTACCATAGAGGTTATGTATCCTTCAAACTTGAAGGGTTCTGGTCTGAGTCTTCAGGGAAGGTTTGCATGGTTGGGACAGGCAGTGGTTATTCCAAAACTGGTAACTTTCTTAATCTGGATGCTGTGTTTAAGCTTAATAATGTCTTCCATACAAGTAATATTACAAGCATGATTAGTGGAAGCTTGAAGAGCTTGAATTCTGACAAGGATGAGAATTACTTTGAACCCTTTTCAGTATTGATTTTTCCAAAAGCAAATTATAATTATACCTTGGATTCCATAGAAGCTGACAATGAGTGCTCTTCTGGGAGTGATGCTGATCAGGGTTTATCATTGAACTTAAATTCATTAAGTTTTTGCTCTTCATATCCCCTCTCATGGGTGATTAGAAGACTGTGGTTGGAGTACTCTAGTGGCTGCAATTCTTCTAAGAACTGTACTCCTTTTAGTGGGAGTTCTGGACAACTGCCGTCTCTAATGTCTTTGAAAGGCATTGAATGTTCTCCTACTAAGAAGCATAGGATGCGGGTTCTGGTGGGATTTCCCAATATTAGTAGCTACTATGAGATTAACCAGGGTTTCAATCCCAAGACTATGTTAATAGGGGAAGGATGGTGGGATGAGAAGAAAAATAGATTGTGTGTAGTTGCTTGTCATATAATGGGCATGGAATCATCCTTGGCTGGCACTCATGTTGGCGATTGCTCAGTAAGGTTAAGATTGAGATTCCCCTCAATTTGGTCAATCAAAAGCACTAGTAGCATAGTGGGCCAAATTTGGAGCAACAAGACTATGAACGATCCGGGCTACTTCAAGAGGATCACATTTAGAAATGATGAGGATCCTGGGGTGGGAGGTCAAGGCTTAAAGTATAAGTATAGCCAGCTAGACAAAGTAAAGCAATCATGGCCAGCACACAAGCCTGTGAAGAACCAGGGGAGAAGAAGATATCCAGATGCCTATTCTTATAACATGAGATTTGATATGTCAGTTAGAGAGTCCAACAGGAGAGTAGCCTGGGGTTATTCAGCTCCCTTATTTGTTGATGATCATTTATTTGAGTCGAATTTGAGTACAGCTTCTGATTCTTTCCCAAGCTCCACAACAGAAGTTCCTACCGTAATCCTCAACAATGGTAGCTTGTTTAACATTAGCTACAAGATTAGCATCTCACTAATGTCTAATTCATCATTAAGTGACAGGAATTCCTTGTTTAATTTTTCCTCTAAGACACTGAAGATTTCTGCAGAAGGAATTTATGATGCGGGAGCAGGAACCTTGTGTATGGTAGGATGCCGTGATCTTCCCTCAAACAGTGGGACACCAATAGCTCATTCTGTGGACTGTGATATTCTAGTGAAGTTTCAGTTCCCATCGTTAGATACAAATAATGCAAGCTACATTAAGGGAAGTATTGAAAGCACACGCAAAAAATCAGATCCTCTTCACTTCAAACGTTTAGACCTATCTTCAGCTGCATTTTACATAGAAGAAGCAGAAAAAACTGTTTGGAGAATGGATATGGAGGTCATTATGGCTCTGATATCTTCCACTCTAGCATGTGTTTTTGTGGGGTTGCAACTTTACCATTTGAAGAAGCACCCTAATGTGCTCCCCTTCATCTCACTTATTATGATGTCAATTCTTACTTTGGGTCACATGATACCTCTTGTTCTGAACTTTGAAGCTCTTCTTGCTCAAAATCCTAACAACAAAAACTTTGTATTTGGAAATGTTGGATGGCTTGAAGTTAATGAAATAGCTGTAAGGCTAATCACAATGGTAGCTTTCTTGTTGCTATTCCGACTCCTGCAATTGACTTGGTCATCAAGAAAGACTGATGAAAGAAAGAAAAGCCTCTGGGCTGCTGAGAGGAAGGTTGCCTATGTCACTTTACCCTTGTATGCAGCTGGGTTATTAATTGCATTGCTGTTGAAGTTGAAGAAGGATGGAGATAAGGTTCCTATGCTTACCCCAGTGTACCAGCAGCACCCTTCATCTTGGGAGAACTGCAAATCTTTTGGTGGTTTGGTATTGGATGGCTTCCTCTTGCCACAAATCATGCTAAACCTGTTTTCAAATATGAGGGAGAATGTTCTTTCATGTTCATTTTACTTTGGAACTACTTTTGTGAGACTGGTTCCCCATGCCTATGATCTTTACAGGACTCATAACTATGCTCACCTAGATAATGGGTCATATATCTATGCAGTTTCAAGTGGAGATTTTTACTCTACTGCTTGGGATATTGTCATTCCTTTGGGAGGTATCTTGTTTGCTACCATTATCTACTTGCAGCAACATTTTGGTGCTGATTATATTCTGCCTCGTCGATTCAAAGGGTCAAAGATATATGAAAAGGTGCCTGTGGTGACAGAAGCAGAAGTAGAGACCACCAACATGTAAAATGCACTTTTTGATGCCAAAGTGCAAATGGTGTGATCTTGGTGAATCAAAATTAGGCGACTCCTAAGCATTTCTCTTCATATATTATAGCTATGAAGTTGTGTTGTTGCAATATAGTCTCTACAAAATAATTTGAAAAAAACAATATGTTTTGTTTCAACTTTTCCTGTTTTCAACTTCTAATTTCAATGAAGATAGAAAATACTTGCAGGCAGATTTTCTTCTGATTCTGTTCTCTGTCGCTTGTTGTCTTTAGCTAAACCTTATCTATCCCTACAACTGAATCTCTTTTTCCATTGGGCCACACCCTTCAACGTTCACACCTTGGGTGGATGATTTTTACCCATTTTTTCCTGTGATCATATCATCATATCATTGCACAGCTTCAGTATAGATGTGGTTTTCTTTCTGCTCTAAAATAAGGAAATGGAACTTTCACTGAGTAAAGTTTTCACACTAACAAAAGTCAAAAATTGGCCTTATATATTGTGAAACGATTTCCAGTGAGCAAGGGAAAAGTCCTACTTCGCTTAAGTGTTTGGAAAAGTAAAAGCTTTATATATAGAGAGCCTCACACTCATTAAATGATGATGAAGTGAAATCATGACACATAGACCACGCACATGTGGTGCGGGCAGCTTAAGGGCCCTTTTAGGTTGCACTTGGACACGTGACACGACATGTGCACATGTGGCAGTGACTGTTATTTGGTAATTTCTGAAACTTTCATTTTGTAAAACATCATTGTTGTTATTGGCTTCATCTTGCAATTTCTCGCATAAGTCGCCTTGCTGAATGTGGAGTGTTTTTTTTCCTACTAAAATAACCATCGAAGTTTTTAACCAAAAAAGTTACAGTTAAGATATTGAAATCAAATGATTTGGGAGAACATTGAATTCTGTTGAATGTCATCTTTGTTGTTACATTGACTAGTATTAAACGGCCAAAATTTACATCATTACAGAATTTGTTTTGGTACATTAATAACTTGAACATGTGATCTATAGTCAAATTCTCACTCACCAAAAACTATGCTGTGGTACATATTTTTGCAGATTATCACACATTATAACACGCTGTCGACAAATTGGGCAAGTTACATGATCATTCAACCAGCTATCTATGCAATCCAAATGAAATATATGCTTGCACAGAGGGAAGACTCGACAGTAGTCACCATCAAGGAAATTGTCCAAGCAAATCACACATTCATCAGAACCTGATGCCCTCACATGGCTTTTGTACTTCACTGGACGTGGTAGCATCTGAAAGAATTGATCAAGTCTTGCCTCAGGTAGTTCTAGCCCCCCTTCATTCACCCAAATTCTCTCCCACACTTCCATCCAAAATATATTTAGCCATGTCATCATATTTTCATGGATAGTAGAACCTGATGGATTTTGATCGTTTGGCCTCAGATGGGTGCTTTGGCCTACTTCAAGATTACGCGCAGGTGTCCCATGTTGAATCCAATCAAGCAACACATTGCAAAAGGCTAGAAAGAGTATCAACAAGAAAAAAACAATGATGCAGAAAAATGCAAGGATGACTAAGATCAATAATACAAGGCATATGGTGATTAAAAATGAGAGAAGAGTTGGGGAAGGTGAGGAGAAGCCAAAACCTCGAGACCCCATGCTGCTGGAATAAGATGTTTGCAGGGTTAAAAAAACAATCCAAAGGAGAAAGGCATATTAGAAATCAGTTAGAAGAAGATTTTGTTAAGCAGGGTTGGCAATTAGACTTTGTCAAAAATACTGCATAATGAATAACTCTAAATATAATGTTTCAAAAACAAAAAACATCTAAGGTTGTTTCTGTGTTAAGCTCTATTGTCTGTCTATGCCAGCCAAACCTGATTCATTACTAGTGCTGTTACCAATGTTCCTGAAATTATTGCACGTTTCAATATCTCTTTCATTAACCAATTTCTTGTTCATGTGTTTCCTAAATGGTTGTAATATTTCATTTTGTTTCCCTATAAATTTTAAATAATGTACTGAAATCTTTTTGCTAACGCAACTCTGTTCAATTCCTTTATCCTTCTTTAGAAAAAAAAATTATGCAACTAGAGGGAAGCTAAGGTGGTTGGAGTTGGAGTGCAGTTCGGTTGAAGATAAATTCAACTTGTGTTGACAAATGGGGATTTCGACCCTAAATTTTATGGATTCACCAAAAAATAAGAAAAAAAATAAAATGAAAATTTTTATGGTACTCATATTTGTTTTTAAGAATTGGTATCTATTTAATTGGTTATTAATTATTTTTAACTATTTATTATAGATTCAACATTTAATAAATACTTGACAAGTCACCTTATATAGTAAACTTATCAAGATATTATAGAAATTGTTAACAAATATATATTAATATTTGTAATTTAATTAATATTTCAACTTAAAATAGGATTGCTTGTTGCAGTTTCTGAGTTATTGAGAAATTTTATAATTCTGACTTTTGTGAACAACCTTCTCTCTTCATACTGAATTACAATTTTTAAATAGAAACAACTAAAGGTGTAGATATCAGTCACCTTTTTATAATCATCTATTATTTATTAGATTAAATTACTTTTTAAATCCCTAAACTTTTTGGAATAAATTTTCAGTACACATGATTACTGGCACGAGGTCAATAACATTTTAAATTATTGATTAATTATAATATTTAATTATTAATTAAATATTATAATTAATCTATTATTAATAATAAAGGCCATGTCTATTTTTGGTGTCAAACTTTATTATTTTCAATTTTCTATTCATTTTAATTTTTTCATATTTTTTCATATGAGCAAAACTATAAACAAAGGCACTATATTATCCCACGTTATTTCATTCTTTTAATTTTTTCACAATTTCATTCACTTGTATAAGTGTGAAAACCTCTTTCCTCTCTCTTTTCTCCTGCAACTGCTGACACCACGTTCTACATTTTTTTCTTCATCTCCAACACAAAAAATACAACTCACTCTCTCGTAGTCTCATTCTTTCCTTTACAGTATTTATATTTTAATTAATAATTTACATATATTTAAGTAGGTATCAATTTAATACTATATGAATAACTTTTTACAAATAAACAAAAAATAAAAAATGCAGATTGGCACTAACATGCTTGTCGAACTACTAATAATAATAAAGAGTGTGATTGACTTAATACACTCAACTTAAGTATAAAATTTTTTTCTTGAGTATATTGTCCTCCTTTTCATTATTCTTTTTATTATTCTATTATTTTTAATTTTTATATTTTATATTTTAAATTTTTCCTATTTTTTAATTAAATAAAGAAAGAAAAAAAGAAAGTTGGTACAAAGGCATTAAGAAATTATACCTTAATGGGCCAAATAATTACTTGGGCTTCTACGTGAAAAATAGACTAAGGGTAATGAATTGTTGTTTTTGAGTTTTTTTCATGAATTTGAAATGTATTATTACTAGTATTTTTTTATCCGTGTGATGTAATAGATAATTAGTAAGAATTTTATACGTGTGTGGGATATAACAAAAAGAAAAAAAGTGTTTGAAATAATTAATAGAAATTTTATTTTTATAATTATCTAAAATATGGTTAAAAAACTATTAGTTCATTATACTACATTGATATCAAAATAAGAATATATCATATAGAAAAAATAAACATAATAGTCAAACAATTAATTTTAGTGAATAAAAAATATTATACAACTATTTTATAAATAAATAATTACTTTAAATATATATAATGGGTTGGACTATTGACATTCCAATATGTCTACTCACATTTTTACTTTTTATTATTTATTGCACTTATAAAATTTACCCTCTTTTAAAGTTTTTAAAAGTTAAATTTTTTATCAAAAGTTAAAAGGTGAGAGTGTAAATAAACATATTAGAGTTTCAATAGTCACACTCATATATAATTAGTTAATTTAGATTTTTATTAATAAATTATAATTTCAATTAATTTTATTAAGTTTTCTTATGAAGTTTTCCACTAGTAATTATATATATATATATATATATATATATATATTTCGTATCAAACTTTTAACATCATAGGTTGTAAATATATAAAATTAAAATTAAAAGATCAATGGACAGCTTACTTTCTTTTGAATTTTACCACTTTCAAAATATCATAATTGAATAGCAAGCAAATTGCGTGCATGACATTTTACTAAATATTTGCATTACTAAAAATACAAGACTTTTATTTTGATATCTAGATTTTCATTTATTTTTAGTTTATTTTTTATAATTTTTTTTTTCAAATTATTTCTTACACTTTCGAATGTATATAGATTTGCTGGTTTACAAGAGGTTAAAATTAGAAGATGATTTAAAAAAAAAAAAATAGATAGATAAAAAGAAAAGGAATTCGATACTATTTACAGTTCCTTACAAAGAGATTCTTAACAAGAAAATTCACTCTATAACTCGATTTAGCCAACCTGTGCAAGTGACCTATTCTTTCAAATGGCACTAGGCAATGTAATGTGAATAAAATAAAGTGAATACTTTACAAGGAAATATTTACATTGATGAAATTCTCTCAATAAACGAAAGAAACATCATATGATCTTAACTATATCTTTGACGAATGTCATTAGAGGTGTCAGTTTCAATTGTGGTGCTGCCTCTGCATATGTCTTTTCTCAATTTGTCTTGAATCACTCTTGATATCTGCTTCAGAAATTCATGTTCCAGAGTTTGTTGTCAATGCAAAGCATCTTGAAGAGATGAAGATGAATTCTTCCAAGTTCAACTTGTTTCTGATCTGATTTCAAGCGAGGGGAGGTCAGAATAATTGTAAAGATGTAGAGGATCATACTTTACAGCTTTATATGGTCACATTTTCCACAAAACTGATGAAATCATCCATTTTGCAACTTATCATGTGTTGTGTCTAATAAACAATTTCGACAAACCGGGCAAGTGACATTGTCCTTCAACCAATGCACTATGCAATATGAATGAAATAAGTGATTGCACAATGGAAGAATTTGACAGGACTCGCCGGTTATGAAGTTCTCCAAACAGATGACACAATCTCTACAAAATGATCTCAACTCATCTTGTCCATAAATTACAAGTGGAGGCAGTTTGTGTGAGGGCCGTTTATGAGTTGATCTCATCTCAGAAGCTTGTATATATGTTTGTAACCTTTCCCCACTACCATTTATTTGATTCAAAGCAGCTTGGTATTTCAATGAAGATCTAACCACCCAAGTTCTCATTCTTCCTTCTTCAATATCATCCTCTAGTGCTTCAAGAAGAGCATCAGATATATATTCACAGATTTTTAATAGAAGAACAACTACTGTTGGAAGTATGGTGGCCATACAAAGAGATAAGAACAAGATTAAAATCACATTGGTAGCATTGGAAATAAAATATGAAAATGTAAGAGAAGGGTCCGGGGAAGCTTGTGGAGCAAAGGCTTGAGAAACTGCACTCATGTTCAATGATTTGAGAAACAACTTTTTGCTACCATGGATGACTTCTTGTTTATTTGGTGTCTTTCTGTTAAGAAAGTTGTAGCCTATGGGTTAAATGTCATGTCTCTTGTTTGTTGAGGAAAGAGACAAAATTATTTGACCACAATATAGTTGCATTTGTTGTAAATTCCAAACATAGATGCCTAGATTTGCAGAAAATCCTTATCTTTACCAAAATATTATTAGGCAAAGCAGGCAATAGACTTTGTCATATCCTTGAATTGGCAACTTGGCACACAGAATCTGCTGACATGATATTTAGTGCGGTTGTTGCGATTGAGGGAGCCCATTATTCACATTATGTATCATTGAATGTCTAACATATAGTAACATTAAAAAGGTAACTAAAGAAAAAGATAATAATGGCCGATACATATTTAATGATATAGAACAAAGTATTTTTCTTACTCCGGTAGTACCTACCAATTTCTCCCCTTCATATAGGCTATGCAATAGGAAATCGGTGTCATGTCCTCTCCTTAAAGCCCTTTAACCATACAAAACAAGGAGTCACCTTTAATTTGTGATGGTATTAAAGTGGTAAAATCAGAAAAAAATGACTAATTTGATAAAGCTTTTAGGGTGGCTTTGTGCTTTTGATTTGAGTTAATACAACTTTTGTATCTCCGGAGAACATTGATCCCAGCTTAACATAGTAAAAGATGAAGAAGAAAAAGGCTTTTTCTTCTTTTTTTTTCCCAGTAAAATTGCTTAAATTTAAATCTCAGTGACAGGAAAGAAATATGGAAAAGAAGAAAAAGGGGGATAAGGACATGAAGGAACTTTGTCATTTTCATAACTTCATCAAACTATCCATCCTATAAAACATTGGTTTCTCAGGAGATGACTAAAAGACCAGACCAAAGTCCTTAATTGTTCCGAAACTACAACTTCACAGAAACATATGTGCATAAAAAACAAAGTAAAAAAAACTAAACTAAACTAAACTCGCCAAGAATTCTGTGCTTCTAGTTCTTGTGATCCTTGTGGCTGCTGCGATAAATTGATACAATCAATGGATAATACACAATGAATGAAAAAGATGTCTACCTTTGAATCAGTTTCTTCTCCATCCAATGTATAATACATAATGAATGAAAAAGATGTCCACAAACTAAGAAAACAAGGCATTCTTCACCTTTCTGAAAATTCGCTGAGCAAATAGTACAGTCACTCTAACCTGATGCCATTGCATGGCTCCCAAAATACACAACAGAACCTAGAAGTGTCTCATCTGATCCTTGCTTTCCTCTTTCCTCCACAACCAAGAAAAGTCTATCCAAATTTTGCATGGCCCTTTTGTTATCTCGGGGCATTTGGGCATGTCCCATTTCAATATCCCATTGAAGGGTGTCACAGATACACCAGCAGCAAAGGGACAAGAAGGTGATGTAAAGGGTGAGAACTGTGACAAGAGAAAACGGTGATGCACATGAAGACTAGTATTACAACGGCAAGAGCAGCGAAGAAGGAAACAAGGGGAGGGAAAGTTGCAGGTGCGGAGACATAGATTGTAGGGACCCTGCTGTTGTTGTTGCCAATGTCCATAGTGATTATTTGAGAAGAGGCTTTGAAAACTTAGCATATGCTTGGTTTTTATCTCAGTTTCTTCAGCCTATGATATGAAGTTGTGCTAAAACCATGAACCCTTTTGAGTTGGCCTTGTTTGTATAGCATTAATGACCCAAATGGATGGAGAAAACTGTTCTTTTGGACCAACGCATGCATTGGCTGTGGAGTCCAAATAGAGAGGTTCAGTTACGATATGAAAAAGATGCACACAAACTACAAAAGGGAACACTTCTCTGAGGTGGAAATGATATTTTTGATCATTTTTTTTATATGATTATATTACATCTTTATTTTACGTCTTGTGCTGTTGTGCATAATCTACACGTACACTATCTTATGCTAATATATAATTATGAATTAATCTGATATGCGCGAATGATGATATGAATATCAGATTCTGGTCCCATTCATAGAAGACATTCATCCACACTGGTTTTTCTGTGGAAGGATAATTTTTCAAAGGAGCATATGACTTCATCAGTTTTATCGAGCCATTAAATATTCCTTGGTCATGGTTAAAATTAACAAAACAAAATACTGACCATATAAGTATTATAACACATTTTTATCATATCTTTTAATTTAGAACGTTTAATTTTACGACAACAGGGTGAGTTTTTTTTTTATAAAACAAAATCTCATAATTCATTTTTATATCACTAAATTATATTTAAATTTACGTAAAAAAAAAAGTAATATGATCCTCACATATACAATTTAGCTATATATATTCATTGACATAAATTCATAAATATTCCTAAAGCAAGAGATTTTTTTTATTGTATCATTAAATATGTATCATATTAATTTTGTAAGTCATCGTTATCTTTCACTTTAATTATATTTTTAATGTCATAGCTGACTGATTTGTCGTCAATAAAAATATTTCGCCCGATGGGGAGTGCTTCATGACACAACTTGGACGCTTTGGATGTGATCAATCTCCTGGTTTAAGCCTCAATCTTCTTGCAGATAGCTCTGCAACAAAGTTCCTTAGGGTGTAGTTGGCTTTGTTTATTTTCTTATTTACCAATTCCTTTGCTACCGTACCAAGAAAAAAGTTGATATAGTCATAAAGAGATTTGAATAAAGTCAATTGTTTTTTAAGAGATATATACTACTCATTAATAATTTAATGCCAGACCTTAATTTGTACAACCTTATTGGTATATACAATTGTTTACAGTTTTCATAATTACAAAAATGAATCTATATGCAACTACGACATATTGGACATGTTAATTTCTTCTGCAGCCAGTGGTCTATGCAATCTGAATGAAAAATGTGCTTGCACACAGGAAAAACTTGACAGAACTGGCCAACTTTGAAATCTTCCAAGCAAATGGCACAGTCACCACAACTTCTTATTACATCATGCCTTCCATAGTTCACCAATGGAGGCAATTTCTTGGAAGCTCTGAGCTTTTGCCCTCGTTTCTCATCAAAATCTCCATTAAATGCAGCAACCATTGTCCAAGCCTGCAAATTGCTATGGACAAGAGCTTGAAAGATAGTAACCTGGTGAGATGATGGCCCAGAGGCATCATAAGCTAGATGAGTTATTCCTTCTTCAAGATCATGTTCATTTGGCCTCATTTCCACGAACCAATAGAACAAACCGTAGAGGATTTGATAGAAGATGAAGAAGAACAGTGTGACTATGACACAAACAATGATGAAAGTTGGAAGATCAAAAGTGATGATATAGAGATACATATGCACCAAACCATCAAACTGTTTGCCTAAGGGAAACAATTCTGTGAACTCAGCCATGGTGTGTTTTTTGTATTTTGGTGAATCAATGAAACCTGGAGTGTGCAATAGGCGTACCATTTTGGGATTTTATGGGTCTAAAATAGGTGCGAATAAACTGTTACATATCCAAAATGCATAGGCTGTGCATTCTAATTATAGATAGTTTTATACTTTCTCCTTAATAATTCCCAGTAACAGAAAACAAACTTATCCATTGTCCTTTGTCGAGGGCAGAGAGGCTGGCAGATTTGGTAGGACATTGTCAAACGCCTTTATTATAATCCTAATCTTTGTTTAGGTTGCCAAATTCTGTTCTTCACAATCACAATATAGCTGGTTTGCATCAGCATAAGGGAGTATGAAATCAGGTTGACTCAGGAGCTTTTTTGCATCAGCAAATTTACCATTAGACTTCTCAAAGGGATGGTAGGTAAGAGTAATAATAGAAAGGTGGAACATGGAAGAGAGAAAGAAGATCATGCACTTGGATGCAATATAAAGTTTAAATAAATTTTTGTCTATATTCATTCATCTCTCACGTTTGCATTTTAGCTCCTATCAAACACACTCTAGAATCCAACATAATTTTGTAGGATATGTACTGTCATACATAATTGCTGCTGTATCATCCATGACATTCTTTCTAGTGAAATGGATGTGCCACCCCTCATTTCATGCCTATCTTTTCTTTCTCAACTTATCCACTGAGAAGTGTGTGTCAGTGAAAATTTAGTCAACGATGGTTGTCTCTAATTACAAACATTTTGATTTTATTATCTGTTTTAATTCATATTATCAAATCCAAGCATAGAGAGATTCTTATATTATCCCGGGGTAAATCTCATTCTTCCTCCGCACTAATAATAATTGCCAACTTTACAATAGTGGACCATCATGTAAAAGAGCAACCTGTAATCAAAGTTTAGAACGAGAGAATCAAAGCCACTTTAAAAGTATAATGGGTCCCACAACAATAAATTCACCTTTACTCAACTTTTTCTTCATCCCTCACAATCGAGTCTTTCACTCTCACTCCATCCATTTCTCACTTTTTTTTTAATAAACCTATCTTCATTTGAGAAAAAAATTGCTTTTAACATGCGTGCAAAAGACAGAACTAATATAACACAAAATTTGGTTTTGAGTTTGGTCTAGCACACAGTGTATTTTGTTTTTATTAGTTTTAATTTTCATATCATCTAGCAGCCTGGCCTTAAGTAGAATGTGGTAGCTATTGTTTCTTCCTCTCTTTTTTTTCTCTTTAGTTAAATTCAATATATTTTTGCAGACACCTGCAATAATGTTATTGGAAATTAGAGTTGAGACAAATATTTTAATTTTATGATTGAATATTGCTTTATCATTTATGAAAACAATGCATAAGAGAAAATTGAATCATAGAGGCCAAGAAACTAAAGTTTAGTTGAGTGTTATGTTCTTTTAACTGCAAAATGGGGTCTCTGTAATAAGTTTTCTTTTGGACTCTTGATATAAATCCATGAATGGAAGTAGTGCTAAAATACTAATTGTAAAGATACTAACTTCCTGAGGGAAAAAGATTGAGTATAAAGGCAAAGTTATTTATGCACCATAATTCCACCAGGTTAAATATAAAGATATGAGTCTCTATAATAAAAAAAATCACCATTAAAATGACATTGTGAATCTGAATCTCATCGATGAAGTTTTTGCTTTTCATTATAGCCCGTTACTTGGAATTGAAATGAAGCACAAAGATGCTTATCCATATAAATTTTAGTATCCTAATAAACTAAACCTCAGATAACATCTATATAGATTTCAGAGACTCTTGACACCCAAAAAAGAAGATTTGCTCAACAATTCTGAAAGTTGAAATGGATCTAATCTCTTTCACATGTTAGCTGCACTTAATAATACATAATAAAAAGAAAAAAATTGAAAAAAATATAATCTTTTTCACATGTGAAAAGTCTTGAGAGCATTTATGGGCTCATTTTTCTTCCATTTGATGCCAAGTCCCTTGCTTTGTTCTTACTTACAAGATTTAGGCTCACATTTCATGTGGTGGTCTCCATTAATAATTAATTGGCTGTTATTAAATAAGAAAGAATGTTAATAGCAAATAAACTAAATTTTTCATAATTCAAGAATTATTATGAAGGACATTACTTGAGTGAAGTAATTAACATTAACATCTTGCAATATGGGCACAACGGAAACATTTGGTCTATCGATAGGAGGAATATAATAACTATTTGGAAAAGCCTACACATACGAGTTATATTAATACTTATATGTTGCATGCTATAAAAATAAAACTTTAAATTATATCTTACTTTATTTGGATATATATAACATGATGGAGTTGGATAACCATAATAAGGTGAAAGGATCATTTGTTGTGACATTAAAGATGGTACAACTTCATTATTAACTCTTTGAACTCCTTGACATGGACCTATTCTCCTTTTTGCTCCTATGATGCAAAAGGAATTACTTAAATACAAAACTATAGAAAAATTGAATAAAATAAATACAGTAAATTGTACATATTAGTATTAGTCACTTCTTTGTCTTCTTTTGAACATTTTTTTCTTTTTCTTTTTTCTCAAAATGTCCTTTTTGTCTTGAATTAGGAGTACCCTTTGTCTTTGCCACCTGAGGGTCCAAAATGGGAGTTTAACGAACTTCATATGTTCTTTTGTCCATGTTCTCTTTCATACCATAATTGTCATCCAAGGCTAATTTGTTTAGGAGATTTTCAAGTGCTTTATGGCCATTATCTAAAATCTCCCACAAAAATTTCTTTGCTGCTTGACTCATATGCACAAGATCATAAGCATATCTCATAACACTATTGCGAAAGACAATTTCTACCCCATTTGTATCTTTAGCTGTCAAAGTACATTTGTTACAAGGATACACTCTTTTTCCTAGCCTCCATACTCTATCTTTTCAAAATATACTTGTCTGGAATTTTGTATATATTATTTTTTTTTGTTTTAAGATTGCAAATGCATGACAACAAAGAATGTCCAATGTCACAAATTTTTTTCAAGTACAAGTTACACCCAACGAATAAGTGTCAACTTTCACAACATGCAAATTCATATCCCTCCCATGTATCATTGACTTAAATTTATACAAACTCCCATCAACTTCAATTTCATGAATATCACAAGCACTAGTACCATTAAGGTACTCATTCTCAACTAACTTTTATAACCGATGTGTATATACTTTGATACATGCTTAAAAATATTACTATGCATATTTGCACTTGGAGGATTACTTTGAAGGCAATGATATTCTTCTTCTGCTTCTTTTTTAAGCCATTTTTTCACAAGTTTTTCAAAAAAAAATTGTTAGTCTTACTAGCAATTCCATTCAACACATTTTTTGTACTTTCACTCCTTTGGGAAGACTTTATTCCTCCATCAAAAGTATTCTTGTTAAAAGTGGTGCACCACTTTTCTCGAATCTTGTACAAATTTTATAGCCACTTGTGATCTTTAACATCATACATCAATTCCATTTTATCCCGTGTTTCTTTTAACTCTTCTTTAGCTTCACATCCTTGCAAGCATTTATAAAACAACTTGTGAAAACCTTTATCATTATTCAACCTTCCCAAATGTGATGGTGCATTTTAGAAATATGCCACGAGCACAAATGGTGACATGTATTAAGAAATACTTTCTTAATTGCTTTTGCCATTGCTTAATTTTGATTTGTAAAAATTGTTTTTAGTGGTTTGATTACCCATTAATTGCAAAAAAAGTTGTAAAAAGCCACTCAAATGATGCAGTTGTCTCAACTAATAAAAATGCACACCCAAACATTATATTTTGTGAATGATGATTTACTCCAAAAAATGATGCATATACCAAATTATATCTACTTGTACAAAATGTGGTGTCAAAAACCACCATAACTCCAAAGAACAAAACTTAGTTCCATTTTTTTATATCCACTATATTCATTCCACCAATTAAACTATAACATGTGTTCATTAATATTCCCTCTCCTACTTTTTTTTTAAATGCACATATATTATAGCTTGATTGATAGAATGAATATAATATACATGAATAAATAGAGCTAAGTTTTGTCCAACTCCAAAACAGTCATAATCAATTCTTGACCTTTCATCTCTCTAATAAAAGTTTGTTATTCGTCCTTCTTAGTCAACTTGCACATCCTCATAAAACATCCTTCCTTCCTCATTAGCTTGACTTTTAAAGTAATTCACAAAGCTTTGGGATTCTTCCACCTCAATCAACATCTTTTATTGGGTGTTAATATAATTGTAACTATCTTTCTTTAAAAATCCCAAATTTTCAACTGTACCACTTTCTTCAATCATGTATGAGTATGCATCAATTGTTCGAATGCCTGCATTCACCATTGAAGTTAAAGTCCTCCCTTTTTCTTTTGAAACCTTTCGTGCAAATCTTAATAAATGTATTTCTTCAGACAATGCTAACTCATGTTTATGTTCTTCGATCTATAAATCGTGACACTTTTCATGTTCCTTCTTCATCAATTTCTTCACATCCAGTTCTAGTACAATTTTTCTTGTAAGACTCATCACTTGAAGTAGGGGTGCACACGGGTCGGGTTAGGTCGGGTTTGGGGGTAAAAAATGTCCAAACCAATCAAATAAGGTCACTTTTGATCATGTTCCTTCTTCATCAATTTCTTATTTTTCAATAGAAATTACTCAAAACGACATCAGTTCTAAACCCGTCACTCGAACCGATGGCAGTACAATTTTTCTTGTAAGACTCATCACTTGAAGGCTTATTATTTTTAGATCCCTTCTTTGAGCAAGCAAATTCTTTTCTTTTGATTCTCGGAGGATTTCCACAAAGTATTGTTTATTGATTCTAACACTAAAACCTAAAACATAAACATATTTCAAGTACAAGTCATATGCTTTGTCTTCACCATGAGCAACTTTTTCCACATTCAATTTATTTTCATATTCACGGTATATAATATTATACCCATTTGTATTCCCACTACGATTCATTTATATTTATTCCTCATTTTCAGCATAAGGTAATTCTTCATCACTTTCATAACATAAACCTTTAGAATAACCACATTCAAGTTCAATAGGTTCCATATCTACACAAAAAAAAATCTCGAAATACATCAACAAAAATGGAATAAAGATTAAAATAAAAATATTCAACCAAAAAATATTAAAATAAAAATATTGATGCTTGTATAAAGAGAAAAGAGATTAAATTTAAAAAAAATATATAGTTGTACTAAAAGATAATTATAATAAATATTTTAAAATAAATATAAACCAAATCATGTACTTACCTAGACAATATGGTTGACAAATGGTAGAAAGAAAAAGAACGAAGGGACCACTACTGCTACTGCATACTTAATGAAATGCAGATGGAGATTGAGAATACTATAAATCACCTTAGTAAATTTAAGAAGCCAGGGAGTTCGTATAAGTGAGGAGAGTGAAGGAAGAAGAAAAAATTAAGTCAAAGTGAATTTGCTGTTGTGGGACCCACTCTACGTTTTAGGTGGCCTTAGTTCTCTTATAGTGAGAAAATGTTTCGTGTACAATTAAATATATTTACTGATTTTATATTGTATGTCAAACTAATTTAAAATGTCAAATTATATTGTATGTGATTGTAATATTTTTGTAACATATAAAATAATTTTATAAGTGAGTTGAATAAGTTGAATATATTTTAGTTAGGCGAATAATAAAATTATATTGTTAACTATAGTTACCGTTTTCTCTCTTACATGAAGAAACATAATGGCCCAATATTGTTGAATTGGCAATTTATTATTGATGTGGAGGAAGAATGAGATTTATAGCGAGAGGATATAAGAATCCCTCTGCAATCATATATAGGAAAGCAACCATGGTCTTAAAACAGAGAATGCTCTGGCCAAAGAATCAGTGAGGAGGCTTGACAAAATTATTATGATACATGGTATTGATGCCACTTCCAAGTACCTTCGACTCACCTATTTCTATGAGAATTATTTGAGTAAACCCCTAATTTAATCATCCAAAGATTAGGGTATCATCACTAGTCCTCCAAATATTTTTGTCATCAAATTAGTTCCTTAATCATATGAAATACAATTATGATTTTTTTATCATATTTTTCTCTCACATTACCTTTTATATTATTTACTATATCATTAATCATATCACTTTTTTCTTATTACTTTCTCTCACTTAATCACAACTATTCAATATAAGTATGGAAAATAGTGTTTATCCAAAAATGATGTAAGAACATCATTTTTGTATGAAGTATCATTACGTTCATCCTTCTGTCATCTATCATTAGAAACTCTCTTAATAGACACAAAAATTGGCACGTTAAGTAATGATGTGGCTCATTAATTACCATCTAGACTTCCAGCACTCACCGATTTGGCACATACATGAATATGAGTTGGAGACAATCCATAAGCATGAAATTTGCTTCTTCATTCTCCCTAAATCATGAATCCTGAAACTAGAGGTTCCTGATTATCCCAAATCATCAAAATCCCTACTCCTAACTTGAACTAAAGGTTCGCAATCAATCCAAAAGCCTTAAATGGCCTCATACTCGGATTTGTGATTTGTTATAAATAAAAAACCCAAAAAGCAACAAACCCTTGAACCCAGTACGTAGAAATCACACAGCCATTTGCTTGATCGCACATCCTAGAATCACACCATGTCCATGGCTTCTTTAGTTATAGAAGCATTAAAAATGGTTTTTTTTTAATTCTTGCTAGATTTTTGTGCTTATGAAGAAATGCCTTCGTTTACATGTAGAAGTTGTTCAAGATAGAAGTCTTCTCAAATATTATATCTAGAGTATATTTATAAAAAATAATATGTTCAATACATCTAAAACTAAAACATAACAAATTCAAAATATTTAAGTACATATATAATTAAAAAAAAAACTTAGAAGTACTTATCAAACTCAACATAACAAGATCCAACATTCTATTTTATGTTTTTAACATGCTATGCTAGCAAGCTTTCATATTTGCCCTTTCGGGCTTGTGTATTTAGTTAGCCTATATAATATTATGTATTGCCAAAGTAAAATTGGGTAGACTCGTGGGTTACACAATCTGAATTGAAAATGAATTAATTTAATCATGTTAGTATTTTTAAAATTGACTCCACCTAATTTTAGCAAGCAAACAAGTCAGCCTAAACAAGTTTAGCCTTTTTTGACTACTCTAAAATTATTTATTTAATACTACTTCATTTTTTATATATCAATACTCTGATTTTGCCATTTCAGCATATATAAGGAGATATTGATGACTCATATAAGATGTATACCAATATTTAAATTTTTTGGTAAAGCCTAAAATCTATCTTGTGGACTTGGTAGAGGGACCCCTCAATAGGACTCAGAGAGGGGTGGGATATATGAGAAGAGAAATTGGGATGAAGAACATTTTACGAGGTTTGAATCTCACTACTCTTCCTATATGTCTTCAACTCTTATCGAGAGAGCTATGACATGTGTACCAGTAAAAGTGGCAATACGGGTTAACCTATCTCGACCTATCACAAGTCAACCCCAAAATGGGGTGAGGGCAGGTTGACTTGCTTTGGAAAGTGGGTTAGAGAGGCCAAGTCAGCCTATTTTAGGACAAGTTAGCCTGCCTAAAACAGAAAAAAAGTGGAAAAATGGGAGTTAACGGTTTAACACACCTAAAAAAAAATAGAAATCCTAAACCTAGTAGAATCCAAAAGCCACTCCCATCATCCCATGGCATACCAGACCCAATCACGAATCAATCCTAATCAAAATCGAAGAAACAAACCCGCCTCTACAACCCTTACAAGGACCTTCAGGCCCCAATCAGAAACCTTTACCAGCTCCCAATCTCCCTCGAGTTCCTCTTCGTCGAAGAGGCTCGGCCCAAGTGTCGATCTTAACCTCATGTTTGAATGTTTTTTCATTAATAGAACGGAACGGAGTAGGTGGGGATATACCTAAAAGGAAAGGAAATGAATGAAATATAGTTACCATTCTCTTTATTTGAAAGTTTCATTAACGGAATGGAACGGAACTTCATTACCCATGTGTTTTCCCAATTCCAACTCAATTTTGCAGGGAATAAAAGTTGGACATTTAAGGAGAAGAAAGGAAAAATGGTTCCCTATGTGTTCCATTCCGTTCCCATGTATTTTAAAACTCCCAAACAAGGGAAGTTATTTTCCTTCCTCTTATTCTCATTCTCTTCCCCTCATTACTTATCATCCAAACATAGTGTAAGTCGTGTGCTGTCGTCATGAATCATGGTTGCCTAGTTGGTGGTGAATGTGGAGGGTTTTCTCCTTTAATTGCCACCCCCAAATTTTTCATCTCTTAAACATCTTTTGACAGATTAATAAATTTTTCTTTACTTTAATAATTTTTGAATCTTGTAAAATTATTTTGATTATTCCGTCAAGATTTGATCGTTTGAGTGATTTACTCCATGTCGGAAAATAAAAATTATTGGTAGGAGAAAACTTTACGTAATTTAATTTTTACTTTAGGTAATTATTTTACGTAATCGATTTGATATTTGTGTGTTTTCTAATATTTGTGATTTTGTGGATGATTATGAATTTTTGATCAGTATATATATGGGCTCGGGTGGTCCTAGGTGCTTCCCAACCTAACGTGGCCCAGTGGGTTCAAAAGTGAAAAAAAATTTCTATGCATGTAAAAAATTTGTCTTGTTTAGACGGAGACAGGGATCTTGAAACCATAACCCCAATTCAAACTTGATTTTAGAAAATTTGTTTTATCTTTGTATTTATTTATCTAAGATAAAAATACAAGAAAATATATTCTTTCGTGATTTTTAGTAGATAAAAATAAAAATTATATTGCTTAAGTCAATCATTGGTGGTTTGGATATCCACTATTGATTCAATTAACGGTTAAGAAATAAATTTAATAAAGAAACATAAGATAATCACCATTGATTAAATCAATGGTTTGAGAATAAACTTAGTTAAAGCTATGATATCAACCTAGATTTAATCAACGGTGTAAAATTAATTATATAAAATGACCATTTACAACCATTGGATTTAGAATTGATCAAGGGTAGAGATTTGGTCTTAAAAAGTGACAAAGACCATTTATGACCATTGGATGAAGAATTAATCAAGGGTGGAGATTTGGTCTTAAAAAGTAAGTTAATTATGACCCTTGGATTAAAAGTAAGAAGAAGTAATCTTGACCTTTTATTTTGGAGACACATCTAATGGCTAGAATTTAAAGGAGAAAGATCCAATGGCTTAGATTTAGTCTTCTAAAAATCAAAAGTCTATTTTCCTAACCATTGAATTAATCAATGGCTAGAAATACTTCAAATAATGGCCTAATTAACAAGCTCAAGTAAACTAAATTAAATGTTAAATTGTTATAATCTAATTCTTAATTAGATATCCTAATTTTAATTAGAGATTATAATATATGAAATAATATGTCTAATTAATTAGTTATGTAATTAGAAAATTAGTTAAGATTGATTAGAAACTTAATCTAATGAATTAACTAATCAATTAGCAAGTAATTATGACAACTTTGGAGTGCATGATGAAGGGGGGACGATTTTGGAGTGTTAGGAAGGAGGAGACATGTTTAGACATGCTTGTATAGTCTTTTTAGGCCAAAGAAAAAAGATGAAAAGTTTTAAAGACACGCATCATGTGATAGCCTTCAATTATACCAAATGAATTCATATCTCTCCATTTTTTCACTCCCACGGCAGCAGCACCTTTGGTCACACTCTCCATATTCATTTTTCTACTTCACCAAAAAAAGCCTCCATCTTATTCTCTCAAAATCCCAAGAACCAAGCAACCATTTTTCCTTTCATTTTCTCTCCATTGGTTCGGTCTCTACACCCAAATACACTATCCATCACCTATACTTTTCACTCTCATCATTTCCTAAAACTAAACACCATTCTAAACACTTTTCATTTAGAAAGTTTTCCCAAAATCCCACTCTAAGTGCTTCAAAATCCTACTTTTACCTTACTTTCCTAGAGATAAACTTTGGTTTTTATGGTTTAAATTCATGTTTATGATTTTCTAAGCCATGATTGTTTCATGGTTTGTTTAATTTAATCCAACCATAGATCTTGAATCCTTACCTTATTCTAAACAACTTTCATGTTGAAGACTTTCTCTAAATTTTTCATCTTGAAGGACTTTTACTAAGATCAAGTTCTAGAGTTCTTGTTGGTGAAGTGTAAGGAAACTTCATTTATTCTTTTCTTTTTCATGATCTAAACCATGTTTGATCCATGGTTCCTCTTAATCAAGCTTAATATACTAATTTCTATGTATTTTGTTTTGAATTTAAGAAGCTCTTGGTGTTGAAGGACTTGGAAAGAGAAGCAAAATCAAGAAGTTTTGAGGATCTTCAAGAGGTAAGAAGGAGATCCATCTCACCAACTAATTATGGTGGTGGGAGATGGTCTTATATTTGATGGATTATGAATTCATGTGAGAATTCCAATCCATGGTTATGTAATAATTAATTGTGTATTTATGAGCTTTGTTTTATTTTCTTGTGCTTTGATTATTTTTGTCTATGCTTAATATGCTTTGCATGATTTTATGACTTTGATAGTATACTTATAATATGCATGATGAGTATATGACATGTTTGTGATATTTATGATGAAATATATATATGTATGCCATGATGTGTGGATGGAAAGAAAATTGATCTTGGTTCCAATGGCCAAGAAGAATTACTTTTGATGCCCTTGATTTGGGTCAATGTTGAAATTTTTCAAGAACAAGGAAATTAAATTTTGATCCCTAGAACAATGAGAATTTAGTGAGACACCTCAAAATAGATGTTTACAAATTAATATGTTTATGGAAGAATAAAATTGATTGATTTGAGAAATATGAAAAATGAACTAAAGGTTTATTTTTTAGAAAACATGAACACAAATTTTAGAATGAAATTTTATTGATTTATTTTGTGTAGAAACAAGAATGGAATTTATTTAAGTTAGAAGAAAAATATTTCATAGTTCCAATGGCCATCTATAAGGTTTTGATAATTTAGAAAAATGTTTTATGCTATGAAATACAATTAATTTTCAAATAAGGATTTTTGAAAAGAGAATTAAGTGTTATAAATTAAGTGAAGTTGAATTTTCATAAATAAAAGAAAAGAAGATTGAAAGTATTGAACTTCAAATTAATCAAATTTTAAAAGTGATTTAGAAATATAAAGGAAAACATTTGTAACTTAAAATTTCTAACAGAGAATTTATTTATTGGGTTTTAGAAAATCGTTAGGAAATTTAAAGTTAAGAAACAATAATTAAAACAACTCAATATGATTTTGTAAGACTGGATCAATAAAAATGATTTTGAGAAAATATATATTAAGGAAAAGATTTTTGACTAAGAATGAAAAAGATTTGCAAAGAAATGAAAATGAATTTGAGACAATCCATAATATGAAATTTACTTTTCATTTCCCTAAAATAAATCTTTAATGGTTTTGTGTTTTGATAATTTTTCAAATAGTAAAATGCCTAGATTTTAATGAAACAAAGTAATTTTTCGAAAATATAATTGATTTAATACAAGAAATTTAAAAAGGGAATGGCCTCATATTTTACTCACTTGAAAAATTAAGTTTTATAAATAAAAATATTTTCAAAAAGCAATTTATTTTGAAGTAGGTTAATTTGGAAATGATTTGGGGACAGAAAATTGAGAATATAATGGTATTTTGAGAATTTACTCAAGTATAACTTATTTTCAAGTTTTGAAGCTTCGTTTGGAAATTTTAAGATTTGAAACATTGATTTATATCAATGGAAAGGTAATTTTTGGATTATATTTGAAAAAGAATTTTTGAGTAAAGAAATGTGGAAAAAGATTTTTACTTGAGTAAGAAAATGTGAAAATGAAGTCAAAGTCATAATATTTTGAGAAATGATGAAATGGAATTTTTGAAGGTTAATATTTTTCAATACAATTGTGGTGAAAACATTTAAATATAGAAAAATATTCCTACATATATTTAAATATGTTAAAATATTTTCAAACTGATTTGAATTATGTTTAAATATTTTATGTGAGTTTAAATATTTTATGTGATTGTAAAATATTGAAAAATATTTTACCCTTCTTTAAAATAATTTGGAATATTAAAATATTTAGCTACATAATTTAACTATATTGAAAAATCATTATGTGATTTAAAAGTGATAGTTATTTTTACGTAATCTGAAAATGAAAATGAAAATCTTAATGTGATTTGGAAAGTATTTTAAATATTTTGAGAATGATGAAAAAATGATTTACAACTTAAAAGAATGATTTTTAAGTTATGCGATTTTGAAAATGATGAAAAATTATTAGCCTTTGAGAAACGATATTGAGAAAAAAATGTTGAAAAATTAAATTATTTAAAACTACTTCAATGAAGTGTTTTTTAGAAATCATATACTCGATGTTACGCCATTTTAAAAACATAAAAGAAATGTTATGGTATTGTGAAACTATAACAAAATGTTTTGGAATATTTAAATTTTTTGAAATTGTAAAAATGAAATGGAAATGTTGCATTTTGTGAAAAACTTGAAAGTGTTTCATAACTATGAAAATGTGATAATATGATTTTCCTGTTGAAAATACGGTGATATAAATACCGAAGAACCAGATATATGAATCTTTGTGTGAAAAATGACATTGCTGTGATTGGCATTTGGTGCATTATACATGCATTGAAAAGATTTCCTATATGTCTTGGACTCTTATCGAGATATACTATGACATGTGTACAAATGAAATTGAAAAGATTTGGCAATTGGGGTTGGACTTGCTATATATTCTCATTGTATAAAATATAAGTCAATAGCCCCATGGCCTTGGGTTGAAGAGGGAATGAGAATTGATAGTGAGGTCTTGATGGATCTTGTGGGCGTCGAGGCCAAGTCGACCTATTTTAGGACAAGTTAGCCTGCTGCCAAAACTTGTGGAAAAATGGGAGTTAACGCGCATTTAACGACACCTAAAAAAAATACGATTCTTTTTAACCTAGTAGAATTGTCCAAAAGCCACTCCCATCATTCTTCCAAATTGTGAAAACCTCCATGGAATCGTTTTTGATATCAATCATAAATCAATTTATATCGAATGATATATTAATTGAGGAATGTTGGTTATGACAATTGTTTTGAGTACTTGGATGATGATTGACCTGATTAGATGATGATAGTTGATTAATCCGACCTTTACATGATTATGGTATGATCTATCTCGTATAATATCCTCTTCGTCGTTATCTCTGAGGCTCATGTTGGTATTGGTGTCGATCTTAACCTCTTTGTTATATTGTTTGTTTTTCATTAAAATCAAATAATAGAAAGATCGAGTTGTCTTAGGTAATGGGCGATGGATACTCAAGGATTGGAGAAACAATGAAGGATATATTTACCATTCTCTTTATTTGAAAGTTTCGATGCATCAAGAATGGACGAAATAAGTATGTTAAAGTTTTCCGTTAGTGTTTCAAGTCCCAATTCCAAGGATCTCGTCATTTTGCTTCTTGTAAATATATATATATATATATATATATATATAAAGGAAATTTTATATTTCTCTTTAAATTGTGATATTAATTGGTGTCAATATTGCATAAATGAATAGTTAAAATATGATTTTCAATATTACTAATATTTTCAATAAATTTACGTTTCATAAAGAAGAAATTTTGAAACCCATCTTTTATAACTCAAACTTTGTGCGAACTTATTTTCGATTATGAGTCATCGAATGTGATTGCCTAGTTGGTGTTACATTTAGTTGTGAATGTGGAGTTACACTGTCGGTGTTGAAAGAGATAAGGAGCGAGTGACAGAGCGAGGCTGCGAGCTAGATAGAGAAAGTGAGTGAGGCTACGAGCGAGATAGAGAGAGCAAGCAAGACTGCAAAACTAAGAGCGAGAAAGACAGAAAGGGCAGCTCAAGCTCGATGGAGAAGGAGAGCTGAGAAGGATGGCTGCTCTCCTGCACTCTGTAAAAGTCGAAAGGTGAGAGTGAATGAGATGCGAGGTCAGAGACGAAGAAAGAAATTTAAATCCTAAGTCTCAACTCATAGTCACTTTGATTCTTGAATATTTTGTAACATAATATTTCAGTCCCTAAAAAAAGATACACACTTTAATCCTTTATAGTTAAAAAAAATAACACTTTAGTCCCTAAAAAAAAAATATGATAAGATTTTAAAACTTTCAAAGATTAAAGTATGTGTTATTTTTTTATAAAAATTAAAATATTATGTAATAAAATATTCAAAAATTAAAGTGATTATTTACTTTGAACTAAAACCTTTAATCCAAATCTTGACCCACCCGAACCCATCACAGCAACTAAGTCCACCAGCCAACAAGCCTAGCAAAAAAAAAAAAAACCCTTGAACCGACGGATCAACCCGCTTTAACCCCTTGTTTTGGCAAGTTGAAATTTGAAAACGGGTGAATAATGCAACCCAACCAGACAAGTATTTTCCTTCCTCGTAAAACATATCTTTCCAAACGCAATAATCGAGAATCTAGAGCCGAGTCGGTAGTGTGTTTAGAATCACTTAACCACTCTGACTCTTATTACGATCCTCTCAGATTCGGCACTTGCGTCACACATAAACCCTAGAAATTAGAAAAAAATAAAAACCCTAATTTCTATCATCATCTCCAATTCCTTAACTGTTCCACTCTCCAAATGGAGGAGGAGCTGGAACCGCCGCAGATTCCCGAAACATTCGTCTACGAAACTCTCAGCCCCCTCTCTCTTTCCGTCGCCACCACCTCCCCACTTTCCGACCACCTAGAATCCGAACCATACTCCGTTTTCCGCAACGAAATCTCCCTCTCCACGCTCCAATCCGCTTCTCCCGATTCCGCCGCCCCCGATTTCTTCTCCCTCGACGTCGCCGCCGAAGCTTCCGGCCGAGATTCCCTTCCCGCGCCGGTTGCGGCGGTGGCCGAGCCGAAGACGCCGGCTCTCGCGCCCGAGCTGAAGCTTGAGAATGGTTGGTTTCGCGGGAATTGCAAATTCAAGAGCCCCATGCTTCAGCTCCATAAAGGTACTGAACTGAAATTGCTTACTTGAGAGAACTTTTGAAAAAAAATTAAAAAAGCGATTTTTCTTTACAAATTACGTAAATCCAAACACGTACTTAGGTGTCTAGTTATTTGATGATCAGTTGGTGCATGTATATTTAGCAGAAATCGTTTAGGGCAAAATAGAATGAAGTTTTATCACGATAGATGGTTTTGTAATTTGTGCAGTGATGCTTGGTATGCAGAGATAGTGGATTTTTGCGAATTTTTGTCCCCGACTCCGGAAGAGAAAGCTTCACGCGACATGGCAATAGAATCTGTGTTTGAAGTTATAAAACATATATGGCCTCACTGCCAGGTTATCATTTAGTTATTGCATCCCTTTTGTTTTGTTCTTGTAGAATTTTAAGTTTCAGTTAAGGTTATGTTTTTATTGCTTTCAGGTAGAACTCTTTGGGTCTTTCAGGACAGGGCTGTATCTTCCAACTAGTGATATCGACGTAAGTCTTATTGCTATCGTTGTACTAAACCTTGTGAACCAGTTTGCATGCGGTTAGTTGATACATTATTATCAAATTTCTAAGCGTAGTGCTTCATCAAACCCTTTAACTGCAGGTTGTGATTCTGAGATCAGGCTTGCCAAATCCGCAGATTGGCTTGAATGCACTTTCTAGAGCATTCTCACAAAGGGGCATGGCAAAAAAGATACAGGTCTGGTCAGATTACTTAAATATCAGTATTTTCATTGCCAAGTAAAAATAATCAATATTGTCAAAATTTTAAGTAGCTGATGTTTTGCTTGTGAATTCTCTGCAGGTCATTGGAAAGGCTCGTGTGCCAATTATTAAATTTGTTGAAAAGAGAAGTGGTGTTGCATTTGATATAAGGTTCAACATTCTCTTCTTGGATTTTGGGTCATAAAAATTTGTGGCACTAGATTTTTTTTTTGTTAATTTTCTTTTTCTTTTTCTTCTTGATTGTTATATGCTTATGTGAATTTGTAATGTTCATATGTCATCATTTAGTATGTTTTAGTTTACTGGTCAGTTTATTGTATATGATGCTGAATGAGTTGTTTAACTTGCTCGTCTTTGCATTTGTTATTTTTGTTGAATTTTTATTATGGTTTTTCTTATTTGCATAAAATAACTTCTAAGCTCTAATTAAAACTACTGGAGAAGATATGATGGTTTCTATTGCTTACAGATTGGGGAATGGGGGGAATTCGTATGCTATTTATGCCATGGGAATTTTGCTTTGACATGATATATGGGTGCTATATGAAGTCATCTTGTGCCTCTGGTAGATTCATCTATCTCTATCATGTATCTAAAGTCTGCATAAATCGCCATGTGTTATTTGCATTTGCATTTCCATAAGGAGGCTCTTTTTTGTTTTCCTTCCTTCATGCATTTATTTTTCTTAACAAGGAATTGCTAAGATACCTATAGGGCATAGCCTATAGCACACAACCACACTATTACTTATCTTACCATAAAATGTAATGTTACCAGTTACTACTAACTGTGACAACTGACAAGTCACAACTAGATTATTCTGAATATGGGTGCTTTGTTAGTTGTGTAGATGCATGGCTGTCACCTAGTCTTTATTTTGGATTATCATGTTGCTCAATATTGTGTAGAAGGACAATTAAAACCTATTTCAGTATTAAGTTTTTGTCAATATCATTAATCCATTGACGAATTATACTGTGTTTCAGTTTTGACATAGACAATGGACCCAAAGCTGCTGAGTATATTCAGGTTTGTTTTATTATTTTCCACTACATGGTTTCAAGAAGCATTTTCTAATTTTGATTCTAGGTTCTATGTTGTGAGTATTTAAATTTATAATCCATGTATAGTATGCAATATATTATTTGACCAATGCATTGTGTTCAAATAAAAAAGAGATTAGGCTTTATTGAAATTCTCCTTATTAATTAGAAAAGTAAGAAAATAATTGTATAAAATTCTTATTAAGGATTTATATGCGCTTTAAGCTATATTGTGAACCTTGTTATATTGATTGAGCTGATAATCTAAGGTACTATAATTACATAAACAAATACAACATCGTGGAAATAATACCACTACTACATTGTTTTCCTTTGGTGTAGGATCAAATTACTAACTTGTATATGGTACTTGACTTGTATAGTAAGTTGTTTTGCTTGATTAGATCATTCTAATTTTGAAATCTTTGCATTCAATATTGTATTATTTTGAGTTTTCAAATCTGGAATGTGAGTCCTTGTGGCTAATTCCTGTTTTTGTTTTGCATTACTGTTAAAATATCCATGATGCCTTCCACGGTAAAACTCCAATGAGAAGACTTGCAAAAGGAGCCCTTCAAAAGACTTAAACATTTCAAAACTCCACCTGCCCCCAACCCCCCCTCCCCCAAAAAAAAGGAAAGAAAGAAAATGAAACAACAGCAAATATTCAGCTTCTCTGAAGGCTGATTATTCTGTGTTGGATCAAACATTATGTATATTCTTGTTCATGGTTGAATTGTTGAACTTGCAGGAAGCAGTAGCTAAGTGGCCACCACTACGGCCATTGTGTTTGATTTTGAAAGTATTCACCTGCCCCCAACCCCCCAAAAAAATGAAAGAAAGAAAATGAAACAACAGCAAATATTCAGCTTCTTTGAAGGCTGATTATTTTGTGGTGGATTAAACATTATGTATATTCTTGTTCATGGATGAATTATTGAACTTGCAGGAAGCAGTAGCTAAGTGGCCGCCATTACGGCCATTGTGTTTGATTTTGAAAGTATTTTTGCAACAAAGAGAACTAAATGAGGTACGAGTTTTTCTTAAATATGCTATATTTTCTTATAGTGTAATGATCTGGATCCCAGTCTGCCTAATTGAAGATTCTTATAAAGTATGCAGGTATATTCTGGTGGGATTGGTTCTTATGCCCTCCTTGCCATGCTGATGGCAATGTTGCGGGTCAGTGATTCTTAAATATGCTTTCAAAGTTCACTTTGGTTATGGTTTGCTCATTGGTGTTCACCATACAGCTGCCTTATTCAACATATGATCCACATCTAGATCAACAAAAATAAATCATGAAATTCACTTTTTTCTTTCTAATGTATTGTAAATCTTTAGCCTTGCATAAAACTCAACATTTCTTTTTGCAATGACATGCTTTAATTTTGTGACGATTATATGCTTCAGAATCTCCGTGAGAGTCAAGCTTCTGCAGAACACAACTTGGGGGTCCTTTTGGTGCGTATCTTCTGATTAACAGTTTTGCATATTTGTTTCTTGGGTGTTAGGCGGTTAGAGGGGCCTTCTTCTATGATTGGCATGTTATTTTATTGTTATCTATTATTTCTAATATTTTATAAATAGAAACTTGTGCAATAATCCTATATTGCATGTCGTTGTTTGAAATATTTAAATTTCTCCTTTCTGGGATGTAAAGTAAGAAATATATCAAATTTTCCATTCTGATTTATATCGTGTTTTATTTTCACTTTTTTGGAAAATTAGGTGCATTTTTTTGATTTCTATGGACGCAAATTGAACACCTCAGATGTTGGTGTGTCTTGTAATGGGGCTGGCACCTTTTTCTTAAAGAGTAGTAAAGGGTAATGAAAAGGACTGTGGATATATTTTTGAAGAGATGTTATTTTTAATTATGCTGTATAATTGATCTTAAAGTTATTAATTTTTCTTCTTGTCATCTCTTAGGTTTTCAAACAAGGGGCGGCCGTTTCTTATTGGCATTGAGGATCCACAGGTTTTTCTTGTAGAACTGCCTTTTGCTTTTATAAATTTTAGATTTTCTATTTTGCCAATCACATAAAGTAAGAAAGTGAGCTTTTCATAAGATGGACTTTTCATCATTTTCCTTCAGCTTTTACATGCATTTGTCGGTAAAATTAAACTTATTTTCAACTTCCAGAATGATCATTGCTTTCTTTCTTTCTTTTTTCTCCTCTTTTTTTTTTCTGGGTGGGGTTGGGGATAAGATGGGTTGGATTCTCTCTGGTGCCCTGCTCTGTTTGTTTTAGTGGAGTCTCCACTTTTGATACAGAAACTGCAACTTTGTTGTATTCTTGAGCTTCTTTTGATCTCTTTTTTGTTTTCTATCTCTTTTTTTTCTCTTTATATCTTATAAAAAAATGTTTACATTCTTTCCTGCCCTTTGTCGCCTTTTGCTTGGTCCATCTATTTTTCAAAAGCTATGAATATTCTGAGTTACTATTTCCATTTCCAAAGCCATGATCCGTGCTTTTTTGGAGCAATTGCAGAATAATTTATGAAGTAGTAGTTTAAAATTGAAAATTGATGACGTTTGCCTATCAAAATGCTAATAAATATAATTTGGTAGTGGAGAACTGGTGATTATCTAAGCAGTTGTGTCTGTCTTCTCTATTTTCTGCAGTAAATGCCTTACAATTTTTTTTTATATAATTAAATGCCATACAAATATTTTCTAATATACAATTTTATGTAATATGAAGTGGATTGACATGTCTATTGTGTATCAAGACACATTATTATCATGGGTGTGGGTGATTGACTAGAATTTTTCTTCTGGCTGAATTAGGCACCAGACAATGACATTGGGAAGAACTCCTTTAATTATTTCCAGGTTTGTTTATTATCTTTCTTAGTAAATGATATTTATGATAGTATTTCTAGAAAATGTTCTCTTAAGGCTTAAAGTGTGGAGAAATAAATGCAAGAGTGTTTTACTTGCAAGGGTTGCATTGAGCTTCCTGTTTCTCTATCCTTGACTTTCGTGTTTTTTTTTCTGAGTTCATTAAGTGGTGTCATGTAAGGTTGTCTTTCGTGGAATTTGAAATACATTGATAGCATGGACAATTTGTCATTTTCTGGAGATCATGTTCGGGCATGTCATATTTCTGAAAGCTGTAATTTTGTGGAAGGAATTATTATAATCCTTGTGCAGGACCCCTTATATTATCTTGCTTTTCCTACTTCGATCCTAGGGTACCATAAGTAGACATATTTTCCTCTGCGGTGGCAGAAAACTAACTTCGTTCCGTCTTCCATATAAGTAGACATATTTTCCTCTGCGGTGGCAAAAAACTAACTTCGATTATTCATTGCACAATTATATATAAATTTTAGACGGATGCAAAGAATTGCTGGCCTGTTCTTGCTTCTAATTTTTGTTAATCCAGCTCATTGTCCCTTTTCCTATTGGTTTAGAAGGGATATCATTACCCTTTTCTTTTCCCCTCCTCTTACCCCTTTTCTTTTTAATGATAACATCATCATGTGTATTTTGTTATTTTTGTTGTTCATCTGTATGCAAGTGTGGGAGCACAATGACGTCGTTTGATCCATGTAGCCGATCCCACCTAGTGGGAAAAGGCTTGGTTGTTGTTGTTGTTGTATCTGTAATTGTATTTAATTTTTCGCAGATTAGGTCAGCTTTTGCCATGGCTTTCACAACTTTGACAAATCCCAAGACCATCCTGAGCTTAGGACCTAACAGGAGCATTCTTGGCACTATAATTAGACCAGACCCTGTCTTGCTGGAGCGCAAAGGGGGGTTGAACGGGGAGGTGACTTTTAATAGCTTGCTTCCTGGTGCTGGTGAGCCATTACAACAACAACATGGAGAGCAGGACATGTTGTGCAATTGGCAGTTAGATTATGAAGAAGAGCCACTACCACGAGGAATAGATGCTAGTGCGGAGCCTAGCACACGCTCTTCAACAAAGAAGAGGAAATCTGCATCTAAGGAGAAGTCCAGTAAGAAGCTAAAGGAAAATGGGGACTATCGGATGGTCAGGAATGAGGAGCATGACTCGAGGAAAGAGAACGGTATGAAGAAAAATAGGAGAAAACCATGGTGACAACAGTTACATTTGTTAGGCCAGAGGCCAGTTGGTGGCTTGGTGGAATGGTGTGAGCTTTTTGCTTGCCCACTGAGTTGTGCCTTTAATATATTGGAATCACATCCATGATTTGTTAAATTTCTTTATACATTGATTTTATAGTTGTCGTATGTCCAATTTTGTTAGAGAAGCTACTAACACTGGAAACATAGAACCAATGTGGGGAAGAAGAAAAAAAAAAGGCGAGTGAAAGAAAACGAGAGTATGTTTTATTGTCGCAACATGAATGCAATTTAGCTGATTTTGATAGTTTCCTGTTTTATATTGTCTATATTCTCCTACAACCCAATTGTTGATCATCCGTTAAATTTTGACTTAATTATAATAAAAACTGAATGTATCATAGTATGTTTGGATTAGAGTTTATAAATTTAAGTTTAAGTTAATTGAGTTTTGTAAATTTAAGTTTTGTTAAAAGTAGGTTTGAAGTAACATGATTTATGATTGTGAATTTTTATTTTAAAAGTGAATTTGATAAAATGAATATTAGAGATAATTTTTCATCGCACGAAATTGTAACCCAAAGGCAATTGGGGTTTTGAGACAAAATTTGGATTGAAACATTGTAAACGAAATTTTACCTAAACAAAGTTTGCACATCATTTGAGAAAGACACACACGATTAGCTCTGTAAACGGCAAACTAAACACATGCTTATCTTTTATCAGATTGACCATTACTGCAAAAGGAAAGTTACATTTCTTAAATTCAATGTAATTCGCTAAGTTACATTTCTTAAATTCAATGTAATTCGCTATCTGATCCGTAATTAATGCAAGTTTCTCAGGGAAAGATAACATGTCGTTTGTAATGTTTTACCATAATGCACAAGTTATTCGTGAATGCTAACCGCAAATTATAAGTTGAGTCAAAAGGTTGGGAATTATGTATTATTCAATCGCTGCTGAACAACATTCACGTTTGTCAAAGCAAAGTCTCGCAATAAAATCTATTAATTTTTAATTTATTTAATTCATATATATTAAAATTAATTTAATTCATCTAATTAAAATAATATATTTTATTAGATTAGATCTAATGAATTAAATTTAATTATAGATAGTTAATAATTTAATCAAAATATGTATTGAATATCTAATAGATATCTAATTAAAAATTAATCAATGAATATTCAATATATTGTGTTTTTTTAGAGAGAAAACATATTTTAAAGAAAGAATAAAATTTGTTAGAAAAAAAATATTTTTTTAAATGAGTGGTTTGAATATCTATCTATCTAATCCATTAAAATGGATTAATGAATGAATTGAATATTTATCCATTAAATTAGGTCATAGATGGATTGGATAATATTAAATATTTTGTAATAGATCTTAAATAGATTAATAGTTTATTTTAAATTCATTCATTACGATCTGATTTAAAATCAAACTAATTCATCCATTTGACCACCTTTGTGTCAATTCCTGCTGATCCAAAAAAAATGGTAATAAAACACTAATATAGAATAAATTGGATTTGCAATCCGCGGATAAGAGGTAAACCTCAGTATCTAGAAGTTGTGTTTATAGTAGTAATATATGAACCATCTGCATTATATTCAGTAGGTGAGGTTTTACTTTTAAATTAAAAAAATGTTTGGCAATTCACATGGAACTACTTCATCTAACATGTGTAGTGTAATGCAAGAGTTTCTTATTGGGAAAGAAGCAGAATAAAACGTAAACAAAAAGTCAGAAATGCTGGACCCCAGACCAAAACACAGTCTTCTGAATTCGTAACAAGGAGTGAAAAATGAAAAAGGAGAAGAAAAAGTAGAGGAAGGGACAAGTGAAAAGCATGAAATCAAATTCGGCTAAAGTTGAAAAAGATCTCAGTTAACTTAGGTAAAGTGCCAATTCAAAAAGTGAACCTATAATACTCCAACAACCACTCGAGGTTCTCATGGTTGGTGTTTTGATACTACTAGCTACTCAGAGCATGACAAATACACTGATCATTTTTGGGCTTCTTCTTGGCTTTCAATGAAATGATGAAACCAAACCAAATATGACCAATAAGTATTCATAGCTCAGGTTCCTTACCCATCAATTAAGTCTTCGACTTGCTCATAATTATATGATTCAATTTGAACACACCACTTCTTCACATGCACCTATATAAACGCTATTGGTCGGTAGTTTCACTCTCTCTCTCATGTTTCACATCTAATTCGTCAACCTTTAGAACAGCATGATAATACATATTGGAAAGTACCAAAAGCTATTACCTTATATACCATTTGTGAATGCAATGCTTTATAAGGAAACTTCCTGACCAGGTAAGTAAAGGTGTTGAGTTCACACATAGTTGATAACAAATTAAAGGACACAACCAGAGTTGTCATTGGAAACAAAAGTACATTATATATAGTATATATGTTTAAGGAGCATTACAAATAATAGCAAAAAAAAAAAAAAGAATTAAGCAGGAGGTGGTTGCGTGACCAAGTGAACCTCCGTTTTGAAGAGAAGAACGGAAAACGAGTCAATGGAGAAGTAGACGAACCCGCCACCGGTGTGACTCACAAACGACCCGAAACTCGTCCCTATGACGCAGTGCCACGCCGGTCCATACGCCGAGTCAAACTCCTGAAATTGAATGATAATAACTCATACATATTAATGGATAACTAAGATAACATCAATGCTATTTGGTACTGAGAGAATCACACGATTTTGATTATAAAAGATGAGTCTACAAACAATAGGGTGGTCAAAGTAAAATGTGGATAACTACTCACATCTTTCATCTATTACCAACATGCCACTTCACATTCGTGAAAATTTTACAAAATCTTTTTGTAAAAAGCAACATTTTCCTTAAGATAATTGTTCAGAGTCTAAAGGAGAAGAGAAGAAAAACAAAACAACAAAGAAAATAGATACCTTTTTGAGAGCTCTGGCTAAGTGAGTGTTTGTGGGCTTTTGGGAAGGATCATTGGAGATGAGTGATCTGGTGTAGCGCAGAGCATGTTCCTGCATGTGGACAGGCATGTCAGATGATTTCAACCTCACGTTGAATCTGATAGCGAGTGCAGCCAATCTCGTGACTGATTCAGATGGGTTGGGATTGAGGCTGTGCATGGCCTTCTTCTCTTTGGAGCCATGCCTCATCAGCTTTGGTTCTTGTTCCTCCATGGTCATGGAAGATATATATTAGAGAAGAGTACTTTGCATTTGAGGTGGGTAGGAGTGGACAAGCCAAAGAAGGAGAACAAATAGTTGGTGCCTTGGTGGAATAATGGTGTTTGACATGGAAGTGATTATAATGTTGTGGACGATTGTGTTTAAGATAAATTTATCTTTAAAGTAAGGAGGTAAAAATATATTTATTATTAAATTTTATTTTAATAAATTAATATTATAATATATTTTAAATAAATTAAAAATAAATAAATTTTTACTTAATTATTTTAAAAATAAATTCATTTTAAATAAATTCTCTTTATTTGCTTGTATAACTAGAAAAAATTCTTGTTTTATATATATTAGGTTAATTATAATATTAAAAATATTATTAAAATAGAAGAATAATAATTCACACCGCAAAATAAATAGTACAAAACAAGATGTACCAAAGAAAGATAAAATAGAGAACAAGAATTATTACTTTTACTTCAACAACCCTTATCAATTTCTCATGATATGGTTAGGGTTTGAACTTTGACCAGCTGACTGTGCTGGATAGGACATGACAAAGAGGACAATGAGGATTTCATGCATTCAGTATAAGCAAATAAGCAAATAAGGTTAGGACTTTGTTGATAAGTGTTTTTAGGATATTTATTAAGAAAAATAAAAGAAATTTTTATGAAAATAAAATAAATAATATTTTTTTAATTTTTAATACATTATATACTTTATTTTCATAAAAAAATTATATTTTTGTTACCTTAACAGCAGATCCCATAACGTTAATATGAATTTGGATGATAGTCGGAAGTGACGGGTTGGTGAGAGAGTGTTTAGCACGACCCTATGTGATTGGTGGTGAAAAACATTATTGTATGATTTTTTGGCAATTGGATTTGAATGCGTTTGGGATATAGGTTTGGAATACTGACACGAGGAAAAAAAAACTTCTTATATTCTTATATATATATATATATATATTTTATATTTTATCTACTATTATTTATTTTATATATTTTTATTATTATTTTCACTCAATTACATTCTTTAAAAAAATAAAAATATAAATAATCATACAACCTTTGCACGTTCAAAAAAAAAAAGTGTATAACAAACATTTGTCGAAAAAAAAACATGGGAATGGTTTGACAGTAGCACGAAATGGAAGCGATATCAGGTTGACCGAACCTGAGGGTTAGGTGAGTTACCGACTGAGTTGCCTGCCGGTGAATGGTAATGAAATGTCAGTAATTGCAGCCTACCCTGAGTTTTTCCGTTACAACGAAAATTCTAACATCAACTTCTAAAAAAGAGATTTGTGGATTTTTGAGTAATTAATTTAGTGTTAAAATAAATTAACGATTCAAATTAAAATATAAATATTATTAATAATATTTAAATTTATATAAAAGTTTAATTAAATTATTTTTTTATATGAATAATTATATATATAAAAATTTTATAAATTTTAACTTATACTTTTTTTTATATTTTATATTTATATATAAATATTTTCAAATTAAAAAAAAATCTATCTATAAATCCAAACATGTTAGTTTGGATTGAGGATTAAGATGAAGGGCATAGATTTTTTACTAGAAACCGGGTGAATAGGTAAACATATCAGAAGTTTTCCTTTTGGAAAATGGTACCTGAAAAATTCGTTATCCTCTTTGAGTTGGAGACTCACTCTGGACAACCTCCTCTCCCCAGATCGAGTAATGAGTGGTAAAAGATGGATAGATTATTTTTCTATTCAATGGTTTTTTGTATATTATTGAGTTGTATTTAACCGATGGGTGTTGAAAGTACAATAATTGGTTGCTATTCACTTAATAAGTTTCAGGAACCTCTTTCTCAGCAAGACCCAATTTTGGGTTATCACAGAGGTAGCTGAGGGTCAACTCTTCCAACCCAAAACTCCCAACCTTTGTGGGTATTGATTGAAACTCGTCAACACCTATCTCTAAATCTTTGAGAAAATCAATACCCGTCTCTTGATAACTCGATTTTGTCTTTTTTGGGTTTTCCTTGCCATGCCAAAAAATGTGCTGCTGTGACACCTTGCTCCTTGAGTTCTCTCCCTCAAAGTCAAGAGAAAGAGAGAGAGAGAGAAGCTTGACAAAAGGAAAAGACAGAGACCACAAAAACGAACACCAAAACTGGTAATACATACACAAACAAGGATAATTCCGAAAATAAGCAAGAATCATCTAACTCTCCCTCACCAGCATCTAATTCAGATGCAAAAAAATATCTTACACCTCTCTTATACTGTACATACCCTTGGTGATTGAAAGAAAAAAAATATATAATAAATAATATTAATTAATATGTAAAAGGAATATACATACTATTTATAATAAGAATATTAAAGTTGAATTTAGATTTGGATTTTCATATTTCTGCTCGAAAAACGACATGATTGAGGTTTGGGTTAAATGACTTAAATGGAAAAAAAAATTCTAGAAGGACTATTTTGCAGAAACAACATTATGACTTGTTTTTATAAAAAAATTACCTACTACCACCGGTTTTTAATTTAAAAGGGTTCATCGATGGACCAACATTCAGAGTGTCCACCATAAACGACACTTTGAAGGGAGAAATAACCAACAAGTTTAAGTTTATCAATAGATTTTATTTTATAGTATTTATATATAAATTTAGATGTATATAAAAATTATTAATTAAAATATTTAAATTTTTTATATTTACAATTATTTATAAAAAAGAAAAAATAGTGATTTAACTAGATTTCTTTATAAATATAAATATTATTAGTTAAAATTTGTAAAAATTTAATTTTTAATCTAAATTATTAATTTATTTGCCCAAAATCAATGATAGATACATGGACCTCTTTTTAAGAAATTCATATTAGAATTTTTTCCTTGAATGAGGTCATGAGTTAGAAGGAGTGTTCTAAAGTGGATTTAAATGGTACATGTGATAGATACGTATATAGTCATTTTCTCCTTGAGCAGTAGCTGAGCGTATTACATAGGGGGTGAATAGCTGCAAAAGGACTCCAATGCTCAAGTCAGGCAGTGTACAAGTAGGCTTATGAGTTTAGATTAAGGGTTACCTCATTAAGATGACTTAACCTTGTATTTATAGAGCGTATACAGAATCCTAATGGGATCCTTACTGAATGCAGATAATTTAGGATTAGTATCCTGATAAATATCACATTTCCATTATTATTGGGTATATCCTAGTAAATCCGAGATTAAGATACATAAAGTATTTAACCATCAAGGATAATTATGAGTCCTATAATATCGTAAGTTGATGATTGGCAGTTCCGGATATTTAGGGATTTATCCTCTGCATGAATATATCAATCATGATATCATGACCCAATACCGCATGGCGTGCTGTCTTTTGAGGTCCGGACTACCTTATGAATCCTCTGTTATGCCAGCCTACGGGGAATCCAGCCGTGTGCATGCCGGGTTGATCCCATGGAGCGAGATACCGAATCACGGTCCAGAACAGTTGCCCCCAACTTGGCACTTGACAGGACAGACAAAGGTCAAGTTTCAAACGGATCAACCGCCATATAGCTGACACGGTAGTCCGATGTATAGGTGTTAGATCCCGGGTGAATACCAGTGTCCACGACCCACTCTGATATGATTAAAGATCACTGCCCCCAAGTAAGAGTACTATGGATTTTTCGAGATATCTTCAACGCAAATTTTGAACGCGCTCTCTGAATCAGCTGGTGGTAACAGTCTGAGATTCTCTGGAAACTGACACTTGGACTTTATTGGGAATTAGTGATCCTTTGAAAAGAATGTCATTTTCATACGGATTTTCTCAACTGCTCCCTATCTTTGTGACCAATCAGAGATTTGAAGCATTTATTTTAGCTGACTTCACGAGGTCAGGTCACCTTTTACAAGACCAATCAGAATCCCTCACGCGCCCTATAAGTAGAGAATGCTTCTTCGTGAGCTAGCATTCCCTTCCTTCGCATTCCTTCATATTCTCATGTAAAAATGGTTTCTTTCAAGAGAATGAGAGTAGCTTTTCCTTCATTTTTCATGCTTGTGAAGAGAACTTCATCTTCTACAGAGATTATACTCTGATTTTTTTCAAAGTTCTTGAAGATGTTTGATTTTCTGGCAATGTTTTTGCCTTTTGATGGGAGCCTTTCTTTCTTGGCATAAAACTGGGTTGCTATGCATTTAGGAAGTCGGGAGCCTTTCTATCCCGGCGTACATGGGAGTGTCTAACCCAGCTCACTCGCGTGGAGTGACGCGCCCATGGTCCAGTGCATAGCAAACCTGCAGAATGCTTTGACCAACCTCTTTACCCTTCTCTAAGGGATTCCCAGTGCTTGACCTGGTTGACATGGTGGAGAATCGTCCTTTTTAGGAGGAAAAACCCTCTGGGAACAACTTAGAACGGTCTGCTTTCTTGGACTTGCTTTCAAGGATGCACTGGGTATCCTCTTCTACTGTCATATGCTAAGAAGGTAGGGGAGAATAAGTTGTCAGAGTGATTCTATTTTGGGAGTGGCTTTAGTCTGTTCCGGGGTGGAAAGACTATCGAAGCAGCTCCGCAATGGCGCAACTTGGAATGGTTGAGCCCGGTGGAATATCCTCTTGTATGAAAAGTCGTGCACTGTCCAACAAAGGAGAAGGTATCTCGGTCTTTATTTTCACCGTGGAAGAGGCAATACCGAAGACTTTGACATCGGTCTCGAGTGCGTGATTCCAATTTTCCAATGTTCTTCAAAGTCAATCCACTTTTTCAAGAGACCGAGGGTTTGGAGATGTGGACGTGGCATGATTCAGGCTGCTGGAGATGTTTGCTCTTTTTCTCAGGCTGCTTTCTTATATTCCATGTCTCAATATTTTCTTTTTCCTCTTTTTCAGATGTATGACGATGTATGGAATGAAAGTGATTCAATAAATATTTTATATTCTGTATTCGTTCTGTATTTTCCCGTTCTTCCACCAAGATAATACCTCTGGGATAAGTCTAATGCTTATTCTGGCATAATACTGTGATAATATTACTGGAATAGATCCAGCGCTTACTCTGGCACAATACCATAGCAATTGCGTCTCGGCATACATTCGTAGTCCGTACTATCAATCAAATGGACACAGTAGTTTGAAGCCGGGATTCATTAAAAAAGTTTGGGCTCTTCTTTTAACATTTGTATGACGCTTTGAGTTGCTACGCAATCGTTTTTTCAATTGCTATTACAGCTGTAAGAGCCACGTGGTGCGATTTTATCGGAGGGACGTGCCTAGAGCTCTGCGCGCCATGATGAGCACCTTTTGAATTTATGATGGAGAGGATAGAAATGTCTCTTAATCGTTCAACCCTTTATAAATAAGAGTCGAGGGTTCGTATTCCTCACCTTACTATTTTTGACTAACTTTACTGAGAACACCGTGTGGCAAAAGCTTTGGCTTTTTTGGGTACATTCCAGCCGTTCCCAGCTTCTATATTGTTCAAGCGCTCTTTGTCTTTATACAGTAAGTAGCTCTCTTTCAATCCTGCTGTCATTTTCGTTTTCAGAATGCTCATTGTTTTTGAAAAGTAGAGTAGTAGTGCATTTCTACTCTTGCTTTTCGTTAAATAGATTGTAGTGGTTTTTGAACTTCATATAAACTTTGTCGCCTCCCTGGAACACCATCTCCGCCATGCCACGCACGACGGAGGAGTTCCTATAGAAACTTGATTTCTGGTGGGATAGGAGGTTGGTAGGGGGGTTGAATTATTTTGTTCTCCCTTTTGTGTCTGAATCCATGGCATTATTGATTCTGACAGTTACTTACCGACTTCTTTGGATGTTCTCAGGATTTCCATGGCCAGAGAAAAAAAGGCTAGAGTCTAGTCGCCACTCCATGACATCCGTGATCTGGCAGAGGATGAGCTAATTCGAATTCAGCGAGGTCCCAGGTTGGTATATCCATGGGTGGTAAACGACGTATGGAATCGTCAGTCCAAGTTTTCAAGCGAAGTCGTACTCCAAGAATCGTTATTTGTCTTGGAGTTGACCGTGAACAAAGCTCGAGATAACGAATTCCAAGTCGTTTGTCCGGACTGGAATGAAAGGATGTGTTCCTGCCGAGAAGCTGGTTCGCACTTTATGTTCCTGTACGAGCCCTTTTTTCTCAAGCTGGGGCTTCGAATGCCGTTTTTCGACTTCCAAATGACCATCCTCCAAACTCTACACGTGGCCCCATCCCAGATCCATCCTAATGGCTGGGGTTACATCATCTCTTTCGAGAGATTTTACCGATTAATGAGTCTCAAGTGCTCAGTTAATATATTTTTTTATTTTAATACTCGAATAAACACTCAGGGGACGGTAAAGCAAATTAGTAGCTTGTCATCCGGTCTCGACTTGGTCGTAAATCCTTTGATGTTTTCGAAGAAAGCTTTAAAGGATTCAAGACTGTATTTTTCAAAGTTAAGGCTGCAGAGGGATGTCAACCATTCTTCCTCAAATCTGACAGGGAGCCACAATTTTTGCTTTACTGGATGCAAGACTACTGGGGTGTTCCGCTCAGTTTAATTGAAAAAGAAGAGGGGGATCTTGACCCCGAGGAGCTCAGGTCTGTCAGATTCATAGCCCGATATGCTGAGCAACATGGGAACATCAATATTAGAGATGTTCTCTATATCCCTGGTGATGACCTTCTCTATGCTTTATTAGGTAGGAATTATGATGTTATTACCCGTAGTGCCCCTAGGCGTTTGCACTTTATCATCATGCATCAATATTTTGTGATGTACTGACTGTGTACTTGTTTTTATTTTGTTTCCAGTTAGCAACATGACTTCTGGGTCTTCCGTGGTCGCCCTGCATGCTGCAAGATCCCGGAGAAAGGGGACAAAATTCACGGCCTCTTCTTCCACTGCCGCCCCAGGGTCCTCCAGTCAGGGCGTTATTATCGGAGAAAAAAGTCAGCCAGGTTCCCCTACCCACAATCTTCAGGGGAGAAAAAGGCAAGCTGTCGAAGGACCTCTTGAACAAGATGGGAGGTCGTCGGAGGGTAATGATAAAGAAAGAGAAGACCTCTTGCCAATCATCACGGGGTGCTCCGAGGCCGGCCCCTTCATTGCTGGACGGATTTTGAGCAGCGAGGTCAGGCAGCATATTCCCGAACAAGGTCTGGCCCAAACCTTGGCTAGACTTCAAAGTCAAGCTCTCCGGGCGGCTATCGAAATCCATGCAATCGAAGAGACTATTGAGGATGCTGACAAAAGGGCATCGGAAGAGCTGAAGACTCTGAAGAAGGCAAAGAAGGAAGTTGGCCAGAAGTTGAGCGCGTCCCTAAAATTAAACGAGGATACTCGGGCAAGGGTCGTCGAACTAGAGAAGGCGTTGGCCGACTCTGAGTCCGCCAGGAAAACCGAGAAGCTCGAGGTCGACAAAACCATTGGTGTCCTAGAGGCCGAGATAGTTCAACTCAAAAAGGAAGTGGAGGAGATGAACACGATATCTGGAAAGATCGGGGGAGAGCAATTCCAGAATGTCGTGGCTCAAATCCAATACTTCAATCCTGTGGTTGCTCTTGTCTTGGAGGGTGTTACCCCGGATAAAATCTTCCAGAACGGCCAACTCGTCTTCGCAAAGGATCTCATCCCGGGTGCTCCTAGTGTTGCCCCGGAAGTTGCTCGAAAATTGAAGGGAGAAGAGACTAGCGTTTGAGCTCTTTTCCTTTCCCTTGTTTTTTGCCCCCTGCGTGGGGCTCTTTTTTTTTTTTTAAGGATAATTGCCCCATGATTGGGGGTTATAATTACTTTATTTCACTATTTATTCTCTTGGTTTTCATGGTCCGACTTGGGTCCAACGCCCATCTTCATAGTCGTTTTAATGGATTTAGAAGAATTTCTTCGTCATAGGAAAACCATGGTCCGGGATCCTACACTCGTATCATTGAGTGAATGACATTTCACTTGACTTAGGTACAAATAACGCCTTAGTCTGTAATCTAACGTTTATAACAATCAAACGTGAAATTTTAGACTTAAGCATAATAATACCTTAATCTATATTCCAGTGCTTATTATGAGAAGCATTTGGAATTACAGACATAGGTAAGAATAATACCTTGGTTCAGGGTACATTATGCGAAAACCCTTTTACCTTAGGTATAAACATTATTTAACCTTACTCGGGGTACCCTAATAACCATTTAGATTTTTGGGATCCCTTCTCGGCTTAGGTATAAAGAAGGAGTGTGTACATATGATTCGTACTGCCTTCTGTTTATTTGACCTTTTAACAGTCAATGCCGCATGTTGAACCAAATTTGATATCTAAATAACTCTATTTCATTGATGATATTAGGGGGACAAAAGTCCGTACAAAACATATTAATCGAAACTAGGACGGATCAAACATAATTCTACTAGAGGGCAAGGCCGCTGCGGGTATTTAGCTATAATATTTTCTTAGTTTATCCGCATTCTAATAATTTTTGACCGGGGTGCCAGATAACGTTTTCAGAGTATAAACTCCCTTACCTGTACTGGTGACGACACGGTAGGGGTCTTCCTAGTTAGGGGCTAATTTTTCTTGGGAGGCATTTTTCCCTCCTATATCGGCTCTCCTGAGCACTAGGTCCCCCAACTGGAGTTTTCTTGGGACCACTTTCTTATTGTACCTTGCCGCTGTCTTTTGTTTAAGGGCGACATCCCGTATGTGAGCCACATTTCTTCTTTCTTCGAGTAAGTCTAGGTCTTCTCTTATTAGACCAGGGTTGCTATCAGGTGAAAACTCTTGGTAACGCTAGCTTGGCTCTCCAATCTCTATCGGGATCATGGCTTTGCAGCCATAGGTCAATTTGAATGGAGATTCACCCGTGGTGGAATGGGGAGTAGTCCGGTACGCCTAGAGAACTTAATCAAGCTGCTCAACCCAGTTCCCCTTGGCTTTATCTAACCTCTTTTTTATGCCTCGCACGATGATCCTATTGGCGGCTTCGGCTTGTCCGTTTGTCCTGGGGTTCTCAACGGAGCTGCAATGGTGCTTTATTTTCAACTCAGTCAGTAGTTCTTCAAAACTTTTATCTTTAAACTGGGTGCCGTTATCTGTTACGATGGACTCCAGTATGCCTAACCTGGTGATAATGTGGCGTTAAGTAAACTTCTGGATTCGCGCTGAGGTAATAGTGACCAGGGGTTCGACCTTAATCCATTTGGTAAAATAATCTACTGCTATCACCAAGTACTTAAACTATCCTGGGGCCTGGGGGAACGGACCCAAAATATCCATACCCCATCTGTAAAAAGGCCATGGTACCGAGGTCATGAACACCTCTTCGGAGGGAGCCTGATAATGATCTGCATGGCATTGACATTTGTCACAAGTTCGAACATGCGTTTGAGAGTTAGCTTCCATTGTTGGCCAATAGTATCATGCCCTTAATACTTTTTGGGCTAGGGCTTTGCCTCCTAAATGGTGACCGCAGCTTCCTTCGTGAACTTCGGCTAGAGCGTATTCTGCTTCCTTTGGGGTTAAGCATTTTAGAAGAGGGGATGAGAAACCACAGCGGTATAGACGGTCATTGTAGATAGTGTACCTGACAGCGGTCTTTACCAATTTGGAGGTTTCTTTTGAGTTTGTCGGTATAGTTCCATGCTGCAAATAGCCTAGTATGGGGGTAATCCAAGATGATTGATAGTTCTCCACTTGGAGCATGTCATGATCCGTGATTGAGGGTTGGGGGAAAGTTTCTTGGATTATAGACCGGTTGTTACCAGGGCTCTTTGTATCGGCCAGCTTAGATAAAAGGTCTGCTCTGGAGTTCTGTTCTCTCGGAATGTGTTCTATCTTGACCTCCTTAAAGCCATTGAGGAGTTCCTGGACCTTAATCAAGTATTTCTACAGGAGAGGTTCCTTAGCTTGATATTCTCCTCGAATTTGGGAAGTTACCAGCTGGGAATCGCTGCAGAGCATGATCCGTGTTGCCTCCATATCTTTTGCCATAAGTAAACCAGCGATGCAGGCTTCATACTCGACCTGATTATTCGAGGTCAGGAATTCAAACTTCAAGGAATATTCCAAGGTTAGTCCCTCTGAATTCTCCAATATCACCCCGGCCCCGCTTCCCTTAGGATTCGATGACTCGTTGACGAAAATGATCCAAGAAGCTTCTTTAGGGTAGTCGTGGTTCGATGTGAGCTTTGCTATGAAGTCGGATAATGCTTGGGCTTTTATTGCAAGTTATAGTTCATATGTAATCCCAAACTCTGAGAGCTCGATCGACTATGCAATCATTCATCTTGCCAAATCTGGTTTATGTAACACTTGCCTGATAGGTTGATCTGTCCTTACCACTACTGGGTGGCATTGAACGTATTGTCGAAGTCTTCTTGCTGTAATAATGAGTGCAAAAGTGACTTTCTCTACCTTTTGGTATCGAAGCTCGGGGCCCTAAAGGGCCTTGCTTACAAAGTAGACCAACTTTTGTCCTTCTTCAATTTCCCAGATCAATACTGAGCTTACAGCCTCATCATGGACGGATAGATACAAGTAGAGTATCTTCTTGGTATCCGGCTTTGTCAAAATCAGAGGGGAGGACAGGAGATTTTTTAAGGATACAAAGGCATCTTCACATTCTGGGGTCCATTCAAAACTTTTTCCCTTCTTGAGCAGTTTGAACAGGGGGAGAGATTTGTAGGCGGCTTTGGCTAAAAATCTTGTGAGGGCCGCTATGCGCCCCATAAGCTGTTGTACTTCTTTGACATTTTGGGGGCTTCTCATGTTGAGAACGACCTAACATTTGTCAGGATTGGCTTTGATTCCTCGGTGAGTCAACATGGACCCCAAAAACTTTTCGGCCTGGACCTCGAAGGCACACTTCTCTGGATTCAACCTCATGTTGTACTTTCAGACTTGTGCGAATACTCCCTCGAGGTCTGTCGTGTGCGATCCACCTGTGGGGTTTTCACTATCATGTCATCTATATAGACTTCTAGCATCTTTTCCACTTGGTTTTCAAAAACCTTGTTCATCATCCTCTGGTAGGTGGCCCCTGCATTCTTTAGGACAAAAGACATGACCTTGTAGCAGTAGCTCATTCTATCAGTAATGAAGGCAATTTTATCCTCATCTCCAGTGTACATGGGAATGTGATTGTACCCGGAATATGCATCCATGAATGAAAGTCATCTGAATCCCGAGGAGCCATCCACTAGTTTGTCCACATTTGGGAGTGGGTATGGGTCCTTGGGGCAGGCTTTATTCAGACCAGTATAGTCTACGCACATTCTCCACTTCTCATTGGACTTCTTTACTAGAACCATGTTGGAGAGCCATGTGGTGTAGGAGATTTCTCTGATGAAGTTTCCATTTAGTAGCTCCTTGACCTTGTCTTCAACGACTTGCTGCCTCTCGGGTCTGACCTTTCTTTTCTTTTGAGCGACTGGCCTGGCGCCTTTTTTAATTGATAAACGGTGGCAAATAAAGGTGGGGTCAAGTCCGGGCATATCGAAGGACGTCCATGCGAAAAGTTCTCTGTTTTTTAACAAGAGCTCTGACAGTTGTTATTTTTCTTTTTCATCCAGATGAGCTCCGATCTTGGTAACCTGTTCTGGGTTGGTCTCGAGCTGGAGAGATTACAGTTCACCTTCGAGCTGGGGCCGAGTACCCCGAATTTCTTTCTAGACATCCAACTCGGTCATTAATATGTTAACCTGGTCAAGAGCCGAGATAGGAACAGCAGATCTCTCCTTCCAGAGTGCTTTACAAATTTTTAGGCTTTCATTGTAGCATTTTCTAGTGGTAAGTTGGTCACCTTTAACAGTGACGACGTCATTGTTCTTATTGAGGAACTTCTTCACGAGGTGGGTGGTAGACACCACGGTGCCAAGTGCATTGAGAGAAGGACAGCCCAGAATAATGTTATGAGCCGAAGGGCAGTCCACAATCAGGAACTTTACCTTAACTGTCCTGAAAAGTTTAGATGATTCGAGGGTTAGGTGGGTTTCGTAGTATCCGACCGGGGTGATTTTCTCACCGGTGAAACCCATCAATTCTCTGACATGGGGAGTCAAGTCTGATTGCGGAAGCTCTAGCTTCTGATAGAGATCTAGGAACATAATGTCTGCTGAGCTCCCTTGGTCGACAAAAATTCGGCAGACTTCAGCATTTGAGATTACCCCTAATATGACAAGTGGATCATCGTGATCTAGGATAATTCCACTGTAGTCTTCATCCGAGAAGGTGATAAAAAGCGTCTTTCTGCTTTCTGCTTGTGTCCTAGGTTCTGAGTGGGCCACGCTAAAAACGACAATTCGAAGAGCCTTCTTCTGAGCTCTATTGGAAGATCCTCCTCCGGCAAAGCCACTGGTGATGGTATGGATCATTCTATTGGGCTCGGAGCGATGGTCGTCGTTATCACTGGGGGGAGCGTCCTTAGTCCTATCCTGCCAATTGTTGTTATCTCAGCGAGGTGGAGTCCGAGATCTTCTCCTAGGACTTCTTGTTCTTCTTCTGTTTTGGGGGGATGAACTCCGACGTGGACTGCGTCTATTATTTCTACATCTATTGTCCCCCTCATTATTTTGTAAACGAAGGATATACTGCTGTAAGCGTTTAGCTTTGATTAGGAATTCGATGGTATCACATAACTGATAACATAGCCCTTAGCTTAGAATGATCTTTTAGTTTGTGTTTCTTGATAGGGGCAGTCTTCGGACATTCTGAAACTCTGTGTGCATCACTTCCCTCAGGATTATTTCCCGAGGTGTGTTCAAGGGGGTATAGTCGAAATAATTCCTCTGGGGCGGGCTACCTTTTGAGGGTCGTGACCTTGAGGAATTTTGGTTAGGCTTCTAGTGGGGTGGCTCGCCTTTGTCCCACCTCCTATGATCTTCTGTTGCCTCCTCCAGGTAGACATACTTCTTGGATCGCTTCTAGAAGTCGGTCAAATTCTCTAGTTTCTTTTTTGTCAAGGACTTAAAGAACTCAGAACCTACTCGAAGACCGCTTCTGACATAATGCAAGGCTATTCTGTCTTCAAAGTTTTCTACATTGATGTAGGCAGCTATGAACCGCCTGACATAATCTCGGAGGGTCTCGTCCTTTCCCTGGTGAATTTTGGCCAAGGATTTGATGGATTTAGGTTGTTCCTTGCTGGTGGTGTATTGCAGCAGAAAACGCTGTTTAAGATCCGACCAATCTACGATGGTCCCCCTTGGTTGGCTAGTAAACCACTTGAAGGCTCCATTTTTAAGGGAGAAGGGGAATGCTTGGCACATCAATTCTATGGATCTGCCATAGAAACATAAGGATTGTTCTAGGCATTTATGTATTCCTGGGGGTCCATGGTTCCGTCGTAAATTTTTAGGTTTGACAGAAACTTGAAGTTCCTAGGAACCCGAAACTTCATAAGTTGATCAGAGAAAGGTTGTTCCATTGTTCTGCGATTCTGGTTATTATTGCCAGTATTGGGAATTCCATTGCCGGCGTGAGCCCTCCTTTGACTGTTTTCCACGTCAGTCCGTTTGTCACGACGGTATGGCATGGGTTGATTTTCATGCATGGCGCGCTGCATGTCTTTCAACCTCCGGAATTGGTCATTTAGCAAGTCCATATGTTATTGCAACATGTCTTGAAATTGGTGTTGAGAAGCCCGAGATTGGTTTGTGCATTCGGAGCGGGATGCACAGTCATCAATCTCATTGTTTGGCATTCCTAGACACTGGTGCACCGGGATCCCACGTTCTTGATGACTCTGGTCACCTCTTTGGGCTGGGAATTCAAGTATTTCCCTGACAGAAATCCTACGTGATGGGTTAAGAGACTCCTCAGAGACAGAGGTAGAGTGCCTATCACGTCAGCTTCTTGATCCGGGTGCCTGATTTCTCACAGCGGAGGTTTGAGCCGCGGGTGGAGACGGTGGGAGTGGCAGACATTGCACATCAGGATCTTGCCTCTGGTTGACAGAGGTTTGTGTAGCGTCTCTTCTCAAATTTTGCTTCATGTTTACCATGATTGGGTGGGATTAGAAATTTAAGGTTTCTCATAGACGGCGCCAATGTTCTGAAGTAGATTCAGATAGTACCTGACTACCTGTGATAGATACGTATACGGTGGTTTCCTCCTTGAGCAGTAGCTAAGCGTATTACACAGGGGGTGGGTACTTGCAAAGGGACTCCAACTCTCAAGTCAGGCAGTGCACAAGTAGGCTTATAAGTTTAGATTAAGGGTTACCTCATTAAGATGACTTAGCTTTATATTTATATAGCGTATATAGAATCCTAATGGGGTCCTTACTGAATGCAGGTAATTTAGGATTAGTATTCTGATAAAGATCACCTTCCCATTATTATTGGGTATATCCCAGTAAATTCGGGATTAAGATACGAAAAGTATTTAATCATCAAGGATAATTATGAGTCCTATAATATCGTAAGTTGATGATCGACAGTTCCAGATATTTAGGGATTTATCCTCTATATGAATCTATCAATCATGATATCATGACCCAATACCGCTTGGCGTGCTATCTTCTGAGGTCCGGACTACCTTATGAATCCTCTATTATGCCAGCTTATGGGGAGTTCGGCCGTGTGCATGCCAAGTTAATCCCATGGAGCGAGATACCGGATCACGGTCCAGAACAATGAGCCTTCTATCATAGACCCAATATATTTGAGTTTATGGATGGACTATCTCTTTTTTTAATCTGACAATATCTATATGTAGATTTAGAATATATGAAAATTTTATCAAATTTATAATTTTTTTGTATGTACAATTATTCATATGAAGAAAAAGAGTGATCTAGCTAAATTTCTATACGAATTTGAGTGTTATTAGTTAAAATATGTCTTTTAATATGAGCCATTGATTTATTTTAACAATAAATCAATGACTCAAAAGTCATAATCCATCCATGGTCCTCTTTTTTAGAAGTCCATATTAGAATTTTCCTGAATTAGAAACCTTAGCTCCACTATTGTAACAGGAGGAGTCTATCATGGACTCAATAAGTTTGAGTCCATGGATGGATTCTTTATTTTTATTATTATTATTTAATAGTATTTATATGTAGATCTAAGTGTATGTAAAAATTATCAGTTAAAATCTGTAAATTTCTTATATTTATAGTTATTCATATGAAAAAAAAGTATAGTCTAACTAAATTTTTGTACGAATCTGAGTATTATTAATTAAAATGTCTTTTAATCTAAACCATTGATTTATTTTATCAATAAATCAATGGCTCAAAAGCCATGGTCCATCAATGAACCTCTTTTGTAAAGGTCTATATTAGAATTTTTCATTGTAACGGGTCGTTTTAACATGGACAATTGAGTCAATGGTCTATGCATGGTCATTCTTTTATGGATCATTAGATTCATAGAAACTAAAATCAACGGTTACAAGTGATTATTGGTTACCTATTAATCAGATAAATAATAAAAATGAGATATTTGAAAAGGACCCTTAATAAAACAGAAATTATTGTGACAACCCCCTTGCTGCAGAATAGGGTTAAGACGATAGTAAGCATTATCTCCTCTTCCTTCTCCATGGTAAAATGGATTTTGTTGCTAGTATGATTGAGAAAGCTATCATTTCAAATCCAACATATGTAGAAGCATACAATAACCCAGGTCTTTTTATCCTTTCTCTAATTATTTATTTGTTTGGTCATTGTGTTTAGTGAGTAACTATGAAAGCATTAGGCAACAACAATGAGCAATTCCTCTGTCGGAGCCTCATCAAAATCACGAGCAGCTTCTACACAACCACCAGAAACTTCATCCAAGCGCAAAAGAGGAGTTTTCCTTTAAGAATGTAAGAGAATTTTTCCTGATTTTTAATATTTTAGACTGGTTATCTTTATCTTTCTTCTTAGATTGCTATAGAGAAGCACATGATGTATGGCTTTGGAGATGATATTAATGTAATTGTTGTTCCATCCTTTTTTTTTTCTCATTTGTACACATAATTTCTTTTCTCGTGATTATGTTATTATTTAACTACATGTTGATTATTTTTTTAGATGTAAATTGTAAATATTATTGTTTGTTTTACACAATTTGTCTTAGGTTTATGAACTAATTTAGTTTATTGGGATATCTCAAGGCATCCGTTGGCATTATTGATGATTATTTTGAAGGCTATTATACAGAGGAAATGATAGAATCCCAGGTGTGGGTCAATTTTTGTCTTACAAAAGAAAACACCTTTATTTATCCTGATTCCTGAGTCACGATTGCATATCTATAATTGTGCATTGAGGGACTCTTAGTAATTCTCTGTGGCAGTCATAGAAGCTTTTAACTTGTCATCTAGACCAGCTTGCTTTTGAGGAATTAATGCGTGAAAAATTTCCCAAACTAGATTTGTATTTATCAGCTTTGCTCTTTAGTAATATTTTAATTGTCTCTATGAATCAGTTTGGATATTTTTTTTATTCTATTGATGCTTTTGGTGTAGTTAATCATCTGGATTACTTGGGAGTGCAGGTGGTTCTATTCCCTATGATTTTTTTTATCTTTGTAATTTAATATCATGGAATTGATGTCCCTGTGGAATTTTTGTCATCCAAGGGGATTTCCTTGCCAGATGGTTCTTACCAAGTTGGTTTGGTTGTGATTGCAGAAGTAAGGGATGGTAAACCAGTTAACAAAGATGTGATTGAGCATATTTAGGCTCTCGTGGCAAAAGAACATGGTGTCCATGTTGCTTCTGTCAAGTTTATCAAGCCTAGAACCATCATCAAAACAACATCAGGAAAAATCAAGAGATTTGAAAGTCTGAAACAGTATGTAGATGAAACACTGAACTTAGTACTACAACTTGTTTTGACAAAGAAAACATTGGTAAGGTCATTTACTACAGGAACATGCAGAAAAGGAAAAACACCCCCGCCCCAGCTAGTAAGAAGTGCACCACTACCTAGTCCAAGAATCAGTAACAAGAAAACTATTGAATTCTTGAAAAGGCTAATTTATAAGCAGTCTGGAATCCCAATCAGCAACATCTCAGTCATAGATAACATATTGTATTCAAGAATTAGTGTAGTTAAAGCAACTCAAAAACTCTCAGATTTCCTTGGAGTGCCAGTTGCTGCTATAGATGTTTTAATTACATCCTACATTCAAGAATTGGCTAACTTCTCAAAAAATCTTCTGTTGAAGTCTTAATCTCAACTTTTGATAAACTTCCTGTTGAGGAAGGCAGTTGGCCACTCAAGTTGTTACCTGACAAGTCCCTACAGCATAGCACATAATTTGTATAAATAATGTATGCAATAAGAACAGAGAAATATCAATTTGATTTAACACTATTTTCTTACATATTAATCAAGCCAGTAATTTGATGGAATATATTTAGGATTTGTTCATTTAAAAGGTTATTGCGTAATGATCTATGTGCAGCAAATTCTCTCTCAAAATGAAGAAACATATTATGGAAAAATATAACAAGTCAATATGCCATCATGAGATGCAGATTTCTAATGAACTCACAAGTTTGACAATTGACTTAATAAGGGGAAGCCATCTGGAATGCTTCCAGTTAACTAATTTCTTGTGAAGACAAAAATTTACACAAGTTGTGTATATTAAACAAATTAACTATTGATGTATTGTCAATAGTAAGGTAAAATATTTATGAAACATATTGTCAAATCTGATACTTATGTAATTTTCATCGTTATTGATTTTAGGGTGATGGTTGGGTTCAAATCCAGATTTCATCTCTTCTCATCCACTAGCATTTGAGGGCTGTGCAGATGGTATGAGAATCATTGTAAAAACAAAAAACAATTTTTGTATAAAAAAAATAATTAGTTTGACAGGAGTGTAACTATTGGTAGCATGGAGGGTGACAGCTAGCACCTGAAAATTTGGAAAGGCAAATTATACTTGAATCACATGGAGTGTATAAATGAGATAAGTACAATTTGGGGAAGGGGTGAGATAAATCATATATTTGGTAATTGAATTATTTTATAATACTGCATATACTCTATGTCATCACCTAACACATGCTATTTGAATGTCATTACTAGTGTGCAAGACGATGGTTTGATGACTCTAATGTTGACCATTTGGCTAACATGGGGAAGTATGTTTCGGCAATGGTTGTAGCCAGGGCTATAGTAACATATAGTAGGCAAGATAACCATCTATGGTTTGCTATAGTTTTAATCACTTCTGTGGTGGCCACAGTTTATCAATTTTACTAGGATTTTGTCAAGGACTGGGGGTTTCTTGATCCCAACTCCAAAAACCCATGGCTAAGGGATGATCTAATTCTAAAGAATATACTACATGTCTATTGTAAGTTCATTTTACCTCTTTCTGATCTGAACATTGCAATCATAAATTATTTTTTCTTAATCAGAAAGGGATATTGGATTTCAAGCAATAAATGTTGTCCTAAGATTGGCTTGGGTGGAGACTGTCATGCATCTTAAAGTGGGTCCTGTTCAAACAAAGCTACTAGACTTTTTGTTAGCTTCACTGGAGGTTATTCGACGAGGGTGGGACTGCAAAGACTTGGCTCAAAGCTTACTGAAGCTGAAGTGCAGCAGTTGGTGAATTTTAGGACAAAAACTAACTTATAAAAAAAAAGAAAAAATAATGATATGACTAGATTTCTTTGTGAATTTGAATATTATTAATTAAAATTTATAAAAATTTAACTTTTAATCTGAACTATTGATTTATTTGTCCAAAATCAATGATCCATCCATGGACCTTTTTTTAAGATATCCATATTAGATTTTTCTCCTTGAATGAGGTCATGAGTTAGAAGGAAGCTTCTATCATAGACCCAACATGTTTGAGTTTATGGATGGACTACCTCTTTTTTTTAATCTGACAATATCTATATGCAGATTTAGAGTATATGAAAAAATTATCAGTTGAAATTTATAAATTTTTTGTATGTACAGTTATTCGTATGAAGAAAAATAGTGATCTAGCTAAATCTCTATACGAATTTGAGTGTTATTAACTAAAATCTGTCTTTTAATATAAGTTATTGATTTATTTTAATAATAAATCAATGGCTCAAAAGTCATGATTCATCCATAGACCTCTTTTTTAGAAGTTCATATTAGAATTTTCCTGAGTTAGAAACGCCAGTACCACTATTGTAACAGGAGGAGTCTATCATGGACCTAATAAGTTTGAGTCCACGGATGGATTTTTTGTTTTTATTATTATTTAATAGTATTTATATGTAGATCTGAGTGTATGTAAAAATTATCAATTAAAATATGTAAGTTTCTTGTATTTATAATTATTCGTATGAAAAAGAATGGTCTAATTAAATTTCTATGCGAATTTGAGTGTTATTAATTAAAATATGTCTTTTTTATCAATAAATCAATGACTCAAAAGTCATGGTTCATCGATGAACCTCTTTTGTAGAGGTTTATATTAAATTTTCCATTGTAATTGGTAAAATTCTAATATGGATCTCTAAAAAAAAGGTCCATGGATGGACTATGGCTTTTGAGTCATTGATTTATTGTTAAAATAAATCAATGACTCAAATTAAAAGGTAAATTTTAACTAATAACACTCAGATTCACATAAAAATTTAATCAGATTATTTTTTTTCACACGAATAATTGTACATATAATAAACTTACAAATTTTAATTGATAATTTTTTTATATACTCTATATCTATATATAAATACTATTAAATTAAAAAAAAATATTTATAGACCCAAACATATTAAATCCATGATAAAAGCTTCCATCAATCCAACGACTTCAATTTAAGAGACCATCGATGGACCTCTTCTTCGGATACCATCTTAAATGCAGCTCTCATTCAAAGTCAAACTACTAAAGTTCGCATCCGAATTGTTCAGCGGGTGCTTCTTCAACAGCACCTGTTGCAGTATCTAGACTCTTTATTTTTTATTTAATGGTCAACATTAAAAATATTAATTTAATATTAAAATTATTTTAATATTAAAAAATAAATATTTACCATTAAATAAAAATTAAAAGACCCAAATACTGCAGCAGGATGCTACTGAACAGCATTATACTGGAGACAATCCGGATTCGTGAAATTCCCTTTTTTAAATAATTTGTTGCATGTCATAAGTAATTCTTATATAGCCACTTAAATTATTATTTTGCATATATAAACATATAGGGTTACAATACAATTGCTTCTAGAATAATGTTCTCTGCCTTGACTCTGCGTCTCACCGTCTCTGTTAGTCCCTTCTAATTCTAAAATCTAAACCAAACTTCAATGTCTACCTATCCAAATAACAAAACAAATTCTATTTTTTTTTAAATGTCTAATATATTCAACTATTCAAATATAAAAAATTTCTTAAAAAGAGAGAAAAATAATTGAAAAATCAGAAAAAAGTTTCATATCCCTTAATTAATAGTAACTTCTATCTTAATAGTTAGTTTTTTTTTTCAGTTATTAGTACATTTGAATAACCAGATGAGACTAAAGCCTGTCCAAATAAGTTGAGTTTGAATAAACTTACGAAATGTGTGGGTTAGATTAAAAAATTTTAAGCTTGAATTTTTTTTTACTTTGACTTGGCGTGATGTAATCTAGCTCTTATTAGATCAGCTCACTATCCTAAAATCTAAAGTCCCGTTATAGATTATCAATTGGGGTCACAAAGTATCAGTTGGTAGGGATACATACATGATTAGTCTCAAACTTTACTCAATCCCCTCTATCGTGGTGCACTCCACCACAAATTCAATTTTCAACCAACCACAAGACTATTTGGCAATTGGACAAACTTTCTAATTTGTTTGTTATTAGATTAAAACTAAGTTGTTCAAATTTATTTATTCTCATTTGATTTAAAATTTTAAATAATAAATTTATTGGATTAAATAAAAAAAAAGAGAGCTAATTGATTAGTGGCTTCACTCGTTCAAAGTAAGGTTAAACAAGAGTAACAAATGCTAACTTAAAATATGCCTACCCCGATTTGACTTAATCCAACATTTTAAATGAAATTAATGATGCTAATTTTTTAGCAATATAATTTTTTTAAATTTATCATATTTACTATCTCATATTTGCATTGGTTAGATTTTAATGTGTCATTTAGTATTATCACATACATCTATTTCACATTTACCTATAAAATAGAATCAAAATATTAGTGTAAAAAAATAAAGTAAGTTTAATCGAGTGAAAATATGTGCTGGTAGTATTAATCTAGAAAAAAATAAAAAAAAAAGCACCATATGATCATTTCCACCAATTTCAGATTCAGTGGCACCTCATCCACACATTCACCACACAACAAGAATATCCAAATAAATAAATAAAAGAAAAAATTCCCCAACTGTCTCTCACTTCATTCATCGGAACACTTCACTTCCTTCCACATTAGCTCTGGAGCTACGATCCTGTGCATCAATGGCCACCGTGCAACTCGAATCCCTCACCCTTTCTCGCTCCTCCACTCTCCCTACCGTCACCTTCTCACCTCTGATCACCGCCTCCTCCCTCTCCGGCCGTCGGAGCTCTGCCAAGTTTCCGCACTACACAGGCCTCAAACTCCGACCTGCCGCAGCGACTCGTTTTTCTGGCTCGCCGAATCACGCCGGCTCCAGAATCGCTCGTCGCAGTGCACATGTCGTGTGCGAGGCTCAAGATACTGCCGTTGATGGTTAGGTTTCAATTTCGTTGCAAAAAAAAAAATGTTGAATTTTTGTTTCAAAACTGGTGAGTTGTTGAAAATAATTGGGGGGGGGGACCCAATTAGCTCGTGTGGCCGTATCTGAATAAAAAATTTGAACTTTTTGGTTTTTGGGTTGGTTTGTTATTTAGGTTCTGTCTGAATTTTATGATCTTTTGGTGAATTATCCTAATTAGTGATGGGACTTAGTTTGTAAGTGTTGCCAAATTAGTTGAATGTGTCAGAATGATCCTAATTGTTTGAGCCTTGGAGGATTTAGATGAGTGAAGCTGAGAAAACAGCTGTTTAATTTGGTTTCTTTTTTTTTTCCTATGAATGAATTCTGACTTTTACTTGACACTTCATGAGTTCTAGATCTAGACTTCTAGTGCTTTGGTTGTTTCTCTCTCTCTCTCTCTTTTTTGGTTTCCTTTTCATCGGTGTGCAACTGTGCATAACTTGGCACATTTCTCCAATAGATATTTGTTTTTGTGGGGAAAGAAGGGGACAGCTAAAATAGTGTGAAAAATTTATCATATTTTGATTATATATCTGCTTACCTTGGTTTATTTATTATAAGTCTTTATTTATAGCCTTATTATATCTCTATTGACAACAGGACTAATTTTATTGTTAGTATATCATGCTTGTAGTCAAATTTAAAGTCACTCTGGCAGTCTATTTCATTTTCTACTGGCATTTCTCCCTTTGTTCCATAACCTCTTTTAATGTGGAAGCAAAATACAGGGTTAAGGATATGTCTACATCAATTTTAAATATTTTATGTATGCTTATATGCAACCCATTTCTCTACTAGTCTGGTCTGTATAGCAGAATCTACTGCCTTAAAAGTTGGGCTCCTTTTTCTCAATATTAGAAATGTCCCTTTTGATAGTGTTTCTTGAAGGGAACAGTTTGATTTTGGTTAGGTTCATTTATGCTTATTAGTTCTTCGGCGCTTTAGTTCATTGAACATCAAGCATAAGATATTGGTGCTAAGCATGGACAAATAGAAATAATGGAGTGCATATAGATTTGTTCAGATTAGATACCTAATCATGTTATGGAGGTTTTGGTTTAACTACGTGCCACTTAACGAGTGTACCCATTTTTTCTTTTAAAGAATGGGGAGTTGAATACCCTAATAGTCATGGGTAAAGGCTTTGTGGGACTAAACTCTGGATCAATGCCGGCTTTCAATCTCTAATATAGTTTTGGTTTTCACTCACCTTTGCACCCTGCTGATCTAAGGCCTGAGACTTTAGAATTTATACCTTGCATGCTGTGTAAGATTACTGTCCTTGCATAACCATAATCAACATGTATGATAAAGTAATTTTATTGGTTTGTATAGTAAATTGATCTATTTGATCAGAAGAGTTATATCAAGGGGGATGGAGGGATAGTGAAAAGGTTTGTGTGGAGTGCAATTGGATGGATGTATGAAATTCATGCCAAAATTGATGAAATGGAACTTCTTTATAATGAGGATGATCCTACCCTCATGGGGAAAGAGAAACAAAGAAGCTGTTATAGAGTTTTGAAGTTAGAACTCTTAGAAATAGGAGAAATTGAATGTCAAATGTATGGTCCAATTCCAATCTTCAGAGAAGCTCCTTTTCTTGTATTTTTCTCAGGGTAGGGGAGATTTTAGCTATTACATTCCTTTTTAACTTTCATCTTTTGCATGTTATAGCAATGATATGGTGTTAGGCTTCACCAATATTTAGAGAATTGTAAAGGGAAGAAGTTTTTAGTCATTAAAAGTGATATAGCCTTCTCCAGTCTGAAATTGTGATGAACTATTCTATCAATACAATGAGCTATTGAAGAATATAATCCTGAAAAGGACTAAATGATAAAAGATAGTCTATGTGGATGGTTCCTCTATTAGTTTTTGGGTTAAAGCTTTCTGCCACTATAGTAGTGGTGATTGTGGTGCCAATATAAGTCTTAAATCTTAATGGTTTAAATCAATCTATTGAGTTTTGAACTATTCAGGATTGATGGAGCGCCAATACTATAGTTTTTATTGGTATGATGCGTTTGCAGTGACTCTGTCATGCCCATGACCTATACCTCATTGTGTATTTCCTTTGCATTCTTTCAACGAGCTTAGTAAAAAGGGGTAGTTTTTGGCTGTGTTATATCTAGACGTGCAGCGGAAAAAAGAAGAAATTATAACACTAAGATTTTTTATTTTAAATAATCAAATACAAACATGGACTGTTTATTTGTAGTAGTATTTTGTATTTTGCTTGTTTGTGCTTCATTTTTCTGGTATGCATGTTTTCCTGTTCAGCATTGTTCATCATTGTAATCAAAGTGATGTATGTGAATCCTAATTATCTTTTTTCTTTACGTTTCCAGAGATTTGGTTCTTGTTTGAGAGAAATACTTATGGAAGTTAAATATTGTGTATTGTTGGATATTGCAGTGGCTCCTATAACTGATGCAAATTGGCAATCACTTGTCCTTGATTCTGAAACTGCTGTTTTGGTTGAATTCTGGGCCCCATGGTGTGGTCCCTGCCGTATGATCCATCCGATAATTGATGAGCTAGCAAAGGAATATGCTGGGAAGCTTAAGTGTTACAAACTCAACACTGATGAGAGCCCTTCAACTGCTACTCGTTATGGGATTCGAAGTATCCCAACTGTCATTATCTTCAAGAATGGTGAGAAGAAAGATGCAGTTATTGGTGCTGTACCCAAGACAACATTAACCACAAGCATAGAGAAATTCTTGTGAGGTGGTAAGCAAAGAAGGCTTCAGCTGGAAGTAAAGCTATTTTTCCCATTAGCTTCCTCTCATCTAAGCCAATGTCTCAAGTTTGGATAATTTGCTTTCTTAAATAATCATTTATGGTCCTGTATAGTTATGGGATGCAACATGTTTTCTGTTTTTTTAGATAATTATTATAGTTACCAATATGCTACGTAAATTTGCCATCCAATTAGCACATGTTTTCAAATCTATTTTACATTTTCGGCTTCTGTTTCTTTTCACCTTTCACTTAACATTGTTGACCTGTGGGCATATGGGTCTAAAACAAATTAGATAACTAAACTAAAAAAATTGTTGGGTCTCATGGATATAAAGTGGTTTGTCGTTGTACCCAAAAAAATGAGAAAAGGTGGTTTATCGAGTTCTGTAACAATATTTCTCAAGATTGTTATTTTCTGGTTACAAGAATGACCTTGTTCATCTTCAAATTCTTTTTGTTATGCATAAACTTCTGTCCCTCTGTCTCTTTGTCTGTGTGTGTGTTTTAAATTTCTTTTCTATTTGGGTTGAGGTTGAAGGATTATTATCCCTTTAAATTATCTAGGGGAGATAAATTGACAGATAGGGTGGGAAAATAAGATAAATATGGTTCAATAATGTGTACTGCACCAATTACTATGCAAAAGGACCATGATGGTCCAGTAGCTCCAATGCAAATAACTCTTTTTTCATATGAAATGAACATTCCAACTTGTAGAGATACTAATAACATAACCAAAACAAAAGTGAGAAATTGAAATCTATGGCCTTGTTAGCAACTTGTTAAAAGGTTGCTTCGTTCTGCGTCTGCTTTTATCGCTGTTGCTCTACAATACATTGTACTTTTTCTTTACAACTTTGCCACATTAGATGATGATGCTGCAAAGTCTGTTTGCTAGGCTACTTATCCTTCTCCTATTTAGATGCATGCATTTCAATTGTATTAAAAAAACTAGAAAAAATGCAAACAAACTTTCCTAGCATCGGCTAGTCCGTGGAGCAAGACGACAACAATAGAAGTTCATCCTCTCTAGTTTAAAGTGGGATTTGGCGTCTATAATCCAAATTCTTGTTAACTGTTACAACACTTAAAATTGTGTTTAGTGAAAATAAACCTAGAGTAAGCATTAAATGTCTTTTGCGCTAGGTAAGTGTCAAAAAAACAAAACACAACAAAACCGTGGGTTCTATCAATGTACTTTGAATGCAGGGTAAGACTATTCACACTTTTAATTATTTATTCATATTTTTTATTAATTAATTAATATTTTAATTTTTTTTAACGTATAAGTGACTAATAAGGAGTGTGAATAAATAATTTAGAGTGCTAATAACAACATCCTTAAATGCATCCCGTAAACTTATGGTTGATTGAAGGTGTGGAGCATAACAACTTTCACATTTTATTTTAAACAAAAAAATCAAAATATTTCTTCATAAAATAACTTATTCTTAACAGTCTTTTAGTAACTTAGGACTTTCAAATTTAATAAAAAAGAGAATATTAACACATGTTTTAATGATAACTGATGAGAGAGAATTTTGCTCTTCTTATAAAAAAATAAAAAATTTAATTATTTTAAAGAAAATAAAAATTACATATTCATAGAAGTTTATAAGGTTATTTTTTTGGTAAATAAATTTACAAGATATTTTTATAGAATATATAAACAATTTATTATTTGTTTAATTAATATATAACTTAATAGATTTATAAGACAATTTGAAACCCATGTGGTGACTATGTAGCTGAAGCATGCAGGTGGTTGAGGTTATTTTATAAAATCAAAATCCATTCTCCATCTATACCAATTTTACCTTACGTGTGAGACCTTTTTTTAATTATTTTATATTTTGTACTTCTTTTATTCTTTTTTTATTTAATAAATAAATAAATAAGTAATAAATATTTTAATACATTTTAATTTATAATTTAATAATTTAAAATTAATAAATATATTTAATAATAAAATCAAATTCTCTCTTTTCATTAAAATTAGATTTAAGTATTTTTTATTTATTAATATATATATAATATGAAAAACATTACTGTGAAAAGCAAAAATATATATTATTTCCTAGTGTCAGTCACACTTTAATAACATTGGTGGTGTGAAAAACAAAAATATATATTATTTGGTTACGATTAAGATGATAATAATAAATTTTTAAAAAATAAATAAAGATGATGAGAAGACATGAGCTGTATATTCTGTTATTAATATAATCTTTAATTAATAAATTTAAAAGGTGGCACCACGACGATCACGCTCACTCTGCCCGGCATCTTAGTCTTCTTCTCCCACCATTCACTCTCCTCCATTGCCTTGCATTGCATTGCATCCTTCGCAATCCAATTCACTTACCCCCATCTTCTTCTATTTCATTTTTCTGCCTTTGGAGCTGGCTCTGCTCTGTCCTTCTTTGATATCTCATTTTCTTTTGTAAAGGTATGTTTTTGTTTCGTCCTTGCTGTGATAACACGAAATAAGGAAAATTTCACTTTGTTATTCTGTTTTCTGGGATCAAAATTGGATTTTGTCTCATGGGTGTCTGGCTTATTTTATTTTATTTTATTTATGTTCCTCCAAATTGGTTTGCATGCTGTGGAATTTCTTTTTATTTTTTTAAGCGTCCTTTTGATATGCTCTGTTTAGGATGATTGATTCTGTTTCAGTTTTTGGTTCAATTTGTGTTATTGAATTGGATCCTGGAAATTACTTTTGAAGAATTTTGAAATCACCAAATACGGCTATGCTTTCATCTGCCTCGAAATGTGTTAATATTTTTTCATTCTTAAATCATTATTTCAATTTTTATGAGGAAGAAAATATTTTTTTTTCCTGGGAAATGTTTTCTTGAAATTTGTCCATCGCTTATTCTTGTAGTAGTTATCTCTCTTACATGTTCTCAACTAAGTGGTGCTTCTTTGGAGTTTGGATTAAGTTTGATTTACAAATAAACATGATGAATAGTTATATTTTCATTTGTATTATGTAATGATGTGTGGGACTTAGGTATATTATTCAATTCAATTATATGTTAATATGTATGCGATTTTGATTTGATTTTAAAGGAACCCTTGGCATCTTCGGGTAAAAATAACATTGATTCGTGATCTCTAGTAAAGGGCAGCTATAAAGCTCCCTCCCACTATGCATGGGTTCCAGGGAAGTGTTGGAACCATTATGTCATTCTATAGTAGGCAGCCTTACCTTGCATTTGCAAGAGGCTGATTCCATAACTCAAACTTGTGACCTTCGAGTCACATGGCGATAGCTGCAACCGTTGTGCCAAGGCTCCCCTTCATTCGTGATATCTTGTAATTACTTAAAATTGGAATTTCCTCATAAAATTTCAGATTAATTGCATATATTTTGGTGTGCCTGAGAAACTTTAAATAGCCAAAGGGACACATCATGTTGGTGTCGTGTCTGTGTATCAGACACACGTGTCGTATGTTTCGTAAATGTTCAATTTAAAAAATATTTTTTGGCTCGGACATGAGGGGGACACCCAAGATACGACCAATTTAAAATTAAAAAAATAATTACTATTTAAAATTAAAAAAATTAAAAAAATTAAAAAACAATGATATACCAAATTGCTAATTACCCATTACCCAAACCCAATTACTCAATTTGTCAGTACCACATATTGTAGCCAAACCACAATGTTTTTCACTGTGAGGCTACCCTCTCCTATTTTGCCATCTACTCCATCTGCTATTAAGTCATCGTGCCACCATCGAGCAAAATGGAGTTAATATTTAAATACTCACTTTAGTTAATTTTTTTGGTTGTATATGTACTTGTATATGGCTAGTTCTATTAGGACAAGTTGGTTTAGGAAATTTTTTAAAAAATGTCAATAGAAATGATGCTCCATGTTTTTTGTGAGGGGCTTACCAAGTAGCAAACTCCCCTTGATTTGGTAGAAGTTTGACATCAGGATCCATTGAGATATCAATAGGCTTAGCATTTAGCATGTCAGTTTCCTCAAGTATGTCCAAAGTATACGTTCGTTGTGAGATAGAAATATCATCTTTAGACTGAGCAACTTCAATTTCCAGGAAATACCAAAGTTTGATCAAGTCTTTTGTCTGAAAATGATTGAAGAGGAATTGTTTGAGCTGCTGAATGCTAAGATGATCACTACCTGTGATAACGATGTCATCAACGTATACAACTAGATAAATACATCCTTGAGAAGAATGGTGGTAGAACACTGAATGATTTGCTTCACTGCGAGTCATACCAAATTGTTGTATCATAGTACTGAAGCGACCAAATTGTTGAGCCAACCACAGTACTGAATGATTTGCTGCCTACGATTGCTCCATATAGACTTCTTCTTTTAGCTCACCATGAAGAAAGTCATTTTTTATATCTAGTTGATGAAGAGGCCAATGACAAATGGCAGCCATGGATAAAAAAAGACGAGCAGATGCTACTTTGGCAACAGGAGAGAATGTATCACCATAATCAAGACAAAAAATCTGAGTATAGCCTTTAGCAACTAATCGTGCTTTAAATCAATCAATGGCAACCAATCCACCTACAACCAACAGCGGATTTGCCTTCTGGAAGGGAGACCAAATTCCAAGTTCCATTGGTTTGAAGGGCTGACATCTCCTCAATCATAGCTTGTCTCCAACCTGGATGAGAAAGAGCTTCGCCTATATTCTTAGGGAGTGGCATAGAATCCAAGGAGGATAAAAAAGCATAATGAGGTGAAGATAAACATTTGTAACTTAAGCCAACATAAATAGGCAAAGGGTTACGGGAAGAATGAATACATTTGCGCATAGCAATAGGAAGATCAGACTCACTTGGAAGGTCCGGAGCAGTGGGAGATAATGTGGGAGTAGGATGTGAGTCATCAGTTGTGGCTTTAGCAGTCTCAGGAGCATCAATAGTGGTTTGTTCAGAAGGTTGGACCTGTCGTGGATGGCGATGGTAAGTCAAATAATGGTAGTGGTGAAGGAGGTGTTGGGTCTATATAATAAGTTGGATCAACTTCAAACTAAGAAGGGTAATGAAAGTAGGAATAGGGAGTACCTCAAAAATAGGTGGTTCTTCAGAGGAGATTGAGTGGAAAAATAGGGTTGACTCAAAGAAAGTAACATTAGCAGAAATCACATATCTCTTGAGGTCAGGAGAAAAGCATCTATACCCCTTTTATGATCGAGGATATCCAAGGAAGACACACTTGAGTGATCAAGGAGAGAGTTTATCTTTGCTTAGTGTGAGGTCATGAACAAAACATGTAGACTCGAAGAGGTAATGGATAAAGAGATTGTGTAGGAAAAATAATGGAGTAAGGAATTTTGTTTTGGAGAATCGATGATGGCATCTGGTTGGTGAGGTAGCAAGCAGTGAGAACTACATCACCCCAAAAACGAGATGGTGTTTTAGCATGAATAAGGAGTGTACGGGTTGTCTCAATTAGGTGTCTATTTTTCCTTTCAACAACCCCCTTTTGTTGAGGGGGGTGTGCACGAGAGGATTGGTGAACAATTCCTTGAGAAGCCATAAAAGATTGGAATTGTGTAGAAAAATACTCACGGGCATTGTCACTTCTTAAGGTGTGAATGGTAACTCCAAATTGAGTTTGAATTTCATAACAAAAACTCTGGAAAAGGGAGAATAATTTTGATATATTTTTCATCAAGTATAACCAAGTACACCTTGAATAGTCATCCACAAAAGTTACAAAGTATTGATATCTTAATGTTGAGTTAACATGACAAGGTCTCCATACATCAGTGTGAATTATAGCAAAAAGAGATTCAGCTTGGTTACAGATTCAATAGGAAAGGAATTACAAGTTTGTTTTCCCAATTGACAAGATTCACATTCCAAAAAAGTCAACTTTGACAAATTAGGAACCATCATCTGAAGTTTTAAGATACTTGGGTGTCCAAGACGAGCATGAATAACATTGGGTGACTTTGTGGCTGCAAAAACATTGGAGGTTGTCGAGAAACGGTAGAGGTCCTGTGACTCACGCCTTGCGCCAATTATCTTCCTTGAGCTCCGGTCCTGCACAAGAACAGAGTCTTCAGTGAAGATGGTTAAGCAATCAAGGGTGTGAGTTAGACAGCTAATTGAGATCAAATTATAGGACAATCAGGAACATAAAGAACATTGTCAACAAATAATGAAGGCAAAAGATTAGCCTTCCTAATTGCTTTAGCTCGAGTTTGAGAGTCATCGGCTAAGGTAACAGTGGAAAGGTGTATTGGATAGGAAATGACAGAAAGAAAATTTTTGTTACTAGAGATATGATCTGAGGTACCAGAATCTAGTACCCAAGGTCCAAGGGATTGTAATTGGGAGATGCAAGCAATGGAGTTACTAGTGTGTGCAATCGAGGTCACAGATGTAGAGGGCTATCTAGCTTCAAACCACTTCAGAAAATCTTCATAATCAGGTTGCGATGGTCGAGTTGTTGACCAGTGACTTGAACCTTCAGAAGTGTCAAGAGTGACGGTCTAAGTAGCATTAGCAATTAGAGGTGGTCTCCTATGCAAGATCCAACAACGGTCCATAATGTGACCAATCTGCTTGCAATGATCACATTTTGGAAAAGTGCAATTGCCCATACGTCCTCCTCCTCGATTTCTACCACCGCGTCCCCGATTATCCACTTAGGGGACGAGCTGAAGTTTCAGAAATTGGAGGTATTGAAACTTTAGCAAAAGGCTGTGATGTGGAGGGTCCCACAACCCTGAGAAGGCTAGAAAAAGCTTGTGATAGAGTAGGAATAACAGTGCTTCTTAAAATTTGCTCCTGGGTTGAAGAGTATTCTGATCACAAACCATAAAGTGTTAGGAGTATGAAGAAGGTGCTTCTTTGTTCATACTATTTTTCTGGAGAATTTACTGGAGGTAAAAACTTGTTGAAGTCTGAAAGAGCAGCTTAAATTCTTCCCAAATAGGTTGACATACGTCCTTCAAGTTTGCGGGGAGCTATAAGAGACATAAGATCAGAACAAACAGCATACATACACTATATGTCATTGGTGTAAAGTTCCTTTGCTTGCTTCCATACTATATAGCATGAGATGTAAGGGCGGAAGATTTGTTTCAATGACGAGTGAATGGTTTGCTTCATCAAGCTACATAATTGAGCATCAATCTTCTCTTATCTAGGGCTTTCAATTGTTGAGATATCCTCAACTTTCTTTGTCAAATGATCAATAAGTATATCCCTGACCTAAGAGCCATAGCTTAATGTCTAAAGCCCATGTATCATGGGTTGATCCATCTAGTTTGTTAGTGGTGATTCCAGAAGGGACATAGCTAGTGAAAATAGGAGTCTCACTCTTGGAAGTGTCATTTTTGGCATCCAACTCAATTTCAAGTTCAGCCATGACGGTGAGAGAGAGAGACAAACAAGAGAGAATTTTAGGGAGAAATGAAAGTGCTTTGATCTGGCCGGAGGTGGTTGAAATAGGCCGGAAAACCACCGAGAAGAGATTCGGAGAAGGTCAGAACTCGAACAGAGTGGCGTGTTTTGATCACACTCTCAAGATGGGGCGGCACATGGAGGCGTGTCCAACGGCGAATGGAGATGGGCTCCTGGGTTCTGGCTGATCTGAGCCTTCTGAATCTCCCTGAGGTTGAGTCCACTCGAAACGATGAAGAACTTGGATGGCTGCAAAAGTCACAGTCATGGAAGAGTTATGGCCCCACAAGCAAGGATGTTGGATGAGAGTCACGACAGTCATTGCCACTTCGTGAGAATGGTGGGTATGGGTTTAATGTTCACCACTTGCAGTGGGAAGTGGGTAAAGGCAATGATTTTCTCCTCCCTAGCTCTAGGTACCATGTAAACTTAAAGGAAAGAGAAAGGAGAGAAAGGAGAAAACCATTGAGAGGAATGTTGTGACCCTTTTGGTCATCCTTCTGATTCTATTATATGAGTAAAGGAATAGCTAGTACAAAGGAATAATAAAGTAATGAAACTACTAAAAGTAGAAAGACCAAAGGTGAAAACCTATTTATCTAACAGATGTATTTTACTATAGATCCTTTGACAAAGTAGCATCTTTCTCAAGGTTTAGTGGTCCTCTGAATCTCTGATCTTATTGGTTCTACTTCTAGATAAAGAAGAAGAAAGTTTGGAGGACCAACTTATGATATGTGCATTTATATTCACTCAGTTTTTGGTAAGCTGTATTCAATTAGTTTTACTTGTCCAGTATTTGGCCACAATGAGGACAGTGTTGCCATTGCTAAGTGTGTTGTATTCATGACAATTGAGTTTATGGAACTTTTAAGTCTGTTTCTCCTTTGAATTTCATCCAGCCTTGCCTGCTGATATTTCAAATCTTATTATTATTATTATTTTTCATTTGGTTGTTGTTAACAACAGAAAAGAGATATGATTTTGGCTGATGTCTTATTGATTTTGGATTTCTGATGTCAAAACATGCTTTGTTTACTTACACTACTTGAATTCAGTTTAGCTACACAATTTTCTTTTCTTTTTTTATTTTATAAATCAGTTTAAGAACACAATTATTAGCATTAAAAACATATATTTTCTGTGATGTTTCCATGCATAAAACTAATTGTTGGCGTGTCCCATATTAAGTTTATGGTGGTGACCTGGTGGAGGGTCTCTTCCTCTCTTTTACACTAAAATCATGTGTTAGATTATTTTTGCTCCTTGCCTGTCTATTCATTGGAAACTACATGAATAAACAATCTTTTGAATCTGTAACAGGGAATATTTCCATGGAAGAAAACTTAATGGATTCTACATGCTTAGACTCTAATGGGGGTGTCTCACTAAAGCAAAATTCGAAATCCATCTCAGTGCAGACAACAATCTCTAGTAGTGACAATGGTTGCTTTGATTGCAATATTTGCTTGGAATCAGCGCATGACCCTGTGGTCACTCTTTGTGGTCACCTGTACTGCTGGCCATGCATATACAGGTGGCTTCATATCCAGAACCAGCAGCAGACTTGCCCAGTTTGTAAAGCTGACATCTCTCATACTTCATTAATCCCCCTTTATGGCCGAGGAACTTCTAATTCAGATTCTGAAGCCAAGAAACTCCAAATAGGTGGAATACCTAGTAGGCCACCTCCATACAGCTTGAATGCTATGTTAACTTCTACACATGCATCAGCTTCTCATCCAAGTCAACCACTCCATCCAAATTATTTCCAGTCACTATCGCAGCCATTTCATTATCAGCAATACTTCCCTCACTTTTATGGAGGTTATGGAGCCAATGGATTACCTTATCTTTGGGGTGCAGCTATAACTAGTTTCTTTAATCCAACAATTGGTATGTTCAGGGAGATGGCCTTGACAAGGATGTTTGGGATCTCAGATGCAAATCTATATGCTTATTCTCATGGTCTTGACAATGAAAGTGGCAGCCCTAGAATGAGAAGGCAGGAGATGCAGATTGACAGGTCTCTAAACAGAGTTTCTATCTTTCTTCTATGTTGTTTCATTTTGTGTCTTCTCTTATTCTGAAGACATTTTATTTCAGACTGTATAGGCATATTTCACGTGCAGTCATGAATATACACAGGCGGAACTAGGATATAAGGCTTGGGGGGCATAAAAAAAATTTCAATGGGTGAAGTTTCGGGATTTGTTTACAATTTCAGAACCTTTTTTCTTTTTTCTTTTTTTTGTGGGGGGGGTGGGTATAGGTTGCTTGATAATGGAAATGATGGAATTGACCTTGTATCCTGTTTAGTTTCTAATAAAATATAACATGCATGTAACTGGATGTACACAGGCGGAACTAGGATATTAGGCTTGGGGGGCATAAAAAATATTTCAATAGGTGAAGTTTATATTTTATAAAAACAATAACTAAAATTTAAGGGATTTGTTTTCAATTTCAGAACCTTTTTTTTTTGGGGGGGGGGGTATAGGTTGCTTGATAATGGAAATGATGGAATTGACCTTGTATCCTGTTTAGTTTCTAATAAAATATAACATGCATGTAACTGGATGAAAGTTTGTGTTCTTGATCTAAAGCCAAATGATTCACAAGCCTGATGGAGGAGATTGTGAGTTGGAACTGGGAATGGTGAAGAAAGATTCTGAAATTATTCAGGCCTCAGCTGTGCACTATTGTGAAAAAATGAAATATTTTCTCCCCTTCCCCTCAGTCTCGGTTCCCTATCCATTGTATTGTATCCATTTGTATGCGAGCTTATGCTTGGTAATGCATGCAGTTTCATGAAAGTATGGTTGGGAGTAGAAAGTGTTCAATTGCTAGATTATCAGGTAGAAGTAGAACCCCCTTTTGAGGAATGTGGGTTTCTTAAGGCATATCCGTGATCCTAAAATTTCATAAGATACACTTGTAATAAGATGCTTAATATGTATATGTTGAATGCACGTCAAAGACCACTTTCTGTTTCTTGATAGGTATGCCATATCTCCTTTAAAGAATAGAAAATTTACATTTCTATAAACACTATAGGTATTAGATATAATAAATTTCAATACCTTAAAAAAAATAGAAAACTTTAGGAAAAACACGACAAAGAGGTTGAGAGTTGTTATTTTGAAAGGAAACAATTTATAATGTCACAAAATGCACTTGGTTCCTTCTCTTATGAATCATTCCACCATGGTCACAGTTAATCACGCGGTAAAATTTCATCTTTAACATGTTTACTGACAGTTGTGGAATATTTTCCTGCTCTTCTCCTGAACTCGAGTTGCATTGGCTTTTACTCATATGATCAAATCCTTCACTAGATTAATATGGCAAAATTGACCCATGTACACAAGCTTTTCACAGCATTGCTTAGTGATGCTCATGTCATCATGGACTCGTTTGTTAAATACTTTTTCTGCACAATGAGAGCTTATCTTTCTTGGCATTTAGCCAGGAATTCGGGGTTTACTGGTTTGGTAACTTGATCACAGTTGTGAAAAATCTTCTTGCTCTTGGCTAGAACTAGTCCAATTTGCATTTCTAAGATCTGGTTTTATTTCAAGAACACGCTTCACCATTTTGGTGTGACAAGAATGAACCATTTGAACAAGCTTATAACAACAATCAAAGAGCAATAGACTTCTCTTGGAACAATTTGTCAAGCACTTGTATAGCGCAGTGAGATCCAATATGCTTTTCACACTCGTCTTGATCAGTAGCTGAGATCGTGTAGCTATTACGGTAGCCAAAATAAGGCAATTGGTGCTAAACATAGAAATGCGATTATGAAGAGCGCACTACTTAGTTTGATGAAAACTAGCTTTTAGCCATTTACATATTAAGATTTATATTTAGTATTTTGGATATTGAATTCTTATACTTTATTGTTATAACATATTTAGTAATAATTAATACTTAAGCCAATAAGAAGTATATACCACATCTTATAGTCAATTTGTTGGACTTATAATTGTTTTATATATATATATATATATATATTACAATGGATAAGAAACAGAAACAGTAGAGACGAGGAAGCAGGAGAAGCCTAGCATCGTCCAAGAGAATCAGACTAACTAGTGTATGTGTCCGTATGATGTACGGGGCATTATTTAAAAAAATAATATAAATAGTATTAAATAAATTGAATTAGTTTTGAATAATTATTTAATAATCCAACATTAAGAGATAATTGATAAATTATTTTAATACAACTAATAAAAAAATTACTAAGTTTAAGTTCCCAAATAAAAATTATTAAGTTCAATTATAATTGTAAATTTAATTAAACATACATGTGTAGTTTTAATTTAAATTATAGTATGATATATTACATAATAATTATTGAGAATACATAATAGTATTTTATACATATATTGTTACGTTAAAATAACACATATCATGATTTAAATATATGTACATTTTTTTATATATATTATATGACGGTTACATTCTATACTTACGAGGCTGTGGCTTTATAGAATCGGAAGTTATTTTAAATATGCAATATTATATATTTTTTGATATAATTCCTTCTTATTAGTTTCTGCCGCTTGTTGAAACGAATGGAATCCATTTGGACAGAACTGGAACGCCAATGGTCACACAGCACTAAATCTGTCTCGGACTTAGAAAGCTATATAGGTGATGGTGCTGGAGCTGAAAAGACAATGAAGCTGTTAAAAGAGTACTTTATGTCAGCATTTAAAAGATGAATTTCATTTTAAATAAAAAAATAAAATATTTTTAATTTTTTTTAATATATTAATTATTTTATTTTTATTAAAAATAAATTTCTTTATTTTTTAATAAGTGTCTTAAAAAAATTCTTAAAAGATATATTTGTTAGAGTCCTCGTCATCGTTGAGTGATCCACGTTATAAGCTACAGTAAATTGTTATGGAAGTTCACGTTAGCATTACGTGATGAACTATGTTAGATTTTTTTAAATATCTTTTTAATAATTTCTTTATTATATAATAAAAAAATTAAATATAATTATTATCTTAAAAATATAAAAGATATTTAATATTTTTTTCATTTAATAATTAAAAAATTATTAAAAAGATGTATTAAAAAAATTAATCATTTTCCTTACGTGATACAATTTGATTGTGGGAACCAACTTTAATTAGATATGCGTAGATGAGAATATATCCTCCACGAACATTAATAATTGCCCTTTATTGGATTGATCATTTCTGTATCTGGCCTATAGTTTCTAATTTAAATTCCAATTTCCAAATCTCTTATACGTGTGAACTTGTATCATGGGCCTTGTTGACATTTTTGCCCTTGATATTTATATTATTTATTGAAACCGATGCACAACGACTATATTTAAACTACTTTTTAATCATTGATCAGGTTTAAATATCAAGAGCAGATTATACCCAAAAAAAAAAAATCAAGGACAAAACCCTATATCTTGGACTATCTTTCCTTTTGTTTTTTTACCAAAAAATTGCGGTGACTTTCGAGATCTCATGCTACGGAGATTTAAATGGATACTTAAAGTGAATTGATTTCATTTGTTAGGTTTTAACATTCATAGATCTAGCAACTCCATTGTTTTGTTAAATGCTAAAGATTTGATTGGTAAAATTAAATATTTTAACATGATTATTTTTTTGGGGTACAATTAGCATTGAAATTATTGAGATTTTTGAATTCTTTAATGGGCCCTAATGTAGACAAGAATATCAGTTAAATGCATTTAAAAGTGAATTTAATTTTTTTTAATGTACTTGAGTATTATTGGTGATTTATTAGGAAAAGATATTGAAAAAAATTGGTTAAATGATATTTCTTTCATCCTATTATAATTGTCTTTTAAGATTTTTGCATAAGAATTAAGGATATTATTAAATAGTCTAAAATATAGAGAAATATAATTTAATATAACTAAATTATCCTTTCTTAAAAAAATTTAAATTAATTAACTATGAATTATGTGTAGTTATTGATCTAGTTAAGATAATAAATGATATGGGTAAAGTTTGAAACATGATATATAATTTAAGATAAAATAAATTTTCTAAAATGACAATTATAATGGAACGGAAAGAATAAGTCAAAATGTGAGTAAAAATCATAAATTTCATGCATAAAAAAGTGATAATAAATTCAAATTATGATAGTGACTCTTAAGTCTTAACGTATGAAATGAATAGTAACTAAATATAAAATGAAAAGGTTTGATTCTTGGACAAAAAAATCAAAAAATTATTCTAAAAATTAGATGCATGATACACATTCAAAGCTTTTCACAATTATATATATCAATTATTAAATCACAGCTATCTGTGTAACCTGCTATGCCCCTTACGCTCTCTCTATATACACACCTCCTTCTTCAGTATCACATACGCAAGGAGCTTTAGATTCAGAGTTGTTGGCGTTGATCGTTAGAGATGGCTAAGATTTCTTTCGCGGGAATTTTCCTACTTCTCCTCGTCGTTTCAGGTTAATTATATTTTTTTCCATGGATATATACCTTAACCCCTAATATCTATGTTAAGTGTATATATTTTTTTAATTGATATCTTCAAGTCATATTTTGCATAAACTGATATTAAATTTCTTTCGGAATAATTTGAAAGGTGCAGTCCACGGTTCAAAATTGAATAGTCAAGACATAGAACACATCTCTTTAATCATTAAACCAAATCCTTGAATTATATCTATCTAAGTTGCAAACATAGTGTTTCATATTTTAATTTAAATTCGTAAATGACTATTGGTTTTACATTTTTGCAGTTATGCCGATGTCAACTCAAGTGGCTGCTGATAAATGTCGAGAAATGTTGGATCCTAATAACTGCAATGTCTGGGATTGTATGGATCATTGTTATAAGAAATATGGTTCTGTGGATGGGGGCGAGTGCGAACTCAAACCTGGTGGAAAATTTACTTATCAATGTGTGTGTGTCTATGATTGCTGATTTCATTTTCTTTCATGTTTATTTCATCGTAAATTTTGCGATGCTTAGCCATGATTATAGATTCGAATAAAACAGCATGAGTAAATGAAAATAATAAATTTCAGATTTCTCCTACTTGATACAATGTAATGTGATGAACTCCAATATATTGTATTTTACGGGAGACAAACATTATTTTTTCGCAGAATTGTCCAATGTGATATTTGGTGACCGACTTTGAGCTTTACTCAATACTCATTACAAAGATTATTACAATCGATATATTGGGAGAATATTGCGGCGTTATTACACTGATCCTAATTGATCTAATACGTATTGGGAGAATATTGCCACGATATATTGGGAGAATATTGCAATTATTACACCGATATATTAGGAGAATATTGCGACGTTATTACACTGATCCTAATTGATCTAATATGGAATATTAGGAGAATATTGCAAAGATTATTACACCGATATATTGGGAGAATATTGCGAAAATTATTACACTGATCCTAATTGATCATTTCGTAATCTTTTATTTGTATAATTATTATTAGAATAGCCAGTTCTGGTTTAGGAGTTTTTGTAGGAGTGATCTTATTAGTGGTAAGCTTGTGTATATATGTTTGTTCTTTTGTAAAATAACATAGGAAAAATTCATGATTCACTATTTCTTTATGGTATCGAAAAGGTTACCCTATTAAACATACCTGGCGGCGGCTATGACAGGAAAAGAAGAAGGATCAAAATCTTCTATGGAGGGAGAAAGACCACGCCATGAACCAAAGACAAGTGGTCGAGGGAGAGGACAACACCAAACACGCGGTGCTCATCAAGGCCGTGGGAGAGGCACGAATGTGCGTGCAAATGCTGCTCAAACTTCCAATGGGGAACAATTTTACCAACAGTGGATGCGATAAGGGAGGCCTACCAGGTTTGAGACTGAGCAATGGCAAACTATCTCCTCGGCGATCATAAGGGAAGCACCACGATAAAGAATGATGGTAAAAATGCATTATTGATACAGCCTCCAATCATATGATCGGAGATTTGAGACTCCTCCGTGAGCTAAAGGTGGTGCAAAGATGCCTGTGGGACTCCCCATGGAGAACAAGCCTTTGCAACGAAGGAAGGAACTGTGACTCTCGAAGGAGGGCTAAAACTTATCAATGTGTTATATGTGCTGGATTAAATTGCAACTTAATATCGTGTCCCAATTGACAGATGATACAAATTGTATTGTGCAGGTCACTAACTCTTTATGTGTTGTGCAGGACCGTACTCTGAGAACGCTGATTGGAGTGGGTGAACGAAGAGATGAGCTCTATTATTTCATAGGGATTCGTCATGAGAAAGCTTTCAAAGTTGATGATTTTTCCGTGTTTGATCTTTGGCACAAGCGTATGGGACACCCTTCCATGAAGATCACTCAATTAATTCCAAATGTAGGTAGGAGTGTGAATGGAAATAAAGCATGTGATGTGTGTCAGAGGGCAAAGCAAACTAGGGATAGTTTTTCTTTGAGCAATAATAAAGCTAGTAGTAGTTTTGAATTAATTCATTGTGATTTATAGGGTCCTTACAAAACACCATCTTCTTGTGGAGCTTATTATTTTTTGACTATAGTAGATGACTTTTCTCGAGCTGTGTGGATTTATTTGCTGCGTGATAAAAGGGAAGTTTCACAAGTATTGTTAAATTTCATTGCTTTAGTGGAAAGACAATATGAAAAACAAATCAAAATAATTCGAAGTGATAATGGAACTGAATTCACATGTTTGAGAATGCATAGAGCGTGGGATTGTCTTTCGGACATCATGTGTAGAACCCCCAACAAAATGGGAGAGTTGAAAGAAAACATAGGCACATCCTTAATGTTGCACGTGCTCAAAATTTCAAGGTAACCTACCTATCTCATTTTGGGGAGAATGTGTCTTGACAAATTTGGATATCTAATAAATAGAACGCCAACACCATTGTTGAACGGAAAAACTCCGTATGAGATGATAAATGGAGAGCCACCTTCATATAATCAATTAAGAGTTTTTGGGTGTCTATGTTATGCTCATAATCAAGGTAAGAAGGGTGACAAATTTGCTAGCAGAAGTAAAAAGTGTGTTTTTGTGGGGTACTCTCATGGTAAGAAAGGATGGAAGCTTTTCGATCTAGATAGTGAAACTTACTTTGTATCAAGAGATGTTAATTTCTTTGAGAATGAGTTTCCTTTTGTCTCTGCTGATGAAACCTTGATCAATTCGTCACAAAGATGTTGCAGAAAGGAATGATGAGGCTACCATTGAAAGTGCAGTGAGTGAGCACTTAGAAGAAACCACCGAAGATAGGATTGTAGAAGTAAGGGGGTACCGAATTGGAAAGCACTTTCAAGATGTTGCAACATCAAGTGAGGTATATCGGATGATGATGCTTTGAAACCGAATCGAATGATGAAGAATCCCTTGGTCGCGGTAAACGTAATAGGATTCCCTCCGTGAAGCTGCAGTAATTATGTCACTTATACTTGTCCAACAAATGAGCCCATCCAATTGTTCACTCCTCCACAAAGAAAAATCGCACGCCCTATCCTATAACGCATTATGTGAGTTGTGATAAATTTTCTCGCGCCAAAGATCGCATTCCTTGCTGCATGATTGCGAAACAGAACCAACAACATTCTCGTTGGCAACAAAGATGAAAGATGGCAATCATGCAAAGATGAAATACAAGCTCTTGAAGACAATCACACATGGACCATGTGCCCTCTTCCAAAGAAATAAAAGGGCCTTGGGATGTAAGTGGATTTACAAGATCAAGTATCGCTCCAATGGCGGTGTAGAGCGGTTTAAAGCTCGCTTAGTCATTCTTGGAAACCATCGGTAGAAGGAGTGGACTACACGAAACATTTGCGCCTGTGGCCAAAATGGTCACTGTTCGAATTGTTTTAGCTATTCTTTGCGATGAAGGGGTGGGAACTTCATCAAATGGACGTGCATAATGCGTTTCTTCATGGTGAATTGCAAGAAGAAGTGTACATGAAATTGCCTCCCGGTTTCGCAGTTGCTCCACCAGTACGGTGTGCAAGCTGCGAAAGTCACTGTATGGATTAAAACAAGCTCCTCGTTCTTGGTTTGCAAAACTTTCCTCGACTCAAGAAATATGGATTTTGTCAATCCAGTTCAGATTATTCCTTGTTCACTTTAATTGATAACGATGTGCAACTTGTGGTTTTGGTTTATGTTGATGATTTGATCATTTATGGAAATAACACTGCATCTATTATGCGATTCAAGGATTATTTGAGTCAATGCTTCCATATGAAGGATTTGGGATTGTTGAAATATTTTTTAGGAGTGGAAGTGGCGGATCACCCATCGGGATTTTCTTTGCCAAAGAAAATACGCTCTGGACATTGTTAGTGAAGTGGATTACTTGGAGCAAAACCTATGGAAACTCCGTTAGAGCAAAATCATAATCTCAGTCTTGCCAAAGGACAATTTCTTGACAATCCAGACAGTATCGCAGACTTGTTGGTCGCCTTTATTTATCTTTGCTTTACTCGCCCGAGTCATTCCTATAGTGTCCATGTTCTCTCTCAATTCATGCAAGAACCACGAGCAGAACATTGGTGTGCTGCCTTGCGAGTGGTGCGGTATCTCAAAGGGATCAGAGCAAGGAATTTTTTTAGATAAAGCCTGCGATCTGAGATTATATGGATGGTGTGATGCTGATTGGGCTGCTTGTCCTCTTACTCGACGGTCTCTTACTGGTTGGATTATTTTTTTGGGTCGCTCTCCTATATCTTGGAAGACCAAGAAGCAACAAACAAGATGTCGCGGTCCTCTCCTGAAGCTGAGTATCGCCGATGGCCAAAACAACATGCGAACTGAAGTGGGTGAAAGGTATTCTCTCCAGTCTCGGATCAAGCATCCCACCCCTATGCAACTCTATTGTGATAGTCAAGTTGCTCTCCACATTGCCAAAAATCCTGTCTTTCACGAACGTACGAAACACATTGAAATGGACTGTCATTTCGTGCGTAATGAAATAATTCATGGTCATCTCCAGCCCTCTTATGTGCCTACTCGTGTCCAGCTACCATGAGATACTTTTACTAAGGCCCTGGGACGTGCACCATTTCATTCTTTGCTTGGCAAGTTAGGCATTCGAAATCTTCATGCTCCAACTTGAGGGGGGTAATACTAATATTGGGAGAATATTGCGATTATTACACCGATATATTGGGAGAATATTGCAAAGATTATTACACCCTAATTGATCTAATACGAATATTGGGAGAATATTGCAAAGATTATTACACGATATATTGGGAGAATATTGCAAACATTATTACACCGATATATTAGAGAATATTGCAAAGATTATTACATTGATCCTAATTGATCTAATATGGAATATTAGGAGAATATTGCAAGCATTATTACACTGATATATTGGGAGAATATTGCAGATTATTACACTGATCCTAATTGATCCTTTCTGTAATCTTTTTATTTGTATAATTATTATTAGAATAGCCGTATCTGGTTTAGGAGTTTTTGTAGGAGTGATCTTAGCTAGGTGAGTGGTAGAGCTTGTGTATATATGTTTGTTCCTTTTGTAAAATAACATAGGAAAAATTCATGATTCACTATTTCTTTACATCTCATAGTTGTATAACCCACATGGTTGGACCGGAGGTCAATTTAGTTAAGTCATTGGGTTAATGATCTAATCGTGAGTCAAGCAGTTGAATTGAAAAATTTAAATAAAGATGAAAATATTTTTTAAAAATTATTATGTAAAAAATTACTTGATATAAAAAAATATTATATTAAAAAATATTATAAAAATATATTATTATATGAAAAAGAATACTTTCAAACAAACAAGAATAATAACGTATTGATTAAATAATAATACAAATTCAAAAATTGAGAATAATATTCAATAGAAATATATGACAAATATTTAACATAATATCGAATTTCAATAACAAATTATAATAATATCTATCAAGTAGTTTTTTAAATAGAAAATACTAGATAGCCATGCAAAATTATTTTAATAGAATGAGTTGACATTTTCATTGACTCTTGATAAATAAATAGTCTCTACTACTTTGACTTATTCAACAATCACCGTTTTTTTTTATAAGCAAATTCTTTTTTTATTAATAGAGAGTACAAGGGGTACTCCAATTCATATACAAAAGCATACTTACAAATTGATAAAATCACCTAAGATCCACAAAACATGCCATTAGATTCGAACACCAGCTCGAAAAATTCACATCCAACTGTCTATCCTTCTTTAAAATAAACCATCCCCATGAAATTGTTTTCACCTGTAACACAATGGCAGAATGCTCTGCCACCGCTCCCTGAAAAAGTATCTGATTGTGTAACAACCATAAGCACCACACAACTGCACACCATATAAGATATTTGACCTTTCGTGCCTATTTCCCTTTGAACAAATAGACATGCTGCATAAAATTATGTATACTATTGCTATGCCAAACACCAACCAACCCAACCCAAGCATAAATGGAACACCATACATAGTGAGAGAATGGGCAAGAGAACAACAAATGGCTAACAGTTTCAGATTGGGAAAAACAAAAAACACAACAATCACTTTGTGGGGCAACAAGTATACCTTGATGTGACAAAGCCGATCTAGTTGGAAGACGCTCCAATAAAGCTCGCCATATGAAAACAGCCACCTTTGAAGGAATGGCTATTCTCCATAGGCCCTTGAGTGCCTTGGACAAGTATTGATCAATCTCCACATTGTTGTCACTTGAAATTAAATGCAAGTAAGCAGACTTAACTGAAAACTGTTGTGATATGTGAAGTTTCCATAGCCATCTATCATTTTCATCCTTTGTTGGAGTGACACCAAACAATAAGGCTTGAAGGTCAGCTAGATCTTCCTCCTCCTCAGTATTCAGCCCCCTATTCCAAACCCACTGCCAACGGCACCCACCATCCTCCCACACGCCCAATTCACCCACTGTTTTTCCTTTATCTACAGCTGCACAATATAGACTTGGAAACACCACACTAAGTGCAGTAGGTCCAACCCATTTATCCTCCCAAAATCTAGCTATATCCCCCTTGCCTAACTTAATAGAGACAGCATCATTGAACCATGAATTATTCAATGAAATAATGTCCCTCCACCATATTGAACTTTGTCTTCCTGCAGAAAAACCATCCAACAATCTAGAAGATAAAGAGCAATATTTGAGTGTGAGGAGCTTATACCAAATCGCTCCCCTATCATTTAAAAATCTCCATTTCCACTTGGATAGAAGACTATGATTAAAGACTTCGAGGTTTTTCACACCCAAACCCCCTAAAGCTTTTGGCTTGCACACTTTATTCCAACTCACCCAACAAATTTTTTGGCTCTCACTAAAACCACCCCATAAGAACTTTCTTTGAATTTGAATAAGAGATTGCACTACCTTCTTAGGCGCCTTGAAGAAAGAAAAAAGTACAAAGGCAAGCTTGTTAATACTGAGTTTATCAAAGTAACACAGCCTCCAATGGATAGTTGCGATTTTTTCCGCAAAGATAATCTTCTTTGCATCAAATCCACCATTGGTTTCCACGTAGAGCTTTTCCTTGGATAAGCCCCCACAGGCACTCCAAGAAATTTAAAAGGGAAGTTTCCTGCAGAGCACGCCAAAAAACAAGCAGCAGCTTCCAAAAAATTCTCATTTGTGTTGATACAAAAAATGTTACTTTTAGCAAAGTTCACTCGAAGCCCTGACACTAGCTCAAAACCCCTCAATATAGCTTTAAGACTCCAAATATTCTCCCAGGAAGGTTCACACATGAGGATTGTGTTGTCAGCATATTGAAGTATTGGAAAAGAAATCTCCCGTAAAATCTTGTATTCTTTAAGGCGCCTCAACTCAACCGCCTTATGAACCAGTCCCGTCAAACCTTCAGCTGCGACTAAGAACAAAAAAAGGAGCTAGGGGATCTCCTTGCTTTAATCCTCTAAATACATGAAACTCCTCTATGGGACTACCATTAACTAGAACAGACATCGAGCTAGAACCAACACAAGCCTTTATCCACTTCCGCCAATTACAACAAAAACCCATCCGTTGCAGCATAAAATCCAAATATGACCAATCGACAGAATCATATGCCTTCTCAAAGTCCACCTTAAGGAAAATACATTTCTCCTTTCTTCTTTTGGCCACATCAATAATTTCATTTGCAGTTAGCACCCCGTTAAGAATTTGCCTTCTAGGAAGAAAAGCCGACTGACATGGTGAAATAATTCGGTTCAGCACACCCTTCAATCTGGTTGCCAACAATTTGGCAATAATCTTATACAGACAGCCAATAAGAGAAATTGGCCTATATTCCTGTAACGAATGTGGGTTATCTGTTTTAGGAACCAAAGCAAGGAATGAAGCTGAAATGGCTTTTGGTAATGTGGCATTCAACTGAAATTCTTGTACGAAAGCCAATAAATCCTCTTTTAGCAAATCCCAGCAAGTCTTTATGAATTGAAAATTAAACCCATCCGGACCTGGGCTTTTGTTGCCATCACAACTCCAAACGACATCTCTAAGTTCATCCATAGTAAAAGGTGCAGTAAGCATTTGATTCTCAGCGTCTGAAACTAGTAGGAAACTCAAGCCATCTAAAATGGGTCTGCTGAAACCTACCTTATCTGAAAAATGATCCGTAAAAAACCTCTTAACCTCCCCTTTTACTTCTGCTACTGATTCTAACCAGGATTCTTCAACCTTCAGGGCAATCAACTGATTTTTCCTGCGTCTCCCTTTCAAGAAAGCATGAAAATACCGAGTGTTTGCATCACCTTCTAGAACCCATTTGGCCCTTGATTTTTGTTAGGGGTGCACAAATACCCAATCCGACCCGACGACCTGAGCAACCTGACCTGACCCGACTTAATTGGTTCAGGTAAAAACCGACCAACCCGTCCATTAATTGGTTCGGGTGACGGGTTCAAAGAGCCGACCCGATGACCCGATTAAAATGACGTCGTTTTGCCTAATCCAACCACTTAAGGTGCACAACCCGACCAACCCGATTACCCAACCCGCGAACCCGATTATCCAACCCGCGAACCCGACCAACCCGATTACCCAACCCGAACCAACCCGATTCTAATCGGGTTGGTTCTGTTCAACTTACTTGAAAAAAAATTTCACAACCCGACCCGACCTCATTTAGTTGGTTTGGATTTTTTTTACCCCTAAACCCGACCCGTGATCACCCTTAATTTTTGTAGTAATAAGCTTTCTTTTTTATGTATCTGCTACCAGAAGCTATTAGATAAATATTTCCTATGTTCAACACTGATTACCCCACCATTAGCCACAATATCATCCAAAGTATTGATCTCTGCCATAGTATTATCAATATTTAAGTCAACCAATTCAAAAACCTCCTTATTCCATTCCTGTAATTTTGTTTTCAACATTTTGAATTTATCCTTTAAAGCATATCCTCTCCATCCTTCCACCTTATGATTATTCCAACAATTTGTCACCAATGGCTTGAAATGTTTGTGCTCAGTCCAGCAGTTATTAAATCGGAACGGTTTAGGGCCCCAATTCTGCTCACTTCATTTTAACCACACTGGATAATGGTCAGATATATCCCTGGTTCCAACCCATTGGGCGTCTACCCCCCATTCAGAAATTGCCCTTCAGTCAAAAAGAATCTGTCAAGTCTGCTCATTGCACTACCATCAGAGCTAAACCATGTAAATTTCTTTCCTAGCATTGGCACCTCAACAACATTCATGTTATCAACAAACTGTTGAAACTCCATCATCTCTGCTTGGTTAGCCCGATTACTTCTCCCCTGTCTTTCATTTTTATCTAGGACGACATTAAAATCTCCAGCTATACACCATTCACCTTCAACAAAGCCACTTTTCGACATATATAGATCATTCCACTACTTTCTCTTATCCTCCATTGAGCATGAAGAGTACACATCGACTAAATAAAAAAGTATCCCCGAACAACCAGAAGTAAAACAAATACCCAAAAAACCAACGCCAGAAAACTGAAAATTGACAGTAAACAAACCAGCGTTCCAAAAAGAAATTAAGCTACCTGAGAACCCATCAGAATCCTTGGATAACCATTCAACATCATGACCGCCTTATAAACTCTCTATAATTTTTTTTTATCAACTGAACTACATTTAGGCTCTTGTAAGAAACAAACTTCAAAGTTACCTGAAATTAACAGAGACCGGATCCTTCTTCTTTTGGCAGTCTCTAAGCCCCTTGGTGTTAAGGGTGACAATCTTCATTGTTGACGCCTTGTTGTCTCCATCTCAGATGCTAGCACTTGATCTCTTGATTCCATCGCATGAATTTTGCCAATATACACCTCATCATTCTCCTTTCCGGACAGCCTAAACACCTTCAATTCTTCCCAAATTTTCAATGCCTTAGATGTTTCATATCTACGCCAAAATTGGTTATTACATATATCAAAATCAGAGGTTGAGGTTGAATCACAATAGAGTACTGTCCCACCTGAGAAAAGAGACTCCGTGGAAAAGCATGAGGTAGCCATCATTGATTTACTTTGGCAAGTCTTCTCGCGAGAGGTGATAAATGGGTTTCGAGTTGCCCCACAACAGCTTCCAGAAGGGGACAAGTGCAGGATTGGAGAGCCACTAGGAATTGGGACATCCTGGACAAGACTGCAGCCAATGGAAGTAACGTTACAAGCTACTAGGCCGTCATTGGGCCCAATATTATTATAGCCACGATAAGCAACTATATCCAAATTGTTGGGTCGGTTACTAATATTTATTAGGTCCTACCTATCAAGTTCGATCCCAACCTCCTGATCCACTACCTCATGCCCCTTGGAGTTCAAATCAGTTAAACCTTCATTTACAACCACCAATGCCAATTGATTATCATTATTGATGCCATCACCCCTCATTTCTCCTATGCAATGCATCTGCCCTCCATTACTATTAGTCACAGACGAGTTCATCCCGTTTAAAGCATTATTTTTTGCTCCCGAATCCTCGTGATTCATCATCTCATAATTGTCGTTATTAATTCCATCATCATCCTCGAAAAACTCACTCTCTTCCATCTCTGCCGAAAAACTGGGTACACTTCTGTCGAAATCTTCATCGGAGCAAGCTTCTGCCTCTGAAAAAATTATCGGTGTAGACCACTGCATTGGCCCATACCAATCTTCCACTATTTTTATTGAAAACACAGTTTCATTTAGCTTAACATTCACCACTCGATTAACTAAGTCATGCACCTTAGTACGATACAAGATTCTCGCCACATCCATGGACCCCTTCTTTCTGGTATTTTCATCAACATCCACAAATACCCCAAAGGAGGAGACTAAGAATTTGAAGAATTCTATAGACCAAGCATGCATTGGAATTCTGTAACAGCGAACCCAAGTCAGTCTCTCATTGTCAATCTCCTTTGGACTCCACGACCTTATTTCATCAAACCATTGGAGCAACCAATCCCTTCCTTCCTTGATCAGCGTCTGCAACTCACCATCTTTGTCAGATTCCAATAACACGAGGTTGGACCCCAACGACGTGGCTTTGATGGCGAAGTAACCTTGACTGAGAAATTTACCTTGTATATAATATGCAGTTCCCACATTGCAGACTTTATCAACATAAGCTTACTCTAGTTTTTGCATCTGTTCCGTTTCTACTTTAAATTCTAGATTCGCATGTACTTCTTTCTTCCTATATTGTTTCCTCTATGCCCCTCTAGCAGGTATCCCAACTACTCCTTCCTTCACAACATTAGCGTATGACTTCCCGAACGGTTTCTGAACCTGCTGCTGCTCATTAGTTTGCACCATCAAAGATGATACTCCTAGACCCTTCCTATTCTTCTTTACGGTATTTTGTACAGGAGCATGCACAAATTCTGTTGAGGGCTTCTGTCCTACTGCCGGTGGTTTCGCTGCGTACTGGATACTTCGTTCCAATATGAGGAATGTTGACATGTATTTTGCTGCTACCAATGATTATATTGTCCAACTTGACTACAAAAAAATCTGGATCTTTGACATCCACAAATCTTGCAAAACCAAAACGCCTCCCCAACTTGTCTCTCTTAGATGGAATGATCACTTCAACAATTTTGCCATATTTCTGGAAAATGTCATACATCTCCTTAGCACCGAACTCATCCGGAATATTTGTAAAAAAATATGAGACATGACTACTTTTATGGACTTGTTTTCCTTCCTTCGACAAAGCAAAATCCGTTTTCCACCCCTTCGTTGTTTCATCGCCTCTTGTTGTTTCCTGTGCTTCCCCACTACCTCCTTCCACTCTCCTTCCTGTGCTTCACCGTTGAATCTTATTAAATTTTGGTTAAATTCTATCAAACTTTTTCTGATTGTGTAGCACTCCTCTTTTTAAATGTAGTAACCTTAAACCCCAATACCACACACCTAAATTAATGTATTCTTCATGAACCACAATAACACACACCTAGATTTATATAATATACAAATCACAATACCATACACCCAAGTTTATGTAGTCTATATGAATCATAATGCCACACTCCTAAATTAATTTAATATTCATAAAACACATACCAAAGACCTAGATACACAAAAATATCAAGGAAACATAGAAAAAAAATTATGGAAGATGTCATACTTTAAGATAGTACACAAGGTAACCTATAAATAGCAAAACAATTTTTTTTAAAAAAAAACTAGAAACTCATCCAAGCAAGAACAAAGCAATAAATTTTTTATTTTTTTTAAAATGTGGTCATACTAGGCAATGAAGTTGGGCATGAACCTTAAATCAACTCATTCATCTCAACTTAGGCAATGGAGGTACAAAATGAGATGGCAATAGTGAATTTTAGAGAGAGAGAGAGAGAGAGGAAAAAAAATAGATGTCGCACAAGAGAAAATCGCCGATCATCGGCAGCTATGGAGGCTCCAGTGATGAGGGAGGAACTAGAAGCTGGGTCAATGGGGGTAGCGGCTAGGCAGAGATGGGTAGAGGAGGCGAGCTGCACAGCATTTCTGAAACTTATGGCTTGTTATCGAATAAGGAAGGAAGGGGAAGGGGCTAGGATTAGATCGTGATTAGCGGCAGAATTTTTGTCGCAAATAAGTTCACAATTTTTATTTTTAAAATAACAACAAATTTTTCATTGATAAAATAAAATATTAATAAAACTTTAAATTAAATTTTATTTAAAATAAAATTGCAGTCGCTTAATTTTCTTCTATAATTTGCCACCAATTTTTTCAGTCCCTATTTTTTTTTTAAAAAAAATTTCTATACCTAGTGAACTGTTTTTAGTTGTTAGTTAAAAAAATAAAAAAGCTAGCAATCGCATTATCAGTCGCTATATTATATATATAACTAGTGACTGAAAATTGGTCACTAAAAGTTAAATTTTTATTTTATTTTTAAATCCAAAACATTATTTGCTAATTCGGCAGTTAAAAGAATCAATGAGGCTTTTGCGACCGAATTATTTTCGATAGGAAAACATTCTTTTCTCTTCTTTTTTTTTTTTTGCCATATTAGTCGCTATTTTGACTAATTTTTTTCCTGTAATTCTGTCATTTTTTTTTACTGTTTTCTAGTAGTGTGGGAGCTTCATGAGCCTCATATTATTTAATGAAATGATCAGTTGACTTTACCGTGTATTCTCCATTTCTCGTCTCCCACCCCCATTTGAAGCAATCTGGCCTTAAGTTATTGGATAATGCAAGTTGCAAGGTCGCCAAACTTAAAAGTTTAGATAAAATCGTGAAGTTCTAATAAACTCGACTCGTGAATTTTATATATTTCAAAAATATTATTTTAAAAACATATCCTATCCATACATAATTTAATAGCATATACATGGTTAATATTCAACATTTCACTACTCTTTTTTCACTCATTTTTCCATAATAAAAAAATTCAACATTCCAATTCCATAACAAGGCAAGTCATGAAAGCAATAAAGTATGAACTTAACTCAATACTTGACCCATTTGTTATATTATACTTACCTTATTTTGAAGTTTGATAAAATAGAACAAAAATAACAATGAATACATGAAATTAACTTTATAAACCCAATATATATTGCATAACATAGACAATTCAATCCAAGTATCCAACTTTGCATTTTTTGGGTTAAAACCAACTATAAATCTAAGCTCATTGGAGAAAATTGTGTGATTTTTAAATTTCATATTTCGAGATATGTTGTTTTTATACTAAAGAATTTATAATTAAATTAATAAAAAATTTCAAATTTCATAAAATTTAAAATATGTTTAGATGATTCAGTAAACGAAATAAACAAAAAACAATGAGATTAATGTTTTATATATTTTTTTGTCTTTAACCTTAGTATCCAATAGGCATTGTTGTGAGATTAATCGCTTGGTTACTGTAGTTCAAATTTGCTTTAATCTTTGAGACTATACATGAGTGAGTTCTATATAGTCTCACAAACTATTCCCAAAGAATCATAAGTTTAATCTATGAGACTATACATCTTTAGTTCTGTACTATTGTTTAATTTTTTTACATATTTTTTTGGTCTTTTTTTACATATAAAAATATGCATATATATTATATCAGTTATTTGCTATGAAGCATGGATACGTCATTTTTTAAGTGTGTCTGTGTATCAGACACATGTCTGTATCAGATACATGAGAACGTGCATACGACACATGTGTCAGATTAAAAAAATTATTTTTTTCAGCTTAGACACGTCTTGGATATGACTCGGACACGCTTGGATACGTCTAAAACATGGCTCGAACTCTCTCAAGTCTAATCATATGACTAACATCCCAATACACTATTTTTACATGCCAATATTTTAAGTTTTACCTTTTCACACGTCACTATTAAGCTTTTACATTTTATCTTTTTATACACCACTATTTTCATCTACTTTTTTCTACTACGCTCATACCAAGTCGTCTACTTCATCGTCACCGAAGTTTGCCTCACACTACTATTCCATCTAGTTAATTTTTTTGGATGCACATGTACTTGTACATGGTTAGTTTTATTAGGAGAAGTTGATTTAGTAGATTTTTTAGAAAATGTCAATAAAAATATACTCTATATTTTTTGGAATGACTTATTAGTAGCAAATATTAGTATATATGACATATATTAAGATATTGTAAATTTTTAAGTTTATAAAAATAATATTAATAAATTATAAATCTTTTTTCTTAAATTTTTCAATTATATATATACATAAATCAAGTTCTTTAATTTACTTATATATATATATATATATATATATATATATATATATATATATATATATATATATATATATATATATATATATATATATATCTCGTATCCATATCCTACAATTTTTTAAATTTAATGTGTCGCTATGTCCATGTCTATATCATGTCTTGTGTCTATGTCTGTGTTTCGTAATTTATTTGTTAGAGCAAGTGTACAGCTGCTGCTCTCCGACTCCGAGATGATCTTGTTGGGATAGCATTTCCTAGAGGAGTTTGTTAGCTTTGTTCTTTTGTTACGATTTGTTGGGCTTGTAGCCCCGTATTTTAGCAAAAAAGTAAATACATATATGAATTATATTCATCTTCATAACATTTGTCAAATTATATCTATTTTACTTTTGTATTAATTAATGTCAACTTAATTTTGTAAAAAAAAATCATCATAAGATTAAACTTCAAGTGTTTTTTGTTGTAATATAGAACTCTCTAATAATTAGTAATAAGTGAATTTATATTTTATTTTGAAATACTTAACCATATTAAGTTTTTTTTTACGGGCTTAACCATATTAAGTTAACAGGACCCTCAAAGACAAAAAAAAACATGGAGCATAATTTATGATAAATTTTGAGTTTGTTGTTATCTTAACAAACTTCAAGATAGTAAAGTGTAATTTACTCAAAATTAAATATGATCCTAATTTTGGGAGGAGGGGTTCAATCACTTTGGTCGGCTGATCAATCTCTGCTCATATCAGTTGCACGGTTTGGGTTTCAATTCAATTAAAATTTCCGTTGATAGGCAATTTATATTTCACTGTAAATACTCACTATCTATATTATTTCCTCTGTAAGTACTCATTGAGATTGTTATTTTGTTCAACTCAAAAAAAAAGAAAAGAGATTGTTATTTTGTATTGATCTTAAAATGAAAAAAAAAAAAAGACCTTCACTCATTATATATATATATATATATATATATATATATATATATATATATATATATATATATATATATATATATATATGAATTAAGTTATACTAGTGTAAATTTGACATACTTATATCACTCAATAATTTTTTATAGATTTTTTTTATCGATCTAACCGTTAAATTATAACTATTTTGTGTCAAATCATGAAAAAGTTAAACATCAATAAAAATGTAATTAAATAATTCTTATTTTTATATATTTTAAAACTATATATTACGATAATCTTAACATATATTAATGAAATTGATGAACCGTTAACATATCATATTTTAACAGTTCAATTCTTTGGTTTTTCAAGTTCTTTTTAGTTTGTTTTATTTTTATTGAACTTTGTTTGTAAGTTTTGTTATTTTTTAGTATTTTTTAATTGTATTTTTATTATATGTTTTTGTCAGGTAATTACACATGGAGAAGATTGGATGTTCAAAGAAGCGAGGAAAAGAAAAATTTTTCATCAGCGTCCAGCGCTTGAGCGCTGAGAATGGAGCGCTTGAGCGTTCAAAGCGTATGCAGTAGCGGTGCTTTAATGGTCCAGTGCCTGAGTGCTAGTGAGGAGTGCCTGAGTGCGCAATGCGCAATGTGCGCGTCTTGACTTAAGTGGTTGAGCGCCCAAGCGTTCAGAATTGAGCCCCTAGGCGCTGGTTGCATAACAAAGCACGTGAATTTCAATAAATAGGAGAAGTTACGCCAAATTCAACACATAGACAAACATCGAGCACTTCACGCAGAAAATCCTTAATCCTGAGAAAGAAGTTTCGTGGCAGCAGCCCTTGGTGGACGACTTCGAAGGAAGGATTCGATTCTTGAAGGCTTGAAGATCATAATTTCCATTAAAGGAGTTTTAATTTCTCTTTCCCTTTTATTTTCTCCTTTCTTTGGGTTTTCTTATTATTGGTTTGTATTCTGATATGAGTTTATTTGTATTGAACATGAGTAGCTAAACCCATAGCTAGGACTATGTGGGATCTTGTTTTCCTAATTATTTGGGTTTGACTTCTAATTTGATTAACTTAGACTACGTTTGGTGCACATGATAGTATAGTATAAGATAAAATGATAGGATTATTTAAAGTATGATAGTATAATTAATAGGATAAGACATAATTCTATCTTTTGTTTGATAATAAAGGATATATTAGCTGATTGTATAATTTTTTTTGTTAAGACCAAAATATCATTTAGCATAAAAGTTAAAATGATTAAAAAATAATAATAAAAAAGCCTTATGCAACTCTGCAACTGAAACGCACAGTAGTGGTGGTGATGGTGGCGGCGGCAGCGGCTGTGGTGGTGGTGGTAGTGGTGGTGGTAGTGGTGGTGGTGATGGTGGCGGTAGTAGATCAAGGGAGAGGAGTGATAAAAATGAAGTTGAGGATAAGATTGGAATGGAAATCCTATCAGGTTTTATCGTGTACTAGGGGAGAGGATAAAGTTATCAGCTTAGAATAGAATAAAATGACTTGACCTGATTTCATTATACTATCAGTTGAATGCACCAAACATTAAATAATGTCTGATAGTATTAGCTTATACTATCATGTCTTCTTTATACGATGCACCAAACATAGCATTAATTTCTTTTAGGGTCTATCATATTACTTGCATTCTTGTCATACCTTGATCACTTTTGACATGTGTTACTTCATTGTTTGATCGGTGATCATCCGCATTCAATGAGTGGATCTATATGATAAGCTTAGGATTAGATTGGTGAATGACCAAACATCAATTTTTTCTACTAATGGAATTGATAGGTATATTAGTTCATCTCTTGAATTGAAGCTTAATACATTCCTAATTAATTCAACTAAATGACTAAATAAGTGATTTAATTTAGAAATAGAATATTGTTTCATCCATGACCATTGAGATTCAAAAGCAGGTAAGAGAATATTGGCAAAAGAATTACCTTACATCATAAATGAAAGAAAATATGAATAATTGGATTCAAGTGAACTTTGCGCCCTAGTCTCTCTCTTATTAATTATCTATTCTTTGTTTGATTATTCATTATTTTCTTTATTTGTTTTCCTTTATTTGTTCTTAAATTTATTCACACACTTTTGATTGTTTAAATAACAAAGAGTTTTATGAATCTAGTAATTATTACTTATTCCTCGTGGGATCGATAATTGGGACTTAAGTCCTATATTCTTTGGTGATAAAGTGCACTTGCTCTTAGTGTATTTTACGTGCATCAAGTTTTTGGTGCCGTTGCCGGAGAATAAGTTTGGTAATATTAGAAGCGAAAAACTCTAGTTAATTTAGACGCCCTTTTTATTTTATTCCTTATTTTATTTTTATTTTTATTTCTACTTCTTATTTTATTTTTTTTATTTTTATTTTTAATTAATTTGTCACTTTATCTCTCTGTTTATATTTATTGTTTATGATTACTCGATCTCAGTTTCCTTATTTGACTTTTGATCTAGAAATTGAGAAAACAGCTCACAGGTTAAGAAAATAATCTTTTATTACAGCTACAACAGAAGATATAAACAGGATAGAGAGACAAACAATGGTTGAGGCAAACCGTAAGGAAAGAGCTACCCCCGCAGAGCGGACCATGCTTGAGTATTCTATGCCCACTGCTGAAGGGTATGGAGGGAGTATTATAAGACCAGCTGTGGTAGCTAATAATTTTGAGATCAAACTAGCATTGATCTCCAAGATTCAAAATTCTGTTCAGCTTGGTGGATTGCCTTCGGATGATCTAAATAAGCATTTGGTTAGGTTCTTGCAGTTGTGTGATACTATCAAGTACAATAGAGTGACAGATGATGCAATATGATTGCGACTCTTTCCTTTCTCTCTTAGGAGGAGAACAAGTCAATGGTTAATGTCATTACCAAGGGGTTCCATCGCTATATGGGATCAGTTGGCACAACAGTTTTTAGCTAAGTAATTTTCTCCTTCTAAATCTGCTAAGTTAAGAAATGATATATCTTCTTTTATGCAGTTTGATATGGACACTCTTTATGAAGCTTGAAAGCACTTTCAAGAGTTGTTGAGAAAATATCCACATCATAGATTTCTTGTATAGTAGTAGGTTCAGACTTTTTACAATGGTTTGTCACCTACAAACTGATGTGAAAATTGGCAAGTGCACCAAATTGCAAAAAGTAATAAAGTAGTGAAAAGAGAATCGTCCCACAAGGATTATATTGCCAATTACCAAATTCGTTAAATTAACACTATTTAAGTTACTTAAAAGATGAAAGTTGGCAAAAGCAAAAATAAAGATAATTAAAAGAAAGTAATTAAAATTAAACAAAATAAAATCAAGTAATTTAACAAGAGGTGAAAACAATAATAAGAAAGTGTTAGGGTTCAGACTTCACTTGAACTCTTTCAAATGCACTTCTAAATATTAGTTTAAAACATGTTCTATTTCAATGATTCATGGTCAATTCCCAAAATTTATTAATACCCAATCCTTTGGTATATTAATCCTCTTAAACTGTTTGGAATTAACTAATCCTTTAGTCTAACCCCAAATAGAAAGGCATTATTAAGAACAAGGGAATTATAAGAAAGACCATATAACCCACAACATCTATTCCTAGCGATTGCAGAAATTATGGCATTTATCACAAATTCTAGGTTCATGCAAATTTTTCCAAATCATATATAAATCCAAAAGATCATTCCCAAATTGATCAGGTTTAGAAAAGCATTAAGAACAGAGATAAACACGTAAATCATGAGATAGAAACATGCATTAAACTCATAAAAGAAATTATATCATCAAAGTATCAAGATCCATCATCCCCCTAACGATGGGAAGTTAGTTACACATAGGGAAAGAACAAAACAAAGAATAGAAAATGACAAACTCCATTGATAATTAGTGGAAAAATTGAATAAAATCCCTAATTTTCAAGTCTTGATGCGCCTACACCAAATTAGGATTGAGTTGTCTTGACGGCTGCTGCAGAGTGTGTTGAAATTTGGCGTAACTTTCTATTTATAATAAAAAAATATCGTACTGTTACGCATCTAGCGCCTGAGCGCTAGTCTCCAAGCGCCTAAGCGCTAACTCACCAAACACCAATTCTTCATAATGCACGTGCATGAGCGCTGGCTGTACAGCGCCTGGGTGCTGGAATACCAGCAACATTCCTCCTATTCTGCCATTTGCGCGCTTGAGCGGTGAATTTCCCACGCTTGAGCGCTGGGATAACAGAGAAAATTCCCTCGTTCTGCCTCACCAGCGCTTGAGCGCTGGTTTTTGAACGTTTAAGCGCTGAGCATCTAGAGAACTTGTCCAGCAGCTCTTCTATGCAATAAAATTCATTCTTCTTCCTTGGCAAATACCTATCAAAAGCATAAGAAAATACAAAGAATGAAGAAAAACTCTTTAAAATAAAAACATAATAAACATAAGGACAAAACCCAATTAAATAGATTAAAAGAGAATGAAAAACCTAGAAATTGAACTGTAAAAACATGACTTTTTAAAGGTTCATCACTCCCCCAAACTTAGGATTTTACTTGTCCTCAAGTAAATGGAAGAAGAACAAAAATAAAAAGAAAGAAAATCTTTTTGGTGGGCGACAACTATATACATCTCCCTACAAAGGCTCTGAACTCAGGGAGGCACTTAAGCCGACTCAACAAACAAATCAAAACATGATATTGCCAGATAATGAACATCATAGATAACCTCAGAAACTGTTCCAAAATCTCAATTCAAGGAATCACACATGCAAAATCCAATTATCACATTGCTCTCACATGCATCTCTCATAAATAAATGACTTCCCATAAGTATGAATGAAAGACTAACTCACAGAGACGTTCAAACCCGGATAAGTTTATAAAAATGCAAATGTACATCAAATATGCATCCATAGGGTTATTTTTCATCTCTCTCCACTAATATAAACAACACAAAAATAGGGATCATCAAGGTCTTTATGAGCTTGTAATAATAGGCCAGGGGTATGGTTTACGAAAGAAAAGGATAGGAGAAATAAAACAAAGATTGAAATACATAATCATACATATTCCACAATCCAAGCCTTAAAATATTAGACAAGAGCACAACGGAGCATAAAAATCAACACTTTAATCATCATCATTTCATTTTTTTCTTTTTTTTTCTTTCTTTTCTCTTTTTTTTAATTTTATTTTTTTCTTCCTTTTTCAACAAACTCCTTCACCCCTAAACTTATTTCTTTGCAATACTTGGGTGAACTCTTCTTTTTTTATTTTAAGCTCCTCAAATAACTCATACACATAATGATGAAGGCTTAAACAGTAGAAAAACACAAGACATGCATTTAATAAAGGGTAAAAAAAAGGAAACTCTTTTTTTTATGTATATGGGAAGAAAAATGTGGGTAAAAGAGAATAAAAATTAGGCCAAAAATATGTGCGGCTGCAAAAAGGGACTTAGAGATACACTGTATTAATAGGTTAGCTTGAAAGACTCAAACGGTCCAAAGAAGACCCTAATCATTTCCCTGATCATGTATCATTTATGATTTCGCCTCAAGAGAGAATCAAACAACTTCTAGATGCAAATCATCCACACACAAGCAATCTTATAAACTTTCTCTAAGTTTGTCATGCAATCATTTATCCAAGGCCTTTTCAATCATAAAAATAGGAAGTACAATCATGCATAATCAAAGCAATAGAGAGCAATCTAATTCTTGGATTCCCATATGACATCCTGGAAAAGAAATCAATTCACAGTTCAACCAATTATAGGATTCTTAATTCAAAACACTGGCATGCTCAACCAAAATACTTAATCAAAACAAAATACCCTCCCCCAAACTTAAACAGCACAGTGCCCTCACTGTTCAGATCATAGACAAATGCAATAAACAAGCAGGAACATAAAGGCAAAATAATAAAATAGAGGGTAAAGAAAAGCTCACTGTGGCAGCAGGAAATCAATCTAGCGCTTCCTCATCATCATTCTCCTCCTCATCTGCCTCACTGAAGTTGATATTTGCCATGATCTCCTCATCAGTCATAGGACTAAGAGGAGCAGTGTCAATGTTCAGGTGCTCTGCTATACGGCACAATAACTGAAGAGAATAGTTGAATTTCCTCTGATTTTGACACTGCACTCGCTCTAATCTATCCATCCTTTGTGCCAAGGTGAGCACTGTACTGGGTGGCCTGACCGCTGGGCTTGGAGGAGCAGGAACTTGAGGAGTTGGAACTGTGCGATCCTCTTCAAATACCTCTCAATAACTGCTACTGTAATGGGAGGAGTTGGCTGAATTAATTGATCACCAGAAATTTGGACACCCTTCTCAGAACATAGGCAGGAAATGAGCAAAGGATATGGTAAGCTCCCAGAAGTGTCTTGAGCTGTCATTCGCATGTTGAAGACAATGACCCTTCCAATATCAACAACATTACCGGAGACAATGGGGAACACAAGCAAGGCCCGCTTAAAAGGCACTTCAGAAGTGTTAGAGCAAGGTAAAAGGTTGGCTTGAACAAAAGTGCACCACACCCGTGGGATTGGTTTAAAATCAACTTTCTTCAAAAATTTAGGCTGGTTCTTGGTGTCCAACGTCCATTGAGCACCTTCCTTGCATAACACACTAAGCACCAGGTTTGCATCCAAAGGTGCACTCAACAAGGCATGATAATCACATTGGCCTGGGTAATCATATTCTTGATCAAAATAGTCGTTCAACACATCTTTACTGAACTCTATAAATGTCCCCCTCACCATGCTTTGATATCTGTTTCTGCTAGTGGAGTCAGTAAAAACATTAGCGTAAAATTCCCTAACCAATGTCTGTGATCCTGGTTCTGGAATTTGGCACAATATGCTCCAGCCTTTGTCTATAATTTGTGAATGAATTTCAGAAAATTCATTCTCTTGTAGTATAAGCCCTCGCTCCCGAATGAAATTCCTTTTCAGCAGTGCATTTGTAAACCTTTTTTCATGAATTTCTAATCGAAAATGGCTTGTATCAAATGAAGAAGAGCTAGAGCCTTCTCCAGAGGGACCTTTTCTTCTCTTAATTGGAGGCATCTTGAATTCCTGAAACCAAAAAAGAAAGGAGATAAATGAGTATATCTCAGTAAACATTCACAAATCAGAACAATTTGATGAAATAATCAACAGCCAGAATTCATGCAATACTCTTCAATCAACAACCAGAACCAAGATAATACCAAACTTATTAATATCTCACCAGCAACTCAGAGAACAACCAAGAACAGAAACTATAGATCAAATGAGTACACTTAAACTAACCAAATATCTGGATTCATCACAACTTAAATTTACAGCATTCATCACAGCTTAACATGATCATGATGCCAATTCAACATGCCACAATCACAAAGCAATGAGTTCACACAATATCAAGACAAATTAACTTATGCCAATAGTACTCAAAATATAAGCATCATCAACTAAGCACAAAATGTATCCCATTACCGCAGCATCCAAATCAACAATGTCAGTAACCAAACGTGTCAATCACTCCCAATCAAACAATTTGCAAAGTTGAATTCAAGCAACAACAACAAAATGATTCAATTCTTTCCCAATTTCATAACTTCACAAAATTCCTAATTCACAAACCCTAAAACCCTAATTTCCTAAATTCATGAAATTGACAGAAAAGCACACCAAATTGAGATGAAGGATAGATGAACATACCTAAATGAGGGGAAAATGAAAGCAAGAAATGGAGAAATGAAGACGTATTCACGGTGAGAGTCACACCATACATGTACGAACAAATAGGTGGGGACTCCTCCCTTTTCAGATGCAACAAGTAGCAAAATGAAGAACAAAGACACTAGATGAAGAGAAAAATCAAAAAAGAAATGCTTTGGGAGTGTGGGGGAGTGATTATTGAGAAGAATTTGCGAGGATTCTGGGAGAAAACTGAACAGGAGAGCGTTCAGTACTTGGGCGCTACGGACGCCTCGTTTAAATGGCTCCCTGCCCTCTGTGCGCTTAAACGCTGGTATTCCAGCGCTTGAGCGCTAAATCAGCCCAAATTTTTTAAATCATAAAAAAGCGAAACTTAAAGAAAAAAATAAAAAAAAAAAAAAAAATAAATACTAAAAACAAAATAAAAAAAAATAAAAAAAGAAGAAATTTGGGTTGCCTCTCAAAAAGTGCTTGTTTAACATCATTAGCTCGACGTTGCTTGTTCTCAATCTGGATGGCTGAGTGACTGAGAAGACTTCTGTCGATCAAACTCGCCTCCCCAATAGTGCTTAAGTCTATGACCATTGACCTTGAAACTCCTTCCTGAACAGGGTTCTACAATTTCAATTGCTCCAAAAGGATAAAATTCTTTGACCTTGAATGGGCCCAACCACTTGGACTTCAATTTACCTAGAAACAACTTCAACCTTGAGTTAAATAACAACACTTGCTATCCTGGTTCAAATTGTCTCAAAGTAATCTTTTTATCATGCCATATTTTTATTTTTTCTTTATATAGACGAGCATTCTCATAGGCTTCATTCCGAAACTCATCCATCTCGTTCATCTGTAACACCCTTTTTTCACCTGCAGACTTCACATCAAAATTCAAAATTTTAATTGCCTAAAATGTTTTATGCTCAAGTTCCACAGGGAGATGACATGATTTTCCAAATACCATCCTATATGGGGACATACCAATGGGAGTTTTATATGCAGTCCTGTATGCCCATAATGCATCATCTAACTTTAGTGACCAATCCTTCCTAGAGGTATTAACAGTCTTTTCTAAAATGCTTTTCAATTCTCTGTTAGACATCTCTACTTGACCACTTGACTGAGGATGATAGGAAGTGGCTATCTTATGTTTAACACTAAACTTGCTCAAAATAGTCTCAAACTACCTATTACAAAAATATTTCCCACCATCACTAATTATTGCCCTAAGGATGCCAAATCTAGTGAAAATATTCTTTCTAATAAACCTGACAACCACCTTGGCATCATTAGTTTGTGTGGCAATGGCCTCCACCTATTTAGAAACATAATCAACAGCTACCAAGATAAATTGATTAGAGAGTGAAGAAGGAAAATGACCTATAAAATCAATGCCCCATATATCAAAAAGCTCTACTTCCAAAATATTATTGAGAGGCATCTCATGTTTTCTGGAAATACCACTAACTCTTTGACACCTGTCACAGCTTTCAACAAACTTGTAAGCATCTTTAAACAAAGTAGGCCAATAAAAACCAGATTGTAATACCTTTGCTGCAGTTCTATTGCCTCCAAAAGGACCTCCATAATCAGAACTATGACAGTGCCACAGAATGTTTGACACTTCTTCTTCGACACACACACCTTCTCAATAAACCATCAGCATATATTTTAAAAAGGAATGGTTCATCCCAAACATAATACCTGACATCTCGAAAGAATTTTTTCTGCTGTTGTCATGTGAAATCTGATGGAACCATTCCAGTCGCCTTGTAATTCGTAAAATCTACAAACCAATGAGACAATTGTACAGCAAAAAGTTATTCATCTGGAAACTCTTCCTTAATGGGCAATTGTTCTTCTTTTGAATCTCCTTCATGAGTGATTCTTGACAAGTGATCAGCTACCAAATTCTCTGTTCCTTTCTTATCTCTAATTTCTAAATCAAACTCCTGTAGAAGTAGAATCCATCTGATAAGCCTAGGCTTTGGATCTTGTTTGGTCAAGAGATATTTCAAAGCTGCATGGTCAGTATAAACAATAACTCTTGACCCAACCAAATAAGAACGAAATTTATCAAATGCAAAGGCTACAACAAGTAATTCTTTCTCTATGGTGGCATAGTTAAGCTGTGCATCATTCAAAACTTTACTAGCATAATAAATGACATGCAAAACCTTATCTTTTCTCTATCCTAAAATAGCACCCACAACAAAATCACATGCATTACACATTAATTCAAATGGAAAATTCCAATCAGGAGCAACAATTATAGGGGCAAAAACAAGTTTACTTTTCAAGAGATTAAATGCATGCAAACAGTCATTATTAAAAACAAATGGTGCATCTTTAATAAGTAACTCGTAGAGAGGCTTAGTAATCTTTGAGAAATCCTTTATGAATCTCCTATAAAAATCGACATGCCCAAGGAAACTTCTTACTCCCTTAACATTGATGAGAGGGGGTAATTTCTCAATAACCTCAAATTTAGCTCGATCAATCTCAATGCCCCTCGAGGAAATGCGATGACCTAAAACAATGTCTTCCTGCACCATGAAATGACATTTCTCCCAATTTAAAACCAAGTTAGTTTCCTGGCATCTTTTCAAAACCAAAGAAAGGTTAGAAAGACAAGTATCAAAAAAAGAGTCAAAAACAGAAAAATCATCCATAAAAATCTCAACAAATTTTTCAATCATATCAGAGAAAATGGACAACATACACCTCTGAAAAGTTGCGGGAGCATTGCATAATCTGAAAGGCATCCTCCGTTATGCAAAAATTCCATATGGACAAGTAAAAACTGTCTTCTCCTGGTACTCGGGAGCCACCAAGATCTGATTATAACTAGAGTAACCATCTAGAAAGCAATAATAGGTGTGCCCTGTAAGTTTCTCTACCATCTGATCAATGAAAGGGAGGGGAAAGTGATCTTTCCTTGTTGCACTGTTGAGCCTCCTATAGTCAATGCACATTCTCTAGCCAGTGACTGTCCTTGTAGGGATGAGTTCATTCTTTTCATTGACTATTACTGTCATCCCTCCTTTCTTTGGAACAACTTGGACTGGACTGACCCACGAGTTATCTGAGATAGGGTAAATAATGCCTGCATCGTAAAGCTTCATCACTTCCTTCCTTACCACTTCCTTCATGGTTAGATTCAGTCTTCTCTGTGGTTGCACCACTGGCTTGTAATTATCCTCCATTAAAATCTTGTGCATGCAAATAGTAGAACTGATGCCCTTAAGATCATCAATGGTCCACCCAATAGCTGACTTATGCTCTCTCAAAACTCTTAAAAACTTCTCTTCTTCTTCAGGACTAAGGCCCACATTTATAATCACTGGAAGAGTATTATTCTCACCAAGAAATGCATATTTGAGATTAGAGGGAAGCTGCTTCAATTCTGGCTTAGATGGCTCCTGTATACCCTCATCCTCCTTCTTCAATTCTTCTCTCTGAAAGTTGGAATGAGAAACAATTGGCTGAGCTTCCAAATTAGCTATGCACTTAGATATTTCTGGTATTGTCTCTGCATCATCATCCATTGAAACTTTAGAATTTACCAATACTGATTCAAGTGGAGATGTAAGAATGCTCTGCTCAAATGCTTTTTCAACTAATGAGTCAACTATGTCCACTCTAAGGCATTGTTCTTCCTCTGCAGGATGTTTTATTGCATCAAGAATACTAAATGTGACATTCTCATCATGCAATCTCAATATAAGCTCTCCATGTTGCACATCAATCAATACTCTTCCAGTTTCTAAGAAAGGTCTGCCTAAAATGAGAGGGATGTCTGCATCTTCTTCCATATCAAGGACTACAAAATCAGCTGGAAATATGAATTTATCCACTTTAACTAGCACATCATCAACTATACCATATGGATGCTTGATAGATAGGTCTGCTAGTTAAAGAGAAATCATTGTTGGCTTTACTGATTCAATTCCCAGCTTGTGCATAATGGAGATGGGCATGAGATTGATACTGGCTCCAAGATCACAAAGAGCTTTTCCAAATAGTGAGCTTACCGATGGTGCAAGGAATGGTAAAACTACCTGGATCTTTTAACTTAGGGGGTAACTTCCTCTGAATTATTGCACTACATTCTTCAGTAAGCATCACTGTCTCATCCTTTTTCAGCTTCCTTTTCTTTGATAGCAAGTCCTTCATGAATTTAGCATATGAGGGCATCTGCTCAAGTGCTTCAGCAAAAGGGATGTTTATCTGCAGCTTTTTAAAAACTTCTAAGAACTTGGAGAACTGCTTTTCTTGAATCTCCTTCCCAAACCTTTGAAGATATGGAAGTTTAGCATAAAGTGAAGGATCAACCATTTTCTTCTGCTCCAAGTCTTTCTTTTTTCTCTGCATTCTTGGTTGTTCCTCCTTAATGTCATCTTCTTTACTATCATCTTGAGACAAAGCCTCTTCAATTGGAAACTCAGTGCTTTCATTCTGATTTTCTGCAGAACCAGATGCTTCATTCTTGTCTTCTTCTAAGGTCTTACCACTTCTTAAGGTGATCGCCTTACACTGCTCCTTAGGATTTACCAAGGTATCACTGGGCAAACTACCTGGAAGTCTTTCTTGAAGCTGCTTGGCGATTTGCCCCACCTAATTCTTAAGACTTCTAATTTCTGCCTCATGATTCTTAAATTTGGCCCTCGACTCTTCCATAAAAGTTGAATTCTGTTGCACAAAAATAGAGGTCTGCAAAGAGAGTTTCTCCACTGTAATCTCAAGAGGAGACTTCTGTTTGGGTTAAACATTCAATGGTATAGCTTGATTCTTCCAAGAGAAATTAGGATGATTCCTCCAGCCTGGATAGTAAGTATTAGAGTAAGGATTACCTTGTGGCCTTGAAGGGTTTCCCATATAATTCACCTGCTCTGGAATGTTGACAATTGAATTTCTAGCCTCACATTGCCCATTAATATGGTTGCCTCTACAAAAATCACAAGTCAGGCCTTGATGATTAACTGCATTCACCTGTAAATTACCAACTTGCTTAGTAAGGTTGACAATGTGTTGCATCATAGTCTGATTCTGTGCAAGTATAGTATTAACAACACTAAGCTTCAACATTCCCTGTTTGACTGTAGCTCTTCCACTAGGAACCTGATACTCATTAGTGGCCATTGTCTCAAATAATTCTTAAGCCTCTTCAAGAGTTTTGCTATTTAAAGACCCACATGCAGATGCATCAACCATTGCTCTAGTAGGATGACTCAACCCATTATAAAAAATATGTACCTGTTGCCAAACCTCAAAAGAATGGTGAGGACATTTTCTAAGAAGCTCCTTAAATCTCTCCCATGCTTCATAGAGAGATTCTCCCTGATTCTGTGTAAAACAAGTAATCTCACTCCTTATCTTCATGAACATGGAAGGAGGGAAATACCGAGTGAGAAACTTACTAACCAAATCATCCTAAGTAGAAATGCTTTCCTGAGGCTGGGCTTGTAGCCAGCTCTTGGCTTTATCTCTCAAGGAAAATGGAAAGATTCGTAACCGTATGGTATCATCACTAGCTCCATTATACTTAATAGTATCACAGAGCTGCAAGAAATTGGCAATGTGCAAATTTAGATCTTCTGTCTGACTTCCTCCAAATTGATTCTGCTACACCAGCTGTAGAAGAGCTGGTTTAATCTCAAAATTGTTAGCCTGAATAGCAGGGCGCACAATGTTGGTCGAGACACTTTCAGAAGATGGAGTAGCATAGTCAGCCATAGTGCGTCTTCTCTGTGCAACATTATTCTCAGCCATATCTTCTTCTTTTGCAATTTTCCTTCCTTCTCTGATTACTTTTCTGATTGTTCTTTCTGACCTTGTTATCTCTGGATCAAAAAGTAACTCTTCTGATTCCAAAAACCCTTGCATAAACAAACAAGAAATAACCAGAGTGAAGCAAGAAGAACAAAAACAAAAAGAATAAAATAAAAATAAAAATAAATGACGTTAAAGAAATAAAAGAAAATTAAATATGAAAAATAATTATCTAAAATAAAATAAAACAAATGCCTAAATTAGTGCTCTTTTAACTACTAATCGATATTGGCAATTAATAATCCCCGACAACGACGTCAAAAACTTGATGTGAAAATCAACAAGTGCACCAAATCACAAAAAGTAATAAAGTAGTGAAAAGAGAATCGTCCCATAAGGATTATATTGCCAATTACCAAATTCGTTAAATTAACATTATTTAATCTACTCAAAAGATGAAAGTTGGCAAAATCAAAAATAAAGATAATTAAAAGAAAGTAATTAAAATTAAACAAAATAAAATCAAGCAATTTAACAAGAGATGAAAATAATAATAAGAAAGTGTTAGGGTTCAGACTTCACTTGAACTCTTTCAAATGCACTTCTAAATATTAGTTTAAAACATGTTCTATTTCAATGATTCATGGTCAATTTTCAAAATTTATTAATACCAAATCCTTTTGTATATTAATCCATAAACTGTTTTGAATTAACTAATCCCTTAGTCTAACCCCAAATAGAAAGACATTATCAAGAACAAGAGAATTATAAGAAAGACCACATAACCCACAACGTCTATTCCTAGCGATTGCAGAAATTATGGCATTTATTACAAGCTCTAGGTTCATGTAAATTTTTCCAAATCATACATAAACCCAAAAGATCATTCCCAATTTGATCAGGTTTAGAAAAGCATTAAGAATAGAGATAAACACGTAAATTATAAGATAGAAACATGCATTAAACCCATAAAAGAAATTACATCATCAAAGTATCAAGATCCATCATCTCCCTAACGAGGGGAAGTTAGTTACACATAGGAAAAGAACAAAACAAAGAATAGAAAATGACAAACTCCATTGATAATTAGTGGAAAGATTGAAGAAAATCCCTAATCTTCAAGTCTTGATGCGCCCACACCAAATTAGGATTGAGTTGTCTTGACAGCTGCCGCAAAATGTGTTAAAATTTGGCGTAACTTTTTATTTATAATAAAAAATCTCGTATTATTACGCGTCTAGCGCCTGAGCGCTAGTCTCCAAGCGCCTGAGCACTAACTCACCAGACACCAATTCTTCATAATGCACGCGCATGAGCGCTGGCTGTACAATGCCTGAGCGCTGGAATACCAGCAATATTTCTCCTATTCTACCATTTGTGCGCTTGAGCAGTGAATTTCCCACGCTTGAGCGCTGGGATAACATAGAAAATTTCCTCGTTCTGCCTCACCAATGCTTGAGCACTAGTTCTTGAACGTTTAAGTGCTGAGCATCCAGAGAACTTGTTCAGCAGCTCTTCCATGCAATAAAATCCATTCTTCTTCCTTAGCAAATACCTATCAAAAGCATAAGAAAATACAAAATGAATAAAGAAAAACTCTTTAAAATAAAAACATAAAAAACATAAGGACAAAACCCAATTAAATAGATTAAAAGAGACTGAAAAACCTAAAAATTGAACAGTAAAAACATGACTTTTTAAAGGTTCATCACTCCGTTCACTCATTGATGCTGCTGCGGGAGGTACAATATGGAGGAAAACACCTACTGAGAGTCAAGTATTGATTGAAGAAATGGCGCTGAATAGTTATCAATGGCAAAATGAGCGCCAAATTCATAAGAAACAAGTAGGTGTGCATATATGCTGTTGATTCCTCTACAACCATTTTGACTCTATTGGAAGTTTTAACAAAGAAGGTTGAGACTCTGATGGTAACAAATAGTGCAGGCCCACTAATCATTTGTGAAGCATGTGGAGGACAGGGTCATACGAGTTTAAACTGTCAAGTTGGTAGTCCATTTGCCCCAGAGCTTGAAGTAGCAAATTTTGTTAGCAATTCCAACCAACAACAGTATAATCCATATGCTAATACGTATAATCTCGGTTAGAGGAACCACCTAATTTCAAATGGGAAAGTTAACAGGGTTATCAGCAGACTCAGCAGAGAGCTTCGTAACCACCTCCAGGTTTCCAAGCACCTACAGAGAAGCCAAGCTTTGAAGATTTGATAATGAAGTACATGCAAAATTCAGATGCTAGAATGAAGAGCATAGAGACTCAGATTAGTCAGTTGCCTACTTTGATGACAACGAGAACATCAGGGGCATTGCCTAGTACTACCGAAACTAATCCGAAGGAACAGGTCTATGCAATTACCCTGAGAAGTGGTAAGGAACTTGGGGAGTCCTCCCAGAAGAAGGAAATGTCAGAGTACAAAAATACTCTTGTTAATTCAGTTCATAAGGAAAACGAGAAGGCAACTGAAGCACCTACCTCGTCAGGAATTGAGACAAAGAAAAATGATGTCCTTACAGAAGATGTCTCAATTCAAGATGTCAATAAAGAATGAGAGGTTGTAAAGAAAGAACCAAAGTGGCAGAGAGCGAAGAAGGATAGTGAGCAAAATACAAAGTATGAACCATCACCATATGCCAATATCCTATTTCCTTAGAGGCTCAAGAACAACCAGTCAAACCAGTAATTTACCGATTGGAGATGTTCAAGAAGTTGCAGATCAACATTCCATTTGTTGAAGCCATCTCTCAAATGCCTAAGTATACAATTTTTTTGAAAGAAATACGTACAAAGAAATGCAAACTTGAGGAATTTGAGACGATATGTCTAACTGAGGAGTGCTCCGCTATTCTCTCAAAGAAGTTATCCCCAAAATTGAAAGATCCAGGGAGTTTTACTATTCCTTACTCTATTTATAATTCTTATTTTGAGAAAGCATTATGTGATTTGGGTGCTGGTATTAATTTGATACATTTCTCTGTGTTTAAGAAATTGGGCATGCAGTAACCCAAGCCCACCAATATTTCCTTGTAGCTAGCCGATAGATCCATCACTTACCCTCGTGGTATTTTGGAAAATGTCTTGGTAAAGGTGGATAAATTTATTTTTCTAACTGATCAGCGATGTCGCACTCGCCTCAAAATAAACTAGGATTTACAATGGAATATAGCATAGTGTATAACCTAGGTCATCTCCCAAGGACCAATTCGGATTTCTCAAGTATGTTAGCAGTTATCAATAAGTAAAGGGGGGTTTGTTCATTTCAATAACAGAAAACGAATTCAAGTTTTAAGAAAATTCAATTAATGAAACACCAATCCAAGGTCTTCAACTCAAGTGGCAGAATTAATCATTGTTCAAAGAGAATAGAATTCTGTTGCATTCACCTCCTCTGTTAATTCGAATTCAACTAGATAATCATCTAGGATTTCATCAACTAAAATAGAATCACAATCGCAATTCTTGATTAAAATTGATTTAGGAACAGATTCGGATTAACATAGATTATCAATCGATGATCTATTCTCCATTAGATTCAGATTAATCAACCCTAATTCTAACTTCAAATTCAAATCATATCGAAATCAATTGAAGAAGGAGAAGAGGGAAGAACATAAATATAATTCACAAATAAGCAAGAGAACTCAAAACTCTAACCACAATCATTGAATTCCCTTGGATTGATTGGAGCTTTAGCCTTCCATGGCCATTACGAAATTGCAGAGAAGAGAGAAAAATGAAAATAGAGAAGATGAAAAGGAAGAAAAGGTTTCTGCTCCCCAAAAAGTAAAAACTGAACAATAACAAATCAAAAAGGTGTATTCGGAATACTGTCTTGACCTATTTGTAATTGAAAAATCTTATGTAATTCCTAAAGTACCCCTGGCCCATACTGTAGCCCTCTGAATAAGCTTTTCAGAAACATATCATTTGCCTTAATTGGGTTTAAATTGAGAGAATTAGGCCCAAATCATTGAGGAAAGGTCCAAGCTTTGTGACAGCAATAACGTCCTAACTTTGAGGCCCAATTTCCGCCCTGAATCCAGCTGAATTGGAAAAATTGCATTAGATGTAAAATTGTGTATCTTCGTCTCAGCTTTCAGAGGACACCAAGATCATCCAAATATGACATTTGTAGCCCAAGTTATGGCCTGTACAAGACAGAAAGGTCAAAATGAGTTAAAATCCAAAAATTAATGAAGTTTTTACAATTAAGCTCAATGAAGACCAATCATCTAAAACTCATCTTCAAACATAAAATTGGGCACAATTATCATCAATTAGGCAAAAAATAAAGCAATGATGAATGCCTAAAAATTAATTGATCACTAACTTACTTGATTATGTTGGATATGGAGAAGGATGACGAGATACCAATCATACTTAGACATTCATTCCTCACCATTGGAAAAGCACTAATTGATGTTCATGATGAGAAGTTGACCTTGCGATTAAATGATAAGGAAGTAGTGTTTAATGTTTTTAACTCTGTTAAAATTCCTAGTTCATTTGATTCATGTAATTGTATAGATGTTACTGATGTTGTGGGTAGTGTTATGTCTTCATATATGCAGGAATCTGTGACTGTTGCTATGCTAGAGACGACCTTGCCTAAGGTTGTCACTGACTTTAAGAATGTCAAGCTCTGCAAGAAGAGACCAGAGAAGCGGCATGACTTGTGTATCAAGCAGCGTGAGTTTAAGATTGGGAATAAAATTCTTGTTGATAACTCATGTCTTCGTCTTCTTCTTGGTAAGTTTTGGTCAAAAGGGTGTGGATCATATGAGATTGTTCACGTCTTATCATACGATGTGCTTGAGGTGAAGAAAGATGGCCCACGAACATTCTTGATAGATGGCCAGAGCGCGAAGCACTGTTTCAAAAAAAAGAAGAGGTTATCCTATTTTTGGTGCTTTAAAAAGCCACCTTGATTTATCTGAAAAAGGCAACGTCAAGCTAATGACGTTAAACAAACACTTCACATATGCAACCTGTGTTTCTTTTTTATATATCTTATTTTCATTGTTTTCGTTATTTTTGTTATTCTTTTAGATTCTACTCATTTGTTTTGAATTATTGGGATTTTTCAGATTTTGTTGTAGTGCCAACTCTTGTGCTTCTTCTATGTTTGACATTATGTCACGTATCATCTAGTTGTGTTGTTCTTTTCTTTACACTTTTATTTCTTTTTCTTTCATATTGAGGACAATGTTTATCTTAAGTGTGGGGGGTACTTTTACAATTTTTTTTTAAAAAAATATTTTTTGAGTACTTGAGTATTGTTGGTAATCAAGTTGAAATTGTGTGTTAATTTTTTGATTTATTATAAGCTAATAGAGATATGTTTTAAAGGGGATTCCGTTACTTATAAGCTGATTTTGTGTGAAACAATCTTTTTCAATGAAGCAAAGTGAAATTTAGCATCTTATTTGGAAATCAGTCATATTTGTTTGCTTTTGTTCTCTTTATTAACTCTAGCCAGAAAGTGAGTTTTGAGCTTTAATGACTGGATTTTTCATAAAATCTTATTTTTTCTTATGGAGTGAGCTTTCTCTTGATTGATGTGTGCTAGAACTTACTTTAATATCTCGTTGAGGCTTTAATGATTCACATGCATACTTGAATATGATTAAGGCAATTAGGCTTAATTCTTTCTTAACTTTTAGAGTTGCATTGATAAAATAACCCCTTAGTTGTCTCATTTGAGCCTGAAATTGATTTCTTTGAATACCTAATTGAATAATTAGGTTTATTCTTTGGAGCATCTGATGTATTGATTAAAAAATCATTAAGGGTTGTTTGTCATTCAAGGGTTGAAAAAATTTAAAAAAATAAAAAAAGAGAAAAAAATGGGAAAAGAAGAAGAAAAAATAGAAAAGTTTGTTGGTGTAGAATAATAAGAATATTGGGTTGAAAGTGAGAATTTGTTATATCTTTGTGCATTATGCTCTATCTGTCATCTTTTCAACCTAATTTTACTTTGTATTGATTTATCCATGAGCATTCTTTACCCTTATTTATCTTTTTCCTACCTTTCATTATATCATTGGCCCCGTTACAACCAGAGGAAGTTTTTTTTTATTCTTGTGTTGTATGTGAACTTGGAAGTGGAGATGAGATTGATAAGCAAGCCTATGGTATTGCATTTTTCAAGAGAAATTTGAGTGATCTCATTATCCTTAAACACTTGAGCGATGAAAAGATAAGTGATATCAAATGTTTGGTGAAGAGAATAGTTGCAAGCTAGACTCAAGCCTCTAATTGTTTTAAGTGCTAAATGATCTTACTTGATTGGATTTGATTGCTGAACTTGAATTTTTAAATTGTGGAATTTCTCTTGATTCATGTTTCTTGATATTGAGTGGATTTTGTTGTTGATTCTTTGCTTGAGGACAAGCAAAACTCAAGTGTGGGGGAGTTGATGAACCGTCAATATGTCATTTTTTACGATTCGGTTCGTTGGTTTTTCATGTTCTTTTTATGTTTATTTTCTTTTTATTGAACTTTATTTGTAAGTTTTGTTATATTTTTAGTATTATTTAATTATATTTTTATTATGTGTTTTATATATTTTTGTCAAGTAATTGCACGTAGAGAAGACTGGATGTTCAAAGAAGCGAGGAAAAGAGAGATTTTTCATTAGCGTCCAGCGCTTGAGCGCTGAGAATGGAGCGCTTAAGTGCCCAAAGTTTATACAATAGCAGTGCTTTAATGGTCTAGCGCTTGAGCACTGGTGGGCAGCGCTTGAGCACGCAACGCGCAATGCGCGCATCTTAACTTAAGTGGCTGAGCACCCAAGCGTTTAGAATTTAGCGCCTAAGTGCTAGTTGTGTAATAGAGCACGTCAATTTCAATAAATAGGAGAAGTTACGCCAAATTCAACACATAGACAGACATTGAGCACTTCACACAGAAAATCCCTAATCTTGAGAGAGTAGTTTCGCAGCAGTAGCCCTTGGAGGACGACTTCGAATGGAGGATTCGATTCTTGAAGGATTAAAGATCATAATCTCCATTAAAAAGGTTTTGATTTCTCTTTCCTTTTTGTTTTCCCCTTTCTTTAGGTTTTCTTACCATGAGTTTATATTCTGATATGAGTTTGTTTGTATTGAATATGAGTAGCTAAACTCATAGTTAAGGCTATGGGGGATCTTATTTTCCTAACTATTTAAGTTTGATTTCTAATTTGATTAAGGTGATTTCTTTTAGGGTCTATAATATTACTTGCATTCTTGTCATAACTTGATCACTTTTGACATGTGTTAATTCATTATTTGACCAGTGACCATCCACATTCAATGAGTGGATCTATATGGTAAGCTTAAGATTAGATTGGTGAATGACGAAACATCAATTTTTCCTACCAATGGAATGGACAGGTATGTTAGTTCATCTCTTGAATTGAAGTTTAATGCATTCCTAATTAATTCAACTAAATGACCAAAAGGTGATTTAATTTAGGAATAAAATATTATTTCATCCATGACCATTGGGATTCAATAGCAAGTAAGAGAATATTAACAAAATAATTACCTTATATCATAAATGAAAGAAAATATGAATAATTAGATTCAAGTGAACATTGCGCCCTAATCTCTCTTTCATTGATTATCTATTCTTTGTTTGATTGTTCATTATTTTTCTTTATTTGTTTTCCTTTATTTGTTCTTAAATTTATTCATACACTTTTGATTGTCTAAATAATAAAGAGTTTCATGAATTTAGTAATTACCACTTATTCCTCGTGGGATCAATAACTAAGACTCAAGTTCTATATTACTTGGTGATAGAGTGCACTTGCTCTTAGTATATTTTACGCGCATCAGAAATGTAAACAGTTTTAAATTAATGTGAAATTTTATAGATATGATTTATATGATTGGAACTTTCAATTTAACAGTAAATTTAGTAACAAAATTATTCACTAAAAAATTATTTAATGGTATAAAAGTGACTTTGACTTACATCAAAGATCAAGGATTAAGGAACAATGGTGCAAATCTATGATGCATATTCCAACTCAATACTCACTCTCTGTTTTTCATCCAAACATTTAGCAATGAAGCACTCACTCAAGCAAGTGATTGAATAGGGAAAGGTAAACAATGTTGCAATCTGAGAGGGTCACTCACTGTCACTGGTTAAAATACTACCTCTGTGCCTCCATTCTCATGATGTCACATTTGTAAGACATTTTCTACTTGATTTTTTTTTCTTGAGCTGATTATTAGTTGATTTTATTTTCTATTGATTTGTTTTAAAAGCATAGTTAAGTTGTCAATATTAATTTTATTTTTTATATATGATAATATAGGAGAATAATAAGAAATAAGAGACTTTTATGATAAGAAATCAATCTAAAATTGATGCACTTTTTAAGAGGAAAGCTTCACATAATCTTGGAGTTCAAGTCAATGAGCCCTCCATTCCTGCCTCAAATGCACAATTGATCAATGATGAACAACAAAAATATAAAGTCCTAAGAATTGAAAAAGATGAAATTGATATCTCTTTATTAGAAAAGGATCCAGGAAAGTAATGTCCAATTTGAAAATATCAATTTGATCAACATGATAAGGTTCGTAGAGCTTACATAAAAGTTAAACCATATCAACAAACAAATATTAAGTATCCAACTTTTGGTAAAGATAATCATCGTTAGCATTTTTCAATCTTCTTGTTTAAAAAAGTTTCCAAATTGGTTAGAATATTCACCAGAGAAAGATGTTGCTTATTGCTTGCCATGTTACTTGTTTAATAAAAATTATGGTGATCGAAATGATGGAAAAAATGCATTTATAGAGTTAGGATTAAGAAATTGGAAGAAAGTAAATGATGGGGAAAATTGTGCATTTCTATGTCATGAAGGTATTGGTCCTAATTCTCCACATAATATAAGTGTGAAATGTTGTGATGATTTAATGGCTTAATCTCATCATATAGATAAAGTTTTTCACAAGCAAAATGCTCAACTTATTACAATTAACTGTTTGCAGTTAAAGACTTCCATGGATGCAATCTAATGACTTACATTTCAAGCATGTGCATTTAGAGGCAATGAAGAAAGTCTTTAATCCGTGAATTGGGAAAATTTTATTGAGTTGGTTGAGTTTTTAGCTTCTTATAATCAAAATGTTGTCAATGTTGTCATTGGAAATGCTCCAAGAAATGCTCAATATATATTTCCTAGTGTTCAAAAAGATATTTTGTAAATTTTTGTTAGAAAAGTGCGAGCAGCAATTCGATAGAAAATTGGTGATCTTAAATTTTGCCTAATTATTAATAAAGCTAAGGATGAGTCTAAACGAGAACAAATGACTATGGTCTTGAGATTTGTGGATAAACATGGTTATATTCAAGAAAGATTCTTTGATCTTGTTCATGTTTCTGATACGTCTTCTTTTACATTGAAAAAAGAAGTTTCATGAGTTCTTTCTCATTATAATCTTGATATTCATAATCTTAGAGGCCAGGGGTATGATGGAGCTAGTAATATGCGTGGTGAATGGAATGGATTACAAGCATTTTTCTTAAAGATTGCCCTTTTGCATATTATATCCATTGTCTTGCTCACTTATTACAATTAGGACTTGTTGCAGCAGCTAAACAAGTTAGTTATATTCATCAATTTTTTCTCAAAGCTTGCATTGATTATGAATGTTGTGACTATTTCTCCTAAGCATCATGATCAATTAAGTGTTGCTCAAGCAATAAATATTGCAAATTTGATTACTAATTATGAGATTGAGCAGGTGGTGGACTTAATTAGATATGTACTTTGTAACGAGTTGGAGATACTAGATGAGGTTCTCACTTGAATTCTGTACACAGTTTATTATGCATGTTTGATGCCACTTGTGAAGTACTTGGAAAAAAATACTAGAAGAAGGTAATTACTCTAATCGTGGTGAGGCTACTACTACTTATGATGTTGTTACATCTTTTGAATTTGTCTTTCTTTTACATTTAATGAGAGACATATTAGGAAATTAGTCATGATCTTTCTTTCAAACGGAAAAATCAAGATATATTGAATGCAATGACTTTCTTGTCTACTACCAATACTTTGATTCAAAATATGATGGAATCTAGTTAGGAAATTTTTTTCAAAGAAGTCATATCACTTTGTGAGAAACATGAAGTTAATGTTCTTGATATGAATGCATTGTATATTCTTGGAAAATGCCGAACTAAATTGTTGATCACATTTCAGTGGAGCATCATTATTACGTTAACTTGTTTCTTGCTGTCATAAATACTCAATAGCAAGAGCTTAGTAGCAAATTCAATGACAATATGATGGAATTGCTTACTTTATGTTCAATTTTAGATCTTAGAGATAACTACAAATTTCTGGATGTTGATAAAATTTGTGAATTTGTAAGAAGATTTTACCTTCATGATTTCACTGAATAGGAAAAATTATACATTAGAATACAAGCTCAACATTATGAACTTGATGTTCCTAACCATTATGAATTGAGTAGCTTGTCAACAATTTCTAAGTTATGCCAAAGGTTGATGAAAATAGGAAAGTTTTTATCATATCCTTTGATTAATCGTTTGATTCACTTAGTATTGATTCTTCTTATTTCAACTGCTACTACTTAATTAGAGATCTTTTTCAGCTATGAATGTTGTGAAGAACAAACTCATAAATAAGATGTAAGATGACTTTCTGACTAATTGTCTAATCACTTACATTAAGAGGAGGATTGCTGAGAAGTTTGATATATATTTTATCATTGATGAGTTTTATGATATGAAAGAATGTCATGCTAGACTTCTATGATGATATTATCTATTATTTTTTGCATTATAATATAAATTTTATTGGTATATACTATGATATATATATTTGATAATATGATTCATGACTTTTGGCCCCTCCACTATACATTTTCTAGATTCGTCCCTAATGATCTTCCTCTTCTCTTTTGTGGTTATTAGTAGTTTTTCCTATTCTTTTTGGAAAAGTTCATTTCTTTAAATCTATTCTCAAATTGCTCATATGCAAATTTGGCCACTTTATTCTCATAGGTCTCAAGATCACCCATTCGTTTATACATGGTGACTTGAGAAAGGTCTTCGACTACTTCTATTGCAGTAACAAACGATAAAATTTTTGTGACAAACTTCTAATAATGTTCGCTACAATCTTTTTTGCTTCAATAAAATCAACAACATCTATCCTTAAATATTGATAAGAACATGGTGTTTACCATAAGAAGCAAAAAGCATATCAAGATTTCCTAATCCTAAAATATGAACAAAAATTAATCTATAAGCAGCCGAATCATAGAAACGTTAAGCACAATAATAAAAACTCAATTAGAGGAAATAAAACTAAGATTAAGAAAGGAATCCAGTTACATCAATATCCAAGTTAAGCTACATCTTCCCCTAACTAAAGGGGTTTAGCTACTCATAGAAGAAAGGAAAGAAAAACAGAGAAAAAAGGCAAATTCCATGGATGGATCAAGAAAATAATGAACAAATCTCCAAATCTTCCTCTTAAAAGCCTCATTTCCACTTCTAGGGTAGCAACCACCTTTGTCTCTCTAATATTCTCAAAGAAATCTTGCGCTTTTTCTTTTATAGGTTCCAAAACATATGTCAGCATTTTGAACCATCGCTTCAGCGGTGGTTATTGGGCGCTTAAGTGCTTGGCACGCAGAGAAAGGTTCATTTATAAATCTTCCTAGGAGCTTAAGTGCTCAAAAATAGGCGTTTAAGCCCGCGGGTGGCAGAATTTCACAAATTGTTGTTGAGACTTGGGCACTTAAGCGCTCTCTAGTGGGCGCTTAAGCGACGGAGTGGCAGAAACCAATTTTGAGCTTTTAGTGAGTGCTTAAGCAGTGGAAAGTAAGCGCTGCAGACTCTTTTGCAATTTTATCTTCCATTCAAGCTTCACATATTCTTTATTACTCAACCACCTAATATAAAACACAGAGAAACTCAATAAACACCTAATTTGAAGTAAAATAACAAAGTCAAACATATAGGTTCGGTTTTTAAATGTAACAATTCTAATCCAATCCAAATCGATATAACTAATATAGTTTGGATTAGTTGGTTTTTTTACTCAAAACCGATCCAAACTGAACTGCGAATATCCCTAGTAGAAAGAAACAATAAATACTCCTAACTAACTTACATGAATGATCAATATTAAAAGATAAATATGTGTGACTTTTTTAAGTGGTCATGTGACTCTTGACTAACGTTTAATCTTGACTATCCATGTATGGTTTAATGGTCAAGATTTGTTACTCTTACCCTTTTACAATAAATACTCTTCTTACTAGATATGCACCTTATATATATATATGTGGGACATATTGATGAGCTTGTTAAAAATGTGTTTATGTTAAGCAAAATTTTGTTTTTATCTCCAACCTAACCTTAGATTAAGCTTTCTTAGGGATCTTTAGCTTAATTTTGCCGAAGTAATGTCTTTCATGTTTTGATTAGTTTGACATGATGTTTGATGAATGTAATTAGATCGATTTAATCAGTTTTTGGCCTAAAAAAATTTTAAGCAACAAATTTTGTTTGTTAAAAGCAATTTAGCCTATTAAAAAAAATAAAAAATAAAAGGAAATAGAAAATAAAAAGTAAAAATAACTTATTTCATATGTCTAAAATAATATTTAATAACATAAAATGACAAAAGTGTATAAGAAATTGTAGTTATTATAAGTAAAAATATAAATTATATATATAAACAAACATATTATATAATATTAATCAATTTAAATTGAATTGAATCGATTTTGAAAATCAAATCTAAAATTCGATCTGATCCAATTGATTTTCAAAAACTCAGCAAAAGAGAACTAAATTTATTTGGTTTTAATTGGATTTCAATTTTTCGGTTTGATTTTCAATTTGATTTTTTGTTTGAATTAAATTTGAACACCCCTACTTTCTACTATTTTTGTTTCTTTCTCTTGTTAAATTTAATGTTTCTTGTTCAATTTATAAATTTTCTCAACTTTTATTAATGTAATAACTACTCTTCCTGCGAAATAAATAGGAAATGTTTAATTTGCTCCACTTGTTACAACCACTATTTTAAGTGGGGTCCAAATTTAACAGCAGTGAATGTTGAAGTGCTACTTGTAGAACAAGTGATCGAGTAAAGTGTCATTTAAAAGTTGGTCCCTAAAATGAATAGGCGCTAGGTTTTCATACTTGGGTAAGAAAAGTGCTACTTGTCATGTACTGCTTTGCCGTAGTGGTGATACGGTATGGCTGTCGGGTTTTCAATCCAAAATAACAAAACACGTTTAGTTCATTGTGCTAGATTGAATTTGTCATGAAAATGTCAGTTCATTATAAGTCTGGAAGATTAGAAAATCAAAGGAGAGAATTTAAGTAATGCTGCAAGCATTTTTGTTGATAGCATTCTTTTGTGTCGGAGTTGACATTTTGTATGTAAATGATGCTGCAAAGATTAAGAGGTTTCAATCGGCTCTGTCGTCATTACAGCAGCTAAGGTCGCAGATCTACGGTTTCAGCTCGCATTCTGGCGCTAGCAGCTCAAACGGTGGATGAGCTAAAATTATGTTGCTCATCTTGCACACATGGAAACGGAGGTTTTCACTAGTAATCTAGTATAGTGAATAAACAGCTAAAGATATTAATGGAGATGGATTTTGACAAGTCAAAAATGGCCTAAACAAAACTAGGGAACATTGAACAAAATACACGAGGTTTAAAAAATAAATATACCAACTTAAAAAATATTAAAAATAAAAACCAACCGGACGCCAAACTTGCTATTGCAAGCTAAATACATGGAGCATCACTGGTGTACTTTAAAAGTGAAGCATAATAAAAAAATAAATGCCTCCAAATAAATAAATAAGTCCTTTGGAGCTAATATATATATATATATATATATATATATATATATATATATATATATATATATATATACACACGAAACGTATTTAGTGAGAATAATATTTATTATAAGAAATAAGAGAAATAAATCTTGACCATTAGATTTTACATGAATGATTAAGATTAGAATATAAATGCATGTGACTTTTAAGTAATCACATGACCTTTAAAATAACTTTTAATTTTAATCATCCATATATAATTATATAGTTAAAATTTATTATTCTCACCCTCTCACAATAAAAATTCCTCACTAGATATGTCATATATATATATATGAGATAAATATTTATTATAAGAGATAAGATGAAATGAATCTTGTGTACTAAATTTTATATAAATAATCAAAATTAGAACATAAATTCATATAACTTTTTTAAGTAATCACATAACTTTTAAGTAAATTTTAATATTGCTTATTCATATTTAATTAATTATATGATTAAAATTTATTCATCTTATCATTTCATAATAATTTTTTTTTTTTTTTTCACTCGATCACGTCTTATATTTAAAAATTTTGATACATATTATAAAGTCACTTATAAAAGAATTAAAAATAAAAAACTTTATTAAAAATATTTTTTAAAATTTTTAATATATTAAATATGTCATTTTAAATAAATAAAAATTTATCTTTAATTCCTTAACAAATTTCATCAAACACTTAAAGACCGACATTATAAAACTGAGGAACTGACCTTCAAATAAGGTTATCTTAAAAAAAATATTCAACATCGGCGGCGCGGGACCTTTAAGACTACGCAGACCCCACAGACCTTCAACACACCGCGAAAACATCGGCCAATAATTCTATTTCTTTTACCAAATTGCCCTCACGTTCTTGCCCTGAGGGGTGTATATATATCTAACGAAGACCACCTATATATCACCAGATTCACCACCACATATATATAGCAGATAAGTGAATCACTAAGCAATGGAGAAGAAAGTAGCTGGGTTGTGCTTCATCCTCGTCGTCCTCTTTGTTGCTCGTAAGTCATTACTCTTAATGTTAATTCTAGTGCACGACTCTAGCTAATCCAATGTTCAGGATGCATAATGTCACATTCTATTACTTATGCGTTTTCTCATATAATAATGATAATATAGGGTTAGATTTATTAAGAGTCTCACATTGTTATTTCAAAATTTTGAGTGTAATTTATATATTTGTTAGATTACTCAACTTAATACATAAATATTATGAAACTTAATGATAAATACATTGTTATCGTCACGTATAAGGTTTTTGATGAAACCGAATCTATATTAATATCACTTTTTCTCGTATAGTCTCAACTACTAGTTACTTATCAGCAGGACAACAGCTAACATCTACGTACTTGCTCATCCATTTACTTAAAAGTTTATACTTGATACCCTTTCATTTCATTTCTTTCTTCTTTTATTTTTAAACGTTTAGATCGACACATATCTCTAATTAATCAATCGCTACCTGCAGAAGAACTTGTGGTGCAAACTGAGGCACGGACTTGTGAGAACCTGGCTGATACATACAGGGGTCCATGCTTCACCACTGGCAGCTGCGACGATCATTGTAAGAATAAAGAGCACTTAATCAGCGGCAGGTGCAGGGACGATTTTCGCTGTTGGTGCACCAGAAACTGTTAAATGGATTTTCTCCAACATGAAGATGCTGGGGCATGTATAAATATATTAAATAATACTATATAAATAAGCCTAGCACTGCATCTATGTATTATTGTCATCTCTATATATGTACTGTGTACATAACGGATGAGTTATGTACTTCATGTTAAAGAATAAACGAGTGTTGTAGCAAAGCATGAATCTATGTCTATCTATATTATATAGTAAAAACGAAGTGTTTTTACATTTTCATATGTTGTTCCCAAGTTATACGATCACTTTAATTAATCGTCACGTCGTCGCTTAATGCATCATGTTTAATTGCAGAGAATTTTTTTTTTTTAAAATGTAAGTATTTTGCTAATAGCAATTAACAAATTCAATAATCTGAAAAGAATAAAACTTGACTCTAACTCTTTCTCTATAACTCTTTCTTCCAACCTCTTTAATCATCATTCATGTATCCATTAACTCAACTAATAAGTGAGGTTGAAAATAACAAATGGAGGGTGATTAATGGGATTTGAGGGAAGGATTGAAAGCTATAAAGTACAGACACGAACACGAGACACGAGACACGATATGAGAATACATCAAATTTAAAAAATTATAAGACGTGGACATGATATATATATATATATATATATATATATATATATATAATATCAAAGTAAATTAAATAAATAACTTGATTTATGTATATATATAATTTTAAAATTTAAGAAAAAAATTTATAATTTATTAATATTATTTCTATAAGTTTAAATATTTATAATATCTTAATATATATTATATGTACTAATATTTATTACCTAGTAAGTCCTCTAAAAAAATATGGAACATAATTTCTATTGTCATTTTTTTTAAAAAATCTCCTAAACAAACTTTTCATAATATAAAAAGAATATTGGTGTAAGATAAGGTTCAGTGATGAGGAAGTGAATGACTTGGTACAAGTAGATATAAAAAGAATAGATGAAAATAGTAATGTGTGAAAAGATAAAACTTAAAAGTCTAATAGTAACATGTGAAAAGATAAAACTTAAAATACTAGTTTGTGAAAATAATGGTTTGAGACGTCAATCATATGATTGGGTTTGGATGACTTACGACTTTACTAATTAGACGTTAGTTATAGAAACTAATTTTTTTAGAAAAAATATTAATGGATCATGTCAAAGTTGTTCCTAGACGTGTTTAAGCGTATCCGAGCTGTATCCAAGACGTGTCCAAACTGAAAAAAATAATCTTTTTAATTGAATACATTTGGACACGTATGTTATACGTGCGTCTCTATGTGTCTGACACGAATACATGTCTGACAATCTGGCGGGCGTGTCCATGCTTCATAGGTTGAAAGAAAAATATTGGAGTTAAGTTTTGTTCATTTGGTAAGTAGTTCATAGCTTTGTTTTTTTTTTTTTTGCTAAAATTTTTGTAAAAATAAGTTAGCATTATTAATGATTCTTGGATGGATAAGTAATTTCCATTATTCTGATTTATTTAACAATTACCTTTGATTAATATTGACAAATTATGACCGAATCTAGTTAAATCTTCTGATTACGTATCATTATTCTTTTTTAATATTATCAATTATTGATAAGCAATTCATCAGCCAATATGATATATGTTATGAAACTTATAAAAACACTGTATTATATACTAGATGAACATATGATGAAAATTTGTGTGTAAATAAAATTATAGGCAAATAATATCTTCTTTGATCGCCATCATTACTAAAGATAGGAGTTTAAGTGATTTACGCCAAATTGTTGAATTCGTGTATCATAGACATCTCAAGAGCTGCAATAGTTTGGTTGTGTGGGGTCCAGCTCAAAGAAAATAAGCACCAAAGGTGCAAGTTTTTCAACTCAATAGAAAACTATTTTTGGAGCACATGGTTTTGGAGCACATGGTTTTGCACAAATCACTTTTGGAGCACATGGTTTTGCACTCATTTTGCTTCTATAAATAGAAGCAATTGAGAGGAAAGAAGTGCATCAGATCCTCACAATCAAGAGAGTGAGAGAAAAATAGAGAGAGAGCCTCTTAGAGAGTTTCTTGAGAGAGAAAAATAGTGAGCCAATTTGTGAGAATTATATCCACAAATTGAAGATCAAATATCATTGTATTTTGTATTTCCATTATTTTATAGTGGAGATTTAAGTGGCCTACGGGTCCCGTGATTTTTTCCTTACTCACATTGAGAAGGTTTTCCACGTTAAAAATTTTTTGGTGTTGTTATTACAATTATTTTATGCTTCTGCATAGTGCCTATTTTTGAGTTCACAGAGGAGGGATATTATGCAGGCATTTCCCAACAGTGGTATCAGAGCTCTCAGAGCTCTGGGATACTAGGTGCCGGATTCATAAGAAAATTCTTAGTATGCTCTGTGGTTGCAGCATTGTCTGATCTTCCACATCAGAAAAGAATTATTCTCGTTGCTGGAAATAACGTGTGGTGGTGTGAAAGTGTTGTCTAGGAAAGTTCTGGCTAGGAAAGATTTGGTATTTAAGTGTGTCCATTAGTGACCCACCTCTCTTTCCTGGGAACCTACCTGGTGCACTATTTGCATACTACAGTTATTGTATACGGTACTGTTTACCTGTACGGCACTATTCACGTATATTGTATTGGCCTGTGTAACTCAAGATGGAGGGAGCTGTCACTCATGATGGAGATATGTTCAAGTTAACTGCTGATAATTACTCCTATTGGAAGCCGATGATGGAAGACCACTTATACTGCAAAGATTTGCATGAGCCAATCACCCAAAAAGATAAATCGGAGGGGAAGACCGACAAAGAATGGGAGCTCCAGAATCGGAAAGCAGTAGCTATGATCCGAAAATATATTGACAGAAGTTTGTTCGAACATGTATCAACTTATACCAATGCGTATGATTTGTGGACGAAACTTGAATCCTTGATTCAAAAGAAGACGCCCATGAATAAAGCCCACCTTGTTAGACGACTGGTGAAGTTGGAGTACTCGGACGGTCAGAACATGATCGAACATTTGAATACCTTCAAAGGTATAGTGAATCAACTAACGAAGACAGAAATGAAGATAGACGATGAGTTACAAACTCTTCTACTCCTCAGTTCTTTGCCTGAGAGTTGGGACACTCTAGTTGTCACTCTCAGCAATTCTGCTCCAGAAGGAAAGCTTAGCATGGATTCTGTTACAGACAGTTTACTGAATGAAGAGTCAAGACGGAGAGAAAGGGGCGTGAACAACCAGTTTGAAGCCAACGTTGTTGACAACAGAGGAAGGAGCAAGAATCGTGAAAAAGGAGGTCGTGGAAAATCACAAGGTAGATCCAAATCTCGCACTATACTAAGTTATTATTACTGTGGTAAACCAGGCCACGTAAAGTCTGAGTGCAGATTCTTGAATAGAGACCAACAAGCTGGAACAGTCCACCCTGACCAGATTAACCCAAACAATAAGAAGGAAGATGGAACAACTACTGCAGTAGCCTCGACTGATGAGAATATATTTCTTATCGGAGAAGAAAATTATCTGAACGTTGCATCTGATGACTGCATTTGGATAATTGACTCAGGAGCATCCTTCCACGTCACACCTCATGAAGAATTTTTCTCATCATACCAAAAAGGAGACTTTGGTACGGTGAAGATGGGAAATCATGTCACAAGCAAGATTGTTGGCATTGGTGAAGTAACAATGATTACTGAGAATGGAAACAAGCTTATGCTGAAGGAGGTAAGACATGTTCCAGACATGCGACTGAACCTCATCTCAGTAGGAAAGTTAGATGAAGCCGGAATGATAAACCAGTTTGGTGCCGACAGATGGAAACTCAGCCGAAGAAGCATGATTATTGCTCGCGGCAGAAAAGAAGGCTCTCTGTACATTATGCAGGGAAAGATATGCAAAGGGGAGATGAATGTTGCTCAAGATGCAAGCAAGGAATTGTGGCACAAACGATTGGGTCACATAAGCGAGAAAGGTTTGGAGATTCTAGCAAAAGATCATCTTCCAAACATAAAGGGATAGCCACTTGAATCTTGTGAAGACTGTCTAGCAGGCAAACAACACAGAGTATCTTTCCAAAGATCAGATGATGCAAGAAGAAGAAAGCAGATTCTGGATCTTGTTCACTCAGATGTTTGCTCAACATCTGAAAGGTCCCTTGGCGGTGCCTAATACTTTGTTACCTTCATTGATGATCACTCTAGGAAGGTGTGGGTGTATCCATTGAAGACGAAAGATCAAGTTCTTCAAGCTTTCAAGGAATTTCATGCTTCTGTAGAATGAGCATCTGGAAGAAAGTTAAAATGCTTGAGAACTGATAATGGCGGAGAGTATAGAGGTCCATTTGAAACATACTATAAAGCTCATGGGATAAGACATGAGAAGGTACCTCCCAAGATACCTCAGATGAATGGACTAGCTGAAAGGATGAACAGAACGATTGCAGAAAAAGTCAGAAGCATGCTTTCTCAAGCAAAACTTCCCAAGGCATTCTGGGGTGAAGCAGTAAAAACTGCAGTTGATTTGATCAATTTGTCTCCTTCAAGACCTTTAAATGGAGAGATTCCAGAAGAAGTATGGTCTGGAAAGAAAGCCTCTTATGGTCACTTGAGAGTCTTTGGGTGCAGGACATTTGTCCACATTCCTAAAGATGAAAGAGCAAAGCTTGATGCAAAGACAAAGGAGTACATATACTTTGGTTCACCAAGTGATGAACTTGGCTTCAGATTATGGGATCCTGTAAACAAGAAGATTGTTCGAAGCAGAGACGTTGTATTCTATGAAGATCAGAAAATCCAAGATATTCAGCAATCTAAGAAGCCAAAGACCATTGTGGTACACAATTCAGGGGGAGAGATTCCTCAAAGGAATGAGCAACCTGATCAGACAATACAACCTCATCAGATGGAGCAACCTGTTCAGACGGAACAACCTGACCAGACGGAACAAAGTCAGGCAATGCATGAAGAACAGATGGAGACTGATCAAGTAGAACAAGAACCTCAAGTGAGAAGATCAACGAGAGTCAAACAACCATCAAGAAGGTATTTCTCAGATGATTATGTCACTCTCACTGATGAAGGGGAACCTCAAAGTTTCATAGAAGCCATTGAGACGAACGATAAAGAGAAATGGATGCAAGCCATGCAAGAAGAAATACAATCCCTGAAAGAGAATTTGACGTATGATCTGGTGAGATTACCAGATGGACGAAAGGCATTGAAAAACAAGTGGGTATTCAAACTCAAGACTGAAGAGAACAACCCAAACCCCAGGTACAAATCAAGGATTGTTATGAAGGGGTGCAACCAGAAGAAAGGCATAGATTTTGAAGAAATCTTCTCACCAGTGGTGAAGATGACATCCATTAGAGCGATCCTTGGTCTAACTGCAAAACTAGACTTGGAAATAGAACAGCTTGATGTTAAAACAGCATTCTTACATGGAGACTTAGAGGAAGAAATTTATATGGAGCAACCAGAAGGTTTCGAAGAACCAGGCAAAGAACATCTAGTGTGTCGTCTGAAGAAAAGCCTCTATGGTCTGAAGCAAGCTCCAAGACAATGGTACAAGAAGTTTGATCTTTTCATGACCCAACACAATTTTAAGAAGACCTCCGCAGACCATTGTGTGTTTGTGAAGAACTATGAGAATGGTGAATCCATCATACTACTAGATGTATGTTGATGATATGCTTGATTGTTGGGAAAGATAAGACAAAGATAGTCGCTTCTCTCAAGAAGGCATTGAGCAAATCATTTGCCATGAAAGATCTGGGTGCAGTAAAGAAGATTCTTGGAATGAAGATCATCAGAGATCGATCTAGAAGAATGTTGTGGATGTCACAAGAAGACTATATCAAGAAAGTTCTTGAAAGGTTCAACATGCATAATGCCAAACCTGTGCATGTTCCATTACCTGGTCATCTCAAACTGAGTAAGATACAATGTCCAGGAAATGACGTAGAAAAAGAAGAAATGAGCAAGGTGCCCTATTCTTCTATTGTTGGTAGTCTTATGTATGCAATGGTCTGTACAAGACCAGACATTGCTTATGCTGTAGGAGTTGTGAGTAGATTCCTATCGAATCCAGGAAAAGAGCATTGGAATGCTGTGAAATGGATACTAAGGTATCTGAAAGGAACTGCCAAAAGGTGCTTGTGTTTTGGCAATGGAAATCTAATGCTCACTGGGTATTCAGATGCAGATATGGCAGGAGATGTGGATTCAAGAAAGTCTACATCGGGATATCTGATTACTTTTGCAGGGGGAGCTATCTCATGGCAGTCACGACTACAAAAGTGTATTGCTTTAAGCACTACAGAAGCTGAATTTATCGCAATCACTGAAGGTTGCAAGGAGATCCTGTGGATGAAGAAATTTCTACAAGAGTTAGGTCAGACTCAAGAAAGCTATGTTCTCTATTGCGACAGTCAGAGCGCAATTCATCTCAGCAAGAACTCGACATTTCATTCAAGGTCGAAACACATCGACGTAAGGTATCACTGGATCCGTGATGTGTTGGAAAGTAAATTGCTGCAGATTGAGAAAATACATACCAAAGACAACGGGGCAGATATGATGACAAAAGCTTTACCTAAAGAGAAGTTAGAAGTCTGTAAAGAAGTTGCAGGCTTAGCATCAACCCCAAATTGATCCAAAGATATTTTTCCTTTGGCTGGAGGGGGAGAATTGTGGGGTCCAGCTCGAAGAAAATAAGCACCAAAGGTGCAAGTTTTTCAACTCAACAGAAAACCATTTTTGGAGCACATGGTTTTGGAGCACATGGTTTTGCACAAATCACTTTTGGAGCACATGGTTTTGCACTCATTTTGCTTCTATAAATAAAAGCAATTGAGAGGAAAGAAGTGCATCAGATCCTCACAATCAAGAGAGTGAGAGAAAAATAGAGAGAGAGCCTCTTAGAGAGTTTCTTGAGAGAGAAAAATAGTAAGCCAATTTGTGAGAATTATATCCACAAATTGAAGATCAAATATCATTGTATTTTGTATTCCCATTATTTTATAGTGGAGATTTAAGTGGCCTACGGGTCCCGTGGTTTTTCCCTTACTCACATTGAGAAGGTTTTCCACGCTAAAAATTTTCTGGTGTTGTTATTACAATTATTTTACGCTTCCGCATAGTGCCTATTTTTGAGTTCACAGAGGAGAAAAATTATGCAGGCATTTCCCAACAGGTTGGGATGAATTAATTCAATATATCATACAGAAGTATTCTGATTCTTTAAGATAAGTTACATTTTTGTGTCAAATTTGGCATAATGCTTAAACCATTGGAGTCACTTAGACTTGGTTGACTCTTCACGAATGGTAAGAAAGAGAAATGCTTATCATTGAAGAGTAATTTTTAAATAAGCACAATTTATTATAAATATTTAAATTATTATTTCACATGTGTAAGATTATAGTGTCAACAAAAAATATATTAATCTTTCAAAATATTTTTACACAATCAAATAACAATTTAAGTGACTAATAAATGATATAATAAATTGAGAATGACCTACTTAAGAATTTTTTTTCTTGAACAAAGTTCAAATAATAGTAAATTAACTATGTATAACATATTGATAAACAATAAAAAAGTATAACAAATAATTCGAAATAGAAGCTAGAGATATTTCCTGTTTTTTGTGTTTAAAAGATCTAAATACCAAGAATGAAGATTTTTCTTAAAAAGAGAGAGAGAGAGAAAGTTGACTTATAAATAAATAGACAGCGAGGGCACGTTTGATACGACGTATAAGGCTTAATGAGATAAACTTAATTATATAATATATTATGACTTTATCAATTGTTTGGTGTTATCATAATATTATATAAGTTTATCCTGCATATCTCTATACATTAAAATAACGTATAACTTAATCAAGTCTTGGGGGTGAAATTGTTGGGAATTTTTGCGGATATAACGCGCAGCGGAAAACAGGGATTCCCATCGAGGATCCATGCGAAAAAGTCATAATTCGAGTTTTTAAATGATTTACCTCTTGAAGCGTGAATCACTAACACCATAATAGAAACGATGTCTCTGCGGTATCCACACGAACAGACTCACGAACGTCCAACGTCCGCAAAGAAGAGCCTCACGTCTCTTGCACAGTGCTAGCTGCGAAGAGAAGAGAAGATACCTGTCGCTCTCTCACTCACTTTTCTGTAGGTGCGGGTAGGGTTTAGAATTGTATCTCAAAGCAGCCCCCTTAACAGTACTATTTATAATAGTAACTGCCTTAAGTGAGTGTGAGCAAGCAGAAGGTAAGTCAGTGCAACCCTAGACCCATCCGTTATGAGTCCGGCCCATATTTGAATCCGAGTCCAACTTGGATCCATTGCTCCAATTTTAGTTTGCTCTATGTGTGTGACCTGCGCAGTTCTTATTACGTTGGCGTAATATTAAAATCTCATTTTAATATTACAAGCGATGTGAGCGGTTTCTAGCAACACGTCAGCCGCTACCCAAGTAATAAGAATGCGATGATTTGACATAACCTTTCCGTGACCAATGTTTCCGTGTCGTTTAGTCCATTTGTCAAGATATCTAGATTGAACACAAGGCATGGAATTCGTCACCCTTGTATAGTCCAATCATTTGTTTCCTGATACTCGAGTAGACTTTGTAACAACAAATGAGATCAATATCTCATATTGACTCATTTGAGCATGGCCATGCATTTCGCAGTCTCACTCAATCAGGGGGCCTGAAGATATCGCTCCTGTTATGTAGGAGTGACAAATCCCATCTAGGTCACTAACATCCCTCTGCATGATTTGTGGTATATCCAATAACCAATTTTATAATCACCTTATTACAGATGACGTTTGATGGCATCAAAACACACAACTCTTCATGTAGGAATCGTAGTGATTTCAGGTCAAAGGACCACAAACACCATTGTCACTATGAGAATCGCTTATGACACTCACGTAACGATCCATGTAGCGTTCTCATGGTGGGTCGATCCCAAGACATCATTACTCTAATATGTACCCATGTGAAGACTTGATATCTCATATCCATAACCCGTGAGATGTGGTCATCAGTCTTTGCACATACTAGTCTCAATGTATTATTGTTGTCCTAATTAACAATAATACTTGACTAGGGACATTTAAGAATAGTGTTGTAACCAAAAGGATCTCACGATCAAGTCATCCATTTGATGTCCTATGGCATCAAACTTACTATTCTATGGACTTTATTATGTTTATCAAAAAGAACACAATAAATGAAATGCCTCATATATAAAATAGCATAATAGAATGTATGTAAATACAGAAAATGTATTAGCCTTTAGGGCATACACCAACAGAAATTAGACCTGATTAGGTTTTGATGGATAAGTTTATATGAAAATATTCCCTTTACAATCATATCACTTGAATAGGTCGCCGTCGTTCTTCACATGTCGATCTCGTCCAAACCACCACAACTAGGATTGCACAGCCCCATCCATGGTCGCAAACTTTTACTCATCGCACCAAACACACACCATCACAACTTGTCATTGTCTTCCTTCGCCACAGACAATTTCAATCACCCTACGAACCACCTTCTCCGCCATCAATCAAAACCACCGCTAGCTGTCGAGCACTACCTCCACGCCCTTGCTCTTGTTGAACCCGCAGCACTGCCACCCATTTTCTTAGACTCTGCATCGTCTCACATCTAGGAAAATTTGCTCTTCCCATTCTTTTTTTCTTATTTGAATATGTTATTATGAGTTAGGGCCTGAGTTGACTTAAGTCCAAGTTTGTTATCTAAAAGTGGGCTTTTATTTTAGTATGGATTAGAGATTAGAGATTATAAACTAGTATTTTTTTTTTATAGTTAAGGCAGAGTTTTTTATTAGTAAATTGGACATGTTAATCCTATTCATTTAGGGTAGTTATTAAAAAATAGGATACTACTATGTGTTGCATTCAGAAAATAAATAGCCATAGAAAATATGTAGTTATTAGTAAATTGGACATGTGTTGCATTTAAAAACCAAATAGCCAAATTGGGTATGTGAAGGCATGAGTTGTTTTTTATTTAATATACACAGCAGTCATGAGGTTTTTTTTTTCATAGGCCTTGGAGACTTTTATTCTGCAAAAATTTGTATAACATAATAAATTTAGATGAATATAATATATTTTTTATTAAAGGATATTTTTGTTGAAAGTGTTATTTTTTTTTATCATATTCAGTATTATATAGTGCATTAACAAACATATGATAGTATTATCTTATACAACATAGTATCTTATACAATATTACACTAAACATTATATAATATTAAAATTTTATTAAATCTTATACTATCAGACCTTATTCTATCATGTGTACCAAATGAGCCCCCAAATGTTCTTGTAAATAGTCATAACCTAAGGAAGCATCATGTGATTATGGTAAAATCCACATTAGAGTACGAATCATTTCTCCACTTAAAAAAATATAGAAATTAAATATCTCATAATCTTATTTGAAAAAATAAAGGAAAAATAGAATTTTTAAATTTTTAAAATTATTTTTTATATTACTTTAATTGTTACAATTAGTCTTTCATTCAATTTCAGTCAATTGACTAATGAAATACTGTGTCACGTATAAGTCTATGAGTCATTAATTGACGTGACAAATAGATCATATTAATGACTCACGTACTCACATGTGACACATGAGAAGTTTTTAGTACACTATTCTATTCAAATTGTAATATGTGATACTAATATTGTACATGTCGTTGGATCACAAAATAAATTATTATTAAATTAAATATGAATGATTATAAACCTGTCTAAAATATATACTCAGAGTATTTTAAAATTTCTAGTGAAGCAATGCTTTGTTAGTCGACTAATTTAGATTAGATGAACTATGAAGAACTAATTGTAAAAATTAGCATAATTTAAAGACTAAATTAAAAGATTTAAAAATTTAGAGTGATTATTTATAAGTGAATAAAAATTTAGAGTGGTTGGAAGTTAAAAATAAAAATAAAAGAGTAATATACTAGTTTATAATAATACGTCAATTTAATTTAATATCAACAAGGTTGGTTTATTTGGCTATAATCCAAACATCTGATTTGAAACAAAAATGATCATCTTATATCTTTAAAAAGAGGTATAAGTATTGTTTACATTATTTTTAAAATATGTGATTGAATGAGAAAAATGATAGAAAAAAATATATAATGAATGATATTATATGAGGTGTAAAAATAAGTGTATCTGACATTTTTGATGTAAGAATATAATGGTTGAATTTGAAAGGCTTAGGGATGTTTGAAAACAATTGCAAAAATTTGATTATTTTAATAATTGATTATTGTATAATTAATTATTGTTATAAATAATTATAATAAAATCAATTTTATACTTAGATATATTAGTTAAAAAATAATTTTAAATTAATTTATTTTGTTTGGATGATATAAAAAATAATTAATTTTATGTATTAAATTATTAAAATAGGTATAGAATAATTAAAAAAGTTATTTGATTGAGATAAAATAATATTTACACTTTAAAGTGTAAGGAATAATTTATAATTTAGAATTATAAGTTTCAATATTCAAAGATTAAAATTTTTTTTAGGAAAAATGAATCCCCTTGAACTTTAATTTTTTTAAAATTTTTAAAATTTTTTAATTAGTTCCTAAACTTTAATTAATGTTCCATAGATCATTTTGTTTAATTTGAATATGTTAATTGATTAATGATGATATTGTATTACAACACCTTATCTGTATGTGTAAAGAAAAAATATATTTAAAATTAAATTTTATTAAATAAATTAATAAATAGTTCTTAATTAATGTTAATACAAATAAAATAATATTATGTAGTATTATTATTAGTGAATTAATGAATTTAAATTAAATATAAAGATTTACTATGACATTAATTAAAGTTTAAAGATTAATTAAAAAAATTTTAAAATTCATGATAATAATTTGTAAAAGAATTAAAATTTAAAGAATCTCTATATTATTTTCTCTTTTTTTATAACACATTAAATTTGTATAAAAATTAAAACTAATATGTCAAGCATGATTAAACAATAAAAAAAAATTTCGAGGAAAAAGCTATTTGGCAAGAGATGCACTTATACCATTACCAATAACCAACCGACAAGATTGGCGCTAACAGATGTTGCCAAGTGTAAGAAAGAAGCCCAACCGACAAAATTAACGGCAAAGGATGAATCAGAGAGTGTGTGGGCAGTGGGCTCTAACGTAGTTACCACATGCGGCCTACTGCTCGCTGTTTGAATGCCAACCAAGAAAACCAGACTCCATAATTAAAATCTGCCTTCATCTGGTCCAACTTGCGTCTCCCTTCTGCAATGTCATTGTCAGAAACTGTGGTCTCCCTTACTACTCAAGTCCCACATGGGTATACGTATTAGAACGTTTATGTTACTACTCAATAGGTACTCCCTTACCACTCAATTGGTTTAGATATTCTTTTTTACTAGATTAACGATATTAGAATAAAAGATAACAGTAAAATTATTTTAATTTTTTTATAAATATGGGAACTGATTTATAATTTTTTTTATAAAAATTAAATAAAAAATAAGCATAAATTATAAAGACATAAACATTAATTTAACCTTACATTTTATTTAGTTGCTCATTCAATCTCTTCAAAAATTTAATACTTTATACTTTACCCTTTCATTTCTTTTTTTTTTCTCTTAATTCTTCTTCTATTATTATTATTATTATTATTATTATTATTATTATTATTATTATTATTATTTTACTTTTGACATCTTTAATTTATCAATTGCTACCTGCAAAAGAAATTGTGGAGGAAACTGAGGCAAGTTGTGAAGTACTGAGTGATAACTTCAAGTATCCATGCATCTTCTTCAGCAACTGCGACAACGCCTGTAAGAATCAATCAAGAGCACTTAATCAGCGGCAAGTGCAAGTACCATTTTCGCTGTTGGTGTACCAAAAACTATTAAATGCATGGATTTTCTCCAACTAAATATTTTTTCTATTCTTTTTTATATTTTGTTAAAGGTTGTTTTATAAGAATTAAGAAAGTTATTAAATAATTTTAACTATAAGTAAAAATAATTACATTTGATTGAATTATACTTTTAAAATATTTAAAATAATAAGAATACGAGTTCAAATTTTTGAAAAATAATTATTGTGAGAAGATTGTATAACCCTCATATTTTTATTGTTGAATTAGAATAATATCATGAATATGAATAATTTAAATAAATCGAACATATGAAGATATATCATGGTATCGCCAAAAAGGATATTTAAAATATTATTTATTGTTCTATTGATTTTTCCCCTCACTTATTAATTCCAAAGGTAAAATTATAACTCATTTATTTCTGAAATGACAAATAAAATACAACAAAAAAAAATTTCTTGAGCGACAAATAAAAAAAGGGATGAAGTAACAAATTATTAAATTTTGCATTCTTTCATCCATGAAATTTAGGTGACAATAAAAAAAAATCAAACATATCCATCCATTCTATGCTATGAATCTCCTATTTTTGACAAAAAAAAAAAATTAGGTGACAATAAATATATGCATTAGTCACCTAAAATTCAAAATTTTAATCAACTACACCATCATAGAATTTGAATTTTAGGTGATAATAAATATATACTTGAGTCACTAAACTTCAAATTCGAATGGATAGATATATTTATTGTCTCCTAAAATCAAATTTCTTCAATAATTTTAAATATAGAATTTATATTTTTCACTTGTTAACGACTCAACTTTCCATATATTAGCATGTCCTTGTAGTATTTTATTACTTAACTCACTCTTTACATATTACTAGAAATTAGCACAAGTGCAATGCATTGAAATATAAAAAATAAATAATTAAAATAATATATAATATTTAATTTTAAATAAAATACTTAATAATATAAGCAATATATCATGTAAATTTTAGATTTTTTTTTTATTTTTATCGATCATGTCAAAGGCTACTGAGGAGGGATCTCTGTAGTGTAAGCGGTTCGAGTTTGTGAAAACACACTGTTGGAAGGGACAATCTCAGTACTCACGAATAAGATTAGTCTCACACCTAAAGAATGTTAAGATACTTGAGTAAAGGTAGAAATCTCATATTATATATTGTTAGGATCCGAACTCGGATCCATGAATGGTATATGACAAATGCAACCCATACGCTAGTCCAAGTCATACAAGTCTCTACATTGTAAATAACTGACGCGTAACCTCGATAAGGTCGCCAAGCATTTCAAACATACAAAGAATCTACTATCTATCTAAAATCTTACTTGCAAAAATAATGGAGCAACTCTAAGATCAATAAACCATAATATTTTCAACCAAAGTCAATAACAAAATAAAATAAATTATGAAAATTTGCCCACACAAATAATGTGTTGGGCTCACCAATCGTAATTATACTAGACTTCTCGATCAAACTGGAAGAGTAGAACTAAAAACTATCTTGTTTTCTTTATCTAAAAAACATAATCACGATTTAGGTGAGTTGCGACACAGTGAGCAATTATTATCTAATATAAAATAAACATGACAAACAGAGTACGATTCTTTTATTAACAACTAAAAATATCATATAATAAAATAATTTCTCAATAAAATAATTTAAATCAAATCATTAGAAATAAAAGAAAAAAATAGTTAATGGGGAAATTTTTCAATAATTTAATAAATAAAATGTAACAAGTTAAAACACAATCAATGTGAGAAATTCACTAGGCAAAACTAAAACAAAATGAGCACACAACATGTGGGTGTCGCGATCGTAATTGCGACGGGGAACGGTGAAAAAGAAAATTTTTAGAAAAGATGGAGTCACTACCAATTTTATTTAAATTAAAAAAGTTTGAAAACCTTTTTAAATAAATTGATCTTCGAAACCAAGTTCAAAGTCGATTGTGTACAAGGAAATATGGAAACTAAATCTCACAACACCCTGATACACTCATTTTTAGATGATTACTCTTAGTTAATTGTGCAAATAATTTATAACCTTAAAATGTTTATTTTACCCTTTTTTAAAAGATAAATTGAGATATTGTAATTATTTAAAAAAAGAAAGAAAACAAATCAATTATGAAAATTTAATTTTTGGCTTGACTTTTGACTTACGTATTCCCCGAGTGTAATGAGAAACTCAAAGCCAACGTAGTTATACATCTAAAAAATAATTGTGGGTTATTTGATTTTAATTTTGAAAAGATTTTTGAAGAGAGATTTAATTTGAAAATATATTCACTTTTGCATAGAATTCAAGATAGCAAAGTTATACGATAAACCTTTATAATTCATATAACACTTAAGGATGATAAAATATACAATCAATGTCGCAGATTGTTACGTAGATAAATTTTTTTTTTTTGTTTTTAACAATTATGAAATTAACATTTTTTAACCACAGAAGAAAAAAAAGAAACATGGACTATGATAATTAAGTAGCAACATTCTAAAATCAACATAAAATTATGCCATTGAGCAAAGTAAATATAATTAAACTAGAAGCAAGCTAACTTTAAATAACTCAAATAAGAACACTTAGAATATTTTTCATCACTATGAATATTTTCATTCTCTTCTTTTTTTATTCTTTATCAAAATCCATTTTATATCTAATAACTTTACTAATTTTTTATTTTTATTTTTATTTTTGTGCATTAAAAAAATTAAAGAAAATCAGATTAACCTTTAATGAAAAAACCAACCCAATTCCAAAATTTTAAAAAAAATGCTAACCTTAATTACCTATCAGGCTCTCTCTTCTCAGCTCAATATAACAAACAAATAAGCGCTAAAGAAAGCATGGCCCAAATTAACTTCATAATAGCCCAAATAACTTAAACCCAAGTAAAACAAAATCAGCCTATAACCTAAAATTGACCAACAAAAGTAAGTACAACAGAAAAAGAATGCAACTTAGGAATTTGGTTTTCGCAAAAACACAAGAACGCTCAGACAGGTTCTAAAGGTAAAGTTTACAGGGGATGGGTGATTTTTTTTGTATAAGAGATTGGTTTTTGTTTATGGGTTTTAAGTTGGTTCTCTGTTTTGGTTTATAGAGGAATGGTGGTTGATGGGGCTGTTCTGGTATTCTATTATTGGGTTGGTGTTGGTGATGTGTTTGTTGTGTGATTTGAAGCCAAGAGGTTTGGGTGTATGATTGAAGGCTGAAGCTGCTGTATGATTGTTAGGGGAGAATTTTCTTTGGGTTGTGATTAATTTCAAGTGAGAGAGGAATGGAGTCATGTGTTGTTTGCTCCTTGCTGTTAAATGATAAATGAGGATGATTAAGATTGGGTGTGATGATAAATGAGGATGTGGATGCTGTGTGTGAGAGGTGAATGTGGTGTAATGAAGCCAAAATATGATGTTGTGTAATGGTGTGTGCAGTGGCATGGTATTAAACTGTGTATGAGTGAAAAATCATCTATCTAATTCATTAACAAAATTGAAATATATATACATGAAGTTTCTCTGCTAACTATTTTGCTAACGTTTCTCTGCTAACTAACTTGCTGACTTTACTAACTAACTTTCTAAGCAATTAACTAACATGTTAATTGACTAACCAATATCAACTAACTGAGATAACTAATAAATATAATGATGCTCCCCCTCAAGGTAGGAAGTAGATGTCAATAAGTCCCAGCTTGTGAATTATCTTTGTGAATTGAGCAGAAGGCAAGGCCTTTGTAAACAAATATGTCAATTGATGACTGGTTTTTACATGAATTAATTTGATGAGACCATAAACCACCTTCTCCCTTATGAAATGACAACCAATATCAATGTGTTTTGCTCTTTCATGGAATGTTGGATTTGAGGCTATGTGGACAGTTGCTTGATTATCACATAATAACTGAACTGAACCAATTGGGACTGCAAAATCTTGTAAAAGCTAAACCATCCAAACAATCTCACTAGTCACAATAGCCATAGCCCTGTATTCAGCCTCTACTAATGACCTTGACACAGTAACTTGTTTCTTAAATTTTTAGAAAACCAAAGAATATCACCAATAAAGAGGCAATATCTAGTAGTTGATTTTCTGGTGTTTACCCAAGAACCCTAATCTACATCAGCAAATGCAGTTAAGGTGAAAGAAGAACTAGATGGAAATAAAATGCCATGACCAGAAGTGGCCTTTAGATATCTAAGAAGGTGATGAACAGCTTGCAAATGAGTAGTCATTGGTTTAGACATAAATTGACTCTATTTTTTGTAAGCAATGTCAGAACGAGAAAGAGTCAAATATAGTAGTCTACCTATGATCCTTCTATATTGGGAATCATCAGGAAAAAGATCTCCATCATCCATGTTAAGTTTCAGGTTAGGATCCATAGGCAAAGAGGCGGCTTTGCAATCTATAAAACCAGTATCTTCCAATAGATTAAATTGTGTATGTGTGAAAAATCATTTATCTAATTCATTAACAAAATTGAAATATATATACATGAAGTTTCTCTGCTAACTATCTTGCTAACGTTGCTCTGCTAACTAACTTCCTAACCAATTAACTAACATGTTAACTGACTAACTAATATAAACTAACTGATATAACTAATAAATACAGTGATACATGGGGAGCATAGCAGCCTTCTTCCCTGTGTGTGTTTGTACGTGAATCCATTAGTAGTGCAGTGGAGTGAAAGTAGCTGGGTTGTGCTTAATCCTCATCGTCCTCTTTGTTGCTCGTAAGTCATTACTTTTAATGTTAATTCTATATATTGCATGTCTCTAGCTATATTTATTTATCTAATGTTCAAGATGCAACGTTACATTTTATTAATTACGTAGCATTTTGCTCATATAACGTCTACTTATTTGCTCATTCAATCTTCATTTTATACTTTGTACCCTTTCATTTCATTTCTTTCTTCTTTTGTTTATAAACGTTTTGATCAACATATTTCTGTAATTAATCGATTGCTACATGCAGAAGAAATTGTAGTGCAAACTGAGGCAAATACTTGTGAGAACCTGGCTGATACGTACAAGGGTCCATGCTTCACCGACGGCAGCTGCGACGATCATTGTAAGAATAAAGAGCACTTAATCAGCGGCAGGTGCAGAGATGATTTTCGCTGTTGGTGCACCAGAAACTGTTCAATGGATTTTCTCCAACATGAAGATGCTGGGGCATGAATAAATATATTAAATAATATTATATAAATAAGCCTAGCACTGCATGTATGTATTATTGTCATTTCTGAACTATATATGTACTGTGTACATAACGGATGAGTTATCTACTTCATGTTAAAGAATAAACGAGTGTTCTATCGATATTATATAGTAAAAACGAAATGTTTTTGCATTTTCATATGTTGTTCCGAAGTTATACGATCACTTTAATTAATTGTCACGTCGTCGTTTAATGCATCATGTTTAATTGCAGAGAATTTTTTTTTTAAATGTAAGGATTTTGCTAATAGCAATTGACCTATTCGACAATCTGGGAAACAGTCCATAGCTGTTTTTTTTTTGCTAAATTTTTTGTAAAAATAAGTTAGCATTATTAATGATTCTTAGATGGATAAGTAATTTCCATTATTTCAACAATAACCTTTGATTAACATTGACAAATTATGACCGAATCTTGTTAAATTTTCTGATTTCGTATCATTATTCTTTTTTAATATCATCAATTATTGATAAGCAATTCAGCCAATAAGATATATGATATGAAACTCATAAAAACACTGTATTATATATTAGACGAACATTTGATGAAAATTTGCGTGTAAATAAAATTATAGGCAAATAATATCTTCTTTGATCGCCAGCATTACTGAAGATAGGAGTTTAAGTGATTTACGCCAAATTGTTGAATTCGTGTATCATAGACATCTCAAGAGCTGCAATAGTTTGGTTGGGATGACTTAATTCAATATATCATACAAAAGTATTCTGATTCTTTAAAATAAGTTACATTTTTGTGTCAAATTTGGCATAATGCTTAAACTATTGGAGTCACTTAGACTTGGTTGACTCCTCACCAATGGGAAGAAGGAGAAATGCTTATGTTACTGAATAGTAATTCTTAGTTAGGTATAATATATTATAAATATTTAAATTATTATTTTACATGTATAAAGTTGTAATGTTACAAAAATATACTAATTTTTAAAAATATTTTTATATAATCAAATACTAATTTAAGTGGCTAATAAATGATATAATAAACTTAGAATGACCTACTTAAGAAATTTTTTCTTGAGAAAAGTTCAAATATTAGTAAATTAATGTATAACATGTTGATAAACAATAAAAAAGTATAACAAATAATTCGAAATAGAAGCTAAAGAGATTTCTTCTTTTTGGTGCATAAAACATCTAAATACCAAGAATGAAATTTTTCTTAAAATGAGAGAGAGAGAGAGAGAGAGAGATGACTTATAAATAAATAGATAGCTAACAGATGTTGCCAAGTGTGAGAAAGAATCCCAACCGACAAAATTAGCGCCGACTGATGAATCAGAGAGTGTGGGGGCAGTGGGCTTTAACGTAGTTACTATATAGTGTTGGTGAGCTTCAGATAATGGAGGAGAAGAAAATGAAATAAAGAGAAACAGTCAAAAAGAAGTTTTGGTTTTTACTCAAAAATAGAAAGAAAGCAAGGGCAGTGCAACGGTTCCAATTTTTTCAGTTTTAATTTTTATTTTATTTTACTGTTTTTTTGGTCTTCTATTTTTTTTTTAATTTCTTATAATTGGATTAGAGTGCGCTTCAAGTTTGGGCTTAAGGAAAATTTAAATCAAAGCAAAAGATTAGGTCAAATTGTCAGACTTCATTTTTTAATGTGATTTTTAATTTTAATTTTTTTATATTTTTCTCTTTTCTCTTTTTTTTATATTTTATTAGAAGAAAATGTTTAGAACATGACTCGTATAAAATTAAGTGCTTACAATAAACAAACTAACATTCCTACAAGCCTAAGGCTTGAAGTGACAAGTGCTAAGCTCAAAACCAATGCCGATCCATGTGTATTGTTAGCATACACATGGAGTCCATCGATATTATACTAACTAGAATTTAATTTAATTCTAAGTACATTAAGGCTAACATTTACTACAGGTTTAGGATTTTTCAAAATTATCTTCTCCCAAAAATATGATTTATAAAAAAATATGTAATAATAGGTCTTTCATGATCATAAATTTCCAATAGAATAAAATAAAGATAAAATTTTTTAAAAAAATTATTTCATAGAGAACAATTTCAAACATTAAAAAATTCACTCAATAAATTTTAATTTCTTTTCCATAAGTATAACCATTATTTATGTCAATTATCATCATTGACCCAAGCTAACACCCGTAAATTATCATACATAAAATTTATCATCTTTGGTCCAAAACTAATATTAAAACATTTCAATATAACAAAAACTATCATCTCAGAATAATGTACAAAACTAATAGTGAGTTTTCTAATAAAATTGTGTTAATTCCAAGAGTATCTAAGGCTCTAATATATTCAAATCCAATAACAAAATCAATTTAAAATTGATTGAGTACAAATAGATGTATATAGTAACTAAGAACCACTCATAGTATGTGTATCGATTTCCATTTAAGTTTTTGCCCAAAAAAATTGCACAATTGCATTGGAGTTTATAACTATATAAATGATAACAATACAAAAATCAGTTACATACTATAAAAAGTTACCAATTTAATTTCTCAAATCCTAAATAAATATCAAATTGCATCACTTAAATAAACTATTTAACCTACCTACTATGAAATTATACCAATAAAATTAATTACTTAAATTTTTGAGTTATAAATTTATTTTAAAGAGTCAAAGAAATGAATATCAATGAGTGGATCTCCACTCTTCTCAAATTATAATCTCTAACCCATGAAAAATCACTCTAAGCTTTAAAAACTCTTTACAATATTGACTTGGATGGAAAAGAGAAAATAGTGTGTGAGAAGTTTTCCGAAATTTACAAGAACAAAAGATAGAGTGAAGTTTAGAGATGAATGAAAGATGAAGAAAAAGTGGAATGCCAACAAAAGAAAATAATAGCGTCGAGATGATGTTGAACGGCGTACCAAGGAGGGTGGGTTTTCCATTTGGTTTATCAGCACCGGCACCACTATTCTTATCTTTCAAAAGATAAAGATAGAGACTTCAAGTTTTAGGGATAATTGAATTTGACTAACGCAACTTAAAAGGCTAATAAATACATCATGTTAGAACAAGTTCCATTTATTTATATTATTAGTAATTTTAACAACTTTTCTCCATCATATCAAATTCAATTAATAAGGTGAACCAATTACATATTATTTATATTATTCAAGCAGTCTTCACATTTAAGTAGGTGTTACATATATATCCTTTGTGTAATTTATCACCAAAAATATAATTTTGTTTATAAAAGCCTAAACTATAACACTCTAAAATCTAAACAAAAATAGATACATTAGATTTAATTATTAAAACTAAAATAATAATAATAAAAAGAATGAAATCTCTTATTCAATAATAAATCAATAGAAACAAATTATCCACATAATGAGATTCTCATCCAAAGGAACAAAGATGAAACCACTAAAGGTGGTTAAACAGACCAACCCAGCCTGTAATAGGTTGCTTATAAACAAGCCGAACCACATATAGGAAATACTTGTCTCCTCTAATCCGGTGACAATATTTTCATACAAAAATTTAGCTTTTATTAATTTAAATGGGTTGACTTAGTAGTTGACAAGCACGCAATGTATGAGTAGACACATGGTCACGGTAAGAAATATCTTTGTAAATCATCAAATCACTATGTGGATGACCTACTTTTAATCAAATCAAAATGGTGGATTTGTTGAAATGTGCATATATTACCCCTTACATCATCTTACCACAATAAATAAAAAAAAAGACTTATATTAGTGTGGCGTACGTATGCTCATACTTCTTATTATTCTCCAACATCTCAAAGAATGCTAACTTATACATACGCCTTTTGAGTAATTTATCGCCAACAATATAAAAGCAAAGAACTTTTTATGGAAACCAAAGCCCTACACGTTATATACAAAAAAACAAAAAAGGTTAATTAAAGTTAGTCATTAAAATAAGAACAATAAAAATGAAATCTCACACCAAACAACAAATTATTAAAATGTTTACATCTTAATCTGTCAAAGCTATTTCATTTGTTTAATTTCTAAAATTTGGGTTACAAGTCAGTCAATAGCTACTGTGCTTCCTACCAAAAGAACCTCCACACACACACTATATTAATCTGTCAAAGCTATTTCATTTGTTTAATTTCTAAAATTTGGGTCACACACACAAACTATATTAAGGTTAGTCATTAAAATAAGAGCAATAAAAATGAACTCTCAAACGAAACAACAAATTATTAAACATCTTAATCTGTCAAAGCTATTTCATTTGTTTAATTTCTAAAATTTGGGTCACACACACGCTATATTAAAGTTAGTCATTAAAATAAGAACAATAAAAATGGAATCTCAAACCAAACAACAAATTATTAAAAATTTTACATCTTAATCTGTCAATGTTATTTCATTCGTTTAATTTCTAAAATTTGGGTCACACACACACACATACACATACACACGCTATAAATAAAAATGAAATCTCAAACCAAACAACAAATTATTAAAATGTTTACATCTTAATCTGTGTCAAAGCTATTTCATTTGTTTAATTTCTAAAATTTGGGTCACACACGCACACACACACATACACACACACGCTATAAATAAAAATGAAATATCAAACCAAACAACATATTATTAAAATGTTTACATCTTAATCTGTCAAAGCTATTTCATTTGTTTAATTTCTAAATTTTGGGTTACAAGTCAGTCAATAGCTACTGTGCTTCCTATCAGAAGAACCTCTCTTCCGTCGTACACACATTTGGTCATTAAAATAAAAACAATAAAAATGAAATCTCAAACTAAACAAAAAATTATTAAAATGTTTACATCTTAATCTGTCAAAGCTATTTCATTTGTTTAATTTCTAAAATTTGGGTTACAAGTCAGTCAATAGCTACTGCGCTTCCTACCAAAGGAACCTCTCTTCCGTCACACACACTTAGTCATTAAAATAAGAACAATAAAAATGAAATCTCAAACCAAACAACAAATCATTAAAAAATTTTACATCTTAATTTGTCAAAGCTATTTCATTTGTTTAATTTCTAAAATTACAAATTATTAAAATGTTTACATCTTAATCTGTCAAAGCTATTTCATTTGTTTAATTTTTAAAATTTGGTCACACACACATATTATTAAAGTACTAAACAATTTTTTATTAATGTAAAATCATATAAATATAATCTATATGATAAGAAATTTCAATCAAATGGTGAATTTCGTGAAAAAATTATTTAATAAAAAGTTATTTAATGATGTAAAAGTATTTGTGTGTGTGTATATATATATCATCGGTGGGTATGGATACGTGATAAATTTGTTTGAACCACTTTTCTTTAAATTAAATATTCCTTCTTTGTCCTATTACGTGGTTATTATGGGTTATACTTATATGAAGATTGGAAAAAAGAAGTTAAAATAACGTAAACATAACATCAACCAACATTCATTGTTTTACATATTTTCTCTGAGAAAATATGCATAATTAAGTCTTTGTAATGGTTATACAAATGACCATAACTAAATAAAAAGTAAAATTAATCTACTTCAATCTTTTACTTAATTTTTATGCATGATTAATTAGATTTATTGAAAATAGAAAGCTGTAGGTCACAGATGAGACTTGTACACATCTATCTCAAGAAATTTATCATGTAAGTTATGTCATATATCATCATATAAAGTCATCAAAGACGTGCTTGGTTGTTTTATATGAATGGTTACAATTCCTATTATGTATTTATAAAGTCATTCAGTGGGTTGTGTTAAAACTGACAACATCCCTGTCGTTACAAGTCAGTCATTTGCTACTGTGCATCCTACCAAAAGTATATATATATATTAAGGTTTTTATCAATCTAACCATTGTATTACATCTAACACCTTGATTATTTGGGTCAAATTTTGAAAAAATTAAACTTCAATAAACATGTAATAAAATGGTTCTTATTTTCATATATATATTTCAAAAATATATTTTTTGTTAATCTTGACGTATATTAATGAAATATTAAATAATTTTTTATTAAAGTATAATTTTTTAGATATGATTTATATAATAAGAAATTTTAATTTAATGATAAATTTTATGTGAAAATTATTTAATAAAATTTTATTCAATATATAAAAGTAATTATATATATATAAAGTAAAATTAATGTGTGAATTGTGTTTCATGTATTAGGGCTTGAAGCGTAAACAATACATAGATCATCTTACCTAATGTTGAAATTCTACTTTTATTTAGAAGAAAATAACGGCAAAACCTTTAACGCTACACAGACTCCACAGACCAAAAATCAACCAATAATTATATTTCTTTTACCAAATGGCCCTCACGTTCTTGCCCTGAGGGGTGTATATATATCGAACGAAGACCACCTATGATCACCAGATTCACCACCACATATATATAGCAGATAAGTGAATCACTAAGCCATGGAGAAGAAAGTAGCTGGGTTGTGCTTCATCCTCGTCGTCCTCTTTGTTGCTCGTAAGTCATTACTCTTAATGTTAATTCTATATATTGCACGTCTCTAGCAATATTTATTTATCTAATGTTCAGGATGCATAACGTTACATTCTATTAATTACGTAACATTTTGCTCATATAACATCTACTTATTTGCTCATTCAATCTTCATTTTATACTTTATACCCTTTCATTTCATTTCTTTCTTCTTTTGTTTATAAACGTTTTGATCAACATATATCTGTAATTAATCGATTGCTACATGCAGAAGAAATTGTAGTGCAAACTGAGGCAAATACTTGTGAGAACCTGGCTGATACGTACAGGGGTCCATGCTTCACCACTGCCAGCTGCGACGATCATTGTAAGAATAAAGAGCACTTAATCAGCGGCAGGTGCAGAGATGATCGTCGCTGTTGGTGCACCAGAAACTGTTGAAAGGATTTTATCCAACATGAAGATGCAGGGAAATATATAAATAAGATTAAATAAACAAGACTCGCACTGCATTTATATGTATTATTGTCATCTCTGAATTATATATGTATTGTGTACACATAACGGATGAGTTATGTACTTTATGTTAAAGAATAAACGAGTGTTCTATCTATATTATATAGTAAAAACGGAGTGTTTTTGCATTTTCATGTGTTGTTTCCAAGTTATACGATCACTTTAATTAATTGTCACGTCGTCGTTTAATGCATCATGTTTAATTGCAGAGAAGTTTTTTTTTTTTAAATGTAAGGATTTCGCTAATAGCAATTCACTTATTCGACAATCTGGGAAATAGTCGATAGCATTTATTTTTTCTAAAATTTTTGTAAAAATAAGATAGCATTTTTAATGATTCTTGGATGGATAAATAATTTCCATTATTCCAACAATTACCTTTGATTAACATTGACAAATTATGACGGAATCTTGTTAAATTTTCTGATTACGTAAAATTATTCTTTTTTAATATTATCAATTATTGATAAGCAATTCAGCCAATATGATATATGATATGAAACTTATAAAAACACTGTGTATTATATATTAGATGAACATTTCATGAAAATTTGTGTGTAAATAAAATTATAGGCAAATAATATCTTCTTTGATCGCCAGCATTACTGAAGATAGGAGTTTAGCTGATTTACGCCAAATTGTTGAATTCATGTATCATAGACATCTCAAGAGCTGCAATAGTTTGGTTGCGATGACTTAATTCAATATATCATACAGACGTATTCTGATTCTTTAAAATAAGTTACATTTTTGTGTCAAATTTGACATAATGCTTAAATTATTGGAGTCACTTAAACTTGGTTGACTCCTCACAATGGCAAGAAAGAGAAATGCTTATGTTACTTAATAGTAATTCTTAATTAATCTATTATAAATATTTAAATTATTATTTTACATGTGTAAAATTGTAATGTTAATGATAAAAATATATTAATCTTTAAAAATATTTTTACATAATCAAATATTAATTTAAGTGGCTAATAAATGATATAATAAACTTGAAAAGTTCAAATAATAGTAAATTAACTATGTATAACATATTGATAAACAATAAAAAGTATAACAAATAATTCGAAATAGAAGCCAGAGAGATTTCTTGTGTTTTGTGCATAAAACATCTAAATACCAAGAATGAAGATTTTTCTTAAAAAGAGAGAGAGAGCTGACTTATAAACAACAATTCTGATTTTCTTATCTATTTTCCTCTCACATTATTTTTTACATTCCTCTTAATATCATTCAATTATAAATATTTTTTTTCTCACTAAATCACATATTCTTAAAAAAAATATAAACAATATATACACTCCTAAATTAACTTTTTCCTATAAATAAATAGATAGCTAACAGATGTTGCCAAGTGTGAGAAAGAATCCCAACCGACAATATTAGCGCCAACGGATGAATCAGAGAGTGTGGGGGCAGTGGGCTTTAACGTAGTTACTATATAGTGTTGGTAAGCTTCAGATAATGCAGGAGAAGAAAATGAAAAAAAGAGAAACAATCAAAAAGAAGTGTTGGTTTTTACTCAAAAATAGAAAGAAAGCAAGGGCAGTGCAACGGTTCCATTTTTTTAATTTTCATTATTATTATTTTTACTTTTTTTCTTCTGTTTTTTCTTTATTTCTTATAATTGGATTAGAGTGGACTATTGGGCTTAAGGAAAATTTAGATCAAAGTAAAAAATTAGGTGAAATTGCTAGACTTTATTTTTTAATGTGATTTTTAATTTTAATTTTTTCTTGTATTTTACTCTTTTCTCTTTTTTTATTTTTTATTAATAAAAAAAAGCATGACTCATATAAAATTGAGTGTTCATAATAAGCAGGCTAACAATCCTACAAGCCCAAGACTTAAAGTGACAAGCACTAAGCTTAAAACTAATACCGACTCACGTGTATTGTTGGTATACACATGGAGTCAGTATGTACTTTGTTAGTTAGAGTTTAATATAATCTTAAGTGCAAGGCTAACATTTACTATTGTTTGGGTTTATGGTTTTTCCAAAAACATCTTCTCCCAAAAATATAATTTATAAAAAATATGTAATAATAAGCCTTTCATGATCATAAATTTCCAATGGAACAAAATAAAGATAAAATTTCTAAAAATAAATTATTTCATAGAGAACAATTTCAAACATTAGAAAATTCACTCAATAAATTTTAATTTCTTTTCCATAAATATAACTATTATCTATGTCAACTATCATCATTGACCCAAGCTAACACCCATAAATCATCATACATAAAATTTATCATCTTTGGTCCAAAACCAATATTAAAACATTTCAATATAACAAAAACTATCATCTCAAAACAATGTACAAAATTAGTAGTGAGTTCTCTAATAAAACTGTGCTTGTCCCAATAGTATCTAAGGCTCTAATACATTCAAATCCAATAACAAAATCAATTTAAAATTGATTGAGTACAAATAGATGTATAGCAAGTAGGAATCACTCACAGTATGTGTATCGATTTTCAATTAGGTTTTTGTCCCAAATAATTGCACAATTGCATTGGAGTTTATAACTATATAAATGGCAGCAATACAAAAATCAATTACATACCATAAAAAGTTACATAATTTAATTTCTCAAATCCTAAATAAATCTCAAATTGCATCGCCTAAATAAACTATTTAACCTACCTACTATGAAATTATGCCAATAAAATTAATTATTCTAGTTTTTGAGTTATAAGTTTATCTTAAAGAGTCAAAGAAATGAATCTCAATGAGTGGATAACCTCCACTCTTCTCAAATTATAATCTCTAACCCAAGAAAAATCACTCTAAGCTTTAAAAACTCTCTACAACATTGACTTGGATGGAGAAGAGAAAATAGTGTATGAGAAGTTTTCCGAAATTTACAAGAACAAAAGATAGAGTAAGGTTTAGAGATGAATGAGAGATGAAGAAAAAGTGGAATGCCAACAAAAGAAAATAATAGCGTCGAGATGATGTTGAACGGCGTACCAAGGAGGGTGGGTTTTCGATTTGGTTTATCAGCACCGGCACCGCTATTCTTATCTTTCAAAAGATCAAGATAGAGACTTCAAGTTTCAGGGATAATTGAATTTGACTGACGTAACTTAAAAGGCCAATAAATATATCATGTTATAAGAAGTTCCATTTATTTATATTATTAGTAATTTTAACAACTTTTCTCCATCTTACCAAATTCAATTAATAAGGTGAACCAATTACATTTTATTTATATTATTCAATTTGTCTTCATATTTAAGTAGGTGTTACATATATCCTTTGTGTAATTTATCACCAAAAATACAAAAAATATTTATTTTATGAAAGCCTAAACTTTAGCACTCTATAATCCAAACAAAAATAGATACATTAGATTTAATTATTAAAACTAAAATAATAATATTAAAAAGAATGAAATCTCTTATTCAATAATAAATCAATAGAAACAAATTATCCACATCATGAGATTCTTGTCCAAAGGAACAAAGATGAAACCACCAAAGGTAGTTAAACGAACCGACCCAGCCAGTAATAGGTTGCTTATAAACAAGCCGAACCATATATAGGAATACTTGTCTTTTCTAAAAGTCATGTGACAACTTAAAAAAGTCACATACATTTATATTTTAATTTTGATCATTTATATAAGATTTAATGATCAAGATTTACTATTCTTACATCTTAAAATAAACATTATTCTTATCAGATACGTTATATATATTGTATTAAAAATGGCAACATCCCTGTCGTTACTAGTCATGGAGAAGAAAGTAGCTGGGTTGTGCTTCGTCCTCCTCGTTCTCTTTGTTGCTCGTAAGTCATTACTCTTAACCTTAATTCTATATATTGCATGTCTCTAGCTATATTTATTTATCTAATGTTCAGGATGCTTACATTCTATTAATTACGTAACATTTTGCTCATATAACATTTACTTAGTTGCTCATTCAATCTTCAGTTTTATACTTTATACCTGTCGCGACCGTGATTGCGGCGAGAACAACAAAAAATAAATTGTTAGGAGTCACCACCAATTTTATTTTTTTTATTAGAAAAAATTGGAAAGCATAAGAAAAATTGTCTACATTAAAAAATTCAGATTCGGGAGTCTAATTGTGCGTAGGAAAAGGAGGAGACTTAATCTCACAGTACCCTTAATACATCTGTCCTAAAACGATTACCCTAAGGTAATTGTGCAACTATTTAAAATCTTTTAAAAAGATCTATTTTACCTTTTTTAATAAAATAAAATAAAATAAGAAATAAAATAAGATAAAATAAAATAAGAACTATTAAGTAAAATTAATTTTCGACTTGACTTGCACGCCTTCACATCCCCTGATGCAATTGAGAACTCAAAATTACGTAGTTCTTTATAAAATACTTGTGTGTTAGGTGGATTTTAATTTTTTTAAAAAGTTGATTTAATTTTTTGATTTTGAAAATTTGAATTAACAAATCGTTACGACTTAGTTAATTATGTTAAGGTTTGAATAAGTAAAGCTCGGCGTCACGCTAAAGACGTCATCCCTTGATTATCGAGTTTTGTTGCGATTAAATGAAATTTTATAAATTAAATTATATTAAAAAACAATTTCATTTTTTTTATAAAGATAAGAAGTTGGCCCAATTATTAACCCAAAGGACAAATAAACACACCCAAAATACAAATATAAAACAAATCAATGGATTTATGGCCCATATGAGCATCTCCTTAAACCAAATAAAAAAACATCAGCCCAAACAAGAAATAAAGTAAATAAAAGCACAAATAAAAGAATAAAATAATAAATAAAAACAGAAAGAAAACAGACAAATAGTGGAAGAGGACCTTGATCTTGTATGGCGCAGGAACAAGAGGCGTGGGTTGCAGCTCAGGCACAGTGGCTGGACGTGAAGGCCAGCGGTTGCTGCACGTGGTGCTGCTGGTGCAACTTGCGGTGTTGGTAGACAGAGGAAGGCAGATCTGCGGTGGAAGCTACGGCTGCTGCGTAGGTGGATGGCTGCGCATAGTGCTGCTTCACGGATTTGGGGGCAGAGCAACGGTGGGTGCTGAGGCGTTCTGGTCGTGAGGGGAGAGGTGCGAATGGAGGGGGTACGATGGTGGCTGTTTGGTGGGTGTTGATGAAGATATATGCGACGGGGTGAGGGGTTGGAGTTACGGTGTGAGTTGGGTCGTTGATAGGGTTAGGCCGTGGTGGTGTTTGGTTTACGGGGGCTAGGTTGTGGTGGGCATTTTCGTTGATGGGTATTGCGTGGTGTTGTTTGGGTGGGTGTGGTTTGCGTGGTCTTTGTTGAAGGAAGATATGGTGGTTGTTTGGTTTTTTGGGTGAAGATGGTGATGAGGTTGGACATGATTACAATTGGGTAGGGATGGAGGTGATGGAATGTGGTGCTTGGCTAGTTTTTTAGGGGAAGATGGTGATGAGGTTGGATATGATTACAATTAAGGCGATGAAGTGAGGTTTTTTGGTAGAGGTTTGCTGCTGAGTGAAGGCTACATGATGGAGAGAAAAAATGTGGTTAAGGTGTTAGCTGTAGGCGAAGTGTAGGTTATGGGTTTTCATAGAAAGGGATTAGGATTTGAAGAGTGATGATGGCTAGGGTTTGCGATGAGAGATTGATCTAATGGTGACTGTTAGGATTTCTTTAGGTGTTTTGTAGCATATGAGTCATTGGTTGGATAATGAGTCAATGGGTCAGGTTATAGGTTTATGCAAAAAAGTTGGATCATTTTTTTATTATTTTTATTTCCTTTTTTCTTTTTCTTTTCTCTTTTTTTTTTTTTTTGTTTTTGCTTTTGCTTTTATTTTTTATTAAAAATGTGTTAATGACCCTGACAAAATTAGGTATTCACAATACCCTTTCATTTCATTTCTTTCTTCTTTTGTTATAAATGTTTTTATCAACATATATCTGTAATTAATTGATTGCTACATGCAGAAGAAATTGTAGTGCAAACTGAGGCAAAACTTGTGAGAACCTGATTGATAAGTAGGGGTGTTCAGATCCAAATCAATCCAAAAAAAAAAATTGAAAACTGATCCAAAAAAATTGAAAACCGACAAAAACCAAAAAGGATTGGATTAATTTGGATTGAATTTGTGAAGAACCGATCCAAACCAAACTGAACCAATTACTACACTAATTATATTCTTAAAATTACCTAAATATCCCTAACTAACCCTAACTTATCCCCCCTTCCCTTGAATCCCCTCTCATTTCTTCATTTTCGTCTATCTGACAAACATCAAACCCCCATCTCAACAACTTCGGCCACCACCCTTCCTGCTATCATCTTCCTTCTCCAAATCTGCCATAATCCTCACCACCAGAACCCAAGACTGTTGTCGCCGTTGCACCCTTCACTCTTCATATTCTGATATCGACACCGTTTCATCTGAATCCAAACCATGTACCCTAACTCGACGTGCACCCTTTGGGTTTCTCTTCATCTACATTGGACTGGAACGCATGCATTTTGTCATCCCCGCACGTTTCCTTGACCTCCCCATCTTCGCAGGTCTCCTCAAGGAAACTGAAGAGGAGTTCGGGTTTTGAAGCAATAATGGTTTGGTTCTGCCATGCGAAGTGGGTAATTTCTTCGACGATGTCGTCAAGGACCTCCAAAAAGATGAGCATAAATATAGAAAGTTTTCTCTGGAAGAGTTTGTGAATATGGTTTCTGATGTGGGTTCTGATTCTTGCAAGGAAAATGTCCTTGTTTTCACTCCTCTGTTGCAAAAAGCAAAGGTTTGAGATATTTGCCTATTTTCATAAGGGGAAAGTTAGAGTCTTGATTTGTAAATGAAAGAAGGAATCTATTTTTCTTTTTTTTTAATAGTGGGTTTTTGGTTCTGACTTCTGATCATCCTTGAATCCATTCAAAAAAGAGAAAAATTAAGTGGGTGAGTTTCAATGTGATGTTTTTGAACTTGTCCTTCAGCTTTGTTTTATAGATTAGGTTATCTCTCAATATTTGTTAACTCTCAATTCCGAGAAGGATTACAATTGCTGAGTTGCCATTTTGATTTTATATGTTTGAATTCTGAACTTTGAAATTACTGCTTGATTTTATTCGTTTGTATGATTTGTGTGACTTTATGAATGATTTGGAGTTTGGAATTTCAATTATATTGTTGTTGCTATATATTGCTCTAATTTAGATTGCATTTTCATTATGTTATTGGTTAAAAACTGAATCATCCAATTTAATCCAAACCGATTAAAATCGGTTTGGATTGGATCAGTTTAGTTATTGGAATTCATCCAATCCAAACCGAACCGATGATACTTACCTTATTTGGATCGGATGATTTTTTATCTCAAAATCGATCAAAACTGATCTAAGAACACCCCTACTGATAAGTACAGGGGTCCATGCTTCACCACTGGCAGCTGCAACAATCATTGTAAGAATAAAGAGCACTTAATCAGCAGCGGGTGCAGAGATGATTTTCGCTGTTGGTGCACCAGAAAACTGTTGAATGGATTTTATCCAACATGAAGATGCAGGGACATATATAAATAAGATTAAATAAACAAGACTAGCACTGCATCTATGTATTATTGTCATCTCTGAATTTATATATGTACTGTGTACATAACGGATGAGTTATGTACTTTATGTTAAAGAATAAACAGGTGTTGTTGCAAAACATGAATTAATAATTTTGTTTCCTGCATTTTCATATCGTTCCCTAGTACGATCACTTTAATAAATTGTTACGCCATCGATCGCTTACGCATCATCTTTAATTGCAGGTAAAATAGTGACATAATTATAAATATTACATACTTGTAGAGAGACATGACTGAGTTCGTTGCTTTATTAGAATTCGATAGGGATGAGAAATGGCACAAACATATACCAGTGAATTCAAATTATACGACTCTTATTTAATTACTCATATACGATATCCCTCCCTGCCTCCCCCTCTTGCCCAACACACATATTTATAAATGACGTATATCAAAGTTAATTTTAATGTGGTTTTCTTTTTCTTTTCTTTTTTTTGGTACAAAGGAAATGAGAGAGAAAACTAAAAACGAGGGACAAAAGACGCCTAGCGTCGCCAAACAAAATCATACTAATAGCTGGGAGAGAGGATGCTCCCCTATGCATAACTGATCGAAGGATGAAAATCTCAGCTCAGCAATAAAATGAGCACATTTAATGCCTTCCCGATAAGTGTGCGCAAGAGACACTTCCCATTGACATTGAAGCAATTCCCTGGCGTCCAAAATTAAGCCTGTATTTGGATGAAGTGTTCTAAAATTGTTGGGAATTTAAAATGTAAAAAAATTGAATTGCATCAATCTAATTATTATCATTTTCAAAATTTCTAATTTGGATAATTACTACCGGAGAAATTTCAAAATTCCCTTCAACACTTGTTTGAATTGCAAATATGGAGTATTGCAAATTTATTATGCCATGGCCTCAAGCTTTTTGTTGCTCCGTCACACGCCATGGCCAGGACCTTTACTTGCTCTGTCACACGCCTCGAACTCGAGCTTTCTCTTGCTCCATAGCACGCCATGGCTAGAACCTTCACTTGCTTCGTCACACACCATGGCCTCCAGCTTTCTCTTGCTCTGTCATGTGCCATGGCCTTGAGCTTTTCACTTTGGGACCTTCACTTGCTTCATTGAGCGCCATGGCTGCGACCTTCACTAGCTCCGTTGCATGCCATGGCTAGGATCTTCACTTCCTCAGTTGCACGTCATGGCTAGGAACTTCACTTGGTCTGTTGCATGTCTTTCACTTGCTTTGTCGCATGCCATGACTACGACCTTCAGTTGCTTCGTCGCAGGCCATGGCTAAGACCTTCACTTTCTTCATCACTAGAATATTTAGTTGAACTTGATACTTAAAGGAAATTTACAACTGAACAAGAACAGAAAGGAAAGGAAAGAAACCAGAGAGAAAATCTGAGAAACTGAGAGAAAAATCAAAGAGAGAAAAACTTGATAGAATGAATCATTCTGAATTATGTTAACATAGTGCAATTACACAGAACTTGTCCTTATATACAATTAATCACATCTATTTTGTAACTTACTTGATAACAGTCATTACAACTCAGCAAAACTAACTTAACTAACTATATTTTATACTACACTCTAATACAGTCCCCTTAATCACAAGTGAGGTCTAGAACAATACTTTTGACACTGTCCCCTCAATCTCAAGTGGGATGATGTGAAGCAAGAGCTGTATGATCTTTAACTGTGAGCAAAGATCTCAAATGCTAAAACCTATTAGCAACCAAAGGTTTTTGTGAGCACATCAGCAATTTAATCTATGGAAGGATTGTGTTGAACATCAAGTTACTTCTGAATAACTCGTTCTCTGACAAAAAATATATCCAGCTACATGTGTTTTGTCTGAGAATGCAGAACAGGATTGTGAGCTAAGAGAACAGTGCTTTGGTTATCACAATACACTACTGGTGTAGTTGAAATTGGAACTTGAAGTTCTTTCAACAAAGACTGAAGCCAAATGATCTCAGTAGCAGTATGAGCTAATGCTCTATATTCAGCTTCTATGCTACTTCTAGCAACAACTTGTTGCTTCCTAGACCATCACGAAATAAGATTAGGACCTAGGTAGATGCAGAACCCTGAAGTTGATCTTCTGTCATCAGGGTCTGTTGCCCAATCTGCATCACAAAACCCATACAACACTAGTTTCTTTGTTGGTCTGATATGAAGTCCACATTATAAAGTACCTTTGAGATACCTTAATATTCTTTTGACACTTTTCCAATGCTCCTCCAAGGGTTGGCTCATGAATTGACATACTTTATTGACATTGTATAAGATTTCTAGTCTAGTAATAGTGGCATATTTTAAATGCACCTACTATAGACCTGTAAAGGGAAACATCTTGCATGTAATCTGCACCATGTTTAGTAAGCTTTAAACTAGATTGCATAGGTGTTGAACTTCTGCTTCTAACATTTGAGCCTTGATAAGAATATCTCGTATGTACTTCTGTTGAGAAAGATGAAGAGAACCATCACTGAGCCTTAGTAACTCAATACCAAGAAACTAAGTGGACTAAGATCTTTCAAGGCAAATGCAGTATTGAGATTGGATATCAATGTCTGAATACTAGATTGTGAATTCCCAGTAATTATAATATCATCAACATATGCCAATACATATAGACAAGAAGTCCCAACAGTTTGAACAAACAAGGAAGGATCACATTTATTGGGAACAAAACCAAGATTCTGTAAAGTTGAGCCAAGCTTCTCAAACCATGCCCTTGGGGCTTGTTTAAGTCTATACAAGGCCTTTTTGTCAGTTTGCAAACCAAGCTACCATCACCAATTTCAAACCCCTAAAGTTATAACATGTACACCTCTTCATGAAGCATGCCATTTAAGAATGCATTATTGACATCAATTTGATGTATTGGCCAGTGTGCTATAAGAGCCAAAGTAAGAATTAATCTCACAGTTGCAGACTTGACTACTAGTGAAAACATTTCTGTATAATCAAAACCTAGTTGCTGGTGAAAACCTTTAGCAACAAGTCTTGCTTTGTACTTCTGTATTGAACCATCGGGGTTTTCTTTGATCCTGTATACCCACTTGCAACCTATAGCTTGCCTCTATGGAGGTAGTGGAACAAGTTGCCAAGTATTGTTCGTCAGCAGTGCATTATATTCCTCCTCCATAGCTTTAAGCCACTTTGGATCTTGTAGAGCTTTTTTAACTGATGCAGGTTTAGTTTCTGTGTGGACCAGATAGGCCTTAGGCTTGAAAATACTAGACTTTGCTCTTATGATCATTGGATGACAAGACTGAGTAGAATGCAAGTGAGGTAATGAGGATACAAGTGTTGATTCAGTATGAGAGTGATGCTCAGACTCTGGTTTAGAATTGGAATGAGACAAGCAGTGAGGTAGAGATGACTGATCAGTATGTGCAGGAAGCTGACTAGAAGGAGATATGTGATGAGAAGTAGTTGCTGAAGAAGAAGGGGAAATAAATCCAGAGGACCCAAGCTACATTACAGTAGAATGCAGAATAAGTGGAATAGAGGAGATGAAAGACTGTTGGGGAGATACTACAGAGAAGGAGAGGTAGTGACAATAGTAGTAAATGGAAAATGCTTCTCATTGAATACTACATCTTTAGAGATAACAATCCTACCATCAGAAGTTAAACATTTATATCCTTTATGAGATGGTGAGTAACTAAGAAAACTACACTAAGAGGTTTTGAATGCAAACTTGTGCTTATTAAAAGGTTTAAGATATGGATAACATGCACATCCAAACACCCTTAGGAATGAAAAATCAAGATCTGTTCTAAACAACTTGGTAAAAGGAACAGCAAAGGAAATAACAGCAGATGGAATTCTATTGATGAGATAGACTGATGTGAGAAAGGCATGATCCCAAAACCTAAGAGGTAAGTGTGCTTTGGCTAAAAGAGTTAGTCCTAATTTAGTAATATGTCTATGTTTTCTTTCAACTAGACCATTTTGATGATGAGTATGTGGACAAATTACCCTGTGATGAATACCTTGTGAAGAAAGATAAATAAAAAATAATCTATACTCACCACCCTAATTAGTTTGTACTGACTTTATTTGTGCATTAAACTGAACCTCAACTATCTTTTGAAATTGAATAAAGGCTTGCAGAGCTTCTGACTTCTTTTTAAGTAGAAAAATCCAAGTGAATCTGAGAACACATCTATGAAGGCATCATAATAAGAAAAACCAGTGGAAGAGGCGACTGGGGTTGGTCCCCACAAATAACTAAAAACAAGAGCAAATGGCTGACTATAGATTGTAGATGAGGGAAAGGAAGGTAATTTGTGCATTTTACCAAAACAACAAGCTTCACATAAATTATTGAAAGAAATTGTTGCAGAGATTGAAATATTTGACATTTGTAAAACCTTTTTGAGAACAACAGAATTAGGATGACCAAGCCTACAATGCCAGATATCTAAGTTAGTTATATCAGAAACAACCTTAGGACTAGCTTTGTGAGCAAGAAAAACTGAAGCAAAGGAATTATCAACCTTAGTTGTAATAGAAGCAATTTTATCATCAACTGTGTGAAAATCATTATTAATGAAAGAGGAATTAACACTATTGGAAGAACCATGAGTAGAATTACAAGGAGCAATATAAGAATTATAATGATCAGAAACAGCAGCAGTTACAGTAGGTAAAACAAAATTATAGAAATTGATAGAATTATATGATTGAAATGGCTCATTAGGCCTCAAGTGTTACAAGCAACAGAGTTACAAGCACACCTTGACTTGAGAACATTATTTTCAGTACTACAACCTAAAACAGAACTACTATTACAATTTGACTTGAGAGATGAATGAGTTGACAAATGAGTGAAAGGGAAACTTGTGAAGCTATACAGACCATCAGCACTAAGATAGCCTTCTAGAAGGACCTCATGGGTGGCCTGCGATTTCACATAGTAGTAAGTAGGATGAAATTCAAAATAAACATGGTTTTCCTTGGCAAACTTATTTACACTGAGTAAATTTCTAGTAATTTCAGGTACATGCAATAATTGATGCAATGGCAAGGAAATTGATGCATTAAAAGGAGATGTAAGGAATGAGGAACCAATATGAGATATGGACAAACTTTATCCATTACCCATTAGAAGCTTCTTAGTACCAGTGAAATCTTCCTTATCCAGCAGATTCTAAACCTCATTAGTAACATAAGTAGTAGCACCTGAGTCAGGAAACTAGGAACCACTGGAGACAATTTCGGGTGTAGCAATCATAGCATGAGGAAAACCAAAATGCTGAGAAGAAGTAGAATGATGAAGATGTGAAGGCTGAGAATGAGAATTACTGGAGAAAGGCAAAGTTGTGACAGCAACATGATGATAAGAGCAGGAAGCAGATGGAAACTGTGAAGGTGAGTAAGGAAATGCAGTGGAAGGTGGTTATTGACTGGATGAACCAGCATGATACACAGAAGGAAAATTGGGATAAAAGAACAAGGCAAATGAAGATGGATGAGTGAAATGAGGAAAGTATGAAGGAACATGTGAAGATGAAGAAAAAAACTGAGGAGGTGGTGGTGGAGATGGTAATGGAGCATGTCGTGGTGGATTCTGTGGTAGAGGAATTGGTGGTTGAAAATTATAGTTGAAGTGATGATAACAAACTGAGGCACCATGACCTAGTTTACCACAAACTTGGCAAACAACTGAGGACCTTGTACCAAATCTATCTCCACGGCCCCTGAATATGCCATTAACACCAAATTTGCCTCCTCTAAAGGAACCATGATTATCAAAAGCATAAGAGCCATAAAACTGAGAATCAAAATTCAGAGAACTTGAAGGACCAAATTGACCACTGAGATTGTAGCAAAGTTTCATTAGGATTAACATGTGCAACATTTGCAGAAAATGAATCAGGCATTAATTCTTTCATATATTTCTCTAACCTAGCTTCTTGGACAAGTAACAGTGATTCAATCTTAGCAAGTGATCATAAGGCTCAATTCTACTTGAAACATAAGTAACAAATATATCGTATTCCTCAGGCAAACCATCTAAAATGATTTCAATATGCTCAGAAAGTGAAATAGGATTACTAGTAGACATCAAAGCATCAATTACGGCTTTGATTCTTAGCAAGTATTCACTAACTAAGCGAGAGCCTTTCTTTGTATTACGCAATTTAGAACGATATTGGCATGTTTTGGCTCGACTTTGAGAGCTGAAGTAATGATGAATCTGCTCCCACAATTCAGAGGACTTGATGTAGCTAACAAATTTGGTAAGCATCGATTCTGATAAAGATGATAAAAGTCACGATAGGAGAAGTTGATCTTGAGCTTCCCAGTCAAGAAACAGAGAACTAAGAGTACCAGATTGTGCATCTTCATCAGTTGCAAACGGAGAAGGAGCTTCATGTGCATTATCAAGAAATTGTACAGTTTATTACCACGAATTGCTGCAAGAACTTGTTGTTTCCAAAGCATAAAGTTTTTATCATCCAATTTGATCGAGATTGGATGAGAAAAAAAGATTAAACTGGTGTTTGTTGCTGATCGAGGTGTAGCATTTGTGTGAGGATCAATTGAAGAGTTCATGATACCATAAAGGAAATTCAAAACTGAACAAGAACAGAAAGGAATGGAAAGAAACCAAAGAGAAAAATCAAAGAGAGGAAAACTTGATAGAATGAATCATTTTGAATTATGTTTAATACAGTGCAATTACACAGAACTTGTCCTTATATACAATTGATCACATCTGTTTTGTAATAACTTGACAGCTGTCATTACAGCTCAGCAAAACTAACTTAACTAACTATATTCTATACTACACTCTAATAATACTTTTAGCCATCAAATTACTCGAAATTTTTAGAAATCTGTCTCCATAGGTGTCACTTAAAATTCCCTATTTTTAAGCCACAAAATGATTTTTGAAATTTATGTCATTTCAAAATTCTTCAAATTTTTTATTCAAACAGTGCAATCTTTAAAAAGGGATTTAAAATGATCACTTAAAATGAATTACACGCTGCAAATGAGTTATCCAAACACATACTAAGGAATGATGTGACATGATGCTTAGAAAAAGTATTTTTAGTCAAAAGTTAATTTTAATGTTTTGTTACCTAAAGTTTTGCAAATTTTATCTTTGAACAAAAGAATTTATCATATAAATTAATTTTATCTATAAAATATTATTTAATTTGATGTTTTCCTTTAAAGATATATATGATAAAATATAATTGAATGTAATATATATTTAAAATATATATAATATGAATTATTTGATTGGATTATGTTACTGACCACTCATTTAAATAAAATATTAAATAATTAATAAATAATTCACAGGTAATTAACTAGGTCTGGTAATGGTAGCCGAGTGAGCCACTTTTCAAAAGTGGTCAGGGATAGTTTTCGAAGTTAATCAGTTGATATAAAGTCTATTATCAAGACAGAATAAATAAAAGAAAATGTTTTTATCGTTAAATTTTGATATTTTGTATAAATATTATATGCTAATGAGAATTTGGATAGATATTAAGGTATATTATATTTTGAAGTAAAATAAATATATCATATATTGATGTGAGATCGATAAGTATAAGTTAAATGTCAATTCTAAGTGTATAAATAATGAGATTAATAAACAAAAGACTACACGTACTGAAGAGTACAGAAAAGAGAAGTTTTGTCTTTATTGAGTTGTTGAATGGTTGAGTTGTGAATTGGGAGTTCAGAGACCCCACAAGTCAACTGACAAATACCCTGATTCAAAGTTTGGGATCGCATGGAGACTAAGTTCAAGCGATAAGCATTTATCAAATCATGTTTGAGCATGGAAAGGGTATAGTTAGCTACTCAAATTTATTGAAATTATTACATTTCCTGGTTTCTTATTTTTTCTTACATACTGAAATTCCTTAACAGATATATGTATGTTGTCGTAGTAAAATATTCATTTCAAGTAATGAAGAAAGGCCCATAATTGTTTTCAGTTTGTTTCTTCATTGAAGGGTTTTTTTTTTTTTTCCACCTTTAGGGTTTACAAATACTATTATGAATGACTGTAACTGGTAAAGCCTCAAAAGTGAAGTACCCCCAAGACTAGAAAAAAAAAGTAAAAAAAAAACTAAACTTATACAAAATAATTATTATAATATAAAAAAGAATATACATGACTTAAAAATTTTTTATGCGTTTTCCTAATCATTAACCTAATATTTTAATTTCTTGACATATGACATCTATAGTAACTAATTTTTTGTCACATGTCATCTAATACAAATTTTTTCACATGTGATTTGATGTGGCAATTGTCACATGTACAAAAATAAAATAAAATTAAATTAAAATAATCAATCATCAATCAAAGAACAAAATAAAAAAACAAAAATGAGAAAAAAATATTCAAACAACCAAATAAGTTTTAAAAAAATAAATCAAAATAGTTTTAATCAACCAAAAAGTACTTCCTCCATTCCCATTCATCTCTTTCTGGGTCCCTGAAGATTTGCTCTTCTTTGTTTTTGGTAAAAATTTCATATGCTCCTCACATTTCACAAATTTCCTATGATGGAAACAATAAAAATACAAATGAAACACGACGGTGGTGGCCTCGCAATGCACAACGACTAGAGTTGTTGTGTCTAGAGTTGTGATGGCTGGGCACTACCATTAGTTCAATGCATCCTGGGTTTTCATGATGAACATAATGGAGACAAAACCTATTGTCATTGTGATTGCTTGTGGTGATGAAGAAGAAAAAATAGGAGGAGTCGTTGCATAAGGAGAATAGAGTAGCCCATCTTGCACAAAACCCACCGACAACATCATCGTCATGTAGCAACACAAGTTCTCAATCTTTGATATAGGATGCTGATATGGTCTATCAAAAGTTTTCACAATTCAAAAACATTTGAATCAATTTTAATAAAAATATTTAAATAATTTTTTCAATACAATAAAAAATGAAAATGTATTGATGATGCATTTATACCTAATCAATGGGGGATTGTATTGCATAATAAAATAATAATAAAAATAACAATTTTAGTGTAGTTTACTTGATTTGAATTTGAAGTTATTGTCTAGAGAACATTAAAGAGGAAAAAGTATTAATCACTCATTTATACAATTTTGAAATATATGATCTATTTTATTTTTGTTGTCAATCACAAACCTTACCTTAATTGATCAAATATTTGAAATTAATTTCACCATAAATAATTGAAGCTCATAAGTGACTGAGTGCATTAATTTAGAAACTTTTGCATGATTAGTCTATTTATTTGATGTGATTAGCTTTCAAGTCATTTTAAATGGGTCAAAGAATTATGATGTGTTATTTTTGTTGTCAATTACAAATATTTGCTTAATTTTCTTGTCAATTACCTCAGTAGGATCCAAAAACAATGCCCTAGAGCATATGTTATGGCGTATTACTGTTTTTGTTAAACATTTTTTTATTTTACATATGTTTTTGTAATTTTATAATTGTAATCAAATTTAATAAATTACCTTTTGTTTGTATTAAAAGTATTTATCAATTTTTACATATGAAATTATTAAAATAATTATTCAAAATCAATTTAATTTAATTTTTAATTATGTATATTATTTTTTAATTTTACCCGTGCATTGCACGGACACAAATACAAGTAATAGTAATATTAATCTATATCTATATTTATATCTATATCTATATAATATACGGTTGAAGCATCATATTGGAGAAATATGTGCCATGTGTCATATTCTAAGGCACTTAAATTCCCTCCATTTTTTAAGGTTTTCTACTAATAGTAAAAATTTTGAAATTCAAAATTTGAAAAGCACAAATAATATAACTAATTATTCAATTATTCAGTTTTTAATGAGAATCATGAGAGAGAAAATAATATAACTAATCTTATTTAATTTCATCATAATAAGGGGATCAAATCAAATTAATTAAGTAAATTGGATTGGATTTTTATTTATTATGCAATATATTTTCTGCTCAATTTAAATATATATTATATTATTTTTAAATTGACAAAATTCCATGGAGTCAATCTATTAAGTAGTTAATAATAAAATGTTATGATTTCTTGCTCAATCAATTAGTTAGTAATAAAAAATATAAATTATATAACCCATAATATAATTAAGGAAGTCTTTTAAATTAGAATAAATGAGAATTCTCTTGATACGTTCACTTATTTTGATTCAATACTCAAGTTTGTAAAAGTTATCATAAAGATAGTCATAATTGTTTAAAGTAAAAAAATCATAGAAAAAATAAAATGAAACAAAATTATCTCTACAAATCAAATATGATGTATAACAAAAAATGTATGCATCGAGCAAAAATATACGTGCCCAATCAATAACCATTGAAATGAAAATGGTCCAAATTTCATGTTATAACAAACAAAGAGATCCAAATTCCATAGAAATGATTTTGCTTGAAGAATTTGTAAGTAATCATATTCTAATATCAAATGACTTAACAACTGCTATTTATATCAATTTTGAGATTGTGACTTTATATCAATTTTTTTTTTTTCATTGATATATATATAATATATAATATTTAAATATATTATATTTTATATTTAACGGGATTGAAAACTTTAGATGAAAATATATTAATATTACATTTATGAAATAAAAACTTTATAAAGAACATGAAAAAATCAATTAGAAAATATGAGCTTATAATAAATTTTTTTAGTAAAGTCGCTTAAATGCAAATGAGCAAAACTCATTATATATAATAACAAGGTTTTATTGATATTTTAAGTGAAATTATTTGCAAGAGTTGAGATAATTTTTATGGATAAATAAGGCAAAAAATTAACTTTAATGGGAGCATTAATGAAGTAGATGTAATAAGTAAGTTATAATTGTGTGTAAAGAGAACAAGATTAAAGAACTTTAGAAGTCATACGTCAATAAATTGAATAAAAAATAGGATTGTAGAGAATCAAATATTGTTAGAAATTTAATCCTTTTGTATTATTCAAGTTACTAAGTGCATGTTTCATAATATTAATTGTTTCTTTGATTAAATAATTAAAATATAGCTCTGTATTAAAAGTGATGTTATTATTTTATATTTAAATATCTTTTATTCACGTTGCATTAGACTAATAACTTTACGTAAAAATATATTAATATCTAGATGAGTTTGAATATTTTATAAGAAATCATAGTAAAATTTATTCAAATAAATTTATTATTAGAAAACTAAATTAATTAATTATATTTTCAAATTATTATATTCATTCATATATATTTATTTTATATCATCTAAAAAACTTTCATATATACATCACATAAAAGTAAAAAATTTACATGAAAATATAGTAAAATTAATTGAATGTAATTTATTATGATAAAACTAAGAAATTATCAAGTATTTTTTAAATTTTTTAGTTCATATATATATAATATAATATTAAAATATTTTATATTTATATTTCCGAGACTAAAAACTTTACATGAAAATATATTAATATTTGAATATATGAAATAAAAACTTTACAAGAAAAAATGATAAAGTCAATTAAAAAGTTCTTATTGATAATAAAATTTGTCTTAGTAAAATTGTTGAAATGCAATTAAAAACCCGTATCATATAACATCGTAGTTTCATTGATATTTTGAGTAAAATTGCTTGCACGAGTTGAAATAATTTTTGTGGACAAATAAAACAAAGAAATTGACCTCAACGGATTGATGGAGCATATATAATAATGGGCAAGATATAATTGTGTGTCATATTGAAATAAATTGGATTTGTAAAAGAAAATAAAGTTAAAAAACTTAATAAACCATATGTCAATTGATTAATTTAATTAGTGTATTATTTTATTTAGTCTACTTAAATTGTGTAAACTAAATGTCTATATAAGTTACAAATGTTAAAGTATTTGAATGCATTGAGTATTATTTGGTTTTACTATTGTTAACCTCACTACAAAAAAATGCGTAAATTACGGCGGTCTTTTTTTAATATTACGGCAGTTTTGACTGCCGTTTTTTACGATAGCGGCAGTTTCCAAAACGGCCGTAATTAACTTCGCCGTTTGGTATAATACGGCGGTTTCTCATTAACCGCCACAACAACTGCCGCAATTTTAACGTGTATAAAACGACGATTTCGTGGTGTATAAAATGGCAGTTTATGACTGCCGTAATTTAACTAAAATTACTATTTAATTGTGTATAAAAAGACGATTTGAACTGCCATAATTACAGTGAATTATGGCAGTTTCAAACCGCCGTAATTTAAAGATAAATACAATTATGTGATAACTGCCGTAATTTACTGATTGTTGTGATAGTTGTATGACTGCCGTAATTTACTGATAGTTACGACAATTTAAAACCGCCATAATCCATCTAAAAATACAAGTTAATTTTACACCAAACAATGATACCTATCATAATTTATATCGAATCAAGGCAATTTTGAACTATTGTAATTCACAAAAAGAATTACAATTTAATTTAATGATTGTAGTAATTCTTAACCACCCTAATGCGCTAAATGATAATGATATATATAAACCCACCATGACTGACACAATGCAAGTTATTTTTCATGTTTATTATGACAATTCTTATTTGTCAAAACCTACAAATATAAATATAATAATTTTGCTTAATGAAATACAAAAAGAAATACTCATTAAGTTAATTAACCAAATATCAAATTTAACATGAGTAGATTAGCTCAATAAATGAAAATTATAAATCATCAAAGTTTTGAGAAATAACATTCTAAATAGTAACATGAGTACACAAGTCTAAATAGTAACAAAAAATATATACAACAAACAAAATTTCATTACATTTTGAACCCACCTTACGAGGAAACCAATCAATGAAGTCTTTATTAACTATCTTCTCTAACTCTGTTGCTGTAGGCCTTCGCCCCTTAGACCGCCTCCGAACTTGATCCTTAAATTCACTATATAAACAATTAATATTAATACTACATCTTAAATAAGTGCCTTCATCTTGGTCATAAATGTTATGTAGAGTTTGCCTAAGTACTCACTCAATGTATGGCATGACTTGTGCACAATTTAATAACACATATCGATGTGCTTGTCTTTTCTCCATAGTTGACAACTCAAAAGTTGAGGAAGCTCCTACTGCTCTACCCATTGGTGGAAAAATGCTAGGCAAATGTGAAGGGTCTCTATCACCAGGATAATCATTAACTCGTGCAGGCCTATTAATTTGTGTCTCAATCCCTTCTATATAGAGAGAGCAAAAGGTAAGAACCTCTTCAGCTATGTATCCTTCAGCAATGGAACCTTCTGGCTGTGCCTTGTTTCGTACGAAGGACTTTAAGTGTCCCAAATACCTAAGAGGTTGTAACATTGAGAATTAATTAAGGGATATGAGATATTTACCTTAAAGAATAACCTACAACAAAGAAATTAGATATTTACCTTTCAATTGGATACATCCATCGATAATGTACTGGGCCTCCAAGTTTGGCCTCACCAACTAGATGACAAGTTAAATGAACCATGACTGTAAAGAATGATGGAGGGAATAACATTTCTAAGTGACAAAGGGTGAGAATGATTCGGGATTGGATCCTATCAAGATCTAATAGACTTAAGCTTTTGGCACATAATTGTCGGAAGAATGAACACAACTCTATTAACACCGCAACCACTTTGTCTGGAAAAACATTACGTATGGCTAGTGGTAATAATTGCTCCATAAGAATGTGACAATCATGACTTTTCATTCCAAAGAGCTTTCGTTGTTTCAAGTCAATGCACCTCGAAATGTTGCTTGAGTACCCATCTGGCACTATGACATTCTTCAAAGTCCGCAAAAATACATCTTTCTTCATATTTGACATTGTAAACAAAGATGGACGATATCTTCCATTCTCATCTGGCCAAAGATCCTTCCTTATACCCATTTCTCTAAGATCCTTCCGAGCTTTAAGATTGTCTTTTGATTTACCAGTCTCATTAAGCAAAGTGAATACCACATTATCACATACATTTTTTTCAATGTGCATAACATCTAGATTGTGACGTAACGAGTTAGTCTCCCAATAAGGAAGATAAAAAAATATGCTTTTCTTTCTCCATTGTCCCGATCCATCTTCAATAATGGTTTTCCCTCGAGTTCTTTTACCTTTGTCATTTAAATCTAGAAGTTTTCCAAAGGTAACATTAATGCCCTCAAGTTGTTTCAAGATGTCTGATCCAAATAATGTCATTGGTGGATCCCTTTTCTCAATTGTCCCATTAAAATGAGCTCGATTCAATCTAAATTTATGTCCCTTTTCTAGAAAACGACGATGACCCATAAAACACCATTTTTTACTATGCTTCAGTCTACAAGAATTTGTGTCAAAGTTACATGTGGGGCAAGCAAGGCCAGTGTGTGTGTTCCACCCAGATAAGGTACCAAGCCCAGGAAAGTCACTAATTGTCCACATCAGAGCTGCTCGCATTCTAAACATTTCATTCTTTGAAGAATCTAATGTTTGCACTTCATCATACCACAAATCCCTCAAATCTTTGATTAGAGGTTGTAAGTACACATCTATGTTATTCCCTGGCATTTGTTTTCCAGGAATGATCATTGAGAGGATGAATGAAGTTTGTTTCATGCACTCCCAAGGAGGGCGATTGTATGGGATAAGAACTACTGGCCAAATGCTATAGTTTGTACTCATGGTTCCAAAAGGGTTGAAACCATCACTAGCTAAGCCAAGCCGTACATTTCGAGGATCAGCGGCAAATTCAGAATGAATAAAGTCGAACCTTTCCCAAGCCTTCGAATCTCTAGGATGCCTCATCAATCCATCTTGGTTACCCTCTGACACATGCCAGGTCATAGACTTAGCAGTCTTAGAACACATAAACAATCTTTGTAACCTTGGCTTTATTGGAAAGTAACGCAAAATCTTTGCAGGTTGCTTCTTCTTTTTCTTATTATCCTTCCACTTAGATTCCTTACATCTTTTGCATTCTTCTAAGTGTTCATCATCCCCCCAATATAACATATAATCATTTGGGCAAGCAAGTATCTTGGTATAATTAAGACCAAGTTTGTTGATGATTTTCTTGGCCTCAAAGAATGAAACAGGAATCTTGGCATCTTCAAATGCATCTTTTAACAATTCCAGAATCATAGTCATTGCTTTGTCACTCATTCTGCACAAACATTTAATATGATACAATTTTACCAAAAAAGACAATTTCGAATACTTCGTACACCCTTCAAACAATTCTTGATTACCATCTTTGAGCAACTTGTAAAACTCTACATCACCTTCATTATGCACCTCATTATGCCCTTCATTTAATGTCTCTTCTCTATTAACAGGCTCAGAAGACACACCAGGTTCATTAAGATTGTGCCTAGCGAACCCAAATGCATCATTGATCATGGTTTCCATTTGATTTTGGGGCTGAAAAGTGTCCTCCATGACATGTGTGCCTTCAAAAGCCTCAGACTCATTTACATTTGATTCTTCACCATGCCAATACCAAACTTTGTAATTTTCTGGAAAAGGCCGTAAAGTTAGGTGTTCTTGAACTACTTCTCTTGTTTGCCACTTCTTAAAACCACACTTTGAACATGGACACTTAATTTTATACCCGTCAATAGACTGATGTTGAAATGCAAAATCCAAAAATTTGCTTAACCCAATCGCATATTTAGTTGTGTTCCGTGGTTTACTAATCCAATACTTATCCATCGACATGACTAGAAAGGAAAATATAAAATTACAACTTAAAATTAATACAATGGTGCAAATTTAAATGGTGATATATGACAAAAGATAACAGTATCACATATAAGTAGTGTATCAGAACTATAGCAAACAGAATAAAATAGTACGGTTGCACATATGTAAATTACACTTACTTGGATAATTCTTCTTAAACAGCAAACTCGGCTAAAAAATCTAGAAACTAGGGGCACTTTTAATGAAAGTGCAGCAAGGGAGAGACAGTAGACATGTCTCTATGATTTGCACTTTTAATGATCCTTGCAGATTACTAGTTAAATAATTCACCGTGAATAATATATGCTTACTGATGAGATCCTGTAAACTACAATATTTGATAAAAAAAACACCCAACTTTGGTGACATTAATATTAACATGTTAAACAATTTGAATGTAAGCACAGAGAGAAAAAACTGATATATAATTAAATGTGAGTGCATACCTTCCAAAGGCAGGAAAATCTTTTAGCTGCAAAAATTCAGACTAAGGACCAAGACAGCTTTACCTACACCAATGTTTACATCGTGCTTTATTACCAAGGGACAGATATAGGCAGTGTTATATTCATCATAACTTCATATACAATTGACATAAAAATGGTAAAGCAGATATTTAAAAGATAAAGATAAGTAAGACTACAATAGATGATAAAAAGGAAAGCAATATAGCAATCTTACAATGGCTTACTCTGCTTTTATTATATTTAGAGCCCTTATGGAGAGAGTAGCAGATATTTAAAAAATGGTACTTACAGTAAGTGGGTAAAGCCTATAAACATGTAGCCAATGAAACATATACATATATTACGTAAAGGAATGAAAAATTCAGACACACACTTAAACTGATAAAAAATTGCTTTTATTTCTATATGATAAACCAACGATGATATTAAATAGTATATTAAACATATAAACATATACATATAAAAAATTGATATTACATATACATATATATGTAATTAAATCATGAGTTTTAAAGGCTATAGGATATAGGTGTTTCTACAGTCACATGGCTATATCTTTCGAAAAGCCCAATGACAAACATTCAAGTTCCTAAAAAAAAAAAATTGAGTCATTTATAATTATAACTTCACATATAATTATTGTTTAAATTGTAGTGCATCATAAAGTGTGATAAGACTATGATATGCTGTAAGATTACAAATAAAGCTAAAATTGCTTTTTTACATAAACATCAAATCCTGAACACCAATGATATTTAGAACCAATGCTAAATATGATATGGATTGAAAACTTTTGAGAACCCATTTCTCACAATCAGACATAATTATAGAATCCATCAGAAAAGCACTTTTGAGACTAAAACTCTACTTGAAGACAATCACGTTGGGTAGTTTTATGGAATTCTGCCCAAATGGACATATATATGTCTAATATTCCAAACACGCAATTGATAACAAATGAAAATAAAAGATTTGAATACAGAACAAATACCAGAAACTATACATACCCTCTTAGCATATTTATGCTAGCAAACAGTGGTTAGACAATTTCATCCCATATCGTGATCTTTTCACTTTACTATGAACTACTAGTATCGTGTTAGGCTAATTGCAAATAAAGATAAAAATTAAAACAATAATACAATAAAATTCATCTTCTGTAAAAGAAAGTGGGTCATTCCAACCTTCTATTACAAAGAAACCTATATTTTATATACAATATAAACAGTGAACACTTTAAGCAATTCTCTTAATCTGCTTCAAGCATAGATATTTAAAAAATAAAAAAATAAAAAATGATTGTATAACAGGACAATGCAGATAGTAGGCATCCTAAGCCATTATATTAGAAGAAAAATAGCATAACTTTGAGTGCTATCCCTCAGCAAGAGGAACTCCGCCCCTTCAAGAATGGTAAAATGAGACACCTCTCTGGTGTTCTTTCAGCAAACATCAGTTCTTGTTTTATTATGACATATCAAACAGAAAATCCTGAAGAGATAAATATTCCATTACACAGTAACACAGAAGACTAAGCATCAACATGCACTTTAGAATAGGTGTTAGGCCCCAAGATCTCCAGTTCAACAATCTAATAGAAGTAGAACTACCCATTTACGCTGCATCTATCTATAATCTATCCCTGATAAATAACAAAAAGAGTAAAATTTAAACTTAAACACTCCCCTGAAACATGTGGCTTCAGATTAGTCTCAGCTCCATCCCCAAACTAAAACAGTGGCTAATAATTGTGAAGCTAACCATAAGTTGTTTATGACTTGTTGCTAGGCAAAACTCCATGTCGTTTTCTTAAAAAAAAGCAAACTTGTAAGTAGAGTCTAAAGACCCATTACTCAGAAACATGGAACACAATTGGTTTAAACGCCCAAATTTCTTGGCATAACTTAAGAAGCTTGCTTGCTGGCTTGTACCAAGGAAGGGGTCCCAAGTACCATACACTAATATTAAACTGTTCAAGCACCCCCTGGAGTGTTAGAAAGGACAACCTAACATCTAAATAAGACCACCCTCCCTTTCTCTTTCCCTAAATGGAAAGAGAAGACTCTGCAAAGATACAAGTCAAATGCAAAATTCTTCCGATACCAAACACAGATACATTCATTAATTCCTATTAAAATAAAGTTTTCGCCATAAATTAATCACTTAGTATAGCTTAACAGAGTCTCAACTCATTAACATGTTCTTGATTTGAATGAAGCCTAAGTTGTTCTTAACCTGTTAGTTATCATTAATAGCCATGGATGACCGTGTTTTGAATCATAAGATCCCCAAACTTGCCTAACCTAGTATTACTTACAATTTTTCAAGCACATTCATGCAAAGCATAAACCCGTTTTGAAGTTTGAATGAAAATCAACTAATAATCAAAAGATGATGACAGCTCTTAACTAACAATAATAATGACATGCCAATGCCATCCTCCACTACATAGTTATATATATAGTTCTCCACTTCTCCCCTTAAACCCAAGCCTAGAACCACTCCTCCGTTGAAAGAAAATCACCTTACACATGCCATTAACCCTCACCACACAATTGATTCAAACAGTTCCTCAAATCAACAAAAGAACAGGGAAGTGGGTTACATCAGAACAAGGAAGTGGGTTTGAATAGTGCTGTAAATCAAGAAGTAAAAATAATGAGTGAGTAATTGAGGAAAAATGTACAGAGGAAAGAACAAGAAGAACAAAGCTTTGACGGTCCTGAATGAGTGAGTAACAGAGGAAAAAAGTATAGAGAAAAATGAATGAGTAAGTAACAAACCTTCTGCCACCGTTGGGTCTGCGAGTGAGTGATTGAAGTGAAGGGGGTGAGTGAGTGAGTCCTACCGACGGTTATGGGGTCGAGAGTCAGGTGGGATAAGGGGGGTGGTTATGGGTGGGTCTTTGGGTGGAATAAGTCAAGGTAAAAGTGTTAAAGAAAAAAGGAGGGAAGGTTTCGCGGGAGAGAAATTGGAAAAGTGAAGAAGATGAAATTTTAGGGTAGTAAAAATAACAAAAAAGGGGGTAAATTATTGCTTATTATTTTTATTAAAATTAAAATTAAAAATGGCAGTTGTAAACTGCCATTTTATGTATCTAACTGCTGTTTTATACATTAAAATTATGTCAGTTTTAAAACTGTCGTATTATACTGTATATTACGACAGTTCTTAAAAATTACCGTATTAAAACTGCCGTAATTTACTTTTTTTTTGTAGTGCCACTTGGTATAATTTTAATAATAAGTTGATAAAACATATAAATGAATAAATAAATAAAAATTAATAATAATAAAAATTATAGAATAAAAAATTGAAATTAGCTAAATTATATAAATTAATTATTTATTAGAGGTCATATAAAAAATATATTTATTGAAAGAAGTTACTTAACTTGATTATCATTGTACAAGAAAAGCTAATTAATGAAAATAACAAAATAATTTTAAGTGGGTCTTATTGTAAACTATATTAATTATAACTAAATGAAATTTATCTAAATCATCTTAAATGTCATATCTTAAGGTAAGTATTTTATTAATATTTTTTAATTTATCTGTACGTTGCACATATACAAAACGTTAGTAAAAGACAAATTGAACTTTGGTCCTACCATTTACACTAAGGGCTTACAGTCCTAACCCCTAAGGCTATCAATCATACTAAGATTGCATATGTAAGTCTTGGGACTAGGGATGGTAAAATTACCCGTATCTGTGGGGATCCATGGGGATTACTCACAATGAAGTGGGGGATGGATACTCATTTAATAAATAGAGGTGGGGGTGAGGATTATAGTACCCGCCCCGTGAGTACCCGCAAACCCGTTAAGTATTCTTTTTTATTTAATATATATCATATATTATGATTTTTTTTTCTTTTTTACTTTGAGATGAGATGAAAATACATATATTTTTATTATTTTAAAATTTTTTATTGAATGAGCCAATAATGATAAAACTTTTTGAAAAAATATATACTATTTATGTAATAATTATTTATGTAAATTGATTATTACAAAATATAATTGAATTTATTTTGTTATTTATAATATTCTTTTAATTTTGTAAGAATCTTAGATTATTGAAAAAATTTGTAATATGTGGTGTTAAAGTTTATTTTATATATGTTTTTTTTGTAATTTTTAAGATTTTATTTTAAATTATTAACTACCTGCGGATATCCATGAATACCTCCGCTTACCCGTGGAGATCGCAAATGGGTACCCGTGACATGGTCCCTCGCCTCCACCCCATTGCCATCCCTATTTAGGACTTGCTTCTATGTAACACCCTAATACGAATTATTGTAAAATAAATGAAACGTTTCAAAATAAATCGCATTAGTCACGTCACTTCTAGTAATGCGAAAAATAAAAATCCATATTAACTTACACAGTCCCTATAGACAGCCATGAATGATCAAAAAGTCATATGTACAACTGTCACTGGCAAACATGTCAAAAAGTATATATAAGCTTTTCTAAACAATCAGAAATATACACATATACTAACTGGTTCTCAAAGAAAACAAAATACTAATCTAAGCCTTCTGCTTCTGCTTTTCCTTGCCCTTATCCTTTTTAAGAACTTTACCTAGATTTACATGGAACACATGGACGTGAGAAATCATAATTTCTTAGTATAAGTATACCAAAATCAAAAGTTAATCGTTTACAACAAATAATTCAACTAAACTCATAAATATTTTCAAATGTAAAAGAATATCCGATAATCAATAATATCAAAGAATCGCCAATACAATCCTAAGGTATTATCGAATAAGAAACCAAACAATTAATCAATTAAGCGATGACAAATGCTCATACAATTGTCAGCCATGCAATGCTTTATGTTATGTATTATGGTTATGCTTAAACAAAGTCCACATATTATGGATGTGCAATGCCAATGCAGGTTTTAAAGTTGAAAACATAAGTTATTTACTTATTTTTCCCCAGGAACCGCGTTCCTTGTATATAATAAAGCTAATTGGCCTTGAAATAAGTCATTATGCCTTTATATAAGCTAACAGGCTTAAGCTTTGAATAGGCCTGTTGGCTTATTTCAAGGCTTAAGTCTGTTAACTTATATAAAAACATATTGACTTATTTAAATGTAGGTCTGTTAGCCTATGTAAGATATGTTGACCTATTTAAAGGTAGGTCTGTTAATCTATGTAAAGGCCTGTTGGCCTATTTAAAAGTATGTCTGTTAGCCTATTTAAAGGCCTCATTGTAAAGTAGACATTTAAATAAGCTTTTAGGTCAGGCTAGGCTTTTAAAAAGGTCAGGGCAGACCTTAAAAATTGGCCTATTACAGGCTCAGGCCTTATAATTGGGATACAAGTCAGGCCTGTTTAAGGCAAAGTCTGGTCTGGCCTGGCCTGTTTCCACCCCTAAGTATGAGTAACGACACCAACTCCATACACCAGTAACCCTGACCATACAAGCAAATCCGCAAGGAGAATTCGAATCAAACATCTCATTCTCAGGTTATATGGTTGTGCACACCATCTAAGGTTACAATACATAGAAAAACAAGCAAATACTAGGTTTGAAAACTAAATATCCGAGCCACATATCAAACACTAGAATATAAGAATCTTAGTCTCACTTATCCAACAAAGGTAGCTAAATCCATATATCCAGTTAAACAGTATTTAGAACATCTCAAAATCACTCACAAGTGACTTAGAAATCAACCTCATGTTAAACAAAGTTCTAAACACTAACCTAGGCATTCCATCACACTTGAATGTCTAAGATTTTTCCCAAATTTTCATATATGCAAGTTGATAATCCTCTTCAAGAAATATCTCAAAAAATGTCTCAATACACCCTAAAAGACTTGCACAAATGATTCTAACAAGTAGGGAATTAAATTGGCAACACAGGCTAAACTGCATTCTTTGTTTTGCCTCAGTGTTCAAGTGCTTCCAAACTGGCGCTTAGGTGCGCAAACAACAGTATCAAGCAAGACTCTCTAGACGTTGGGTGCTCAGGCGCTCTAACACGAGTTTCTAGGCGCTAATCATCTAGCAGCACACAACCATATTCTAGGCTGAGGGCGCTCAGGCGCTCCCTACAAGGTGCCTAGGCACTCATCGCCCAGAACAAAATCTGCAGAATTCTGCAGACGTGAAGCACTGTTCTGTTAGTGTAAAACATGAAATTTTATCTCTTCAAATCCATTTCTTAGTAATTTTGAGTCCCAAACAAGTTCACAAATATAAGGGAAACATAAAACTCCAATTGATTTCACCAAAAATGGATCAAAACAACAAATCACTCATCCAAACCCCTAAAATCAACAAATAGAGCATTTTAGGTCCAAAATGAGGATTTTCAGTTTCTAATCCAAACTCGTAGCCAGAACAAGTCAGAAATACCATTTAAAACTTATCCAAACAAGAAAAACACTTAAAACACTTCAAGAACTCAATTTAACATATTACATATTAGGTTTCAAATAGCCTAAGTATGGAAAATGAACAAAAAGATGAAGTGTAAGTCCAAAAACCCTTACCTTGTGAAGTAAAGTTGCTACAGATTATCACAAGTCCTCAAGTTTTCCTTTTCCCTTAGATCTTTTTTTCTTCATTTCCTCTTCTTCCTCTTGTTTTCGCTCTTTCTCTCCTTTCTTTTTTACTGCTATTTTCTCTGTTTCCCAGCCGTGAAGAGAAAGAAATAAAGTGAGAAAATAAGAAACTAATAGCCAAGAAAAGGCTGAAACCGTGGATAGCTAAGGACCAAACATTATGACACTGATATTTCTCGATCTGCTAAAAATATTCAAATTTAGCTAAATCAAGTTTTTCAAGTTCCAACAACTTTAAAATAGATTCTAAGATTCATTGAAAAAGTCATTTCATCAGTATCTTAATATTTCATATTTGTGACTAGTTAATATGGTATTAAAGTACACAATCAGTATGCCTAAAAATACCAAACGGACTCCGATTAATCTCAAACTTTAACCATATCACAGAAAACACATTTGTGTCTTAGAAATAAATTTATTCACATTTATTTCCATTAGTTAAGTCATTCAAGCTAATATCTTAGTCATTTTAAGCTACTTTTCACCTTTTGACTTGCAGCAAAGTGCCTAAACTAACTCAAATTGTCACAAAATTAAAGAGACATGTTAAGCAAGTATTAAGCTACCTCTGTAACTATTTACAAGTCTAACATGTTGAAGAGGATGTTACATTTCTCTCCCCTTTTAAAAATTTTGTCCCCAAAATTTCTTACCTTATATAAACAACTGTAGGTAATCTTACTACATGTGGGACTCCAACTCCCAAGTTGCCTCCTCGAAGCTAACACCATCCCAAAGAACCTTCACCAGAGGAATCCGCTTACCTCTAAGCTCGTTGACTCTTCTGTCCACGATCCACATCAGTTACATAACATAAGACAAATCCTTTCTTAACTGCACAGATTCATTTCTTATGATATGTGAAGGATCTGGATTATACTTCCTAAGCTGTGACACATGGAATACATCGTGAAGGTTTGACAAACTGGGTGCAAGTGCAACTTGGTAGGCTACGGGTCCAATTCTCATTAGGATTTGGTAGGGTCCAAAGAAATGGGGATTCAACTTCCGTGTTCTCAATGCTCTACCAATCCCTGTTGTCGGAGTGACTCTCAAGAATACATGATCTCCCTCACTAAACTCTAGAAGTCTTCTCCTCTTATCAGCATAGCTCTTATGCCTACTTTGAGCCCTAACAAATCTATCCAGGATCATTTTGATTTGATCTGTGGTCTGCTGTACCAACTCAGGACCTAGAATGATTTTCTCCCCAACCTCATACCAACATAAAAGTGACCTACATTTTCTATCATAAAGTGCTTCGTACGATCCTGTACCTATGCTAGTATGAAAATTGTTGTTTTAGGCAAATTCCACTAAGGGTAAGAACTTATCCTAACTCCCTTTTTGCTCTAGCACACATGCTCTTAGCATATCCTCAAGGATTTGAATAGTCCTTTCCGATTGACCTTTAGTCTGTGCATGGTATGCTATACTTAAACTAAGTTTTGTTCCGAAAACTTTTTGCAAGGCTCCCCAAAATCTAGATGTATATCTAGGGTCTTTATCAGAAACTTTACTAAGGGGTACACCGTGCATCTTAACTATCTCCTTAAGGTATAACTGAGCAAGTCTATCCATGGAATAGTTAACTCTAATAGGTATGAAATAGGCAGACTTGGTTAGTCTATCCACTACTACCCATATTGCATCGAATCCTAACTGAGTTCTAGGAAAACCCATCACAAAATCTATTGTGATGCGATCCCACTTCCACTCAGGGACTCCCAAAGATTGAAGAGGTCCAGAGGGTTTCTGGTGTTCTATCTTGACTTTTTGATAAGTTAGACACCTAGATACAAACTCAGTTATGTCCCTCTTCATACCAGACCACCAAAATAACTTCTTCAAGTCTTGATACATCTTAGTTGCCCTAGGATGGATAGTGTACTAACTACAGTGAGCTTCTTCAAGGATCCTATCTTGGATTTCAGATTCCCGAGGAATGTAAAGTCTACCTTTAAACTTGACCATCCCTTCATCCGACATATCAAACTTACCAGGATTACCTAAAAAGAGCTGCTTACTCACATCCCTAAGAGTTTCATTTTCCTTCTGAGCTTCTAAGATCTAAGTCCTAAAGTTACTCACTATGTCCACTCGAGTCACACTGAGACTATGTGGTAACACAGCTACTGAAAGACTCATATCTCTAAAACTTTCAAGAAGTTCACTCTCTTGGATCATCATACGGGACACATGTAGGGATTTCCTACTCAGTGCATCAGGCACCACATTGACTTTACCCGGATGGTACTTTAATTCAAAGTCATAGTCTTTCAAAAACTTCATCCATCTACATTGTCTCATGTTCAGCTCCTTCTGATCAAATAAGTATTTCAAACTCTTATGATCACTGAACACCTGAAACTGAACTCCATATAAGTAATGTCTCCAAACCTTAAAGGCAAAAACTACTATGGCTAACTCTAGATTATGAGTAGGGTAGTTCTCCTTATGAGGTCTCAACTGCCTTGATACATAGGCAACAACTCTCCTATGTTGCATCAAAACACAACCCAAACCCAACTTCGACGCATCACAATACACCTCAAAGTTTTCCAAAGGATCTGGAATTACTAACACTGGTGTAGTAGTTAGCCTCACTTTAATCTCTTGGAAAATATCCTTGCAAGCCTGAGTCTATTTGAAAGAACTACTTTTCCTAGTTAATTTAGTTAATGGTAGCGCTAATTGAGAATAACTCTTGATAAACATTTTATAGTACTCTGCTAGGCCTAAGAAGCTTCTAATCTCATTCACAATGATGGGTCTCTCCCACTGCAACATTGTATTAACCTTGCTTGGGTCCATAGAAATCTCATCTTGAGATATTACATGTCCCAAAAACTGTACTTGTGAAAGCCAAAACTCACATTTAGATAGTTTAGCAAACAATTTATTCTCCTTAAGAGTCTCTAACACTATCCTTAAATGTTGTTCATGCTCCTCCATCGTCTTAGAATAAATCAAAATATCATCGATAAAAATCACAACAAATTAGTCAAGATAGGGTCTAAAGATCCAGTTCATGTAATTCATAAACACTATCAGTGCATTCGTTAACCCAAAGGACATCACGAGATACTCATAATGTCCATACCTAGTTCTAAAAGCTATCTTAGGGATATCCTCTTCCCTAACCCTTATCTGATAATAACCAGACCTAAGATCAATCTTTGAGAAAACCACAGCTCCTTTAAGTTGATTCATTAGATTGTCTATCCTAGGCAACGGATACTTATTTTTAATGGTTACCTTGTTCAGTTATCTGTAATCCACACAGAGCCTCATGGTTCTATCATTTTTCTTCACTAATAGCACAAGTGCTCCACATGGAGAAACACTCGGCGTAATGAATTTCTTATCCAACAAATCTTTGATTTGCCTTTTGAGTTCTGCTAACTCTAGTGGCACCATTCGATAGGGCGCTATAGAGATAGGTCCCGTCCTAGGCACTAGGTCTATAGAAAACTCTATTTCTCATTCAAGTGGAAACTCCACTATATCTCTAGGAAAAACTTCAAGATATTCATTCACTATAAGTATTTCACCTAAGCTTTGTTCAACCTTAGCACTTAGTGAAAACAAGAGTACATATCCTTGAGATCCCTCCTCTAAACAGAGATTAACGTGATTCGCATTGAGATACACAGACTCAGATGGAACGACTCTAGTATGTATATCTGATAAGAAAACTAGGGATTTTTCTGAATAATTCAAAACTATTTGGTTAGCGAACAACCAATCCATGCTAAGAATGACATTAATATCTACAAGAGGCAAACAGATAAGGTTTATACTAAAAATCCTATCTTCTACCTTTACACAACAATCAAGACACACGCTAGATGTCGTAACTGGGTTACCAGTAGGTGTAGATACAGATAAGTCATATGAAAGTTCAGACACAGGTAAATCCAGCTCATTCACACAATCATTCGAAACAAAGGAGTGGGATGCTCCTGAACCATACAACACAGTTAAAAGACGATTGTGAATAATGCATTTACCTTCTATAAGGTCAGAAGACTGAATCACCTCTTCACCACCTAGAGTATAAACTCTCCCTCTGGCTTGTGGTTTTTGAGTAGGTGCAGTTTCCTTCTTTGATGGACAGTTATTCACAAAATGACCAATTTGTCCACATGTAAAGCACACCAGGCAAGGCCGATCTCCATGCTGTCTTCCACATTTAGAACATTTTGGTCCCAAAAACTCTTTCTGAACCTGCTTACCATTGCCCTGAGTAAAGCTAGATTTAGAAGACCATTTCTTGAACTTGTCATCACTTCTCTTCCTTTTCTGAAGATCCTGTCTTAAATTGCTTCTCAACTATTCGACACTTATTAACCAAAGTTTCAAAGTCCCGAATTTCAAATAGCTGAATAACATTCTGAATGTTTATCCTCAATCCGTCCTTAAATTTAACACACTTCCAAGATTCATCAGGGCTAAATATTATACTAGAAGAGAATTTAGACATTTCAGTGAATTTGACCACATACTGACCAATAGACATGTCCCCCTGTTTCAGGTTTAGAAATTCCATCTCTTTGGCATTTTGAAGAATCTGTGGGAAAAACTTTCTCAGGAATGAGCTTCTAAAGATTCCCCATGTCACATAAGTTCTTGATGCCTCAAGAGCCCTCTTCGTATCCACCCACCACTCCTCTGCCTCATCCTCCAGCATGTAGGTAGAAAAAAGCACCTTCTGCTCGTCTGAGCAAGCCATAAAAGTGAAAATATTCTCTATCTCCTTGAGCTAAGCCTCAGCTTTAACCGATCATACTCTCCATTAAAGGAAGACGGATTTGATTTCCTGAATTCTGAGAGGTCCTGGAAAGTCTATTTTTCTTCCAACTGCCTCTTGGTATGGTTGCCCCTGGTAATATGGTGGAGGTGTAGGTGGTACTGGTTGTTGAGTTCCCAACCTCTTAAGTACTCTAGTAGTTACTGTTGCTCGCTCTCTCATTACATTGGCAGTTATAGTTGCCTGCTCTATTTACTGGGTCGTGGCATTAGCCATTGCCATCATGGCAGCTGCTACATCAGTGCCTTCATTCCCCAAGTTCCTGTTACTACTTCCACGGGGTCGCCCTCGCCCTCTTGCTGCCATAGTTTCCTGTAAACACATAACATCACATATTGAGGTAGCTAATCTCAATATCATGTAATGTGCAACAGTAGCTAAAATAGTCAACATAAGCAGTCATACAATTCAATCAAACATCTCACACAAGAGATAAAAGAAATGCACAACACAAAAGGAACTCCTAAACATGCCTAAGCATAGTCAGTCCACACCTCGGCTCAACAGGATGAACTACTCTGATACCATAATGTAACACCCTAATACGAATTATCTTAAAATAAATGAAACATTCCAAAATAAATCGCATTAGTCACGTCACTTCTAGTAATGCAAAAAATAAAAAATCATAATAACTTACACAATCACTATAGAGAGCCACAAATGATCAAAAAATCATATGTACAACTGTTACTGGATAACATGCCAAAAAGTATACATGAGCTTTTCTAAACAACCAGAAACATACACATATACTAACTGGTTCTCAAAGAAAACAAAATACTAATCTAAACTTTCTGCTTCTTCTTTTCCTTGCCCTTATCCTTTTTAGGGACTTTACCTGGATTTACATGGAACACACAAGGGTGAGAAATCACAATTTCTTAGTATAAGTATACCAAAACCAGCAGTTAATCATTTACAACAAATAATTCAACTGAACTCATAAACATTTTCAAATGTAAAAGAATATCCAACAATCAATAACATCAAAGAATTACCCATACAATCCTAAGGTATTATCGAACAAGCAACCAAATAATTAATCAATTAAGCCATGACAAATGTCCATCCAAATGTCAGCCATGCAATGCTTTATGTTATGTATTATCGTTATGCTCAAACAAAGTCCACATATTATGGATGTGCAATGCCAATGCAGGTTTTAAAGTTGAAAACACAAGTTATTTACTTATTTTCCCCCAAGAACCGCTTTCCTTGTATATACTAAGTAGGATAGGCATCCTGACCTGACACTATCTGGTGATGTGTGGACTAGTTTCTCTCACAAAAGTATGAGTAACGACACCAACTCTATACACTAGTAACCTTTGACCATACAAGCAAACCTGCAAGGAGAATTCGAATTAAACATATCATTCTCAGGTCATATGGTTGTGCATACCATTTAATGTTACAATACATAGAAAAATAAGCAAATACCAGGTTTGAAAACCAAATATCTGGGCAACACATCAAACACTAGAATATAAGAATTTTAGCCTCACTTATCCAACAAAAGTAGCTAAATCCATATATCCAGTTAAACAGTATTTAGAACATCCCAAAATCATTCACAAGTGACTTAGAAATCAACCTCATGTTGAACAAAGTTCTAAATACTAACCTAGGCATTCCATCACACTTGAATGTCTAAGATTTTTCCCAAATTTTCATCTATGTAAGTTGATAATTCTCTTCAAAAAATATCTCAAAAAGCGTCTCAATACACCCTATAAGACTTGCACAAATGATACCAACAAGTAAGGAATTAAATTGGCAACACATGCTAAACTGCATTCTTTGTTTTGCCTTAACGCTCAAGCGGTGCTTAAGTGTGCAAGCAACAGCATCAAGCAAGACTCTCTGGACGTTGGGCACTCAAGTGCTCTAACACGGGCGCCTAGGCGTTGATCGTCTAGCAGCACGCAACCATCTTCTGGGCTGAGGGCACTCAGGTGCTCCCTATAGGATGCCTAGGCGCTCGTCGCCCAGAACAGAATCTGCAGAATTCTGCAGACGTGAAGCACTGTTCCATTAGTGCAAAACACAAAATTTTATCTCCTCAAATCCGTTTCTTGGTGATTTTGAGTCCCAAACAAGTTCACAAACATGAGAGAAACATAAAACACTAATTGATTTCACCAAAATTGGATCAAAACAACAAATCACTCATCCAAACCCCTAAAATCAACAAATAGAGCATTTTAGGTCCAAAATAAGAATTTTTAGTTTATAATCCAAACTCTTGGCCAGAATAAGTCATAAATACCATTTAAAACTCATCAAAACAAGAAAAACACTTAAAACACTTTAAGAACTCAATTTGACATATTAGGTTTCAAATAGCCTAAGTATGGAAAATGAGCAAAAAGATGAAGTTTAAGTCCAAAAAACCCTACTTTATTAAGCAAAACTGCCACAGATGATCACAAGTTCTCAAGTTTTCTTTTTCCCTTAGATCTCCTCTTCTTCCTTTCCTCTTCTTCCTTTTGTTTTCCCTCTTTCGCTCCTTTCTCTTTTGTTGCTATTTTCTCTGTTTCCCAGCCGTGAAGAGAAAGAAATAAAGTGAGAAAATAAGAAACTAATAGCCAAGAAAAGGCTGAAACCGTGGATATCTAAGGACCAAACATTATGACACTGATATTTCTCGATCTGCTAAAAATATTCAAATTTAGTTAAATCAAGTTTTTCAAGTTCCAACAACTTTAAAATAGATTCTAAGATTCATTGAAAAAGTCATTTCATCAGTATCTTAATATTTCATATTTGTGACTAGTTAATATGGTATTAAAGTACACAATCAGTATGCCTAAAAATACCAAACGGAATCCGATTAATCTCAAACTTTAACCACATTACAAAAAATATATTTGTGACTTAAAAATAAATTATCCATATTTATTTTCATTAGTTAAGTCATTTAAGCTAATATCTAAGTCATTTTAAATTACTTTTCACCTTTCGGCTTGCAGCAAAGTGCTTAAATTAATTCAGATTGTCACAAAATTAAACAGATATGTTAAGAAAGTATTAAGCTACCTCTATAACTATTTACAAGTCTAACATGTTAAAGAGGATGTTACATTCTAAAGTTGTTTAAAACTGAATCAGTTTAATTAAAAGCAAAAATACCGAATTGGGAAAATTGAAACCCAAAAAATAAATAATAAATAATAAATAATTAAATTTGATTATTTTTTATTCTATTTTTTAAAAGTTGATCCAATCCAAATTTAAATCGAATATATATATATATATATATATTACCATTATAGTTATTTATACTTATTTAGAAATCAATTTATTTAGAAATATTACCATTATTTAGAAATTGATTTTGAAATCGATTTTTAAACTTAAAAATTGATCTTTAAAAATGTTAGTTATACTTATTTAGAAATATTATCATTATAGTCCATGTTAAATTTAATTCGATTTTGTTTTATAGTTTGGATATTAAATTTTGGCATGTATTATAAGATTGATAATTTAATTGAACTTGTATTTGAAATTTGTATTTATATTTTGATTAATTAATTTAGAGTTGTATTTGTTGTTTGATCTTTGACCAAGATATTTCTACCTCCGGATTAGAGGTGATGGTTAAGTAAAGCTCTATCTAAAGTGCGGTGACTACATAATTTAAACATCTGACATTGCAGGTAAGATTCGTCTGAAGTCGTAGTTCACTTTTATTACAACTAATCACTCTTGACTAATCTTGTGTTTGTTGTGTTTTAATGAATTTTAATTTATATACTTTGATGAATTTTAATGAATTTGTGTATTAGAGAAAAAGAGTAACATGAAAATGAAAAATCTTCAATCCAAATCAATTTATATTAGATTAAGTTGCATCGATTTTAAATTTTAAACCAAAATGATTAAATAACAATATAAAAAAATTAATTAAATTGAATTAGTTAACTTTTCTCTTAATAAATGATCCAATACAATTCATGAACGTATAATAATTTCTCCTAATTCAACGTGTGAATACTCCTACTTGCTTCTAGTGCTTTTACACGTGCTTCTTTCGTTTGCGTTTGGCCTTTGTTATCAGCAGATATCTTTGAAATGAATTTTCTAAGAAAAGACGACACTGCAAAAAAAAAAAATAAACAAACAAACAAAAAACAAAAAGTTAGTATACAGTTTATCACTTCATCTACTAAGGCTATGTTTGGGAGTGAGGGTTAGAAGGGAAAGGGAAGGAAGGGAGTGGTTTGGAGTTGAAAAATCATTGTTTGGGAGTTTTGAAAATAGGAGGGAAGGGAAATTAGGATTTTCAGATGCCCTCCAAAATCTTCCTATTTCAGTTCCCCCAAATTTGGGGGTTTTATACAAAATTACACATTTATCCTTCAAAGAGACGAGGGAACCACCATTCTAGGCTGCACCCAACTTCATCATCTTCGTCTAAAAAACCATCACCATAACTCAGATCCGGCCACCCAAACACTCCACTACACACCCCCTAAACCTTCATTCTTCACCACTATCTTCCACCTTAAAAAATCAAACCAAACCCAACCTCTACCGCAAACCTTTCCTCTGCTATCACCACCTCTAATAGCACGAACGGCAGTGTGGAGACGAGGGAGCCAGCGGTGGTTCACGGGTTGACGCAGTGGTGTTGCGATGCAGATCCGAGCGTGGTCAGATCTGGTATGACCCGGGCTTGCCAGATTCAATTATGGCAGGTAGCGGCTGCGTCACAGGTTCGCGATTCCAGGTAGGGGCAGGAGTTGCGGGCTAGCTAGGCGATGGAGGCACGGAGGCGATGACAGCGGGCTAGCTAGGAGCAGCTAGGCTTCGAGTTGCGAGTGGGATCTGGTGCGGGTCGCGGTTCAATGGGTGACTGCGCGCGATTCGAGTCACCTCCGTAGGGCGATGGGTTGTTGGGCTTCGAGTTGCTGGAAATGACGACTGGTCACGGTGGCTGGCTCACGGACGTTGACGGTGGTGGTGATGAAGATGGATTTGGCTGGCTCACGGAAATGATGATGTATTTGAAATATTTATCATCCAGATTTTTTTGTTTAGTTTTTCACAGTAATATTTTTTAATAAAACATTAATTATGTTATTTTTTTAATACATGGTAAAAATATATACTAAACCCTCCATTTCCTTCCACTCATATATTTCACACTCTCAAACAAGGAAAAGATAAACCTCTCATTTTCTTTCCCTTCCTTCTCCTTCAAACTCTTCCCTTTCTTTTTTCTCCAAACTCCCAAACACAGCCTAAGAAGCCTATCCATGACAGTATAATAGAAGATAGAAAGATCTGTGTGCTGTGATTTTGACAGTTGTTGCCTTCAGGGCTTAGTGTGTTTTACACATGCTCCATTTATGCGCTATGTGTCTTCAGTGTTGTACATGTTCTCTTCGATTCTTGACATGAGTCTACTATGTTTTTGTTAGACATCTTTGAATTGAATTTTCGAAGAAAACACAACTCAGCAAAAAATAAAAAAATTCAGTAGTGTACCACTTTTATCTACTAAAAAGTATATGCATGACGGTATACTAAAAAAGTATTTGTTAACATTTTATTTTTGTTAGCGTGATTGAGATTATGATTGATCACGATTAGTTTTAAGGATAATTATAATTAATTTAGTAAAAAATTAGATTGATTTAGTACATAATTATATTTTATTATTTTTATTTTTGTATAGCATCATCTTGTATAAATAGAGGTTAATCTTCTTATATTCATTCATTTAGAAATATATACAAATTATTAATATTTATCTTCTTATTTTTATTTTTAATATGGTATCAAAGCTGAATTAAAAGAAAAGAATCTCAAAAATAAAAAGATCATACAAAAAAAACCTTAGGAAAGATCTGATGTCACGTCAATACTATCACAACAGCAAAAATATTGTTAAATCAAGTTGAACAACATGCGGGCCACACCAAAAACACCAATAATGCCAAAAAGGTCAACACTCCGTACGAAGGAAAAAATGTTGACTCAAGTTTAAGCTCAATAATATTCATAATATCATCACCATTAATAATCATATCATTAATACAAAGAAGTAACATAGTAGTACCTCGATCAGTTTTACGAGTAAATAGGGCAGAATCATGGGCACTGGAGGAAAAGTCAAACTGACTGATAGTATTGTGAAACTTGACAAACCAAGCTCGAGGTGCTTGTTTGAGACTATATAAAGCCTTTCGAAGACGACAAACCTTATTTGGTGGACAAGTGTAACCAGGAGGTGGACGCATATAAACCTCTTCTTCCAAATCACCATTAAGAAAGACATTTTTCACATCCATCTAATTTAGAGGCCATTTCTGAGTGGCTGCAATAGCAAGGAGAGTACGAACTGAAGTTATGCAAGCAACAAATGCAAAGGTCTCCTCATAATCAATGTCATATTCTTGAGTGAAACCTTTGGCAACCAAACGAGCCTTATATCGCTCAATAGAGCCATCAGAACGAGTTTTGTTCTTGAACACCTATTTACATCCCACAAGTGCCTTACTAGAAGGAGAATCAACAAGGTCCCGAGTATTACTATTCTCCAAAGCTTGTAACTCTTCTTGCATAGCATGCTGCCAATGAGGATTTGTGGAGGCTTCTTGATAGGACTAAGGTTCATATAAGTGAAGCATGGTAGAAAAATAATGATAATCACGAAGATATGTAAGTTAAGTTCTTACCCTAGTTGGATGCTCAAAAGGAAGAGAGGGTGCAATGGCATGTGCAGGATCTACGTCATCGAGAGTGGCTAAAACATCGGAAGTGACTGGAAGCTCACTGAAGGAACCTGCATCAGAATCACTAGGAAATAGATCAACAAAGGGGTTAGTAAAAAAAAAGAGTCAAAGTGGAAGTGAAGGACTTGAACTTTAAGAGTGAGGAGAACATGATGTCTTCCAAAAAGATGACATGACGAGAGATATAGATGCGTTGAGAGATTGGGTTCCAACAACGATAGCCCTTATGTTCAATGCCATAACCAAAAAAGTAACAGAGACATGCTCGGGACTCAAGTTTAGTGTACTCATGAGGTTGGAGGAGAACAAAATAAGCACAGCCAAAAACTTTAAAAGAGTTGTAATCTAGAAAAGTATGGTGGAGACGTTCAAAGGGAGATACATTACCCAGAACAGAGGAAGGAAGACAGTTGATGACATAAACAACTTTGATAGCAGCTTCACCCTAAGTACGTTCAGGACAAGAGGAGGAGATGAGCATAGCTCGAACAGAGTCAAGGATATGATAATGTTTTCTTTCAACACGACCATTTTGATGAGAGGTACCAAGGCAAGAAAACTCAGAGAGTGTATCATGTTCAATAAGAAAGATGAGAAGTTTTGAATCGTGATATTCAGAAGCATTATCACGATGAAATTTTTTAATTAATTTTGAGAAATAGGTTTTGATCATAGTAGCAAAATTAATGTAAATTTGAGGAAGTTCTAAACGATTTTTCATTAAATATATCTAAGTAAAACGATAAAAATCATCAAGAAATATTACAAAATATCGATTACCTCTTATAATTGGTGTGGGACAGGCCCCTTAACATGAGAGTGCACAAGGTCAAAAGGAGATTTAGAAATAGAGGTACTTTTACTGAAATAAAGTGCAGGTTGTTTAGTAATTTGACAAAAAGTGCAGTGAAAAGACTCATTATTGACCGAACCTAAAGCCCTTTGAGATAATAGGGGACGCAGCTTTCCTAGAGAACTATGAGCAAGACGTTAGTGCCACAATTGGTTGGAGGTGGATGCTACACAAAGATATGAGGCAGGAGGAACATGAAGGTTGGTGAGTTCAAACAGCCTTCCGACTTTACGTCCAGTCCCTATGACTTGTCCTGTATGTGGATCCTACACGCGACAACTAGAAGAAAAGTTGACTTCATAACCAAGGTCATATAGTTGACCAACAGAAATGATATTAAAGTTTAAGTTAGGAATGAGATATGCATCAGGTAAGTTAAGAGTAGTTAAAAAGATAGAACCCTTATGACTAATATTCATAAGAGATCCATCGGCTGTATGTATAAAATGTGCAGTGTCATTAACAAACAGGGATGAAAAAGACTAAGATGTGGATGTCATATGATTATAGCAAGCAGAGTCAAAGTACCATTTAGTATTACCTGGTGTGGTTGATAAAGCATAAAAGGTATTACCAGAATTGGATAGTAGACGCTTAAAGAGGGGCATAAGATCATTAGTAGAAAAGGCAGCTTGGGATGTGGCTGAAGAACTTGGGGATCCTTTAGCAGCAGCAATAACAAGCACATACTTAGAAGAACTGGGACGGGATTGAAACCTGTTCTGATCAGACCTTGGAGGACATGTGAGATAATTCTCAATCTAATGTCCTAGGTCTTTACAATATCTGTAACATCTAGTTTCTAATATCTGTAGCATTTTGAGATGAAAGATCTTGGACCTCTCAGTTACTTTCTAGGGATTGAAATTCTTTCTTCTACTGATGGCATTTCTCTATCTCAAGCTAAATATGCCTTAGATCTTACCTCTTGAGCCAGTCTCTCTGACAATCGCATCGAGTCCACTCCTCTAGAACATAATGTCAGATTTACACATTTGGATGATACTATACTTGATAATCATACTCTTTATCGGCAGTCGGTTGACAACTTGATTTATCTTACTGTAACTTGTCTAGACATTTCATATATTATTCATCTAGTCAGTCAGTTTATGTTAGCTCCGCGCACTACTCATTATGCTTCTATTTTACGTATTATTTGGTATATAAAAGGAACTCTATTTCATGGACTTTATTTTTCAGTTAACCGCTCCTTGGTTCTCTAAGCTTATTCTGATGCTGATTGGGGTGGAGATCCCACTGACCGACGATCCACCACTGGCTATTGTATCTATCTTGGTGATGCACTTATTTCATGGCAAAGTAAGAAATAAATTTTAACTGCACGTTCTAGTACTAAAGCAGAATATCGGGCACTAGATGACACCACATCTGAGATACTTTGGTTACGTTGGCTTCTTGAAGACTTGGGATTTTCTCAGTCCTCTCCCATTGCTCTTTACTGTGATAATAGGAGTGCTTTTTAGATTATTTACAATGATATTTTTCATAAATGCACCAAGCATATTGAGATTGACTGCCACTTCATCCGTTAACATATTCTTCGTGGTGCTCTTCATCTCCTTTCCATTGGCACTCTTGATCAGTCAGCTAATCTGTTCACCAAAGCTCATCATCTTGGCCGATTTCGCACTCTGATTTCCAAACTCAAGTTAATTTCTTCTATACCCACTTGAGTTTAAGGGAGGATGTTAGCGTGATTGATTATGATTGAGATTATGATTGATCACGATTAGTTTTGGAGATGATTGTAATTGATTTAGTAGAAAATTAGATTGATTTAGTACATAATTATATTTTATTACTTTTATTTCTTGTATAGCAGTCTTCTTGTACAAATAAAAGTTAGTCATCTTCTATTCAGTCATTCAAAAATATACACAAATTATCAATATTTATCTCTCTATTTTTATTTCTAATATTTTTATTATTTTCCTTTCCTAAATGTTGTGACTAATTAAGTGCGTGTTTTTATTATTTATTATTTTAAAAATTGAATATTAAAATACTTGAAAAGGAGCTTTTGATTAATTTTTTTTAAAATAAAAAATTAATTCAACATACAATATACGTCTCTCAGATCAGTAACAAATCCCAATTCCCAACCGCTAAACTTCGCTTGCAATATATAAAAACAAAAGTCACTCTAGTATTTGCTATCATATTACCATTGGAAAACAATTTGCGATTAGAAATATGGTAGTTGTGAAAAACTGTGACATCCAATATGCTTTTCACATTTATCACACTATCACAGACTCGTCCTCAGTAGTTGAGATCGTAGCTATTATGGTAGCCAAAAAGAAAGCCACCAAGATGAGAAAATTGCGAAATCTTGAAATGAGATTTAGAAGAGAGCATTATGGGTTTACTTGTGTTTGATGAAAATGAAAATACGTGTTACAGGAGTATTTAATACTTTCTCTTCATGACCATTTCTTTATCTTTTTGGTTAGAGATGACATCTACACATGGTAGTCTCTGCCTCTCTAATTTCTTCCTGTTTTCGTCCCTCCTAACCTCTGCTTCGGGGGAAAGTTCTCCCTATCCCCATTCTCCCAAGAGAGGCGGGGACTCATAGGGATTTGTGGGGACCTGAAATTTATTTTAAAAATTTAGAAAAATAGAAAAGAGAAAAAATATAGAAAATTATAAATAATTTCAATTTAAATCTATAATACTAATAAATTAAAATAACAAATTATTATCTAGTGATATTTTTTTAATTTTTTTAAATTAATATAAAAATAATATATTAGAAAATTATTAAAAAGAACAAAATATATATATATAATTATTAAGGATAATTTAGTATTTTTGGGAAAGGGGCCCGACGGGGTGGGTTATACGATCTTTGTCCCATGCTGTCCCCGCATCAACCTTAGGGAAATTTGTATCCCCATCCCCATTCCCATCAAGAGAAATTATCTAAATTCAAGTCTCTAGATGAGCAAGTCCCAACGAAGATCCCCAAACATAGAAAGATTTTGCCATTCATACTTTTAGTTAGTTTTAAATTTAATTTTCAATTTCCTTTTCTTTAAATTATTAATAATGAGTTCTACTACTTACTTACATATTTATATTATCTCAGCCTTGCTTTTCATTTATTAAAAAATAATAAATAATAAATATATAAGTGACTAATAGACCCATTCTTAAATAAGACTGAAATTTCTAAATATAAATAACATGAGTACAATTCTACATAACGAGAATATGCAATATTTTTTCTTATAAAAATACCCTCATCAAATTTCAAACTTAGCAGTTTATTTGTAGGCAATTTGTAAGCCTTCCTTTACGTAGCCTAAATATTTCTGTTTCTTTCTTTGTTTGTTTGTTTGTTTCTTTCTTTTTTCCCCAAAATGACTAGTGGTCTACATATTCCCACTCTTATGGTCCTATGTGTGGTAGAATGTTAAGGATAATTTTGGAATAATTTTATTTATATTATTTAATGATAATTCTATTATCTTATTAATCTTTGGAATTTCTTATATTTTTAATAAGTTCTTTTTGGGGGTTTATAGGGTAATTAAAATCCCGCTACCATTGTATTACAAATATTCCATTTAGGTGCCTTATGTTGTTAAGACTTGGTATTGAATAATATTATAGACTTTTTCTATGAAACTTTAAGACTTATAGATTATGATGAGTGGAATTGAATGATATATAATGGAATAGAATAAAATTATTATACCATTGTTTAGATATTTAATGATAGAATGAAGAAAATTTTCCATTCTATTATTTAAAAGTTATAGTGAAAATAAATGGAAAATGATAAGAATTATAAGTTTATTTTAAACATACTAAACCTCATGATTAATGAAAAAAATGTAATTTCATTAGTTGTTCCATCCCTTACCGACATTTTCTTTGGAGGAAGGGAGAAAAACGGGGGAATAGAATATTTTGGAGTTCACATAATTCCATTCCATTCCGTTCTATTCTATTTTTAAAAATTCAAACAATGACACTTGTTACCATTCAATTTTATTTCCCTCCATCTCTTACCATCAATTCAAACAATATTTAAGTTTGCTTATTTATCTTCAAGGTTTAGTTGAGTATTATAATTGTGTCCACATGAATTCGCTGTGTCATAATGTATAACAAGAATATTAATTAATGTATGAATAAAAAAATTAATTAAATGCATTTTAAAGTAAACTTTTTTTATGTAATTGAGATATTTAATTAAAAAAATTATTAATGAATCAAGCTGTAAGCAAACTCATGAGCTAGCTAAAATTTTTGCCATCAAATACTTCAAAATAATAGTAGTGATGGGTTTAAGAAAAGCAAAGTTGTTGACATACATGATAGGATGAAATTTGAAATAGAATAAGCCGCCTATGACTTTATAATTCTTACGCTTATAAAATGAATTTTAACGTAAGTATTGGCAATGGACCTAAAAGCATTAATTATTGGGAATTGCAATGTTATTCTTATGGGTTTAGTATTCAAGATAGTTTGTTAAACATTTATCGACTAATAATTTTATAATAAATATTTAAAAGTGTATTAAAAGTGTATTAAATATTCAAGATAATTAGTTAAACATTTATTGACTAATAAGTAACTATCAAAAGAAAAAGGAGTAAATGCTTAAGTTAGCCAGCGTTGGTCATATTAGGTCCTAAATAATATAAATTACTTCCAAGGTTTCTAAATATGTATTTAGTCATTTAAATTAGTCCATGACATTAGTTAACATGTATACATTCAAGGATTAATTTAAATGATAGTGAACATTCAGATAATTCGTGTAACGTCCTAATTTAATTTTATAGATTTAATTTTAGTAAGTTTCAAAATTGTCATAGGTAATTATTACTTTAGTTATAGAGTTATTTTTATAGAAGTAATTATTATTACTCAAATATGTATAAGTACAGTCATTAGTAATATTATACATCAAACAGGAGTGGACCCCTCAAAAGTCACAGTTGTTAGTACATTAATCCTTAATTTTAGGTAACACTTCTAAAAACAGTTAGCACCTACTATCACAAAAAGTTAGGCTCACTTAGGCTTAAATATAGAGCTCAAAAAAAAACTTGAAGTACGTGAAGTGCTACATCTATACATATTTACAAATCTACTAGTCAAATATTACTATTATTAGACAAACGTCCCCCCAACGAGAAGGAGAAAACATAGTCTCCCAACTCTAGCTTGTATACTTGCTAAACACGAAGGTCGATTATGAATCTTAGAGTCGGCATTGTTTGAAATATCACGCCAAATGAGTGAGATATAACTCAATAGAGGTAAGAAAAATAATTACATTTCTAACTAATGATATTTCAACCATCATGTGTACAGAAAATAATTTTATTACTTTCCTTTTCTCCATTTTCCTATCAAGCTATAATCTAAAATTCATAAATCTTTCTTAAAAAATAAGCATCAGTATTAAACTATAAATTTAAAAGGAATTATGCATTATTCCTGAAAATTCATAAAATAACTTTTCTCATCCCCTTTTAATTCTTGTACCATCACCTCAAGATCTTAATCACAAAGAATGCATTCTTGGTTTCTCATATGCACATCACGTTATATGAGCTCTAATCTACTCAGGGCATCCCCTAAGAATTTCTCCTTATGGCCATGAGCTCGTACACTTGGTCTTGGTACCTTGGGGATATATATATTTATTTCTTTTATTTTCTTGTGTTTCCTTTGTTTTACAGAATCATTCTTTTGTCAACATGATGTGGCAAGTAATCAAAGATTATACAAAAAAAAAAATCTTCCTTTTTGTCATGACCGAGACTTTTCAAAATATGCATCATCAAATAAATCAAATTATTAGTAAGCTTAAAACAATTTCACTATTATCGTTTAAACAGAAAAATAGGAGCAGCCACGATAATGTCAAATAGAAAATAAAAGGAGTCAAAAAATAATATGAGCACAAAATAATGAGAGAAGAAAAATAATAAGAGCAGAAACATTAATCTTGGTTCCAAACATCAAAAGAAAATGATAATATAGATTACTTATTTTAACCTATTTTTTTGAAATTAAAAGTGCATTAAAATGGTAATTTCTTTAACTCTTCTGATACTTATCAGTGTATTTAAATCTCCCTAGAGTCAAGTTCTAGCTTTGGTGCAAAGCATATTATAGTCAAAAGAAAGCATTTAAACAGTAATTTATATTACACTTGGAAGATTCTGAAGGATACTGGTAATCAGGAAAAAGAAAGGAGTAATAGTCCAACAAAATACCAAAACTTGGTCCAGCACATTTTAAAATGTTATCACAGAATATCAAAAACTTAACTTAGTCAAGAATACATTCAAGATATCAAATAAAAAAAATCATTCGTAAACAGAAAAATCAAACTCATACTTTGTGTCAAACTTGAAAATAGAAGAAAAGAGAGGAGGATAAGATAAAGGTTGGAAAAAAATTCAAGAACCTTTTCAAAGAAAATTTCAATATTATAACAATGAAGGAAAAAAAAAAAGGAAAGCTTTTTCCATCCCTCTACCTGTTGTGAAAGACCAAACGAGGGAGAGAAGAAATTTTTTCTACAGAGCAAAGTTGGTTTCGTAGCTTCCCTAAGTTTGTTTTTTATAGAGCTTCAATCACCACAGAGCTTTTGTCAAGCACTGTAGCTTCTGCAGAATAAAGTGTGTTTTGGTAGATATTTTAAGAGAAAGTTGTAGAGCCTTCACGTGCTCTTTATAATTTTCAGTGACCATATCTCATCAAATCTGCTTATCTTATCCTTTCATATCTTTATTTTTTTATTACATGTTCCCCAATCAAAATTTCTTTCCAATTCCAACTCTTTACATAAGCTCTTTTCATCAAATTTTTTTCTCACGTGCTCCTAATCTAATCTTATTTATTGTCATGTCATTTCTTATATATATATATATATATATATATTATATATATATATATATATATATATATATATATAATTTTATTATCATTTATCCTTATCGTTGCATTACTGGAGCAGATTCTCATGTTTCTTATATATTACATTACGTCACTTATATTCTTTTATGTTATTTCATTTTTTATTTTTTATATATATATACATATATATATTACATTTCATCAAATAATCTACATCTAATCTTTAAGTAAGTATATCTAATCTATATTTAATCTTTTTCATTATTTTAAGTACGTACGTATGGTAAGATAATACTTTATTTTCTTACTTAATATCTTATTTTGAAATATTTCACATAAATATTTTTTATGTTCCCATTGTTATTATTATTATTATTAGGGGTGTTACATTCTACCATTCTTACAAAAAATTTGTCCTCAAAATTTCTATTTAGTACCTGCTAAAAAGAGTTCTAGATACTTTTGTTTAAAATCTTCTTCCGCATCCCACGTAGCATCTTCTACATCTTGCCATTGCCACAAAACTTTGACCATAGGAATATTTCTGTTTCTCAATTGTCTGTAGATTTTATCTATTATTTGTATAAGTCGTACCTCATATGTCAAATTATCTTTTAACTGTATAGATTCTGCCTCTATGATGTGTGAAGGATCAGAACAATACTTTCAGAGTTGAGACACATGAAACACATTGTGAAGGTTTGACAGGCTAGGAGGTAAAGCAATTTGATATGCAATAGTTCCGACTCTTTTGAGGATTTGGAAAGGCCCAATATATCTAGGACTCAGTTTCTTTGTTTTCAAAGACCTGCCAATTCCAATTGTTGAGGTAACTCGAAGGAACACATGTTCTCCTTCCTGGTATTCTAAAGGTTTTCTTCTTTTGTCAGCATAACTTTTTTGTCTGCTTTGAGCTACTAACATTCTATCCCTGATAAATTTTATTTGTTCTGAGGTCTGTTGTACTAAATCAGGTCCTAGTAAATTTCTTTCGCCAGTCTCAAACCAACATATAGGGGATTGACATTTTCTTCCATACAATACTTCGTATGGTGCCATACCAATACTGGAATGATGACTATTATTGTAAGCAAATTCTATTAGTGGTAGGTAGATATCCTAACTTCCTTTAAAATCCAAGACACGGGCCCTAAGCATGTCTTCTAAAGTTTGAATTGTTCTTTCAGTTTGACCATCAGTTTGAGGATGGTAAGCAGTACTAAAAGATAGCTTTGTTCCAAAAGCTGCCTGTAACGATTCGCAAAATCTAGAGGTAAATCTTGAGTCTCTATTTGAAACTATGGTAGTTAGTACACCATGAAGTCTCACAATCTCTTTAATGTATAATTGGGCTAATTTATTTAGTGGATAATTGATTCTAATGGGTAGAAAATGTGCTGACTTAGTTGATCTATCTAAAATTACCCATATAGCATCATGTCCTAAGTTAGTTCTTAGTAGGCCCACAACAAAATTCATGGAAATACTATCCCATTTTCATTTGGGATTTCTATAGGTTGTAACAAACATGAGGGTCTTTGATGTTCTATTTTAACTTTCTGACATGTCAGACACTGTGACACATATTTAGCTATTTCAGATTTCATTCCAGGCCACCAAAATTGATTTTTAAGATCTTGATACATTTTATTAATTCTTAGGTGAGTTGTATATTTACTCTTATGAGCTTCGTCTAGGATTCTTTTTTTAAATTTAGTTTATTAGGTACACACAACCTATTTTGGTACATAACCACTTCATCATCCATTAAATTAAAATATGGATGTTTTCCTTTAAGTATTTCTTACTTAAGAGCTTACAAAAACTAATGGTATCCTAACCTTAGATCTATTTTTGAAAAAATTGTGGTTTCCCGTACTTGATCTAACAAATCATCTATCATAAGAAGTGGATATTTATTCTTAATGGTCGCCTTATTTAATTGTCTATAATCTATGCACAATTTAAGACTACCATCCTTCTTTTTCACTAAAAGTACTGGAGCTCCCAAATGTGATACACTAGGCCTTATAAATTATTTTTCCAATAACTCTTCCATTTGATTTTTGAGTTCACTTAATTCCATAGGAGACATTCTATAAGGTGCAATTGAAATGGGTCCTACACCTGGCATTAGGTTAATGAAAAATTCAATTTCTCTTTCTGGAGGCAAATTGGATATGTCTGAAGGAAAAAGTTCAAGATAATCTTTGACTACAGGGATAGTGTTCAAATCCAGCACACTCTTTGTTTCAAAAGAATAAAGGAGAACGTATCCTTATACTCCTTTCATTATACCCCTATTAACTTGAATGGCAGATAAATGGGTAGACTGAGATTTTTCTTTGTCAGAGTTTGAGGGAAATGAAACAGATTTATCAAGGCAGCTCAATATTACACGGTTAGAGGATAACCAATCCATTCCCAAGATGATATCAAGTTTTTGCAAAGGCATACAAATTAAATTGGCAACAAAAGGTTTATTTTCAACAAGAATAGGACAATTTAGGCATACATGAGAGGTTTGGACTCGATTTCCAGTAGAAATGGTTACTATTAGATTATAAGACAATTCTGTCATAGGTAATTCTAGATTTTTCACACAATCATTAGATATAAAGGAGTAGGTGTCTCCTGAATCATATAATACAGTTAAAAGAGTATTGTTTATGAGACACTGACCTTGTATCAGATCTGGAGATTGATCTGCTTTGTGACTACTAAGGGCAAAGACTCTTCTTGGAACTTGTGGCTTTGTCGTAGGATTTTCCTTTTTGCTGAATCTGCAATCCTTTGATATATGTCCAGGCTTTCCACAAGTGTAACATACATGTTGCCCAAACAAACAAGGTTTGTTTCCATGTGCCTTTCCATACTTTGGGCAATTTATTTCAGGTTGAACCTATTTTCCTTTATCTATGTTGGGTCTAAACTTATTATTTCCAGCTCTTTTCCTATCATCCTCCCACTTACGCTTAAACTGGTATTGTTTCTGCTTTTTAGCTTCATATTCCAGAAGATCCCTTTCTACGATTCTACACTTATTAACCAGTGTAGAGTATTGTTTAATTTCCAACTTACTTATTTCCTTTTTAATATCTAGCCTCAACCCATATTCAAATTTTGTAGCCCCCCATTCTTCATTGTGTTGAAGCTGAAGATAAGAAGAAAATTTTGCCAGCTCTTCAAACTTCGCTACATATTGTCTGATCGTCATATTCCCTTGTCGCAACTGTAGAAACTCTAACTCTTTCTCACTTCTAATACTAGTAGAAAAATATTTATCCAGAAAGGCATTTTGGAAGACTTCCCAGGTAATAGGTGCATTTGGGGTCTCCAAGAGTCTTCTGGTTCCACGCCACCAATGTTCAGCCTCTCCAGATAGCATATATGTGGCAAAAGTCACTTTTTGGGCGTTAGTGCATCCTAGAGCAGTAAAAATCTTTTCTAATTCCATGAGCCAATTTTTTGTGATAACTGGATCATATTCCCCTTTAAAAGTCAGCAGATTTGCTTTTCAGAATTCGGACAGTCCTTGAAAATTTGGATTCAGCACAGGAGCACCTAGTTCCGGACTCCTTTGTTCTTGCATATGCTGAAAAAATTAATTTGTCACAGTTGTCTGCTCTCGCATTGCTGCAGCTATCTCAGCGAGAGTATCCATCATCCTTTCTACTCTGTCTTCTGGATGAGGATTTGCGTTATTCCTTGCATTATTCCTTCTGTGAGGAGCCATTCTTTTCCTGCAACAACTTTCTTATTAGTTAGAAAGCAATAATGGCTCCCAAACCACTTTACCTAGAACCTGGCTCTGATACCATACAGTAACGTCCTAATTTAATTTTATAGATTTAATTTTAGTAAGTTTCGAAACCGTCATAGGTAATTATTACTTTAGTTATAGAGTTATTCTTATAGAAGTAATTATTAGTACTCAAATATGTATAAGTACAATCATTAGTAATATTATACATTAAACAGGGGTGGACCCCTCAAAACTCACAGTTGTTAGTACATTCATCCTTAATTTTAGGTAACATTTCTAAAAACAGTTAGCACTTATTATCACAAAAAGTTAGGCTCACTTAGGCTTAAATATAGAGCTCAAAAAAAACTTGAAGTACGTGAAGTGCCACATCTATACAAATTTATAAATCTACTAGTCAAATATTACTATTATTAGACAAACATCCCCCAACGAGAAGGAGAAAACATAGTCTCCCAACTCTGACTTGTATACTTGCTCAACACGAATGTCGATTATGAATCTTAGAGTCGGCATTATTTGAAATATCATGCCAAATGAGTGAGATATAACTCAATAGAGGTAAGAAAAATAATTACATTTTTAACTAATGATATTCCAGCCGTCACGTGTACGAAAAATGATTTTATTACTTTCCTTTTCCTCCATTTTCCTATCAAGCTATAATCTAAAATTCATAAATCTTTCTTAAAAAATATTAGCATTAGTATTAAACTATAAATTTAAAAGGAATTATGCATTATTCCTGAAAATTCATAAAATAACTTTTCTCATCCCTTTTTAATTCTTGTACCATCACCTCAGGATCTTAATCACAAAGAATTCATTCTTGACTTCTCATATTCACATCACATTATATGAGCTCTAATCTACTCAGGGCGTCCCCTAAGAATTTCTCCTTATGGCCATGAGCTCGTACACTTGGTCTTGGTACCTTAGGGATATATATTTTTATTTTTTTTATTTTCTTGTGTTTCCTTCATTTTACAAAATCATTCTTTTGTCAACAGGATGTGGCAAGTAATCAAAGATTATACAAAAAAAAAAAACTTCCTTTTTGTCATGATCGAGACTTTTCAAAATATGCACCATCAAAAAAATCAAATTATTAGCAACCTTAAAACAATTTCACTATTATCTTTTAAACAGAAAAATAAGAGCAGCCACGATAATGTTAAATGGAAAATAAAAGGAGTCGAAAAATAATATGAGCACAAAATAATGAGAGAAGAAAAATAATAAGAGCAGAAACATTAATCTTGGTTCCAAACATCAAAAGAAAATGATAATATAGATTACTTATTTTAACCTATTTTTTTGAAATTAAAAGTGCATTAAAAGGGTAATTTCTTTAACTCTTCTGATACTTATCAGTGTATTTAAATCTCCCTAGAGTCAAGTTCTAGCTTTGGTGCAAAACATATTATAGTCAAAAGAAATCATTTAAACAATAATTTATATTACACTTGGGAGATTCCGAAGGATACTGGTAATCAGGAAAAAGAAAGGAGTAATAGTCCAACAAAATACCAAAACTTGGTCCAGCACATTTCAAAATATCATCACAGAATATCAAAAACTTAACTTGGTCAAGAACACATTCAAGATATCAAATAATAATAAAAAATCATCCATAAATAGGAAAAATCAAACTCATACTCTGTGTCAAACTCGAAAATAGAAGAAAAGAGAGGAGGATAAGATAAATGTTGGAAAAAAAATTTCAAGAACCATTTTAGAGAAAATTTCAAGATTATAACAATGAAGGAAAAAAAAAAGGAAAGGTTTTTCCATCCCTCTACCTGTTGTGAAAGGCCAAACGAGGGAGAGAAGAAATTTTTTCTACAGAGTAAAGTTGGTTTCGTAACTTCCTTTAGTTTGTTTTTTTATAGAGCTTCAATCACCATAGAACTTTTGTCAAGTACTGTAGCTTCTGCAGAACAATGTGTGTTTCTATAAATATTTTGAGAGAAAGTTGTAGAGCCTTCACGTGCTCTTTATGATTTTCAATGATCATATCACATCAAATCTGTTTACCCTATCCTCTCATATCTTTATTTTTTTTATTACATGTTCCCCAATCAAATTTTTTTTCCAATTCCAACTCTTTACATAAGCTCTTTTTGTCAAATTTTTTATTCTCACGTGCTCCTAATCTAATCTTATCTATTGTCATGTCATTTCTTATATATATATATATATATATATATATATATATATATATATATATATATAATTTTATTATCATTTATCCTTATCGTTGCATTAATGGAGATTCTCATGTTTCTTATATTATATATATATATATATAATTTTATTATCATTTATCCTTATCGTTGCATTAATGGAGATTCTCATGTTTCTTATATATTGCATTACATCACTTATATTCTTTTACGTTATTTCATTTTTTGTTATATATATATATTACATTTCATCAGATAATCTATATCTAATCTTTAAGTAAGTATATCTAATCTATATCTAATCTTTTTTCATTATTTTAAGTAGGTACATATAATAAGATAATACTTTATTTTCTTACTTAATATCTTATTTTAAAATATTTCACATAAATATTTTTTCTGTTCCCATTATTATTATTATTATTATTATTATTATTATTATTATTATTATTATTATTATTATTATTATTATTATTATTATTATTATTATTATTATTATTATTATTATTATTAGGGTGTTACAATTCGGAAGTAATTTTTATTATTTACAAACTCATATGACCAACGTTGACATCTTTTACAGACTAATATGACCTTTTACTCAAAAGAAAAGTTTTCATATATTCTAACAAAACAAGAATTTTATAAATTTGTTACAAAATTTAGTTACAAAAATTTTTTGTAGTTAATTCGTAGCTGTTGAGAGAACAAGCTGTGGAAATAAATGGGAAAAATAAGGCAATAAATTATTTAGAAATAAATATTTAAATTTTAAGCTTAGAATCTTATAGTGAACATACACACTTGTTAGTAAAAGGATGGAGGATGAGATAGAAAAGTTTTGGAGATACGGGTGAAGAAATATAAGGAAAGTAAAGAAAGAAAGTGGAATATGATGATTAAATAACGTCATTTGTTTTTATAATTTTATTTATGACCCTACATGTTTCATTGATTTATTTGGCATGCATATTGCAGTGAAATAATAATAACTTTGGAACTTTTGGGATGTAAAAGTGGAGAATGCCTTCTTTTCTTTGTTAATAGAATAGATAATATTGTAAATCATTGTTAAACTGGCCGGTTTATTATACTCATTAATTCATGTAACCACATATCAATATTAATATCAATATCATGTTGATTGGTATGATTATGTTCTTGCAGTGAATTCTGAAATATGGTGTGAAGAATCTTCATTTGTTCAAGTCAGGATGTGAAGAAAATGAGTTCAGACCAAACTGCATATCTCTTCAATGGATAATGACGGAGCTAACTTGTTTTGAACTATTTATATAGTATTGGGTGGCACTATCCTAGCTACCCTAGGCTATATAGTTAACTAGTTGTTAAATTAAATTAATGACTTATTTGTATATATATATATATATATATATATATATATATATATATATATAACATATATATTTAAATCTTAATCATATATATATATATATAAGATTAATCTCATTCAACTACAGGAGTACGAGAATTATATAGTCTCTCCACAAAAGTTGATTTTCTGTGATTTGAATTCACGTCTTCGTTTCAAAAAGTCGAAATTACTTATTATTTTGATTCACATTTTCTTAATATTAACCATTATTTAATTATAATCTAATTACTTGCAAAAAATGATATAATTAATCATTTAGTTAACTGAATTTACACTGCATTATGTCACATCATTTAGGAATACCAAAATTCCTTTGGGTTTGGTAATCCTCTTCTAGTATTTTATCTTGATATAAGCTTTACAGTCGTAGAGTAAGCTATTGACTTTTCGCCAAGAAAATACAAACTAGAGAATTGAAATCTGCTTCCATCTGTTTCTTATTGTTTCTACTTACGTCCTTCTTCTGCAACTTCATTGTGTCAGAAACTGTTATCTCTCTTACTCGTCAAGTCCCCGAGTATATATATATATATATATCTGTAACACAGACCACCGTGATCACCAAATTAACCACCACACATATATAGCTATAGCAGATAAGTGAATCACTAAGCCATGGAGAAGAAATCACTAGCTGGGTTGTGCTTCCTCGTCCTCGTTCTCTTTGTTGCTCGTAAGCCATTACTCGATCTTAATATTAATTCTATTGCATGTCTCTAGCTATATTTATTTATCTAATGTTCAGGATGCATAACGTTACTTTCTATTACGTATGCGTTTCCCTCAAATAACATCTACTTAGTTGCTAATTCAATCTCCATTCTTCGTTACTTAATAGTTTATACTTTACATCCTTCCATTTCATTTCTTTCTTCTTTTGTTTATAAACGTTTTGAATTGCTAGCTGCAGAGGAACTTGCGGTGCAAAATGAGGCAGGGACTTGTGAGAACATGGCTAACACGCGGTGCATTTTGGTTGAGATTATTTCATAAATCAACAACATTTTTTTTTAACTAAAACTTTTTTTTCATTTTTTAATTATAGTATATTTAGGTAATTCTTCAATAATTTTTGTATGAAATTCAATACATTATACTAGATTTTTCATAAGTTTAAAACTTGAAACTTATAATTTTAGATTATAGGTTAATCCAAAGTCTTGAGATATAAATATCATTTTATCCTTAATCAAATAATTTTTTAAATTATTTTATATTTTTTGATAATTTAATACATAAAAATAATTTTTTTATATATTGAAAAATTAAAAAATTAACAATTGTTTGGTACCATCTAAATAAAATAAATTATTTTAAAATTATTTTTAATTAATATATCTAAATATAAAATTAATTTTATTATAATTAATTATATAATAATTAATTATTAAAATAATAAAATTTTCACAATTGAATCAAATACTCTTATACAGTGGTCCATGCTTCACCACCGCCAGCTGCTACGATCATTGTAAGAATAAAGAGCACTTAGTCAGCGGCAGTTGCAGGGACGATTTTCGCTGTTGGTGCACCAGAAACTCTTAAATGGATTTTCTCTAACATGAAGATGCAAGGTCACAGAGAAATTCTTACATAGAACTTTCTACTTTAAGCATGTAACTCAATTTTGATATGTGTCAAGTAATTTTTATAAAAAAAAGTGTATTTTTAATATAATATACATAACTTTACACATATTAAAATCTGATTTACATACATAAAATAAAAAGTTTCTACCCAATAATCTCATAAATAAGACTTGCCCGGCATATATATGTATTAATGTAATCTCTGAACTATATATGTATTAACAATTTGAATATGTAAAGAAGAAGAAAGATTTCATTGATAAAGTGTACGACTCTTTTTAATCATTCTCTCACAACACTATTAAAATTTTTAAGTTAAATTAAAGTTTTAATCTCTAATTTTAAATTTAGTATTCATAATTTTTTTAAATCATTTTTTTATTTATAAAAAATTTAAAATAGTTTATATTTTAACCAAATAAAGTAAGTAATAAAAGTATCTAAAAGAGTATTCTTAAACAAAAAATACCTATTTAAAGAATAATTTACATAATATTTAATATTTCTTAACATGTGATGATTAATTTAAAAAAATTATTATATGGACTGGATCAAAAATCAATTTAACCAAAATTTTATCTAGACATTGTATATATTTAATTTTAAATTTTTTTACTATATATATAATGTAATGTAATATTATAAAAAATGCAAATTATTTTATTAGATTATGATACTGACCACTCACTTAAATAAAGGATTAATTATACAGAAAAAAGGATTAGTTAATTAATAATTCATAGATAATTAGGTCTAGTAGCTGAGTGTGCCACTTTTCAAAAACAAAATGTTCATCTCATCATACTTTTTCTTTTATTACAATTTTTATTATTTTTTTATAATTGTGATTAAGTGAAAGAAAATGATGTAATAAAAATATGATGAGTAATATAAAAAATAATATAAAAAATGATAAAAATATCATTGTTGTTTTCAAAAATGGTGGGGGATTAATTTTAGATTAAGGATATTGAATCGAATTAATCAGTTGACGTGTCTCTTGACGAGACCCTGTGAAGAGCATAGAAAAGATAACTCCTGTCTTTATTGAGTTGTTAAATGGATTAGTTGTGAATTGGGAATTGAACGGATCTAAAGGAACAAGCAGTTGCGGTTGTTACTCAGCTTTTATATAATTTTTTTATGGTATATGTAGTATTATGATGTTAAAAAAATCTTTTAATTTGTATATACCTATGTTCTCACTGGCTAAAAAATTTTTAAAAAAAATATTATCCAATTATTAAAAGTAATATTTTATTCAAATAAAAGTTAATTAATCAAATTAAGGAACAAATGGCAATGTAATGGTGCCGTGCTTAAGAGAGTGAAAAATTAACTTTTGTGACTTTAGATGTTAGAGTAAGAAGTCGTATAAGTTAAAAATAAAAGATAATTGTCTAAAATAGTTCTACCTTATACATAAAATTTTCATTTAGATATTTTAATTATTGTCTTTTTATAATTTTAGCCCCTTCTTTATTTAATTATTAGATCGTCCGTGGAATTGAGAGACATGAAAAAGCCTTTGTCAAGTCATGTTTTGAGCATAAAATGCTCAAATTTATTGCAATTATATGAATAACTCAGAAAAACTTAACCCATCAACTCATCATTTTTTGACAAGTTGTCACAATACATAACTCCTTAGTAGGATGAGATAAAGAAACTCCCATATTTTTTATCATTATTATTTATTATTTTTTTATAGTATTTAAGTAACCAACGAAGCCAAACAATCTCTTTGGTAGTAGACGCCATAGCAACGACTTACAGATATGTAAGCTATCTAGTAAAATATTCATTTCAAGTATGAAAGAAGGGTTCAGAATTCTTTTCCTTTATTGATGGATTTACAAATGGAATGCTTACAATACATTACTTTAAGAGATTGAGAAACAACAGATAATGTATATAAATATGTTTCTTGCTCTTCCAAGAAATAAGAGAATCACCCAAAAAGATACAAAAACCATAATAGACTTACGATCGGTGGGGTCACTACCATGATCGCTCTGCATCGTTCTTTAAGGCATCATGCAACCCCACTAAGACCAAAGTAAAAAACAAGTACAAATTGAACTTTGGTCCCTTTATCTTTTTAAACTCCCTTGCTGAGATTGCATATCTTAAGGAGTCTTTTTATTTGTATTTATAATATTTTTATAGATATAATACTAATTTTATTTTATTTTTTAATCTCTATAAATTATTATTTTTTATTTTTTAAATTTTTATGATTTTTTTTATATTTTTTTAATTTTTAAGTAGGTTGTTTAATGAGGACAAGTAAAGATGGAAAATGAGTTTAATTTATTGGTTGATTTGTCTAATCTTGATTTACTTGTTCTTTGTTAACGAGTTAGGTGGAAGTTTTAATAAGAGACTTACGAAAGAGCATGCCTCGAAGATACCTCAAGATACGAAGAACTTGGAAAACCTTTTATTTCAATGAATCTTTATGTAGGGAAAGGGTGAATAACTTAATCCCACCGTTTAGTGGGAGAGGCAACAAAATCGGCTAACAATATGAACCACAAAATTAATGAAATTTTTAACTATTTTCATATGCAATATCCGGACGAGTGATAGTGAGATAAACCAAGTTCTTGCCAACAATAAGTGCGATACAAGGTAGGATCGGATAATGGGATACCATCGAAAGAAGAAGAGTATTTTGCATTAAGTTCAATTGGAGTATCAACAAATAATAATCTTTAAGTCTTATTATCGGTAAGTCTTGCTTTCGCTCAAGAATATCTTCGCCGAAATGATTTCTTTTGCTCACACGTATCAAGGAATACTTGAGATGGAGCGATGGTGGCAAGTCTACATATTTTGACCGAGAAAGGAGATAACCTCTTGGCTCGGGTGAGTGAGCCACCTCGATACCCAAGAAATAACGTAAAGAACCCAAGTCCTTCATTTCAAACCGTCTGGCTAATTCTATTTTCAAGGTGGTAATGCCATTAATATCATCACCATAATTTAATAATCATATCATCAACATATAAAGAAAGAATGATACGACCTGCGGGTGTTTTTACACTTAACAAAGAGAAGCGAAAAGATAATCATGACTACTAGAAGCAAATCCAAGAGAACAAATCACATCAGAAAACTTCTCAAGAAAATTTCGCATTACATAACTCCAATACGAGTAATTTTTTCCATCCAATCTCACACTCACAGATTGAAGTGAATCGTCACTAGCCATGATTAAACAACAGAGGAAGAATAATAGAAAAGAAACAAAGAAAATACCTGAGGTTGGGAGTATTAAGGAGATGTGTAGCAAAATACCCAGACATGAGAGCCAAAAAAAAGTACAAATTAAAAAAATATGTCGCGGATGATGATTTTCCAGTGATGAAGTTGTGCAAATGCGAACGATAGCAAAGAGACAATCAGAGAAATATCACCATCATTGTCATCGGTTACGCTGCTTCCTAACTACCATTTGTCACATGTAATTTTTTTAAATTGTATAGCTGTATAAATATTATCGCTTAAAATTTATAAGATTTTTAAAAAATACGATTATGATTTTAGAAAACTCGTTCACTTCTAATTTTTTTAAATTGTATAAACATTCCTAATTATAGCTCGTATAAATATCATTAGTTAAAATTTATAAATTTTTTCAACATGTAATAATTTTAGAAAAAATTTTAGTATACACAATTATTTATAAAAAATATAAAGACTGATTGATATAATTTTAACAGGTATTATTTACGATTTGTATAATTTTAAAATATATAAATAGTATTCTTTTTCAACGTAAACAATGTCTTTTCCGACGTGAATGTATTTTTTTGCTTCAAGGGCATGAACAAAAATGTGATTTTTCTTGGTATGAACAAAGTGATTTTTCGGTATGAACAAATATAACAAAGTGATTTTTCTATGGACGATAAATACGTTAAGCAAGTGATTTTTTATAACGGTGTGAACAATGATTTTTCCGGTGTGTGATTTTTTTTTTGACATTCTTATCAAGAGTCATTATTTTATATGAACTACCACTTGTCATAAGACATACTAAAATTTATAACATGTGCGTTTTAAAAACTCGCAGCACGCGATTTCTAAAAAAAAATTTTAATACCTGCTTTCAAAAAAAAAAAAAACCTGCATGTTAAACAAGTGTTTTTAAACCAAAACAAGTCATTTTTCTCGGTATAAATTGTATTAATTTTCAAATAACTCATGAACTCAAACGATTTTGACATTCAATTATAAGATAAAATTTGCAAATTGATTTCATGTCAATGGTGTATCATACACCCCAACTTAATGGGGTGTATATTAGCAACGACCGTGAGTTAAGTAGAAACATTGTTAAAGTAGGAATGAGAACCAACAAGGCTTATTGAATAAGTCATTTCACGTCAAGTTTATCAGCGAGAAGCTTCCCAAAATACAATCCTAAAATAATGATGTCGTAGGCAATGGAGCTCCGCCGTCATTCATGGTACTACCTGTTGGGAAAAATCTCCCACTCACGAGAAAATAAATAAATAGATAAACATAATAACACAAGAAATTTAATGTGATTTAACTTTCACTGTTTACGTTTACGACTTCATAAATTAATGGACAAAACTTAGGTAAAATTTCTTAGGTGCTTGTAGTGCTTGTTTCTAATAGAAATATGATATGTGTACATTTTTCTATAACTCATTAATAAAATTTTGAAAATAATAATTAAGTAACTAAAAAATAAAACACATGTCATGTTTCTATTGGAGACAAGCACCACAAACACATAAGGAACTTTACCTAAGTTTTTTCCTAAATTAATTCACTAAATTCAAACAATAATTACAATTATTAATATTAAAATATTACTCACAAATTTTTTCTTCATCTAAACAAACACTCAAATAAAAGTGTAAACACTCACAAATCTTTCACCTCACACAATACCATATATAATGGCTTATAATTTCTCTCCTCAAATCAACAAAAAATCTCTCATAATTTCTTCACTCACATTGCAGCTGCACAAGGAAAAGATGAAAACATAAAAAATAGTTTTTCACTTATGCGGCGCACAACAAAACCAAGAAGCAAATTGCAATTTGAAGCTCATTACTTCAGCCATATCATCGTCACGTGCACACACCACACCTTTTTTTTTTCATTTTCAACTTCGCCAATGGGCTTAGCCCAAACCCAACACAAGGCATAACTCAATAAATCTCCATCTTGCCTTGTGATTGAAACAAATTGCAAGTATCAATAGTAAGTGCTAGTAAGCTTTATCAAAGTATCTGTAAATGTTATTTTTTTCTTTGGCATATATATACACGCTTCACTTTCTTCGCATTACTACATGTTCCAACATGGCCTTTTCTTATCAAAGTATCTCCCATCAACTTGTACAAATTACTATCAATATTCTTACCTTTCTTGCAGAATATCCATATCCCAATGCATGAAGTCTACCCAAAGAAATCAAATTCCTACCAAGTGAAGGCATATGTCTCACATCACCAAGTGTTTTCACAAAACCATTATGTATCTTAACTTTCACAGTACCTTTTCCAACAATATTTAAGCAATCACCATTAGCCAATCTCACTACTTCATTACCGCCTTGTCGCAACCGGGATCGCGACGGGACGACCAAAAAATTATTCACTTTTAGAAAAATCAATGGAGTCGCCACCAATGTTTATTTGAATTTGAAAAACATTAGAAAAACCCTTTAATTAGGAAACTGGTCTTTTGAAAATTGAGTTTGGATTCGGGAGTCGATTACAGGTAGGGAAGGTGTTAACACCTACACTTTGTCTGCTTCAAGAACGGTACCTTATGTTAGTCATGCAAAATTTAATAATCTCAAATATATTTATTTTTACCTTTTTTAGAAAAAAGATTTTGTAACTAAATTTTTTTTATTTTTTTATTTTTATTTTAAAAGAAAGAAAATGAATAACCAACTTGTGAAATTTTTTTTTTTGGCTTGACAGAAATGGATTTCTGCTCCTACGTATCCCCTGGTGCAATGGGGAACTCAAAGTCACGTAGTTCTTTTAAAAAAATAATTGTGGGTTGGTTGATTTTAATTTAGGAAAAGATTTTTTTAAAGGTTTTTTTTTTGTTTGAGAACAAAATCATTCTTGCACTGGGTTCAAGTTGGCACTAGGCTATTCAATAAACCCTTATCATCCAAACGATATTAAAGATAACATCCACTATTCAATCATCATCATTGGTTATTGTATTGATTAAAAACTTTTTTCCCTATTTTTTTATAAAAAAATACACAAGGACAAACAAGTAAACACAATTTTAAAACAACACATAATCATGCCAAGAACCAAGTAAATAATAAAAACAAAGTTAAATATAAGCATCACAAATCAAACCATTCAAAACAAAATTTATTTTTATTTTTAACAACTTTTAAACCTTTCTCCTTTTTATTTTATTCTTAATTTTCCTCATTTTTATTTTTAATTAATCACAAGACACCACATAAAACATAACATCAAATAAGACAAATACTATAAAATAAAAAAAAACTAATCTTAGATCACACAAACAATTAAACTTAAACTATATATTTTTTTATTTTTTTATTTTCGTTTTTTATTAAAAAAAGGGTAATTTTAAGTTAAAAATGGGTTGCTGGCCCATGTGCTTTTTACTTCAGTTTTAACCTAAAAAAAAAGGCAAATAAAGCAAATAAAAGAACAGCAACGCAGAAAATACTCTGGAAATACCAATCGAGAACACACCAGGAGGTGGAAATGTTGCAAGTCCAACAGTGAAGCAAAATGATGTCGCAGGCTCCGATGGTGGCCTGAGACAGGACGCGATGGAGTGGAGACGGCGTGGGTGGTGGCTAGACGCGGTGCGACGCGGTTGGGTGTGGCTGGTGGAGCTCATGGAGAGGCAATCTTGGTGGTGCCTCTGTTCCAGGTAGTGGCTCATTGGTGATGGCTCGTGGAGGCAACGCAGGTGGCAGTGGTGGTTGGGTGGTCCACGGTTGGAAGAGGTTGAAGGTGGTGAGAGGAGATGGAGTGCAGTACGGCTGAGTGCTGCAAGAGTGACAACGGGGCTGACGAGTTTGCGTAGGTGGGAGTTCGGGTCTCGACGGTGATGGGTTCACAGTGTTGGTGGCGAGATGGATGTGTGATGGAAAGTGGTTAATGGTGGTGGGTTGAGGTAGTGATGAAGGTGGGTGGTTGAGTGTAGTGGTGCAAGTGAGGTGATGAGCTTGAAGATGATGATGATGGTGGTTGGTTGAAGGGTGGTGACTTTGTACGTGTTGTGTGGTGGTGTGGTGGCTAAGTCACGGTGAGGTTTTCATGGTTTGGGTGAATGGGTGGAGATGAGAGTGGGTTGGCCGTGGAAGATGATGATGATGGTGAAAATGAAGTATGAAAGTTGATGGTTGAAGCTGGAGGTTGGTGAAATGGAAAGGTGGTGAAGGTGAAGGGGTGAGTCAACTCGGTGGTGATGGAGGTTGATGCTTCAAGGTGATGGTGGAGCTTGGTTGGTGAAGGTGGAGATGGTGATGGGTTGGGTTGACTCGGTTGTGGATGGGAGGTGAGATGGGTGGCTATGGATTGGTGAAGGATGTGAAACACGAGTTCATAGAGAGCATGGAGAGTTAGGAGGATGGGTGGAGGTCTGAACGTAATCTGGGTTGATGGGTGGTGTTGTTCTATGGCATGGCTGGCGCACGCAGAGAAACAGCGAGAGGCGGCGTGGACAAAGACGAACGAGGCGTTAGCGCTTTTGAAATGGTGCGGGGTAGTGTGCGGAGGGGCTTGGGTCACCGGCAAAGACAGGTGGTTAGTTCATCTCAATGATGGCGGGTTTGGGAGGAACAATGGTGGTTCTGTAGGTGTTTTGGTTAATGATAAACAGTGAAGAGAGGTGTATGAGATAGAGACTATGGTGACTATTTGGGTGGCTGCAGCTGCTGGGCGTGGTGGTTTACGGTGGTGTGGTGGTTTTGGCAGAGGAAGATGTAGGCTTATGGTTGGGGTGGCTTGTTCACAGTTTGGTTGATGTTTTGGTGGAAGTTGAATTGATGGAGGGATGGCCATGAATAAGCGGGTGGTTTATGGGTTGTGAAAGATGAAGATGGGTGTCGTATTGTTAGATTGGTGGCTGTGATGAAGGTGGAGGTAGAGGATTTAGGCCTATGTGTGAAGGAAAAACTTTTTGTGATTGTTTTGATCTCTGTCTGGAAATTTTTTTTTTTTGTACTTTGCAGAGAGGTAATTGAGGTTATGAAACCGTGAGTGTGAGCGCTGAAATTTCTTGATTGCCTTCGATGTTAAGAATTTTTCTATTTTTTTTTTGTATTTGTCTGGGGAATTTTTCTCTGTGATTTTATGATTTCTCCCTCAAATTTTTCTCCGATCCTCCCCTCATATTAGTAGGATGGTATTAAAAAGAATCTATATGTGAGTGAGTGGAGTGTGTGGGTGCATGTAGTGGGTGAGTGAGTAGGAGTGGGTACATGATTGGGAGTTTTGTGGGAATGGGTGAATTAGTGAAGTGAGTGGGAGTGGGTGCATTAGTGAAGGAGTGAGTACGTGTAGGGGGTGAGTGAGTGGGAGTGGGTACATGATTGGGAGTTTTGTGGTGGAGTGTGTGTTGTGTAGTAAGAAAAAAAAAGATCCATCACTCTCTGTTTCACTATTATTTTTTTTATTTTTTTTTATTTTTTTATTTTTTTTATTTTTACCATAAAAATAAAGTGTAAAACAAGGCAATTAAGCATCAATTAACACAAGATTATTAGTCTTTGATCAAACATTAAAATAAATTTTATGGACAAAATTGGGTATCAACAGCTGCCCCCCTTTGCTTTACATTTAAATTAAATGAAAAGCAAAGGAATTGATTCAATTTTGTCCATGAAAATTTTGATTTTTCTTTCCCTTTTTTTCCCTTTTTTTTAGTGTGTAGATTGATGCAAAATACAACAGAAATAAAAACAAGAAAGGTAAAAAGCTTGCTGAATCGGGTATCCGTCAAAACTTGACTTAAACAGAACGACACAAAGCTTGTGGAGTCGGGTATCCACTGAAACTTGACAAAAAAGTAAAAAGCTTGCGGAGTCGAGTATCTGCTAAAGCTTGACTTAAACAGAACGACACAAAGCTTGCAGAGTCGGGTATCCGCTGAAGCTTGACAAAAAACTTAAAAAGAAAGACACAAAGCTTGCGGAGTTGGGTATCTGTCGAAGCTTGAAAATAGAAAAAGGCACAAAGCTTGCAGAGTTGGGTATCCGCCGAAGCTTGACAACATAAAGGTAAGAAACAAACAACTTGTGGGGTAGAGTGCCCATTGAAGCTGGACAAAAAAGTAAACAACAAATAGCTTGTGGGGTAGGGTGCCCATCGAAGCTGGACAGAAAGGCAAATAATAAATAGCTTGTGGGGTAAGGTGCCCATCGAAGCCAGATAGAAAGGTAAACAACAAACAACTTGTGGGGTAGGATGCCCATCAAAGCCAGATAGAAAGGTAAACAACAAACAGCTTGTGGGGTAGGGTGCCCATCGAAGCTGGACAGAAAGGCAAATAACAAACAGCTTGTGGGGTAGGGTGCCCATCGAAGCCAGACAGAAAGGTAAACAACAAACAGCTTGTAGGGTAGGGTGTCCATCGAAGCCAGACAGAAAGGTAAACAACAAACAGCTTGTGGGGTAGGGTGCCCATCGAAGCTGGACAGAAAGGTAAACAACAAACAGCTTGTGGGGTAGGGTGCCCATCAAAGCCAAACAGAAAGGTAAACAACAAACAGCTTGTGGGGTAGGGTGCCCGTCGAAGTCAAACAGAAAGGTAAACAACAAACAGCTTGTGGGGTAAGGTGCCCATTGAAGCCAGACAGAAAGGTAAAATAACAAACAGCTTGTGGGGTAGGGTGCCCATCGAAGCCAGACAGAAAGGTAAACAACAAACAGCTTGTAGGGTAGCGATCGAAGCTGGACAGAAAGGTAAACAACAAACAGCTTGTGGGGTAGGGTGCCCATCAAAGCCAGACAGAAAGGTAAACAACAAACAGCTTGTGGGGTAGGGTGCCCATCAAAGTCAGACAGAAAGGTAAACAACAAACAGCTTGTGGGGTAGGGTGCCTGTCGAAGTCAGACAGAAAGGTAAACAACAAACAGCTTGTGGGGTAGGGTGCTCGTCGAAGTCAGACTGAAAGGTAAACAACAAACAGCTTGTGGGGTAGGGTGCCCATCAAAGCCAGACAGAAAGGTAAAATAACAAACAGCTTGTGCGGTAGGGTGCCCATCGAAGCCAGACAGAAAGGTAAACAACAAACAGCTTGTGGGGTAAGGTGCCCATCGAAGCTGGACAAAAAGGTAAACAACAAACAGCTTGTGGGGTAGAGTGCCCATCGAAGCTGGACGAAAAACTTAAAGGTAATGGGCACAAGCCCTGACTTGCTGTGAAAGCAATGGGTGCGAGGGCCAAAAAATTGAAAGGCAATGGGTGTAAGACCCTGACTTGTCCTAGAAGCAATGGGTACGAGGACCCGGAAACTAAAATACAATGGGTGCGAGGACCCGGGAATTAAAAGACAATGGGTGCGAGGACCCAAAAATGAAAAGACAATGGGCGCGAGGGCCCATAAACTAAAAGCAATGCAAGGAACGGATGATCTTTGAAAGCATTATTTTTTTGTTTTTTTTTTTTTGCCTGATCTGTGTTTGCTTTTTTTTAAATTCAACCTCTCTTTTTCTTTCTTTTCTTTTCCTTTTCTTTTCCTTTTTTTTTTTTTTGAATTTTATTAAAAGTCCTTTGAACCAACGACAACCCGCAAATGAAAAGGCAATGGGTGTGGGGACCCAAAAACTAAAAGACAATGGGTGCGAGGACCCAAAAACTGAAAGACAATGGGTGCAGGGACCCGGTGAATTAAAGACAATGGGCGCGGGGACCTAGAAACTAAAAGACAATGGGTGCGAGGACCTAGAAACTAAAAGACAATGGGCGCAGAGACCCAGAAACTAAAAGACAATGGGTGCGAGAACTCGGAAACTAAAACACAATGGGTGCGAGGACCCGGAAATTAAAAGACAATGGGTGCGGGTACCCAGGAATGAAAAGACAATAGGTACAGGGACCTGAAAACTAAAAGACAATGGGTGCGAGAATCCGGGAATCAAAAGACAATGGGTGCGAGGACTTGAAAATGAAAAGACAATGGGCGCGGGGCCCCATAAACTAAAAGCAATACAAGGAACAGATGATCTTTGAAAGCATTATTTTTTTGTTTTTTTATTTTTTGTCTGATCTGTGTTTGCTTTTTTTAAATTCAACCTCTCTTTTTTCTCTCTTTTCCTTTTCCTTTTCCTTTTCCTCTTTTTTTTTGAATTTTATTAAAAGTCCTTTGAACCAACGACAACCCGCAAATGAAAAGGCAATGGGTGTGGGGACCCAGAAACTAAAAGACAATGGGTGCGAGGACCCAAAAACTGAAAGACAATGGGTGCGGGGACCTGGTGAATTAAAGACAATGGGCGCGGGGACCCGAAAACTAAAAGACAATGAGTGCGAGGACCCGGAAACTAAAAGACAATGGGCGCGGGGACCCGGAAACTAAAAGATAATGGGTGCGAGGATCCGGAAACTAAAACACAATGGGTGCTGATTTTGCAAATGCATGTGATGCCTGAGACGATGCATAATGCAATGGATGTGATGCTAGAGGACAATGCATGTGATGCCAGAGGCGATGCATGTCATACCAGTAGTGATGCTTGAAGACAATGCATATAATACCTAAGATGATGCATGACGCAATGGATGTCCTACTATAAAGATTCTCACGAACAAATTGAGTAAGCAATTTTTTTTTTTTTTTTTTTTTGTTTTTTGTTTTTTTTTTTTTTTTTTTGCACATTAGAGCTTTGGTTCCACAACCCTTAAGGATTTTTCCCACAGCAGGATCAAGGTCAAATAGTAACGAAACTCATTGATTTGTTTTATGATTTGTCTAGTTGTTCCTTCTTCTCTAACCAATACTCTTATCAGGACTTTATTGCGTTTCCCATGACCTTTTGAAATTGTTAAAGCAAATCTAAATGCTTTTGCAATATTGTCACATGTTTCACATCTTAATATAAAACTATCATAAAAAATGCATATTGAATCAACAATGGGTTGCAAAGAAAAAGGATTATTATTATAGAAAGAAAGAGTATAGGAATGATAGTACAAAGAGGATTATAATTGACAGGTTTACAAGAAGAAATGTTGGAACGAAGTTTTTCAGTTCTTCCAGTGACATTCTCTTGAATGATCAGTGCTAATTTCCCATGCATACAACCTTAAACACCCATTTGTTTGTTTCCAAGAATATGATTTGATCCAGTTTTCATATATTGGGAGTGTTTCCTGACAAGACTTTATATATTTAAACTGCCCCAATTTGGCCCAAATAAACTTAAACTGCCCCAGTTTGTGACTTCAGGCAAATCCACTTCTTCGGATGTGTCAAGTACCATTTTTTTAAAAACCGTAACTTTTGCCTAGGTCGCTCTTTCGAGTTTTCAACCTAGCGGGTCGCTCTAATTTTTGCCTAGGTCGCCTTTTCAGGTTTTCAACCTAGCGAGCCATTTTTCTTTTCTTCTTCTTTTTTTTTAAGCTTAGTACATTTTGACCGCATTTGAATTTACGGGAAGTGGTAAATCTTCACCATCCATGTTTGTGAGAATTAAGGCTCCTCCCGAGAAAGCTCTTTTTACAACATAAGGCCCTTCATAGTTTGGAGTCCACTTTCCTTAATGATCTTTTTGAATGGGAAGAATCTTCTTGAGTACTAAATCTCCTTCTTGAAAATGTCGGGGATGCACCTTTTTTGCATAGGCTTTCATCATTCTCTTCTAGTAAAGCTGGCCATAACACAGCGCAGCTAATCTCTTTCCTTCAATGAGGTTCAACTGATCAAGTCGAGTCTGGACCCATTCAGCTTCTTCTAATCCTGCCTCCATCAACACTCTTAATGACGGTATTTCCACTTCAATAGGGAGTACTGCTTCCATTCCATAAACCAAAGAGAAAGGGGTTGCCCCAGTTGAAGTACGAATGGACATACGATAACCGTGCAGTGCAAATGGTAGCATTTCGTGCCAATCTTTGTATGTTACAACCATCTTCTGGATAATATTCTTGATGTTCTTGTTTGCTGCCTCAACTGCCCTATTCATCTTAGGGCGATAAGGTGAAGAATTGTGGTGCTCAATTTTGAAATCCTCACACATCTCTTTCATCATCTTATTATTTAGATTAGTGGCATTGTCAGTGATGATCTTGCTTGGCAAACCATAACGACAAATCAACTCCCTTTTGACAAACCTGATCACTACACTTCTAGTGACATTGGCATAAGAAGCAGCTTCAACCCATTTTGTGAAGTAATCAATTGCAACAAGAATAAAGCGATGTCCATTAGAGGCATTCGGTTCAATGGGCCCTATGACATCCATTCCCCACATCGAGAATGGCCAAGGTGCTGTTAAAACATTTAAAGGTACTGGTGGTGCATGAACCTTGTCAGCATATGTCTGGCATTTATGGCACTTCCTTACATAATTGAAGCAATCAATTTCCATTGTCAACCAATAGTACCCAGCCCTTAGGATCTTTCTTGCCATTGCGTGCCCATTTGCGTGAGTTCCAAAAGAACCTTCATGAACATCTCTAATGATTTTCTCTGCCTCCGTTGCATCAACACATCTTAGTAGCACCTTATCGTGATTCCTCTTGTAAAGCACTTCCCCATTAAGAAAGAAACCCATTGCGAGTCTTCTTAGGGTCCTTTTGTCATTTTCTGAAGCATCTAAAGGGTATTCTCTACTCTGGATAAAGCATTTGATGTCATGATACCATGGTTTCCCATCTAGCTCCGCTTCTATCATTTGACAATATACCGGTTGGTCACGACTTTCCAATTTTATAAGTGGCAGGTCCCTATCATGGCTTACTTTGAACATTGATGATAGTGTGGCTAAAGCATCAACCAACTGATTGTCTTCCCGAGGGACATGATGGAATGTGACTTTGTCAAGTTGTTCAATCAACTTCTTGATGTAAGCATGATAATGGATTAATTTGGCATCTCGTGTCTCCTATTCTCCCTTTAGTTGATGAATGACCAAGGCGGAGTCCCCGTATACCTCAAGAACTTTTGCCTTTGATTCTATTGCTGCTTGGATTCCCATGGCACATGCTTCATACTCAGCTACATTGTTTGTACAGTCAAAACACAATCTAGCAGTGATTGGGATGAAATTGTCCTTGGGTGAAATTAGTATGGCTCCAACTCCATGCCCCAGTGAATTGGAAGCTCCATCAAACAACAAAGTCCATTTTTCTTTTTCCAGGGATTCTTCTCCTCCAAACAAAGCCATTATATCTTCATCAGGGAATTCATACTGCATAGACCCATATTCCTCCACAGGTTGACTTGCCAAGAATTCTGCAAGGGCGCTGCCTTTTACTGCCTTTTGGGTGACATAGACAATGTCATATTCTGATAGCAGAACTTGCCAACGTGCAATCCTCCCCGTGAGAGCAGGCTTTTCAAAGATGTACTTGATTGGGTCCATTTTGGACACTAACCAAGTGGTGTAACTCAACATGTATTGCCTCAAACGGTGGGCCGCCCATGCCAAGGCACAACACGTGCGTTCTAATAATGAGTATTTTGCCTCATAGTTAGTAAACTTCTTACTCAAGTAATAGATGGCATATTCTTTTCTACTAGTTTCATCATGCTGCCCCAATACACAGCCCATGGATTCATCTAATACAATCAAGTACATGATAAGAGGTCTTCCTGGCATTGGAGGTACCAAAACTGGGGGTTCTTGCAGATACTGCTTGATCTTCTCAAATGGTGCCTGACAATCTTCATTCCATTCTATGGTCTGGTTTTTACGTAGTAACTTGAAAATTGGTTCGCATGTTGCAGTCAATTGGGATATAAATCTAGCAATATAGTTTAATCTCCCCAAAAACCCTCGAACTTCCTTTTCAGTGCGAGGAAGTGGCATCTCTATGATTGCTCAAACTTTGTCTGGATCAACTTCTATTCCTTTCTGGCTAACCACAAACCCCAAAAGCTTGCCTGATCTTACACCAAAAGTGCATTTAGCAGGATTAAGTCTGAGCCTGAACTTTCTCAAACGTTCAAAGAGCTTTTGCAAATTAACAACATGGTATTCTTCTGTTCTAGATTTAGCAATCATGTCATCCACATAAACTTCTATTTCTTTATGCATCATGTCATGGAACAAAGTTACCATTGCCCTTTGATAAGTTGCCCCTGCATTCTTCAATCCAAAAAGCATTACTTTGTAGCAAAAAGTTCCCTATAGAGTAATGAATGTAGTCTTCTCCTTGTCTTCAGGTGCCATCTTGATCTGATTGTATCCCGAGAAACTATCCATGAAGGAGAAAAATGAATGTTGAGCAGTGTTGTCCACTAGTATGTCTATGTGAGGTAGAGGAAAGTTGTCTTTAGAGCTAGCCCTATTTAGATCTTTATAGTCAACGCACATTTGTACCTTCCCATCTTTCTTCGGGACAGGAACAATGTTGACGACCCATTGAGGGTACTTTGTGACAGCAAGGAAACCTGCATCAAACTGCTTTTTAACCTCTTCTCTAATTTTTAGTGACATCTTTGGCTTCATTCGTCTCAACTTTTGCTTAACGGGAGGACATTCTGGTTTTAATGGCAATTTATGTTCAACCATGCTAGTATCTAGCCCGGGCATATCTTGGTACGACCATGCAAAAATGTCGCAATAATCAAATAAGAGCTTAACCAACTTGCTTCGCTCATCCTCTTTCATGGAAGTGCCAATTTTTACTTCTTTTTTATCATCTTCTGACCCTAAATTAATCACTTCAGTTGGTTCTTCATGGGGTTGAATTTCTTTGGCCTCTTGCTCCATTAATCTCATTAACTCAGGAGAGGGTTCCCAATCGTCATCATTATCCTCATCAACATGATTAATGGGATAGTAAAAATCATATAATGGGGTCATAGCACTGTCATTTTCAAGAGAGTCACTTTCAGATCTGCATTTATTGGTATTGACACAAATAAAAAGAAGTAATGAATAAAGGTTAATGTAATGGTCGGGCAAAAAGCTGAAAAGAAAAGAAAAAAATGGCAAGATAATTTGAAAATGCATTTATTGATAGTAAATATTAAAATGGAAACATGTGAGCCCGCTTTTACAACATATCTTCCTAAAACCTTGGGCAGAGCTAAAGGATTAGCATTACATAATTACTTTGAATCAGTTTCAAAAGTCATGGGAAAATCAACGAACTCCCAATTATTGAGCTCACGCATCTTTTGACACCATGATTGATGGGTTGATTATCTTCGATAGCAGTCACTTGGTTTAGAAACACCAATCCTGCACTTCGAAAGCTTTGACGGATGTCATAGATAGGGATTCCCTCAGCTTTAGGCTCCCGATTTTCCAACCGAGCCAACCTCCTTTCTTTTTTCTCTTCTATAACCCTTATCTTATCAGCTTTGGTGGGTTTATATCCTAGCCCGAACCTGTCTTTGTTTTCACAGGGTTGTAGGAACTTCATAATGCCTTGTTCATTCATTCCTAGTCCCCTTCCACATTAATATCCTCTTTCAAGCATGACCTTAGCCATCATCATGGATGCATTAGATGACTGTGGCTTTAAAATTTGTGCTCCTTCTTCCACATAAGTGGCATTAACAATTTCTAGTGCTTGGAACGCAGTTTCAAGAGCTTCTTCTACAGTTTCAATGTAAGGGGTTGATAGTGGTTTACTCACTAATAGGTCTTCCTCACCCGAAATGATTACCAACCTACTGCCAACTATGAACTTCACTTTCTGATGCAGTGTGGACGGCACGGCTCCAGCAGAATGAATCCAAGGTCGTCTTAAGAGACAACTGTAAGTTGGTGTGATGTCCATCACCTGGAAGAGTATATGAAAGGTAGTAGGTCCAATTTGAATTGGGATCTCAATTTCTCCTATTACTTCTCTCCGGGTCCCATCAAAAGCTCTTACGATCATTGTACTTGGTTTTATGTAAGTCCCATCAAAAGGCAACTTAGAGAGAGTTAATTTTGGCAACACATTCAAAGAGGAACCATTGTCAATGAGCACTCTAACCATTATATGCTCTTGGCATTTGACAGAAATGTGTAGCGTCTTGTTGTGTCCCATTCCTTCAGCAGGTATTTCATCATCAGTGAAAGTGACATAATTATCAGCAGTAATGTTACCAATAATACCGCCTAACTTGTCAACTGTAATGTCGTGAGAAACATGGGCTTGATTCAGTATCTTCATCAATACTTTTCCGTGCGGCTTAGAATTCATCAATAAAGACAAGAATGATATCTTTGCAGGGGTGCGATTCAACTGGTCTACCACTCTGTATTCACTTTGCTTGATGAACTTTAAAAATTCACAGGCCTCTTCATCAGATACCTCATTCTTATACTCATTTAGCTTTGTCAACTCTTCCTTTGCTTTCACATCATTTCCCATGGAAGTCTCTCCTACCTTGCTCTTCCCCTTGCAGTTTCTTTTATTTTCTTCTTCTTCTTGCCCTTTTCGCAGCTCCTCCAGAGTATAAATGCGACCACTTCGTGTCATCCCTCCGATCCCTGATATATTAGTGACAACAGAGGTCGGACAAGATGAAACTTTTGGTTAATCATTTGTGGGATTGCTTCCAAGGATTTGCACATCATAATTCCACGGTACTGCCTTTGTGTTTTTGAATGGAAAAGGGCTAGGAACTTGAATTGTGATGGGCCTTGGGCCACATGGAGACGGCGCAATTGCAACTTCAGTGTAATAGATGACCAATGGTTTGATAGCTGGACTTGCAATAGAAGGGACCAGAGAGTTTGTGGCTTCCTGACCTTCTTGCAATTGTGGAATAACACACTCATCCACCATGCTTATGCCACCATTGTCACATAGATGACCTATTTGCACTAATTGCATGTCCATTAGATCTTGGAGGATTTGTCTGAACTCACCACATTCCTTAATAGAATGCCCCACATTCCCATGGAAATTACACATTATTTCATCCGCGTTGCCCCATTTCTCTTTAATACGAGCTTCCATCATCCCAAATTTGCACAACTTTTTAAAAAGGACCCTCATGGGGGTTTTGACATCTGCCACTCGTCTTATAAGCTGTTGGGCAGAGCACTCCTCTATAGCATTGATTGTAAGATTCCCATGATTAGGCAAAGGGTTATGGCCCACACTAGGGGTACTTGGCTTGAAATTCAACCATTTGGCATTGATTAGATCTTGCACCTTAAACTTCAGCGCTTTGCAATTCTCTGTGGAATGCCCTATAGCCCCCGCATGGTAGTCACACTTGGCATTTGGGTCAAATTCTTTAAGGTATGGGGGTTCTAATGGCTTCATCGGGCGAGGAGCCAAGAGAGAATTACGAATGAGTTGGGGTAATAACTCAGTGTAGGTCATGGGAATTGGGTCGAAGTGGACAAATTTCATTTCTTGGTTATTTGGTGGTCTTCTTTGGTTTGTGTTTGAATTTTGGGTCCATGGTTGAGCTGTTTGAGGCGGCAAGGTAGGGGGTGCTGGGTATTGATTAGGATATGGCGTTTGGTGAGGCCTCATTGGGTGGTGAGGTTGAGGATGAGGAACATGTAAAGCGTTGGTGACATGGGGGTGATAAGGCTGGGGATATGGAAAGTATGGGTGGTAAGGTGCGAAAGGGATTTGGAAGGATGGTTGATGGTTCACAGGTGTTTGGCTATATCTGTTTTAGGTGAAATTTCTCTGGTCAAAGGTAACAGCATAAGTTTCTCCCTCTCTTTTCTTCCCCATCGAGGGCCTCTTGGCGTTAAATGTTCATGTTGAACTTTCAACGATCTTCCCACTTCTCATTCCTCCCTCAACTCTTTCTCCAATGATGACCATGTCTGAGAAATTTGATGACACACTCCCTATCATTTTGTCATAAAAGGGTGATTGCAGAGTGTCAATGAACGTAGCCACCATTTCTCTTTCCGTCAATGAGGACTCTACTTGAGCAGCCATTTCTCTCCACCTCTGAGCATATTCCTTGAAGGTCTCAGCATCCTTCTTAGCCATATTCTACAGTTGTAGTCTATCCGGTGCCATATTGATGTTATACTTATACTGCTTCAAGAAAGCGTCAGTCAAGTCTTTGAAACATCGTATATGGGCACGCTCAAGATGCGTGTACCAACTCGAAGCTGCCCCAATTAGGTTGTCTTGAAAGAAATGGATTAACAGCTTGTCATCGTGAGCATGCGAAGCCATCTTGCGGATGTACATGGTTTAGTGGTTCTTTGGACAAGTAGTTCCCCTGTATTTGTCAAAATCTGGGACTTTAAACTTGGGAGAAATCACCATATCCGGGACAAGACAGAGCTCTAAGGCATCTAAAAGACCATAGCCACTTGCCTCTTCAATGGCTCGTAGTCTTTCTTCAAGAATTTCCCACCTCCCCCTGGACTGGGGATTTTCAATAGAGGAATTCAACGGGTATTGCGACAAAAAGGTGGGAACAAAATGTTGCCCCAATAGGGCTCCACTGGCATGTGGTTGAGCTGCACTTAAGGAGTTTGAAGCAGGCATGCTGCTTTCCGGAGGATTGATAGTTTGCGGTGGTATAGAACTGGAATGGAGACCATATGGCGGGATGAGGAAAGGGTACGGGTGTTGTGTTGGCGGGGGTTCGTTGACATTTGACTGAGTGGCTTGATTTTGGGTAGAGTTTGAGGGATTTGGAGTTGGGGACACTATTGGCATGTCATTATTGGGGGAACTAGTGGCTAATGGTGGTACATAACCTGGAGGGAGGCCATACTGGGGAAAAGACGCCCCTTGGTTTCCTTGTGAACTGGCGACTGAAGGTTGAGTAGTGCCGTTTGGGCAAATGGTGAGTGACATCGTAATCCCTTGAGGATTAAAGCCTTGGTATTGCAGGGGGAACGCAGCGAAATCGGGCGGGCAAAGAGGTGTGGTCGGATGTCCTTCATTTGTCACTGAGGGATTCCTATCTGTGCTCCTTCTATTCTCCATAGACTGTAACATTTCCATCATCTTGGACATTTGCTCCTTAAGCTGGTTCACTTCATCCCTCAACTCTTGAGTTTGCTCTATCTCATCCATGATCTTTGCTTGGGAACGAGTCCTGTAAGGGTGTCGTGGAAGCTGTTTTCCTGCTATAGTGTCTACTTCTCTGCTTGAGGAAACATGATGCGATTATTAGTATTGACTAAACCAAAATAACAAAATGCATGTATGCAATGCATTGACTATTTATGCCGATGTTTTTTTTTTGTTTTTTGTTTTTGTGTTTTTTTTTATTATGATTCTGCCTGCGATTCCTTGTTAGCGAAGGAAACAAGTTTGCGCCCTGTGAGGATGCTTGGTGACCGTGGAAAGGTTCGCACAAACATTCGATAGCAAGGCAAAATCCCTACATTTAGCACTAGGGCATATCGCTCCTTAGGCAAAAATGTGGTTGATGGTAAATCCAAGGGAACATTCATTCCTCAATGGATACCATTCACTGGCAATGCCGACGTAGGACCAAACTCCCCATACTTTCACCCAAGGACAAATCATCGGCAAAAATATGGTTGACAATTTATTCATGGAAGAATTCACACCTCAATGAATAATATCTTGCTAAAAGGATAACAAGATCGATATTTGAAACAAAACACAGCAATGAGCATCCATTTTCATTTCAAACTTCAGAAGTACAAGATTTAGTTCCCACAAAATATAGCACAATTACATCAACAACTTCATTTGCTTTTTTCTAAAACCCTTAGCACGACCTCGACAATACTTCATAAAATCTACAATCTTTGGTGGTAGTCGTAACCAGGGGTTTATGTGAGCTTGAATGTCTGCTTCTTTGAAATGAGTAATCATTTGTGTAGTATGATATTGTAAGCTATCAGACATGTCTTCAAATTTATTCTTCCATTCTTCTTTTTTAGCCCTTTGATCTTGTGCTACTGATTGCCACACTTCTACCCATTCTTCTTTTTCCCTCACTAGTCTTCGGGCTTCGAGTCTCCACTGCTCATGGTCTCGTCCCAACTCTTGAATTTTTAACTTCAAATGCTCATTCTTTTAATTTGCTTCCACGAGTGCATCGTGATATTTGGTAGCTAATGCTCGCCCTTGGTCAGAGCGGCACTTTGCTTTAGTCAGAGCTTCTTGTACGGCTTGCATTCTACGATCTTGTACCCTAGCATTTGCTTCCAACTTCCCTTTCTCTTGCAAAACCAACGCCATTGCCTCTTCCTGAGCGCTTATCTTTGCTCTTAATTCATGAACTTCTATTGTGGTCTTTTCAAATTCTATCTCCTTTCCTTTTCTTGCCCTTTTTGCTCGGCTTGGGGTCTCAGCAATATCTGCACACACATCTTTTAAATATTCAACTTCAACAGCTAGCTTCTGGCATCGACTCTGGTGGATGACTACTTTTAACTCAGTGGATTCCTTTCCTTGTTCCAAGACTTTCATTTGTGCTTTCAGTCTTTCAATCTCGGTGGCCATTTGAGGTATGATCTGAGGATGACCTTTATCATCTGAAACTGTCTGGGGGATACTATTCTGTACCCTTCTTGCCTCTCTCCATTGCAAGTATTCAGGGGTACAAACCACTACATGCTTCCCTAATTCCTTTGTTCCTGCCATATGAATATTCTTCCAAGCATCTCTAATCTTTTTTTCTCGCTTAGTAGTGCTTCCATCTTGCTGGTATAAGAAGCTGAACCCTTCAAGTTACTTTTCGTTGGGCATGTATTGCGTCCATCGGAGTTGCCTAAGCACAAGGATTGGCGCGTATGATACACCACCTCTAGGGCTCATCAAAGGAACATTAAGAAAGTCACCACAGCTGAAAACTATCTCCTCTCCATGATACCAAGGGCATACCCATTTAAAAGAATCTAGCCCCATCCTCACGAACTCATTTTTCCATTCATAAGCTTTTTGTTGTTTCACTGGTATGCGACCAAAATTCTTTAACGGGTCAGGTATGAATCCCAGGCGATTCTGTATATCCATATGCGTTATGATCCAAACGTACAACATATGTGTATAGCATCGAATCTTTCCACCACCCTTTTGATGATAGATTTCCATCGTTAAGAAAGTATCAGTAAGAATAGCAGGAATTGGATTTGCTTTATACTTCTCAAACTTGAAGAATACATCCATTGCTGCTTGATCTACCATATTTGAGGTAAATGGGAATAACACTAACCCAAAGATGGTTAAGGCCAGTGTTTTGTTGAAGAAATCTCACTTTCCTTGTTGTGCTAGATACTGAAGATGTGCTTCTAGGTAACTTTTCTTCAAGCCTTCTGTTCCTCCCCTCTTTTCCATGCCCAATTGATTTGTTTGAGCCCCTATCAGTTCTGCTATCTTCCCTACTGATACATAATACCCTCCATAAAGATAAACATTTGGGTGCTTGTTCATTGGAAGCCTCAACATGATTGCATACTCCTCTATGGTTGGTGTAATGTCCAAGTTAGGTAGCTCAAAACATTTGAGAGAATGGTTCCAAAATTGAGCAAGGCCGCTCAAGACGGGCTCCTCAATTATAATGCGCAGCAAATCCAGAATCTGCCCGTAACTGCTTGAGAACTCTGATCGAGCCTTAGGGGTCATTTGTTGAGTAACGTCCCTCACATACCTCAGATCACTGCCATTTACTGTAACCCTTATACTCCTCTTGAGGTCGACTGCATTGCTGGAGTTCTGTCCTTGATATGTTTCTTCCATTCCTTGCTATTGACGAGCACTAACCTTTCCACTTTGCCAAGAAAACCCACCCTAAAAAGGAATTAATGAAGGGAACATGTAAGCAAAACAAAAAAGAGAATGCACCCTAAGGATACCTTTCGTCGAGGTAACTCTAAAGAGATGCCCTCACAAGGTCGTAAACCCAAAGGGTGCCTCGTCTCCTTTTTTTATTCTTTCTTTTTCTCTTCTAAATGCTAAGACTGTTATGCAAATGCAAGATGATGTGTATTTTGTTTTACTGAAATTTTTTTTTTTTAAATGCAAGAACGAATGAAAACGCGAACCATGAAGGTGCAAGAGGATATATATTTTTCTTTTGTTTTTGAATGCTAAGAATGTTATGAAAATCCAGGATGATATTTTTTGTTAGGAATGTTATGAAAATGCAAGATGATGTTTTTTGCTTTTTTGTTTTATGCTTGGATTGTCATGAAAAAAAAGATATATTTTTTTTATCTTTTTTATGAATGCTAGGAACAAAATGATATATCTTCTCTTTTTTTAAAAAAAGCAAGAATGAATGACATAAGAGATGAATGAATAATGAAAAAAAAATGCTAAGAATGGAAATGCTATATGATGTATCTTTTTCTTTTTTTGTTGAATTTTTTTTTAACCAAAAAGGATGCATGGACGAATGACATGAGGAGAAGACAGAAAAATATGCTCCATTTGTGTCCTAAAAAGGTGTAACCTAAGGAGATAGATGACTCTAATTTTTTATGTCATTATGTTCAATCTACTAGTGCAGGGTTTTTCAGGACAAATCTACCTTCTAAAAAGTCATAGTCCCCAGATTGCCCCAATCTCGAAAGATAAGGACCCAATTCATGAATTGATCACAAGTACGGATAAACCCTCTCAATATGACTAGTCCATGATACTGGTAACAATCTGAGTGGTGTCTCGACAAATGTCAAGTGAGCATAAAGCTCCTCAATAACAAAAGTCGAGACCCCTCCTACTCTTCAGGTTCGCACAGACTCGGGTATAGAGCCCAAAAAGTGTGTGAGGTAAGTGATTAGTGACGTGTGTGAAGGAGCATAAAAAAAATTTTGTACAAAAACTTAAAAGACAAAAATACCCCCAACCTGCAAAACATATATACAACAGCCAGCCAGCAATCATCTACCCTAGGGTTTTAACAATTAAGTACAAAATATATATACAAGTCATAATATACATGGAATAATGCTATCAGATATTTACATAAAAGTACTAAATAAGATACATTTACAAATAAATAAGAAAACAAAAACAAAGACAAAGAGGGTAAAATAAATAAATAAAAGATTATTAAAAATTTGCACAACTAACAACAACAGGCCTGACTCTCTAATGGGAATCCCCAGTGGAGTCGCCAGCTGTCGCAACCGGGATCGCGACGGGATGACCAAAAAATTATTCACTTTTAGAAAAATCAATGGAGTCGCCACCAATGTTTATTTGAATTAGGAAAACATTAGAAAAATCCTTTAATTAGGAAACTGGTCTTTTGAAAATTGAGTTTGGATTCGGGAGTCGATTACAGGTAGGGAAGGTGTTAGCACCCTACACTGTCCGTTCCAAGAACGGTACCTTATGTTAGTCGTGCAAAATTTAATAATCTCAAATATATTTATTTTTACCCTTTTTCAGAAAAAAGATTTTGTAACTAATTTTTTTTATTTTTTTATTTTTATTTTAAAAGAAAGAAAATGAATAACTAACTTGTGAATTTTTTTTTTGGCTTGACAGAAATGGATTTCTGCTCCTACGTATCCCCTGGTGCAATGGGAAACTCAAAGTCACGTAGTTCTTTTAAAAAAATAATTGTGGGTTAGTTGATTTTAATTTAGGAAAAGATTTTTTTTAAAGGTTTTTTTTTTGTTTGAGAACAAAATCATTCTTGCACTGGGTTCAAGTTGACACTAGGCTATTCAATAAACCCTTATCATCCAAACGATATTGAAGATAGCATCCACTATTCAATCATCATCATTGGTTATTGTATTGATTAAAAACTTTTTTTTTCATTTTTTTATAAAAAAATACACAAGGACAAACAAGTAAACACAATTTTAAAACAACACATAATCATGCCAAGAACCAAGTAAATAATAAAAACAAAGTTAAATATAAGCATCACAAATCAAACCATTCAAAACAAAATTTATTTTTATTTTTAACAACTTTTAAACCTTTCTCCTTTTTATTTTATTCTTAATTTTCCTCATTTATATTTTTAATTAATCACAAGACACCACATAAAACATAACATCAAATAAGACAAACACTATAAAATAAAAAAAAAACTAATCTTAGATGACACAAACAATTAAACTTAAACTATATATTTTTTATTTTTTTATTTTTCATTTTTTATTTAAAAAAAGGGTAATTTTAAGTTAAAAATGGGTTGCTGGCCCATGTGCTTTTTACTTCAGTTTTAACCTTAAAAAAAAGGCAAATAAAGCAAATAAAAGAACAGCAACGCAGAAAATACTCTGGAAATACCAACCGAGAACACACCAAGAGGTGGAAATGTTGCAAGTCCAACAGTGAAGCAAAATGATGTCGCAGGCTCCGATGGTGGCCTGAGACAGGACGCGATGGCGTGGAGACCGCGTGGGTGGTGGCTAGACGCGGTGCGACGCGGTTGGGTGTGGCCGGTGGAGCTCGTGGAGAGGCAGTCTTGGTGGTGCCTCTATTCCAGGTAGTGGCTCGTTGGTGATGGTTCGTGGAGGCAACGCAGGTGGCGGTGGTGGTTGGGTGGTCCACGGTTGGAAGAGGTTGAAGGTGGTGAGAGGAGATGGCGTGCAGTATGGCTGAGTGCTGCAAGAGTGACGACGGGGCTGACGAGTTTGCGTAGGTGGGAGTCCGGGTCTCGACGGCGATGGGTTCACAGTGTTGGTGGCGAGATGGATGTGTGATGGAAAATGGTTAATGGTGGTGGGTTGAGGTAGTGATGAAGGTGGGTGGTTGAGTGTAGTGGTGCAAGTGAGGTGATGAGCTTGAAGATGATGATGATGGTGGTTGGTTGAAGGGTGGTGACTTTGTACGTGTTGTGTGGTGGTGGTGTGGTGGCTAAGTCACGGTGAGGTTTTCATGGTTTGGGTGAATGGGTGGAGATGAGAGTGGGTTGGCCGTGGAAGATGATGATGATGGTGAAAATGAAGTATGAAAGTTGATGGTTGAAGCCGGAGGTTGGTGAAATGGAAAAGTGGTGAAGGTGAGTCAGGGTGAAGGTGAGTCAACTCGGTGGTGATGGAGGTTGATGCTTCAAGGTGGTGGTGGAGCTTGGTTGGTGAAGGTGGAGATGGTGATGGGTTGGGTTGACTCGGTTGTGGATGGGAGGTGAGATGGGTGGCTATGGATTGGTGAAGGATGTGAAACACGAGTTCACAGAGGGCATGGAGAGTTAGGAGGATGGGTGGAGGTCTGAACGTAATCTGGGTTGATGGGTGGTGTTGTTCTATGGCATGGCTGGCGCGCGCGGAGAAACAGCGAGAGGCGGTGTGGACAGCACGAACAGAGGCGTTAGCAGTTTTGAAATGGTGCAGGGTAGTGTGCGGAGGGGCTTGGGTCACCGGCAGCGCAGTGGTTAGTTCGTCTCAATTGTGGCAGGTTTGGGAGGAACAATGGTGGTTCTGTGGGTGTTTTGGTTAATGATAAACAGTGAAGAGAGGTGTATGAGATAGAGACTATAGTGACTATTTGGGTGGCTGCAGCTGCTGGGCGTGGTGGTTTGCGGTGGTGTGGTGGTTTTGGCAGAGGAAGATGTAGGCTTATGGTTGGGGTGGCTTGTTCACAGTTTGGCTGATGTTTTGGTGGAAGTTGAATTGATGGAGGGGATGGCCATGAATGAGGGTGGTTTATGGGTTGTGAAAGATGAAGATGGGTGTCGTATTGTTAGATTGGTGGCTGTGATGAAGGTGGAGGTAGAGGATTTAGGCCTATGTGTGAAGGAAAAACTTTTTGTGATTGTTTTAATCTCTGTCTGGAAAATTTTTTTTTTGTAGTTTGTAGAGAGGTAATTGAGGTTATGAAACCGTGAGTGTGAGCGCTGAAATTTTTTGATTGCCTTTGACGTTAAGAATTTTTCTGTGTTTTTTGGTATTTGTCTGGGGAATTTTTCTCTGTGATTTTATGATTTCTCCCTCAAATTTTTCTCCAATCCTTCCCTCATATTAGTAGGATGGTATTAAAAAGAATCTATATGTGAGTGAGTGGAGTGTGTCGGTGCATGTAGTGGGTGAGTGAGTAGGAGTGAGTACATGATTGGGAGTTTTGTGGGAATGGGTGAATTAGTGAAGTGAGTGGGAGTGGGTGCATTAGTGAAGGAGTGAGTACGTGTAGGAGGTGAGTGAGTGGGAGTGGGTACATGATTGGGAGTTTTGTGATGGAGTGTGTGTTGTGTAGTAAGAAAAAAAAAAACAGATCCATCACTCTCTGTTTCACTATTATTTTTTTATTTTTTTTATTTTTTATTTTTTTTTATTTTTACCATAAAAATAAAGTGTAAAACAAGGCAATTAAGCATCAATTAACACAAGATTATTAATCTTTGATCAAACATTAAAATAAATTTTATGGACAAAATTAGGTATCAACACGCCTGCATCATACGTGTCAAACCATTCCTTCCTTGAACAAACATGATTAGAACAAGCAAAATCTAAAACCCAACAATTACCATAGGCACTATTGTCTTCTTCAACCATCAATAACTCATTTTCATAACCCAAAGGTTCTTGTACAACAGCTATAACATTTTTAGTCTTCCTTTTTCCTTTACTCTTTTCAAATTCTTTTATGTTTGCTTTCAGTTTCTTGCAATAAAATTTAATATAACTCATCTCTTGATAATAATAGCACTACTTTTCTCTATAATATGACCTTAGCATACAAGTTGATCTTGAATTATCCCTACCAGAAAAGTTACCACGAGACACACTCCTACCATGATTAGATCTAATAACCAAAATACCTCCTTCAGATTGAACACTTGGCTTTTTAAATTTTTCATTCTTTAATAATACGACAATCACATCATCTACCTTCAATGTCTCTTTTCCAACTAGAAATATAGTAACTAAACCTTTATGAGTGTTTGGAAGAGACAACAACAATAACAAAGCTTTATCATCATCATCAACTTTCACACAATGCTAAATAATTGTGTAATCAACTTTGTAAAATAATTCAAGTGATCTCTAATGTCTACACTATCATTCATCTTTAATTGATACAATTCTTTCTTTAAAAACAAACTATTTGTGAGAGACTTAGACATATACATATTCTCTAATTTCTTCCATAAATCAACAACAAAAGTTTCATTCAAAACATTGTATTTTACCTCAGGTGCTAGACATAGCCGAATCGTACTAACCACCTTCATCTCTAGCTCTTTCCATTCTTCATTTGTCATCTTCTTAGGCTTCTTTTCCTTCCCATTTAAAGTTTTAATTAGTCCCCGCTGCACTAAAATGTCCTTAACAATACTCTGCCACAGGCTAAAATTCCTATTGCCATCAAAGAGCTCCAGCTCAAATTTACTGTTTTCTAAACCTTACATCTTTGCCATAAACAGAAGCACCAGAAGTGGGATCAGAACCCGCTCTGATACCAGTTGTTGGGAAAAATCTCCCACCCACGAGAAAATAAACAAATAAACAAGCACAACAACACAAGAAAATTAACGTGGTTCGACCTTCACTACCTACATCCATGACTTCACAAATCAATCCATTAGATTCAAACAACAATTACAATCACCAATATTAAAATATCACTCACAAACTTTTTCTCCATCTAAACAAACACCCAAGCAAAAGTGTAAACACTCACAAATCTTTCATTTCGCACAACACCATATATAATGACTTACAATTTCTCTCCTAAAATTAACAAATCTCTTATAATTTCTCCACTCATGTTGCGACTGCACAAGGAAAAAGACGAAAACATAAAAAATAATTTTTCACTCATGCAGCGCACAACAAAACCAAGAAGGGTGCAATTTGAAGCTCATTACTTCAACCCTATCATCGTCACGCGCACACATCACACCTTTTTTTTTCGTTATCAACTTCTCAAATGGGTTTAGCCTAAACCCAACACAAGGCATAATCCAATAGTAACATCTCTAAAATTCCATAATAAAAATATCCTAATTTTTTCATGCCATATTTATAATTTACAAGAAATCTCCTCTCTTAGTTATTGGTCATTCATCCTTGTTGTTGATCGATTTTTAAGCCAAATCAACGGCTCCAAATTAAGGAGCATGGCTACACCTTATCATGGAGAGTGAATCAGCTAAAAGTAAAAATAATAATAATAATAAATTTTTATCACTTTATCTACTTAAAAGTCTATGCATGATGGTATCATATGTAAAATATTATGCTTTTAGTTGATTAAATTTCATTATACAGGTTACATGTATATATATACAAATAACAACCTAAGCTCCATGCCTCAAGCTTATCAAATCATAACAAACTAATGTATTGGAAATTTAAATCTAACATCTTATCTTTCTTATAACAGTTTTGGCCTATTCTTATCTGAGCTAACAACTCTAAACAGAATTCACCTAAAATCCTTCACTCACCCTCAAGTTGGCGCATGAAGATCCATAATCTAAACTTGCTAAGTAAAAATTCAAACCTGTCCTTTCCCAAAGGCTTAGTAAATATGTCTGCCACTTGATTCTTGGTCTAAACCTTCATGGGCTCTACCTCACCAGATTGTACTCTTTCTCGAACAAAGTAGCAATCCATCTCCACATGCTTCATTCGCTCATGAAAAATTGGGTTCATGGCAATGTGTAGTGCTGCCTGATTATTGCAAAGCATTGGTGTAGCCTTTTGTTGTGACGTCTCTAGCTCTCCCAGCAACCACCGAAACCATATTACTTCACTAACAGATGCTGCCATGGCCCTATACTTAGTTTCTGCTGAAGACATCACTACCACCTTTTGCCTCTTCGTTCTCCATGATATTGGTGATCCTCCTAATATGATTAAGTAGCCTGTACATGATCTTCTAGTGAGGGGACAACCACCTTAATTTGTGTTGCAATATGTTTCTAGTTTTAGGTCGCCATTGCTTGAAAGCAATATTCCCTGTCCTGGAGTTGCTTTTAAGTATCGTAAGATCCTATCCACAGGATCCATATGCACTTGCTTGGGTGCTATCATAAATTGGCATAGAGTGTTCATCGCATACGTGATGTCTGGTCTTGTCACGGTTACATACAGTAACAACCTTCTGTATATTGTTGCATTCATTTTTGGATCGCTGTCATTTACACGCAGGTTGCAATTCTGCTCCATTGGGAACTTGCTTGGTCTGCAACTCTGCCTTCCTATCTCCTTGAGAATTCCTAAGATATACTTTCTCTGATTGAGAACTATTCCTTGTGGTGATCTTGCCACTTCAATGCCTAGAAAATACTTCAATGGCCCTAAGTCCTTGATGCTGAATTCCTTATCAAGGTATTTCTTCACCCGTTTCATGAACTCGTGATTATTCCCAGCCAATATCACATCATCTATGTAGATCAATGCAGTGAGAAATATCCCCCCTTCATTGTAAATGAAAAGTGAATGATCGGCCATGGACTGCTTGAAACCAATCTTACTCAGCGCACCAGTGAATTTTTTATACTAATTCCTGGAAGCTTTACGTAATCCATAAAGGGACTTCCTCAGTTTGCATACTCTAGTATCTCCTTCCTTTGCAAAACCTTAAGGTATCTTCATGTAAATCTCCTCATTCAAGTCCCCATGCAAGAATGCATTGTTCACATCAAGTTGGTGAACAAGCCATCCCTTTGCTGCTGCCACGGCTAACAAGCACTGCACCGTCACTAGCTTTGCCACTGGTGCGAAGGTCTCATGAAAATCCTCTACTTTAACTTGAGTGAACCCTCTCGCCACCAGCCGCGCCTTGTAGCGTTCCACCTCACCATTTGGCTTATATTTGACTTTGTAGACCCACTTTGAATCCACTGCATTCTTCCCTGGAGTGAGTGACTCCAACGTCCATGTCTCATTGCTCTCCAATGCCTCAATCTCTTTCTTCACCGCCTCCTTCCAGTGCTTATGTTTCACTGCTTGTGAAAAGCTCTTGGGCTCATCATGAGAAGAGATGGCTGCAGGAATACTGAGTGTGAATATGAGAATTTATCATAAGAAATGTAATTAGTCAAAGGATATATCACCAAGTTACTTGAGGGTGGGTTAGATGAAGGTTGAGCAATGGAGGTTGGTAAGTCAACGTTATAATCTTTTAGATGCGCTGGAAATTGCCTCGTCCTTCCACTATATCTTCCATCATTTCTCACTTCACCTTGCATACCTTTATTCCCAACATTTCTTTCTTGGAGCTCTATTATTGGACTCTCTCTATAGCTCTCCTTTTGAATGTGTGACTGCGTTCTCTCTTTTGCTGTCACTGTCTCATCATCCCAATGCGTAATTTGTGCCTCATGCTTACTTGCATCATTTTCTTTGAGCTCAGCACTTTTGAACGAAAACTTATCCTCAATGAATATTACATCTCTGGAGAAGTGTATTTCTTTGCTTGTTGAATCATAGATCTTGTAACCTTCTTGTCCAGCTGGGTACCCCACGAATACACAGGCTCTTCCCCTCTCATCAAACTTCTCTTCTATCTTGTTTTTCAACACATACACCAAACAACCAAACACCTTTAGATGCTCGTAACTCGGCTTTCTTCCAAAAAGGATCTCATATGGTGTTTTACTATTTATCACCTTTGATGGTAATCTATTAATGATGTGCATGGCAGTGAGTACACATTCACCCCAGAAATGAATAGGTAACCTTGAATGAAATCGTAGGGCTCGTGCCATCTCTATGATATGTCTATACTTCCTTTCCACCACCTCATTTTGTTGGGGCGTGTATGCACAACTTAGTTCCATCATTATCCCCTTTTCTTCATAAAATTTTTGCATGTGACCAGATGTGAATTCTAACCCATTATTCGTTCTCACCTATTTGACTCTTTTCCCAAATTGCGTCTCTACCATGCATATGAACATTGATAAGTAATGCTCAACTTCTGACTTATGTTTCATGAGATATACCCATACCCCTCTACTAAAATCATCAACTATGGAAAGAAAGTAGCGTGCCCTAGATGTTGATGCAGTGGCGTATTGCCCCCATGTGTCACAATAAATTAAATCAAAACAAGCATAAGATTTTATTGAACTAACTGGAAAAGGGAGCCTTGTTTGCTTCGCTCGTATACACAAATCATAAGGCATTTTATTTAAAATTGTAACTACATTAGAAAGTGGCTCTATACGTGCCATCTTAGTCTCTGATGCATGTCCAAGTCACGCGTGCCAAAGGGTTGCATCTGTTGACGTACCAACCTTCATCGCCGCTTCTTTATCCTTCATTGGCTCAAGAAGGTATAGCCCATCCTGGTGCCTACCTACTCCAATCAGGGTCCTCGAAGATAAGTCCTGTATTACACACAAATCAGCAACAAAGGTTAGCGCACAATTGTGGTCTTTCATTAATATGCTAACAGAAAGAATATTGCATTGAAATTCAGGAATGTGTAAAACATTGTTCAATTTCATTCCATTAGGAAGTAATGCTTTCCTAGAGCCTTTTATTGGTACACTTGCCCCATTAGGAATCCGCACTGGCTGTTTATCAGAAATACGACTTTCCCTTAGCAACTTTGCATCACTCGTGATATGTTCCGTGGCTCCTGAGTCGATCATCAAATATAACATTACCTGCCATATTGATGTTGGGGCTTGCTTGCTGATTTCCTATCGCGAGTTCAGCATCAAGTTTGAGCTGCTGTAACAATCACTCATATTGTTGCATGGATAATCCTGGAACTAGACTTCCATCCGTGATAACTTGAGCTACCTTGGATCCACCTCTTTTGTCATTGCATGATCCTGCCTTCTCCCTCTTATCGCGCCCAGATTTCTTCCAATCCGGTGGATACCCAATGATCTCATAGCATTTATCTCATATGTGTCCCTCCTTTTGACAGTGTTCACACTTAGGTCTCTCTTTCCTGCTACTACTTTGCTTCACTTTTTCTCCGGAACGTGTGCTCTGAGCTTGAAAGACAACTGCTTCAGTTATTGGCTTATGCATGGTGGAAATCAATCGTTGCTACTCATCCTTTACAACAAGATGGTATGCATGACCAAGAGTGAGTGTGGGTGCCATGCTGAGGATCAGTGTCTTGACCATCCCAAAGACTTCATCCAAGCCCATGAGAAAATCATAGAGCTGTTCCCTCTCTTGCATCTACATGAGGCGCTACTGTACGTCGCATTTGCACCCCCCACATGTACATTTGGGCCATGGTGCGATGGATTGTATCTCATCCCATAGCCCCTTGAGTTTGGTGTAGTATGAAGGCACTGAGAGTTTCTCTTGTCTTAGGAGTGTTATGGCGCGTCGTAACTCATACACTCTTGGTGCACTTCCCTTCGCAAATTGTTCTTCGAGTTCAACCCATATCTCCCGAGCAATGCTTGCATACCTGACACTGCTTCTCACCTCTTTGTCCATGCCACTTTTTAGCCATCCTTTGACCATCGCGTTGTATCTCATCCAGTGTGCCAAAATAGGGGAGTCAACCCCTGGCATAGGGATTGTTTCGTCAACAAACCCTATTTTATTTTTGGCTTATAACGCGTTGCTCATATCAGCAACCACTCTCCATAGTTTCCATCATGAAGAGGTTCACTGACAAAGATCTGTCCTGAATGATCCGAGGCGTGGATGCAGTAGGGAGACATGATATCGATGCAGCCTTCATCACTTGTGGTTTTCCCTTTGCTATCTTTCTCTGTGTCTTTCTCCTTATTCTCAGGAGGTATGATGTGATCAGCTTTTGGTGAACCACCACTTTCTTCATATGCTGCAGTCATGATGAGTTGATGAAACTGTATCACGTTAGCAGACTTTTGGCTCTTGATACCATGTAAAATATTATGCTTTTAGTTGATTAAATTTCATTATATAGGTTACATGTATATATATACAGATAACAACCTAAGCTCCACGCCTCAAGCTTATCAAATTATAACAAACTAATTAATGTACTGAAAATTTAAATCTAACATCTTATCTTTTTTATAACAACTTCAACCTATTCTTATCTGAGCTAACAACTCTAAACAGAATCTAGCTAAAATCCTTCATCATACCTAAAGAAAGAACGATATGTGTTGCGATTTTGACTATTGTTGCCTTAATCTTTTAAGGGATTCAATGAATAATATTACATATACTTACATATATTATTTTATATTTATATAATTTTTATTACAATAATTTAATTTTATTTTTCACATGTCTATCTGATTTATCTCCTTATACAAATACAAATATAAAGAGATGCATATAATAATGTTGTTATACACCAAACATTATTTGTGTTTCCACATGTCATGTGTAATCATTCCTGAATTTTAACTTAATTAGAAAGTATTTGTTGATAGTTAATATTTTAATTTTTATTTTATTTTTTTAATATTGAGATTTTATACTTTTCTTTTTCATCTGGAGAATTTATAATTATTTAGTGTGTGTTTATATTATATTATATTATATTATTTTAAAAAACAGTGATTAAAATATTTTTACCAATAGTAATTAAAATACTTGAAAAAGAACTTTTTTTTGATTTTTTATATAAAATAATTTAATCCAACTACATGTAATTACTTCTCTCACAGAAGAAACACTCCCAAACAATAAACTTCTCTTTCAATATATATAATAACAAAAGCCACTGTAGTATTTGCTGACTCATTCCCATTGGAAAATAATTTTGGGATTAGAAATATAGTAGTTGTCAATAAATCAAATGGTTAACTTTTGGGAAAATGATTTTGGGTGAAAAGAAAATGAAATGTGAATCTCATTTTTCTAATATTGGGACAAATGATGAAAAATGAAGAGAATAATTTTTGTGGAAAAAACTACGTATTCAACTGTAGAAAAAGCTTTCTTCAAGTTTGGGATGTAATTATGAAAGCGAGGTGTAAAAAATTATCTTTTTATTTTTTTTAGTTTTTGATCATATATTTTTATAAGCACTGCTATGAGACTAATCTTTGAACATTATTATGACTAAGAGATTCTCTAAACAATTGTCTTTTTTAAATTTTAAAAAAGAATGTACCACGGTTATTATTATATCTAACCTTTATTTCTTTTCTCCATTTTACTCATATATATGACTTATATTTTTATTATTAATAATTTTATTTCCTTCTCTTTAATTTTTTTAACAGTGCAAAGTTATTTTTTTTCTCAATTTCAATCCTTTTTACTTCCAAACAAAAATGATATTTTTTGGTCATTCAAACAAAAAAGCTCAAAATTTGTACTCCTCCTTTTTCTCATATGGGCTATCTTCTTTGTTGGGTACTTCTTCTAAACCAATGGGCCCTACACATATTGGGCTTCAGCCGAAGCCCCCATATGATCAGAATCAACCACACAGCTCCTCTTCTTCCGAGTTATTGACTCAACCCGTTTCTGCAACTTGACTCACTGCGAAACCCAAAGCTCGGAGGAGCCAAACGAAAATGTCGAGAGATGGAAACGGAAACGGTACGCTGCCTAAAACGGTTGCGAGCTCAGAGAAAGACGAAATCAAAGCTCCGTCGAAGAGAGATTCCAAAAAAGCGCGAGAAAATTCGGATGTAGACTCGGAAACCGAGAGAAAGCACAGCAATTCGAGGAGCAAAAAAACGCGAGAAAGTTCCGATTCGGAAGGAGAGAAACCACACAGGAGGAAGAGGAAATCGCGGAGGCGCTACAGCAGCGATGAATATTCCGATTCCGATTCGGGTTCGGGTTCGGAGGACGATGAGTCCGAGCGTTCCGGTTCGGATTCGAAATATTCGGGTTCCGAGTCGGAGAGCGAGGAAGAGAGGAGGGAGAGGAAGAGTAAGGAGAGGAGGAGGAGGAGAGAGAAGGAGAAAGAGAGGAAGAGGAAACGGAGAGAGAGGGAGAAGAAGAGGCGGAAGAAGGAGAAAGAAGAGGAGAGAAGGAAGAAAGAGAAGCGAAAGAAGAAGAAGAAGGAGAGGGAGGAGAGAGGGAAAAAGGGAGCAGTGACAAATTCATGGGGAAAGTATGGTGTTATTAGAGAAACTGATATGTGGTATGTGATTTGAGCATTTTAAATATTTGCCTATTGATTAAAATGTGAGCGATGAATGTTTCTTCTGATTGTGTGTGACAAACTAACAATGTTGTAGAAAGTAAATTTTGAAATTCTTGGTCAATGGATAATGGTTTGTTGCTTTGGTTTTGCATGTGAGTTATATGTAATTGCATGGGGTTAGGATTGAATATATGGTTAGTAGGTTTGTAATTATAATCGATTTTAGAATTTGATTGAAATCTGAAAGATGATAAATTTGAGCATCAAAGTTCAAACCTTGCATAAGGCATTGTTAGGAGGGCCTCCTAGTTGCCTCAGTGCCCGAGGGGTTAATTTCATTACATTGCCTATGGGGATACCCTGGTCAAAGACTAAAAGAAGAGCTTCATTTGTTCATTGTTGAACTTTTACAATTTGTATATGAACCATGTAAGATTGGAGAAGAGTAATAACTAATAACAGGATGCAAAGTTGTTCTCTTGACAAGAAAAATCACAAAGAGAAGGAGTGAAAAGAATGGAAACAACTCCTTGAAAAAATTCCAGCATACTCTTAAAAATCTATCTTTTCATCATATGTGATCATGGAGAGAAAGTTACCTATATGCTTAAAAAAAAGATTAAAACTCAACACTGTCCTATTTTAACAAAACTTCACAACTTTATACTTTCCTCTGGACTGCAATCTTAAACACATGCTGAAAATATAGAATCTTTGGAAGAGGCATTGGTTATTGCGAACTTTTGTCTTTCACTGCAGAGGATTCATATAGACAGTAGGTGATAGTTTACTCTTCCGATTATGATTTCTGGCCTAAGGGTTTTTAAAATTTTGAAATTTGTTTGCTGATGCAATCATGCCACAACATCTGGAATCTCGGAAGATGAATGTGTTGGCAGAAGCAAGGTGGCCATTTCTTTCTATTTATTTTATTTAGTGTAGGGCTTTGGTTTTGGGAAAAGCAGCAGAAATTCCTCAACTGGGATTATTCGTTGAAACAGTTGAAATATAGCAATTTGCAATTTCTGTTGATGGTTTCATTTCAGCCGTTGGCTCTTGATGGACACTTTAGCAAGCTTTTATTTCTAGGAAGGCATATACTTTTCTGTTTAGAAGCTAAAGTAACTGAAAAAACTCTTCAGATTGTTAACTTTTTAACTGGATGTTATGGTCATATTTATAATTTGCTTGTGGAAGCTTTAGTTTATCTTCAGACTCTAGCTCGTGGTATCAATTACCAAAGCTTATTAGAAGAACTTTAAATAGTAAAGTTGGAAATTTCTTGTTGAAGTAAATAAGTGGCCTGCATTTTTAGTGAAGTCTGAATTTAATAACTAGCTAATTTAGCTTTTATATCGTGGAATAAGGATCTTGTCTACCCTTCTGTGAGTGATTTTATGTATATTACAGGACCAAACGACCGGAGTTCACTGCATGGTTGGCAGAAATAAAGCAGGTGATTATTTTGGTCTACTTTCTATTTTATGTAATCTAATAACATGTATGATGTTTCTCCTTCCTTTTTCTTTGTGGTCTTCTGTCCATTTTTGCAAAAAAAAAAGCTGGTGGCTTCTTTACATCATCTGCGGAAATGTTTTCCACGTATTCCTTCACATGAACTATTGATCTTGTTTCCAGTATAGTGGTGACATTAAGAAACTGGATTTTCATAACAATTTATGTTACATTTCTTTCTTGCCTGTTGGACTTGGCCAGTTGGACTACATTTTTTCCTCCTTCAAAAAGAAGTGCAGCAAATCTTTTTTTCCTTCATCTATAGGTGTCCAAATTTGCATGTTTGTCATGGTCATGTGGACTGTATACTATACTGTAATTGTTGCTGTTTTTTAACAGGTGAATATGGAGAATCTGTCTAATTGGGAAGAGAAGCAGATGTTCAAAGAGTAAGCACATAAACTTGCTACTCATGAAAAAAAAACGAAAGTAAAGAAAACAAAAGAAAGATGGAAGGGAGACAAAGAAAAAGAAAATGCACATACACTTGCTGTGTGTTAACTGTTAAGTTTACTCTTACAACTCTTATATTCTTACATCAAACAGTGTATACACTCTTTTTCACACTCCATCTAATACCATTCATTATACATACTTTTTTCTATCACTTTCTCTCACTCAATCACATCCCTTAAAAAAGGTATGAATAGTGCTTACATCCCTAAAAAGGGATGTAAGATGATAATTTTTCTTACTCTTAAGGCCGAACCATAAGAAAAAAAGAACTCAAAAATGCTCACAATAATTTCTTTCATTCTCACTTAATTGACTTATTGATTCACTGATTTTTCACATATTAATCCATACATTTAATTGTAAGTTATTTTGTCTCTAATTTCTGGTATGCAGATTCATGGAGGATCACAACACAGCTACCTTCCCTTCCAAAAAGTAAGTTCCTGCAGAGTTTTAGTTAAGTTTATTTAAATCTGTACAGAACTTTGTGCTCATTTTTGTAAATAAGAAATAATCTTTGGCTACATGCTTGTTATTTGTTATCTGGGAATCTGTGTCCTCTGATTTATCTGTGCCATGCTCATCAATGTAATATCCTTGTTCTGCAATGTTGATATGGAATTAAGATCTTAAATGAATCATTTTTGTATATTTATTGGGGTTGACGAATGGTTCAATGTTTATGTGACAGGTATTACAACCTTGATGCTTACTACAGGCGTCAAATGGAAAAAGAGATGGAAAAGGGTTTTAAGAAGGTCCAGGCAACTGAACGTACTGTTTTCAATGATGAAGAACAGCGCAGGTATATTTTTGTGCATGCTGCTTTTACTTATTTAATTTTGAATTGGTTCTCTTCTGGCAACCGTTTCCCTTTCAACTTACGCTACATGTACTGTTATTTGTTCTATTTGCTTAAGAAGCAGCAATGTTGACTATCTTCTTGTTTCAGTTTTTGATACGTAAGATTTTTCAATTTCTCCTTATCTCTTTTCATCCTTTGTCATCTGTTTTTCTTTTGCACAAATCTACCTATATTAAATTACTCGAAGCTTTCATTAGAATAGTGTAGAATATGACCTCAAACATTATCCATGCGGAGAGTAGTTTATATAATTTTGCATTAAATTCTTAACTTTGTTTTAGTGCTCTTGCAAGTGAAACAGTTGTACATATAACAAGCATTGTCTCTGTTGACCCAAATTGTTTCACCCTTCCATAATCATTTTTCGTTGCACTTGCAGGCAAGAATTGTTGCAAGCACGTGAAAAGCATAAGGAAGAGCAAGTGATGGCTTTGAAGCGCTCTATGCAAAGTGGAATGGTTAGTTTTACCGGATTGCTTTTATGGTGATTTGACTCTTATTCTAGTTATTTTGTTAATGGCAAGGTCCTTTTGTCACATTTCTCTACCCTAATTTACAGGCACAGGCAATGAAAGAGCAAGCTCAACTCAGGGAGGAGATGGCTTACCAGTACAAGCTTGGAAACTTTGAGGTGAGAATTACAAATTAAACTGTATTTGGAGCTCGGATTTTAGTTTTTGAGGCTCTACTCAGCTGCAATTTTATCACTATAGGCTGCTGCTGCTATCCAGAGAAGATTGGACCCTGATGCTGCCATATAATTGGAGATAACATCCCGTGAATCAAAGAATTAGGTGATAGGGTCACGGTGATCATGTTATCTGACAATCTCATTTTATGCGGATTATGGATCTTTTGGCTTTTCGGGATAGCATATGCCATGGATGGGTTTTATTTGTTCCAACAGATGAGTTAAATGTTTACTGTTACTGACTCTTCGATTACTTACAACCATTGCTAATCGAAGAGTGTTGCTTTTTCACATGATGGAGTTTGGCTTTGTATTGACCAAATGAGCATTTCAAAACTGTAGAGTCCAAGCTACATGCCATCAAAAGTGCCCATCATTCATTACTCGGACATCACTCGGACAGATTGAAATCAGCGATTTCATGTAAACAGTGCTGTTAGTAGAAAATTTGTCTGCCTTACCATCTTTTTAAATGATCGTTGATCTGAAATTTTCCTATAATGTTAGTCATGGCTTGGAGCCTTTATGTGGACTTATTAGTTTAAGAATAATGTTATTCACACATATTTACACATATTACTCCACAATTGCATGGTTTTATTTTGTTTTCTATACACTTGCATTCTGATTCTAACATATACCCCTAAATGTGAGATATGAGCTACTAGGATGTGCAAATAACTTTTTTCTTAATTTAATGAGTGTAAACAAAACAAAAACAACTTGTATTTTATCGGTTCCATACCATTTGCACACGTATTTGCATGGGAAATGGAGTTCAATTCAAGCAAACTTGGATATCTGATCAGAAATTATGCCTGAATTGAACAAAACCAGCATCTATAGTAAACAAAACATATCGGAGAGAAATGCAAATATGATATATGATCTGTGGCTTAGAATATAGAAACAGAGGTTTTTTCAAATTTTAAAGGTATGTACAGTGATAATTAATTATCTTCAAGCTTGTGCTCTAAAAAACAATCTGAATGGTCTTCAAATTTTCGAAGATGGCTTCCAGTGAACAATTGTCTTGGATTTTTGAGGATTGGGCAGTGTGTGTAGGAGAACCATAGAAACCAAAGGCAGGTTCTGCCTAATATCTTATTATTAGTCTTATTTTTTGAATTTATTATTAAATTACATTTTTTTATTTAATAAAAAATATTATCTTATATTTATTCTTCAAAATATGCTTTAAAAAACATCTCATCACAACAAAAGCACTAAAACTTCTTTTTGTGGGTCTTTTCCATCCTTTTTTTATATTACACTGTAAGAATTACAACATCACGCAACTTTTAAAAAATGTCATTTAAGATAAAAGGTATATAAAAGAGGAAGGCCAATGGCAGTGAAACAACATTCTCGACTACTAAAGCATTGAGAAATTCTTGGTTACATAGAATTGTACCACATCATCCTTATACACGCTCACAAAAAATTAGAGAGAGAAGATGATTTTTTATGATAAATGGAGTTAGAGGATTTCATTTTTTCTCTTTCTTCAATTTTTTATGAATGTGTATAAGGATAACGTAGTACAATTGTGTGTAACCAAGAATCTCTCCTAAAACATTATCTATGTTCAACCATTTTATTGGGCATTCTGTTTGCTAACGTAAGAGAAAATAATTTTAGACAGTAAGTCGAAATATAACGTAAGCATATAGATAAAGAAAATAATGCATAAAAGCAAACATCACATTAGGTGAGTTTAGAAAAAAAAAAAAACATGAGGAAAGAAATTTAAGGTAGGATTTAACAAACATCACATTTCACCTAATAGAAACTATATAATAAATGAGAGAAATTACCTACATCTAATCTTTTTGCCAAATTGTCTACTCAAGACAATAAGGATCAACTCAACAGGTAGTGTTGAACAGCGTCAAAAAAGTAGTGGATTTGATTCCCGTCAATGAACTTTCATTGATAGATTATCTATATCAGCAGTGCTATTTAGCATGAAGTAGTTTTCGTAAAAGTGTTACAAATCATTGCTAAGATGAGCGAAGAGAGAGAAAAAAATAGTTATACGCAAAAAATGGGGGAATGGGTCTGATCCTCTCTTTTTACTAAGTAACATGAGAATGTCTTGTTTAAGTAATCTCTCACTCATATTTTCATTAAACTTTAATCAATGGTTCAGGTTATAACATATCTTCACCATCATAAAACTCACAGTTTCATTAACTTTATAGAGTTGCAGGCAGTGAATTATATCACTCTTGCACGCAACCACTGCTGACTCTGCTTCAAATTATTGCTATCAAGAGGAAGAGGGTGGTGGTGAGTAGATTTTTCTGGGCACAAACTTCTGTGGGGTTCGTCAAAGTTTGTTCCTTTTTGCACAACAAAATTAATCAAAAGTAACATCAACCATTTGAAACAAAAAACTTTAACCAAGAGTTTGGAAGAGATTGCTGAGATTGATGAGATTCTTTGCCTGAGTTTTAAGTAATTAGGAATATATTATTTGTGGAGCGGTGAAGGAGATAGGGGTATATAGGAATGCTGAATGCATGATGGAAAACACATGTATGCCACAACACCCTCCAACACAAAATAGATTTCAATGGATTTTGAGGGAGTAATTGGCAGACTTGTGGGGAACGAGACACCAGGCAGCCGCAACACCCAAAGACAAGAAAATAGAGTTGGTGAAAAAGATGAAAAATAAAGTTATGAAACAGTGAGTTCTATGATAGTGATGATGTGTTATAACCTTAACCATTGATTAAAGCTTAATGAAAATGAATGAGTGAGATTACTTGAACAAGACATTCTCATGTTACTTAGTAAAAGGAGAGGATCATAATCGAATAGAATATAATGAAATGAGATAGGATGATATAAATAAAATGTAATGAGATAGGATGAAACATAGTTGTCATACCATTATTTAGATATTATAAAGTTATGTTTTGGAAATTTAAAGAGAATGGAAGTGAATGTCTAATAATGGAATGGAATGAAAAAGTAATAAATCAAATGAAAATATACATGTCACTCCCTTGTTTTGTTTTTAATGAAGAAAAGGAAGGGACTTCGAACAAAAAAATTAATAAATTTAGGAGAACAAAAATGTAAAGCTTTGAGTGGTAAGAAAGGGAACAAAAATGTAATTTGAGGTTCCTTCAAGACAAGCTCGGTAAAGATTTGAGGTTCCTTCAAGACAAACTCGGTAAAGATCCGAGGTTATGGCTACAGGACAAGCTCGATAAAGATCCGAAGTCATGGCTACGTCGTGATTCCTTTGAAGACAAGCTAGGTAAAGTTCTGAGGTCATGGCTACGCCATGATTCCTTTGAAGACAAGCTCAGTAAAGTTCCGAGGTCATGACAACATCTTGATTCCTTTGAAGACAAGCTCGGTAAAGTTCTGAGGTCATGACTACGCCGTGATTCCTTTGAAGACAAGCTCAATAAAGTTCTGAGGTCATGGATACACCATGATTCCTTTAAAGACAAGCTCGGTAAAAGTTCCGAGGTCATGGCTACCTCGTGATTCCTTTGAAGACAAGTTCGGTAAAGTTCCAAGGTCATGGCAACGTTGTGACTCCTTTGAAGACAAGCTTGAGGTCATGGCTACGCTGTGATTCCTTTGAAGACAAGCTCGGTAAAGTTCCAAGGTCATGGTTACGCCATGATTCCTTTGAAGACAAGCTCGATAAAGTTCCGAGATCAAAATCTGACAGCTCGGGAGAAATCTAAAAGCAAAGTTACGTCGAGATGTCATTTGAAGACAAGCTCGATGCTCGAATATGATCAAGTTTAAAAAATTTATGGCGCCAACTCTAGATCAATTAGGTCATGAAAGTTAGAAAGCATCATGGAATTTATCAAAACTTAGGACACTCATAGATCGAAAAAACTCCCGGATCGAAAAATTCATAGTCACGGTCTCGAAAATAAATGCACAAAAGACCTTCCTCACAGATTCAAGATCGAATCGACAAATCGGGAGAAATCTAAAAGCAAAGTTACGTCGAGATGCCATGGAAGACTAGCCCAGTCTGATGCAACTCAGAATATGATCAAGAAGAATTAAAAAATTTATGGCACCAACTCTAGATCGAATTAGGTCGAGAAAGTTAGAAAACATCATGGAATTTATCAAAACTTAGGACCACTCATAGATCGAAAAAACTCCAGATCAGGTCGGGAAAATTCATAGTCATAGTCGGGAAAATAAATGCACAAAAGACCTCACCACTTACCTCACAAGCTTGGATAAGATTAAACGTTAATAATACAAGCTTGGGCTATCATCACTAATTGCCTAAGCTAGGGGGCTGTGGACCATCCTGACCCAATTGGCATCTGGCCATAAGCTAGGCTCATTTTTGCAAGGTCCAACTGGCGTATACTCAAATGAGTAACAGCTAGACAAACACGTACTTAATACGACCTACCAATATACATAACGTCTCATGCCATAATAACCAGACATAACAGTCTTGCACCATAATGACTAGACATAACGTCTCATGTCATAATGACCAGACATAACGTTCAGAATCCTAAATAACCTGAACGGAGAGTATCCAGAGAGTTAATCCTCTGGATCTCTATATAAACTGGCCTGGAAACCTAGGCCAGACATATTCACTTTTCTCTACCTATGCCTTTATGACTGTCTTGACTCCAAGACTGATCGGTCGGAGTGCCTATGCTGGCATTCGACCTTATCTCCAACCAACAAATTGTTGGACGACTGACCTAAGTCTTTCTGGCGACCAACCCCTCGGGTATAGGACAAAACATCTAGGCCAGACATGTTCACTTTTCTCTACTTATGCTTTCATGACTGTCTTGACTCTAAGACTGATTGGTCGAAGTACCTATGCTAGCATTCGACCTCTTCTCCAACCAACAAACTGTTAGACGACTGACCTGAGTCTCTCTAACGACCAACCACAAAAGCAAGCCTGTTTGCATGAGTAACACAAAGTTGACATCAGGGGAGGGTAATGGTGTGCGTTGCTTTCTGGTTGAAGTGCTATGAAGGGCTGAGATAGTGGTGGTGGTGGACGACCAAGTGACGTGTGCAGAGGCTATGCGGTGCCGTAAAATGGCCTGGGTGGAAGATCTAGTTAGCGGTGGTGCTGCAAATTGCAGGGTGGAGGATAGCGGAAGATGACAGAGCGGTTGAAACTCAGGCGACCGGGTTTAGTTCAACCATGGGTGCATCGCGGTAGGGGAGTCGATGGCAGATCTAGGCGATGCAACGAAGCTTGTGGGTTGCGGATCTAGAGAAGGAAGATAACAATAGGAAGGATGGTGGCCAGAGTTGCTGGTGGCTGGCTCTGAGTCACGACGGTGTGGACGACTGCTCTGTGCAGTGGTCGCAGTTGGTCAATAATGGTGGAGGCAGGGGAATGAAGTTTCCTGTGGCTGGGGTCTGGATCTGTTTTGGAATGGGACTTTGGATTTGTAAGGGAAGCTATTTTGGGTTTGATTTTATGCGTCTTTAGGTTTGGTTGAGTTTGATTTGTTGTAGATTGATTCAATAGGTTGGAGGGTGTGAGTATTTTGATTTGATGCCAAGTATTGTTGTTGTATTATTGAGGGAGGATTTTTTATGAGATTTTTTGAAAATTGATGTCTTAGGTCAGTTTTAAAGGTTTTTGGAGTCTCAAGGTGGTTTGTATTGGTGGCTTGTAAACATTTTGAGCTATGTGAATGTTCTTTTTTCTCTGTTGTCGCTTCTTTGTTTTTTCAATTTTTCTCACTCTCCCTCACATTCACCGTAGAAGCCACCCCCCTCTCAGCCTTACTCTACTTTTATAAATCAAAAGAAAAGTTGTCTCTAGGCTAGGTTGATTAGGGGCTAGACTATATGGTCTCTTTTTCACTCTACTTTTAGCTTCCAAGTTTGCTTCATTTCTCCTTTCTTCCAGCAGCTTTTCTTTTTTTTTGTGTTTCATCCTCTTAGGTCACCTCTTTTTTTTTTCATAGTTGACTTTGCATAACTTGTAAATATAGGTGGTGCAGCAAGATGTAGGAGTTGCAACTACTCCTTTTTCTCATTGGTGTTTTGTTTCAAAATTCATTCTTTTTCCTCTCTTTTGTCATGACCAAAATAGCATGCATTTGGCTTTTGTTCTTGGCCTTGTCTCCTTGGCTTGTGTGCTACAACGTTCTAGACTTCTTTTTTTTTTTTTCTTTTTAAAAAAATTGGTTTCCCATTGGGCTAAAGAGCTCAACAACCTTTAAATGAAATGGACCGAAATGAATGGATGAGATAAAAATAAAATAAAGCCCAAATAAAATCATCACAAGCATTAAAAAAAAGTTGGACAAATATGGGTATCAATAATAGTATTCTCTTACTATTCAATAGGTTTAGATTTTTTTATATTAAATTAATGGTATTAGAACAAAAGTTAATAATAAAATTATTTTAATTTTTTTTATAAATATGAGAATTAATTTGATAAAAATTATAAAAATTAAATAAAAAATGTGCATTAGGACAAAAACATTTATTTAACCTTACATTTATTTAGTTGCTCATTCAATCTCTTCATAATTTAATAGTTTATAATTTACCTTTTCATTTCATTTTTTTTCTCTCTCTTAATTCTTATATTATTATTATTATTATTATTATTATTATTATTATTATTATTATTATTATTATTATTATTATTATTTAACTTTTGACATCTTTAATTTATCATTTGCTACCTGCAAAAGAAATTGTGGAGGAAACTGAGGCAAGTAGTGAAGTACTGAGTGATAACTTCAAGTGTCCATGCATCTTCTTCAGCAACTGCGACAATGCCTGTAAGAATCAAGAGCACTTAATCAGCGGCAAGTGCAAGAACCATTTTCGCTGTTGGTAAACCAAAAACTATTAATGCATGGATTTTTTCCAACTAAATATTTTTTCTGTTCTTTTTATATTTTGTTAAAGATTGTTATACAAGAATTAAGAAAGTTATTAAATAATTTTAATTATAAGTAAAAATAATTATATTTGACTGAATTACACTTTTAAAATATTTAAAATATTGGGATAAGAATACAAGTTCAAAGACAACATAATTTTTTAAAAAATAATTGTGGATTAGTTAATTTTTATTTAAAAAAAAATTTTTGAAAAGAGATTTAATTTTAAACAATATACACTTTTGTATAGAGTTCAAGATAACAAACATATACGATAAACTTTTACAATTCATATGACACTTGAGAATGATAAATTATATAATCAACGTTGTAGATTGTTGTGTGGATCAAATTTTATTTTTGTTTTTAACAATTTTATTTAACAATTATAAAATTAACATTTTTTAACCACAGAAAAAAAAAATGCTATATGATAATCAAGCAGCAACATAAAATCATACCATTGAACAAAGTAAATATAATTAAACTAGACGCAAGCTAACTTTAAATAAACAAAATAAGAACACTTAAAATAACCAAATAAGAACAATTAGAATATTTTCCATCACTTTGAATTTTTTCATTCTCTTCTTTTTTTTTTCTTTATCAATATCCATTTTATACCTAATAAGTTACCTATTTTTTTTTCTGCATTAAAAAAATTAAAGAAAATCAGATTAACCTTTAATGAAAAAAACAACCCAATTCCAAAATAAAAAAAAATGCTAACAAGAGTACAAGACTCTCTCTTCTCAGCTCAAGATAACAAACAAATAAGCACTAACGAAAGCATGCCCAAATTAACTTCATAATGGCCCACATAACTTAAACCCAAGTAAAACAAAAGCAGCCCATAACCTAAAATTGACCAACAAAAATAAGTAAAACAGAAAAAGAATGTAACTGAGGAATTTGGTTTTCGCAAAAACACAGGAACGCTCACAGAGGTTCTAAATGCAGCCATGGTGCACGGTGGATGGGGGATCTGCCGGCAGCGATTGAGGCGGAGGATCTGGTACGATCACGGTCTGGGTGGTGGCATTCCCTGGTGACGTCCGGCCTGCATGATGGTGCGCGGTGGTGCTGGGTCCGATCTGGATGACGGCGCCGCTCGGGTTCAACGGGGTGAAGATGGTGATGGTGCGACGGGGTCGTGGGATACGAGTTACGACGGCAAGCGGCGGCAGTCCTGGGTGGCAGTGATGGGTCTAAGGTAGAAAAGGTAGAGTTTAAAGGAGATGGGTGATTTTTTTTTTGTATAAGGGATTGGTTTTTGTTTATGGGTTTTGAGTTGGTTCTCTGTTTTGGGTTATAGAGGAATGGTGGTTGATGGGGCTGTTCTGGTATTCTATTATTGGGTTGGTGTTGGTGATGTGTTTGTTGTGTGATTTGAAGCCAAGAGGTTTGGGTGTATGATTGAAGCTGCTGTGTGATTGTTAGGGGAGAATTTTCTGTGGGTTAATGATTAATTTCAAGTGAGAGAGGGAATGGGGTCATGTGTTGTTTGCTCCTTGCTGTTAAATGATAAATGAGGATGATTAAGAGTGTGTGTGATGATAAATGAGAATGTGGATGCTGTGTGTGAGAGGTGAATGTGGTGTAATGAAGCCAAAATATGCTGTCGTGTAATGGTGTTGGTGTGTGCAGTGGCATGGGGAGCATAGCAGCCTTGTTCCCTGTGTGTGTTTGTACGTGAATCCATTAGTAGTGCAGTGGAGTGAATTTTGTATTGGGTGTAATATGTGTGAAAAATCACTTGAGTGGGAGATCGAGTGAAATGTGAGATGGAGCCAAAATGTGGTTTGGTGTGTGTACAGTGGTGTGGGGAGCATCCAGCGGTTGCTCCTACTGTGCAAATCGTGTTGGTGAGCTTCAGATAATGCAGGAGAAGAAAATGAAATAAAGAGAAACAATCAAAAGGAAGTTTTTGGTTTTTACTCAAAAATAGAAAGAAAGCGAGGGCAGTGCGTGCAACGGTTCCATTTTTTTTAGTTTTCATTTTTATTTTATTTTATTTTACTTTTTTTTGTCTTCTGTTCTTTTTTTTTTCTTATAATTGGATTAGAGTTTGCTACAGGTTTGAGCTTAAGGAAAATTTGGATTAAAACAAAATATTAGGTCAAATTGCTAGACTTTTTTATTGTGATTTTTAATTTTATTTTTTTCTTGTATTTTTCTCTTTTCTCTCTTTTTTTTAATTTTTTATTAAAAGAAAATTTTTAAAACATGACTCATAAAATTAGGTGTTCACAATGGATAAACTAACAATCCGACAAGCCTAAGGTTTGAAGTGACAAACACTAAGCTCAAAACCAATATCCACTCACGTGTATTGTTGGCATACACATGGAGTCCGTCTAAACTCTGCTAGCTAAGGTTTAATCTAATTATAAGTGCACCAAAGCTAATATTTACTATTGTTAAATACAGTTAAGGGTGAAAATAGGTCAAACTATCCGTCAGTGGCCTATAACCTGGTCTGCCTAAGACTTGACATGTTTATTAAACAAATTAGGTCAAGACTTTTTTAAAAGTTTGTTTAACTAAAAAGATCAAGTCTCAGACCATCTAATCAGCCTTTTAAGTCGATATATGTACCTAACTTGTTTAATTATATAAATATAATATATTAATATATTTTTAATTAAATTTTAATAAAAGTCAATAACTAAAACTTAAATTAATAAGTTAGAATAGAAATAACATATTTATTAATATATTTAATGTAATATATTTATTAAAATAAAAATAATAAGTTAACACTCACTCCTTACTTTTATAGATACTCAGTACTTTCTTACTCTGATCTTTAGTTGATGTAGGACTTAGAAATATATGTCTCTAATAATTTTACAACTTAGTATATTTTCAAGTCTCACATCGACCAAAGATTAGAGTAAAAAAGTGGTGAGTATTTATAAAATTAGAATGTAAGTATTAAATTATAACAAAGACCTATTAACTTTAAATAGGTTCATTAGCTTATTTCAAAGTTTAGGTCTGTTAGCCTATATAAATGCATGTTGACCTATTTAAAAGTAGGTCTATTAGCCTATATATAAAAAAGCATATTGACCTATTCAAATGTAAGCCTGTTAACCTATTTAAAAATTTTATTATAAAATAGGTATTTAAATAGGCTTTCAAGTTAGACCAGACTTTTAAAAATGTCATGTCAGACCTTAAAAATTGGTCTATTACAGGCTAACAGGCAGGCTCAAGCCTTATAATTGAGATACAGATTAGGCTTGTTTAAGACAAAGTCTGACTTAATCTAACTTGTTTCCACCTCTAAATACAATGTTCCAAAAACATCTTTTTCCAAAAATATAATTTATAAAAAAATATGTAATAATAAGCCTTTCATAAATTCTCAATGGAACAAAATAAAGATAAAATTTCTAAAAATAAATTATTTTATATAAAACAATTTCCAACATTAGAAAATTCACTTAAATAAATTTTAATTTCTTTTTCATAAGTATAACCATTATCTATGTCAATTATCATTATTGGCTCAAGCTAACACCCATAAATCATTATACATAAAATTTACCATCTTTGGCTCAAAACTAATATTAAAACATTTCAATATAACAAAAACTATCATCTAAGAATAATGTCCAAAATCAATATACTTTTCTTTGATATACAAAAATATGAGCTTAGACGGGTGAGATATATATATACCAAGGATGTTTATACAAATTTATATTATAAAACAAAATACATTAATTGCCTCCAAGGCATTAAACATACATCCTTAAAATAGACTTCAAGTTTTGTTGCAGCCGTAGTGTTACGAGATCCGATCCTGAAATTATCATGGAATATAATATAAAAATGGGGTGAGAATTCTAATTTTCAATAGTTCTACTATGAAAACGTATCATCATAATAATTTCAATTGTTTCGGAGAGAAAAAAACATTTCTTTAAAAAAATGAGATTGAGTACGTACACACACACACACACACACACATCCTTAAAATAGACTTTAACTTTTGCTGCAACCGTAGTGCTACGAGATTCGATCCTGAAATTATCTTGGAATATAATATAAAAATGGGGTGAGAATACTAATTCTCAATAGTTCTATTATAAAAATGTGTCATCATAATAATTTCAATTGTTTCCGAAAAAAAAACATTTCTTTAAAAAAATGAGATTGAGCGCATGTAATTAGAAAGGTGGCAAAAAGTCAAAATGGATCCCTTCTATTCTCGAAACAGAATTCCATTTAATAGTAATTTTAAAAAATATTCCTTCTTAAATATTACAAATTTCAATCACAAATAATTTTAAGAAATATCTCCAAATACAAATACTGTAGTATCAAATTCATTCAATGATTCATATACTAATTTAAGTCATATTATGACATAAGGATTCAATTCCATCATTCATATACATATTCAAGTCATAATATAACATACAAATTCAATTTCATATCATAGTCCAAATTCTCATTCTAGCTCAACTTAAATAATCAAGGAGCAATACCAATAAATTTCATCTATCATAATCCACAAATTCGCAACTATTGCACCATCCTTAACAAGTGTACAATTTGGTTCCATTCAACACATTCTACAAGTTTACACAAGTGAACCATACCATTTACAACCAAATATCAATTGAATATCAAATCAAATATAATCAAGCTCTCTTGACTACACAACAAAATTAAAGGCTCAATCACAATTCAAGCACTTAACCATTAGATGCTACATGGAGGTTTTTCCTATCTCCAAGGGTTCAGCCTACTTGGCCAATTATTCAATATTGAAATCTCAAATACTAATAGGTGTATGCACATCAAGTAATATAATATAAAATAAATCAAACATCATTCCTTTCTAAAACACTTAGCCGTGTCCACCTTATGACACAAGTTTAATAAATTTTTTTATTCTTACATACTAATTCCTCTCTTAAAGTTCTCAAAATCAAAGAGATTTCAAGTCATAAGCTAAACAAATTCTCCAATTTTATGATACCATGGCCGTGACCTCTATAGGTACAAAAGCCAACATATTTATTTCAAAAATTCAATAAGTCTCACTTTCCTAATCATAATTAATATTACAAAATCATTTTAAGAATCCATAAAAAGAAAGTGTAAATCCAAGCAAAATAACACCTTCTACCCTAGGGTACGTAGCCGTGGTCTTCATAACCATAAAACACCATCAATCTCACAAATTTCTTATTCAAGAATTCATCAAAAGAAAGAGCTAGTTGTTAATAAAGAACTAAAGCACAAAAATAACAAAGTCTTTCCCTTTTTAATTTGGGTCCAGCCGTGACCATCAAGGTCATTTAAACCAGAATTTTTAAGTTTGAAACAATAGGAAATAAAGAGTGGAATAAAAGCAAGGAACCCCTACCTCAACTCCTTGCATTGATTCCTTGATTTTCCCCTCACTTCCTTTCTCTCTCTTTTTTTTTTCTCCTTCTCCCTCACGGTGCTACTGCTGTCTTGTTCTGTTTTTGCCTCTGTTTTTGAGGTGAAAACCGTGTGACAAAAGGAAGAGGAACAAGGGAGAACAAGGGTTAATAGGAATGGAAATGGAAGAATGAAAATGGAAGATGAAGAGTGGAGAAAGAAAGCAACCGTGCTCTGTTTTCTTTCCCACTGGTTTCACGTGAAATAGAGGGAGAGAATGAGACGGAAAGTGAGTAAGACAAGAGTGAGGAGACTGAAGAAAAATCTGGAGACAAAGGATGGTGGTAGTAGGCAAGGAAAAATAAATAAAATATTCTATAGTGAAACTTTTGTATTTTTAAGAATATTTTAATTTTTTAATATTTAATTTTAAGTGTTCATAAGTATTATAAAAAATTTTAAGATTATCTTAGTCTTTAAATTTATTTTTTATAAATTTTCATATATTGTTATTCGTCAAATAAGTTTATATACTTTTTTTCAAATGAAATTAAATTTATAAAATAAATAAATATACTTGTCTTAAATTATTTTCTATACAAAAATATTCTTCATATTCTATTATCATTTTCATGTAAATTTTATAATTTTTTTAGTTGTTTAACTATTTTAGCTTTTTTTAGTAATATTTTTAAAAATATCAAACTTGTTGTATTTCTTCTTTAAAATTTTTCACAACTCTTATTAATAATCTTTAGCTAAGAAATAAATTTTTTATATTTGTTTCTATTATATTAATTGATTTAGTAAATATTTTAATTATTTTCTTATACTTAGTGTTATAAAATTATATTCAAACCAATTCAAAAAAATTATCTAAATTTAACAAATAATTCTTATTAATATTACTCAGAGCTATTAGGTTACGGAGATGTTACATGATGGGTAGGTCTTCCTTACAAAGCTAAACAGCAAATCATTGTGAAAGCGTAATACTGCGAACACTCACATATGCATACTTGTGAAAGAGCTTATTAAGGGGAGATAGACACATTATCATTATGCGTGCTGACTATTTATAGGATGAGGATCACCTGTTTTTATTTTTTGTCTTTATTTTTATCTTTTTATTTAAATTTTGACAAATATTCTAAACTTAATTATATATCTCCTTTTTATTTAATTTATTTTACACTTATCAAAATTTAAATAAAAAAATAAAAAAAAAACAAAAAATAAAAACAGGTGATCTCCATCCACTGCTTATAATATCTTGATCCTAAAATTTCCATTCTGACTGTTTTATTTGCTATGATGCATTGAGTACATATTACATACTGCTTAATCCTCTAACCAAGAACATCTTTTTGAAATTGATGAATTCTTGGATTAGTATCGTCGTACGTCGTAACTGTGATAAGAGTTAGTTTTTTGTTTTTTTGTGGGGGGGGGGGTGTAATGATAAGATTCAACTCTACTATCAACTCCCTGGCTATTATTTTTGCACTCTTACCTTATATTCTTATATTCGTTTTCTTTATTTAGTGAACTGATTGATTAAAAATGAGAGACATCACCACTGCAGGTCTGTAGTGATGAATTTGAGAAATTTTTACATACCCTTGAAGTAAAAGACTTTTCTTGCTCTTTATTATTTAATATATGTTGCATTAATTTTATGAATTATTATTATTTTTTATTTTAATAATATTTTAATATATTAATTAATATGATACATATTAAATAGTATATAACAATAAAAATCTCTTCTTTAAAAAACACTAAAGAATCTCTCAATAAATTTTCAATAATGCAATGATGCTGCCGACCTCACCACTTAGTCGTGTTTTCAATAATGCAATGAAGCTACCGATCGACCTCACCACCTAGTCGATAGGTCTAGACTCTAGACTGATAAGTTTGATTCTTATAGTACTGAGGGTGGTATAATGATAAGATTCAACTCTAGTATCAATTACCTGGCTATTATTTGCACTCTTACCTTATGTTCTTATATTCACCACCTAGTCGATAGGTCTAGACTCTAGACTGATAAGTTTGATTCTTATAGTACTGAGGGTGGTATAATGATAAGATTCAACTCTAGTATCAACTCACTGGCTATTATTTGCCCTCTTACCTTATATTCTTATATTCGTTTTCTTTATTTATGCTTTGTTGGTTTCAAGAGAAAATGAATGAAAAAAAATAGGAGGAGAGAAATAAGGTAGTGCAAAGAAAAAAGAGAAGAGAGAAAATTTTGCCGTGGGACTCACATAAATTGTTTTCTCACCTCTGGTGCGTAAAAAATGGGAGAGATTGTGTGATAGCTAACTCAAATTACCCTTATACCTCCATATTCATATCAGAAATGCATTCAGCCTTCTCCATTCGTGTGAGCTCAGAGAACTCCTGAGAGACCCCCTCCCTCTTCTCTCCTCCCATCCAACCGTGGGACGTCATCCACCGTCTCTCGTCTGACACTGTTGCCACCGCCGCTGTCTCTCCTCGCATCCAGTCGTGCAGCGTCCTTGCTCCTTCGTCGTTGATCTACTCAGATCCAGCCGTGCCCGCGTCTCTCCTCCGCGTCTCTCAACCACTGATTTGCACTTTTTGGTAAGAAATTTCTCTTTCTTCTTCACCCACTTGATTTTTTTTTTCTGAAAATGGGTCACTTTAATAGCCAAATGCATGAGTCCAGATTCATAATTAAATATAAAATGAGAACAGCTAACTTGTAAAATTAGCCTATTCTTTTCTATTGTTAGTTCCCTTCTTAGCTTGGGATGATTGGTAATGGAGAGAGAGGGATCTGACTTGCTGTTCCTGAGAGACACTTAACTTCAAGAGTTCTATATGGATCTTTCTAATTGTGCTGTAGTATCAAGAATTTAAGTTTAGACAATTCGTGAAATCCTTATTTGGTTCTCACATACAGGATCAGAAGAATGATCCAAAATTGTATAACCTGCTATCATCCTGAATGCTACAAAATTTCTAAACTAAATTTATCAATTTAATATGTGAATCATGATGGAGTAAACAAATGAATGACAAGATGTTAGCTAGTTTACTGATTTGCCTGTGTTCAGTCTGTTTCCCAGTGCTATTAGTAGTATATTTTTCCATGTCTCAACATCCGTACAAAGATATGACAAGATACAATTCTTCTATGTTAGGTCCACTTTGCAAACTATAAACATTTTTAAAATTAATTGGATCTTTATTGCTATAATTATAAATATGTAAGTTTTACTGCAGTTAGGAAATTCAGTTGGTTATACTTGTCTATAAGCCTTTTGCCTACAATGCTGTTTCATAGTCTGAATAAGCAAAGCTCATAGTGAGTAGAAAAAGGGTATCAAAGTATTGGAACCCAACACAACATTAACACATTAATACCTACGAGGAGTTGTTTTTTTTCCCTGGTTTTCTGAGGTTCAAATTTTATAATGCCATTGTTTCTTTTTTTTTTCCTGTATTGTTGATGTTGTAATAGGGGCCGCATTTGTCTGAGTTGAATCTTGACAACTGTTCTGACATTGATAATAGACTTATGTTGGGATGCTTATCCTATGTATATTAAACTTGCTAAATTACTTACAATTGTTTCTTTCTATACTTCAGCTTTTGCCCTGTTGAAGGTCATGGCTTCTTTGTAGCCTTTTAGGTTCACTTGCTGCAAAGACAATCTGGAAGAAGTTTATCTCAGTGAGACATTACAATTAATGTATTATTGACAAAAGAGCTATTGAGATTTAAAATGCTATTATAATTGGTAGTGTCTTATTGACACCACTATTGAGATTTAAAACCAAGTTTATCTCGATGGCTCATGTATTACAATTTAAAATGCTATTATAATTGGTAGTGTCTTATTGACACCACCATTGTGATTTTTTTTAAAAAAAATTTGTTGAATTATAGTGAATAACAAAAGCCAATTAATGTATTAATATGGGGAAACGCTGATATATACTTCAAGTATATTGGATGGGTTGTAGTGAGGGCAGATGAATTGGGGTGTTGGGTCCATGGCATGTTCTTTCCCAGGCTGTGTCTGTTGCTTCTGAGGGGGAAATTTCTGTTCACCGGAAGCCATATTCTCACAATAGAGATGGGGAAGTTCTGAATTTCTGAAAAAGTGGTTTAGAAAGTGAATCTTCAAGTGGCAATGGTGTTTTAGAATGAAAGCAAGATATAAATGGAGATGCTTGTTAAGAATTTTGATGAACAAAGTGTGTCCGGGAAAACATATAGTAGTGGGGAACTTTGTTGATGGCTGCACTGTGATGGTGATGTTGGCATCCATTTTATGTACACTACCAATCCCAACTCATCTTTTTTAAGATAGAAAAAATAATTTTATAATTAAAAATTCTATTTCAAATTAATTGGGGTCTCAGTTTTATTTATTTATTAATGTGTCATAAAATTAATTTATTTTATCAAATTTATAAATTATGGAATAGAGATGTAAACCAAAGAGCAAAAAATAAATTCATTTATTACATTATATAAAGGATATATTAGTCATTTTATATGATTTTATTTTCTTTCTTCTCACTTTTCTTCTCAACCAAACAAGAGAAAGAAAAGTTTTTTATTTTCTTTCTCTCCTTTTTCTCTTCATCCAAACAACAATAGAGAAAATATACTTTTCTCTTTATTTTCTCTTCTCTCCATTTTCTTTCCTTTCATTTTCTCTCTTCCCATTTTCTCTCCACATCCAAACAAAAGGTTAGTGAACTGATTGATTAAAAATGAGTGACATCACCACTGTAGGTCTGTAGTGATGAATTTGAGAAATTTTTACATACTCTTGAAATAAAGATTTGTTTTTGCTCTTTATTATTTAATATGTGCTATATTAATTTTATGAAGTTATTATTATTTTTTATTTTAATAATATTTTAATATATTAGTGTTTATCAAATTTTTAATAATAACTAATTAGACTAAAGTAAACCTTTTATCTTTAGATAAAGTTTGATTCTCGATCTTAATTCGAGAAAGAGAATTACTTTCTCTTAAGATTCTAGTCCAAGTTAATATCTTAAAAGAATGCAAATGATGATTTCGATTTTTAGAAGATTATGCAAATCCAAAATCGAATGTCTATGCGTAATTTTAACTTCTAAATATAAATGACAAATTAAAGAACAATCAAAATAAATGACAAGTAATGTAAAATGCTGAAAATAAATAGTATAAAGTAAAACAGTTTAAAATAAATGCAGTGGAGTAAATGTGCAAGTATGTAAAGTGCAATAGAATAAATTTACAGTAAAGTAAAGAAAGCAATTAAAAGAAATCAAATAATCTCGAAAGAACACTTGATCAAGAGTAAAAAAGAGTTTTGCAATAAAGTACAATGATTGAATTTAAATGAACTGAAGATAAACTTGCATTGAATTGATAAATTGTACAGAAATGAAAGTGGATAAAAACATACTAGACTAAACTTGCATACTGTTTGCTCGAAATGTCAATGGACGTGAGAGCGTGAGTTTACAAGTGTTTGTAAGTAATGAATTTCTAACTCCTAAATGTTTCCATACTCTTAGTATTTATAAACTTCCTAAGTAACTACTCCTTTTACAAGATCTTGACATGTGTCTAAAACTAAGATAACTACTAAATGATTAGTAATCTCTGTTTAATAACCACCAATTATCTTTGTCAGCGATCCTTGTACTACAAGCAACTACTTAATCTCAACCATTCAACCTTTTGTTGCATTGATCTAACATATGCAACTGCTGTTAACTTCTAATTTAAATTAAAAAAAAATCTTTTTGAATTCAAACTTGAGTCTTCAACCATTTTCTAATTTTCCATCTAGTCGAGATCTTCCATTTTTCAGGAATTTTGCTAAGTGTAGCTACCTCCTAAATCTCAAAGTTCGAAATCTACTCAAAGTCACCATTTATAATATGAAGTATCTTTTCTAATATCAAATCGAAACTATTACTTGATAGTTTCAAGACTTTCAACTCCAAATCGAAGTTGTTTCAATACCAAATCAGTTAATGTTTCGACACAGAATCGAAATCTCCATTTTGGTAAATTTTAAATCAAAAACATTATTTTGACACTTATTACAACTTTGAACTGTAAGTTCCCTGAAGTAAGTATTTGACTATGCATAAAAAATGCCTGAATTGAAAAGTGTTATTTTACACCAATAGATGTCCCCCAATATTTATTCTTGAAGTATGAGAGATAAATATTTTAGCTCTTCGAATATTGCTTTCGATTGTTACTGGACAAGAATTTTATTAGGAATTTTCTTATTTTACCTTAATTCAACATAAAACAAAGCAACTGAAAAGTCAAGCGGCAAAATTTGTAACTTTGAGATTTTAAATCTCTGCACACGTAAACAGTTACTACGTGGCTATTCCCCATTAACTAACCACCTCTACTTTCTAGGGAGTTACAAAGCCAATGATGGCGTTTAATGGATAAAAACGGCCTCAGCCGTACTCCATCATGTCACCATTAAATGGATTTACTGCTGATATTTTCTCTTTCTTCTAATTTTGAAAAAACTTCTGTATATATCGTGAAAAAACTCCCTTCCACTTCTCTTCCTTCATAATTCCTGAGTTCTTTCTTCTTCAAGCACACTCTTCTGCCATTGCTGAACCCTAAATCCTCCTATCAGATTTTGTCTGTCCTTATTTCTCTCTCAAGATTCAAAGTTTTCAATCACCAATGGCTTCTTCTTCTAACAAGGCTGCTTCCTCCACCCAAGCTTCATAATCAAGCTCTGAATCACAAGAAATAATAGTTTTACCCGATGCTACCACTGTGACTGCTCTAGTGGTAAAAGATGGGGGTTTTTACGCTCCTGATCCTTCTACAGACCATTCTGAACTCTGGAAGTCCCAGGTAATGATTCCCTTTTCCATTGGTAATGATAGGTTTGCATTTCTAGGTCCAACTCTTCTTGAACAGGAATATACAAAAATTCAATCCTTTTTTCCTTGTATCAAAGGAGAAACAATAGCTGCCTTCTAGCCTTATCTTAAAACTGATTTCTTTAATCATTTCTCAAAAGTGTTTCGAAGCTCACCACCGATTAGTAATCATACTAGACCCCTTTATCTGCGTTGCCTAAATCGCATCGAAAAAGCCAAAAAATCTGTTTAGAAATCAGTTGGTATTTTTGATTTTATCTAACTGAGCAGGAAACGTGTTGAATACAATGCCCTTATGCTCACAAGTTCCTTCTTTTTCTGGAACAGATCTACAAATTCTTTTCATGTCCCTTATGGGATTTTAACTCCTACTCTTTTTGATGTGACAACCATTACTAGCCTTAAGCTTGTTACAAGAATGGTCAAAAGCACCCTGAGTCCTAGAACTTCCATCGAGCCTAACTTCTCGAAATTCACATATACAACCTTCATTCAGAATAACTATCTCGACACTATAGAAATTTCTGATGAAGAACATGTAACATTCCTCATATTCTAGCTTAGTGCTTTTGTTTTTTGTACCAAATCACTTCAAATCCCAAAATCTCTTCTTCCATTAGCCATCCTTCTCCACGAAGGTGCTCCCATTTGTTTGAGCAAATTGATCCTTGCTCAATTATATTCTTCAATGACAAAAGTTATAAATCTTCTTCGATCCATTGATAAACCCCTTACAAACCTTGGGGGTCCTTTTTGGTTATTACAACTTTGGCTAAATGCCATCTTCAAACCATACCTTCAAAGTTCCAGTTTAGTCACTAATTATACAAAAATTGAAGGTCCTCGATTATCTCAACTTCACTACGCCTCGCAGCCAAGCAATGAAATCAAAGACTTTAAATTTTTCTTCTCATTATTCATGAAAATGCACCACCAATCTCAATCTAACAATTTCTATTTCTCCCCTTTTACTTTCTGCAACTATGGCCCAAAATGGTTTCGAGAACTATTTTTCTATGAAACTCCTGGGGCACAATCTAAAAGCTTAGAAATTTGGGCTCATACCTTAACTACCCAAATCTTATCTCCTGGTCTCCCAAAATCGAATGACTTCAGCCTCCAGCTCTATCTTCCTTCTTGTACCTCAAGGCAACTCGGGTTTTCCCAATGTATTCCTGCTCCAATCTCCCTAAAAGATGAACATCAAATATGTGAGTCTGAAGCTAGGGATCTAGCACAATACAAACACTTTCTGAAGCAAAATATTGCAAAGAGAAAAGGCTTTAATCCCTTCGAGTGCACTCCATCATTCTACTCGACCCAAGGGTTCGAAAACTGGTGGAGAAAATATTATTTTTCTAAGAAGCCTACAATTGAAGAATGCTTCCAACGATTTACTAATTCATCTTCATCTATGCAGACAGGCGTGGCTAGCAAGAAATCTAAAGGTATGCATCTTAAAGAGATTTCTAGATTTAAAAAATTCTTCAAAGTCAAATATGATCCTTGAAACTTAAGACTGGTGGTTCGAGAGGCAGAACAAGTCCTAAAACAAAAGAAAGTAGAGCATCATCAATTATGTTATGCTCGTTTCACTAGTGTGCTGGTTTCGAATCCCCTGGCTTCATTCAAACGATTCGAAACCCCACTAAAGTTTCCTTCACTTCCCAATGCTCCCTTTGGTATGGCCAATCGATATCCAGATCCCAAAGGTGGAGCGTTGGGGTTGTTAAGGATTCAAAGAAATGAGAAGTAACTTTTGCCAACTGCTATTTGGACACCTGCCGAGTTCCAATTTATGGATACACTCGAGTAATAAAATACCCACCATATGGTAAAGTCTTAAGTCTTTAATCTTCATATCCTTTATTGATACTTTAACCATTATTTCTAAACTCGATATAATGCAGCTTCGAAAAGAAGCAAAATAATAGAGATCGAGAATGAAGACTGGGAAGATGAGCCCCAAAGGCCAAGCAAAGTTCAAAAAACCAAGTCAAAGGCAATAGGGACAACATCATCTCAACCATCGAAAAAACCTCCTCCGGCACCTTCAATGATATCTAAGAAAAAGAAGGTAATCAAAACAACCATACTCTCTCAACAATCCAAAAGAAAGGATTTTTTTATCTAATTTTAATTCTTTTTCCACCTTTCTAGGAAAAAACAATTGCTGAAAATCCAACAAAAACTGGACGTATAAAGCGTGTTATATCGAAGCAGACACAAATTGTCATTTCTGAAAGCTCCGATGAACCCTCGAAAGAGGATAAAGAACCCATTACTTCGAAAAGTGTAAGATTAGCATCTGGCATTCAAAGAGCTGAACCCTCAATAGTGAGTCATATACTTATATTATCTTTATTTTCAAAATCCTGCAATCCACTAATGTTACCTTTATCTCCATCAAGAATCCTCCCCTAAAGAGTATAGGGAATCTACTCCAACGTCTTCAAGAAGATTCAAGACACCTTCCCCTATCCCTTCTCCTCCAAGGGATTCGAATCTCCTTCAAGACTAACTCACCTCTAGGCCAGAAGCAACTTCAGGCTTAAGCTCTCGTTTCGACGAGATGCTCGAAACCGAGGTCCAAACCGAAAAAGGACCCAGCACTAGAGCTCAAGATATCCCCATCGAAACAAATGTCAAGGTCTAATTATTGAATTGATTTTATCCAGCTTTTCACCTGATTGAAATTATTTTAATTTTATCCTATTTTTTTTAAAAAAGGGAAACATTCTTTCAGAAGGTGGACCCAAATCCACGATTCCTTTCATCGAGACAAATATACAGGTTTATTACTTATACCTAGTGTATTTTAACCTTATTTTATACTTGGATCAATATCTTACAAAGATCTATATAATTTCTCAAATTGTAGGCAAACATCGATTCTCCTTCTACAGCTACCATTCCAGCTGATATCGAAGCTCCTATCTCGATTGTAGTAATCTAAGTCTCTAAGGCTATTCCTTCTTCCTCTACTAAAGTTCAATCAGTACAAGCTGAAATTTCCTTTGAAGAAGAAGTAGAGACTATATGCATTGATGATGACGAGGATGAAAATGACATTCAGAAACGATTGGAAGATATTTTATCCAAACGATCTTTATCCTCGAAATCCCATCATTCCACAGCCCATTCTGAAGTCAAGGCTCAAAGCACATCTGCCCCCCAACTTCTAAGAGAACTGATTGATCTTTCTAGCCTAGGGATAGATCAAATCATGTCTGCCCAAGACAAGAAAGAAAAATTATCTTACCTTCTTGACCAACTGAACCAAAGTAAGCATCTTTTGGATCTAAATGCCCAATCAGTGGTCCAAGAATTAACCAACCTGACAAAGTATTTGCCAACCAAACTATCTAGCCTTGATCAAGTTATCCCCAATAATAAAAAATTACTCGAAAAGAAGAAACAACTGATGATAACTGTTGCTAAGGTAAAGAGAAAACGTTCAAAATTCTCTTCTGTTCTTTCATCAACTCAGCAAAATATCAATCAAAACGAAGAGAGAATAGCTGAGCTTAAACAAGAACTTCATTTGCTTGAAGAAGAACAAGGTGAACTTCGAGCCCTTGCTAAGGGTTGTGCAAATCTAGAAAAAGCTCTCGACGAGGACTACCATCGATTGAATAATGAAGGAAATCAGGTGAAACAAGTCATTCAGGATTTAGCCCCTTCTCTCGAGACAGCTTCTAATGAGAAAGCTGGGATCTTAGATGTTTAGGCCTCTTTATTTGCAAGGCTTCAATAAGCTTTGAATATCCATTTTTGTAATGACAATTTTAAGTTTCGTTTTGTTTTGAATCGAAACTATGCTTTTTATGAGATCTTGATTTCATGAATGGTTGGCCTATATACCTTCAAATATTTACCATTTATCGAAGCAATCTTTTTATTTGAAATCATATTTTTAATTGAATATGCATTACCAGAATAAACCTTTTCGATTCGATATGGCCCCTCCCAATTTGGTGACCATTTTCCAAATAACTTCGATTTCTTCTCCATAGGTAAAATAACCTTCCAGACTAAATCACCCAAATCAAACTCTTTTCTTTTGACTTGAAGATCATAGAATTTTGCAATTCTTTTTTTTTTGTCGAATCAAATTTTTCAGAGTAATTAATCTTTCATCATTTAACTGATTTAGTTCATCAAACATCAATTCCCAATAATCTTGAGTAGGAATTTCATCTTGACGCTGTAACCTAACTGACTGGAGATTAATTTCGATTGGTAAGACGGCATCATGACCATAAACTAAATGATATGGCGTTGTACCAATAGCTTCCTTAGGAGAATTTCAATAAGCTCATAAAACTTGGCTCACGGTCTCATGCCAACTTCTTGGTCTTCGACCAACATGCTTCTTAATTAAACTAATTAAAATCTTATTGGCCGCTTCGACCTGCCTATTAGCTTGCATGTAATAAGGAGTCAAAGTGAGTAATTTGATATTCATTGTCTTAACTAACTCAGTAATAACACGACCAGTAAACACAGTGCCTTGGTCAGTAGTTAAAGTTTGAGGAATGTCAAATCTATAAATAATATTTTCTTCAAAAAATTAATAATATCTTGTTAGGTAACATCTTTTAAAAGAATTGCCTCTACCCACTTTGTAAAATAGTCAATGACAACTAAAATATACTTGTGCCCTTTAGAAGATGGTGGGTGAATCTGGCCTATCAAATCGAGAGCCCATCCTCGAAACGGCTAAGGTTTTATAATCGAATGTAAATCACTTGCAGGAACATGCTGAATGTTTCCATGCTTTTGATATTCCTCACATGACTTGGCGTATAAATGATAATCCTTTACCATGGCAGGCCAATAAACTCTCTGCCTGCGTAATACCTACTTCATTTTTTCACCAGCTTGATGAGTACCACAAATACCTTCGTGTACTTCTGCTAAGGCTGTATATGCTTCTTTTTCACTTAAACATGTCAATAAATTTTCATCTACTGACTTTTTATAAAGTGAGTCTCCCATTATAACATAATGTAGAGCTTTATATTTTAATTTTCTTTCGACTGATATATTTGGGTTTCGTAAATAATCAATAACTGGCTTTCTCCAATCAATATCATCAACATCCTCGAGCAAACATACTTCCAAACTCTCGAATGAATATAATTTTTCTCTAATTTCGATTAGCTTGACCAAAGTTATACTCGAAATCTTGTAACCTGAAGCTATTTGGGCAAGCTCATTGGCTTCGACATTTTCTTCTCTTAGAATATGCTGCAATATAACTTCATCGAATTCACACAACAACCTTGTTGCGAAAGTAAAATACTTAAATAAATTCTAATTAACACATTTATATTCTCGAGTCAACTGCTTAATGACTAACTGGGAATCACCCACAACTTTAATATTTCTGGCTTTGAGTGAAATTAAAGTTTGTAAACCAGCTATTAAAGCTTCATATTCAGCCTCATTATTCGAATATTCATGTTTTAATTCGAATAAAAATTTGGTTGTGGTCCCAATTAGTGATACAATTAGAACTCCAAGACTTACACCTCCAATGTATTTGATCCATCGAAATATAACTTCCATGATTTCAAACCAACGTAGTCAATATCTTTTTCTTCGATGTCAACACAAGGATGATCTATCAAAATGTTTGCCAACACCTGGCCTTTCACAACTTTTTGTGGTACATACTTTAAAGAAAACTCTGTTAAAGCAAGAGCTCACTTTCCTACTCTACCATGCAAGATAGGTTTGGATAACATATATTTTATTATATCAATTTTTGAAACAACAAGTACATCATGTGGCTTTACATAATACTTTAACTTAGTGCATGAGAAGTACAAGGCTAAGCATAATTTTTCGATTACACTATATCTTGTTACAACATCAATTAAAACTCTACTAAAATAATAAATCGCTCTTTCGATTCCATTCTCATCCTCCTGTGCTAACATACACCCAATTGTTTTATTCGATGCCAAAATACACAACTTCAAAGGGCGTCCAGGCACGGGAGGTGTCATTACTAGAGGATTAGTCAAATAATGCTTAATTTGATCGAATGCCACTTGATGTTCCTTTTCCCAATGAAACTCTTCTTCAGCTTTGAGTTTCAAGAGTGAAGAGAAAACTTTGGTTCTTCTAGATAAGTTTGAAATTAACCTTCTTAGGAAATTAATCTTTCCTAGCAGAGACTGGAGCTGCTTCTTATTCGAAGAAGGTAATGCTTCCAGAATAGCTTTCGCTGTATTCTGATCTACCTCTACTCTTTCTTCTGAACCATGAATCCTAAGAAATTTCCTGCAGAAACACCAAAAGCACATTTAGAAGGATTTATTTTTAACCCATATTTCTTCATTCGTTCGAATGATTACTTCAAATTCGAAAGATATTCCTATTCTGATTTCGATTTTATCACATCATCTGTATAAATTTCCATGAATTTACCAATAACATTATAGAAAATAGTATTCATAGCTCTCTGATATGTGGCCCCAGCATTTTTTAATCCAAAGGGCATGACCACCCATTCGAAGGTACCAATTAATCCTGGACATCGAAATACTGTTTTCGACACATCCTCTTCTGCAATGTAAATTTGATTATACCTAGAATAATCATCCATAAAACTTAAAATTTCATGACCTGAAGCTGAATCAATCAACATGTCAGCAATAGGCATAGGATATTCATCTTTAGGGGTAGCAGAATTTAAATCTCAAAAATCAATGCATACTCTTAACTTACCATTCTTTTTCATAACAGGAACAACATTAGAAATCCAGTTAACATACCTGGCAGTTTGAATAAACTTAGCCTTTAACAATCTTTCGATTTCCTCCTTAATCTTTAGTACCACTTCAGGGGCGAATCTCCTTGGTGCTTGTTTGATTAGTCTTTGTCCTGCTCGAATCGGTAGCCTGTGTTCCACTAAATCTCGACTGAGCCCAGACATTTCCTCATAATCCCATGTAAAGCAGTCTTTGTATTCTTTGAGCAAGTGAATCAATTCATACTTGAAATTAAAATTTATTAAACTACTTATGAAAGTAGGCTTTCTTATTACATCATTTCCTAAATTGATTTCCTCTAAAGGGTCTTGTACCTCTATTCGTTTAATTTCGGATAAAGGAGTCTGTTCGAATCCCAAAGAGGAATCATCATAAATACAATCCAAGTTAGTACTTTCAATGGTACCAAATTTCTCAACCATATAAGCTGAGATTCGAGTCAACTGACTCGAAATTACATTTTTCTGTGCAATTTTCAGCCATATAGGCTGAGATTCGAGCCATATGGCTCTCAAGTTCCATTATTACAACTTAAGCCTGAATATACTCGGCCTAAAATATTAAACAGGCGTCTGTACGCCCTAGAGTCATTACAATTTTGAAGCTGAAATGAATCAGCTTTTGGAATAACAGAAAATCCTATTGGGGTAAGGGCCACCATCTCAACTCTCTTCCTGTCGAGAGCTGCTGAATCCCAAATACAGAATAGTCGAACACTAGGCATATATATTTGTAGATCTGCATGGTTCTGACTGACATGGCACAGGGTGTCATCAGCTTCCACCATCTCGAGCTCCCCAACTTGATTCCATAGGAACATCTTCTGATAGACAGTCGAAGGGACAGCACCAACAACATGAATCCACCTAACAGCAGATTGTAACTGGCTTTCGAAGGAACCACTATGAACAAAGTTGACCTTGTTACTGAAGCCACCTTGACATCGAGAACTATAGGCCCTTTTGATGTGGAGGATTTACTATTAAAATATGTTACCACCATATTGTGTGGCAATAATTTAGCCTCTGTCTTGCCAAATTTTTTTAGTAAATTCTTTGGCAAAAGATTAATGGCAGCTCCTCCATATTTCAGCACCTTACCCACTAATTTACCATTGACTGTTGCCTTGATAAAAAGTGGGTGAAGATGACTCTTCATTTTATAGGAGGGAGTATTAAAGACTGTCGAATTCTCCATTACTTCGACTGTATCTTCCTCGACCATATACTAACTGGTCTATTCTACATCATCTTCAAAATTCTCCTCCTGATTCACTTCCTGGTTACCTAAAATGGAAAAGTTATAAGGAAGAAAAAACACAACATTGACACTAAAAATGGTGTCGAGGTTATCTTTAAACCCAGATTTGAATGAATCTGTAATAACGTCCTCATCCATTGGACTTGGAGGTTTTTGTTTTTTTGTTTTCAAAGGTGGTCCTCGGACCACCTGGGCAAATGACCTTTGTTGCTGCTGCAACTTGACTAATGCCTGTTGTTGTAGTTGTTGTTGTCGCAGCTTCTACGCCTTGCGCCACTGAGACTTCGATATATATGGGGTTAAACCTTGGTTCAGGTTTGAACTTTCTCCTCGAAACTAAGTGTTTGGTTTCCTGTTGAGAGGGCTTATTCCATGTTCGAGTTTTGGCCAGTACGGCCTGTTCTGAAATTGGTGAGGTCATGGACTATTTTTAACCCATTGATTGAGGGCCACATTTACAGGGGGAACCCTCATCTTCCCCTTCCTGGAATTCTCTGATCCCTGCATTACCACAGCATTGTGGTTTGTTGGCTGATTATTAATATTGATGGAGGCTCCTGTAGTGGTTTTCTCTTTCTGCTTCTGCTTCAAGGCTGCCTGGTAAGACTTGGCAGCCAACCTGTCGAAGACAGCACTGCACCTGGGGCACGGAGAGACTTCCTTCTCCCCCTCCTTCTTCCTCAGAAGGAATTCGACTAAAGTTTCTCCAGCTTTGGGAAAAACTTCTTCCTCTGTAGCCTTAAACACATCAAGGCTATGGTTATCTAGACAAAGAGAGGATTCTTTTACCTCAACCATATTGACCTCTGTGAAGCCAACTGGCTCGATATAGCTGGCATTCACTTGGAAATGATTAGCATCTACCTTCATACTCTTCTTGTTGTTGAACTTCAATCTTCCTTCCATAATGCTCTTTTGAATTTAATCCCTGAAACGTATGCAGTTATTACTCAAATGTCCATATCTATTATGATATTTGCAATATTTTTGACCATTTATTTCTTCCAGCGAAGGGATTTTATGTCCATCTAGAAGTTTAATTTGTTTATCTTTTAACAAGACATAAAAAATTAGATCAGCTTTAGAAATATCAAAAGCATAAGTTGGCCTAGTAGAGGACTTCATATTGTCCTTAGTTCGATTAGGCATTAAAGATGAGCAAGTATAAGGAGGACCAGACTTTAATTCTGCTATATTTATCTCATTTTCCTCATCTTTACTTTCATCTATTTCGACATAAGCTACTTTATTGTCCTTCGATTTCTTAAAATACTTATCCTTACTATCAAGAGTTTCGACATAAGCAATTTTATCTTTTCTTATATTTCTCCTAAGTCTTTCCTTTTCGATTTTTAATTGCTCAATTTGTCTGACTTTATCAGCTAGTTGAGACATGTCGGGTATCTGCTGGTTTATTAATTTTTTCCGAATAGAATAGTCTAAGCCACCAGCAGCTATTTTAACTTCCTCAAACTCAGGAATAACAGTGAAACACCTAATCTTCATTTGCCTGAACCTGGCCAAATAATCATCTATGGACTCTTCATGACCTCTTCTAATGTTAAACAAATCAACAAGACTTACTTTTGTCTCTCCTCTAAAGAACCGATCATGGAAATTCCTTTCCAATTGGTTCCAAGAGTGAATCGAATTTGGTGGAAGAGTTGTAAACCAAGTAAAGGTATTTTTAGTCAGGGAGCTAGGGAAGTATTTCATCTTCAAATACTCATTTGTAGCTATGTCGCCTGCTTCGATTGTATATCGAGCAATGTGTTCTACTGTAGATTCTCCACTTTCCCCAGTAAATTTGCTACAAATCTTAGGTGCTTTCCACCCTCTAGGTAATTCTGCTTGTTGGATAAACTCAGGGAAAATTGACATAAAATAGGGTCTATTTGCATATCCCACATTAAATCCATATCTATTAAGCACTTGTTCAACTGCTTGATTAATATTTTGCTGCCCCCCAAGATTATTAAGTCTAATCCTTTCCAGGAGGTTATCAGCATCTTAATTTCGATTGACCATTCGAAATCCTATATTTGGGCCATGTGGAATTTCCCTTGGCTGATTATCCTCAACTGCATTGTTAACATTAGGATTATTTTCAAATTGGGCGTTCTCTTGATAAACAGGTTAATTGTTCATCCTTCGATTACCTACAGAATCCTCTGGGTTACCAAAAACATCTGCAATCCTACCCATTTGTCTAGCCAATGTGGTGTAGGTATTATTGGTTGATTCTATGAGTGGAATTATTACAGTATGCATCTGTTGAGTCGACATATGGACTATCTCATGGTTACTTTCATTAATTTGTTGCCTCATATTATTCAAAGCTGCATTCGTATTCCCCGAAAGAATCAAAAACATATATCTGGGCATATTAGGAAATACTGGTATTCCTATATTTTGCCTAACAGTTCGATTAGCACTTGTTCCTACAACTTGGGCGCTTACATTTACCATTTGGTTTCTTGATGAAACGTTTGGTATAGGACTTGTATATATGGCCTGGGCAGTACCTATGTTGTGTGTGACATTTTGGGGAGTAAAATCAGGAGGCAACCCAAACAAGGGTGCAGTTCCATTTACCCCAAGAGTTCTATTTTCAGAACTTGGAACAAGGGCCCCTGTGATTTCACTGATCACGGGCTCTAAGGTTTGTGGTAAACTTGCAGAGACTATATGATTTCTACTGCCATTGGCTCCATTATCCCTTGCTTGAGGGTTCTGAGCATTCAAAGATGTATTTTTAGAAATCTTTAGCAGTATCCTACCACTTCTTAAATGCATAAATTTCAAAATCCCTTAAGATCTTTACTTAATTGACCTGTCCCACTGGGCGTGCCAATTTGTTTACCAAAAATTTCAACAATAACTAATTAGACTAAGGTAAACCCTTTGTCTCTTGACAAAGTTTGATTTTCAATCTCAATTCGGGGAAGGGAATCGCTTCCTCTTGGGATTCTAGTCCAAGTTAATATCTTAAAAGAATGCAAATGATGATTTCGATTTTCAGAAGATTATGCAAATCAAAAATCGAATGTCTATGCGTGATTTTAACTTCTAAATATAAATGACAAATTAAAGAACAATAAAAATAAATGACAAGTAATGTAAAATGCTGAAAATAAAGAGTATAGAGTAAAACAGTTTAAAATAAATGCAGTGGAGTAAATGTGCAAGCATGTAAAGTGCAATAGAATAAATTTGCAGTAAAGTAAAGAAAGTGATTCAAAGAAATCAAATGATCTTGAAAGAACACTTAATCAGGAGTTGAAAAGAGTTTTGCAATAAAGTAAAAAAAGCAATTAAAAAAAATCAAATGATCTCGAAAGAACACTTGATTAGGAGTAGAAAAGAGTTTTGCAATAAAATAAAGAAAGCAATTAAAAGAAATCAAATGATCTCTAAAGAACACTTGATCATAAGTAGAAAAGAGTTTTGTAATAAAGTAAAATGACTGAATTTAAATGAACTGAAGATAAACTTGCATTGAATTGATAAATTGTATAGAAATGAAAGTGGATAAAAACATACTAGACTAGACTTGCGTACTGTTTGCTCGAAATGTCAACGGACGTGAGAGCGTGAGTTTACAAGTGTTTGTGAGTAATGAATTTCCAACCCCAAAATATTTCCATCCTCTTGGTATTTATAGACTTCCTAAGTAACTACCCCTTTTACAAGATCTTGACATGTGTCTAAAACCAAGATAACTACTAAATGATTGGTAATCTTTGTTTAATAACCACTAAATCTCTGTCAACGATTCTTGTACTACAAGCAACTGCTTAATCTCAACCATTCATCGTTTTGTTTCCTTGATCTAACATATGCAACTGCTGTTAACTTCTAATTTAAATTCAATTTTTTTTTAAATTCAAACTTGAGCCTTCAACTACTTTCTGATTTTCCATCTAGTAGAGATCTTCCATTCTTCAAGAATTTTGCTAAGTGTAGCTACCTCCTAAATCTCAAAGTTCGAGATCTACTCGAAGTCACCATATATAATATGAAATATCTTTTCTAATATCAAATCGAAACTATTACTTGATGTTACCAAGTGGCCTCAATACTCAAGAGGGGGGTGAATTGAGTATGAAAAACAAGTTCGCAAATCTTTCGTAAATTGTTTGATAAATAATTTTCGTTGAAGCTAATTGATGATTAGAGATGATTGGATATAAGAGATAAACACTTTTACTTATAAATGCAATAGTCAAAGGGGCCAATATTCAAGCAATTCAATAAAATAGTACTCAATGTAAAGAGAAGGGTTTAGAGAAAACAAACACAATGATTTATCCTGGTTTGATCACTAATCCACTTGTGATCTACGTCCAGTCCTCAAGCAACCGTTAGAGATTTTTCACTATTTCTTCAAGTTTCAATAGGTGCTTGATAACCTTTACAACCTTGAGCACTCAACACTTTGGGATACCTCACCCTTGGAGCTTTTAGAGGGATGTCTCACCCTCTTTACAAAGCAATATAAATTGATTGAATGAAGCTCTCACTAGAGTAGATAATTACAAATTGAAGCTCTAATATGCTCTCAAAGATTAACCCACGTTTTTCACAAAAAATAGAGCAAGAATGGATTTGAGGATTGAATCACATTTGGAAGTATTGGTAATCAGTTTTTGGTTCAAGGTCAACCTCTAATGAAGACCCAACATTAGTATTTATAAGTTTTGTAATAAATGGAGCCGTTGAAGGGTTTTAGCCAAGCATTAAATGCATTTAATATAGCCGTTGGACATTGTCAGAATGCGTGTAATCGATTACACAACAAATGTAATCGATTACATTGTTGTTCCAACGTGTTCTTGGCTTTTTAGGCTCTGTGTAATCGATTACATTATTGGTGTAATCGATTACATGACTTCTGACTTGCTTGTAATCGATTACAATATCCATGTAATCGATTACATGACTCTTTGAATGTGTTCTTGCCTTTCTGGGCTTATTGTAATCGATTACATTATTTGTGTAATCGAATATATGGCCTCTGACTTGCTTGTAATCGATTACATTGCTCATGTAATCGATTGCAAGGCCTCTGTTTGTTGTGTAATCGATTACAAACATCATGTAATCGATTACATTGGCCTTTGAACACATTTTTCAAGTCCAATAAAGCTTGTAAGCCATTTCTAACACCTCAAGACAATTGATTAAACATAAATCCTTTTAAGAGTGTTAGATTTAAGATTGAAACTCAAGTTTCTTGGAAAACATGTTTAGCTTTGAATTTTCTCATTTATTTTGAAATGATATATTGAAAAATCATTTGAGAAATCTTGAGAGCATTTAACATTAATGTTCTAAGTCTTATAACTAAATAAACCTCTTGACTTCTTTCTTTGATCATGATCTTTTCTTTTGCACTTGATCTTCACTTTTGCACTTGATCTTCACTTTTGCCTTTGTTATCATCAAAAACTATTTGACATGCTTTAGGGACATAAGCATTCATATTCTCCCCCTTTTTGATGATGACAAACTGATCATAGGAAAGAGAAAGAGTTTTTACATTTGTATATAACAGAGATTTAGGCGCAATGCTCCCCCGGAGTTTATGCATGATATTGAGTTAGATTTTTCATGTAAAAAAGCTTAAGAGCTCAAAAGCTCAATAACTCCCCCGTCCACATGCAACCTTAATTAGATTTCATTTCATTTTTCACTATTCTCTCCCCCGTTGGCATTATCAAAAAGACATAAGCATTTAAAAAAAATGGGCAGCATGACAGCTATATTTTATGATTTCCCAAGTTTTGCCAGAACAAGAAATCCAAAGAGAATAATCAGTCCAATCAATATATCAAAAGGCCAAAAATTCAGAGAATAGAATCAAAGCTAAGTCAAGTTTATATTTCAATAAAAAGAAGCATGTACAATGTAGCTTATCACAACCAGTATAGCCAATAACCAAAAAACACCAGAAATGTATATAACTGAGCTAGAAAGAAAGAAAAAATACAATGTAGTCATAAGCAAATAACAAGGAGAAACATCAGGGCAATGGGCCATGATCACTATCAGTAGCCTCGCTATCACTGTCTGGATCCGCAGCAATGTCTCCTAGATCAACGTTATCATCGCCGGGCTCAAGATCGTCGTCAGAGTCTAGAAGCTCCTCATTATCGCGGGGACGCCCAAAAAACTCAGACGGACCAAAGCAAAGGATAGGGGAACTGGAGAGGCAGAGGATGTGGGAGGTACAACAGCAGCACTCAGAGGAATATGAGGTCCACCAAGGAGGGATCGAATGGAGGCAAGCTCCTGATCTGAGTAGTCCATCCTCAGCTCAAGGTGATCTATCTTCTGCTCAATGTGATCCATGCGTGTGTCGATAGTAGCGCTCAGGTTTCGCATCTCTTAGAGCAGGAGGTCAAGTGTAGCTGGAGCAGGGGCAGGATGTTGAGCCTCTTCATCATCATCACTATCCGGATCATGATGGATATGACCAAAAGTGCCATGAGCAATGTAATGCCACCTATCATTCACTTTGTAGAGCTGGAGCTTATTCAAGGTATGCAAGCCAATGGATTGTGGTCCTTTCGAGCTGGTGTCCTTGGACTCCTCAGCCAGGGAAATGTGACAATGCTCTAGGATGGTTATTACCAACATAGAAAATGGGAGAGCAGAGTTCTTCTTTTTCTTTACATCTATCATATACTCTATAATGTAGTAACCCCAGTTTATTGGCCGCCCTGTGGTCATTGCCCATAAGGACACTACATCATCTTTGAGATCCTAGGAGTAATTTCCTCCCCTGGGAATCAATCCTCTGACCAAAAGGTAGTGGAGAATCCTGTTCTCCATAGTTAGGCCAGTGGCCATGATTCTCCTTTTGGGATCACTGGGGGGTAGTAACCAGTCCTAATCAGTGAGAGAAGAGCAGCCTTATGCTCAAACTCATGACCCCAGATGTTGGCATTCCCACAGAAGTTTGCTCCATCAGGGGTGAGCTTCGTCAGCCTATACCACTCAACCATAGTTATCCTTATTTGTTGCTTTTTCACTTCAGATATTAAGCAATTATCTTCAAATTTCAGATTCGCATAAAAGACTCTCACTAGGTTTGGGTAGATAGTCTTCTCTATACTCAGGAAACCCAGCAATCCTAAGTTCTTAATGGTTCTAAAGCTCTCCAGAGGTTCACTCTCACAGAAGATGATGGGAAGATACCTGAGAGAAATGATCTTGCATAGCTGAAAGTTCTTCCGGAACAACTCAGCTCTCTTCACTGTGGAGAAGTGGCGTGTGAGGTCCAGGCCAGAGATGTTGCATGAAGCTCCACCAGAGGACCCTCCAATGGTAACCCCTGTTCTTGGGTGCTTTGAGCGATGAGAGGATTCAGTCATGTGATGAGAAAGAGGAGAGTGAGATGAGTAGAAAGTGGTTGGGGATGAGTGAGAAGAGAGAGAGGGATGAGGTTAGGGCAGAGAAGTGGGGATGGTGTTCGTGAGAAGTGATGGGGAGATTTTTGGTGAGGGATTGGATGGGATTTGAGAGATGGGCTACATGGAGAGGAGTTTTTCGAGTTAGAGGGAGGTGAAATGATGGAATTTGAGGGAGGTTTGGATCGCGTAGAGCAGAGGAGGGAGTTGAAGGAGTTGAAAAGTTTCTGAGAAATGAGCTCTGCGCGCGTCAGAAACCTTTTAAAAAACCCTGTGTAATCGATTACATTGGGTTTGTAATCGATTACATTGGGTTTGTAATCGATTACAAGCGTTCTGGTTCATATGTAATTGATTACATTTTTGGTGTAATCGATTACCATGCTTCTGGGGAACCTTGTAATTGATTACATGGTTTATGTAATCGATTACCTGAGTTCTAAGTTGATTGTAATCGATTACAAAAGTTGTGTAATCGATTACATGCTTGACAAAACCTGTGTAATCGATTACAAAGGCATTGTAATCGATTACAAACACACTTTAACTCGATTTTGCATTCCAATCAGGATAGAATCAATATTAAACCATTCAAATCAGTTCCAAAGCATCTTAGATCAATTCAAATCATCATGCAAACATATAATCTAATCATATTATGATTCAAATCACATAATTGTTCAAAATTACTATTTTTACCAAGAATTACACCATTTTTGGTGAAATTGTGAGGTTGTTGAGTTGCTTGGGAGTCTTGGGCATGAGGGAGTTATCCTTATTTGTTGCTTTTTCCTTGAGATTTAATTTGGTGTAACAGAAGACTCTTTAAGGTTTCTTACTAATGGTAGAGCATCTAAGTTCTACCAAGCTCTCCCGGAGGTTCAACACTTGCAAAACAACTTAGGGGAAATCTCCGAAGCTCAAGTCAGTATTGGATTCAAATATAATGAAAAATTCAGAGATTATACAACAATGTGGCATGATTATGCAGAAAAATACAAGTTATGCATTAGTTTTAGGATTATGCAGCAAATAGTTAATTTATGCATGATTGATCCAATATACCAAGTTCATTTCTTATATAGAAAAATACTTTTTTTGCTAGGGGTTTAGTGAAAATGTCAGCTAGTTGCTTAGTAGTTTCTACAAATTCAAGCATACAATCACCCTTTTGAACATAGTCTCTAATGAAATGATGTCTTATTTCAATATGTTTAGTCCTAGAATGCAAAAATGTGATTTTTGGACAAATTGATTGCACTAGTATTATCACATCTTATGGGGATGTGATCAAGCTCAAGACCATAGTCCAAGAGTTGTTGTTTCATCCAAAGGATTTGAGAACAACAACTCCCAAATTAACATATTCACTTTTTCAAATTAGACAATGCCACACTATTTTGCTTCTTGCTATGCCAAGAAACTAGTGAGCTTTCAAGCAAGTGGCATGTCCCACTAGTGCTCTTTCTATCCATTTTGCATCCAGCAAAATCAGAATCGGAATACCCAATAAGGCTACATGAGGCACCTTTAGGGTACCATAAACCCATTTGTGATATGCCTATTAGATATTTCATTATTCTTTTAACAGTACTTAGGTGTGATTCTTTAGGATTAACTTGATATCTAGCACACATGCATACACTAAACATTATATCAGGCCTACTTGCAGTGAGATAAAGGAGTGAGCTAATCATACCTCTATATTTTGTAATTTCTACTGATTTACCTCCTTCATCCTTGTCCAAATAGTAAGAGGTGCCCATAGGAGTAGCCATATGCTTGGCATTGTCCATTTTAAACTTCTTGAGCAGCTCCTTACAATACTTGGATTGGCTTATGAAAGTTCCTTCTCTTGTTTGCTTGATTTGGAGATCAAGGAAGAAGTTGAGCTCACCCATCATGGACATTTCAAACTCACTTTGCATAATATTTGAAAATTTTTTACAAAGAGAGTTGTTAGTAGCTCCAAATATAATGTCATCAACATAGATTTTAACTAGAAGTATGTCATGCATTTTATGTTTTATGAAAAGGGTAGTGTCAACTTTGCCTCTAGAAAAACCTTTTTCTAAAAGGAATTTGCTCAACCTTTCATACCAAGCTCTAGGAGTTTGTTTCAAGCCATATAAGGCCTTTTTCAGTTTAAAAACATGGTTGGGCATTTCAAAATCCTCAAAACTAGGAGGTTGTTCTACATACACCTCTTCTTGTATAAAATCATTTAAAAAGGCACTTTTGACATCCATTTGATAGAGTTTGAAATCCATGATGCAATCATATGCAAGTAACATTCTAATGGCCTCTAACCTAGCTACGGGAGCATAAGTTTCTTCATAGTCTATGCCCTCTTCTTGATTATATCCCTTAGCTACAAGCCTAGCTTTATTTCTTATTATTAAGCCCGTTTCATCAAGTTTGTTCTTAAAGACCCATTTGGTGCCAATTATAGGATGATTATTGGGCCTTGGAACTAATTCCCAAACTTGATTTCTCTCAAATTGGTTTAGTTCTTCTTGCATGGCCAAGATCCAATGCTCATCATTAATGGCCTCATTTATGTCTTTAGGTTTAACTTGAGAGACAAAGGCTAGGTGATTACATGCATCTCTAAGTGAGTTTCGAGTGATTACCTCTTTTGATACATCACATATCACCTTATCGAGAGGGTAATATCTTGAAGTCCTACATTCCTTGAGTAGATCTAAGATTTCTAAATCTTTTTGCCATGAGTGATCAAGGAATCTCTCTTCTTACTTCTTAGACTCTTTCTCTTGATTTTCTAAGTGCGTTTTTGCCAAGATTTCTGCAACATCATCAACAAGCTCCTTTCTCGGCTCATTTGGGTTAGTTTCATCAAATGCAACATGTATAGACTCTTCTATGGTCATAGTTCGTTTATTATAGACTCTAAAGGCCTTACTATGTATAGAATAGCCAATGAATATTCTCTCATCAGATTTTGCATTAAACTTCCCCAATTTATCCTTTCCATTATTCAAAACAAAGCATTTACATCTAAAGACATGAAAATGTGACACATTTGGCTTCCTTCCTTTGTACAATTCATATGGAGTTTTCTTTAAAATTGGCCTTATTAAGGCTCTATTCATAACATAACAAGCAGTGTTAACCGCATCTGCCCAAAAGTACTTAGGAAGGTTGGCTTCATTGAGCATAGTTCTTGCTATTTCCTTTAAAGATCGATTTTTTCTTTCTACAACACCATTTTGTTGTGGTGTTCTAGGGGTAGAAAAATTACGCTCATTGCCATGTTCATCACAAAAAGTTTCATATTCATGATTTTCAAATTCACCACCATGGTCACTTCTTATGGATGCAATACAAAAACTTTTTTCGTTTTGGATAACTTTGGCAAACTTTTTAAATGATTGAAAAGCATCATTTTTGTGGGCCAAGAATAATGTCCATATAAACCTAGAAAAATTATCCACAATCACTAATGCATAGTAATTCCCACTAAAGCTCATAGTTCTAGAGGGCCCAAAAAGATCCATGTGCAAAAGTTGTAAAGGTCTAGAAGTTGAAACCATGTTTTTAGCTTTAAAAGAGATCTTTACTTGTTTTCCCTTTTGACATGCATCACAAAGTTTGTCTTTTTCAAATTTAAACTTTGGAAGACCAATTACTAGTTCTTTAGAAACCAATTTGTTTAAGTGATCCATATGAATGTGAGCAATTCTTCTATGTCATAACCATGAATCATTTTTTTTACTCATAAAGCATTTAGCATCATTTGAGGAAATATCATCAAGACTAATCATATATATATTATTGACTCTATGACCAATAAACTTAACTTGCTTATCATCCTTTCCCTCAATTATGCAGCAAGAAGAATCAAATATTACTCTATTGCCTTTATCACACAATTGACTAATGCTAAGCAAATTATGTTTAAGTCATTTAACAAGCAAAACATTATCAATAGATGATGAAAGGATCTTACCAACTTTGCCAATTCCAAGAATCTTCCCTTTGTTGTTATCACCATATATGACATGATCATATTTCTTGTGAGTAAAGGAAGAGAACTTGGAGCCATCACCGGTCATGTGCTTGGAGCAACCACTATCAAGATACCAACTTGAGCTCTTGGTCTTCAAGCACACCTACGACACACATTTAAGTTTTTAACCTTTGGTACCCAAATTGTCTTGGGTCCTTGTGTGTTAGAGTTAGCATGGTGCCTTTAGGAACCCAAACTCTTTTTATTTCAACTTTAGTGTTTATGTTCTTTCTAACATTGCAAGTGGATGCACTATGCCCTTTCTTACCACAGTGAAAACATTTAACAAAGGGACTACTTGAAGTATTTGAGGAAACAAAGAAGTTCTTATAAGATTTTTGATAGTTGTTTGGATTAAATCCCAAACCGATTTTTTGAAACACACATTTTTGTTTCCCTAACAACACATTCAAGTTATCTCTTCCAAAAGTGAATTTTGCAAGAGTGTTGTTCAAGTCTTCAATTTCTTTTTCAAATATTTTGCATGATGAACAAGGTAATGATATGGATGTGTTATCAACTCATGCATAGTGAATTAGCATCAATAAGTCCTAAGGTCTCATTTTCAATCTTAAGCTCATTTATCTCCTTACTTAAGATAGAAACTTTGTTTACTAATAAGGAAATTGTTTTGTTAGAGGACAAAATCATTTTTGTGAGCTTTAAGGATTCATCATGCAATTCTTGAAAGACATCTTGCAATTCATCATATGAAGGTAGAGATTCTGAGTTAGAAGAAGTTACCTCATTGTCGCTCTCTTCACTTTCTTTTCATTGAGCCATGAGACAAAGATGAGCTTCTTCATCCTCTGAATTATCGGAGGAGCTTAAGTCATTGTCCTCCCAAGCTATGTATGCTCTCTTTCCTTTTTTTTCTTTGGAAGGTGTTTTCTCAAACTTCTTCGTCTTCTTGAGATACATAGGGTACTCCATTTTCATGTGCCCCGGTTTTTCACATTCATAGCATTTTGGAGGAGTAGAGAATCCTTCTCCTTTGTGATACACTTTCTTTTGAGGAAAATGTGGTCTTCTTTGAAATCACTTTTTCTTTAGGAATCTTTCAAATTTTCTCATAAGGAGACTAAGATTCTCCTCACTTAGCTCAACACTTTCAGCATCCTCTTCACCATCTTCATCATCATCTTCAATTGTAGAGGAGGTGGCTTTGAGTGCGATTCCCTTCTTCTTTTTGTCATGCTCTTCATTTTGATTGAGCCTATTTAGTTCCAGCTCATGTTCTTGAAGCTTTCCGAATAGGGTGGCTAGAGACATTGTTGACAAATCTCTTGATTCCGTAATAGCCGTTACTTTGGGTTGCCAATTCCTGTTTAGACATCTCAAGACTTTGTTAATAAGATCTTCATTAGGAAATGTCTTTCCCAATGAGATAAGATGATTAACAATATGAGTAAACCTCTTTTGCATGTCTTGAATACTCTCACATTGGTTCATTCTAAACAATTCGTATTCATGAGTAAGAGTATTTATTTGAGATCGTTTTACTTCACTAGTACCTTCATGAGTTACTTATAGGGTATCCCACATTTCTTTTGCGGTCTTGCAATTTGACACCCTAAAGAATTCATCATACCCCAAGGATGTGGTGATGATGTTCTTGGCTTTCAAATTGTATTGGACCTTCTTTTTATCATCATCAGTCCATTCAATTCTAGGTGTATTAATTTTCACACCATCTTTAGTTTGTGTTGGAACAAAAGCACAATTTTCAATGGCGTCCCACACATCTAAGTCAATAGCTTCAATGAAAATTTTCATCCTTTCTTTCCAATAGGCATAATCATCCCCATTGAAATAAGGAGGTCTGTTTATAGAAGAACCTTCATTTGAAAAACCATTTGAAGTCATCACTTCTCTTGAAGTTGTAAAGCTCTTTATACAAGAGTCTAGCTCTGATACCACTTGTTACCAAGTGGCCTCAATACTCAAGAAGGGGTGAATTGAGTATGAAAAACAAGTTCGCAAATCTTTTACAAATCGTTTGATAAACAATTTTCGTTGAAACTAATTGATGATTAGAGATGATTGGATATAAGAGATAAACACTTTTACTTATAAATACAATAGCCAAAGGGACCAATATTCAAGCAATTCAATAAAATAGTACTTAATATAAAGAGAAGGGTTTAGAGAAAACAAACACAATGATTTATCCTAGTTTGATCACCATTCCACTTGTGATCTACGTCCAGTCCTCAAGCAACCGCTAGAGATTTTTCACTATTTCTTCAAGTTTCAGTAGGTGCTTGATAACCTTTACAACCTTGAGCACTCAACACTTTGCGATACCTCACCCTTGGAGCTTGATTCTTTTCAACTAAGGGATACCTCACCCTTTACACTTTTGGAGGGATGCCTCACCCTCTTTACAAAGCAATATAGATTGATTGAATGAAGCTCTCACTAGAGTAGATGATTACAAATTGAAGCTCTAATATGCTCTCAAAGATTAACCCACGTTTTTCACAAAAAACAGAGCAAGAATGGATTTGAGGATTGAATCACGTTTGGAAGTATTGGTAATCAGTTTTTGGTTCAAGGTCAACCTCTAATGAAGACCCAACATTGGTATTTATAAGTTTTGCAATAAATTGAGCCGTTGGAGGGTTTTAGCCAAGCATTAAATGCATTTAATATAGCCATTGGACGTTGTCAGAATGCGTGTAATCAATTACATTGTTGTTCCAATGTGTTCTTGACTTTCTGGGCTCTGTGTAATCGATTACGTTATTGGTGTAATCGATTACATGGCTTCTGACTTACTTGTAATCGATTACAATATCCATGTAATCGATTACATGATTTCTGTCTTGCTGTGTAATCGATTACAATATCTATGTAATCGATTATATGACTCTTTGAACGTGTTCTTGCCTTTCTGGGCTTATTGTAATCGATTACATTATTTGTGTAATCGATTACATGGCCTCTGACTTGCTTGTAATCGATTACATTGCTCATGTAATCGATTACGCAATGTAATCGATTACAAGGCCTCTGTTTGCTATGTAATCGATTACAAACATCATGTAATCGCTTACATTGGCCTTTGAACACATTTTTCAAGTCCAATAAAGCTTGTAAGCCATTTCTAACACCTCAAGACAATTGATTAAACATAAATCTTTTTAAGAGTGTTAGATTTAAGATTGAAACTCAAGTTTCTTGGAAAACATGTTTAGATTTGAATTTTCTCATTTATTTTGAAATGATATATTGAAAAACCATTTGAGAAATCTTGAGAGCATTTAACATTAATGTTCTAAGTCTTATAACTAAATAAACTTCTTGATTTCTTTCTTTGATCTTGATCTTTCTTTTTACACTTGATCTTTACTTTTGCCTTTGTTATCATCAAAAACTATTTGACATGCTTTAGGGACATAAGCATTCACACTTGATAGTTTCAAGACTTTCAACTCTAAATCGAAGTTATTTCAATACCAAATCAGTTAGTGTTTCGACACAGAATCGAAATCTCTATTTTGATAAATTTCAAATCGAAAACATTATTTTAACACTTATTACAACTTTGAACTGCAAGTTTCTTGGAATAAGTATTCGACTATACATAAAAAATGCTTGAATCAAAAAGTGTTATTTTACACCAACAATTAGTTAATATGACACATTAAATAGTGTATAACAATAAAAATCTCTTCTTTAAAAAACACTTAAGAATCTCTCAATAAATTTTCACTAATGCAATGAAGCTGCCGACCTCACCACTTAGTCGAGTTTTCAATAATGCAATGAAGCTACCGATCGACCTCACCACCTAGTCGATAGGCCTAGACTCTAGACTGATAAGTTTGATTCTTATAGTACCGTGGGTGGTATAATGACAAGATTCAACTCTAGTATCAACTCCCAGGCTATTATTTGCACTCTTACCTTATATTCTTATATTCGTTTTCTTTATTTAGTGAACTGATTGATTAAAAATGAGAGACATCACCACCGTAGGTCTGTAGTGATGAATTTGATAAATTTTTACATACTCTTAAAGTAAAAGACTTTTCTTGCTCTTTATTATTTAATATGTGCTACATTAATTTTATGAGATATTATTATTTTTATTTTAATAATATTTTAATATATTAATTAATATGACACATATTAAATAGTGTATAACAATAAAAATCTCTTCTTTAAAAAACACTTAAGAATCTCTCAATAAATTTTCACTAATGCAATGAAGCTGCGACCTCACCACTTAGTCGAGTTTTCAATAATGCAATGAAGCTACCGATCGACCCCACCACATAGTCGATAGGTCTAGACTCTAGACTGATAAGTTTGATTCTTATAGTACTGAATGTAGAAAAAGCTTAATCAAATTTGGCCCATTCCTTCTTATGATCTACCCTCCCGCCCCAGTATTGTCGTTTCTTTATTTATGGTGCAAATAATAAAATAGTTTGGTTTTTGTTAAGAAATTAAAAATAATAAGTATTAAAAAAAGTAATTTTTTTAAAAAAAAATTAATATATTAAATTTTTTTACTTTTCATTAAATATTTTTATTTTTAGATTCTTTAACAAGAAACGGACAATTTTAAACAAACCCAAAAAGTAAAAGTGATTTTTAAATTTAAACTAATTATTATACTTCCTTAATTTAAAAATATTTACCGTTTAATATTTTTGTATAAAGAGTAAAAAATATATTAAGTAACTTCAATTTTAGAGATATATAATTATATTTAACTAAATAATCATTTATATTAAATCATTCAAAATATCATTTTTATTAATATTCACTCTAATTCCAGCGAGGGAGATATCAATATATAAGAATAAAGTTAGGAAAAAAAACTAATACTTTATTAGTTTTCTAAAGTGACATAAAATGTAACAAAATTCATTCTCTAAAACAACAAATAATTTTCAACATAGGGAGCAATTGCTTTTAAAAACACAAACAAATATAGTAGTGACTACTAATTTGACTCAACTATTTAATTTAAGAATGGGACCAAAACTATTTAATTTGAGAAAATAAAAAATAATTAAAAAGAGTGAATAATAGACAAATAAAAATGAGTTGCAACCTTGAGATTTTAGCATTATTTTATGGGTCCTAACGTATGACAAGGATATCAATTAAAAGTATTTTAAAGTGTTTTCTTTTTTTGTAATTGAGTTTTTTGGGTAATTTATTAGACAAAGATTTTTTTTTTCTGCAATGGAAAAAGATATTGGCCAAAATTAATTAAATGATAAGTCGAGATGTGAGTAAAGTGTATATATTCAAATCAAGATAGTTTATTAAAAAAAAAACATCAAATTAAGATAATAACTTAGTGCCCCTTTAGTGTTTGAAATTTAGCATAAAATTGAAACTTACAATTGAAATTGGGCCTATTCTAAATTTTATGTTTTTTTTTATGTTTTTTTAGTTTCTCATAGTATCTCCTTACTTAATAGGTGAGAACCTAATCTCTTAAAATACGGTCAGACGCCTAAGCGAAGACCCCTCCCAACGATTTTCTATATACATGAATCTAATGATCGAACTCAAAACTACATACTTAAAAAATAACTAACCTAATCCATTTTAATTTTTAACTTATACCTTAAAACTTCTCAATCCCACATCTTAGAATTAAAATCGTGTTTAAACCATAAAAAGAAAAAATGTGTCTCTCCAGCTCTACTCCATTTTCTCAAAAAATGAGCAACCAACTTTGATGAGGTATGGACTAATCGATATCCCATCTTTTCTCGCTCATAATTAAAATTTATCAACTTAATTAAAATATTACATATCGATATCCCATTTTTTCTTGCTCTCAATGAAATTGCATGAACTTGCTCTCTTGGATTAGTTTTTGGTTGACTTGGTATTCGCCCTTGAACCATGCTGAACAAGCTTGCTTGTTGGGCTATTTGAGTTTCAAGCATCTTGGAGTGAGTAGCAATTAGATCTAGATGAGTATTGATTTGCTTGATGGACTCCTCATGTTGTTGCACTTGTGCTTGAATGGCTTGATTCTACTCCTTTTAGGTAACTATAAAGTTCTCTATGAGAGCTTCTAATTTGGACTTCGCTCCTTGAGAAGATTGTCGAGGTTGTTGGAATTCGAGTGGAGGTCGATTGTTGGATGGAGCCCCTTGGTTTTGTTAGTTACCATATGAGAAATTGAGGTGATTTCTCCATCTATGTTATATGAGTTGAAGAAAAGATTTCCTTGAACCTTGAAATTGCCATTTTGCAAAAAATTCACCTGCTTCAAAGACGGGTCTTGAGAATACGTTTCCACTGCATTGCATTCCCAAGCCAAATGCCCTCCTCCATATATTTCACAAATTATGTTAGGAGTAGCGACAATATTGACATTCAGCTTCTCAAGTGACTTAATCAAGGCATCAAACTTGGCATTCAACATAGTAATGGCATCAAGTTCTATCATTCCGGCTTATTTCTTTGAAGATAATCTCTCGCTTGGCCACAAATAAATGTTCGAAGTGACCTAATTAATCAAAGCCCTTGCCTCTGTTGGAGTCTTTACCATCAAAGCACCACCAGCTGCAGCATCAAGAGTTACCTTTGTAGAAAATGTTAACCCAGCATAGAATGTCTACATAACAACAAAATTTTGCAAGCCATGATGTGGACATTGACGAATGAGATCATTGTACCTCTCCCATGCAAGCGATTCATCTTCCTTTTAGGAGAAGGTAGTGATGTCTTGACAAAACTTGATTATTTTTCTAATCGGATAGTACTTGTCCAAGAAAGCTTGCTCCATCAAGTCCGATGTGGTAAGTGAATTTGGGGCTTCCGAATGAATCCACTTCTTCGCCTTCCCCCTAAGAGAAAAGGGGAAAAATCTGACCCCTATAGCATCAGTTGAAACCCCATTTTATTTTTATCGTGTGACACAGCTCCAAGAATTCATCCAAAAATGTTGATTTGGGTCCTCGGTTGGTGACCCACCAAATTATAATTATTGGACTATCTGGATTAAGGACGTCTTGATCTCGAAATTGTTGGCCTCAACCCGTGGCCTGACAATGGAAGACTAACGAGTGTTAGCATTGGGTGTTCCATAATACCTCAGCCTTCGCTCTTGGCTAACGACTTGGTTATTGTTGTTTGTCATGTGGTCTTCCTCAACTTTCAGTGTTCTTCTTTCCCTTTTGATATCACGAAGTGTCCTCTCGATCTCAAGATCAAGCAGGACAATAAGATCTTCTTGACTCCTCGTTCTACGCATAAGAAAGAAATAACACCAGAAAATTCAAAGAAAAAGAATTATATAAAATAAGATGAAAATAAAATAAAATAAAAAAGAATGCTTAAATCAATCAAATTGCCACTTGTGTTAATATCAACACGACCCCCGGCAACAGTGCCAAAAACTTGTTGTGACTTTTTCACAAGCGCACAGATCGTACAAGTAGTAAAATAAAGATCGTTCTTATGAGAATCAATTGATTACCAACTTTTACGGTGACTTTGATTATTTAAGCGATAAAAATTAATAGTGAAACTCAATCAAAATCAAAACGAAAATCAAAGCAATAAAGTAAACAAATAAATCTAGCAAAGTCAATATTCAACCAAGATTTAAAGGTCTAGGACTAAGAATTCACTACATTACCTCCTATGATAAATTTTAATCTCATCTTTGCTAATGTTCAATTATGTTCTTGAAGGTGATTTGCCCTAAATTATTTAAAACTTAATTTCTTGGCACTAAAAATGTGCTAAAACTCCATCAATCTCATTCTCATGGTAATTAATCAAAGTTCCAACCCATTAAGTTTTATGATAATCATTTGCTCCTCGAAAGATTTAAGCCTATGTCTAGATCTCAATTCCTAAGTTTGATTCTTAAATTATCTAACAATTAAGTTTTATCTTTCGATTCTTCACCTAAAGCCTAAGATAATATAAATATGGTTGGTAACATACCACAAGCATTAAGCATACCAAGAATGAATCAAGAACAATAATTTTTCATTAACAAAGAATCAAATTAACAATTCAACATAGAAAAGTAGAGAGTTGCATCCTAATCCTAGGAAAAAGGGATTTAACCACTCATAACCAATGTAGCATAAACAAGAACAAAAGTTAAAGAAACAACTATGATTCTATCTCAAGAAAATAGGAAAAAAATAAAAAGAGAAGATGGAGAAAATGAAGAAGGAGCAGATGTCTTCAATGGTTAAACTTCAATTACTCTTGCGCTACTCTTCAGAACCCTAGCCTTCAATCTTTGGTTTTCTACCATTACAAAAGTGTACTTCAGGTTTAGGGATTCATTTCAATTTATAATATTTGGGGTGAAAATTGTTGTTTTTACGCTCATGAGATCTCACACGGCTATGTCTAATCTTGACACGGCCGTGTGAGCTTAAAAAAATAGCGTAACTTTGACGTAGAGGGGAGACACGGTCATGTGACTTAGAGACACAGTCGTGTCTCCAAGTCAGAAGAGTTTCATAAGTTAGACAGGGTCGTGTCTAATTTCAGACTTTAAAAACCTATCAAAACATCATTGTTTGGATAAGTGGTCTTCATGAAAGTTGAAGAGTTTTGTCTCAGCTTTCCAATTCCACTAGTTTCAGCCCATTATGACTCTTACAACCCAAGATACTACCCAATCTTTGCAAACGACTCAGGTTCCAGTGATAACACCTCTATTCTGACTTCCAGGCATAGTATGACTTGCTAGACATCCGATTCAGCTCTAGAGCTCTTCATCAAAGTTGTAGAGATTCCTCTCAACTTTCTTACAAGGTAAAGTTCATAATTTTTAAATGTCCATAACTCAAGTTATACCCGAAATACAAAAATAGTGTAAAATTGCCACAATGCTGAAAAATACAACTAAGCCCAATTTGAACCTAAACTTATAAATGGTGGCCAAGATCAATCAATTAAAGACAAAAAAAGGTCTAAAATACTGAATATAAAGGTTAACTAATATATAAAAAAAAGTGTTTATCAGCCGTGTCTAGGCTCGACACGGTCATTTCTAAGCTAGAATAGTCTTCTTTTGCTCTAAAAACGGGGTGTCTTCGTCTGCTTTCACTCCAAATGTGATAAATCTATTTCAATTTACAAAAACGAAGACAATGATAAGGATCCATCTAAAATTCATCAATAAACACAAGCAAATCACCACAATTCGTCCAGTTTAAGACTATAAAATATATGCTTATCACCTATATAGGCTAATCAATTGGGGCGAGGCCAACCGTGCTTACCCGAGTTTATTGGGCCTGAACGGTTCACAGTCCCTCAGCTTGGTTATCTGTAAAAATAGACCAAGCTTATGGATGGTCAGATATCAAGTGGGTCAGGACAGTCCATATCCCCTAACATAGTCTTCTATAAAGATGGGACGAGCTTAAGGCAGGCCAGATGTTCACCTTGTATAATCTGCTCGGCCATCTGTAAAGATGAGCCAAGCTTATTGGATGGGACAAGCATTTTGTAGGTCGATCCTTCTTGGTTAGATGCTTCATACTTTACGCATCCGTTCTTGCGTGGGAGGTCGGGCAGGTTGTTCCACGTGTAGCACACACTTCACCATTAATGCACTGTTGCTAGGTTACATCTCAACCGTTGATTAATGGTCCTTAAAATCTTATCGTTAAATGCATTTGAAGGCTAAAAATGAGATTTTTTACTTTCTCTAAACCTCAGTCATTGATCGTCAACAGTTTTTCTTATTTTAAACAACACTTCATTTAACTCGTCTCAACTTTTCTGCTTCATCCTCTTTCTCCCTCTTGCACTGGTTCTTCTTCTTCTGGTGTGGATGTTGCCTTTCATCCTTCATTCGTGCTTTGCTTTTGGAGCTTGGTGAAGCTTATTGCTTTGTACTTGAACTTGTATTTAGCGAGTAGATTATTTTATAATGACTAAAGTGTATTTCGGTCTTTGAACTTTGTATTCTATTTTGTTCTTTAGCTCGGACATATTTTCTTTTCAACGTGTACTTGGAATTTGTAATAACCAATATTTAAAATGGCAAAGTATATTTTAGCATGTGTACTCCAGATTTTTTGCAGTTGTCTTGCTCCTCCTTTTTTTTATCGATCATAGGACTGAACGTGGTTTCATATTTTTTCGAGTTAGTACGATCTTGACTAGGCATCATGGATTGAGTATGAGCTCAAATTTTTGGAGCTGGGCCTTTCTTGGAGGGGCATCATGGATTGACCATGACCTCAACTTTTCTGAGCTGGGCTTTTCTTGAGTGGGTATCATGGATTGACTATGACTTCAAACTTTTCCAAGCTGGGCCATTCTTGGAGGGGCATCATGGGCATCATGGATTGACCATGACCTCAGACTTTCACGAGTTGGGCCTTTTATCAATGAGCATCATGGATTAACCATGACCTCGACTTTTATTGAGCTGGGTCGTTCTTGAATGGGTATCATGGATTGACCACAACCTTAGACTTTCCTGAGCTGGGCCTTTCTTGAATAGGCATCATTGATTGACTATGACCTCAGATTTTCCCAAGCTAGGCCTTTCTTGGAGGGGCATCATGGATTGACCATGACTTTGGACTTTCCCAAGTTGGGCCTTTCTTAGAGGGGCATCATGGATTGACTATGACCTCGGACATTCCCAAGTTGGGCTATTCTTGAATGGGCATCATGGTTTGACCATGACCTTGGACTTTTTCGAGCTTAGCCTTTCTTGGAGGGGCATCATGGATTGACCATGACCTCAGACTTTTCCGAGCTAGGCCATTCTTGGAGGGGCATCATGGATTAACCATGACCTCATACTTTCCCGAGCTGGGCCTTTCTTAGATCGGTATCATGAATTGACCATAACCTCAGACTTTCTCGAGCTGGGCCGTTCCTGGAGAGGTGTTGCTCAATTGTCAAGTGTTCCAAATTATAAAAGTAATACAATGATGAGTAAGAGTATCGTCCCGCAGAGATTGTATTGTCAATTACTAAATTCGTTAAATCAACATTATTTAAGCTATTGAAAATTGAGATTTAATAAGATTAAAATAAATCTAAATTTAAAAACACTAACAAGGAGGTAATCAAAATTAACAAGAGTAAATTTAATCAATTAAACAAATGATGAAAGATAATGATATCAAAGTGTTAGGATTTAGACTTCACTTGAACTCTTTTGATGCAAATTCAAAAATTAGTTTAATCAAGTTCTATTCCATGATTCATGGTCAAATTCCCAAAATTAATCAACATCTAATCTCTCGGTATATCAATCCTCTTCACACTATTTAGAGTTAATCAATCCTTTAGTATAACACTAAATAGAGAAGGCTTTATAAAAAATAAGGAAATGAAAAGCAAGAATGGACAAATCATACATGAAGTTGAGGTGTTTATCACAAGTTCTAGGTTCGTGCATAATTTTTTCAAATCATACATAAACCCTAAAATCATTCCAAGAGTGGACAAATCAAGAAAAACATTAAGAGAATAGATAAACACGTAAATTATGAAATAGAAACTTCGATTAAACATATAAACGAATTTACATCATCCAAGAACAAGATTCATCATCACCCTAACTAGAGAAGTTTAGCTACACATAGAGAAATAAGAAGATGGAGAAGAAATTCCAACAAACTCTATGAAAGATAGGTGGAGGGGTTGAAGAAAATTCCTAATCTTCAAGCTTTGATGCTCCCACGTCGAAATAGAGTTTGTGCCTCCACTTCTCTCTTTGAATGGTTGCTGAATGAATGCCCAAAAACATAATTTTTCCTATTTATAGGTAGCAAAACACATCATTAAACATACTGAGCGCTTAACCGCTTAGTCACACAGTGTAGACGTCTTTGTACCTGGGCGCTTAATCGGTCAGAAATGGGCGCTTAAGTGCACAATGTGATGCATTCTGTGCTCGGGCTCTTAAGCACCCAACACCAGAATCTTCATTTCAACTTTTTCTTCTTTGTTCAAGCATCCAATCTTTTTCCACGTGTAATCATCTAACAAAAACAAATAAAACAAGTAATGAGAACAAAGTTTAAAATAACAAAAACATGATAAAATTTTAGAATAACGTTCAATCAAAAGGAATTGGAAGAGGGTGAAAATCAAGATTTTGAACTGTAAAAACATGAGTTTTTACAAGTTCATCAAGAGGCATCATGGATTGACCATGACCTTGGACTTTTTTGAGATGGGCCTTTTGTAATACCCTTAATAATATGTTAGACTTGTATTTGGTTACAAAAGGTAGCATATAACTTGTTTAACATGCCAGTGAAATTTTTTGACAAATTGAGTTCGTTTAGGCATTTGGTTACAACATAGAAGTTGAAAAATAGCTTTAAATGACTCAGATAATAGCATAAGTTGCTAAGTGAAGGGAAATAAACATAGATAGTTTATTTCTAAGTCGCAAATGAGCTAAGTAAGAAGTAGTTAAAGTTTCATGAGAATCTGAGTTAGTTTGATATTTTTAGACATACTGGTTGTGCATTTAATACCGAATTGACTACCAGCAATATGAAAAATCATGAAAATGGTGAAACAATAATTTAGATGAATTTTATGATTTATTCTAAATTTGTTGGAATATGAAAAACTTGAATTAGCATAATTCGAGTGTTCTTAACAGATAAAGAAGTTCCAGCAAAATATCCTAAGGGACATGATGGTTATTTTCTCTTCCTTTGTTTTCTTCTTCTCTGTTTTTCTTTTCTTTCTTTTGCAGCTTTTAGAGGTCTTGAATAGAAATAAGGTTTTGAATAGAAATAAGGGTTTTTAAGTTCATCTTCACTTCTTTTTACTTTTTCGCCATTGATGCACTTTGGTGCTCAATAGGTCATTTTGTGTTCTTGAGGTGTTTGATGAGTTTTATTTGTATGATTGAGTTTCTTTGATCATTTATGACTTGTTCATAGCATTAATTGAAGTTAGAAGCTTTGAATATCTCATTTGGATCTTAGATTCACAAAAGAGGGGTTAGGTCACGCTATAGGTGATTTTAGTATTTTAATCCAAATTAAAAGGTTTAAGTTAGTTATTGATGATTCCTAAGTGTTTAAGAACTGATTAAGGACCTAAGATTACCTAGAAATTGGATTGGAATGACCAAAATCCAAGAAAAGAACTAATGGAATAGTACCACAGTTCTACATATTTGCTTCTAGTTGAGAAACACGGGGGGGGGGGATAGTGTCCCTCTCTACCAGTTGAAATTTGTGAACAGTGCTCGTAGAGCAAGACACAGGGGGCCATGTAATCAGACATGGCCTGTGTTCGAAGACACTGGGGTAGCCGTGTAATCAGACATGGCCCGTGTCTGAGGCCAAAATCTTAAAAAATGTCATTTTTGATATTTTCAAGTTCTTGACTAGATGAGATCATTAGTATATGTTTCCTAAAGTGTGTTAAGACACAAATGAGGATATTTTCAAGAGAAAAATTATCACCTAGAAGGAATAAGAAAGCTTAGTCTTTAAGCATCCAAAAGTGAAGGATTGCTCTAGGTAAGGATGTAACACCTTAGGCAACCTAGTATTGCATTAGATATCACTTAAGATGTGATGAGATGGTGCAATAGAGAGGAATATACTAGGATGAAATGCAAGATTCACTCTAGTAAGGATAAGGAAGGTATGAGTCTTAGGATATCCAAGAGTAATGGATTATCTTTGGAAGGTACCTAGAACCTTAAGCAACAAAGAGTTGTAAGTAAGAACCACATTGAGTTAGATTCACTTGAGTGGAGATAAGGTTGTGTTTTAGTTCCAAAGAAGAGATGTTATGTACTAAGTCTCTAGTTAAATGGGACCTTGTGCAATGTAGAATACACACTAGGATGAATGTTGAATAGTAAGCTTCTTGCATTCATTAAGTATGCAAAGTTCTAGAGAGATGTTCATTTATTTCCTTAGGCAAGGTTAAATGAGGTATTAACTAAGATAGACTCTTTCACTAGGATGAGTTAAGTCTATAGAAAATGTATGAGAACCTTAGTGCAACCAAGATTAATGGTTTGCCATAGGTAAGTATCTAACACTTTAGCAACATAGTATTGCATAGAGGTCACTTAAGAGCAATGAGTGATGAGTTGGTGTTTAGATATAAGTATGTATGTTTATAGAAATGATCTAGTAGTATTGATCTTTGTGAGTATCCTTTGATAGCATTCATGACGGCCAAGAGAGATTGAAGGGTGTCTGATAGACTCAATTGAGGAAGGACATAACCCTGATATTTTGTTAGTGCCAAGGCCAAAAGAGATAAGTAGGGGTCCATAAGGTTCTTCGGAATTAAGATTTAGATCGAATATCTTAGCGTGTCAGGATATATGTGATGTGAGGAGGAGATCTCCCTCTATTTACCACAGGATAATATACTGAATCAGTTCTTAATGACCATCTTTGTTTTCAACATAAAACTTTGCATGTATTTCAAAATAAAACATTAAGCATATCTTTAGGATCTTCTTAGGCATAATCATACTACATATCATATTCATTGCATTTACATATAGTTGTATGGGCATTGTCTGTGGTTGTTGATATTTACAGCTGTATGGGCAGTTGTTTGTGTTAAACGGTATGTAGGCTATCGGTTTAGATCACATTACTTGGTAGTGTGCAGTTATGAGTATTAGTGGAGGAAACTCCTATGTTTGTAGTTATAGCAATTGTTATATTTGTTATACAATGTTATATCTAGCTGGTATTGGAATTGCTTTTACTGAGAATTGTAATTCTTACCCCAATTAATCTTCCATATAAATCTAGGTAAAAACCCTGTTAAGGGAATGAAGACGAAACATGAAGACTAGTATAGTTTTTATATGCTTTAGTAGACAAAGCTTATGTATAAGTTTATATTTGCTTTGTATGTTTTAAATAATATGTATTACAATATGCCCTTTTGTGGCTAGTGTTGTATATATATGTATGAGTTTAAGTTTTTTTGCAATCTCTAAAAGCTTTCTATAATTACTTAGTTGTGATTATGGATATATGTTAGCATGTAGTATGTAGAAGTGACGTCTCTAGTACTGGTTATCTTTATATATCTCTGTATATGTAGGATATATCTAGATATCTATATTAGGATGTCACACCTTTCTTAGAGAGACATCATGGATTGACCATGACCTCAGACTTTCCCGAACTGAGCCTTGTATCATCCCAAGTTTTTGAGGCCTTCGCCTGGACTTTCCCAGGGTTTTGTGTATCTGATGTTGTAATGTTGGGGGTTTTAATTTAGCTTGTCTTAATCTTGTTATGTGAGTAATTATGATAATAATATGCAATTGAAATAAACGTAACGAAGTTTTCATACCTCGATAAGGTTGGTTGTGTTGAGGTATGATGAGATTGTCAAATTATAGCTAGTGAATACAAATTATGGTCAAAGAAAAGAGTGTTAATTAAATATGGCTAGGAAAGTCAAATAAATGGAGGACACAGTATTATATAGAAGTCTTTGCTTTCTCTTGAGAAGGAAAAATATTCATGTAATGTACATGACTTATATGGCTAGTAAATTAATTTTTAATCAATTAATTAATGATAAAAGAAATAAGTTAAATTAATATGGCTATAAATTTTAATTAAATAGCTTAGAAATTACATGTTAATTGCAAGGAAAAAATGTCAGTTTATGATTAATAATGAGTCTAATGACAATTAAAATGATGGTCATATGCAATAATTAATTGAGTCACCGAATATGTTAATCTAGAGGTATCTTTCTCATTAAATCCATGGCTATTACCATCTATAAACAATAGTAATTGATTAAATCCATGACTATTACATTGCACAATTTTAAGCAAATAGGCTAATGAAGAACAAAAAATGATCATATTACGCATAAAGCCATAATTTATAACGATCAAATAGTCTAATCAAATCTCTACATTAATGTCAATAAGAGCAAGACAAAAATATTTTGTGGCAATAAATTGTGATAATATGATATTAATTAAGAAGATTTTACTTGTCAAGAGCATTAAATGTAAATAAATGAGTAAATGGTCAAGAAGAATTTTGAAAGTTTAACGTGAATTAAAATATTTAAGAATATGTTTTAACAAGACGCGTGCAGATACATTTTTTATGTATCACCAATCTGAATCTTTTGAGATATCATATTTTATTATTTGAGTTTGGGTAATATTATACGAATAATATTTAAGTAAAAAATAATAATAATTGTGTAAAGACATTGTATTTATATAGCAATAGTCTTTATATTTTAAAACAAGTTTCGTTAATAATTAATATCTTGATATTTTCTATTTTATTCTATTATAATTTTTTATCAAATAAGTATGACTAATCAAAATGTTCATTAAAATAGTACAGAACACATAACAACTTCAACTTTTTTATATTTGGATTCGATTACAATAATTTATTAATTAATAATTAAATTATTTACGTATCTATTTTATCGCTAATGATATCAATGATTATTTATTAAAAATTATGAACTCACATATTGCAATGAAATTCCTAATGTATATTATTTTAATTGAATTATTTAACTCATCACTGATACTACTACATATATTTTAACTATTTTTACTGACATGTTATCACATAAAGAATGCGCATATAAATAAAATATAAATAAATAAATAAAAGGAAGCAAATAACTATTTCACATGATAACAACCAATCACGGCCAAACTTATACAAAATAATGGTCATCAATTAAATGGAGAATAAGTCATTCACTTGAAAGTCTTGCCTACAGTTTACATCTTATCTTTTGAATGTGTAACCAATAATTAACTATTCATTTTAAAATAGGTGGAAATTACATAAATTAATAAAAAATAATGCAATAATTAATCATATGATAATTATTGTCTTTGGTTAGCCTTGTTTCCTTTAAAGTTTTTATTTTTTTCAGGTTCTTCAAGGAAGGAAGCCAATCTCATTTTCAAAAGAGACATGAGAATGAGGTTTTGTTGCATGTTATATTTTTCTTCATCTCTACCTCCTTGTTGTTCGAGTTACATCTTCATCCCTTAATCTTTTTTCTTTTTTTTTCACACCGAATTGGTGGCTGGAGAGGGTTGATGTCGAACCCCAAGTTGTAATCTTTTAGAACTTTGGACTGTTATTCTTTTATTCTGTTCGATGGAGAACAGATTTTTGGTGGGGACTTGACTAGGATTCAAGCTTTCTGTGTGCGGTGGTGATTAAGTTTCTAGAGACTTGCTCAAAGCATGGCATTTTTAGTTTTTAAGAATATTTTTTAAATCAACTTAAGCAAAGGATTGACAATAAATCGTAATATTGAAGATTTGAAATTGCACGTCAATTTCGTTTGAATCCATGATGATAACTAGCATGTTTATTTTTCTGTGTTTCCTTATAATCTATTAAAGCTTCTATACTATAATGATATGGCTATTTTAAAATTCTGATTTGAGTATTCATGGAGCCGAAAATCTTAGGATTTCATGGACTGATTCATGCTTATCCTGAAAAATATTGAGGACTTGATTCTGTTTTAAATTAATATGATTCTTGCCCGTTATGTTTTAGATTAATTTTTATCAAATTCTAATAGTTGAATTACCTTTTTCCCAAAACAGTTTCATTTCACTTTAAGAAATAATTTAATTGATATTTAAGTCCTTTAATTCCTTTTTCTTTATTTCTCTTTTTTTCTTTCTTTTTTCTTTTTTTTTATTTTTAACAAAATGTTCCGAATAAAATTAGGTATTCATTGACCAATCTGCTAAGGAGATACAAATCTATATTTAAAAAAACCAATAAAAAGAGAAACTCTAATGCTAAAGCCAAAACTATGTTAATTAGACAATTTGCTCTTGTTTCCTTTATTAACTTTATTGTCAATGTTTCACTAATGCCAAATGGAATGAGTTATATACTTAATTTCATTAGGCTGTTGCTTTTGTTTGGTAATTGTGAGCTTTGTCGAACATTACCAAATCATGATCATACGACCTGTAATTGAAGACTAAGATTGTGCTGCATCTTTGGTGTGGTGGTGACTTATTTTAATTTACATTATATTGATCATGTATTTATTTAGAAAGACACGATTCTTAAGGAAAGTATGCATGTGTTATTAAGTTTAAATTAAATTTATTGTCTACATATATAAATATAAAAATTTATAATTACATATTGACATATATATCTTTACATATTAATTTATATTAAAAAATTCAAAAGACTTCCACTTATCTTTATTTGATTACGTTATTAATTATTTTTCATTTGTAATTGATCTTAAAATCTCAAAAATTTATGTTAGCCTAAATTATTTAATTATATTTTTAAATTACTATATTTATTCATATATAATTATTTTATATTATTTAGAAAACTTAAATATATACATCACTCAAGAGTAAAAATTTTGTATAGAAATATAATAAAAATAATTAAATATAATTGATTATGAGGAAACTAAGAATTTATTAAGGATTTTTAAATTAAGAATATAATACATTTTTTATATATTCTTAATAATAAGTTGATAAAACATTCAAATGAATAAACATATAAAATTAATATTAAAAAAATTATATAATTAAAAATTAAAATTATCTAAAATTATATAAATTAATTATTTATTGAGGATATATATAGCCTAATTATCATAACACAGAAAAGTCAGATAATGAAAATAAAAAAAATAGTTTTGAATAAGTCTTGCTATAAATTCTACTAATTATAATTTAATCAAATTTATCTAAATTATCTGAAATGTTATATATCTAAGCTAAGTATTTTTTTTATTTTTTTTAATATTTTTAAATTTATCTCATTAATTATACAATTACAAAATATTAGTATTATAAAAGAAATTTTTACCTAAACTTATACCACTCAATTAGATCATCGATTAATTAAAATTTAATATTTTTATAAATCTTTATATTACATAATTAATTTTATAAAAATTAATAAAAATTATTAAATTTTAATTGACCTAATTCACTATAATGTAAATAATAATTTCTCGTATTATAAAACCGAGGAACTGACCATCAAATAAGGTTATCTCACAAAAATAAAAAATCAACGTTGGCGGCGCAAAACCTTTAAGGCTACACAGACCTTCATCAACACACACCGCGAAAAAATGGGCCAATAATTCTATTTCTTTTACCAAATTGCCCTCACGTTCTTGCCCGGAGGGGGTGCATGTGTGTATATATCTAACAAAGACCACCTATAATCACCAGATTCACCACCACATATATAGAGCAGATAAGTGAATCACTAAGCCATGGAGAAGAAAGTAGCTGGGTTGTACTTCATCCTCATCGTCCTCTTTGTTGCTCGTAAGTCATTACTCTTAATGTTAATTCTATATATTGCATGTCTCTAGCTATATTTATTTATCTAATGTTCAGGATGCATAACGTTACATTCTATTAATTACGTAACATTTTGCTCATATAACATCTACTTATTTGCTCATTCAATCTTCATTTTATACTTTATACCCTTTCATTTCATTTCTTTCTTCTTTTGTTTATAAACGTTTTGATCAACATATATCTGTAATTAATCGATTGCTACATGCAGAAGAAATTGTAGTGCAAACTGAGGCAAATACTTGTGAGAACCTGGCTGATACGTACAGGGGTCCATGCTTCACCGACGGCAGCTGCGACGATCATTGTAAGAATAAAGAGCACTTAATCAGCGGCAGGTGCAGAGATGATTTTCGCTGTTGGTGCACCAGAAACTGTTAAATGGATTTTCTCCAACATGAAGATGCTGAGGCATGAATAAATATATTAAATAATATCATATAAATAAGCCTAGCACTGTATCTATGTATTATTGTCATCTCTGAACTATATATATACTGTGTATATAACCGATGAGTTATGTACTTTATGTTAAAGAATAAACGAGTGTTGTAGCAAAGCATGAATCTATGGCTATATATATTATATAGTAAAAACGAAGTGTTTTTGCATTTTCACATGTTGTTCCCAAGTTATACGATCACTTTAATTAATTGTCACGTCGTCGCTTAATGCATCATGTTTATTTGCAGAGAATTATTTTTTTTTTAATGTAAGGATTTTGCTAATAGCAATTGACTTATTCAACAATCTGGGAAATAGTCCATAGCTTCTTTTTTTTTTTTGCTACAATTTTTGTAAAAATAAGTTAGCTATTACTAACGATTCGTGGATGGATAAGTAATTTCCATTATTCTGATTTATTTAACAATTACCTTTGATTAATATTGACAAATTATGACCGAATCTTGTTAAATTTTCTGATTACGTATCATTATTCTTTTTTAATATAATCAATTATTGATAAGCAATTCAGCAAATATGATATATGATATGAAACTTATAAAAACACTGTGTATTATATATTAGATGAACATTTGATGAAAATCTGTGTAAAGCAAATAATATCTTCTTTGATCGCCAGCATTACTGAAGATAGGAGTTTAAGTGATTTACGCCAAATTGTTGAATTCGTGTATCATAGACATCTCAAGAGCTGCAATAGTTTGGTTGGGATGACTGAATTCAATATATCATACAGAAGTATTCTGATTCTTTAAAATAAGTTACATTTTTGTGTTAAATTTGGCATAATACTTAAACTATTGGAGTCACTTAAGCTATGTTTGGATTGGTGATATTGAGTGGGATGGGATGAGATGGGATGTGATGGAGATAAGTTCTATTGTTTGGTTGTGTTAAAAAATGATGGAATGGAATGGGAGTGGGTGGGATGGATCCCATCCCATCCCACCACAAACCAATAATTTTCTGCCCCCCCAATTTGGGAGGTATGGGATGGAATCATGTTTTTAATTATAATTATAATTAGGATTTTACTATATTAACCTTATACTCTAAAATTAGTGTGTTTGAAATAAGGGCAATATAGGAAAAATAAAGTTATAATTCTTACCATTCCATTCACTTCCCAAACAATGGAATGATATCTTTACTCCATTCCATCCTAAAATATCCAAACAATGGAATAGTATTTTTATCTAATTCCATCTCATTCCATCCCATCTCATCTCATTCTATTCCATCAATTACTAAATATCCAAACATACCCTTAGACTTGGTTGACTCCTCACCAATGGCAAGAAAGAGAAATCCTTGTTACTTAATAGTAATTTTTAATTAGTTATAGTCTATTATAAATATTTAAATTATTATTTTATATGTATAAAATTGTAATGTTAATGACAAAAATATTCTAATTTTTAAAAATATTTTTACACGGTCAATTACTAACTTAAGTGGTTAATAAATGATATAATAAACTTAGAATGACCTACTTAAGATTTTTTTTTTCTTGAGAAAAGTTCAAATAATAGTAAATTAACTATGTATAACAAATTGATAAACAATAAAAAAGTATAACAAATAATTCGAAATAGAAGCTAGAGAGATTTGTTGTTTTTAGTGCTTAAAAGATCTAAATACCAAGAATGAAGAGTTTTCTTTAAAGAGAGAGAGAGAGAGAGAGAACTGACTTATAAATAAATAGATAGCTAACAGATGTTGCCAAGTGTGAGAAAGAAGCCCAACTGACAATATTAGCGCCGACGGATGAATCAGAGAGTGTGTGGGCAGTGGGCTTTAATGTAGTTACTATATACAGCCTACTGCTCGCTGTTTGAATGCCAACCAAGAAAACCGGAGTTTCTCACTACTACAAATTTTTTATTTAGAGATGAAATTTAAGGACGGAAATAGAGATAGAATTGATGAATTAGAGAGAGAAAATAAAATTTAAAATTTAGAGATAGAAATTAGAGACAAAAATGATTTATCTCATAAATTTCTGTCTCTAATTTCGTCTCTATTTAGTCAATATAAAGTCAAATATACTTAGAAATAAGGTTTAGAAACAGAATTTACCCATCTAGATTTTTCTATCTCTAATTCCATCTCTATTCAGTCAATATAATATTTTAAAAAGTCAAATATGTTTAGAGATAAAATTTAGAAACAAAATTTATCTGTCTCTAAATTTTTCGTCTCTAATTACCTTTCTTTTCCATCTCTAACTAATTTATATAATTTAATTAATAAAATTAATTTTTTTATAAAATAGAGACAGATTGTTTCCGTCTCTAATCTCTTCAAAATAAAATGATTTTAGAAACCCTTATTCCCAAATTGCAACCCAACATTATTGAAGAGCTCTAATCCCTACCTCCATGACGGTGGATTTGGGTGGAGGTTTGGAGGTGCGACGCGGATTTAGGTTAGGATACGGTGGTTCGATGGGGTGGTTCTGTTCTTGGTGGTGGTGAGATGATAGCTGAGTTTGTGGAATCTTGCTGGAATGGTGGCTCTGGGCAGCAGCTACTCGTGAATCTAGGCGAAGCGAGGCAGAGTGGTTCGTGGTTGGTGAGTGATGGCACGATGGAGGCTCGTCGATGGATGGTAGAGATCGGTGGTTGTGCGAACAGGGTGGTGCGCAGATGGCGGTTTTCGATGGAGGACGTGGGCTCGTGGGTCTTGGGTGATGTTTAGTTTAGGCTAGGTGTGGTGGCTGAGATCTGTTGGGTTCGAGGCTGATGTAGTGGTTGAGGCTGCCGGAAGTCACGGAGGGTAGCGATTCAGGCATGGAGGCGCGATGGAAGCTTGATGGGTGTGGCATTTGGTTAAATTTATCTTGCCTTGTCTTAAGCTTAAGCTTTGCCTTCTACCTTGGAGCTTGATTCTAGCCTATACTCTTACGTGTAAGATTCTCTCATCTCCTTCCACTAATCTATCATGGCCTTCATGGTTTCTCTCTTAATTATTACATTCATAATTTAAATAACCATCACAGGCTGATACGTGATACATAGTGTTTGTAGCACTATATTATTTCTAAGATGTTTCGAGATGCAAAATGAATGAATGAGATAAAAATAAAATTGAGCCTAAGTAAAATCATCACAAGCATTAAAAAAAAGTATGGACAAATTTGAGTATCAATAATAGGTACTCACTTACTAAAGTTAATGATAAAATTATTTTAATTTTTTTTATAAATATGAGAACTAATTTAAAAAAATTATAAAAATTAAATAAAAAATGAGCATTAGGACAAAAACATTAATTTAACTTTATGCGAATTATAAGTTGCAAACCTAAGTGCAGGTTATTTTAAGTAATAAATTTTTAGGAGTCCGAAGTCAATCCACAGGAAATTGATGAAATTTAAACCTAAGTGCACTACAAATTTTATTCATACAACAACTGACAAGGCTGAGAAAAGAATGAAATAGGAAAATATTCCTTGGTGCCATAAGTAGAACATTTTGAACCATAGGTAGAACATTTTTCGTTGATGGAAGCACAATAGCTCCTCACAGGGGATAAACATAAAACAGTGCAGAAACACAAATTTTAAGTGCATTGTTATCTTTTAAAAGGTTTTTCATATTACAAAATTTCAGATATATAAAACACAATATGGGGTTCAATTGGCCTAGCTGCCTAAGGAGTATTATTCTTCATGATGTGTTTTTTCATCATTTCATCTAATGAGTACTGTTGTAAATTAATTCTCTGTTATTGTCAAATTCCACTATAATCTTCTGGAAAGCATCAAACAAACTGTAAAAGTTCTTTGCACATCCTCAAAATTTGATGTTAAATATTCTAAAGACAGAAGATCATTTATAGTGAAAACTAAAAACTACAGCAGGATTTGATATTATAGATATGCTGGTTCGCACTTAGTCTTCTAACTACACAATTTTGTCCATTTTTATGGAATGAACAAGCCACCCCCTCCTCCATGAATGCAATCTAGAATATACTAGACTCAAATAATAATTAGTTTTTCTTAAGAAGCCGATGTGTCGGAGGGCTGATTAAAACTATGTAACCATGTATTGTATTTGTAGGCAAACTTAGACTCAGTAGGATTAATGATAGATAATACAAACAAATTCAGAAATTCATAGGAATCAAGACCTTGATTGGAGATAGAAACAAACTGATTATAGATGGGAATTAAAAAAATAATAAAAAATTTCATATAGATAACACGAGAAATAGATTTTGTTACAAACATTGTCAATATATATAAGCAACAGTGACTTCTCAACATATTAAAAAATAACATTTGAATTGTGAATACATTATTAACATTAGAAGCATGTGGAGGTCATTTTTCTTCAAAGAAAACAGCTGCAAAAATCTTGCAGTGTGAATTTTATTAGCCCACATTATTTAAGGACAGCTATATTTCTTGTAAAAGTTGTGAAAGTTGTCAGAAATTGGGTTCCATTTCTAAAAGAGACATGATGCCTTTGAACCCTATCATTGTCATTGAAATTTTTTATTGTTGGGGAATTGATTTCATAGGTCCATTTCCATCATCATTTGGATTTGTGTACATTTTGGTTGCAGTTGATTATGTCTCAAAATGGATTGAGACGATTCCATGTTGGCACAATGATCATAAAACTGTTCTAAAATTTTTAAAAGAAAATGTTTTGAGTCGATTTTGAATTCCTCGAGCTATCATCGGTGATGGGGGAAAACATTTTTGTAATAAACCATTTGAATCTTTAATGAAGAAATATGGCATCACACACAAAATTGCTACCCCTTTTCACCCTCAGACAAGTGGATAAGTAGAATTAGAAAATAGGGACATTAAACAAATTTTGAAAAAAATGGTTAACCCAAATCGTAAAGATTGGTCTTTAAGATTAAATGATGCACTTTGAGCTTACCGTACTGCTTTCAAAACATCTTTAGACATGTCACCCTATCGGTTAGTCTATGGAAAACCTTGTCACTTGCCTGTAGAATTGGAGCATAAAGCATTTTGGGCCATTAAAGCTTTCAATGTAAGTCTTGATGATGCTTCCAAGTTACGCAAATTGCAATTGAATGAACTTGAGGAATTGAGAAATGATGCATATGAAAACTCAAAAATTTATAAAGCTAAAACAAAAGCTTTTCATGACAAATCAATTTTGAGAAAATCTTTTGAAATTGGTCAAAAAGTTCTACTTTATAATTCTCGTCTTCACCTATTCCCTGAAAAATTGAGATCTAGGTGGATTGGTCCTTTTATTGTCAAACATGTGTATCCTCATGGGGCCATAGACATTGAGAACCCTAGGAATAGTAATATATTTAAGGTCAATGGACAAAGACTCAAACCATTTTTGGAACATTAAGTTGTTGAGGTAGAATCTATCTCCCTTTCTAATCCTTGTTATGAGTAGAATTTATTTTAATTTTGTTTCTTTCTTTTTGCAATTCTTTGTGTTCCCAGTTAAGTGGTGGATAACGGTACTCCGTGACTCTTAAGTCGGTTTGTTTTTCAGTTTCCCATAATAACTGATTCATTCTCCTTCAAAATGGATGTCATTCTCTCAAATCTAAGAAAACACTTCCAGTCTGTTCCTAAAAATGCTCTAACCAAAATCTACAAAGTTAGGTATGAAAGACTGAGACTATTAATGTACAAGGGCATCCCAGAAGATATACGCTGGATAATCGAAGCAAAGGTTCGTTTAGCTGGTGAATCTTCAGATTCATTTGTCCCATACATGCCTGGTCTCGGTAAAAGTTCATTTTCAAAAAGCAGAAGAGCAAAACGAATGAAAGTTTGTTACAAGTGTGCACGATGGAATTGTAACACGCGATGTCGATCTTTGGGGATGGTTTTCGTAAACAGGGAAGATAAAATATTCTTCATTAAGAATGGACTGAGTAAGGAGTCATTAGATAATATCTTATTGACTCTTGAGACGCATTCTTATGGAGTTATGCAGCGTGAACTTCTTAGTTTGTGGAATTTCTTCAGGGACGAGCAAGAGCGTTACAGTCTTGGAAATCTGACTTAAAAAGACCCTGTTTTCCAATTTATAAGAAAATTGGATAGGAAGCTTATCCTCGACTCATAGAAGGCGTTTAAGTCGTTACTAGACGTAAAACCAGAAAAAGATGTGAGCCACAATCATAACAACATGTATATATTATCTTGTACATCTTAAAAAAAAAAGAAAAACAAAAAGAAAAAAAAAGAAAAAAAGAATAAAAATGAAATAAAATAAGAATAAAAAAAGGACGAAACTTCGGTTGTACTTGGTCTTTAATTAGATTAGGAGCCTCTGCCAGGCGCAGTCCCATCATTAACTCAGTTGGACCATCGCACGCCAGTCTGTAAATAAAGTTCGTGTGCAATGCTCTGTAGAGAGTCGCACTCCACAACTCAATGTTCACTATCTAGGCACTGTGGAGTTTATGGATAGATAGAAGCGTCCCACTTTGGTTATTAGTGAGAAGTAACCTGCGGCAGTCAAAGCATATGAGGCATCTGAACTTAATCCTCTCTTTTATTAGAAGGGGCTCTCAGCGCCGTGGGATGGAGCGTTCTGGATCTTGGACATTGCGGGTTTCAGATTTTAGCATCTTTGTTGATGTTACGAACCCAAGTGTGAGCTCTCCAGGTTCTAGACCCAGGATGGAAACCCATGATGATTTCTTTATTCTCTTTTCTTCAAACAAGCGGGAGGGAGAAGAATTCCCAGATTGGTTGAGCTGTCTTGGTATTACTGCACTCATGACGCGTAGTATAAAGATCTACCATGAAATCTGTACATAAAGGTATATAATCATTTGTTATTATTATTTTATCCTTGTATGATTTTTGTTGAATTTTGGTTTTGGACAGACGATCCTTTGGACGGGATGCTTCAGGGGTTTCTAGACTTCTTTAACCTGATGGTTTTCTTGAAGTCTAAAAAAAATAAAAAAAAAAAAAATAAAAAAAAAGTTTCTTAAATTTAAACTTTTCTGACAACAGCCAACCTACCCATATAGAAGCTATTATTACTTTTTCTATTCTCTTCCCTATTTAAACACTTTATTTTCTTCACTTTCCTGCAACTCATAATCATTCAAAGAGAGTGTGAGTGTAGAAATGGAGGGAGCTTCTTCTTCTGTTCGTAGATTTGCCAGTATTTATTTATTTTGTGGGATAAGTTATAGGAAGGGTTTAGAGTTTGTAAATGCAACAAGCACTGTTGGTAAAACACTTGCTGCGAGGAACATATATAGGGGAAGTATCATTGGGTTAATGGGGGTTGTATCACTTTCTGCATTTGTAAGAGATGGTCAAGTTTTAGGTATCATTCCTGAACCTTTAACTCGAAGGAACATCATTAGAAAGACAATTGGACTGGAACTTCAAGTATCATCTATGCATGGACGAATGAAGGTAATGCTTGAAAACTCTGATGCATTCATAGCCTTACTTAGTGGTTTTGGTACTTTGGAAGAAGTTTTTCAAATTGTCTTTCGGGCCAAACTGAACATCCACCATAAGCCCATAGGTTTGTTGAATGTTAATAATTTCTTTGATCTTTTGTTTTTTTTTCTTGACCATGTTGTGGAACAGAAATTTATCACACATTCGGAAAGACGACTTCTTATCTCTACTTCCACTGTTGATGAATTGATTGATAAATTAGAAGCTTTTGTTTATGAACCTGATCCAATAACAATTCAGATAGATTAGTCTGAAAGAAGCGGTGAGGGAAGCAGAATGAAAAGAAAGCTAGCCAAGACACTCCAACTATTTAAATAATTATAAGCATTGGTTTTATTTATCGTACTTTATTTCTGTTTAAATTTGTGTGAGCTTGCTCTTTTCAATAATTGCAATGACAGGTACTTTCTTCTATACTTTACTTTTTTATGTTTTAACATTGAGGACAATGTTGTGATCTGGTTGGGGGCAAGGATAGTTGTGTCAATAGTTGTGTGAATAATTGTGTATAGTTGTATGAATAATTGTAAAAAAAATGCTTGAAAAAAAAATTAGGAAGTGTGTTTATTAATATGTTTGTCGTGTTTACAAACAGCTAAACTAATTAAGGATGGCAGAGTAAAGAGTAAATTTTACTGTGAATGTAATTTTACTTTTGAGACGCGTCTAGATTGGGGTAAACAACTAGTTTGTGTGGAAGTAGCAATTCAAATTCAGGGAAATTTGCATGATTGTGTAAATTGTCTTCTTTCTTAAAATTCACATGCTTGGTTATGAATGTTGAATTGGTAGACTGAGAATGATAGAATTATGCCTTGTGAGATTTTGAGCCTATTGATGAATAGATTGAACATTTGTACTATTCTTTTCTTTCTTGTGTGAATTTCACTCATGGAATTGTTACTCTAGAACTTGCTTTGATTCTTTTTTAGACTACATTTTCATATGCATACATAAATATGTTGAGGCATTTTTCTTGAAATAGCTACTTTAATCAAATAGTCAGCCTTACTTAGCAGTATATTGTCTCAATATGATATCAAGTACTCTTATGACTTATTGGAAATTCTTTAATTCCTGCCAACGTAAAGCATTAGAAATAACTTATTTCCCTTTGCTTAACCCCTTTGAGCTTATTTGACCATTCTTTGTTTCGAACTCATTATGTGCCTTAAATGAAAAATCATGTTCTTACCTGACCTTAGGGAATAAGAGAACATTAGCTTTGTCATTCGATGAGTTCTTGAACAAGTGTGGGGGTGTGTGTGCAGAACGGTTAAAAAAATGTAAATATGATGTTCTTTTTTGTAAAAAATAATAATAATAATAATAAAATAAAAAAATCAAAAATCAAAAATAAAAAAATGTAAAAAGAAAAAGAGGGTCAACAAGGTAATAAAGGAAAGGAAAAGAATATGTAAAGGGAATTTGTATTAGGTGGAGTTGAGATGAACTTTCATGCTTGTTAATTGAACTCAGCTTTCATGTTCTTTTATTCTCTTTGGTATTTAACTTGTCATATCTATATTACCTTCTCCTTTACCTTGACCACATTATAACATTGAATAAAGCCCTCATGATTTGTGTGTGCATGTGTTTTGTGTAGTGGAGAAGTAGAAGATAAACAAGCTTATGGTAGTGCAATTTCTCATGAGTTGAATTAAGAGAAATACCTACATTTTAAACACTTGAGGGATTGAGAGTTGAATCCTGTGAAGATCTATCATTCTTGACTCATGCTTTTCAATTGAAATATCCTTGCTTGTTGATTTGAGATGTGAAGATATGTTACCCCATGAATGTTTTGATTACTTGAATGATTGATTGCTCTTCATTTTTAAATATTATTAGAAATTGAGTCTTTTAGAGTGTTTAGCTTTTGAGTCTGTTTCATTTTTTTAGTGGTTTTATGTGTTTTGCTCAGGAGTGCAAAAAGTTAAGTGTAGAAAAATTTGATGATCACATATTTTATACATTAATAACCCTTCATTTTTATTCATTTACACTCTCCATGTACTTAATTGATTGAGTTTGGTTATGTTTTATAAGTTTGGACTCAAATTGGACTTAATTGAATTTTTTAGCATAATTTATGTCTTACACTATTTCTTTATTTAGGCTATATCTTGGGATGTAGGTGGCCAAATGAGGTGATTCTTATGACATTTGAAAGATAAGAGAGAGATATACAACTTTTATGAAGACCTCAAAAGCCCAATCACACGAGTAGATAACTCAAATTGGGGTTGAAGCAAGAACTAGAGTGCTGTTCCTGACAGCTTGACCTATATGTACTGTTCATGCCATATTTCGGTATAGAAGTTGTCAAAGGGGCTGAAATTTTGATGCTGAATAGTTGACACCTATATCTACAACTTTCATGTTGAATACTTTTCAAGAATCGGAGGTCTAGTAGGTGATATTGGGCTTGAAAGTCAGAACAGAGGTGCTGGAATTGGGCTTGAATACTCTATAGTAATTGGCCCATATCTTAGGCTATAAGTGGCCAAATGAGGCGATTCTAGTGTCCATTTTGAAGCCAAGATCAAGCCCTACAACTTTGATGAAGATCACATTTGCTTATTCTGACGCATTCAATGACTTCAGAGCTAAATGATTTCAGAGATAAGGAATCTTCATAATTTTTCACTCACCAAAAGTCATTTGGCATTTTCCACTCATTCACTCACTAATGACTCAGCCCCCTTGTCATTTTGTATCTCTAATCCTCTATAAAAGGGGGCCTTGGCAGATCATTGAGGGTGTTAGGTGTTAGGTACCAAAATGATATTAGTTTGTTACTAGGTTTTCTTGTAGTAATTTTTCTTTGTTCTAAATTGAAGTCATGTTCTTCTTCTTCTTCTTCTCTCTTTCTTTCTTCTTGTCTATGAGTAACTAAGTTTCATTTTGCTAGGGTGAAAGAGTGAAGCTCTTGGTAATGAAATAAGGTTAGATTAATTTCTCTCTTGTGCTTAAATGATATATTTTCAAGTGGTCATTATACGTATTGTATTTTGTTTCTAATTAATTTAAAAACCCTCCTTGTAAAGTGGAGTTCTTGATTTATTGTAGACAAGAGATTGACACAATGAATGTTTGAACTCATTTACAAATGGTGGTGTTAGAAACTCTCCTTATAAAGTGGAGATCTTGATTTGTTGTAGACAAGATTTTGGCACAATGAATGTTTGATCTCATTTATGAGTGGTGGTATTAATAGATGATTAAAGGAATCACAATATAATTACATATATAATTTTTAATGAACTTTGAACGTTGTATTTTCTAATTGGAACCTCTGTTATGTGTGGATTCTAATTGAGTTATAAAATAATTAAGCTTATCTTTAATTTATTTACCAAGAGTGGATCTCCTAACCCAAGTAATTTCTTTTTATTTGTGACCAATTTTTATCACTTTTATTGTTGTAACAAAATATTTTCTTTATGTCAAATAAATTTTTCTTCATCAATTCCCTGTGGATCGACCTCGGACTCCCGAGAATTTATTACTTGAAACAACCTGCACTTGGGTTTGCAACTTAACTTTTAATACTGCATCAAGTTTTTGTAGTTCCGTTGCCGGGTGACTCGGGTTTCTTAAGAAAGCAAGGAGATAAAGAGCCAAGTGTCCAAAGTGATGAATTCCTTGAGTGTGAATGAGCTAGAGGATGTGGAAAAGAATCAAGATAGTAGTGATGCTGAGCTATCCAAGGAACCTGAGGTGACAAAATGTCTTGTTAAGCCAGAAAATGGTGATGAGGGCCACTAGACATACATGATTGACTCAATCATGGATAGGGGAGTTTCTACAACCCATGATTTTGATCCCCTTGAGAATTTTCTTGTCAATTATGAGTTTGATTCTATCAGTAATCCTTCTGATGTAGTTGATATTTCTACTATTTTTTATAAAACTCAGGATCATGACACTCAGGCATGGCAACCAAAGTTTAAGGAGTTTCTTAAGAAAGGTTGGAGCATTGCTGATAAAAAAGGTGTTCGTCCATTGGTCTGTTCTTATAAAATTAATTTGGAAGATGGTAAATGGTCAGCGGTTGAAGTTATAACTTGAGTTGAAGGATCCAAATGTAGCAGAGACTTTGGTAGACGATCTTGTCTACCAAAGCTGAGGTAAGTTTTTAATATTTCATGTTTTTATTGAGTCGGCTTAAGTGCCTCCCAAATTTCGGAGCCTTTGTATGGGGATGTAAATAATGTCGGTCAACAAAAAAAAATATAAAACAAAAGAACCCAAAAAAAAAAAATTTATTTGCATGCTTGTTTATTTCATTTTACTTTTTTTATTTTTATTTTATTTTTGTCATTGCTAACCATTGTTAAGATGTAGTTATTCTCTTCTCGTCTAAGCATTTCGGGTATGTGACTTCTCCCCATTACTTTGTTTAATTTTGTCCCAATAATTTCTTTGATGTATATTGATGATTATTTCTTCAGTCTGGATTTAATTTTTAATATTGAGAATAATGTTGTGATCTAGTTGGGGAAAGGATAGTTGTGTGAATAATTGTAAAAAAAAAACCAAAAAACAAAACAAAAAAATAGGAAGTGTATTTATTAAGAGCTGACCAGTGGATGCTTGGAAACAACAAGAGAATGTTCAAGCCTAACAATAAATTCAACCTACCAATTGATCTTTAACAAAGCATTAGTCAGATATTGGTCATTGTCTTGTATGAGAAAGAACTAAGAAATCCTTGGAAAATTGAATGTTCTCAAACATTTTCTCCACTCTAACTGTAACATAATGTTCTTTTATTCTCTTTGGTGTTTAACTTGTCTTATCTATATTACTTCCTCTTTTACCTTAACCCCATTATAACCTTGAATAAAGTCCTCGTGATTTGTGTATATATGTTATTTTTGAGTAGCGAAGAAGTAGAAGATAAGCAAGCTTATGGTAGTTCAATTATTCATGGGCTGAATAGAGTGAAATACTTACCTTTTTAAACACTTGAGAAATTAAAAGTGAATTCTGTGAGGATCTATCATTCTTGATTCATTCTTTTCAACTAAACTTTCCTTGCTTGTTGGTTTGAGATACGAAGAAATGTTACCTTATGAATGTTTTGATCCCTTGAATGTCTAGTTGCTCTTCATGATTCATTTAATCCTTTAGAGTTTTTAATTTTTGAGTCTGTGTCATTTTTCTTTGTTCCCTAGTTTTTGTTTCTTATGTTTTGTTCAGGAGTACAAAAGTTAAGTATGAGGTAATTTGATAACACTATATTTTATACATTTTATAAACCTCTCACTAGGTTTCTAATGTTCAATTAAGCTTAATTTAATTAGTTTTGACACATTTTATGATATTGGACCTTATTGGATCATTGAAAAAATTATTGCATGAATTAGTCTTAATTTATCTTTTTGGCAGTGTTCAGTAAAATGGCTATAACTTGAGTTGTAAATATCTGATTGATGTGATTTTGATTTTGTAGGAAATATAAGACAATTCTATACAACTTTCATGAAGACCTCAAAGGCCCAATCACACAGTTGGATAACTCAAATTGGAGTTGAAGTAAGAACTAGGGTGCTGATCCTGACAGCTTGACCTATGAGTACTGTTCATGACATATCTCGGGCTATAGGATGTAAAATGGGCTGAAATTTTGATGGTTGATAGTTAAGATCAAAATATAAAACTTTCATGTTGAATAATTTTCCAAAATCTGAGGTCTAATTGGTCATATTGGGCTTGGAAGTCAGAATAGAGGAGCTGTCGCTGGGCCAAAGCAGTATGTAGTAATCAGACCATATCTTGAGTTGTAGAAATTATTTTTAACCCAAATGAATGGCATTTGAAAGCTAATATCCAGGCTTAAAACTTTCATGAAGACCACATTTCTCAAAAATGACGAATGCAATAATTTCAGAGCTAAATGATTTTGGGAGACAAAGAATCTCCATAATTTTTCACTCATCAAAAGTCATTTGGCATTTTTCACTCATCCACCCACTCACTAATCAGCCCCCTTGTCATTTTGTATCCCTAATCCTCTATAAAAGGTATTATTGGCTGCTCATTTAGGGGTCTTAGTCCTAGAGGCCAAGATCATGCTATTATGTTGTTGTAGTTTTCCTTTGTTCTAAATTGAGGTTATGTTCTTCTTCTTCTTCTCTCTTTCTTTCTTCTTGTCTATGAGTAACTAAGTTTCATTTTACTTGGGTGAAAGGGTGAAGCTCTTGGTAATAAAGTAAGGTTAGATTCATTCTTTTCTTGTGCTCAAATGATTTATTTTTCAAGCAGTCATTATACGTATTGTATTTTGTTTCCAATCAATTTAGAAACCCTCCTTGTAAAGTGGAGTTCTTGATTTGTTGTAGACAAGAAATTGACACAATGAATGCTTAAACTTATTTACAAGTGTTGGTGTTAGAAACTCTCATTGTAAAGTGGAGATCTTGATTTGTTGTAGATAATATTTTGGCACAGTGAATGCTTGATCCCATTTATGAGTGGTAGTATTAATAGATGATTAAAGGTGACATAATATAATTACGTATATAATTTTTAATGAACTTTGAACTATGTATTTTCCTATTGGAACCTCTGTTATGTGTGGATTCTAATTGAGTTATAAAAATAATTAATTTTATTCTTATTTTATTTACCAAGAGTGAATCTCCTAACCCAAGTAAATCTTCTTTATTTGTTATGACAAAATATTTACTTTACCTTAATTAATTTTTCTTCATCAAGTCTCTGTGGTTTGACCTCGGACTCACCGAAAATTTATTACTTGAGATAACCTGCACTTGGATTTGTAACTTTTAATCCTGCATCAAGTTTTTTGGTTCCGTTGCTAGGACACGAAATATTTACTTTTACTTTTGTTCATGAAAGTTGTATATCTCTCTCTTATCTTTCAAATGCCACCAGAATCACCTCATTTGGCCACCTACACCCAAGATATAGCCCAAATAAAGAAATAGTGTAAAACGTAAATTATGCTGAAAAATTCAATTAAGTCCAATTTGAGTTCAAACTTACAAAACATAACCAAACTCAATCAATTAAGTATATGAAGAGTGTAAATGAATAAAAATGAAAGGTTATTAATGTATAAAACATGTGATCATCACACCTAACCACAATGATCTAGATAAACTAAAAGCTCCAGCAAAACCAACTGCAAGTCCATAAGCAAATTATGAATCACATAAAAAACCTCATTCAATTTCCTCAATCTTTACAGAGTACAAAAGTAATTCAAAGACAAAACCACATACCACACAGAAATTGCACAGACAAGTGCATTACAATCAAACAAAAGGGCACAAGTGAAGCACACTATAATCATACCAAGAAACAAAGTCGAATTCCATTCTACTTACAGTATTAAGCTACACAATTTGCTCTTGAACTGCTAACCAATATATTATACAGGAACCATTATCTTCACAAGCACCAATCACTTAGATACCAATAGAATTTCAAGTTTCTTGACATTGGTAGGCGTGTTAGCATTTGAGGATGCATTTGCAGGTGCTGCTGCCTTGGCAGCAGCCACTCTATCCTGCTGCACCAAATCGTGGGACGCCCTGGCATACAAACACCTCACTACAAAAGAGGCAGCATCCTTGACCTCCTGAGAGTTCAATGGAGCCAACAAACAGTGCCCCAAGATTCTCAACACCAGCTGCAGAATCTCCCAAGGCAAAGGGATCCTATCCTCCTTGGGAACAACAGCCTCAGAATCAAAATCAAAATCAAAATCACATTTTTTATGAATCAACATGTTCCCCATCTCTTCCACAACCTCCTCAATCTCACCATCACTATCCAAATCATCTTAAACTACACTACCAGAGGACTACTTGTAATTGTTTAACAGAGTATATATATATTTTTAACAACTGAATCATTATAGTGCAATTCTAGTAATGAGCATAGGAAGAATGTGGTCCTGGCAGATGAAGCATTGATAAACCAAATTAAAAAAACCACATGCATCAAGTGAATGGCCTGGAGTTGTTCACAGTCAAAAACTAACTGCAATGCAAAAAACCCATGGCAGATCTAAAAATAATAATATCAGAAGCATTTTCCATAGCTAATTGCAAATCTGCTCTATACCACATCTTAATATACCAAGCACTTCTAGTTTTATAAGTTCCATAGCCATAGAGAGTGGAAAGACATGATTTAGGCTTTGACATTCAGTTGCTTTCACTGTGCACAGGTTTTGAAACACGAGACTTCCACGAGGATCTTTACTCTATATGTGCTTCAGCATTGGCAAATGTTCCAAAGTCAGAGTTCTCAATTGAGTTAGTAGCCCATGCTGGCTGACACACCCTGAGTTTTATCCATCTATTTCAAATACAACTTCTAATGCATCATAACTAGTTACAAGCATTGCCTCCAGATTAATCAAGTGTTTTAGCACTTAAGATGACAATACATTATCTAACCTACTCTAATTCATCAAGAGTTTGCATGCATCTATATTTCAGACTAACTAGCAATCTAGCAAGTTGTATATGGTATAATTATAAGGATGTAACATTACTTACCATTCTCCTACAGTGCTCTGTTGTAGATATGGATCCTCTAGTATACACATTGAGACCCTCTTTAGATTGTCTATTTCTGCTGTTCCTCATGGACACTGTTTGCCAGGCAAGATCACTCCATTTAACCCACAACTGCGCCCTAGCATCTGGATGAATTCATGTACCTTCATCCTTTTTATCATGCACCTTGAATAGATTATTTGATAGTGCACCAGATCCCTTAGTTTTGAAAATCATTAGAACAACTAATAAACAGCACCACCATATCCCTTTTTATCACGCAACATAATTAAAGAACAACTAAACTCACCTGAGCTTATATTGCCACCAGCACCACCACAACCCAAGAACAGTCCCTATTAAATTAAACAGCACAAATAATAATCATAATCATTAGAACTTAAAATGAAAAGAGAGAGAGAGAGAGAGAGAGAGAGAGAGAGAGAGAGAGAGAGAGAGATAGAGAGAGAACCTGAGAGCGAGCTCTTTGAATGTCTTGTTTGAGCTGGCTAAGCTTTAATATACTTGACTCTAGCTGCTGCACATAAGTAGCTATTATGATTTTTCCCATATAATTTCAAACAAATTCACGTGGCTTTTCCTTTTATGAGTTTCTTAACATATGTGCCATTGATTATGATAATTAATATTTGAGATATTAAATTTTTTAGAATGGTTGTGGTAAGGTTGAGGCTTTAATCTTTAGATATTTTTAGACTTTAAAAGGATTTTAATTGTTTGAAAGACTTTCTAAACGGGACAGAATTAATTTTACAATAATATTTATAAAATATTTTAGTCAAAGATAATAAAAAAATATTTAACAAACATTTACATTCTTTTTTCCATATATAATGATTTTTTAAAAAAGAAAATGCAGAAAGCAGATTTAGTAATTTTTTGTACTAAGCCATATGTATGTTGTTTTTGGTTAAGTCTAACTCAATTATGTATTATTACATTATTAAATGAAATAGATTATGATAATTAATATTTGAGATATTAAGTTTTGGGGAATTGTTGAGATAAGGTCGAGTCTTTTAACTCTTAACATTTGCAGGAATTTTAAATTAAATTATTTCAAATATTTACATTTTTTGCATATAATAATGTTTTTTAAAAAGAAAAGACGAAAGGCAGGTTTAGTAGTTTTTGGTACTAGGCCCTATGTATCTTCTATAAGAATTATTTATGTCTTTTTTTTAAAATGATATTTTTATGTTCTTAAAAAAGGTATCAAAATCTACATAAAAATACCTACTTAGTGCTTATATATATAGCTTTCGTTTTTCAATAGAAGCATTACTATTCACAAATGCACTAATCGATGTTTCAACTTTAGGAAGGAAAAAGAGGACCTATTTTGAGAGTTTGCATAGAGTTTAAGATTATCCTAAAAATATAAATGACTACACTAACAGTAGCTAGGGACAAGCAGTAGAGGTCTACAACCAGTTGATCCTGGCTAGGGACAATCAGTATCTCCCATCCTTATCAGTAAACTTCTCAAAAAATTCTCAAGCCAAAGATGTTTTAGTTCTTTTGCACTAGGGGCTGAACTAATCTCAGTTTGATCTTCTTCATTAGACATGTTTTTGAATTTTTAGTAATTAACACTGGCAGTGTCATTAAATATGGTCAGTTTCAATTAAACTAATAGACAACTCAGCCACAACAACAACAATTTCAAATTTTAGCATGCTTGCATGACAGAGGAATCAATAGACAGAGTTATTAATTATGATAGTGTCTATGTTATTAGAAAGATAAATATGAAAATCAATGGCAAATTAGGAAGATAAAAACTACTTTACAACATACCAAGCAGGCTACAAATAATTGGGAACTTTTTGCCAAGAAGCTTCACTTTTCCTTGAACATCTCCAAATAATGCCCTATGGGAACCCAAGACAGCTCTTGTCGCCTGAGCTTGACTAATCACATCATCTATCTGAGAAAGTGCAGGAAAAGTAAATCAAGAATCATCTAAACAGGATAATAGAGTCACGTTTAATAAGAGCTGAAAAGAAAAAGAGATTCTACAAACCCATTATAACTTTATGTATGCAGTACTAACTGAAGAAATCTAAAAATGAATCTAAGCATTAACAAACTTATAAAAACAAACAAAGGGTAAAAAGGTACAAATTTCTTACATCCTGAGAAGATATTTTCAACCAGCATCAATAACATTACATATAAAAGCCACATTACATGCCAAACTGACCATATTTTATTAATCAACTATAAAATCATCTAAAAGCCATGAATTATCAAAAGAGAAAGTGTTCAAACAGTGTTTCTCTTCTTGACAAATCAATTAAGATAAAACACACCACAAAGCAGAGCTAGAGATAAGATAAACTACTCTTCACTATATATGCAGATTGTAACTAGCAGAGAAACCAAACTATATGACACTACACAGAGACAAGGAAGGACACATTCTATTGCAAAACATGTTCAGTTGTGCATACGCATTATTGTAACACCTCAAATTTCGTATCTCTTAAACAGTAATTTTGACAGTTAACAAAATTTTACTGTTTAGTGATCTCTGTGTGCTGTAAAATTATTTTGATTATTCTCAAAGATATTTGATCGTTTTGAGTGATTTACTCCGTGTCGAAAAAATAATAATTTTCTGTCGTAGGAAAAATCTTTCTCGTATTTATTTCTCTGATTTGTTAATTATTTTTAACAATCTGACTTGATTTTCATACATTTTCTAATATTTGTGGTTTTTGTGGATGATTATGAATTTTTTACTGTATGTGGACCCAGGTGGGCCCAGGTGACCTTACGTGGGCTCAGGTGGGTCCCGCAAAGTGAAAATTTTTCTACGCATAGAAAAATTTGTACTGTTTAGACGGAGACAGGGGATCTTACTAAACCTGAATTCGGAAACAGTTTTAGAAATTTTCTTGTTTTGTGTTTGACACTGTATTTAATTATCGAGCGATAAAAATACAGTAAATATATTCTTTCGTGAGATTTTTAGTAGATAAAAATAGAAATTATATTGCTTAAGTCAACATTGGTGGTTTGGATATCCACCATTGATTTATTTAACGGTGAAGACTTGATCTTGATTTAATTAACGATTAAGAAATAAATTTAATAAAGCATTGATAATCACCATTGATTTAATCAATGGTGTGAGAATAAACTTAGTTAGGCAAGCTCCAATATCAACCATAGATTTAATCAACGGTGTAAATTTGATTATATAAAGTGACCATTTACAACCATTGGATTTGGAATTGATCAAGGGTGGAGATTTAGTCTTAAAAAGTGACAAAGACCATTTATGACCATTGGATGAAGAATTAATCAAAGGTGGAGATTTGGTCTTCTAAAAAGGTTATGACTAATTATAACCCTTGGATTTAAAAGTAAGAATGAGTAATCTTGACCCTTTATTTTGGAGACACATCTAATGGCTAGAATTTAAAGGAGAAAGATCTAATGGCCTAGATTAAGTCTTCTAAATCAAAAGTTTACCTAAATCCTAACCATTGAATTAATCAATGGCTAGAAATGCTCTAGATGGTGACTAATAATGATGACAACTTCATGAATGCATAGGAAGGAGGAGACAATTTTGAGTAGCCTTTTTAGGCCAAAGAAAAAGATGAAGTCAACAATAGTAGCTTTAATTTGATTAGTCACTAATTAATCCTAATTTAGTTAATCTAATGGCCTAATTAATAAGCTAAGTAAACTAAATTAAATGTTAAATTGTTATAATTTAATTCTTAATTAGATATCCTAATTTTAATTAGAGATTATAATATATGAAATAATATGTTTAATTAATTAGTTATATAGTTAGAATGTTAATTAAGATTGATTGGGAAATTTAACCTAACTAATTACCTAATTAATTAGCATACAATTAAGTGTAAATTGAAAACAATTAAATTTCCTAAAACCCCAAAGTGTCCCACGGTTTTGGCAGCAGCTTGGGAGGCTTCTACATGAATCTTGAACCATCCATAATAGCCATGCAAGTCAAATTGATGACCTATGCCATGTGCTACTCCATGTGCATCCAATTGGTGATATTTTGAGTCAAGTATATCACTTAATCTCTCCAAGACTCCCACGGTAGCAACCTTCCATAATTCAATCTCACAAATCTCATTTTCTCTCTCACCCAAAAAGCTTTCATCTTTTCTCTAAAAAAATTCCAAGAACCAAGCAACCATTTTTCCTTCCATTTTCTCTCCATTGGTTCGGTCTCTACACCCAAATACACCATCACTCACCTATAATTTTCACTCTCATCATTTCCTAAAGCTAAACAACATTCTAAACACTTTTCATTTAGAAAGTTTTCCCAAAATCCCACTCTAAGTGCTTCAAAATCCCACTTTTAGCTTACTTCCTTGGAGGTAAACTTTGATTTCTATGGTTTAAATTCATGTTTATGATTTTCTAAGTCATGTTTGTTCCATGGTTTGTTATTATTAAGCTTTGTTTGTAATTTTACTAATTGTTTTAGAATTGTTAGGAACTTCTCAAAATTCTATCATCTACAACCTTGTCCTTCAAGTTAAAAATCAAAAAGCTTATGTTTTCCTTCTTGTGAGGAATTCGGTCAACCACCCTAAGACCACCCTTCAAGTTTGTTTAATTTAATCCAACCATAGATCTTGAATCTACATGATATTCTAAGCAACTTTCATGTTGGAGACTTTCTCTAAATCATTCATCTTCATGGACTTTCTTCAAGATCAAAGTTATTGGGTTTTTGAGGTGAAATGTAAGGAAACTTCATTTCTTTTCTCTTTTTCATGTTCTAAACCATGTTTGATCTATGGTTCCTTTTAATCAAGCTTAGTATACTAATTTCTATGTATTTTGTTTTGTATTTGAGAAGCCTTTGGTGGTGAAGAACTTGGAAAAAGAAGCAAATCAAGAAGTTTTTGAGGATCTTCAAGAGGTAAGAGGGAGATCCATCTCACCAACCAAGTATGGTGGTGAGAGATGGTCTTAAATTTGATGGATGGTGAATCCATGTGAGGATTCCAATCCATGGTCATGTAATAATTTATGTGTGTTTTATGAGCTTTGATTTATTTGCTTATGCTTGATATGCTTTGTATGATTTTATGGTTTTGATGGTATGCTTATACTATGCATGATGATAATATGACATGCTTTTGATATATATATATGATGTGTATGTATATGTATGCCATGATTTGGTGATAGAAAGAAAATTAATTTTGGTCCCAATGGCCAAGGAAGGACTATGGTTTTGATGCCCTTGATTAGGGTTCATATTAAAATTTTTCAAGAACAAGAGAATTAATTTTTGGTCCCTAGAAACATGGTGAATATCGGTTAAGACACCTCAAGATAGGTGTTCATAAATGAATATTTTCATGAATGATGAAAATGGATGTTTAGAAAAATAAGGAAAATAAACAAAGAGTTTATTTTTCAAAGAGTACAAGAACATGATTTTTTTAGAATTTTTATTGATTTATTTTGTGTAAAAAGTTTCTAAGTGTTTTACAAAACATGAGATTTAAATGAAAATAGCAATGATGATTTTAAGAATTTGCAAAGAAAGTGAAAAATGATTTGTAAAGAAAGTAAAAAAAAGGATTTGCAAAGAAAATAAAAATGAATTTGAACAAATGGGTTTGGTTTTATAACCATAAGTCTTGCAGTTTTGAAAACAAAATTTTTAATGGTTTTGTTTGTGTAAAACCATATCAATTTAGAATGAAAAATATTTGATGGTTTCAATAGTCATGTCCACGTTTTCGAAAGCTTGTAATGCATTGATTTTGATGAAACAAAGTGATTCTCCAAGTGGAAATATAATTAATTTAATACAAGAAATTTGAAAAGGGAATCAAAGTATTTTAGCACTTGAGAAATGAATTTTTATGTAAATGGAAAAGAGAAGTTGCAAGTGAGTCTCAATTTGTTTTAAAAAGAATTTATTTTTTTGTTAAAATCCCGTTGGATTTTGGAAAGCGTTAGAAATTTTTAAAGTTAGAAACATTGATTTAATTCAATGGAATTGTGAATTTGTGAAATATACTATGAAAAAGGATTTTCTTGAATAAGAAGATATATTAAATGAAGTATAAAGTTATATTATTTTGAGGAAGGTTGATTTGGAAATGATTTAGGAAAAATGAAGAATATAGTGGTATTATGAAAATCTACTAACGTATAACTTATTTTTGAGTTTTGAAGTACGTTAGGAAATGTTAAGTTTTGAAACATTGATTTATATCAATGGAAAAGTGATTTTGTGAATTATAGTTTGGAAAGTGTTTTAAATATTTTGAGAATGATGGAAAATGATTTACGCAACTTAAAAGAATGATTTTCAAGTTACACAATTTTAAAAATGGTAGAAAATCATTACGCAATTTGAGAAACGTATGTTTTTATGTGATTGAGAAAAACATTAAAAAATTAAATACGTGATTTAAAAGTGCAACAGAAGTGTTGCAATATTTTAAAAATATAACAGAAATGTTACAAAATTTTAAAAACGTAAAAGAAGTGTTATGGTATTGTGAAAATATAACAGAAACGTTTTGGAATTGTGAAAACGTAACAGAAATGTTTTGGAATTGTGAAAACGAAATGAAAATGTTGCGCAATTTTGTGAAAACACGACGAAAGTGTTTTATAACTATGAAAATGTGATAATATGATTTTTTTGTTGAAAATACAATATAAATACTTGTAGAACCAAATATGGATCTTTGTGTGAGAAAATGACATGTTTTGCCTGTGATTGGTATTTGGTGCATTATACATGCATTGGAAAGATATGTCTCGTGATTGGATTTGGTGCATTATACGTGCATTGAAAAAATATGCGTTGAAGCATATGATTACATTAAACAAATAAAATTGAAAAGATTTGGCTTTGGGGTTGGACTTGAATATATTCATGCATTGTATAAAATATAGCTAATAGCTATTATGGCCCTTGTGGTTGAAGAGGGAATGAGAATTGATAGTGAGGTCTATGATGGATCTTGGGGCGTCCGAGTAGCGCGCGACGGCCGACCAAAGGACGCTTAGCGAGTACCACTCGTGCAATTTGGCGATGCAAATTGCAACGCATTGACGATACCCGACAAAAACACGATTCTTTTCAACGACTGGGAGATTGTCTTTGAGCTAAGGCTGACAATTAACCAGAGCATTCTTCTCGAAATTGTGAAAACCTCCATGGAGTTGTTTTTGATAAATTGAGTCTTTGTGCATATGCATAAATCTGAGCATTTATATCTCATGTGATATATTAATTGAGGAATATTGGTTATTGGTTATGACAATTGTTTTGAATACTTGGATGATGATTGAATTGATAAATGATTGGATGATGATAGTTGATTAATGTTGATGGCATGATCATAATTGTGGTATGATCTATCTGTATAATATTGCTGTTTGTGTTATCTCTGTGCTGCCATGTTGGTATTGGTGTAGGTGATCTCACCTCTTTGTTATATTGTTTTGCTTTGTCTGTATTGTTAAAATCAAATAATAGAAGGATCGAGTTGTCTTAGACATAACGGGCGATGGATACTCGAGATTGGTGACAACAATAAGGAGTGGACATTCAACTTGAAGGTGTGCGGTGTTGATAAAGGAACAGATGTCCGATGCATCAAGATGGACGTAGAAAAGGAATAAGTATGTTAAAGTTTCTCGTTAGTGTTGTACCGTGCTATTAAGTAGGACCCGTCATGGGGTTTACATCTTGTCACAAAAAAAATAAGTCCGTTAATTTTATATTTCTCTTTAAATTGTGATATTAATTGGTGTCAATATTGCATAATGAATAGTTGAAATATGATTTTCAATATTATCTAATATTTTCAGTAAATTTACGTGTTAGTAAAGAAGAAATTTTGAAACTCATCTTTTATAACTCAAACTTTGTGCGGACTTCTTTTCAGATTATGAGTCAGGAGTCAGAAATGTGATGCCCTAAGGAGGGTGTTACAATTATCCCATACTGCATCATGATTCTGAATTCTTCAAAGCTAAGCACTCCATCACCATTCAAATCAAAGTGACTGATCATCACTCTGCATTCATCCATAGACTTTGATTCTCCCAACTTGCCAAGCATCCTCTTCAAGCTCTTGGGTGTTATAACCCCACACATTTGATTCAATATTTGATATGCAAGTCCTATGCTTAGAATTGAAGGCAGGTTAAAAGAGTTAGGAGAATGGTTACCTATAAAATCAATGATGAGACGACCATCGCAGAAGCGTCCAGTAGGGGTGTGGAAAAATCAATGACTAAGACTTATGGTTCTCTTTAGTCCCTTTTATTTGCATGTAGATCTATACCCCTCCCTCTACCTACTTTCCTTTTCAGGAAGAAGAAGCAGCAGCAGACGAAGTTTAATATTTTTTATTATTTTCATAAAACATCTCTTCAACTTTAGCACTACACAAGGTGTCTAACATAGAGAGTTTGTCGCAACAGAGCATCGTTCTCATCCTCAATAATTGTTCTTACTTTAAAAAAATAGTTTTCATATAATAACCATAAATTTAGCAGGTACATTAACTGCATATTGGAGAGTCAGAAATTTAGTTTTATTACTAGTGCCGAGAAAGCATGCTAGTAAACTAAATATACTGAGGTACAACAACGACAACGACATTCACAACAGCAAAGTATACTTTTCAGCAGGGTAATAGCTTTAGCTTATTTGATATTTGACACAGTCAACCTTGTTGGTTGCTACTGCTAACCTATCCATTTCAACACAGGAGGGACAAATAGCATAGCATGACCCCATGCCATGTCTTGCTTGAAATTGAAAGATTCGGGAACAAAACAAAGTTGACACACACCTTTATTACATGACCCGCCTAAATCGACCCGAGAAGGAACCTGAACCCAACAAATTAGAATTAGGTAGCAAGCCGCATATGGGCAAACTTAGGCTAGGGACAACCCACATTTAACTCTATTTGCAAGTCCAAAACCTCAATTTGCCAATCAAAGCCAATTACATCACAAAGCCCCAACTTTAGTCTCACCAAACCCTCATCAAACAATTTTTTTCAATTATTCCTCATTATGGGCAGAATTCAACAAATTGAATATGGAAACACATTATGCATGAGCTCAATTATATATCTAAACAATCAATTTGCAGAAAACCTCATGCTACAAGAAAGACCCTAATTTCACATAGTGTGAACCCTAACCAAGCAATTAACACAATTCCACCTCATTTGCAATCAATCTCCAAAAATCCAACAATGGAATCAAGTTAACAATGCACTCAATTGCAAGATTAAATCATCAATTTATTATAAAATGCATTTCACACAAAACTCCCAAATTGACACATTCAAACCCTAAGCATGCAATTAACCCCAAAAAAATGAAAACACTCATTATCCAAAACATTAAAGAAAACCCACCATTAATTTTCAAAATGAGCAAAAACCAAACAAATTTATGGGTCAACTTGGAAGATATTTTGGGCAAAAGAGCATACCTTACAAAATGGCAACAATGAGGGAGAGGAAGAGAGCACGAAGATGGAGAAAATGCAGGGAAAGAGAGAATGCGTGACTAAGGGAAAAGACGAAATGAAAGAGGAGAAGTCTGTGTGTGGTAGTGAGAATGGAGGAGAGGGTGTCGTGAGGAGATGGTGTCGTGAGGAGAGGGTGCCGTGTTCTGCTCGTGTGATGAAGGAAAAAAGAAAAAGGAGAATTGCTTTTAAGTGTGGGAATTGAGAGTGTGGGTGAGGATTTTTTTTTATAAGAGTACGAGATGGACCGCCCAGCGGTAGAAATACCGCCTAGCGGTAGTAAGACAGAGACTCGAATGAGTTTTCGGAGGCCGCCCAGCGGCATAATACGCCGCCACTAGGCCTAAAGTCAGAAGCCAACAGTTTTTTTTTTATATAAACATTAGAGACGGAACACACATCTATCTCTATCTTATAAAAAAATTAAATAATATATAATTTAGAGATGGAAAACACATCTGTCTCTAATCTATTTTAATTATTTTAAAAATTTATTTGACAAAATAGAAACCGAATTAGAGACAAAAAATTTAGAGACAGATAAATTTCATCTCTAAATTCTGTCTCTAAATATATTTAACTTTTTAAAACATTATATTGACAAAATAGAGACGGAATTAGAGATGAAAAATTTTGAGATGGATAAATTTCGTCTCTAAAATCCGTCTCTAAGTAAGTCTGGCTTTTAATTGACTAAATAGAGATGGAATTAGAGACAAAAAAATTCAGAGACGGATAAATTCCGTCTCTAAATTCCGTCTCTAAGTTTTAAATTTTATCTTCCATCTCTGATTCATCAAATCCATCTTTCCATTCTATCTAGAATTTTTTTTCGTCTCTAATTTTTGTCTCTAAATTAGAAATTTCTAGTAGTGATATTATGATTCTCATTAAAAATAAATTGAAACTAATATTTAATGTTGACCACAATATATATTAGGAAATTAGCTAAATTGATTCGTTGGTAAAAAATTAAAAGAAGCATAAATTAGTCTTCTACAATAATAGGAAGGAATTGGAAATAATAATTAGAAATAATTATACAATAAATTAAAAAATTTACCAAGTATAGAGATTGACAATTGGTGGTCTTTGACGAAAACAACAAAGCTACTTTGAAGAATACCCTAACCTTTCAACTACTCCCACTCCCAACCTACAGGTTGTCAGAGGTTTGCCGTCACCAGTCACCGCTCGTCCTCTTTAGCAGCTGCCACTTTTAGGTACAATTCCTCCTATGTTCTTATTCTTCTTTCTCAACTCCCCTATTTGTCTTTATTTTTACATAACTTTGATTTGTTCGTAAAGTCATGAGTCTCTTACATCGCTCGCTAGTATGATTCGTAAGACTCGCAATATTGTACCAATGAGAAGAAGATCAAGCAATCACGATTAAGAAGAAGACTGATATGTATTTTGGAGTTTCAACATAGTCTTCTATTTTGTTAGAAATTTTGGGTTTCAAAATGTTCTTTTATTTTATCTAAAGAATGAATATTTCTAGGTTTCATTATAACCTTTTGTATTTCATTCAAAAAAGTAGAATTTCTTTTTCTATTATCAAAAAACTGAGAAAGATGAGACGAGAAAGTTAAAACATGATTTTGATTTGGAGTTATTTGATTTTCTTATTAATTAATTTATTTTAATTTTTTTGTAAATGTGGCATTTGCCACATCACTTTACGCGTCAAAAAAGTACCACATCAGATGACACATGACAAAAATTTAACTTTGTTATTTGCCACATATCATCAAATTAAATCATGTACTTACTGACAGGGAAGACACATCATAACTTTTCAAGTCATGTACTTTTTCTTTATATATTATATGATTTATTTAGTTGTTGCTCATTCAATCTCTTCATAATTTGATAGTTTATAATTTACCCATTCATTTCATCTTTTTTTCTCTCTTAATTCTTCTTCTATTATTATTTAACTTTTGACATCTTTAATTTATCAATTGCTACCTGCAAAAGAAATTGTGGAGTAAACTGAGGCAAGTAGTGAAGTACTGAGTGATAACTTCAAGTGCCTATACGAATCAAGAGCACTTAATCAGCGGCAAGTGCAAGAACCATTTTCGCTGTTGGTATACCAAAAACTATTAAGGCATGGATTTTTTCCAACTAGATATTTTTTATGTTCTTTTTATATTTTCTTAAAGATTGTTATATAAGAATTAAGAAAGTTATTAAATAATTTTTATTATAAATAAAAATAATTATATTTGACTGAATTACACTTTTAAAATATTTAAAATACTGGGATGAGAATGTGAGTTCAAAGTCAACATAGTTTTTTAGAAAATAATTGTAGGTTAGTTGATTTTAATTTTGAAAAAAAAATTTGAAGATAAATTTAATTTTAGAACATATACATTTTTGCATAGAATTCAAGATAACAAACATATACAATAAATCCTTACAATTCAAATGACACTTGAAGATGATAAATTATACAATCAACATCGCAGATTGTTGCGTAGATCAAAAGATTTTATTTTTGTTTTTCACAATTTTGTTTAACAATTATGAAATTAATTTTTTTTAACCACTGAAAAAAAGGAAAGAAACATGCACTATGATAATCAAGGAGCAACATTCTAAAATCAACATAAAATCATGCATTGAACAAAGTAAATAACATAAAATCATGCATTGAACAAAGTAAATATAATTAAACTAGAAGCAAGCTAACTTTAAATAACCAAATAAGAACACTTAGAATATTTTCCATCACTTTGAATTTTTTCATTCTCTTCTTTTTCTTTTTCTTTATCAAAATCCATTTTATATCTAATAACTTACCTAATTTTTTTTATTTTTCTGCATTAAAAAAATTAAAGAAAATTAGATTAACCTTTAATGAAAAAAACAACGCAATTCCAAAATAAATAAAAAAATGCTAACAAGACTCTCTCTTCTCTGCTCAAAATAACAAACAAATAAACACTAAAGAAAGTATGGCCCAAATTAACTTCATAATAGGCCAAAAAACTTAAACCCAAGTAAAACAAAATCAGCCCATAACCTAAAATTGACCAACAAAAATAAGTAAAACAGAAAAAGAATGTAACTGAGGAATTTGGTTTTCGCAAAAACACAGGAACGCTCAGAGAGGTTCTAAATGCAGCCATGGTGCACGGTGGATGGGGGATCTGCCGGCAGCGATTGAGGCGGAGGATCTGGTACGATCACGGTCTGGGTGGTGGCATTCCCTGGTGACGTCCGGCCGGCATGATGGTGCGCGGTGATGCTGGGTCCGATCTGGATGACGGCGCCGCTCGGGTTCAACGGGGTGAAGATGGTGATGGTGCGACGGGGTCGTGGGTTACGAGGTACGACGGCGAGCGGCGGCAGTCCTGGGTGGCAGTGATGGGTCTAAGGTAGAAAAGGTAGAGTTTAAAGGAGATGGGTGAAATTTTTTTTTGTATAAGGGATTGGTTTTTGTTTATGGGTTTTGAGTTGGTTCTCTGTTTTGGGTTATAGAGGAATGGTGGTTGATGGGGCTGTTTTGGTATTCTAATTATTGGGTTGGTGTTGGTGATGTGTTTGTTGTGTGATTTGAAACCAAGAGGTTTGGGTGTATGATTGAAGGCTGAAGCTGCTGTGTGATTGTTAGGGGAGAATTTTCTGTGGGTTAATGATTAATTTCAAGTGAGAGAGGGAATGGGGTCATGTGTTGTTTGCTCCTTGCTGTTAAATGATAAATGAGGATGATTAAGACTGTGCGTGATGATAAATGAGAATGTGGATGCTGTGTGTGAGAGGTGAATGTGGTGTAATGAAGCCAAAATATGCTTTTGTGGAATGGTGTTGGTGTGTGCAGTGGCATGGGGAGCATAGCAGCCTTGTTCCCTGTGTGTGTTTGTACGTGAATCCATTAGTAGTGCAGTGGAGTGAATTTTGTATTGGGTGTAATATGTGTGAAAAATCACTTGAGTGGGAGATCGAGTGAAATGTGAGATGGAGCCAAAATGTGGTTTGGTGTGTGTACAGTGGTGTGGGGAGCATCCAGCGGTTGCTCCTATTGTGCAAATCGTGTTGGTGAGCTTCAGATAATGCAGGAGAAGAAAATGAAATAAAGATAAACAATCAAAAAGAAGTTTTGGTTTTTACTCAAAAATAGAAAGAAAGCAAGGGCAGTGCGTGCAACGGTTCCATTTTTTTTAGTTTTCATTTTTTTTTTACTTTTTTTTTTGTCTTCTGTTCTTTTTTCTTATAATTGGATTAGAGTGTACTACAGGTTTGAGCTCAAGGAAGATTTGTATTAAAACAAAATATTAGGTCAAATTGCTAGACTTTTTTTAATGTGATTTTTAATTTTTTCTTGTATTTTTCTCTTTTCTCCCTTTTATTAAAAGAAAATTTTTAGAACATGACTCATACAAAATTGGGTGCTCACAATGGACAAACTAACAATCCGATGAGCTCAAGGTTTGAAGTGACAAATACTAAGCTCAAAACCAATACCGACTCACGTGTATTGTTGGCATACACATGGAGTCAGTCTATGCTCTGCTAGCTAAGGTTTAATCTAATTATAAGTGCACCAAAGCTAACATTTACTATTGTTAGATATAGTTAAGAGTGAAAATAGGTCAGGCTGCCCTTATAGCCTAGTCTGCCTGAGGTCTGACCTGTTTACTAAACAAATTAGGTCAATGCTTTTTTAAAAGTCTATTTAATTAAAAAGACCAGACCTCACACCATCTAATAGGCCTTTTAAGTCTGACAAGCCGGCCTAACTTGTTTAATTATATATAATATAATATATATTATTATAATAATTATAATTATTAATTTATTTATTATAATATATTAATATATTTTTTAATTAATTAAATTTTAAAAAATTTTAACTAAAACTTAAGTTAATAAGTTAAAATAGAAATAACATATTTATTAATATATTTAATGTAATCTATTTATTAGAATGAAAATAATAAATTAACATTCACTCCCTATTTTTATAAATGCTCAGTACTTTCTTACTATGGTCTTTAGTCGATGTGAGACTTTGAGATATATGTCTCTAATAATTTTGTAACTTGGTATATTTCCAAGTCTCACATCAACCGAAGATTAGAGTAAGAAAGTAGTGAATATCTATAAAATTAGAAGGTGAGTGTTAAGTTATAACAAAGACCTATTGGCTTTCAGTAAGCTCGTTGACCTATTTCAAGGCTTAGGTCTATTAGCTTATGTAAATGCATGTTGACCTATTTAAAAGTGGGTCTGTTAGTCTATATAAAAGTATATTAACTTATTTAAAGGTAGGCATGTTAGCTTATTTAAATGTCTCATTGCAAAGTAGGCCTTTAAATAGATTTTCAGGCCAGACCATCATTTTAAAAAAGCTAGGTCATGGCTTAAAAATTGTCCTATTGCAGGCTAACAGGCCAGACTTGGGCCTTATAATTAGAATATAGCTAAGTCTGTTTAAGACAAAGTCTGACTTGATTTGACCTATTTCCACCCCTAAATACAGTGATCCAAAAACATCTTTTCCCAAAAATATAATTTGTAAAAAAAATATATGTAATAATAAGCCTTTCATGATCATAAATTCTCAATGAAACAAAATAAAGATAAAATTTCTAAAAATAAATTATTTTATATAGAACAATTTCAAACATTAGAAAATTCACTCAAATAAATTTTAATTTCTTTTCCATAAGTATAACCATTATCGATGTCAATTATCATCATTGGCTCAAGCTAACACCCATAAATCATAATACATAAAATTTACCATCTTTGGCCCAAAACCAATATTAAAACATTTCAATATAACAAAAACTATCGTCCAAGAATAATGTTCAAAATCACAAAATCAATAGTGAGTTTTCTAATAAAATTGTGCTTGTCCTAAGAGTATCTAAGGCTCTAATATATTCAAATCCAATAACAAAATCAATTTAAAATTGATAAGTATAAATAAATGTATAGACAAGTAGGAACCACTCACAGAATGTATCGATTTCCAATTAGGTTTTTGCCTCAAAAATTTGCAAAATTGCATTAGAGTTTATAACTATAGAAATGACAACAATGCAAAACTCAGTTACATACAATAAAAAATTACCTAATTTAATTTCTCAAATCCTAAATAAATCTCAAATTGAATCACCTAAATAAACTATTTAACCTAATCACTATGAAATTGTACTAATAAAATTAATTACTCGAGTTTTTGAATTATAAGTTTACCTTCAATAGTCAAGGAAATAAATCTCAATGAGTGGATAACCTCTCCACTCTTCTCAAATTATAATCTCTAACCCAAGAAAAATCACTCTAAGCTTTAGAAACTCTCTACAATACTGACTTGGATGGAAAAGATAAAATAGTATGTGAGAAATTTTCCGAAATTTACAAGAACAAAAGATAGAGTGAGGTTTAGAGATGAATGAGAGATGAAGAAAAAGTGGAATGCCAACAAAAGAAAATAATAGCGTTGAGATGATGTTCAACGGCGTACCAAGGAGGGTGGGTTTTCGATTTGGTTTATCAGCACCCGCACCGCTATTCTTATCTTTCAAAAGATAAAGATAAAGACTTCAAGTTTTAGGGATAATTGAATTCGGCTAACGTAACTTAAAAGGCCGATAAATACATCATGTTATAACAAGTTCCATTTATTTATATTATGAGTAATTTTAACAACTTTTCTCCTTCATATCATATTCAATTAATAAGGTGAACCAATTACATATTATTTATATTATTCAAGCTGTCTTCATATTTAAGTAGGTGTTACATATATCCTTTGTGTAATTTATCACCAAAAATTATTTATATATATATATATATATATATATATATATAATATATATATATATTATGAAAGCCTAAACCATAACACTCTATAATCCAAACAAAAATAGATACATTAGATTTAATTATTAAAACTAAAATAATAATAATAAAAAAAGAATGAAATCCCTTTACTTATTATTATTATTATTATTATTATTATTATTATTATTATTATTATTATTATTATATACATATATATATATAATTTATGGGTTTGGATACGTGATAAGTTTGTTTGAACCACTTTTCTTTAAATTAAATATTCCTTCTTTGTCCCATTAGGTGGTTATTATGGGTTATACTTATATGCAGAGAGGAAAAAGAAGTTAAAATAACGTAAACATAACATCAACCAACATTAATTGTTTTACATATTTTCTTTGACAAAATATGCATGAAATGGCCATACAAATGACCCTAACTAAATAAAAAGTAAAATTACTATACTTCAATCTTTTATTTTTTATACATGATTAATTAGATTTATTGAATATAGAAAGCTGCAGGTCACATATGAAACTTGTACGCATCTATCTCAAGAGATTTATCATGTAATTTATGTCACATATCATCATATAAAGTCGTCAAAGACGTGCTACACACACATCATCATCATCAAATACGTGCTTGGTTGCTTTATCATGCACACGCACGCAAGCGCACGCACACACACATTAAATGGTTACAATTCCTATTATGTATTTATAAAGTCTCACACACACAAACTATAAAGTCACACACACACATTGAATGGTTACAATTCCTATTATGTATTTATAAAGTCACACACACACATTGAATGGACACATTGAATGGTTACAATTCCTATTATGCATTTATAAAGTCACACACACACATTGAATGGACACATTGAATGGTTACAATTCCTATTATGCATTTATAAAGTCACACACACACATTGAATGGTTACAATTCTTATTGAGTGTTTGGAATGTAAAAAAATATGAAATGATTTGATTTGTAAATTAAATTTAATTAAATTTTATGTTTAAATATTAAAAAATAAGAAATAATTTAATTTCTAAAATCACATAAATTTTATTCTTTTTGTTTTAAATTTTTTTTTTTCAAATTTGATAAGATTTATTAAAATTTGATTTAAAATAAATATACTATTTTATCCTTAGTAACTACTTCTAACTACTTTTTATAAAGATTAAAATATAAAATAATAAAATTAAATCAAATCAATTTTTATTTTAATAAATTCTAAATATAAAATTTAATTTCTAAATTAATTTAAATTTTATTTTCTTTTTAAAATTTCAAAAATAAAATTTAATTTTTAAATAAATCAAATTAAATTAAATCAATTTTTTTTTATTCTTTCCAAACACAATCATTATATATTTATAAAGTCATGCAGTGGACACATCATCACCAAAGACAATTCCTATTACGTATTTATAAAGTCATGCAGTGGTTAAACACACACATCATCAAAGACGTGCTTGGTTGCTTTATTTGAATGGTTATTATTTTGTTATAAAAAAGTGAGAGGAGAATAATACACACATAGCCCATCAAAGAAGTGCTTTGTTTGAATGGTTACAATTCCTATTATGTATTTATAAAGTGATGCAGTGGTTACACGCACACATCATCAAAGACGTGCTTGGTTGCTTTATTTGAATGGCCAAAGACGTTTTATTTGAATGGCTACAATTCCTACACACACCAAAAGAACCCCTCTTCCATCACATATATACATATATACGGACATATTTAGTGGAAAAAAAAATTATTATGAGAGGGTGCATGAGAGGAGAAGAACCACTCTTTCATCACATATACATATACAGAAACATATCTAATGAGAATAATTTTTATTATAAGAGAATGATATGAGTAAATATTGACCATACAACTATACATAGATAGTCAAAATTAAAAATTACTTAAATGTCATATGATCACTTAAAAAATCACATACATTTATGTTTTAATCTTAATCATTTACGTAAGATCTAATGATCAAGATTCACTTTTCTCATCTCTTACAATAAATACTTCTATTACCATATATGTTCCCTATATATATATAAAGTAAAATTAACATGTGAATTGTGTTTCATGTATTATATAGGGCTTGAAGTATAGACAATGCATAGACTTACCTTACCTAATGTTGAAATTCTATTTTTATTTAGAAGAAAATGACAGCAAAAATAGAACTCATAACTACTTAGTCATATATGTTTTGATTCCATGTTAAGATCCAACTCTCACAAAAGTTTAAGATATTAGATGAAGGCATATAAGTAGTTTTATATCTAACACATATGATTATTAAATTGAGAATTAGAATCTCTATATTATGATCATAAGATTAGAAATATTTTTAGATTAATTTGTTTTCACTAAAATAAGGTTTTAGCCAAATATTTTCTTTAGAATATTTTAATTATAACTCATTTTTAAAATAAAATAAAATAATTTAAACATATATTAAATATTTATTTATTTAAAAATATCTTATATAATAATTGAAAAGATCATATTTCAAATCATATACACGAGTTAGATAGCTAGTAATAAGTATTATTTGCTCCCACAAGCATTTATGGCTGAAATGGGAGTGAAAATAATCAAGGAATTCAAATATTTAGAGTAAATAGCTTGAAATGTGATTCAAATCCGAACTAAAAACATATCAAGTCTAACTTTTAGAACCCTAACCGAAATTAAATAACTTTGAGCCCGACGAAGTTATTAAACCAAGATGGGTGTTGAGCACTACCCAACTACAGACTTCAAATTCCGTCTCACATCAGAAGCAAAACCACTTCTGTTTTTAATTTTTATATTATTTAGCCCTTGATGGGTATATGGGTCTTCCTTACAAAGCTAAACAGCAAATCATTGTGAAAGCGTAATACTGCCAACACTCTCACATATGCATACTTGTGAAAGAGCTTACTAGGGGAGATAGACACATTATCATTATGCGTGCTGACTGCTCATAATATCTTGATCCTAAAATTTCCATTCTGACTGTTTTATTTGCTATGATGCATGAGTACATATTACATACTGCTTAATCCTCTAACCGAGAACATCTTTTTGAATTTGATGAATTCTTGGATGAGTATCGTCGTACGTCGTAACTGTGATAAGAGTTAGTTTTTTTTTTTTTGGGGGGGGGGGGGGGGGGGGGGGGGGGGGGGAGGGTGGTATAATTGATAAGATTCAACTCTAGTATCAACTCCTGGCTATTATTTGCACTCTTACCTTATATTCTTATATTCGTTTTCTTTATTTAGTGAACTGATTGATTAAAAATGAGAGCCATCACCACTGTAGGTCTGTAGTGATGAATTTGAGAAATTTTTACATACTCTTGAAGTAAAAGACTTTTCTTGTTCTTTATTATTTAATATGTGCTACATTAATTTTATGAATTATCATTATTTCTTATTTTAAAAATATTTTAATATATTAGGTAGTATGACACATATTAAATAGTGTATAACAATAAAAATCTCTTCTTTAAAAAACATTTGTAGAATGAATAAAAATGATCATTATTTCAAATTTTGTGTTTATTTTAAAAAAAATAAGATTTGAATTTTTCAAATCAAATTTTGTGTTTGAAATTATTAAAATGGAATTAATTTGATTTGATTTTATCATTTTACATTTTAACCCTTATGAGAAGTTGTTAGAAATAATTATTAAGGATAAAATAATATATTTATTTCAAATCAAATCAATTCTAACAAATTCTATCAAATGATATTTAAAAATATAAAAAATAAAATCCATAAAATTTTAAAAATCAAATTATTTCTTATTTTTTAACATTCCAAACACAAAATTTAATTAAATTTAATTTATAAATAAAATTATTTTCTATATTTTTTCCATTCCAAACACACTCTTACAAATCTCTCAATAAATTTTCAGTAATGCGGTGAAGCTGCCGACCTCACCACTTAGTCGAGTTTTCAATAATGCAATGAAGCTACCGACCTCACCACCTAGTCGATAGGTCTAGACTCTAGACTGATAAGTTTGATTCTTATAGTACTGAATGTAGAAAAATTTGGCCCCTTCCTTCTTATGATCTACCCTCCCGCCCCAGTATTGTCGTCTCTTTATTTATGGTGCAAATAATTAAATAGTTTGGTTTTGATAAGAAATTAAAATAATAAGTATTAAATAAAAAGTAATTTTTTTAAAACTTTTAATATATTTTTTAATTTTCATTAAATATTTTTATTTTTAGATTCTTTAACAAGAAACGGACAATTTTAAACAAACCCAAAAAGTAAAAGTGATTTTTAAATTTAAACTAATTATTATACTTCCTTAATTTAAAAATATTTACCGTTTAATAGTTTTGTATAAGGATTAAAAAATATATTAAGTAACTTCAATTTTAGAGAAATATAACTATATTTAACTAAATAATCCTTTATATTAAATCATTCAAAATATCATTTTTATTAATATTCGCTCTCATTCCATCGAGTGGAAATATCAATATATAAGGATAAAGTTAAAAATAAAACTAATACTTTATTAGTTTTCTAAAGTGACATAAAATGTAACAAAATTCATTCTCTAAAACAACAAATAATTTTCAACATAGGGAGTAATTGCTTTTAAAAACACAAATAAATATAGTAGTGACTACTAATTTGACTCAACTATTTAATTTGAGAAAATAAAAAATAATTAAAAAAGAGTGAATAATAGACAAATAAAAATGAGATGCTACCTTGAGATTTTAGCATTATTTTATGGGTCCTAACGTATGACAAGGATATCAATTAAATGTATTTTAAAGTGTTTTCTTTTTTTGTAATTGAGTTTTTTGGGTAATTTATTACAAAAGATATATTATTTTCTGCAATAGAAAAAGATATTGGCCAAAATTAATTAAATGATAAGTCAAGATGTGAGTAAAGCTTATATATTCAAATTAAGATAGTTTATTAAAAAAAATCAAATTAAGATAATAACTTAGTTCCCCTTTAGTGTTTGGAATTTAGCATAGAATTGAAACTTGCAATTGAAATTGGGTCTACTGATTCTAAATTTGATGTTTTGATTTTTGAATTTTTTAATTTTTTATAGTATCTCTTCATTCCATAAGTGAAAAATTAATATTTTAAAATATGATTAGGCCCCTCCCAACAATTTTCTATACATATAAATCTAAGGATTAAACTCAAAACTATATACCTAAAAAATAACTAACCTAATCCATTTTTATTTTTTAACTTATACCTTAAAACTTGTCAATCCCACGTCTTATAATTAAAATCGTGTTTAAACCATAAAAAGAAAAGACGTGTCTCTCCAGCTCTACTCCATCTTCACCAAAAATGAGCAACCAACTTTGACGAGGTATGGACTAAAATCGATATCCCATCTTTTCTCGCTCATAATTAAAATATCACATCATTTATTTTATAGACAAACAAACCTTTTAACAGCGTTATTCCCTCTGCAACCATCTTTGTTTTCAACCCTAACATACGTGAGAAGGATTGCTGCACCGCTTCATAGGATTCTCAATTTGTCATGGCTTGCTGCACCCATTCATGGCGTTTATTCTTAATTATATCTCTCCTTTATCCTTATATATTTTTCTTTTTAGTTTATAAGCTACAAAAATCATATGCGTCTGCTTTAAATTTATGTTGTTGTTGAGATACAAAATAGGATGAAATTTGAAACAGAAGATGCAACATATACCTTTGATAATTCCTAGTGGAGTCATGCGTGAGAATTTGTAAAGGGCATAAAAGCTAGAGCTGTCAATATGGGCTGGAGCCCATGGGACAACCCACTAAATTTTAAATGGGGCCATTTATTTTATTAGCCCATTCACTAGTAGGGCTTTTTGGCCCTTAACCCACAAAGCTCCATCTATAAGTGGGTTAGGGTAGGGCTATACAATGGGTCAGCCCCATCTCAAACATTTTAATTTTTTTTAATCATTTCTCACTATAATTTCAATTCCCAATTCCATTTCATGCATAAAAAACCCTAATTCACTCCAATTATCGACAGTGCCTGAAGCATCTCACCGGACTCGCCGTCCACCACCGGTACCGGAGCTCCCACTTGGTCGCCCTCGCATGGAGTAGCTCTCTCTCTCTCTCTCTCTCTAGCCTCGTCTTCCTCTCTGTGAAACCGAATCGCCCGTCTTTGTTGTTGTCCTCCACCGACTCTCGTTGATCGGAAAAGATTCTTCCAATTCCTCGTTGAACCTTTCCGGAGTTGTTGAAATTCAGGTACCGTGCTATTTCGTTCTCTTGGAATCGTTCTCTTCCTTTTGTTACTCATTGATGATAGTACGCTTGCTACATTTGTGATTCGACTCGATTCAATCGATGCCGTGAGTTTTGCCTCTCTTTTTCCCTATCTTTTATCTTCAATTTTACTCTTAATTCCCTCTCAGTTTTGCTTCCAAATCAATTTTAAAGTGATTTCATCTCATTCAGGTTTTTCTCTTAAATACCACAATTTCTGATTTTGTTGATGCAATTGCACATGGTTTTGATTTGAAGGTCATCTTATTTCTGATTCTTATTTTGAATAATTTATTGTGCTACTAACTTTGTATAAGATGATGATCTTTGAAGATTCTTGTCCTTAATTTTGGATAGGATGCGCTATCTCTAGGCTGCTGAATTTTGCATTTGGAGCTGAGTGGTTGATGTTTGTGAAGAGTAGAAGGAAAATTGAAAGCACATCTCAGGTACCTTTCGGTCTTCTTTTTTTTTTACTGGAGGTACCTTTCTCTACTTTGTTTCGTTTTTCTCTACTTGTTCTGATAATATGCAGAAATTACAATAATTATATCTGTTTACTTGTTAATTTCAAATTTTTAATCATACTTTGTAGTTGTGAAAATAATAATTTTAAGGAGCTTCTAAATGGCATATTTACTTGTCTACTTGATTCGAAGGGGGTATCTTTGTGAGAATGATCGCTAGTTTCCTACATGCATTAACCCATCCTCCAGAGTAAACATCTTTGGATTGATTTGGTGGCATTCACTTCTATACTTTTTGGAAGCTGAAGCACTGCATATTTGATTTCGTAGTATATGACTGTAAAGTTGTGACTTTCATAGCTTCTGCGGGAAAATAAGAGAATGTTGGATAAATCAATTAGAGAAATAGAACGAGAGAGACAAGGTTTACAAGCACAAGAGAAGAAATTGATTATGGAGATAAAGAAAAGTGCCAAACAAGGCCAGATGGTAATGGTGACTGTGTCTTGATTGTATTATTTGCCTCTTTTACTTTAGTTTTGGTTATAGCATGTTGGCTATGTTAGTTTAGCTGCTTTTTATAGCAGATTTATGACACCCCACCTCTGCCTCTCTGGTAGAGGAGTGGGGTTGACATTTGCACTTATCTCGCCCTTCCCCCCCACCCTAGTTCTCTTTCAATGGCGAGGGCCGAAGGTGTTGGCTGCTCGATGATATCACTTTTTTTGTTTTTCTTATTCTTACTATTTTCAAGTCCTTTGCTTTGTATGTTGCCGTTGATACTTGTGGTAGGGGAAATTGTTCTACTTATGTTCATTTGTAATAACCAAGATATATATTTCACATTAATTTTGGGGATGATACTTTTGTTATTGCCACTCTTGCCTCAAATAACTGCTTCCCAAGAGCTATTGCAGGCTCAAAACTATCCTCCACTTGTTTCCCAATGGATCGGTTAATTACTGTTGTAGAACTAATGACATTCTGAGTTCTCCTATCTCCTTAGAAAGAAAGCAAGATACTTGAATTACGTTTACAAGAGTTGGGTAATAACTGCTCTTTTTTTTGGTACTATATAACTGCTCTCTTTTTTGGGCTATACAATGGGTCAGCCCATTAAATAAGTGGGTTAAATTTAAAACAAAAATTATTATTATTGTGGGTCAGCCCATGGGCCAGCCCAAGTCCACTTGGCCCTGTGGGCTTTTGGTCCTGTGGACTTTTTTACCTTGTGGGCTTTTTGGCCCTATGGACTTTTTGGCCCAAACCCATGTGGGCTAGGGCTTGATGGGCTGGGCTGGGCCATATTGACAGCTCTAATAAAAGCGTTACTTGAGAGAAAATACTTTGCTATTCATATAAAGGTTATTTTGTGGTAAAGGTAAACGAGAAGTTATTGTTAATGCTCAAACAAAATTTGATTGTTATACAAGAATTAATTTTCGTTGAGTAAACTTAATCTGTTAATTGGTATAATTAAGAAATAATACTGACTAAAATATTTTTACCTGTTATGTAGGTTAACTAAAGAAAGAAATATGTACTGTATTGCAAATTGCTTTGAAATGTTTTAATTTTCTCGTTTTTGTTAAAAATATAATAAAAGTTATTTATGCGCCTTAAATACTTAGTTTTAGGGGGAAAATGGTTCATAACGTAATATCATATCTTTTATAATTAAGTAGTCTAGAATTCAATCTTTTTTCAAAAATTCCAATTATACAAACAAATTTAGTCTAGAATCCAAATTGAAGTTTGTAAACTTATTAAGCAGCCATTGACTAATAAGTAACAGCCAAAAGAAAATGTTGTCATATATTCCAGCATTTTATCTTGATAAGCTCTACAATCTTACACGCTGTTGACTTTTCAGCAAGAAAATACAAACTCGAGAATTGAAATCTGCTTCCATCCGTTTCTACTAGTTTCTACTTATGTCTTTCTTCTGCAACTTCGTTGTCAGAAACTGTGATCTCTTTCTTACACGTCAAGGCCCTGACGGGTATATATATATATCTAACACAGACCACCTATGATCACCAGATTCATTACCACATATATAGAAGATAAGTGAATCACTAAGCCATGGAGAAGAAAGTAGCTGGGTTGTGCTTCGTCCTCCTCGTTCTCTTTGTTGCTCGTAAGTCATTACTCTTAATGTTAATTCTATATATTGCATGTTTCTAGCTATATTTATTTATCTAATGTTCAGGATGCATAACGTTACATTCTATTAATTACGTAACATTTTGCTCATATAACATCTACTTATTAAATCTTCATTTTATACTTTATACCCTTTCATTTCATTTCTTTCTTCTTTTGTTTATAAACGTTTTGATCAACATATATCTGTAATTAATCGATTGCTACATGCAGAAGAAATTGTAGTGCAAACTGAGGCAAATACTTGTGAGAACCTGGCTGATACGTACAGGGGTCCATGCTTCACCACTGGCAGCTGCGACGATCATTGTAAGAATAAAGAGCACTTAATCAGCGGCAGGTGCAGAGATGATTTTCGCTGTTGGTGCACCAGAAACTGTTGAATGGATTTTATCCAACATGAAGATCCAGGGGCATATATAAATAAGATTAAATAAACAAGACTATCACTGCATTTATATGTATTATTGTCATCTATGAATTATATATGTACTGTGTACATAACGGATGAGTTATGTACTTTATGTTAAAGAATAAACGGGTGGATGAGTTATGTACTTTATGTTAAAGAATAAACGGGTATTGTTGCAAAACATGAATTAATAATTTTGTTTCCTGCATTTTCATATGAGTGGTGCTATTTGTCGCGACATGCAAATAATAAATTTGGTATATTTTTAATAATAAGTTAAGTATTTTTTTATTTTAATATTTTTTAATTTATCTTATACGATGCTGGTACAAACAAACTGAACTTTTGTCCTGCTATTTACACTTTGGGCTTACAGACCTGGCCTCTTATGCTATCAATCATACTGAGATTCCATATGTAGGTCTTGGGACTTGCTTCTACAGCTAATTTAAAACCGAATCAGTTTAATTAAAAGCGAAAATACTGAATTGGAAAACTGGAAAAAAAATTAATTGGATTGGATTAATTTTTAACTCAACCAAAAATTAATCCAATTCAAATTCAAATAATATATATATATAGGGACATATTTAATTAGAAGAGTTTTTATTATTAGAAAATAAGAAGAGTAAATTTTGATTATACAATTATACATAGATGATCAAGATTAAAAGTTACTTGAAGGTCATGTAATCACTTAAAAATATTACATATATTTATGTTTTAATCTTGATCATTCATGTAAGATCTAATGATTAAGAATCACTCTTTTCACCTCTTACAATAAATACTTCTCTTATCAAAATAAAATTATATATATATATATATATATATATATATATACATATCTAATAAGAATAATTTTTATTGTAATAGAGTAAGGAGTAAATCTCAACAATATAATCATACATGAATGGTCAAGATTAAAAGTTACTTAAATATTATGTGATACTTAAAAATATCACATGCATTTATGTTTTAATCTTGACCATTCATGTAAGATCTAATAGTTAAAATTCACTCTTCTTATCTCTCATAATAAATATTCATATCCTATATCCTATATATATATATTATATATATAGTTATTTATACTTATTTGGAAATTGATTTTGAAATCAATTTTTAAATTTAAAAATTGATTTAAAAAAAATTACTTATCATTGAATTAATTTAATTGAACTTGTATTTGAAATTTGTATTTATATTTTAATGAATTAATTTAGAGTTGTATTTGTTGTTTAAACTTTGACTAAGATATTTCTACAATTAATTGAACTTGTATTTAGGTTGCGTCGATTTTAAATTTTAAACTAAAATAATTAAATAATAATATAATTTTTTCAATTTAATTGGATTAAATAACCTTTCTCTTAATAATTTTTCTCAGTTCAACGTGTGAATACTCCTACTTGCTTCTAGTGCCTTTACACGTGCTCCTTTCGTTTGCGTGCCATGCCTTTGTTATCAGCAGATATCTTTGAATTGAATTTTCTAAGGAAGATCTTTATACAGTTTATCACGTATCCATGGCGGTATAATAGAAGATAGAAAGATCTGTGTGCTGTGATTTTGACAGTTGTTGCCTTCAGGGCTTAGTGTGTTTTACACGTGCTCCATTTATGCGCTGTGTCTTCAGTGTTGTACATGTTCCCTTCGAGTCTTGACATGAGTCTACTATTACTATGTCTTTGTTAGACGTCTTTGAATTGAATTTTCCAAGAAAACACGACTCAGCAAAAAATAATAATAATAATAATTTATTCTCCTACTCAATCTTTCTATTAATTCTTTTAATTATTAAATAAAAAAATATTAAATATTTTTTATATTTTTAATATATTTAATATATTTATTTTTTTATTTAATATTTTTTTAATATTAAAAAAATTATTAAAAAAATTAAGTAAGAAGATATAAATTACTGAATAAAAAAAGTCAGTTGTGATATCATTCTTATCTACTAAAAAGTATAGACTAATTAAGTGCGTGTTTTTATTATTTTTATTTGAAAAATTGAATATTAAAATACTTGAAAAGGTGCTTTTGATTAATTTTTTTAAATACAAAATTAATTCAACATACAATATACTTCTCTCAGATCAGTAACAAACTAATATATAAAAACAAAAGCCACTCTAGTATTTGCTATCATATTACCATTGGAAAACAATTTGCGATTAGAAATATGGTAGTCGTGAATAACTCAGTGACATCCAATATGCTTTTCACATTTATCACACTATCACAGACTCGTCCTCAGTAGTCGAGATCGTAGCTATTATGGTAGCCAAAAAGAAAGCCACCAAGATGAGATAATTGCGAAATCTTAACATGAGATTTTAGAAGAGATCATTATGGGTTTACTTGTGTTTGATGAAAATGAAAATACGTGTTACAAGAGTATTTAATACTTTCTCTTTATGACCATTCCTTTATCATTTTGGTTAGGGATGATATCCGTCTCGAGCGGTCTCTGTCTCTCTAATTTTTGTTCCTAGCCTCTGCTTCGGGGAAAATTCTCCTTATCCTTATCCTTATGACAAGAGGCGGAGACCCACAGGGACCTACTTGGATCTTGAAATTATTTTTAATTTTTTAAAAAAAAATAGAAAAGACAAAAAATATAGAAAATTATAAATAATTTTAATTTTAATTTATAATATCAATAAATTAAAATAACAAGTTATTAGGTAGAAGTATTTTTTTTTTACTTTTCATAAATTAATATAAAAATAATATAGATAAAAATTATTAAAAGGAACAAAGTATTTATATATGTATATAATTATTAAAAATAATTTAATAATTATTTTAGAACAGGAGCTTGGCGGGGCAAGATATACAATCTCTGTTTCTGTTCTCGCATCAGTATCAGTAAAATTTGTATCCCATCCTATTCACATCAAGAAAAAAATTTTAAATTTGAGTTCTCAAATAAGACAATCCCTACTGAGATCTCTAAATATAGAGATATTTTATCATCCTTACTTTTAGTTAGTTTTTAATTTAATTTCCAATTTCCTTTTCATTAGATTATTAATAATGAGTTCTACTACTTATTTGTATATTTATATTATCTCAGCCCACCTTACTTTTTATTTATTAAAAAATAATAAATAATAAATAATAAATATATAAATGAATAATAGATCCATTCTTAAATAAGACTGAAATACCATGATATAAATAACTTGTGTACAATTTTACATAACGAGAATATGCAATGATTTTTCTTATAAAAATACCCTCATCAAATATTAAACCTAGCAGTTTATTTGTAGGCAATTTGTAAGCCTTCCTTTACGTAGCCTAAATATTTCTGTCTCTTTCTTTCTTTCTTTTTTTTTTTTTTTTTTTTCCCAAGAAGACTAGTGGTCTATATATTCCCACTCTTATGGTCCTGATGTGTGGTAGAACGTTAAGGATAATTTTGGAATATTTTTATTTATATTATTTAATGATAATTCTATTATTATCTTATTAATCTTAGGAATTTCTTATATTTTTAATAAGTTTATTTTTGGGGTTTATGGGGTAATTAAAACTCCACTACCATTGTATTATAAATATTCCATTTAGGTGCCTTATGTTGTTAATACTTGATATTGAATAATATTAGACTTTTTCTATGAAACTTTAAGGCTTTGTTTAGATATATTATGATGAGTGGAATGAAATGATATATAACGAAATATAATAAAGTTATTATATTATTGTTTAGATATTTAATGATGGAATGAAAAAAAGTTTTCATCCTATTATTTAAAAGTTATAGTGAAAATGAATGGAATAATAAGTATTATAAATTTATTTCAAACATACTAAATCTCATGATTAATGAAAAAAAATGTAATTTCACTAGTTGTTCCATCCCTTTCTGACATTTTCTTTGGAGGGGGGAGGGGGAAGAGAATGGTTTAGAGTTTACTCAATTACATTTCATTCCATTCTATTTTTTTTTTAATTTAAACAATGACACTTGTTACCATTCAATTCTATTTCCCTCATAATTTCCATCTCTTACCATCAACCCAAACAATATTTAAGTTTACTTATTTATCTTCAAGGTTTAGTTGAGTATTATAGTTGTGTCCACATGAATTCGCTGTGTCATAATGTATAACATGAATATTAATTAATGTATGAATAAAAAAATTAATTAAATGCATTTTAAAGTAAACTTTTTTATGTAATTGAGGTATTTAATTAAAAAAATTATTAACGAATCAAACTGTAAGCAAACTCATGAGCTAACTCAAATTTTTGCCAGCTCTATAACATCAAGTACTTCAAAATGATAGTAGTGATGGGTTTAAGAAAAGCAAAGTTGTTGACATACAAGATAGGATGAAATTTGAAATAGAATAAGCCTCCTATGACTTTATAATTCTTACGCTTATAAAGTGAATTTTAATGTTAACTCTATATTTAGATGTTTTTTCATTAATGAAACGGAACGAAATATATGAAGATGAATTAAAAAGGAAATAGAAGGAATAAAACATAGTTACTATGCTTTTTGTTTAGAATATTAATAACAGAATGGGACAGAACTTCATTACTTATGTATTTATTTCATTCCACATCAATTTTGGGAAGAATTAAAGTTAGATATTTGAGAGAAAGATAGAAAAAATGATTCCTCATGTCCGTTTCCTTCTTATATATTTTAAAACTCCCAAATAAAAGAAAATTATTTCATTTCTCCTCAATCTCTTTCACTTCACATTATTACCTATTATCCAAATATAGTGTAAGTATTATCAAGGGACTTAAAAGCATTAATTGTTGGGAATTGCTATGTCATCCTTATTGGTTTAGTATTCAAGATGACTTATTAAACATTTATTGACTAATAATTTTTTAATAAATATTTAAAAGTGTATTAAATATAAGTATCTGTCGATTAGTCACCTTAAGTATAAAACCCAAGAAGAAAATATGATATTAGAAAATGTTGGGCATCAAGGTGAGTGTAAAACATTAGGGACAACTATTTTAATGGACTTTACTAAAGAACTACACAAGAGAATCTAACGTCACATCTCTCAACTCAAAACTTTAAGGCTTAGGTTTATAGCTCCTTTCACTTTTTATGGTCTTCACCTTCTTCATACTCATATTCACATTACATTCACACTTAAAGAGTCATCTAATTAAATTATTAATTTTGATATTACTTGTTAAGACAATAGGAGGAGTCCAAAACACCAGAAAAAATTATTTCAATGAATTATACCAAGAAATTACATCAGTGGACAACATCACGTCTCTCAACCTAAAATCTTAAAGCATTACGTTCATAAATCTTTTAATTTTATAAGGTCCTCACTTTATCTACTTATATCTAATATAGAAGTTTTCACTCACACTCTACATTGTACTCACACTTAAATTCCTAACAAAATAATATTTTTAATTGTAAGATTAAATACTTTGTTGTGCACCTTAAGGTTTTCCTGAGAAAGATAAACGAGAGGTTCACGTAAAAAAAATCACGTGGCCAAACATGATTTTTACTAAGAAGAATTATTTTTCATAGAGTAAACTTATTGTGGAAGATATACTGGGAACAGTAATCTGTTTGGTATAATTAAGATGTAATGCTGACTTGAATTTTTTTTACCTGTCATGTAATTAAATTCAAAAAAAGAAATATGTACCGTATAGCAAATTGCTTTGACATGTTATAATTTTCTTGTTTTTATGTATTATTTGTCATAAAATCAAAATTATCACAAACAATTTAAATATAGAATCCATATTGAAGTTTGCAAACTTATAAATAAAAGATTGAAGTTGTCATTGACTAATTAATAAGTAACTATCAAAATAAAAAGGAGTAAAAATGCTTAAATTAGTCAGTGTTGATTATATTAGTCTTTGAATAATATAAATTATTTTAAGATTTTTAAATATGTATTTAGTCTTTCAAATTATTTCATAACACTAGTTAAGATGTATACATTCAAGGACTAATTTAAATGATATAATGAACATTCAGATACCTCAAAAGTAATTTTTATCATTTAGAAACTCATATGACTAACATTGACATCTTTTACGGACTAATTTGACCATTTACTCAAAAGAACAGCTCTCATATATTCTAGCATTGGGGGACACTATCCTAGCTACCCAAACTATATAATTAACCGGTTGTTAAATTAAAATAATTACTTATTTGCATATATATATATATATAGAGGAGGGATCAGTTTATACTAATGTAAGTTTTTTTTTTCTTACATTCATTTTCAACCGTTAGTTTCACTTTTATCTAATGGTTGAGATTATTTCATTAAAGGTAACCATTAGATAAAAGTGAAATTAACAGTTAAAAATGAGTGTAAAAAAAAAAACTTACACCGATATAAATTGATCTTTCCTCTTATATATATATATATATATATATATATATATATATATATATATATATATATATATTTATTTATACTTATTTACATATTATTAATTTTATAAATTCATTAACTATTTTTTTAGATCACAAGATATTCTCACAAATTCAATCATTTTAAATCGTTTATAAATTAATCCTCATTCAAGTGTAGGAGTATGAGAATTATATAGTATTTTTACAAAAGTTATTTTCTTATAATTTGAACTCACGTCCTTATTTCAAATAGTCAAAATTACTTATCACTTTAACTTATATTTTCTTAGTATTAACAATTATTTAATTATAATCTAATCACTTACGAAAAATGATACAATTAATCATTTAGTTAACTGAATTTACACTACATTATGTCACATCATTTAGGAATATACCAAAATTCCTTTGGGTTAGGTATCCTCTTCTAGTATTTATCTTGATATAAGCTTTACAATCGTAGAGTAAGCTATTGATGTTTCACCAAGTAAATACAAACTTGAGAATTGAAATCTGCTTCCATCTGTTTCTTCTTGTTTCTACTTGCGTCCTTCTTCCACTTACGGAACCAAAAATTTTAGATAATGGGAGCAAAAACAATATTATCAATACAGAAGCATAAACAAAAAGTTTTAATAATTATATTTACATTTCAAAAAATATATTAATACAAAATTATAAAAGATCAATAATAATAATAATAATTTAGGAAAAACAAAGAATTTATCAATACACATAGTTAAAAAAATTAAAAAATAGTACACCAAAAAGAAAAAAATTAAGAAAAATATACTTACAGTTCCAAGCAGCTTCAAAATGGAACGGTCTATCTCGCATTCTTTTGTGGATACTGAATGCCACCACATCTCAACAACAAAGGAGTCAAGGAATGATTGAGACATTTAACGAGATCACGAGTATGCCTCCTGCCTAATGAGCCAGCTGCACCCTGATATTCCAAGCAATAATCGAAAGGGAGTTAAACTCTTTCATCATGATACAAATTAAAAAAAGAGAGCAAGCAGAAACTAAGAGGGTGAAGTTGGCAACCTAAGTGAAGTCTTGAAGAACAAATGGTTAAGTAAAAGAAAAAAAAACTTGAGAAAACTGAAGATTGAAGAACTAGCGTAACCAGCGTAACAAGAGAAGAAAAAGGTGAGATGAAAAGTTATATTTTGGTAAGAAAGAGAAAGAGTGAAAATTTGAAAGAGTGTTTCTTCCTTCTTTGATACTCCAACTTCAAATCACATGAGGAGTTGAACGTATGGTGGTAAACTTTCGGAAAACGAAAAGTAATATTAAAAAATAAAATTTTACATTTTATATTAATCAATTTATTAATTTATCTATATGGGAGTAAAAATTACATATATAAAAAGAAATTAATTTATCTGTATGGGGATAAAAATTAAACATATAAAAAATTAAAAGAGTAAAAAAATAAATACATATATAATATCAAAGAAAAGTTTTTAAGTTAAGTGAGAGCATGTGTCTCTATTCTAATACACATGCACTCGTCCCTACCAACAAGCGTATGCCATAAATGAAAGATTTTTATATATAACTTGAAAATTTACTCTATATTAAAATAACTGGACCTAAGTCCTCCCGAAAGTTAATTCATGGGTAAAATATTATCTAAGTTATTATAAATAGTATTTTACCTATATGCTTAATCGATGTGAGATTTTAACATTGTTGTCAATGGATCAAGTGAGAATGCAGATAAGAATTGGTACAAGAAGAGGTGACCAATGACAAACAATGAGAACAATGTAAAAGCACATATTACAAAATGGGGTTGAAATGGTAAGTGAGCTTAGATGTTGAAGGATGTTTGCAATATTCGGAGTTCAAGTTCGCAATAAAGTACTTGAGGGGTGGAGAGGTCTCGGTACTCAGAGTGAAGCCAAAAGCACATACTTTAAAAAAAAAAAAAGAAATTAACATTACAAAATAATTATAATTATAATTAGAAACAAACATGAGTAAATCAATTTTAAAGCCAAATGACCCCAAAAGATACATGATAACATGCAGTCCTGAGTATATTATACTACAACTAATAATTGAACACCAGCTAGCAGACTACCGAGAACTATGCTATGAAGAAAAAAGAAATATTAATGTGTGAACTAAATATATATTTACATTTCACTGCAAAGAGAGAATTCAAACAGCCAACTAGAATTCATAAAATAGAGTCAATATCAGGATTGTCTCAATTGGCAAGATCTTATTACAACAGTACAAAAGATTTTCTTTTCGATAACTGTAAATGGTCCAGTAGAATAACTTATCTATAATCTAATTATTTTTGTAATCACAAATTGATGGAGGAGGGGTGAGGAGGTCAACATCCTGAATTTTTCGACTCAAATCAAACCAAATTTCAAATTAGAGACAAAACTCACCACATTATATATATATATATATATATGAGGAAGCAGCTTATGGAGAGCATCAGAAAATTCTTTACACAAGTTTTTATGAGTGTGCAGCTCACCAACCATCTGTGTTCAAGAATGTAGCAATTATAATCCCCTTGATTATGAAAGTATTCCTTTGATTAAGGTCAATTAAATAAGTAACTGTATGATTGGTATTTTTTTTTTTTCAAAATAAAAAAAATAGCTTAAGTTTCCTGCGGTTATTAAGACAAAATTCGTTGACCATGTGAATAGATAAGTCATATTTTTTTAATCATTTAAAGACATTTTGGTATATACCTTTAAAAATTTAATCTAATTTCTAACCTAATATCTAATGTATTTATATATATCAAACAAGGTTTCTGCCTGTAGGTCCTATATTACATGTCACCTCCAGAGTCCAGAGTCATTTTTCTTCTTCCGAAATTGGCTTCTTTCATAAGCTCTTTATCACATGATGATTATAGATAAAGACAGCCCTCTAAAATCAATGAAAACCCTTTAAAATCAATTGAAAATCAAATTATCTATAACAAATTCAACCAAAAATTATCTATAACAAATGAACATGTTTGATTTTCACCTCTATTGGCTAGCTGCTAATGTTTAACCTGCAAGAATCAATAAAACTCAATTCAAATTGTCATAATCAATTAATATTTCAGCTAAATCAACGTTAAACCTGCAACTGATATCAACGTGATTGGAAAATGCTATAGATCTTTCCTATAGATGTAATTGGTTCAAATTAAAATTAATTGCATCAATAATCAACACAATAAATGGCCACAAGCATTAGAAACCTAAGTTAAAATGTCAACTCCTATTAATTGACATTAATAAATGCATCACCAACAGCGTTAGAATTTCTTCTGCAACTTCATTGTCAGAAACTGTTATCTCTCTTACTCGTCAAGTCCCTAACGAGTATATATATATATATATATATATAACACAGACCACCTGTGATCACCAAATTAACTACCACATATATATAGCTATAGCAGATAAGTGAATCACTAAGTCATGGTGAAGAAATCACTTGCTGGGTTATGCTTCCTCGTCCTCGTTCTCTTTGTTGCTCGTAAGCCATTACTCGATCTTATATTAATTCTATTGCATGTCTCTAGCTATATTTATTTATCTAATGTTCAGGATGCATAACGTTACATTCTATGACGTATGCGTTTCCCTCATATAACATCTACTTAGTTGCTCATTCAATCTCCATTCTTCATTACTTAATAGTTTATACTTTACATCCTTCTCTTGGTTTAGAGAGAAACGAAAGCTTGAACTGAAATTCATGTTATGATTGAACTGTATGAATAATTAATTGAACTTACAAATGAGGCTATGTACTCTATATATATAGCCATGTATATACCAAGTTGGGAACTAACTATATCAACTGTCTATCAACCAATAACATTTCAGCTACAACAAAACTAACTAACTAAGCACCCTCTATTATTTCCCCCAATAAGCTGATAATTTTTACAAAGTCCAAGCTTGGAGACAAAAGAATCAAAGGAGGTTGCATGTAATGGCTTGGTGAAAACATCGCCAATTGGGATGTTTAAGGTACGGCAAAAGGTGAACTAAACCTTTTAAGCTTGAATCTTTTTTTATTAATTACATGGCAATCGATTTCGATATGCTTGGTTCTCTCATGGAATGTGGGATTGTGAGCCAAGTAAATAAAAATTTATTGTCGCAATACAATGATGCATGATCAAAAGAGATATGAAGATCCTTGAATAAGAATCAGCCACCGAATTTCACAAGTGAGACTAGCCAATGCACGGTACTTTCGTGTTGAGGAACGGAAACAAATCCCTTGCTTTTGGACCTCCAGAAATTAAGGAGGAGCCAAGAAACACACAATAACCACCACAAATTTCCTCGTAGCAGAAGCATATGCCTAGTCTTGAATCAAAAAATAAAAAAGTTTGAGTGGGCTAGATGATGAAAAGAAGAGTCCTTTGGTGGAGAACTTTTGAGGTAGCGAAGCACTCTAGTGGCGGCATGATAAGAGACTCGAGTGGCTTGGAGACAATTGACTAAGCATGAACAAAGAAAGGCAATGTCTGTCGTGTAGTTGTGAGATAAAATATAATCTTACCAACAAGTCTTCTATATGCGTATTCATCGAATATGGCTTATTGCCATCGATTGAGAGAATTTAGTAAATGGAGTGCATGGCGTAGAGGCTTAGCGAATAAGGTGTGCACTATCTTCAAGTAACTCCAATGTATACTTGCGTTGATTTAACAAAATTCCAGTGTGCCTTAGACCTAGCTATTTCAAGGCCTAAAAAGAATCAACTTGTGCTGTTGCAAAACATGAGATCTTTAATTTTAAACCCTCATCCAAGTATTGCTTGACGGAGAGAATCTCTTCCATGTTATTTCCAATAAAACAATATCATCCACGTATACCAATAACGCAGTTGAATGAATTAGAAGAAGATTTCACAAATAAAGAATGATCATTTTACTAATTGTAACCAAGTGAAATGAGTAAAGGACAATTTTGCATACCATTGCCTACCTTGCTTCAAGCCATAGAGGGATTTATGTAACTTACATACTTTGTTGGAAATATGTGAGGAAAATCCAGGGGGAAGGGTCATGTAGACTTCTTCATGCAAATCTCCATGCAAGAAAGCATTATTTACATCAAGCTGCTCCAAGAACCAACCTTTAATGGCAGCTAATGCAAGTAGTGTCCTAACAAAAGTAAGCTTTGCCACATGGTGAAAAAGTGTCAAAGTAATCAACTCCCTCTAATTGTGTATATCCCTTTGCAAATTTAGCCTTTATACCTCTCAATGGTTCCATCAGCATGGTATTTTACTTTGTAAACCCATTTACAACCAATGGGAGTTTTGCCCGAAGGAAGATCCACTAAGGACCAAGTATTATTCTCTTAAGTACATTTTATCTCAATAAAATTATGGCCTTTTGCCAAAACTCATGTTTAGAGGCTTGTGTATATGTCTTAGGTTCAGATTAGTTGTAACAGAAAGACAAAAAATTTTGTATACAGGAGAACAATTATCATATGACAAAACTAAAGAAATGGGATAAAGTGGTGTACCCGAAGATGAATGATTGCAGCTAGTAGTGGATAAGCTGCAGTGATAGTCTTCTAAGTAGCTAGGAGAATGTCTGATCCTGGTTGAATGTCTCAGGAGTAGCTCAGGAGGATTAAAAGGAATAATTGTGGATTCGAAGTAGGAAGAGTGATAGGAGAATCATGTATGGTGTCTAAATTAGACATAACAAGTGTTCTATAAAATTGTAGCTTTCATTTGCGCTTTTTTTTAGTTTGTAGTTATTAAGAGTAGAAAATGGAAAATAATTCTCATAGAAAATGACATTCCTTGACAGAAATATTTGATGAGAGCATAGATCATATAGAATGTAGCTTTAGTACCTTCCTTGTAACCAAGAAAAACAGCTTTGGTTGCTCTTGGGTGAAATTTGGTTTTGTGGGCTTGTAAAGTTGAAGCATAGCTAAGGCAACCAAAAGTTTTGAGATGAAACATAGTTGGAGGTTGATTATATAGAAGTTCATAAGGAGCTTTGTCTTGTAAGAGAGGTGTAGGCAATCTGTTTATGAGATGAATAGCATGTTGGATGGCAAAGTTCCAAAAATTGTGTGGAAGTTTGGCTTAAAATGATAAGGCTCGGGCTACATTCAATATGTGCTGATGCTTTCTCTCAACAACCCCATTCTGTTGAGGGGTTTTACACAAGTCCTTTGATGAAGAATGCCATTTTCTTTAAAGAAAGTAGTCATGAGAAATTCAACTCCATTATCACTTAAATGCATTTAAGTGTTTGATGAAACCGTGTCCTGATATATGTGACAAAATTGATGATATGATTTCTAGTTTCATCTTTAGTTTTCATAAGAATAACCCAAGTGAAACGACTATAGTCATCAACCAATGTTAAGAAATATTTATGACCAAACAAAGAGGCATGAGCATAAGGACCCCAAATGTCAGCATGAAGCAAATCAAAAATAGAATTGGACTTTGTATTACTCAAATAGAAAAAGGAAGCTTTTGTTGTTTTGCAAGATGACAAATGTCACAAGGAGGATTATTATTATTATATGAGATGAAGGGAAACTGTGTAGAGATACATTGGTGTCTAGAATTGGATACATGTCCTAACCTATTATGCCAAAGAATAGAATCATGTACAGATTTTGAAACCGAATTACAAGCAAGATCGATACATTGTTTTTAGTGCTTATTGCTACTTGAGAATCTATCACAAATAACCCATCTTGAAGTTTAGTTGAACCAATCATCTTCTTGGTATGGTTCTGTAAAATGGAACAATAATTAGTATGAAACGTTATATGACAAGAATTGGAATGAAGAAGTTGTGCAACATGATATGAGATTGACATGAAAATTCTGGACATAAAGAACATTGTGTAAAGAAAGTGAATCAAAATGGTCAATATTCCTGATAATGTAGCAGAAATTTGTGATCCATCGGGCAATGTAATGTATATAGGTTTAACAGAGTGACAATTAGTAAGTAATGACATATTGTGTGTAATGTGATCTGTTGCACCTGTGTCTAGAATCCAAACTTGAGAAAATTTACCTGTGGAGGGAGAAGAATGACTGTTTAAGGCTAAGGGACTAGCTATTAGAGAATTAACAATGTGAGTAACTGATGGATTAGGCTTCTTTGAGTGTAAAAGATCTAAGATGCTCTGATATTGCTCCCGAGTGAATGTAATACTTGGTTGTTGTGGTTCTTGGACATGATTTTGAACCATGTCTTTGGTTTGACCAGAATCGATTCAAAAGATGCAAGGGTCAGATTTGCAGCTTTCTTGGACTGATATCCGGAGGAAACCCATGCTTGAAATAGCAAGTCTCTATTGTGTGATTGTTTCTACCACAATGTGTGCAAACCTTGTTAGACCCTTGACCCCGACCTCCACTATTTCTGCCCCTGCCTCTATTAGTATAACCCCCTCTTTTATGATATCCTCCATCATGAGATTGATCAGAATTCAAAGCTAGTGCAGGTTCTAAAAGCAAAGGCATATTCATTTGTCTTTCTTGCTGGATCACTAAAGAAAATGCCTTAGTAATGTCTGGTAATGGGTCCATCATCATGACTTGGGACCTTACATGAGAATATTGTTCATTCAAGCCTCTAAGGAATCTGATCACATAATTCCTGTCTCTATTCTTTTCTATTTCTACAAAAGCACCACAAGAACAAGCTATAGTGCATTTACATTGAGGAAGAGGACTATAATTTTCTAACTCATCCCACATTGTCTTTAGCTGAGTAAAATATTCAGATACATCAAGACTCCCTTGTTGAAACCATCGAAAATATCTTCTTGAATTTGAGCAATTCGAAAAATGTCTCCTTGAGAGAACCTATTCTTTAAATCTTTTCAAGCTGCTAATGCTCGATCAATCCATAAAATGGATTTCACTATCTGAGGTGCAAGTGGCCGATGAATCCAAGAAAGCACCATGGTATTACATAGAACCCATTGTGCATGCAAAGGATCTGTCGGCAGAGGAGGGACAATACTTCCATCAACAAACTTCACTTTATTCTTTGAGATTAATGCAAGAGTCATCGCTCTTGCCCATGAATGATAATTCTTTCCATCCATTGGTGGAGAAACAAGAACCAGTGCTGGGTTCTCGTTCGGATGTAGATAGAAAGGATTGGAGGGATTATTTGCAAACTCTGCATAGCTCTAGGGTGTGCCATTCTTCAATTGAAAGTTAATGACCCAAAGTAGAAGAAAGAATCAAGCGCGGAAGTGTGGATTAGAAGAAGAAAGAAAGATAGCCAAAGAAGACAACCAGAGCTCTATATTAGAGCTCTGATACCATCTTGGTTTAGAGAGAAACGAAAGCTTGAACTGAAATTTATGTTATGATTGAACTGTATGAAGAATTAATTGAACTTACAAATGAGGCTATGTACTCTATATATATAGCCATGTATATACCAGTACAACTAACTAACCATATCAATTGTCTATCAACTGTCAATAATAGAAACAGTTACAACAAACTGGCAGGGACTTGTGAGAACATGGCTAATAATACGTGGTGCATGTTTGGTTGGGATTATTTCCCAAACCAACAGTATTTCTTTTAACTAACAAGTTTTTTTCATTATTTCATAATATGTTTGGGTAATTCTTCAATAATTTTTACACAAAATTTAATATATTATAACAGTTTTTTCATAAGCTTAAAATTTTAAGTTTATAATTTTATATTATAAATTATTTCAAAAATTTTAAGATATAAATATCATTTTATTATCAATTAAATAAATTTTTAAAATATTTTATATTTCTTTTGATAGTTTAATATATAAAAATAAATTTTTTATATCATCTAAATAAAAAATAAATTATTTTTTAACTAATATATCTAAACATAAAATTAATTATATTATAATCAATTATATAATAATTAATTATTAAAATAATAATAAAAAATTCACAACTAAATCAAATAGCCCTGTACAGTCAGCGGCAGGTGCAGGGACGATTTTCGGTGTTGGTGCACCAGAAACTGTTAAATGGATTTTCTCCAACATGAAGATGCAAGGTCACAGAAAATTCTTACATAGAACCTTCTACTAGAAGCATATAACTCAATTTTGATATGTAATTTTTTATAAATAAAAAACGTGTATTTTTAACATAATATCCATAACTTTACATATATTAAAAATTGATTTACACATTTAAAATAAGAAATTCCTACCCAATAATCTCATAAATAAGACTTGCACGGCATATATATATATTAATGTAATCTCTAAGAAAAATATAGTTTTATATCTCTTTTTAAGAGTGTATCATTATTTATATTTTTTTAAAAATGTGATTAAGTGAAAAAAAGTGATAAAAAAATAAATATAATAAATAATATTAAAAAATATATAAATATATATATATATATATATATACTATTTATAATAAAAATATCATTATTGAATCTATGAACTATATATGTACTGTGTGCATGACTGATGAGTTATGTACTTTATGCTAAACAATAACAACTAGTGCTGTTGCAAAACATGAATTAATAATTTTGTTTCCTGCAATTTCACATGTTGTTACCAAGTCCGATCACTTCAACCAATTGTCGCGTCCGCACTTAATGCAGCCGTGGTGCTACGGTGCCTCATGAGAAGACTATCGCCAACCCTCCAAAAAAAAAAATCATTTTACTTGTACGTAGTTTTTCTTTTGAAAAAAAAAGTGAACTTGATCCCTTTAAAAAAGATATTATTTCTTTTTGACCACCTATACATCATCTTTAATTGCTGGGAAAATAGTGATAGAATTATGAATACTTATAAAGGAGAGAGACATGACTAAGTTTATTCGAATTTGATAGGGATAAGATATGCCAAACAAGCATATATGAGTGAGTTCAAAGTGTTACGACTCTTTTTTAATCATTCTCTCACACACACATATATTAAAAATTTTAAGTTAAATTAAAATTTTAATTTTAATTTAAATTTAGTATTTATAATTCTTTAAATCAATTTTTACATTTATAAAAATTTTAAAAATAGTTTATGTTTTTAATTTTCATTCTAATACTATTAATTTAATTTTTATTATACATTTTATAGAATAAAAAATACCTAAAAAATATTTATTAGATAAAAAATATTTACTTAGAAGAAATAAATATTTATTAAAATGTATAATATTTTTTTAAAATTTTACAGATAAAATGAATATCTAAAAGAATTTTTATTAGATAAAAAAATATTTAATTTATTAATTAATTGACAATATTTAACACTGACGTAAATTATTTTAAATTTTTTTATAAATGTGAGGATTAATTTGAAAAGAAAAGAATTATAGGAATTGAATTAAAAATAAGTATAAAGTATAGGAATTAAAACTTTAATTTAACCAAAACTTTATCATATATATATATTGTATCTATAAAATTGTATTTAAATTTAAATTTTTTACTATATTATATATATATATATATATATAATGTAATGAAATATAGAAAATATATAAAATATGAATTATTTTATTGGATTATGATACTTACCACTCACTTAAATAAAGGATTAATTATACAGAGTAAAAAAAAAAAGATTAATTAATTAATTAATAATTCATAGATAACTAGATCTGGTAGCTGGGTGTGCCACCTATCAGAAATGGTCAGGGGGCAATTTTAGCTTAAGGAAATTGAATTGAATTAATCAGTTGACATGTCTCTTGCCGAGACTTCGTGAGGCGTTTTGACCGAAATATTTCGTAACAAAATTATTTATCAAATTATTATATTTTTAAAATTATATATTAAATTATCATATTTTTATCATATTAGATTTTTATTATTATTTTTACATTCTATGTAGATAGCACCAAAGCTGATGATACTATCATTTTAATTACGCCAACACACTTGATGTTATTTATGTAGAAATATCATTACGCTAGTCGTTATTTACGTGAAAACACCATAGTATCTATCTTGATAGTAAGTCAAATATGATGGCGTTATCATCTTAGTAACACCACAAGTGATGACGTTATCAGTGTATGGCTAAAACTTTTATTTGAAGCATATTTTTTCCTAAAATTTTGAGCATCTATTATAGGGCGATGCCCTGTTTTAGACTCATACAAATTTAGAACACATTGGCATGATGGAGAGGGTGTCTGGTCCATTACTGCTAGACATGTTGGCGTTACTAGTGAACACCACTATTTTTTTAAAATGTAAATACAAATAAAACTATTCTCTTATTATTTTACGGAATTTATCTATTTTGTTAGAAATTTTATTTTTTACGACATAAAAATTTGTAGTCATACGATAAATAAAATTGTTTTATAATTTACTTGTAACATACGATTATGTTAAAAAAATGTAAATAAATATAAGTATGTCACAATAACGTACGATAAATTTGTGACAACTCAAAACTAGGGTCACGATCGGTTCATGGGCTAGAATACCAACCTAGCAAGCCTATCAAAATCAACTAATCTTAGCAATTCAAACATTCTGATTCTATGAAAAATTTGACAGAATTTTTCTTAAAAATTGGATGTTCTTAAAAGTACTTCATCCTGTTTAATGAAACATATCCATATATATTTCCAAATCAACAAAGCACCTATAGGTTGCATAATAGAAATATTTGTACATATACATACAGTCATACCAGATTAAGCAAATGTAATAAAAGGTACATAAATTAATCTAAGTGTAATTGACAATATCAATGAGAAGGGCTAGGGTCAGAATGTGGTGGTTTGTGAGGGGGGTCAGAAGATGGTCTTAGTTGTGATGGATGAGGATATGGTGGGTAATCTATATATGGTGGGTAGGAAAATGATGGTGTAGGGGTAAAGGTCAAAGGATATGGTGGGTAAGTATATGTAGGTGGTAAGTATTCTATAGATGGTGGGTAACCTGGATATGGTATATGGTGGGTAAGATGGATGTGGTGGTTGAGATAGTGGGTAAGTAGTAGTAGTAGTGGTTGGGGGCTAAGTCCTAGGCACACTTGAAGAATCAGAGTCATCTGAATATCGAAGTCGTGATCGAGTACTCGCTAACCTTGTCCTTCTTCTACGACATGCCCTCTGTTTGTCGGACTACTCGGGTGACCGTGGAATGTCATCTACAGGAGGAGCTAGACGAAGTTGCACCAGTGTAATGTAATCATGTTCCTTCAATGAAGATAAGATCTACTCGACAAATTGTACAATGCTAACCATACTAAATCCCGAATTAGGGTTCATAGCCAAAGCATATAGATTCTCTGCAATGTCAGTATAAGAAACAGATATAATAATGTCATCATCAATACCAAATATATTCAGTAAAAAGTAGAACATATTGCTAAATAGCTTACCACAAACCCAATAGATGCACTAGTACGAGAAATCCAATGTCTAGTAATTCTTCTGTACTAGTGCATGTACTCAGAATGCGTAGTGAGGGAGCTTCCAATGGCCTTCTAGTAACACACTTTTCCCTTCGAATCTCCCAAATGACTGTGTACAATGTGCATGTTTCGCCAATCCTCATCATGCCCTCCCGCCAATGTTATTGAGTGTAAATCATCAGGTTGGTACAGTCTGGCGGTAATAGACCACACACCCTCTCCATCATGCCAAGGTATTCTAAATTTGTATGAGTTTAAAACAAGGCTTCGCCTTATAATAGATGCTCAGAATTTTAGGAAAAGGCTAAAAAATGTGTTTCAAACAAAAGTTTTAGTTGTATATTGGTGATGTCAGATGGCATTACTAAGATGATAACGCTATCACATTTGGCGTTACTCTCAAAATAGTGTCAGGTACTCTAGCATTTTCATATAGATATAACGCCTAGCGTAATGACATTTCTACGTGAATGATGCAAAGCGTGTTGGCGTAATTAAAATGATAATGCCATCAGCTTTAGCACTATTTATGTGGAACGTAAAAATAATAAAAAAATTCAGCATGGCAAAAGTATAATAATTTAGTATATAATTTTAAAAATATAACAATTTAATAAATAGTTTTACCACAAATTACAATTTCATCAAAACGCCACTTCGTGAAGAGCATATAAAAGATAACTTCTGTAACACCCCAAATTTCGTATCTCTTAAACAAGTTAATTTTGACCAAAATTAGCAAATTTTCTCAGTTTAGTAATTTCGGATAATGTAAAATTATTTTGTTTATTCCATCACGTATTTGATCGTTTGAGTGATCTACTCCGTGTCGAGAATAAAAATTTTCGCCAGGGAAAATTTTACGTAATTTAATTTTTACCGTTAGGTAATTATTTTACGTAATTGATTTGATATTTGTGCCTTTTCTAATTTTTGTGATTTTATGGATGATTATGAAATTTTTTACTTGTTTGTGGGCTCAGGGGTGTATGTGTTTTTACAAGTGGCTCTTTCATTTATGGGCCCGCTGGGTCACTGTTCAAAATTTTCTACGCATGTAGAAAAATTTGTACTTGTTTAGATGGAGATAGGGGATCTTACTAAACCTGAATCCTTGAAACAGTTTTTAGAAATTTTTCTTGTATTGTGTTTAGATCTTGTATTTAATTATCTATTAAAAATACAATAAATATATTCTTTCGTGAGGTTTTTAGTAGATAAAAATAGAAATTATATCACTTAAGTCAACATTGGTGGTTTGGATATCCACCATTGATTTAATTAACGGTGGAGACTTGATCTTGATTTAATCAACTATTGAGAAATAAATTTAATAAAGAAACATTGGATGTTAACCATTGATCTAATCAATGGTAGAGATTTAATCTGATGCTTAATAAGGAAGGCGATATCAACCGTAGATTTAATCAATTATGTAAATTGGTCTTGTAAAGTAACAAATTATTTATTACTTATTAGATGAAACATTTAATTAATCAAGTCCATGGAGATTTGGTTTAAAAAAATATAAAGATTTAATTATGACCAAATTAAAAGTAAGAAGGAGTTTATCTTGACCCTTCATTTTTAAATAGACACATCTAATGGTTAGAATTTAAAGGAAAAAGATCTAATGTTTCAGATTAAGTCTTTTAAATCAAAAGTCTACCTAAATCCTAAATTGAATTAATCATGGCTAAATGCTTAGATGGTGGTAATAGTGATGACAATTTCATGAATGCATTAGGAAGAGGGGGACGGTTTTGGAGAATGCATAGGAAGGAGGAGATAATTTTGAGTAGCAAATTTTTTAAATAAAAGAAAAAGATGAAATCAAACAATAGTAGCTTTAATTTGATTAGTCACTAATTAATCCTAATTTGATTAATCTAATGACCTAATTAACAAGCTAAGTAAACTAAATTAAATGTTAAATTATTATAATTTAATTCTTAATTAGATATCCTAATTTTAATTAGAGGATATAATATATACAATTATATGTCTAATTAATTAGTTATGTAATTGGATAATTAGTTAAGATTGATTAGGAAATCTAAAACTAATTTAATTAGCTATTTGTTTAGCAAGTAATTAGACTTGAATTAAAATAAATTAATGTCCCTAAATGCCAAGGAGTCCAATGAATTTAAAAAATTTGTACGGTTTCAAGCAGCCTTGGGAGGCATCTACATGGTTCTTGAACCATTCATAATAGCCATGCAAGTCAAATTAATGACCTATACCATGTGCTAGTCCATGTGCACTCAAAATAGGATATTTTACTTCAAGTATATCACTTAATCTCTCCAAGACTCCCACGGCAGCAACCTTCCATAATTCAATCTCACAAATCTCATTTTCTCTCTCACCCAAAAAGCTTTCATCTTTTCTCTAAAAAATTCCAAGAACCAAGCAACCATTTTTCCTTCCATTTTCTCTCCATTGGTTCGGTCTCTACACCCAAATACACCATCACTCACCTATAATTTTCACTCTCATCATTTCCTAAACCTAAACACCATTCTAAGAACATCTCTAGTTATGAGTTTTTCCAAAATCATTCATCTTGAGCTTCAAATCCAAGCTTCAAGTTTCTATCAAAAATCAAAAATTTCATCTTTGTGCTTCAAGAGAAACCATTCGGTCAAGACACCTAAAACCACTCTCCAATCTCTTTTAATTTCATCCAATCATAGATCTTGAATCTACATGATATTCTAAGCAACTTTCATGTTGGAGACTTTCTCTAAATCATTCATCTTCATGGACTTTCTTCAAGATCAAAGTTATTGGGTTTTTGAGGTGAAGTGTAAGGAAACTTCATTTCTTCTCTTCTTTTTCATATTCTAAACCATGTTTGATCCATGGTTTCTCTTAATCAAAGTTAGTATACTAATTTCTATGTATTTTGTTTTGTATTTGAGAAGCCCTTGGTGGTGAAGGACTTGGAAAAAGAAGCAAAATAAGGAGTTTTTGAGGATCTTCAAGAGGTAAGAGGGAGATCCATCTCACCAACCAAGCATGGTGGTGAGAGATGGTCTTATATTTGATGGATGGTGAATCCATGTGAGGATTCATATCCATGGTCATGTAATAATTTATATGTGTTTATGAGCTTTGATTAATTGCCTATGCTTAATATATACTTTGCATGAGTTTATGATTTTGATGGTATGCTTATACTATGCATGATGATAATATGGCATGCTTTTGATATATATATATGATGTGTATGTATGTGTATGCCATGATTTGGTGATGAAAAGAAAATTAATTTTGGTCCCAATGGCCAAGGAAGGACTACGATTTTGATGCCCTTGATTAGGGTTCATATTAAAATTTTTTAAGAACAAAGGAATTAATTTTTGATCCCTAGAAACATGGTGAATATCGGTTAAGACACCTCAAGATAGGTGTTCATAAATGAATATTTTCATGAATGATGAAAATGGATGTTTAGAAAAACAAGGAAAATAAACAAAGAGTTTATTTTTCAAAGAGTACAAGAACATGATTTTTGAGGAATTTTTATTGATTTATTTTGTGTAAAAAGTTTCTAAGTGTTTTACAAAACATGAGATTTAAATGAAAATAGCAATGATGATTTTAAGAATTTGCAAAGAAAGTGAAAAAGGATTTGCAAAGAAAGTGAAAAAAAAGGATTTGCAAAGAAAATAAAAATGAATTTGAACAAATGAGTTTGATTTTATAACCATAAGTCTTACGGTTTTGAAAACAAAATTTTTAATGGTTTTGTTTGTGTAAAACCATATCAATTTAGAAGGAAAAATATTTGATGGTTTCAATAGTCATGTCCACGTTTTTGAAGGCTTGTAATGCATTGATTTTGATGAAATAAAGTGATTTTCCAAGTGAAAATATAATTAATTTAATACAATGAAATTGAAAAGAGAATCAAAGTATTTTAGCACTTGAGAAATAAATTTTAATGTAAATGGAAAAGAGAGGTTGCAAGTGAGCCTCAATTTGTTTTAAAAAGAATTTATTAAAATCTCGTTGAATTTTGGAAAGCGTTAGTAATTTTTAAAGTTAGAAACATTGATTTAATTCAATGGAATTGTGAATTTGTGAAATATACTATGAAAAAGGATTTTCTTGAATAAGAAGATATATTAAATGAAATAGAAAGTATATTATTTTGAGGAATGTTGATTTGGAAATGATTTGGGAAAGATGGAGAATATAATGGTATTTTGAAAATTTACTAACGTATAACTTATTTTTGAGTTTTGAAGTACGTTAGAAAATGTTAAGTTTTGAAACATTGATTTATATCAATGGAAAAGTGATTTTGTGAATTATATTTTGGAAAAGGATTTCTTGAGTAAAGAAATGTGGAAAAGATTTTCTTGAGTAAAGAAAATGTGTTAAATAAAATATAAAGTCATATTATTTTGAGAAAAGTGGAAATGGAATTTTTGAAGAAATGAGAAATATTTTCATGTCGTAATAGAATTGTGGTAAAAAAATTTATTTACGTATCTTAAAAACGTAATTTTTAAAGTACGTGGTTTGAAATACAGTAAAATATTTCTAAGTGTTTGAAAATATAGTAAAATATTTTTACGCGATTTGAAATATGATAAAATATTATTACGCGATTGGAGATGCGTTGAAACATTTTAAGTCATTTGAATTACGTTTAAATATTTTACGTAATTTGAACTACTGTTTAAAAATCACTATGTGATTTAAAAGTGATAGAATATTTTTACGTAATTGTGAAAATGGCAGAAAATCGTTATGTGATTTGTAAAGTGTTTTAAATATTTTGAGAATGATGAAAAATGATTTACGCAACTTAAAAGAATGATTTTTAAGTTACGCGATTTTGAAAATGATGAAAAATCATTACACGATTTGAGAAACGTATATTTTTATGTGATTGAGAAAAATGTTAAAAAATTTAATACGTGATTTAAAAGTCAACCGAAGAGTTGCGATTTGATGAAAAACGTAATGTAAACATTTTAGAATTGTGGAAATGAAACGAAAATGTTGCACAATTTTGTGAAAACACGACAAAAGAGTTTTATAACTATGAAAATGTGATAATATGATTTTCCTGTTGAAAATACAGTATAAATACTATAGAACTAGTATATGGATGCTGTGTGAGAAAATGACATGTTTTGCCTGTGATTGGCATTTGGTGCATTATACATGCATTGGAAAGATATGTCTGTGATTGAAATTGGTGCATTATACGTGCATTAGAAAAATATGCGTTGAAGCATATGATTACATTGAACAAATGAAATTGAAAAGATTTATTGGCCCTTTGGGGTTGCTTTTGTCAAGATATATTCTGCATTGTAAAAAATATAGTAATACTATTATGGCCCTTGTGGTTGAAGAGGGAATGAGAATTGATAGTGAGGTCTATGATGGATCTTGGGGTATTCTACTAACGGCGGTCGACCATATGGGCAATTGCGAGTACCAATGCGCCACTTGGCGATGCAGTCCCTTGCAACGCATTGACGATACCCGACAAGAACACGATTCTTTTCAACGACTGGGAGATTGTCTTTGGGCTAAGGCTGACAATTAACCAAAGCATTCTTCTCGAAATTGTGAAAACTTCCATGGAGTTGTTTTTGATAAACTGAGTCTTTATGCATATGCATAAATATGAGCATTTATATTTGTATGACATATTAATTGAGGAATGTTGGCTATGACAATTGTTTTGAGTACTTGGATGATGATTGAACTGATAAATGATTAGATGCTGATAGTTTATTAATGCTGATAGCATGATTATGGTATAATCTATCTGTATGATATTCTTGTGTTGTGTTATCTCTCAAATGTTCCATGTTGATATTGGTGTAGGTGATCTCACCTCTTTGTTATATTGTTTTGTTTTGTCTGTATTGTTAAAATCAAATAATAGAAGGATCGAGTTGTCTTAGACATAACGGATGATGGATACTCTGAGATTAGTGACAACAATAAGGAGTGGACATTCAGGACTCGAAGGTGTGCAGTGTTGACAAAGGAACAGATGTCTGATGCATCAAGATGGACGAGAAAAAGGAATAAGTATGTTAAAGTTTCTCGTTAGTGTTGTACATTGCGTGCTATTAAGTAAGACCGTTATGGGGTTTTGCTCTTTTGCCATACAAATTGTTAAAAAATAAAAAAAATAAATTTGTTAATTTTATATTTCTCTTTAAATTGTGATATTAATTGGTGTCAATATTGCATAATGAATAGTTGAAATATGATTTTCAATATTACCTAATATTTTCAGTAAATTTATGTATTAGTAAAGAAGAAATTTTGAAACCCATCTTTTATAACTCAAACTTTGTGCAAACTTCTTTTCAGATTATGAGTCAGGAGTCAGAAATGTGATGCCCTGAGGAGGGTGTTACAACTTCTGGCCTTATTGAGTTGTTAAATGGATTAGTTGTGAATTGGGAGTTGAACGGATAAGCAGTTGTTGGTGTTACTCAACTTTTATATTATTTTTTATGGTATATGTAGTATTAGGAAGAAAAAAAAGTTTCTGCTTTAAATTTGTATATACCTATGTTGTCACTGGTTAAAACAATTTTAAAAGAATTAGTAGGGTTATTAGTAGGGGGATGTTAGATAATATGATGCATTTATGTTTTATTTCAACAACTCCATTTTGTTCAGGAGTGTCAGTACACGAAATTTAGTGAAAAGTCCCATCAGAAGCAAGTAATTTAGAGAATTTATTAGAAGTATATTCACCACCTAGATCACATCGAAAGCACTTGATAACAACATTATGTTGAGTTTTAACAAAAGCACGAAACATATGATAAATACCAAAAAAATTCAGAATGATGTTTCATAAGATAAACCCAACAATAACGAGTGCAATCATCAATGAACGGTACATAATATCTAGAACCACCTTTGGTAGCAACTGGTGATGGTCCCCATACATCAAATGAACCAAGTCAAAAAGTGCAACAGAAACTGAAATACTTTTAGAAAAAGGCAAAGCAAAAAACTTAACAAGTTTGCAACTACAACAATCAGAAATATCATTATATTACAATTTTCCTAAAGCCCCTGTAGAAGCTAAGTATTTTAGAGGGGAAGAAGAAACATGTCCAAGACGAGAATGTCATAAATAAAAACTAGAAGATGAAGAATTCAAACGAAAAGACAACATGTCAACACTAGAAGCTGCAACATCTAGAACTCTCAGTTCATCTAGAATATAAAGTCTCCCTTGCCTACGGCCTGTCCCAATCAGCCTCCTGGATTGTGGATCCTGCACAAAACAAGAGGTGGAAGAAAATAAAACTGAGTAACCAGAATCACATAAATTGACTAACAGAAACAAGACTCAAGGTGAGATTAGGAATGTAGTAAACATCTGAAATGGACAAATGAGATATGGAAATAGACCCAAATGCTATAATAGCATAGGAGTGTCATCATTGTCATGGGGAAAAAGCCGAGACCCCTGATGAGGCGGGATGTAAAGACACAAATGATTTAAAATTAGATGACATATGATGAGAGGCTCCAGAGTCAAGGATCCATATGGGTGAAGATATACCTGATGAGCTAGAGGAGGGCAAACCTATATTGGATTGGGCAGACATGATATGCTATTGTGTGGCAAGAAACCTCTGGAATTGCTCAGCAAGATTAGATACTGTAGGACTAAAAAATGATGTACTCTCAGCTGACGGAAGAACAACTGCAGCAACATTTGATGTTGGAGGCTTGAAGTTTCGTTGGCTAAACTGATTGGGAGGTCTCCATTGAGATGGCTGTTGTGCTTACTGCAACTTATTCAACAATTTTGGACATTGACCTTTCCAATGGCCCTTCTGCTTGCAAAAATTACATTCATCGTAACTAACCTTTCCATGAGATTTACCTTTGTTAGAAGGAACAGCAAAAATAGATGGGTTGGGGAGGATTCCTTTGTCTACATTCCCTTTTTCTAATTGAGACTTCAGTCGGATCTCTTCAACTAACAATTCATTAACAACTGAATCAACAGTTGGAAGAGGATTACAGTGCAAAATTGTTCTACGAAGCCCTTCAAAATCATCTCGAAGAGCTATCAAAAACTGAACCAGACGCTGTTCTTCTCTACGGTCAATGTACGACTTAAAAGCTTGTAACTTAGCAGATTCAGTAAGAGCCAACTGGTCCCAAAGATTGCTCATAGCAGAGTAAAATTCCTATATGCTCATGTTGTTTTGTTAAAGAGCTCGAATATCTATCTCTAACTGATATTGCTTTGCAAAAAACACTGCACATACAACTTTTTCAAATGATCCCAAACCTCCTTGGCCGTTTCATATTTTGCTAGTTGAACCCCTATAGACTGCGAAACAGAGTTGTTGATCCAAGTAATAATCTTCGAATTATTTACCTCTCAGGTTTCTAGTTTTGTTGCATATTTCTCATCTTTTTCATCTTTTGGCTTAATAGAGATTCCAGAAACATAACCCCATATTCTCTTGCCTTTCAAAAATTCTTCAACACATAACTCCAATATGAATAATTCTGCTCATTCAACTGCACACTAATGGATTGAAGAGAATCATCCTTTTCTCCAGCCATTGCAAACAATCACAAAACAAAGAAAAAAAAACCTCAATTTCTGCAAATGGGTCTCTACAAAATCCTAACAGAGAGAACCCCAAAAGGAAGAACGAATTGCTAACAAAAAATCACCTATGTTGCTATCAGAATGAACGGAATAGCATCTGGATCTGCCAAAGCTGCGGCTAGAATCATCCTTGCTCTTGATACTATATAAAGATTATCAATGCATATGAGGAAGAGGAGAAGAAGATGAGAAGAACAAGGGAGAAGAGAATAATGGCTAGGGTTCTCTATTGCAAAAGTATATCTACCAACATTACAAGAATAAAAAAAGGGGTAAAAATATATATGCAACAAATAAAAGACTAAACTACTCTTAAGATAAATAAAATAAATAAAACATAAATGCACCATATTATCTAACATGTGGATCTAATTATTAAAAGTGTTCTTTTATTTAAATAAAAATTGTGAACTCATCAAATTATTGAAAGTAATTTTTTATCAAAATAAAAAAGTGTACTAAGTTATATACTAAAAAAAATAAAAAAAGTATACTAAATTTTAAAAAATAAAAGACATAAAGAAGCTTAAGTTTCTTTAATACATATCTAGTAAAAAAAAGTTTTTTAATATATTTTCACAGTATCGATAAAGGTATTTTTACATCTGTATCAATATTTTTCTCTTTTTCTTTTTGATGAAATTAAGAAAAGTGGAAAACTAACTTTGATGCTTTAGATGTTAGAGTGTAAGAAGCCGTATAAGTTAAAGATAAAAGATAGTTTTATAATTGTCTAAAATTGTTCTACCCTATACATACTAAAATTTTCATTTAGATATTTTAATTATTACTTTTTTTTATAATTTTAACCCTTTCATTATTTTATTATTGGATCGTCTATGGAATTGAGAGACACAAATACCCTGATTCAAAGTATGGGATCGTATTGATAATTGGTTGAAGCGATAAGCATTTGTCAAGTCATGTTTTGAGCATAAAATGGTAGCTATACTCAAATTTATTGCAATTATATGTACAGTTACATTTTTTTTTCCTTACATACTAGAACTCCTTACAGATATGTAAGCTATCTAGTAAAATATTCATTCCAAGTATTAAAGAAGGGTTCAGAATTCTTTTCAGTTTGTTTCTTTATTGATTGGTTTGCAAATTGAATAATGCTTACGATACATTACTTTGAGAATATATCTTTCACATTAAGGATATGTGGTATATAATTAAAGTATAAATGTATAAAAAATAAAGTAGACTTAATTATAATTAAATAATAAAAACTGGACACATGTAAGATAATGTATATAAATATAAGTATATGCAATATTGTTGTTACAAATTACAAATCCTATTATGAATGATAGTATAACCGGTAAGGTCTCAAAAGTCAAGCAACCCCCCTAAGACCAAAGTAAAAAACAAGTACAAATTGAACCTTGGTTCCTTTATCTAAACTTTGGGGTTACAGAAGTGTTGGCCTCTTGGGCTATCAGCCTTACTGAGATTGCATATCTTAGGAATGGTCTTGGGACCTGCTTCTAGTGTTTTAACACGTGCTCATTTCATTTATATCCGCTATGTGTTCAGTGTATCTATACCTTGTTCATATCTTGACATCATGAGTTTACTGTGTCTTTGTTATCTGTAAGGTGTTAACTGTCAAAAAAGGTATGGCCTGGTAGAAGAGAAATTTTTTTGTTATACATGTATATAATACGTTATCTTTATATATAAAAGATAAAAAATTAAAAAAATAATTTTTTATAATGAATGAATTTAATAAAATTTATTTTTTTTAATTTTTATTTTTAATATATAAAAATAATGTGTTATATCTATGTGCGACTAAGAATATCTCTCAATAAAAACATTAAAGATGAATAAATTATTAGTTAAGTAGGACTTTACGTGGGTTGCACTTGGGCTAAGCAAACTTGTCAATCCGTATTATACTTGTTTTTAAGTTATTAATATTTTTAAAAAAATTATTCTTATATTTTAATACATTTTTAATAGTTTAAATTTTATTAAATATTAAATTAATTTATTTTTGTGATAATATTAATTTATATTAAAAAGTAAAAATAAATTTTTTATATATTATATAAATTATATAATAATATCTTAATTAAAAATTAAGTATTAAATTTTTAAGTTAGACCAAAATCAAATCGACTCACTCAGGTTAAATTTTAATGTTATATCTATTTTTTTTTACTCAATTCATTTATTTTGTTGGTCTATTTAGATTGACCTATCATACTCAAACATATTTTGACATTTAAATTTGAATTGAATTTTCCAAGAAAAGCCGACACTGAAAAAAAATAAAAAATCAGTAGTTTATCGCCTCTACTATACGGTATAATAGAAGACTGAAAGATCTATGCTATGATTTTGACAGTTGTCCCCTTCAGGGCTTAGTGTTTTTACACGTGCTCCTTTCATTTATGCGCTGTGTTCACTGTTCAGTGTTATGCATGTTTTCTTTCTAGTCTTGACATGAGTATATCTACTGACTACTGTGTGTTCGACTGTTTGTTACATGCAGATATCTTTGAATCGAAGGTGGATGCTTCTACACACATTATTAAGTTATGGTGCATGGTATATCCGAAGGAAAGTACTTTTTATGTTTGTTTATTGGTATTTAAAAAGAAACCCCTAAATTGTAGTAATTTGTAATGTAAACCCTTGTATTAAATTACTTCAAATATCAACTCCTTCAGCAACCTCCGGCCACCACCTTAACTTGAACGCGCCACCTGAGCACCATCCCACAACAGCCATGAAATCCGAACCATCCATTGCCGTCAGACGCCATAGGCCTCCAACAGCAACCACATGATCCCACCATGACCCAGTACAAACCCTAGAGCCACATATCGACGTCAACCCATAGATCGATTAATAGGCAGGAATATAGGTATGTTGGGTCACTCTCAAGTGGAATTTGAGCAAAATTTGAAGTCTTTCCAAAAGTTTTGACAGAAGATTAAGGCATGGAACCATGAGACAATGGTTGGAGAAGAGATTGGCCATTTGAAGTTTTTTATTTTTCATTCTTTTTTCCTTGAGGGATGGTTGTGGGTTTATGTGTTGGAATTTGACAGTGAGAGTGAAGCGAGATCTGATTTCCACTCTTCACTCCTCTTCATTTCTGGCGACTAAAACAGGCAAAGAAATGCTTGGATGGCACGGAGGTGGGACAGGGGTTGATGTTGGTGGCTTACCCGATGGTTGCATGCTTGATGGTATTGGGGCACGTAGGTGTTGACGCCGGCAATGGAGCTCCGCCTTCATTCATGGCAATAACATCTTCGAAATTCCATAATAAAAATATCCTTTTTTTTTTTCATACCACATTTATAATTTACAAGAAATATCTTCTCCTAGTTACTGGTCATTCATCCTTCTTGTTGATGGGTTTTTAAGCTACATCAATGGCTCCAAATCAAGGAGCATGGCCACACCCTATCATGGAGGGTGCATATTACTCAACACCTTGAATTGAAAGGTTATCATCTTATATTTTAAAAAGGGATATAAATATTATTTATATTTTTTAAAAGAGGTATAATTAAATAAAAAATGATAAAAAAAATATATATAATAAATAATATTAAATAAATATAAAAAAATATATATATATATATTATTTGATATAAAAATATAAGAGTATTCAATAAAACATGACTCAGCAAAAAGGAAATAAAAATCAATTGTTTATCACTTTATCTACTTAAAAGTCTTATCATACCTGAAGAAAGAAGGATACGTGTTGAGATGTTGAATGTTGTGGCCTTAATCCTTAAGAATTCAATGAATAATATTGCACATACTTATACATATTATTTTATATTTATATAATTTTTAATTATAATTATCTTATTTTATTTTTTCATATCTATCTGATCTATCACCTAGATATATATAATAATGTCGTTATACACCAAACATTACTTGTGATTCAACATGTCATGTGTAATCATTTCTGAATTTTAACTTAATTAGGAAGTCTTTGTTGATAGTTAATTTTTTTTTATTTTTTTTTTTTCAGTGTTAAGACTTTATATTCTGGAGACTTTATAATTATTTAGTGTGTTTATATTATTTTATTTTATTTTTTAAAAAATAGTGATTAAAATACTTTTTTGGTTAGACCAATAGTAATTAAAATACTTGAAAAAAAACTTTTGTTTGATTTTTTTATATAAAATAATTTAATCCAAATACATATAATTACTTCTCTCACATAAGAAACACTCCCAAAAGATATACTTCTCTTTCAATATATAATAACAAAAGCCACTGTAGTATTTGCTAACTCATTTCCATTGGAAAATAATTTTGGGATAAGAAATATAGTAGTTGTCAATAACTCAAATGCTTAACTTTTGGGAAAATGGTTTTGGGTGAAAAGAAAATGAAACGTGAATCTCATTTTTCTAATATTGAGACAAGGATGAAAAATGAAGAGAACAATTTTTGTGGAAAATCCTACTTATTCAACTATAGAAAAAGCTTTATTCAAGTAAGTTTGGGATGAAACTATAAAAAGCGAGGTGTAAAAATTTATTTTCTCTATTTATTTTTAGTTCTTTTTAGTTTTTTATTAGATATTTCTATAAATATTATTATAAGACTAACCTTTGAATATTATTATAATTAAAAGACCCTCTTAATAATTTTTTTTTTAAATTTAAAAAAGAGTGCATCTTGCTTACTACTAGATTTAATCCTTATTTGTTTTCTCCATTTTACTCATATATATGACTTATATTTATATTATTAATAATTTTATTTCCTTCTCTTTAATTTTTTTCAAACAGTACAAAGTTGTTTTTTTTCTCAATTTCAATCCTTTTTACTTCCAAACAAAAAAGTCTTTTTATGGTCATTCAAACAAAAAACCTCAAAATTTATGTTCTTCCTTCTTCTCATATGAGCCATCTTTTTTTAGTCTGAATATGGGCCATCTTCTTTGTTGGGTACTTCTACTAGACCAATGGGCCCTACACATATTGGGCTTCAGCCGAAGCCCCATATGATCAGAATCAACCACATCGCTCCTCTTCTTCCGAGTTATCGACTCAACCCGTTTCAGCAACTTGACTCACTGCGAAACCCAAAGCTCGGAGGAGAGGTAAAAAATTAGAACTTGTTTTTGGATGATGCCTAGTTAAGCAATTGAACTTCTTGCAAGCCAGTCAAAAACTCGACATGCAATTAGTGCCTAGATTCGCTTGTGGAAATATATGGCCTATGTTGACCTCCATATAATTTTCAACATCATAAGCATACTACTTGTCATTTGTTCATAATTGGAAGCAGTAATTTATATGTAATAATTATTCAACTCGTTAACAGCTTCTAGTTCCACACTGTTATACTAGGAAGTAGAAATCCTAAATCCAACTATAATGACAATACGCATTAATATTGGCATTATCTTCCAACAAATAACATAGTCAAACTAATGATCATAAAATCTTCAGTACATTGGAAATATACAGACACTTGATTTCTCCTCAAAAGCAAGAATGATATTGAAATTTATAATACTGTTTCACTACCATGTACGAGCAAGGCTTCAATCAATGTAATTGTTGAGTAATTAATCACAAATTAGGTGTATATTTCACTAAGCAGTGCTCAAGTTCAAAGACAACAAGATATATACACATTTCCACAACTTCAAGAACATGGTACGTACGTATGATTGATCAATTTTGAACAGGAGATTTTAAGAAAACAAGACATGCATTAGATCTCCTTGGTATCGTTGATAATTCTTTCTGAACCCATACTTTTGCTTCAACCCAGAACACCTTGTCGTCAGTCTGAATTTTCAGTCGTCAAGACCTTTGCATTCTTCAGAAAAGTATGAACAATTGTTGGGTCCTGTCCTGAAAAAAAGTTACCACAATTGTTCAGATGATACCATATATTAAAATAAAAAGTGCTAAAATTTAAAAAACACCTTTCAACTATAGATTATGTGCAGAAAATCGTATGTACTTTGAACCTCACTAACACAATTACCTAAAACTAATCATGTATACCAATGCATATCAACCCCTAGTGCTTCAGGGTGTGGTATAATTGGTGACTTTCAAAGTATAGGAAGTTTTTGCGTATGAGGAGTTTCTTGAATTTAATTAAGCCAATAAAAAATCGATAGACCAAATTTAAAATTTATACCTCTTCAAGAAATTAAATAAACCTTGTAAATGGCTGAACTTGGAGCTTACGGCACTTTCGAAGCAACTTTTCCAAAAAGAATAACCCGTAACCCATTCTAAGACTAAGCTGAAGATGAACTAAATTGCGAAAATGTGCTGGACGATCAAGAACAATGAAAAGGTTCTCCATCTGGGAAGAAGACAACAATAACAAACTATTTAAAACTGTAATTCCCCAAAAAACACAAGATATTTGGATTCAAATATAATAAGAAAAGGGATTAATATAGAGCTTCTCACCTTCTTCATCGTAAAATCATAAAAAGAGAAAAATCGAACATTAGGGAGCAATTTGAGAAGCTTAAATACACCATGGAGACAATCCTCATACTCATCCCCATCCACACGAATATCAATGTTAATTTTGGCTCTCACAACGTTTTGCAAGTTCCCGAACACATAGTCATGGATATAAACACAATGACAAAGATCAAGACACTGAAGACATGGCGTGTTCATCTCGAGTTGTTTAACCTGACAGCATCGAGCCACGACCCTCAGCTGCTTCAACGAAGGCACACAGATTTTGAAAGACCCTTCAAAACAAATCAGTTTCACACGAAACACTTCAAGAGCTGGACATCCAGAGAGAAACTTCGAAACATCCTCGCTGTTTCCTCTGACATTGAGATGCAATGTCTTGAGGAATGGAAGATGAACGGAGGAAGAGGAAGGAACACTCGGATAAAAGCAGCCTCTAAGTTTCAAGGTCACAATTGTTCCGCATGTGAACAAGTTTGTAGTAGAACACATGTACCCTGAAATATGGTGCAGAGAAAGCTCTAGTTGTTCGACTCTGCCCTCTGTGGCGGAAGAAACCCATTTGTCCACATCGACCTGGTGACATAGCTCTTTGGTACATTTGAGACGAAGCCTTGTGATCCTTTGTGTTGTGCGTCGTGTCAAGAATTCGTTGACAATAGTGGAAAATCCCTTGAGCGGTGTAACTGAGTTAGCCACGAAATCAAGAACTGGAACCATGGTCCAAAGTGATCTCCACCTTGTGGACAACACTGTGGTGGCACAAGCTTCCTTGCTTGGAAGGAAGGAAAGGATGTGACATAGAACTTCATCAGGTAACTCGCTAATCCTATCAACGCCATGTTTTGGCTGCTTCCTCGGTCTCGGTCCCTTCAGCTTGCTGTGGTAGGTAGCTACCATGGTTAGCAACAAGGGTTACCTTTGGATTTGGTTGTAGGAGAGAACTATAACTAAGTTCGTTTACTTTGTCCCCATATACATATGTAGAGCATCAAATCTTAAAGATTTACTAGTTAATAAAGAGTTTTTCTTTTAGAAGATTATTTTTTTTGGTATACTTTATCTTTTAGAAGATTAATTTTGTTTGAATTGTTATCTTGTTATAGAAGTAAAGTATCCTTTTATTCTCTCCTATTAACTGTTTATATTTCTAATCAATTTGAATCTTAATTAATTTAAGGTCAAATTATAAATTACAAACTTTAATTATTATTTTTTATAAATTACCTGTTGAAGTTTTGATTTTAGTAAATTATCCACTTAAAATTTAAAGATTTAGCAATCTACTATTTCTACCTAACAATAGATAATTCGAAATTTAACTTTTTAAAAGATTACTTTAAGTTAAGTGTTTTGAATATTGGTGAAATTGGGATACCAACAAAAAGAGATATTGGAGAAATCCAACAAAAGTCTGTTAAATCTATCAAGTTTTATTATTGTACCAAATTTTATCTATTCGTTTAGATTAAATCCAATATGTACACATTAGTTAGTTAGTATATATATATGTTCACATTAGTTAGTTAGTTAAATGGGTATCGTTTTACATTTATAATATTTTTCCTTTAGTGTGAAACTCTAATCTCAAAATTCAGTTTAGACGATGAAAAGTTTTTTTTTATCTCAAAATATTTTTACATGATAAAAAATTAATTTATTAATTCTTAGATAATTGTTAACATTAAATTATATATATTACCAGAAAAAATTTAAAAAATATATATATAAATTATTATCAAAATAGTGGAGAAGATTTTGCATCAATATTTTTCTCAGATATTAACCAATAATAAAAGAGAAAATTTCGCACCGATTTTTATCAAATAGTTACCCAACAACAGGAGAGAAGAATAAGTATTGGATTTAAGTGGTGTTTTAGAATCCAACAATCATACTACAAGTTGTGTTTGAAATGAATAAAAATAAAAAATAATTTAATTTGATTAAATTAATTTGATTTGATTTAAAAATTAAATTTTATGTTTAAAACTTTAAAAAAAAATAATTGATTTAAAAATCAAATTTTATATTTAAAGTTCATTAAAATGAAAATTGATTTTATTCTCATAAGCGCAAATGTTTGAATAGGACAGGAAGATAAGTATTTCTTAACACAAGCTGCTATGTTCGTAATTCACATGGCTTATGGAAAAGGGATATTGTGACTAATTGGCTGGTGAATTTTTCATATGTAGTTGATTTGGGTCTTTATCTTGGAGCTCTTAGATGATTTTGCAATTGTTTCCTTTTTGAAAAGTGTTGCTGCTAGGATTAGGATCTTCGGCAGAGGATCTCAATACTTAAAATTACTCCCATCATTGTTTATGTCATTTAAGAAAATGACATTAATATAAAAAAAATAATTTAATAATATTAATTTTAAGAAAAAATATTTATAAAAGATAGTATTATCTTTTGATTCATTAATTGAAAAATAAAAAATGTAATTAACTAATAAAAAAGGTGATAAAAGAGAGATAAATTTGAATGAGTAAATATTGATAGATTCTAAAAGTTAATAAAAATAAAAAAATAAAGATCAAATTGATATAAAATAATTAATTTTACGTTGAAATTCTAAAACAACATCTAATATGAAATAAAAAAAAATAAAAATTTAAAACGACAACTAAAAATAGTAGAAAGAGTAACTATTTTTAAGATAAAATATTATTACCAAACATAGTCTATTGAGTGGGAGCCATTATATGGCCTTATTGGCGGTGTCTTCCATGCTCCCTAATGTTAGGGTGCATAAATGTACCTTACATATAAGTCGTAGATTTGACACAAAACATACCAATAGTTCTAATTAATTACTTAGAACTTGTTCAAGTGGTAAAGGTAAAAAATTGAAAATTACATAGTTATTCCTTGAAAAAATAATCTAAAATATGTTTATGACTTTACCGAGGTGACCATGATTTGGTTCGATAATAGGTGGCTAGAGTGAGGTAGTGGTGGTGGTGGTGGTGAAAAGGAGGTGGGGATGGAGGGATTTACTATGGCGGTTTGAGGGTTGGTAATGGGTAAACCAACGATAGGAAGACTGGTCTTGAAAAAGATGGTTATGAATTGAGACTTCCTTTTCTTAACCAGAGTCATGGTGAGAAGGTTCTTCACGGTGGCAGTTTTGATCGTGGTTGGCCAAGTTGTCGATTTGGTTTTGCATGTTCTCTATGGTAGTGAAGAGGGGCAAAGGAGGGTAGCATTTTGATCTGGTGGCGGTGGAGGGGGTGGGTTGTTGTTCACTTGGTTTTGGTTAGATGTGGTGGTATAATTCGAGTCCTGCCTTTTCGTACTAGCCATTGAGGAAACAAGTAGGAGAAAAAGAAAGGGCGAAAGAATAATGAATGCGATGCTTGTTTGAAAAGAACTGTATCAAAGAATGACGGAAAGAGTTTTATCTTTTTTCCACAAATGACGCCAAGATATTCTCATTAGTCATACCCTAGGTGATCTACAACTAGACTAGGCGTGGCGGAGCCTATGTGGTGACATCAGACACGGCAGCGGTAGTGTCTTAAGAGAATGCTCCAACGTCTAAGTTAGACTCAGAGGGAGGTGAGGGTATTCATGTTTAAGCTAAAAAAAAAACTCACATGTACATGCTGAGATCACCTCTACTTATAGGGGTTGGGGTGCATACCTCATAGGGTGCATAATGACCCCCCGCCTCACATTTGCTATGCTCAAGGTGGGGAATTTTGGAGGAAAATTATGTTATCTAGGTGGAGTATCAAATGTTGCCACGTGTGTTATTATGTTAAGAAAAGCGTTCTAAAACATAGATCATGGGCCTTCGGGTTGAGCCCAAATATCATGTTGGTGCTCGTGTCCCTATGAGCCCGGTGCTAGCACCTTCAGATTGGGTGGGGTGCTCGAAGACCAGAGGTGATGCTTTAAGACCGAAAATGGTTTCTTGAGGTTGGACATGGTGTCTCAAGGTCAAAGATGGTGTCTTCAAGGTCAAAAAGTCTTGCACCATCCTGATACAGACCAAGAGGGGGAAAAAAAGACTACATATTTTGTTTCCAAATCATGGATGATAGGCTTTTTCTCTTGTTTATAAAGTTTTTTTTCTCACTAATCTGTCAGTTTATTGCCAAATCTTTAATTTCAAGTAAAAAAAAAGTATTGAAATTTCAATATACTCTATTTATTAATCATCCAAAAAATTTGAGGATTACATATGCCCCACGGACGTGTTTTATTTGTCTATTACACTAAGAGACATCAAATATGAAATTGTCAACTACTTATCGGACAGATACTATTATACTAACTAGCCCTTGCTGGGAAACATGTTGCTGCCTAGTTTAGATTGCCTCCACATAGAGATTATTGCTTTGTCTTCAACCTGTTTCATAAAGGTATAAAAAAAAAAAAGGATTTTTTCTGTAAGAACTTATGTATATTTCAAAGATAACTGTATGTGACAGAGAAATAAATTTTCCTACCAAAAAAATGTTTAGAAAAGTTAACTACAATTTTTTTTCCCTTTTCATCATAAAAAAGGAACGTACCACTCTATTTACTTATGTATAATTTCTACTACACTTGCCATTAATGTCAACAATTTCATAGATTAAGGTTTGTTCATAGCCTCAAATTAAACTTCAATATAAATAATGCAACATATTTGATCTACTAATGTATGACATCATCAATAGAATAACTTAAGCCATTAAAACATAAGGGAATAATTTTCTTGACTGATAATCTCAACACATTCTCGAACCTTGAATTGCTTTCAAATCTGCAATGGCAAAATATGATGACATACATTCAGGTACAAAGACATAGCTTCTTATATACAAGCTTTAATTTGGTTTGTAATTTGCTAATAAAAGAAAGGACAAGAATCCATACCTGAAGGATCTATATCAAGGCAAATGCTAGTCGAGAGTTAGATAGTGAGTCCTACAATCTTTTGACGCTCTTGGTAACGCACTTAATTGTGCAATAGCACAACGTATTTCCTCTGACTTCAACCAACTTGCAATCTGAATTGTCTCTATCTTCAAGACTTCTGCATTCACGAGAATATACTCTACTAGTTCCAACTCTTCTTGGGAGCCTCCATATTTTCTAAATTTAAACACTGTAAGGTGTGATGAAAGACAACTAGGAACCGTTATTGTTGGCTGTGTCCACTCTATTTCACCATCTTCATAAACCTGTTTAAAAATGGATACAATTGTTGTTTAAAAAAAAACCAAAGGGGGAGGGGGGGGGGGGGGGGAGTAAATATCAAAATGACAAAAAAAAAACCTCAAAAGTCAACAAACCTTCTCAATATCAAGAACTTCAAGCTTAGGGCATTTTTCAAGCAATTGTCCTACTAGAAAATACGAATCAAGGGTTATTATAGAAAACTGTAAATGAACCAAATTGTGAAATTCCGGAAATTCCAAACATGCATAACTAAGCACCTGCAAGTGGATAAGAATAACAAAGAATTATGTATAATAGCACACATCTCCTAAAAAAAATAACATATATAACAAGGGAAATAGGAAAAAAGGATTAGCACAAAGAACCTCACCTCTGTAGCACAAGTAGACAAAGACAGAAATTTAATTTTATGAATCCCATTGAAAAGATTGGGTATTTTTTCCTTTTTATCTTGCTCAAAATAGATATCAACATGTGCTTCCACCAAGTTGTGCAAGTTCTCAACCGAATAGTCAGTGACACTAGTATCCTGTATTTGAAGGTGCTCAAGAAGAGGGGTGTCTATCTGGAGTCTCTCAAGTTTGCTCTTAACACGTAGCTTCTTTAATGAAGGCACGCAGATTCTATCAATCTTCACTTCTAAATAACAAAGTTCTTCAAGAACGGGACACCCAGAGAGAAGCCTCGTAATAGGTTCATCATCTGGAAAGTAAAGCGCATAGAGATGCAGAATCTTTAGCAAAGGAAAATGAACAGATGATGGAAGATTCAAATTGATTGTCCCATCCAGCTTTAGAACTGAGATGGTTTGGCAAGTGAAAAGCATGCTGGGCAAACTAGCCTCTAAACGAGAGTAGAAAAAGAGGTCTAGCTCTTCAAGGTTTTTTTTCAAAGCAATGGAAAGCAATGTGCTGACAAATTCTGGGTTGCAGCGTTTGTTATAGCTTGAAACACAAAGCCTTTTGATGCATTTTGCTTTGTGTTGATCAAAGACTTTGCAGACAACATAAGCAAAGCTAGTTTTGGAGAAGCAAGTCCAATTGTCCTCAAAATCAAGAGCAAGGACCAAAGTCCAGACTGATCTCCACCTGATGGACAAAACACTAGTGGCCACAACCTCTTTGGTTTGCAGAAATGAAAGGATATGGCAGAGCAGTTCATCAGGTAGACTGCTAATCCTGTCAACTTCTTCTGACTTACTTTCTGCTAGAACAAATTTGTGGCGTTTACTGGGAGACCCTTTGGCCATTTTGGATGCAGGGGAGGGAAAATGAACACACAAAACAGAGCGCAGCAACTCTAGTTTGCAAGCAAAATGGACTAGTTTGTAAACATTTTTATAGCCTAGGATTCCATGAATTTTTTTTTTCATTTAAATTTAATAAATTATGAAATCAATATACACTTTATATTAGCCAAAAGGCAAAGGTATGAAATCTTAATGCAATAAGTATGATAATTAATATTACATGAATAAAAAGGATTTCTTATTAATTATGATAATTAGTATTCTATAAAATATTATTAGCAAAAAAAAAATTCTATAAAAGATTTAATGCTCACTTACTACTTCTTACCTAGGAGCGAGACAGCGTCAAAACGTCCACTTACAATTTTAGAGTAAACATTCAATCTCGTCCCTAAGAAAAACTTTACCCTTATATTAATCCCTAAGAAATAAAAACCTTTAGCATGATCTCTAAGAAACTCAAAAAACGGTCAAATTAATCCTTTTTCAGGGACTAATTTGACCGTTTTTGAGTTTCTTAAGGATCATGTTGAGAGTTTTTAAGAGTTTTCATTTCCCAATAACTAATATGTGGGGCAAAGTTTTTATCAATAACAAAATTTGATCTTTTCTCTAGAATTTTACGTGTATGACATTGCATGATGTATGTCCTTGTAACCGAATTGAATTGTACTAATACAGCGTGTGAGATGTGCTCTTAAGATCACTTAGAAAGAGATATTATTTAGAGAGAATATCTAATCATATCTGAGAAAAATTTTACCTCCCATATTAGTTCTTGAAAAATGAAAACCCTCAACTTGATGTCTAAAAATCTAAAAAATTAGGTCAAATTAGTCCCTGACAAGGACTAAAGTGTCGGACAAAAATGACTTATATGACCTAATTGTTTATATTATCATGGATCAAGTTGAGGTTTTACATTCTTCATGGACTAATATTGGAGACAAAAATTTTCATACTGACGAGATTAAGTGTTTACTCTATTATCTAACTTAGCATGAAAGCTTGCTTGAGAATATTCTTATTATAAAACTTTTTTAGAAATAAAGGTAGTGCTAGGAATGGGTTATTTGGGTTACCCTAAATCCTTAGGGATTTTTCTTTAAAAAATATCATGTGAACGTTTTTTAAATATATATAATTTTATATTTTGTTCTGGACCAGAATTTTGGGTTATCAGTCAAGAGTAACCCGGCCCCACCAGAATAATACTTAGATATTATTACGCGCTATCTTGATGAGTATATCAGCCTATTTATTAGGCATAAATCTCTCAAGTATCCTTGATGGATATGGAAGCTAATTATATCTCACATAAATAGGAAAATTAGTTAAAAGGGATCACAATCTGTAAAGGATTCTAATCCTAAATATTTGCATTTAATATAGATTGCACTCATCCTAAGACGCTCTTATAAATACCATGTCAGGTCTCAAAGGTATGCAATCTCTTCTAATATACAGACTGTCTAATATGTGCATAGTCTAACTTGAGCGTCAGAGTGCCTTTCGCAGGTACCCACCCCCTCGCACCACCGCTGCCGCTGTGCCACGAAGGAGTCCACCACATACGTGCCTATCTCAGGTACCCTCTGAATCTACTTCAGAACATTGGCGCTGACTGTGGGAAACGATAAACTTCGATTCCCATCATCACAATCATAATCAGTAATGCAGCCAGTTTCCACGCATGGCTTGGCTCGCTTCGCGAATCTCATTAGGATGGCCTTATCCAATTTAGGAACAACAACTCAGAAAGTCAAAATACTTATCCAATTTTCTTGATCTTTTTTGGGGCCCACACAGTTTGGAATACTGCTCAGTCATGCCCATCAAAGCCCTGGTACTCAATTTCACGGCACCATTGTCACTGGGAGAAAACCCCTTGCTGGGTTGGACCGAACAAGATGAAACAACCTTGCTTCTAGTCGAAAACCACCCGAGATCGAGGAGCAACAGAACTGATGAGGCCCAGGGATGGTTCGACGTAGAAACAACCATCTTTAATGATAACTCACTCAAAAACTCGATCTGCCTTTAATGGTGGTCGCCAAAGGTTCACAGTGACCTAGTCGCTTTCAAACCTCTTTTCCAGATCTTTTTCAACACTCTCGGTTCACCTGCATAGGTCGCTAGTGGTGTAAAAGACCACAATGGTCTCCCTCTTCCTCCCGACACTGCATTATGAAGCCAACCATGGGAGCCCCTCTGAGTTTCATTTGTAGTAGCCATAACAACCATTGTTCTCGCCGGAATACATATGAAAATAGACCGGCATCAAGGAAAGATGATGCTCATGGTGGTTGGAGGAAGGAAAACCACCATCGTCGTATAGTCCAAGCAGTACTCCAAGCACCTAAATCCATCTCTACTTCAACGGACCCCTCATCTTGGCAGTAGCTTGAGGCTCTGCGATAGCCACCGCGGCCCCTGTCACCGCGTTAGAGCCCATTGAAGCCATGGCTTAAATTGCCACAATCTCCACCTTCACTTCAAAGCACGTCCCTCTCTTGGCATTTAGCGCCATACGGCAACCATCGCTCCAAACCCAATAGCCATGTACGTCTTTTGCATAGTCAAGAGGGGTGGTGCAGTGGGTCAGGGTGGAGATTCAAAAAAAAAAGGTGAAGGTGTACCAGATGAAGTAGAGAAAGGGTAGAGGGAGGAGGTCTTCAACCGTTTTGTTTCTGCGATTCTGCTCCCCGAACCATGCAACAACGAGTCCTTACTGAACCGGATCGAGACCTCCGCCGTCACCCTGTACAGTATCCTGGTGCCCATTTCGATGACTGTGCTGTCCCTTGAAGGGGATTATCCCACTCTCAAGGCGCGCAAAAATCACCCCAGCACGCGCCCGCTCTAAACCTCCAAAGTTCGGAGTCCGGTTGACTCGAAGCTTTAGCGGTGTCATCGGATAAGACCTAGATCAGGGTGTCCTTCGACACTTCTTTCTCCGTCATAGAAATCGACTCCATGGCCCGACGATGAAGATCACTTTTGCTTCTTGTCCGATGGCGCACTATCCTCAGGGCCTCGGATCTGTTTCCGGACTGGCACGAGTTGACCGGATTCAGGGTCTCGGGCTCCAAGTCCATCAGCAGCTCCCCGAGCACGAGTCGACCGCAACTGGCCATGTTAACTTGCTCTAAGTCAGATTAAAGCTTGGGTAACCGCAATTAATGGCGGATTTAGGTGCTGGCAAATTGCTTCAGAAATCGGTTCGAGCTTCCCATAGTCACCACGAATAGCATAAAGGGACGAAAATCTTGCGAGTTGTTGGAGGTCGGATGCCGGGTCGTCATTTCCATGAAGCTTGGTCTTCACCGTTAATGCCGCATCGTGAAAGTCGGGTCTCTCCGTGAAGCTCGGCCTCACTATTAAACTATTAATGCCGCTGGAAGGTTTGGATACTTTTTTCCTGTGTGGAGGAGATTGCAAACTATATAAGGGAAAGACAAAACTACCCCTAATGGTTCTACAGTAATCACACCCACATCAAATTCTACTCAACCCAAAGTACTGGTGGGCCAGCGTGTGTAGTAGTTGCTGCGTCCTTGGTTTCTTTGGGAGCCAGAGTAGGCCCCCTACCTTTTCCAACTTCCTCAAGTCCAGAAGGCATGGGAATTGATTCTCAGAAGGCACACCCCTCGACACACGGCTTGTGCAGTCTGCTCTTGCATTTTGACAAGGGCACACCCACATTCTCTAACTACATCAAAGATGATTTCAGGGGCAACGACGTCGTCGCCAAGATCGACGCCCTTAAGAAAGCCATCATACTCCCCCTCAATGGTTACACCCAACCGAGACCAAAGTTGCAGGATACAGTATGGGGCACCCCGTTCTTGTCCTCCCAGTAATAGAGAGCTCAGGAAGGATGTTAGCAAACATGATGGCACCTCCTTACTGCACGTGACACCAAGCCCAACATGGCTGACCACCCCTCAGTTCCTCTCAGGTACCCCTATGGAGGAGATGCTCGAGGGGACCTCCGACTTCGCTATTATTTTTAGCTACTGTGAATGGAGCCTAAGACATTGTTGTCATTGTCCACCATCTCTCCTCCTTCTTGTCTCTATTTCCGAAGAGGAAAAACAGAGACCGTGCAAGCCATGCAAAAATAGCGGATAAAATAGTGGATCGAAGACATGATGAAGCGCACATCCATCACATCTCTCTTCCGTTGAAGATGTGGGCTTTTTACCTGTATGGCCATAATGGCTAACGATGTTGTTGTCAAAGCTCCACAACAAAGAGACACTGGGCTCAGGGGAGTGATTAGGAGAGGTGCCATTCATGACCATTGGGTTTGGAGTCGATTTTAGAGTTATTATCAAAGCCAGAAAGAAAATCACGAGGTGATCCACGTGATGGAAGCCAAAGAAAGTTGCAAAGTGATCCATGTGATGAATGTCAATCAGTGCATGTTGACTTCCTTCCCTATCTTGAAGACCATGACTTGAGCATGGAAGCATATATAAGTGAATATATTTCTTCATTTGCAATGTAGTTGAAGCTTTCTTTAAGGATGCATTTTGGTAGATATTCACAGTTCAAATGGGGTCTCTTTACTAGCCTCAGAAAACACCTATCCTCTGCTTTCTGCGCAATGGGTCTGAAGATTTATGCTTATCTCCTTCTTTGATATGTAACTTGAAAAAAGTTTTCGAAGACATCAAACGACCACAAGGTTACCACGCCTTGATGAGGACCGAAGAAGACAAGGTCAGAAGAGGTTCAGCTATACAATATGGCTAAACAGGGGAATCCACTTAACCACCCTCTAGGGGCAAGCAGTGCATTCAAGGGTTTTCACCCGTACTCTTAAGCCATTACAATACCCCTCAAGAGTGTCTCGTGCTAGAAAGGTTACGCAGTAGAAAAATCTCAAGTCATAAAAAAATTCTCACACTCCAACCATACACACTAAAGACCCCAGTAAGGACCACTAATACCTAAGCCAGGTGGGATTCCAAAAGTCTAATATGACTAATGAAGGACCTCGGGTAAGATTTATTTTTGCCTAAGTCTGGAATGTCATGTGTTCGATAAGATGATCATAGGACCCCGGACCAAGGTTTTAAAATATGCTTAAGTCCGGAATGCCATATGTTCGATAAGATGAGCATAGGACTCCGGACCAAGGTTTTAAATTATGCTTAAGTCCGGAATGACCATATGTTCGATAAGATGAACATAGGATCCCCGACCATGGTTTTAAATTATGCCTATGTTCAGAATGCCATATGTTTGATAATATGAACATAGGACCTTGGACTAAGGTTTTAAATTATAGCCAAAATGGATTCTAGATGCCCTGAGCTAAGGTGTTATTTTTTACCTAAATCTGAAGATTCTAAATACTCGATATTATGAGCTTTGGATTATGGATTAAGGTATTATATTTACCCAAATCTAAAGATTCTAAATGCTCGATATTATGAGCTTTGGATCAGGATTAAGGTATTATATTTACCCAAATCTAAAGATTCTGAAAGCTCGATATTATGAGCCTTGGATTATGGATTAAGGTGTTATTTATGCCTACGTCTTAAATTCCAAAACGCTTGATTATGATAGGCATTGGACCATGGACTAAGGTGTCATTTTTACTTAAGTCAAGTGGAATGCCATGCACTCGATATTATGGGTGTGGGATCCTGGATCATGGTTTTTTCCATAAGGAAACAATTTCCTAAGTCCTTAAAATGGTTATGAAAAGTAGCACAATGGGCGTTGGACCCAGTACGGACCATGGAAAAAGAAGTAAATACGGTAACAATTTTGGTTCATTCTACGGACTCCAGCTACACCCCGGAATGTTCACTTATGGCCAATTGACACATAGACCATGTCCGGACTACGACGTGTCTACAAGTGTCATGATTAAACGCCTCCAGATTAGAACTCATAACCTTATGGAGAAGCGCAGACCACGGCTTCAAGTAAAAGCACGGAGTCCGTCATTCGAGAGCATTGAGACTTGTTACTTTATTATACTAGCCAAGCACCAAGCCGGGGGCAACAGTTTTGGACCATAATCAGGGATCTTGTCCCTTTGGTCAACCTGGCATGCATCCGACTTGAGTCTGTCGTTGACACCCTGACAGGAATTCACTCATGACATACAACTGAGATCCCTTGAACACATGGGGGCAACATATGCCTTACCTTAGAGGGCGAAATGACAACGTAAGCGAAGCGATCTGACTCGGACCTCGGCCTTACACGTCAACCTCAGAGGAATACTATGATATATCACGGACCTCGGCCCTTTTGAAAACATTATGAGATCCAACGTTAACTCTGACTTGGATTCCTTTGTTCATTGCGTGCTGTGTGCTCCTACTAAATATGGGTACCTTGACACTTAGCTGTCCCATCTAAGCGCCAAGCTGGGGGCAACTGTTCTGGACCAGGATTTTGGGTTATCAGTCAGGAGCAACCCGGCCCCACCAGAATAATACTCAGATATTATTACGCGCTATCTTGATGAGTATATCAGCCTATTTATTAGGCATAAATCTCTCAAGTATCCTTGATGGATATGGAAGCTAATTACATCTCACATAAATAGAAAAATTAGTTGAAAGGGATCACAATCCGTAAAGGATTCTAATCCTAAATATTTGCATTTAATACAGATTGCACTCATCCTAAGACGCTCTTATAAATATCATATCAGGTCTCAAAGGTATGCAATCTCCTCTAATATATAGACTGTCTAATATGTGCATAGTCTAACTTGAGCGTCAGAGTGCCTTTCGCAGGTACCCACCCCTTCGCACCACCGCTGCCGCTGTGCCACGGAGGAGTCCACCACACACGTGCTTATCTCAAGTACCCTCTGAATCTACTTCAGAACATATTTGATTCCCAAAAAGTGAAAAGTTTATCAATTTTAAGCCTATTAGTCTTTTTACATCCAAGATAAAATTTCTGACTTCATCCATACTCTTAATATTGACACGTATCAATGTTAGCCAAAATTTAACATTCAGTCGTTCACCTTCTATGTTTATCAATGTTAACCAAAGTCTAACGTTCACCTTTTACATTTATAGGTGTAACGTTCACTTCTATGTTTATCTAGCTGGAAACGAGAACAACGTTTATGATCCCAGAATTTTTCATTTTTTAATTAATAATTTAAAATTATAATACAATTTATATTAGACAAAAGGCAAAGAAAAGTATAAAACTATAATGCATTAAATATCATTATAAATGAATAAGATTTCTGATTAATTATGATACTTAATATTGTATAAAGTATTTAACACATACTATTTTTTAAATGGTAGCAAGACGGCGTTAAAGTTTAACGTCCGTCTATAATAATATGTAGGAGACATATTTAGTGAGAGAAATTTTTATTATGAGAATGTGAGAGGAGTAAATCTTGATCATATAATCATACATGGATGATCAACATTAAAAGTTACTTAAATGTCATGTGATCACTTAAAAATGTTACATATATTTTTGTTCTAATCTTAACTATTCATATAAAATATAATGATCAAAATTTACTCCTCTCAACAGATACACTCTCATAATATCTATATGACATGTTGGGTGATGTATGCTCTTGTTATTTCAAATTTAAATTGACTAATTCAAGAGGATTGGCCAACTGAACTGTGGTTAATTTGGGTTCAGACTTACTTCGATTATTTGGGTTTAGACCTTAACTAGCACATAAGGGTTCAGACTCCTGATCCGTTAAATGCACTAAGCCAAAATGGGGTGCTGTTTGCACCAAATAAAAAATTTCATTATCCAAGACATAGGAAAATACATGGTACATGGATTTGTGACATATGGTAGTATTGAGACTGTCAACCAGTGTTAAGACTGTGTGACACTACTGATGTTATCAACCAAGTGGGACAATATTGAAGTTGCTTCAATCCTAACATGAGGCATGGTATCAAGTCAAAAACAAAAGTTGTTCTGATAACACCTATGTACAAAAGATAGGACAGAGACTATATAAGGAATTTTTGGTAGTGCTAAAACTATCAAGAGTGAAGATTTATGGTAATAATAAAGTTACCATAAGGTATAGGTGATATAAAATTGTCAATAGTCATCTTATAAAGTTAGTAAAAAAATAGTAGATAGCAACAATATTAATGTTGTTGATAAAGACTCCTAATATTAAGATCCTTGATACTAAGGTTTGAACAGGTGCATAGAGACAATATTAAAGTTGTTAAATAGAGGTTTCAAAGGAATATAGAGCCGATGCACATGTGATATTCTAGAAAGAAGTAGTTATTATATAAGCTACGTGGTGTACGTATAATCCACATCCACAAAGTGGGTGGTTACTCCCCCTTATGGCATCAGCGCATACAGGATCGAGAAGTAATTTGCATGGCAATTATGCATAAATGGAGGGAAAAACTTGCTGATAATCATCAGGCATAGGTGGCACAATCATAAAGAAGATCAAATTAGCACATGGTCGTCAAATGAAACAAGCAGTTATCAGTTTTTTCTATAAATAAGATATCTTGATCACTTGTTTAAGGGTCTTAAACACTCCACACTCCTCACACATAGTAGGAAAGCAAGTTACCAGTGAATACTCTATTATATTTTTACTAGATTTTCCTACTCTTGTTAGCTTATCTAGGCTTGTTTTTCCTTTTAACCATAATAATACCTCGTAGCTTGTAGACTCTCAACAATTGTACTTGGATGTATGTTGTAAGTGTATTTTCAAGTTCAATTCAATTTTTATTTTTGTTTCATATTCTTTTACATTTACATGATATTTGGCTAGAATCACTCAAACACGCAATCACATTCTAAGATTCCTCAAGTGTCTGGGTGTCAACTGTCAGCACCTAATTTTGTTCGGGCCTTTTTGAAAAAATCAAAAAAAGAAAAGAAAAAATGTGCACTTATCTCTTTTACATTTAAAAGTCTCACATTGGTAAACTATTCATTCTACTAAAGTCTCACATCAAAGAGATCAAGTTCTTTCTTCTTCCCATTCTTCTATATAAAGAATTGATCCTCAAGTGTTTGATTTATTTAGAAATTATACACTTGAGTTTAATACTAAATATAGAGCTTGGAGATTTCAGTAGTAAAAATATTTTTTTATTGCTCTTCAGGATTTGATTTATGAAAACACGTAAAACTCTGTGTAATTATGACTTTACTATGCTTTTATTCTCCTATTTATACAACAACCAAGTAATTCAATGGAATTAACTAACTAACTCAACAATGTGATTGATTAACTAAAGTAATTATACAAATTGTATCACTAGATGCCAAAATCATAATGCCATTAAACAGAAAAAGGTAAGCCAACTATAAAAGCCATTGTTGAACCCGGTGCGGGGTTTGATGCTGATGCGAATAAAAGTCACACCAATAGGTCCAATACAATGAAGGGGTGCCATGGAAAAAGGGTCTCCTCTTCCTGTAGGTCAATGATTGGGACCGCGGTCCAAAGCTTTCTCCACTTGGTTGACAAGGTGCTTGTGGCTGCTACTTCTTTGGTGGTGAGGAATAAGAGGATGTAGCACAACAATGGCTAAAGGGGGACGCTGATCTTGTCAATTGCTTTTGAGTTTTGGTCTCACATGATGGGCGTAGGAGATTTTGGGTGTTCCACTGTGGATGAACTCGATGAGGCCATTTTTTTGTAAGCAGAGAGAGAAAGATTGAATGGTAAAAGGTCACTAGTCAGAGTTTGTTGCTGTTGCAGGATGAATTGAGTTGTGTTGGAGCCTTATGTTACATATACTCCTCTTCTTTAAAAAAAAAGTGTTACTTAGTCCTTGAGTAAGGAGGAATTATTTCCTCCTCCCAGAGGAAGAATTCACAAATTATCACAATCATTCAATTTATGAGAGTCCTACTAATTATATAAGTCTAATCATAATTTTAATGATATAAGATCAATTTGGAATAAGAAATTCAACCCCTATATTCTTACATCACTTCTCAACACCTTTTTACACTTGATTAATTATGTACAAATTCGTAGTTAATCACGTATATTAATTAGTTAATGAGTAAATTCAAGCTTTAACCTTAAATTATGAATTTACTCATTGATCAACTAATACACATAATTAATTACGGATTTATACATCATTAACTAAGTGTAATAAGTGATGTAAGATGATTATTTCTCTAAGAAATTTTCTTCCTCTAAATGAATATAAGAATTTTCCAGCAGAATGGACAAGTTTTTTTTTTGCTGAAACTGCTACAAATTAATGGCCTAAAAAGGACAAGGCTATAGCATTATGGGGTTTTTTTTTTTCTTTAATAATTAAGTAGTCCCTTTATAAGGTACTCACGCAAGTTATGAGCCTCCTCTCAAGAAAAGTAGATGAGTCTTTGTAATATTGTATTGGGCTTGCCTCTTAAGTATTTTCTTAAAGTAGAAGATGGATGGTGTTAGTATAATGGCAGACTATCTCAATTAAATCAGATGAAATTCGAATCCTATCATAATTATTTATAAGTATTTCAAGTGTTTGTTGAACTTTGAGACCTATTCTAAGTTGAGATTGTCAGTCCAATGGCGAAACTTAAGGTAAAACTTGGGGGGAGATAAATTTGGGGAATGGAATTATTTATCTATGCAGTAATAGTACTAAGAAAAAAAAAAGAAATTAGCAAATAGTGAGAACAATGAAGTGATCAATCTAGTAGTTAAATAGGAGGGATATTTTGGGGAGGGGCATCTGCCCCTCCTTGCCCCTTATAAGCTCCGCCACTAATTGTCATCCCTAACCTTAATTTTTTGTTTCAACAAATAAAAGATAAGATGGTTGACCAAAATATGAAGATTAATTTTGTATACAATTTCTTTTTGTAAGTGTAAAGTTCACATAATGCTTCATTTTTTTCATTTGCAAGCCTCAAGCTCAAAATCTTATTTAAAGAAAGCAAATTACAAACCACTTGAACTAATGCTTTGTATTTGGTACTGTATATGCAAATTTTTATTATATAGAAAAATGACAAACGGCCCGGAGTGGCCCAAATGAGTTCCATTTCTTGATATAGTGTGATTTATTCTTTTTGTTTAATATAAAAACAATGCATAATGTACTAGAGTGAAGTCCCCTAGCTTCCTTAGTCAGGCTCCCTAACACGTCGCTATTATAAATTCATGTATATGCATTAAATATAATTGATATATATATAGTAAGTGTCATAATTTGTTTAATCTAATGTGTTTATTTGAGTGAAAAGGAATTTATGTTCTTTAAGTATGTAATTTTGAGTTTAATTTTGAGATTCATATGTATAGAAATAACATCGTTAAGAGAAGTATTCACTTAAGTGTTTGACTGTATTCTAAAAGATTAATATCTCATTTACTATGAGTGTGAGATATTCTAGAAAAAAAAAATTGTTTAATCTTTAAAAAAATCATTTTTGAAATGAGAATATAAAGAAAATAAATATGTATTTACCTTTCATATTACTATTGCTTTATTTTATTGGAGAATGGGATAAAATGTGAAATGTAATATTTCATACATATGTGGAAAGGCATAAGCTGATAACCCACGGTTAGGAAGAAAACCAGACCGGAAATCCATTAAAAATTTTGCCATTATAGCTAGATTTAATTTTTCTATTCTCAATCATTTTCCTTCAATTAAAAATTAACAATTAAGAAGCAATTGAAAAATACTAACTAAAAAATAAATTATAATTATCTATTCAGATAAAGATATATTTTTTATCAATATAGTTGATCTGAGTAGAAGGAGTTTAAGTTCCTTAAATATATTATCTTATATTCGATCCATAATTTAAGCATCTAAATATATTTTAATAGATTAGTCTCTCACCTATTAATTAGATGAAAAATATTATGAAAAACAAAGATAAAGATATATGTTTTTGCTTAGTTGTCAATTTTTTATTTAAAGAACAAGAAAATGGATAGATTATTTAATTCCATTTTAAGTAAGCTCATTTAACTCATATGTTAAACATATTATGAAAACTTTATTTATAATATAAGAATTCAAATTTCATTAAAAATACATGTGATTAAGATTATGCTATTAGACACTTTGCAGTGCAGAGACTGATCTCACATCTCATGACACGGGAGACAAACATGTTAGGGATTGAGTTACCCCGTGGGTTAGTCCATTTAAAATAAAAATTAAAAGAAAATTATGTATTGATTAAACGAATTGATATACAAATCAGATTTGTGAGCAAATTAATTCCTTTTAACCCATGCTTCTTTAATAATTTTAAATATCCTTTTTAAAATCTTTTGACAAGTTAGAATAACTGATTCATATAACTTGCCCTATAAGGTTGTTGAGGTATTAAACTGTCAACCTATATGATAAAAGGCCTCACCAGCCTTATCCATGATAATTCGGCTTGTTTTAGCAGTTCTGGTAAGTAGTAACATTTGTGTGAATTGATAGTGTTTTTTTTTTAATTTTTAAATGGGTGCAAGTAACTAAGATTGAATCTCACATTAACAAAGGAATGAAGACTTTATGGAAGAAAGAATATTACCAAATTTTATACAACCCGATCATAAATTAAAAATAAAAATAAAAAACAACAGTAATATAAAATAAAGAGTTTAGCTTATCTTATGTACCGGGCTTTACATGAAGTTATCTATTAAAAATATGATACAACTAGATATAAAACATTCTTAAGCCTAACAAATTTGTTAACTATGTTGTTATTTATTTTACTTTTTTATGAACTAACTAAGTTGTTATTTTACAGTTATTTTCTGGTCAAATATCATTCATATATACTATCATTCACGTTTCGTAAAAGCGAATAAAGCATTAATTTAAGGGTAGATAAATTAATATTTTCAATTTCAACGGTTGAACGTCGGAATAAACCTTAATTTAGTAGCACCAAATGAATGTGTTCATTCATTTTCTCAACACATAATATTTAATAAAAATAAGATTAATGCATATGATCACAAAATATATCCATGAGTTAAAGGTATTGACTAACTTAGTTGGTAATTATGAGGTCTTGAGATTAAATCTTACATTCATTCATTTACGTCACATAAGCAAATTAAACTCAATGCGGCCTCCCTCTCCACGTGTAGTGTGTATGGGGGTTTGAGAGTGTAAGTTAATTACTTGTTGAAATTTAGGATTTCTTAATGATCCACTATCTAATGGGGAAAAAAAAGAGTTAATAGCTAACTTAATAAATACGTTGAATCTAAAACATTTTATAAGTAGTTGCAGCATTGTTTATAAATACAAGAGAGTTTTGTGTAACTTCTTAAAATAGTGGATATGTTTATAATAATATAATGAGTTTAATTTTAATATATTATTATTGTAAAAAAATTATATTATTATTCAATTTTGTGTTGACATTTTATTTAATGAATTTAAGTATGTTAACAGTTATATGATATATCAAATTCATTAAATAATATATCAATACATTATTGAACATAATACAAAACTTTTGTTTTTTTGCCAACAATAAACTACGTTGGTTAGAATTCAAATCTTGTTAGAATCCGTTATTAACAGGTTATCAGGTTATGTAAGTACCATTATAAGGATTGTGGTTCGGTTTGGCGCAAAACATTGTTGATGATGTTGAATCGCACGGAAGGGATGCCTTGTAGGGGAAGTAGAAATCGATGGTGGGTACATGTATTTCCATAGTGACTTCCACCTAGTGGATAGGAAGCTAGTGGCAACGGAGCGTTTGGTTTGGAGGAAAGAGAGAATGTGACATAGCACGCAGTCGGGTAGAGAGCTGATCCTACCCACCATTGTTGTTGGCTTTTCTTCACTGCCTAAAAGCTTTTGCCATTTTGCCGTTGATTCTGCCATGGCTGCATGCGAGGAAAGGAAATGAAGGAAAATGATTCTTCTTGCACCTCACCTTCTCTTACATCATACCTTACATGGTATAAGATGGCAGAATTAGATAGTATAGGTGTGTAGAATTAATTATAATTATATGATATTTAAATATAAAGTATGAGATAATATGTGTAAGTGTGTGATGATAGGTGAGTAAGTGTGCAAATAGCATTATTAGTGAAGATTCAACAAGACTTATTCATTCCCGTAAAAAAAAAAAAACTAGACTTATTCGTGTGCCGCTGTTAATCTTCTCTCTTATTGTTGGGTATTTATTTGATAAAGATTGATGCAAAATGTTCTCTGATATTGTGATAATTATTTTACATATTTATTTTAATAATTATCTAAGAAATTTTTTTATTGATCAAAGTGTAAATCTTGCCGAAAAGTATGACCGAATGCTAATTAATTAAATAAATTTATTCGATAAACAACAGCTCAGAAAATATATTTTTTTTTTTAAAAAGAGATGAGACGTTTTGAAAAGAGAGATGGTAAACAGAGCTTTCATTTTCATGTTGAAGGAATGGAGGAAATAGACAAGGGGGAACACTGGCAGGGCCACCATGACCACCCCATGAAAGATGCTCATTAGCGCCGTTCAGTTATTTATCATACTCTCACCGTCCGATGGTACTCAGGTAATGATCCCCAATGCCATCCAACGTTCTTAATTGGTCCACATCAGTCACACTGTCCACTCAGCTGAACTGAGAAGGTCCACATTTATTTATTAATTAATTTTTATTTTTTAAAATATTCTTTAATTTAATAAATAATAAATTAATCTCCTAATATATTGTAAAATATTTGAATAAATATCTTTTTTTAATAATTTTTTTATAAATATAAATTTTGAGATGAAATATAAGATTATATTTTTAAATAACTGATACCCCTTATACTTTAACTTACACAACTTGATTTTATAAATTAATTATAACTTAAATCACTGTCCTGACCGTCCTTATCACCAAAGCGGCGCAATCACTTGATTTCAATATTTCATTATAATTCGAATCTAATAATTTCTTTTTATTTATTTTTAAATACCTCCCATATCGGCTTGTCTTGAATGTTCAACTCTCGGCTCATTCTTTATTCCGAACTCCAAAATAATTCATACAATTCATTTGTTAACTTGAACTCTAATGATTTTACTCATATCTAGAATAAATTCACATATGTTCAAGGGCTTTATTTCAAGGAACATTAAATTAATTTAAATATAGCAAGTATATTATACATTGCAAGAATTTTCAAAATTTAGATTAAAAAGTATTTAAAATTATAAAAAGAAACACGTATAATTAATTTAAAAAATTGAAATTTAAAATTTAAAAAAAATTAATAATAACATGTGTCATTTTTCAAAAAAGAGTCAAATAAAATATTAAGTCACTTCAAAAAAAGTAAATAACAACAATAATCAAAGTCTTTTTCAATATATAGATCAAACGATATTATTGTATTTTATTAAAAATCAAATCTTTTAATAGGTCATGTAGTTCTAAATCTTTTTTAATTGTTTCACTTAAAGATTTTCTTGGTCTTCATCTTCCTTTAATTATAGGGTTATTTTCTATTTGATCAACTCTTATAATTGAAACTTCTATTGGTCTTCTTTTCATATGTCAAATCATCTTAAGCGTAATTCTACCATATTTTCCTCAATAGGTTTCACTCTTACATTCTCTCTAATACATGCATTCATGATCTTATCTTTTCTTGTATGTTCATTCATTCAACGCAATATTCTCATCTCTGCGACACTTGTCTTATGCTCTTATTAACACTTTACTGCCCAACATTCAATACTATAAAGCATCGCTAGTCTTATAGAATTTTCCTTTTAGGTTAATAAGTACATTTCGATCACAAATAACACTTGAAACATTCATTTATTTCATCCAACTCGCTTAAATCCTATGATTTATTTCTCCCTCTATTTTCCCATCACTTTGTATGATAGATTCAAAGTACCCAAATTATGTTACTTGTAGTATAATGTGATCTCTTATTTTCACCTCTAAATCAATGTTAACACGTGTCTTACTGAACTTATATTTCATATACTATGTTTTACTTCTGTTTAAACGAAAGGCATGTGATTCCAAAGCTTTCTTCCATAACTCTAGTTTACCATTTATGCCATTTCTTGACTCTCCCACTATAGGACTATATTGTCTACAAAATACATACATTGAGACACTAGTTCTTGGATATGTTGAGTAAAAACATCCAAACAATGGTAAAAAGATAAGAATTCAAAGTTAACCCTTAGTGTAAACCTATGGTTATAGGAAAATCCTTTGTGACTCAACCATGTGTTCGCGCACGGGTTTTAACCTCATCATACATATCCTTGGTGGCCCAAATCATATACCTCTTATATAAATAAAAACCATGTGTAGATCTCTTTGTTTCCTCTTATACCTCTCAATTAAGCCTTGCAAAAGGTATATTGCTTCTATGGTTAACCTCTCAGACATAAAACCAAATTAATTCTCTGAAATGTAAGTCTTTTATCTTAATTTATGTTTAATTATTCTCTCCCAAAGTCTCATACTTGGCTGATGAGCTTAATCCTTCTATAATTAGCATAGTCTTGTATATATCATTTTTTCTTATAAATAGGTCACGTGCTTCTCTTCCATTCATTTGACATTTTCTTAAACCTCAATATCTTGTTAAACAACTTTGTAAGTCAGTTTATACATTTCTCTCTTAGGAACTTTTATATTTTAATAAGTATATTATTTGGTCCAATCACTTTTTAGTTGTCCATTCTCTTTAGTGTTTTTTTAACCTTAAACTCCTGAATTCTATGGTAAAAAATCAAATTTTGGTCCTCTTGTCTAATATTTAATATCTCTGAGTCCAATAAAGTTGTATGTCCTTCATTAAATAATTTGTGAAAATAACTCTTCCATCGTTCCTTGATATCTCATTCCATAACCAAGACTTTACCTTCTTCGTCCTTAATGTATTTCACTTGATCTAAGTCTCTTGTCTTCCTTTCTTTACTTTTAGCAAGCCTATAAATATGTCTTTCCCTATCTTTGATACCTAAATATTAGTATATCCTGTTGAACGCTTTAGTTTTCACCTCGCTTGTCGTCTTCTTAGTCTTTTTCTTAGTCACCTTATATTTTTCGCAATTCTCATCTTTTTTACACAAGTGTCAAGCTTTATAACACTGTTTTTTAACTCTAACCTTCTCTTGAACACTTGTTTCCCACCACCAAGACTTTTTATTCTTCTGAAACATCTTGATTCACCAAGTGTCTCTTTTGCTAGCTTCCTAATCTCTTTAGTCATCTCATTCTACATATCGTTAGCATTCCCCCGTGCCTCCTAAATATTTTCCTTGAAAATCTTCCTCTAAAAACTCATTTGATTTCCTTCCTTTAGTTGCTACCGTTTAATCCTTGGAACCTTGTATTGGCAGTTTTTCTTTACTCTCATCTTTACACATATGTCCATAACCAAAACCTTATGTTGTATAGTCAAGCTCTTTCCAGGGATGACTTTGTAATCTATGTAAAGCTTTCTATCCGATTTCTTTATAAAATAAAATTGATTTGAGAGCAAGAAACCTCATTTTTGTACGTGATAAGATGCTCTTCACACTTTATAAAACAAGTGTTAGTTATTATGAAATCGAAAATTATCAAAAAATCTAAAATAACTAAACCTTTCGCATCATCTTCCCCTAGACCATACCCTCATACAAACCCTCACACCCCTTAAATTCACTCTCTACATATCCATTTAGGTCCTTTCCTAAAAAAATCTTTTCTCCTATAAGTATTTCCTGAATTAAACCTTCTAAACCCTTCTAGTATTTTATATTATGTTGCTCATCTAATCTTACTTGAAGTGCATATGTACTAATAACACTAAAAGTATCTTACTCCACTACAAACTTTAACATTATGATCCTATTTCCAGCCCTTCTAATATCTATTACATTATCCTTTCAATTTTTATCTACTATTATGCTTCTTTCATTTCTAGATCTTACCTTGCTTATGTATCAAAACTTAAAGTCTGAAGTGTCTAGTTTCCTAACCTTTTCTCTAACTCACTTTTAATTTTTTGTAGATACATAAAATTAATCATTCTTTTACATAATATCAACTATTTCTATTAATATACCTGTCAATTTGCCAATATTTCAAATTTCAAAATGAATTCTACTATTGTAAATTAGTTTTTTCACCCACACTCGATTCACAAAAATATAAACCCTTATTTATTGTTCAGTACATCCAAGCATCAACCTCTAAAGTAAGTATATTCTAATTTAATAAACAGAGGTAGATAATTAATGAAAAAGATTATATTATATTATGTGGTACTTTATTATTTACTTCCACTTTTATTGAGAATATCTTGAAAATTGGTGTGAATTATGTCACTTTCTCCTTCACAACCCGGGTCCATTTTCTCCAAGCCGACAGAGCTAAGCTAGCACAGATGTGTTTGTGAAGTGAAGCCACGAGACAAGGACTTTTAAAAACAGCCAACTTCAAAGAATATATTTGTCTTAAGAATGGAATGAAAAAATTTATTAATTAATAATTATTAATATCCCAAATCTAAAACCCTTTCCTCACTACAGAAGCTTTCACACTCTCCCAGTCCTAGCTTCTACTCCACTGCTGTCCCTTCTTGTTCTGCTGTCTGCATCTCTTCGGCAACACAGTGAGTGAGTCCCTGGAATGCTGAACTGATCCAAGTTTGTTACTTGGTAATACTAATAGAGATACACACATACAAACTTGAAAATGAGGGGTCCTTTGGGTGCAGTCATAGGGAGGTACCCATCAAGTGATGGAACTACCCCAGTGGGTGGAATCATAAGGCACAACAGGAAATGCAGAGACATCTCTGTTCTTGTCATCTTCATAGCCTTCTGGATAGCCATGATTGTCAACTCCAGCTTTGGTTTCAACCAAGGAAACCCATTAAGGTAAGAATCTTAAAGTTTCCAACTTTATCTGATTGTGCATTGTGTTAATGGAGTTTCTGTAATTGGCAAGTAGTGTTTTTTAAGTGTGAATTTAAGGCATGAAATGCCATTTCTCAATGGGCTTTCTTTTATAGTGCTTTTTCTTAAGGAAATTTTGTAAAGGATGTTTAACTTTAAACAATTTATTATGCATTTCGTTGTGTTTTTTTTCTTCCTAGATGTCCTAGATTTTCTAATTTCCTATTTTTTTCCTTTTTCTTTTCTGGGTCTTTAATTAGTATAATTTTTCAATAAATAAATCTACAGCAAATATTCCTTGCTCAGCAAATGGTTGTTCGTATGCTTCAAATAGCACGAAATTGTCATTAAAGAAAAGATAAGTGTCACATCGTTGGATTTTTTTTTTTTTCAATATTAGAAATCCTATCTTTGTTGGATCTGTCATTATACGTTTTCCCCGTGCACTAATCTTGTTTTTCATTTGGCTGCTGAGGACCTGAAAGTCTGAAAGTAAGAAGTGGAATTTGATTGTATTGTATAGTAACATGAAGCCCTTAATTTTATTATCCTTTTTGTTGTTATGGTTGTGTAATTTGTGATCACTGGCACTATGGCTTACCAGGCTTACTTATGGGCTGGACTACAAAGGAAATGTGTGTGGGGACAAGCATGCTGACCTTCGTGAATTGGAACTCATATACTGGCTAAATCCTAATCAGGTTTATCAAAGTGGATTGAAGGATAGCCAATTCAAACTGGCCAATGCACGCAGTATATGCTTGTTGGACTGCCCTATACCTTCTGAAGACTCACTTAATTGGGTGTGTGATTATCCTGAAGGGGATATTCGTCTATCAAAGGATGATTGGATTGATAGAAACTACGATTATTTTGAGTTCCTTACACCAGAAATGAGGAACTCCTCTCTTCAACTTCAGGGCCCTTGTTATCCTGTTATATTTCCTAGTGTAAATGGTGAGCAAACTTTTCCATTCCAATGCATTGAAAAATTTCATGTATTGTTGTATGCCTGCTAATGGTTGTGTGGATGCATTACTTTGATCTTTGACCTTGCTTGCAAGGTATGCTCCTTGTAAGAAAAGGTATGCTCCTTGTAAGAAAGGCATTTGCTTTCCCGCTGGCCTGTCAATCTCCTATATATTATGAGTTTTCAAAATACCTGATTCTTAAAGCATACTTTTTGTCTAGTTTTCTGGAGTTGCCAATTCATTGCTCGAGCATCAAATGTGTCTTTAAAGCATTGGCAGCAGATGGGTGGAGTTAGCATCAATGAAGACATTGTTATTGATAAGTCCATTCACAAGTATATCAATTCTCGGTCAACTGTCTTAAAGGTTTAACTTTTTTCAACTGTCTGCTTTTTTTTTTATTGATGTTATGACTCTGATATTGTCTGGGGAAAGCATAACAACTTCACATCAACCTTCTATATTGTTTGTATATTTTTTTATCAGCATGTTAGTTTTAACTTTTAATTTTAACACAAGAAATAAGCAATCAAAGGAAGTAAGTTTGTGGAAGCACCAATAAAGATATGAGCATTCTCCTACAAAGATGTACATAGCAAAGACAGCACACTTCTTTAAAGTTTTTCTCTCGTTGTTTTTACAAAACCTTTTATAACAAATTCCTAAATACTGCTCGAAGGTAGAAGGACGCACCCCGTGCTCTCTGCCGATAGAGTTTAACATTCAACTGGTTGATACTCAAGAGTGCTCTTGGTAGTGGTGAAAATGCAAGGAATACAAGGCAATGAGAAAAAAAAAATTATCGATCCTTGTCAATATGCATTATGTTTTGAATCTTCATACCTTATCTATTTTCACTTATCCTTCACCCTTTCTCACATTTTTGCTCTTACTAAGTGCACTTGTAAAACTTTGCTTTGCACTGTTTCATATGTCATGCCGTTGCGCATTATGTTTATTATGTGCTATAGAACTTTGAAGTTTCATAATTGCTTTTATTTGTAGAGATACATGGCTGACATAGGAAAGGCATGGGCTGTGCTGATTGTTTGTGGAGGGATTTTACCTCTGTTTCTGTCTGTGATTTGGCTGCTGATGATTCGGCATTTTGTTGCTGCAATGCCTTGGATAACGGTGGTTTTCTTTAATGTTCTAATAATATCAGTCACAATGTTCTACTACCTAAAAGGTTAGGATCTCTGCCAGGCTATTTTGTGAACCAAATGTCTCTATTTATATGGAAATATCAATATACAGAGGACGACCAAAATATGAATAACTCCTTTTTGATTAATTTCATTTTTCTTTCTCTACCCTATCTATTTAATGTTTGATTCCTTGTCAGCTGCATGGCTATTCATTTTTTAGATCACTATTTTCATAAATACCCTTGCATCAACTGTACTTTTGTATCCTCTCTGATACAAACACTTCTATGTATGTTTGATTTGACAAATGTTGCAAACCAATTGTTAGACACTTAACACGGACCTGTTTGTGTTATAACTTACAATAAAAATTAAAATGGAATTCCTGGGCCAGACAAAGCTAGAAGTGTTCTAGACGTGTTCTTGGTAAAATATATGACTTCTGGTATAAGGCAGTGGCCATTTGAAAAGCACTAGACAATTTAATTGTAATGCATTTTCTTTTATAAAATAATGGAATTTGGAATGTCAAAAAATGCTAGATGATATGGATTTTGAATTATTTGAGTTTGTATTTTGATAGAAGAGTCATTCATTGGGACTTGAAAATGATCCTGATTTTATCCTTGTTCTTCTATGCATTTTGGGCATTGGAAACAATGAAAAATATTTGTTTTCTTGTATGGTGAACAGCTTGTAAAATAATAAATATTGGGTATAACTTGAAACATATAGTATACTTTGCTTGGTGATTCTAGTTGAGACCTATTATACTTGCTTATATAACTTTTGAGTTATCTAGCCAAATATTTTTGTTTATCTTTTTCTTGATTTTGAACAAACATCAATCGAACAATAAGGCTGAGTTAATGTTGTCTTCCTGGCTTTCAGTTGGATGGATAGGAAATGATGCGATTTCCCCCATTATTGGTGAGCATGATCCTTACATTCATGTATTTGGAAGGGTAAGTATCGTTGTGACTGAGTCGTTATAGATCTATTCTATGATTTCTCTCTCTCTCTGCATCGATGATTTTATCATGTACATCTTACAAACAGATTTCATTTTCAGGAGCTGACTCATCTACGTGTTGTCACTGTACTTACGACGTTTATCATGGTTGTTGCCATTCTTACATCAATTGCTATTGTACGGCGCATCCTTATGGCAACTTCTGTCCTTAAGGCAAGCATCACTTTATTGTATGCAATTATGAAACTATGATTAAGTTTATTGTTTTTGTTCATCGAATTGATATCTGATAGCAATATGTATTTTTAACCTTGAAAAAAAACTTGTCTGAGGTTGAACTTCCAATCATGGTCAGATTTGTCATGCATTTTTAATAACCTCTAAGTAATATATTACATCCTTTGCTGTGCAATGATTAGGTGAATATAACAAAAGAATGGTAAAAAAAAAATTAATGTGCATGATTTGGTGTCAAAGAAGCGAAATGAAGTAGTTTTTGTTGCAATAACATTGAGAAACATCCTCCTTTTCTATTACTCTTTGCGTTTGAATTGTGGTTGAAGTAATTAAGAGAAAATACGAAGCCAGTGTAAAGGGTAATATGTGTACAGCTGGATAAACTGTCAAGTGTTCCTACACCATGATTAGAGTGTTACTGAGTACTGAGATTAAGCAATTAGAGTACATGTATACCCTGTTCTGGGAAAAGAATAATTTAAAGCTAGAACTAATTTTGCTAATTCTGTATCTGGCAGTAGTAGTAGCCACAGCTTAATTCAACTTTGGTCTCACAGGTTTGACCAGCCATTGCTCTTGTTTAAGTATTCACTGAATGGATGCTTAACCTTTTATCCTCCTCTCTGGCAATGCTATTTGTTGTAAACCACAACATTTTCATTGTTGATATGTGATATATGTATTGCTTATGGAACATTTGTTTCATAACTTCTGTGACCTATACGCCCATGTAATTCTGAGTTTTCACATCCAGTTGTCACAAAGTTACACATAACTTCTCTTTCACAAAATTGTTGCACATACCTTGCCCACAGGTACATAATTTGGTACAACACAGCAATGTTAGAACCATTAGTAACAGTGAAATGATGATGCTGCATTCTTTCCATTATAGAAGTCAATCAATTTAATTGATTTTAATGCAAATTTTGCTCACAGGTTGCTGCAAAAGTGATAGGAGAAGTTCAAGCACTTATTATTTTTCCAATCATACCGTATGGTATCCTTGCGGTGTTCTACATGTTCTGGATTTCTGCTGCTCTCCATTTGTTCAGCTCCGGTCAGGTTGTTCAGAATAACTGCAACTCTAACTGCTGCGCATATGATCTCATGGAAAAAAAGGTGAACTGTGATCGTTGTTGTGGATATAGCATTCATTACACACCACATATTGGAGTTGCAATCCTTTTTCACCTATTTGGGTGTTATTGGGCTACACAATTTTTCATAGCATGCTCATCAACAGTGATTGCTGGATCTGTTGCCTCTTATTATTGGGCCCGTGGTGAAACATCTGTAAGTCACAATACCTTGTCCATAAATGAACTGAATATGTAGTCCCAGCCTTAACCGGGCCATGGTTTGCTATTTGGCTCTGAAATGCTTCTTCATCAGTATATGGCATACTGGTGTAGGATTATGAATTGTTGAAATATGACTATCATTTTATCAATGATCAAAATAATATGGTGAAAAATTGGGGTTAACTAGGTTGTTAACCTCCTTGTGTCAAGGAAAATTTGCAGCTTCATAATATTAAAAGAACGAATTCAGATCAAACTGGCGAACTGCTGGTACTTGTTTGTTTGGCTGATTTGAATTTGATTATCATTAATTAAACATTTTTCTTTTGATAGTTACAAAATTCTTTATTATATATGTTATTAAATATAATTCATCTTTCTCAATGCAGCCAGAAATTCCTTTTCTTTCGGTTGTTTCCTCCATGAAGAGGCTTATGCGTTACAGTCTTGGTTCTGTGGCTCTTGGCGCTCTGACTGTATCATTTGTAGAGTCAATCCGCTTTCTGCTTGAATCTATTCGTCGCAAGCTAAAAGTCTCCAGTCACGTGCCTGACAACTGGATTGGCAAGGCTGCATACCAATCTTGTCAATGTTTTCTAAGGTGTATTGAGTGGACCATTAAATCAGTGAACCGAAATGCTTACATCATGGTAAATTTTGTTAATCTACCATAAAGCAAATTATTACGCATGCATCATGTCGATAGACTAGTGCTTATTATTTTGGTGCAATTATTCTTTAACAAATAGGGATATATTAAGGACCAATAGAAGGAAAAGCCCATGTTAATGTAACCTTGTGATCAGCAAGTTTGGGAGAGGCTGAATCGCATGTGGATCTTTGATGTGTTTCTGCAGATCATACTTCAAAATAGGGGGCAAAACATGTTTTTTTTTAATGTCAGCATGTTAAAAATTTTGTACACTTGCATGATTACCATTAAGTCATCTTTCTCTCTCTTTTCTCAAGAGACTTCCAGTAATGTCCTTTTGGGCACTTACATCAGAGAAAGTCCTGGCTATTTGTTATCCAGTTCCCAGGGTGTATTCTACCACTGGTTGCATAGAGAAAATGTGGGTACAGTTCTGGGCAAAGAATAAAAGAGTGATGATAAATAGAGTTATGGCTTAGTAAAAAATTATCTACTTAGGAATTAACTTTTACCATATGTCTTATACTTGTGGCATTAAAATGTTTCCAGTCAAATCCACCTTCCCTAGAACAATGAATTTGCTTTAAATTTTTCTGGGACAAGTATTTTGTTAGAATTTTATTACTTATTTTTAATGTCTTTCTGCATTTCACACTTAGTATATTACTTTTACATACTTATTTTTATTTAATTCAATGTGTCATCCTTTTTTGTTAACTCAATTTGCTCTCATACTTATTTTCATGTCTTTCTGTATTTAACTTCTCGAGTATTTGCTTGACACTTGCAGATTGCTATAACGGGTAAAAGTTTCTTTAGAGCTTCTGCTATTGCAACAGATTTGATTATGAATAACATCCTACGGATTGGGCGTGTCAATGTGATTGGAGATGTTATTTTGTTCCTTGGAAAACTATGTGTCAGCCTCTCCAGTGCTGTGTCTGCATTCCTCATGTTGGACACACACAAGTACAGATCTACACATAACAAGATCTCATCTCCGCTCTTGCCTGTTATGGTATGTTTTCTATAAAGCATAAAAGATTGTAATTCAATTTGATAAAAGTTATAGACTCTCATATAGAGGCATAGTAGGTCAAAATATTTTATTTTGTTACTATTATATGAACTCCATTGGTTTCAGGTCCAAACAAATGATTCATTAGTTTTCAAGAGTTTTCAAATAAACTGATATTGATTCAAAACCATTTTGGTCGCAGCCTACTGCTATTTACTGAACATGTTTTTCTCTCCCCTTGTTGACTTATCTGTGGCTCTGCAATCTGCACCACTGAGTGAAAGATTAACCATACGCATTCAACATTACCATAATGGATAACATGCAAGCTAAAAGGATAAAGAGCTGGAAAATAGTTGCAATAAAAAATAAGTATTACTAATTCGCCATTTAATGTTGAATTGTATACGGTTATCCGAACCTCATTTAGGATTTTGTGTGATGCAGGTTTGCTGGGCTCTTGGATATATTGTTGCAACTCTTTTCTTTGCAGTTGTAGAGATGTCAATTGACACCATCATTCTCTCATTCTGCCAGGATTCTGAAGAGCATGGGACAGCACAATATGCTCCCCCCCTTCTCATTGAAACTCTCAGTGACCAAAATGAGATGCAGAGACTTACACAAGGACCCCAATGAAATTTGTCCATGTGTTGTGTTATTTTCTCAGTGATGACTTCTAACAGAGCTTCAAGATTTAGAATTTTGATAAGGTGCTTATTTTTCCTACCTTAGTTCTGTTCTTCCCCTTGTATATATGTCATATACAATGCTGGACAATGGTTCCCCGTGGCGTGTAGCCTTTTAAGTAGTTATAATTTTTTGAAAAACGGGTTATGGCACTAGGATATCATGGTATGGACACGAACAGAACAAATTCAATATCTGTTCTTATATAATTATAATCTTTCTCAAAGGTGCATCTTGTAATGAATTACAAGAGCTTCGGAGTTGTAGTTTATTGATTGTCAATACTAGAGTTTTTATTATATTTTTTTTTATATCTAGCAACACAATTATTGGTTTAATTAAAATTTTGGTTCTTATTATTTATACTTATTTTCAATTTGGTTTTTACAAATTGTTTTTAATTAGTCTTAATACTTATAAATATTTTCAAAATAGTTTGCCATTAATTTTTATTTTAATATTGTTAATTTAATTCAGACTACCCATTTGACGAAGAAAAAAAGTACATATAAAAAGTACTTATTAAACAAAAGAGTGTTTATTGAGAAGAAATAAGTATATATTAAAATAAATAAACATTTTTTTATGTTTTACAAAAAAATGCATATCTAAAAAAGTTTTTATTAGATAAAAAATATTTAGAGTAAATTACACTTACTCTCTTTCAGGTTTGATGATATTACACTTAGTCTCATTTTTTTTTTTAAAATGATACTCACCTTCATTAATTGATCAACTTGCATAATTGTGTAAATATTATGAGTTAAAATCTATAGAGTTTTCAGCATTTAGAGTTATTTATAAAAAAATATTTTTTTTAAAAAAATATCACCTCCATTCTTGTTCAAAAATGACACTCATTCCTCAATTAATTGATCAAGTTGCATAATTGTGTAAATATTATCAGTTAAAATCTATAGAGTTTTCAGCATTCACAGTTATTTATGAAAAATTTGTGTTTACTAAAAATAATCACAGATAATTTAAAACTTTACAGATTTTAATTAGTAATATTTATATATAATAATGTTTTTTTATAAAAAAACTTTTACAATTTTCTCTGTGTGAGTGTGTAAGGAGTTTTTGAAAAAAATATATATTTTTTAATGAATAATGTTATCAAATTTTAACTAATAAAAAATCTTAATAGATTTTAACCTAATATTTATACATAATAATATTTTTTTAATATTTTTTTTCATAAATAACTATAAATGTTGAAAATCTTATAGAGTTTAACTGATAATATTTATACAATTATACAACTTGATCAATTAATGAGGGTGAGTGTCATTTTTAGAAAAGAATGGGAATGAGTGTAATATCATCAAACTTGAAGGAGGGTAAGTATAATTTACTCAAATATTTATGTTTTTAATTATTTGATGATATTATAACGGTGTTGTAACATAAATTAATGGTAAAGATTATTTTAAATTTTTTTGTAAGTGTGATGATTTATTTTAAAAGAAAATAATTATATAGATTGAATTGAAAATAAATGTAAATTATAAGATTAAAACTTTAATATATTTTTTTTTAATTTTATATAGCTTTAGTTAAAATTCGTGTGAGCAGCGCTAATTCATTCTGCAATCGCTAAATCTTCTTGTGTTGATATTCTTAAAGACTATGAACAGTCAAAAGTCATGACAATGACTACGGTAAATAAAGGTTGTTTAGTCCGATTGAAAAAGAAAGACAAAAGAAAGAAAAGGAAAGGAAGAGAGAAATAGATGAGTTATTCCTCTCCTTACAATGAAAAAGAAATGAAGTTTATCTACCTTAATTTAGTTTTATGAAGAAAAATAATAGAAATGTATGTAAATAAATATAAGTATATGTAAATATATGATGGGATATACAAATTTCTTTCTCTCTCCTTTCTTTCCCTTTATTTTCTGCTTTGTTTGATATGCAGTTTCTCGAGGGAAAGGAAAGGAAAGATGCAATGGAGGGGGGTACTCTCCTATTTAGGATTCATTGATGGACCTTGTCCTCTGAATCGTTGGATGTTTTAAAAATTAAATGAACGATTGTCAAACTTTACTATTTACCTATTAATTAGGTTGAAAAGGAAGTGGTAAATTTCTAAACGACCCTTAACAAAAATAAAATTATTTATGTCAAATTATTACAATAAACACTCTAAAGAGATCCAAAAAGAAAAGAAAAGAAAACCCAAACCTTTGTTAGGTCTTGGTCCACCACTCGTAGCCGCAACCTGCACCTAGCAGCCACCACACCCAAGACCACCGCGCGTAGCCAGATTCACCACCGCAAACCAAATCTAAGCTCCAACCAGCAACCACCCTTCCTCTCCCAGCCGAGGTTGCGCCTGGAATAGAGCGGAGATCTGGTGAGGCGCGACAGTGGTTATGAAGTTAGTTGCAGACCCGGCTGTTGCCGTGAGCGGCGAGGGGGCACAATGGAGGCTGGTGGGTCGCGGATCTGATGAATGGGTTTGGTTTTAGGTGGTGTGGGTGGCGGAGAAGTGGGCGCATGGCACAGATCTGAGCTATGGTTCACAATGGTGCGCGAGTTTAGTGGTTCTATTTTGGGGGTTGCAGAGGCTGTGTTTTGTGTGATGGCTTGAGGGTAGTGTGGTGGTAATCGTTGTCCTGGTGGGACGATGGCATGATGGTTGGCTAGGAGCTCAGCTCAGACGGCGTAGGAAGCTACGCATGTGGCAGTGATGGTAGCCAGGGGTGACTAATAGTGGTCGTAGGGTCTGGTTCGTGGTGGATCTACTAGGTCGCGGGTTGCAAGACCGAGCTCCGGCGAGTGCGAGGCAGCACCATCTCCAACAGCAACTCCGGCGAAAGACGGGTCACCAGTGATCTGGGTTAGTGGGTGGTGACGTAATGGAGCAAGCGACGGAAGAAGATAAAGGGTTAAAGTGAAAATAATAATAGATGAAACAAATTTTAATATGAAAATACATAGAGTATAAGGATTTAAGAGTAATATATAATTTGTTCTTTACTGTAAATATCATAAACTTATTATCATAAGCAAAGTCAAAGGTCCATCATTGAACCTTTGACCATAGGGTTCATGTTAAAACAACCTAATGGAGGGAGCCTTTCTTTTGCTTAATATGCAATTTAATACAAGAGAGAAAAGATTGGGAGAGATCCATTTTCTGCCAGTTCGACGGATTTTGTCAATTTGTTATTTTATTTTATTTATATCTAACAACACAATTATTGGTTTAATTAAAATTTTAGTTCTTATTATTTATACTTATTTTCAATTTAATCCTTACAATTTTTTTTTCAAATTAGTTTTAATACTTATAAATGTTTTCAAAATAGTTCTTGTTTTTTTTCATACCATTAATTTAATTCATACTACCCATCTCACGTAGAAAAAAGTATATATAAAAACACTTATTATGGGACAAAAGAGTGTTTATTGAAAAGAAATAAGTACATATTAAAATAAGTAAACACTTTTTTTTTTGTTTCACAAAGAAAATGTACATCTAAAAAAGTTTTTATTATATAAAAAAAAACACTTATTCTATTAGTTAGTTGATGGTATTATAATAGTATTGTAACATAAATTAAAGACAGATATTATTTTAAATTTTTTTATAAGTGTGGAGATTTAAAAAAATTATATAAACTGAATTAAAAATAAGTATAAATTATAGGACCAAAACTTCAATTTTGTTTTTAATTTTATATAGCTTTAGTTAAAATTGGTGTGAGCAGCTCTAATTCATTCTGCAATCGCTAAATCTTCCTGTGTTGATATTCTTAAAGACTATGAACAGCCAGAAATCATGACAATGACTACGGGAAATAAAAGTTGTTTAGTCCGTTTGAGGGTTTGTTTGGTATCATTAATGGAAAAGAAAGAAAAAGAACATCATACAAAAGAAAGAAAAGGAAAGGAAAAGAGAAGTAGATGAGTTATTCCTTCCCTTATTTGATATCATTCAATTAAAAAGAAAGGAAGTTTATCTACCTTTATTTGATTTTATGAAGAAAAATAATGAAAATATATGTAAATAAATATAAATGTATGTAAATATATGATTGGATATACAAATTTCTTTCTCTCCTTTCTTTCCCTTTCTTTGCTACTTTGTTTTGTATGCAGTTTCTCGAAGGAAAGGAAACGAAGGATGCAATGAAGGGAGCCTTTCCTTCGTTTGGTATGCAATTTAATACAAGGGAGAAAAGATTGGGAGCGATCCATTTTCTACAGGTCTTACAGATTCTGCATATGTCCTTAGAGTGACGGATTGGGAGAGAAAGAAGTGGGTGTTAGATGTAGGTCTCATCTTTTGTAGTGATTGGATGATTTAAATGATAAAAAATAATTTAATATTTATTTAAAGGATAAAAAATAATATCATTTTCCTTTCTTTTCTTTTCTTTTTCATCCTATTTCTTTTTTCTTTCTATGATACCAAACAGACATTTCATCCAAGAGCAGAAGAATTGAAAAATAATTTATAGAAATATGATCCCTCCAAATCTTTTCCTTTTCTTCTCAAAATGTGATATCAAACAAAGGATGAAGTTCTTCCTTTACATCTTCCTTTCCTTTTTCTCCTCAAAAGTGATACCAAACAAAGCCTAAATAAGGTAGCAGAAATGTGTTTGCCTTAGGCATTTTTGTGGTTTGTTTACCGACCAAAAGTAACAAATTGTTAATTGTTGCTCTTTTGTGGGTGTTGGTGCTGTTCTTGTTCATTGTTACTTTTGATTTTCATTGTCAATTGTTACTTTTTTTATTTTTTTCTGACGGGGTCAATTGTTACTTTTGATTAAAGTAGATATGTTTTCCTCTCAAAATTAAAATTATTTAAAATCCTATTTTTTGGCAATTTATCTCTCATAAGTAATTTTATTTAACATATGACAAACTTATTTGAGTAGATATTTTTAAATAAATTTTACTTTTAAGATTAATTCTTTTTCTACTTTTTTGTTTTGTTTTACTTAGAATAGATCTTACATGAATTATGCTCTTTTGTATTTCTAGTTGGGTTAAATGAATTTTTAGTACTAGTAACTTGTGATGTAGCTCAACTAGAATCGCCCCCCAAGTCTCTAAAAATAGGGTGTGATGATAATGTTGAGGGTACCATTTTCTAGTGGGCTGTCTTATTTCTATCTTTTACCTAAATATTTGCCCTTAAAATATGCCAAAAAAGAAAAAGAAAAAAGAAACTGATGTAGGAAAAAAAAAAGCGCAACCTAACATATAAAGTGAAATCTGAATTTTTTTTATAACAAAATGTAAAAAAAAATTAACCATAGTATTACATATTCTCATATTTAATAATAATGTATTGATTGGCTTTATGTAAGAACAAAAATGGATATAAAAATTAATAATAAAGTGTCGGTCAATACACTAGTTAATAATAATACTTCTGAAAAAATAAAAATTAGATATCAAAGTGGAGAATTCCGAACTCCTCTTATTTATAATAGTAAGAATAAATAAAAAAAACCAAATTTATTATCTGTATTTGATATACCATTAAAACTAAACAGTTAAAAAAATAGGAAATCTTTAAGAAGTAAGTGATTATAATAATGCTACATAATTTATGTATAGATTTATTTTTCAACTATTTTATGGAAACTATTAATATTATTATTAGGTATATCTAGAAGAATTTCCCTGATATTAAATCTCAACATCAACTTTTATTTCGGCATATAGCTTATCTCATAAACTTCATTATCAAAAATCCTCTATTGCCGAATACCGAGATTTATGTTCATTCAAATGGACCGAAATTCATATATATATGTAATATGCATATAAGAAAATCAGGTTTTGTTTCTGCAGGATAACAATAATTTTCAAATTCAGTTTCATATCTAACTTTGGTCTACCATATTCACGGTGACTTGCCATAACCTAGGTTTCAGTTCGCACAAGTTTAGCTGCACAGTGATTTGCGAAATGGTTAGTTAAAGGTACACAATTTTCAACCTCTTTAACTTTTTCTATTTTTCAGTAGGTGTTGCTATAAAGCACTGGAGCACACGTGCGCTTTTCTGTTTCAGATGATAAAAAAGATTTGTTTTAAGTTGAGTGTCACGTATCTAAAAAAAAAAACAAACAGAAATCAAAGGCTGAAAACCATTTTTGAATACTAGATATCCATTTTGGTTATTTAAAGATATGTGACATCACATTGTTCTCTATTAATTAATCGAAGATAATAAATTGATCTTTCAATAATAATTATTACCATCTGCTTCCTCTTCCAAGGACTCATTTGATGTAATATTAAGACAAATTTGATAGAAGCCAACAAAATTGGACTAGTAATGAAGGATTTTAATAATTTGCAGGGGATCTTAAATTCAATTCTCATTATTACTATTGTATGAAAAAAAAGAACAAATTTAATAACAAAATTGTGATATTGAAAAGGTAATTTTATGTTGCATATATCTGTCGACCAAAAAAAAATGTTGCTTATATCTTCAAAGAACTAAATTGATATATTTATAAATAAAAGAGTAATGTAATGTCGATATATCTTTAGGACCAAAATCAACATTTACTCTATTTGGAAGATCATTTCTTTTCGGCAAAACTCAAGCTCTTCGGGTCAATGACGTCCACTTGGAGGCGTAAGGTCCGACCATTGTCCTCCTCAGTCCATTTAATGGAACTCTTCTCCAGCTGCTTAATAATCTGCGGCATAAGTTAGGAATATACTTAATCTTCATCAATTCGGCTAAACGAACATATCAAAATGCCCCAACAAAGCATGTTCATCAAAGAGAATAATTTTCAATATCTGCCTCCCAAGAAATCAAGTGTTTGGTGCACGGGCATCCAAAATTTGAATGCTTGGATAAGATATCCATGTTTCGTGCATGGATATGAGATGATCATAGGCATTTTACGTGCCCATATGTAATGGGCATGTGATGTCATTTCAAATTATGTCTGAATATGAGGCTAATCATGTTTTATGAATTATCAATATTACACTCATTCATCTTTATCAATTTTACATTCTCATTAATTTATAAATTACTATAGATATAGTCACAATTACAAGGTGAATAAGTATAGCATAATGGCACTAATTTGTTAGTTTAATCCCAAGTGTATGCCTTACCAATCTTTTCCTAGCCCCTTTGCTATCTTCATCTCCTGTCCCAACTATGACTCGAAGGTACTTGATTGCTGGAAAAACAGAAGTATCAAATCATTTATAAGCACGAGGTGTGCCAGGCAATTTTTTTCCACAATCAAATACCTTGGATGGAAATAAGTTTCTTACCATGAATGCCAGAGAGAGAAGTTAAATGCAATTTGAGAAGACGAAGGGCTTGTTTTGGCTCATGTTCGTGCAAGTCAAGAGGTATTACATCATCATTGGATTCACTGCAGTCAAATTCAAGTAATGCTTTTCAATGAGCCAAGAAAGGAAACTTAAAAAGGGAAGCGAGAAAGAAACCGCTTTTTTTCTACTAACTTGGTTTGAAGAAGCTTTTGGGCAGATTTTTCATCTGCTTCTCGAGCCTTTTTGTTATAAAAATGTCCCTGTACTTTAAAGAAAATTGTAAACAATCAAATAGCATCATTAAAATGGATTACTAATTACTAAAGTGCATCTCTGCTGAAATATAAGTTTTTGGAACCCAGTATTTGAGCTTCAATGGCATATGAAACCCGATTGCCTTAGGTTAGCCATCATAGAAAAACACAATCAACTAAACACCTTGAGGCAAAGAAAAGGACCAATCTGCAACTGAAGTGTCAGCCTAGGGATATCTGTTCTATATATAATTGCACTTTATAACCCTCCAAATAGTGCATTAAAAAATTGTTGAACCCTCACATTTGAAAATTTGAATTAAATCATTAACAGGAAGATGTTTGAAAATTCCAAATAAGCAAAAGATACTCCAATTCAAACAAGATAAATGGTCAACTAGAAGTCTGTCGGAAAACAAATCACACGAGTCATATATACCTGTTCTAGAAGTCTGTCTGCCCGTGCATAATCACTCTTAGCAAATGCATCAACAGCCTACAAAGCAGCTGAGATAATTAAAACTACTTATCAAGCACATTCATAGCATCTTCAGAAAATTGCAGAGGTCATGATAGCTCCCCTCCCAAGTACCAAACCAGTGCAACAGAACTATTGATCCTGACTGGTTTCACATTAACCTTGACTAGTTTCACAAGTTCCCTTTCATACAAACTTTTAGTGTGTTATCCAGAAACATCAAGGAAAAAAAAGGAAGGTATCTTACAGCTCTGTAGTATTCTTTCATGGTAATCCAATGCTCCCTCACCGCTCTACGTAGTACCTTATAGCTATTCTCATCATCATCACTCTCTACATTCAAAATAATGTGCCAAAGAGAATAAATAACACAAATAAATACATTCAAACAGAGTTTAGAAAGTAGAGTTAACTGAATAAGCAAAACGTGCTTTGTGAAGCAAGGAAGGCAACAATCAAAGTCTTAATAATTCATATATTGATTTATTGGGCCAGTACAGGAAAGGATTCTTGCATAACAAGATTTGTTCCTGGATTATAGCAATGTGACAGACTTACACTGCACAGAGGAAAGAGTAAATTGAGCCAAAATCATGGCAACACAAGCTTAGATCTATATGTGTGAGTGTTTGTGTTGAAATGTGACTTGAGGGAGACAAGATTATTTTATGAAATTGAAGGTCCAATCCATGAAAATTTATCAGTTAATTATATAAAAAACATGAAATTCTTAAATTAATTGGATTTCAAGAAAAGTGGTAGACATTGCTACAAAAATGACATAACACTATTGAAAATTTATTATTATTATTGCTTGAAAAACTGTTTTGTCACATTAGATAATGCCAGTTATGAAGAGCCAAGGAATTTGCTTGTGCAAGCAGCTATCTGGATTCTAGTCATAGAAAGGCCGAAGAATGAGCATGAACTACTGAATTAAACCTACCAGATTGTCCCTATTATTCTCATCAACTTCTTCACAAATAATTTTCGATAATTACTTATTACTCTCATATGTAATGCCCATACCTTCTTTAACAATTTGTGATTCTACAACAGTAGTCCGTTGAACGGTTGTGGTATCTTCTGGAAGTCCCACAACAGGTCTACGGTATGGACGATATGATATTTCTCTTACTGGACGCCTAAGCTTTGGTGCTTCTTCAGACCTTTGTGGAAAGCTAAATAATGATTCTAGAATTTCTTTCTGGAGCCCAACTCTATCTTTGTCTCTTTTTGGTGAAGCAGTTGAATGGCATAATTCCTCACTGCAGAAAGCATCCACATAAAGTAAAGTATTTATCCTTTGAAAATGAAAAGGATGAAAGCAGAATGAAGTTACATAAGATGAAATAGTAAGCAACCCGATGACAATGATGCACCTGGATGCACAGTTTACATCTGGATGCTGATCTCTTGACTGTCACAAGAAAAAATAAATGATAAGAAAACTGCATAAGGAAACTAGAATGAATGGTTTATATTAAAGGCATATTGAGATTCAAGCTGCACAAAATCATCAATAAGCAGAATGTGTTCTTACTGGAAGGTTTATGCTCCAAATAAGAAACTACAATTGATTTTAAAGAGGATTAGAAACATTAAAACAGTACAACCAACATAAAATAGTGGTTTCTTGTACCACGTATAGTTTTTAAAGGGTTCATGGGAGTTGCAACCTAGTCCTATACTTCAACAGTTTTGCATCAAATGCCAGCTCAAAATAATTACACTTTAGGATCCTGTTTCCTTCACTAAGCTTAACCCTTATACTTGCACAAAAAATGGCACCTCATTGAGGGCTATATACTTAATATCTGTAACTCTCACATTCTACATAAAAATATTCTGAAGGTTTATAACAGGTTACACTGTTACAGTATTGGCAATAAATTTGGTCTCAGTTTCATAATATAGAGCAATAACATGTTATTTGAAAAAATAAATGTATTAATAAACAGCCTGATTTATATCATTTTGTTTTCTATTTTTTATTATAAGATTATACAATGTTGAGCAGATTGGTGATGGTTCTCCTTCCTTATTGCTAAACCTTTATAAGTAATTCTATATGACAAATTAATGAAATTATCAAAGATTTGATGACACCAATAGTAAAGTATTCAGATAAAAAAGTTCCTACTATGACATCAAAAGACGTGTGGAATAGCTGATGTTGACCCAGTACATATATTGTTGCCTAAAACAAAATCACTAATTGTGAGACCAATGCGGGATCAACGAACAACTATTATCACAATCAAAGTATGCAAACTATACAATTATAGAATACTTTGCAACTATTTTGAACTTATATTTTAGATTTTTAGCTGAAACCTTACATTTTCATCAGCCAGACCATGAACATCATCGCATTTCTCCAAAGTGGAAGCGGACATGTCAAGCAGCTCCTCCATCGTCTGCATAATAATTCCAAATCAATTCTTGTACATGATGGATATACGTTTAAAGATAAAGTTTTGGGTAACTACAATGACGGGATTTTAGGAAGAAAAGTGATGTAAATACTCATTCGTTGATAATGATATTTGATTCATCTGCTGACCAACTAAGAATAGAACTTAGAATTTGGACCCAGGATTTCTATATCTCATAGCTATTGCTTGATGGAAAAAAATTTGTTAAAAAGATTGACAATCCATTGCAAGGTAATAACCAGAGATATCTCTCCATAGTTTCACATTCACATGAGCATACTCTTTCAACTACAAATTTATCACCGACACACTGGCACTGCAGTGTATAACAACCTTACATTGCTTTGAGCATTGGCACTTACTTTATTCAGACCAGTCAACCCCAAAAGGATACATACCATAGGCATATGTCGCCACTCATTAAGAAGCTTATGTTTCAACCTTATTGATTAGACACATACAATTTCTATTAAGAAGTTTAAGCTCTTTGCAATAAATGCTAACTAGTGACAGTTGATGTGGTTACCATCATGACAAAAATAGTACTTGTTCGTCTAATTTTCAACCATCATTCACACTACGAAATTTTCAAACATGCAAATAAGTAAAAGTAATACCTTCGGCACATCATATCCACAGAGGCCTGTAAATGCAAGGGATTGCCTTATCAAGCACATTGTCAAACAAAATATTAACAATGTAATGAATGTATTAATATGATAAACATGAATGGCAAATTTCCCCCCAAATGTTAAAAATTAACAGTAAAACCATTAGTATAATGCATTACAGGACACACAATTCTGAAAATCTAGTATGGGTAAGTCCAAAACTTACATCAGACAGTTAATTTCCCAAGAGCAAGGCATAAATGGAATTAGCAATATTAAAGCTCACACGTGAAGCATTAAGAAAAGTAACTTGACACTGAAAATATGAAAAGACTCAGTTAATATGTTACTGCAAAATGAACAATTATCATGTTTACCATCCTAAGAAAAAGATGAAGAATGTCATCTCTTAATAGAACCCAGAAAGTATTATAAACTATATCCTTTTGACACATACTATAAACAAGTGCCATGTGGAGCAAACAAGAAAGGAGCACGCAAAGATATCTCAGGTGAAATTATATGACAAAAAGTCAATTTTTTCAGCATGTAACTCGCCCCTCAACAACCAGAAACAACTCAGTACCATGCAAAATTCATTAGACTAATTTAAATAAATAAAAAAAAACAACTTTCATGCCTTTCACCTTCTATCCCCCTTTTCTAATAGAATCATTACCAGTCTGCTAGCAATAAACACTCAACTCAATAAAGAGGAGTAAAAATTTACCAAGAACATCCTGTATCTTATTCTTATCAAGTTCAAAGCCATCTCCAAGCATCTTAAACAGGAAGTTGACAACATCATCTCTCATGGTGCCCTTTGTTGCTGCAGTAGTCAGAGAAGGCTTTTCACCCCATATCTCTGATTCCGGCAGCTCCTTTGAATCCAACTTCAAAGGTTTGTTTACTTCTTGATACGGCTTAGTCAATCTCTTGGGTTGAACATAGTCTCTTCCGACAACACCAGAAACAGTACCCAGTGATGTAGGCTGAAATTTAGATTTCACTGCTCCAGAATTTCTTCGCCCATTAAAAGACTTAAAAGATTCACTTGCAGATGCTATTGGCCCATTTGCATCCTTGAACTCATCATTAGAGGCACAAAGAATTTCAGCAGCCAAACCAACGTTGCGGTTTGCCTCACAATAGGCATTTGCTATGTCCTCCAAAGAAAATGCAGAACCGAAGGATTCAAGCAAACCCCTCAGGTCCCTTTCTTCAATGTCAGATTGTGTTTGCATTTTCAAATATTCTTCTCAGCACAACAGAAAGTAAAAAGAAAAAAGAGGAAAATAATGTTAGCCTGTGTCAAGAACAGCATGAACAACTCACAACAATGCTTACAATGAAGAGAAACTTTTCCTACAAAATTATGCTTACTGCAAAAAGAAAAAAAAAAGAAAGAAAGAAAAGAGAGAGAGAGAGATGACACTGGAAACTTTCTTTTTGGAGTCGTATTCTTCAAGTAACTCATGTAACAATTGAAAATGTAGAAGTCACCAATGTGTCAAGTGTCAACAGCTAATTAATTAAGGCTAAGGAATATTCATTAAAGGTTTCTTACTTCACTTTTCCTCTATTTTCTCAGCTGCCAAACAAGTGAACCGAAGAACGCCAGCTCAAAGAAAAATTTTGAAAAATTAAAGAAAAACAGAGAGAGAGAGAGAGAGAAATGTAACAGTGATCAAAAGCGCTTGGAGAACCTGAGAAGCGATGATGACGGAAGAGAAAAATGGCAAAGGCTGCGAAGCGAATCGTAGAATGCGAAGGAAGTTTTGGAGGGACGAGAGAAAAGAGCGTCACGGTTTTCTGCCCCTTGAGGTTGAAGCTTTTGGGTACTGGCAGTAGAAAACGAAGCGACACAAGAAACTGAGTATTTGAAAAAAAGGAAAAACATGATATCATGATGTTAAGAGAGAGATCATGGATGCATGATGCATCTGACTATGTGAGGCATGTATGCGCATGGACATGAAGAAACAAATTGGTGAAACAAACTGAGCATGGTCGCAGCGGAGGATATTCAACGTACAACTGCTTTTTTTGGGTGCTGATTGCTGCCATGCCACTGTCACTTCGCAAAACAAACGCGATCAATTCTGTTCCACGCGCGCTTGGCATACAAGGTCGTTACCATCATGAATAAACAATTTTCAGATTATTTATTTATGTTTGTCTAAAACGTGTATTCCACGCATAGCGGGATCGGGAACGTGGGTGCGAGAGTGGGGAGTACTTTTTTGCTTTCCGTCTCCACCTCTAACAAAAATTCTCCCTGCTTCTCGTGGAGAGACAGAAACTCAGAACCTATGGAGACTTACAAATTAGAATAATTCTAAATTTTTTAACATAATTTTTTATTAATTTTTTAAATATTAAATAAAAAAATGTTGAATAATTTTTATGTTTTTAATATATTAAATATATTTTTTAATTAAATATTTTCTTTATTTAACATTAAAATAATTATTAAGAAAAACTTTTAAGTGGATATAATAAAACTTTATAAATTATTAAAAACAATTAAAAAATTAGATATATAAATATAAAGTTGTACATTATATTTAGATGATAGGTAATAAGAAGAAAAAAAGAGAATAAAGAGAAGAAAAATAATTTTTTTGTTTGAAAATTTAAATTACATGAAAGAGAAAATAACATATATATAGGGAACCATTTCTTTTTTTTTTTTTTCAAATATCTAACTTTTGTTCCCTCAACTTTATATTTGGATATTTTTTATTAATAGAATATAATAAAATACGTGACAATGAACTAGAACGGAAAGAGAAGAAATGAAACATAGTTAACATTCCTTTTATTTGAAAGATTAATAACGGAATGAAACGGAACTTCATTAACTTTGTTTAAGAGTTATATTGTAAAAGAAATGAATGAAATTATTATAATTTTTAACTTCTCAAATAACCTTTGCTTATGTCATAAATTAACATTTACAAATCTCTTTTTCTTAAAATTATTTTCTGCTTCTCCATAACTTTTGTAAGCTCATACAATACTAATATAATTTTTTTTGGTACAATTTTTTTTTCTGGTTACAAATAGTTACATTTTGTTAGTTGTGTATAAGCTTACAGAAGCTATGAAGATATAAAAAATAGTTTTAAAAGAAAGATTTATAAATCCTAATCTATGACATAAGTAAAGACTATTTGAAAAGTTAAAAATTATACTTGTTTTATTCTGTTTTTTTACAATATAACTTCTAAATAAGGTTAATGAATTCAGTTATTAATCTTTTAAATAAAGAAAATAATAATTATATTCTATTCTTTTTTTTTTCTTTATAGTCAATTTTCACATATTTTGTTCCGTTTTATTAATAAAAAATATCTAAATATAAGAGTAAGTAGTATTAATTTAAATTTATAATATCAATAAATTAAAATAACAAGTTTATTATCTAGTGATATTTTTTACTTTTCTTTAATTTTAAATTAATATAAAAAATAATATAAATGAAAATTCTTCAAAAGAATAAAGTATTAATACATATCTTAGATAATATTAAGAATAATTTAATAATTTCTAAAAAATGAGATACTTTGCAAGATAAGGAATACAATCTTCATCCCTATATCTAACTCGGGAGGATTTTGTCTCTATCCCTACAGATTTTTTTTTCTTCAAATTTGAGTTTCCCAAATAAAACAAATCCAGTGAAAATCCGTAAAAGTAAGGCGATTTTGCCATCCATGAGAGGGAGAAGCAAAATATTAGAAGATTTAAAAAATAAAAACTTGGCATGTGAAATATGGAAGTTTTCAAAATTAGTAATATTAAATTTTAGGTGTTTCATTCAAAAAACATTTTTAATTTGATAATGTGTATCTTTAGAATATGAATTGAAGAATGAAAATAGTATCTATTATTTTTTATTAAATTAACTTAATGATTTAAAAACATTAAGTACCTTTAAATTTTTTAAGATAATTTTATTTTAATTTATTAATATGTATTAACACTTGCTACAGCCGTAGGCTATTCAATTTCAACCTGCCATTGCTTCCACTATGAGCCACTTTGCAAAACAAACGACCGAAAAATAAGAAGGTTCTGCTCCACGCGCGCTTGGTACACGCGCCTTGGCATCATCTTTTTTTTTTTTAAATATATAAAAAAAAGAATCAAGGTGAAGAAAGGATAACTAAATTATTACAAGATTTGAAAACAAAGCATATGAAATTTTGAGGTCTTCATATTACTTCTAATTAGTAATATTAATTTTTTGGTGCACATAAAAAAAATAACTTTTTTGGTGTTTCATCCCAGAAATATTTTTTTTATAAATTTAGTTAGTATAATTTATAAAAACTATTATATTAGGCAAACAAAACTTAAATAAGAAATTATTGAAATTAAGTCATTAAACATAACTAGGATATATTATAATTAACTATTTTTTATTTGCAAAATAAATATGTTTAGTTTTATTTTCAATCAAATTTGGTGAACCAAGTAAAAATCAAAACATTAGATCATTTGAAATGGGAAAATTTGAAAGAAAATATTGTTTAATTTTTTTATTAAACTTATAAAAACAACTTATTTTTGATTTTTTTAAAGAAAGTTTTAGAACTAGACCGATCATTGAATTGGTAAATAAAGAAATTTAAAGTTCTCAAAACTTTAAATTTCTTTATTTACCAATTCAATGTTCATCGGTCTAGTTCTAAAACTTTCTTTAAAAAAATCAAAAATAAGTTGTTTTTATAAGTTTAATAAAAAATTAAACAATATTTTCTTTCAAATTTTCCCATTTCAAATGATCTAATGTTTTGATTTTTACTTGGTTCACCAAATTTGATTGAAAATAAAAGAAACATATTTATTTTGCAAATAAAAAATAGTTAAATAATATATCTAGTTATGTTTAATGACTAATTTCATAATTTTCTTATTTAATTTTGTTTGCCTAATATAATAGTTTTTATAAATTATACTAACTAAATTTATAAAAAAATATTTCTGGGATGAAACACCAAAAAAGTTATTTTTTTTAGTGCATATTACTAATTAAATAAATACTAGAATATATTATAATATAATTAAATTTATTTATCACATAAATAAGTATTAAATTAAAAGTAGTATACTAATATTAATTTGTATGATTTTTTATATACTAGTCTCACATTAAATAAGTAAAATGAGAAAAATAAAACTTCTCATCTTACACTAATCTCACCTTAAATAAACAAAAGGGAAAGAAGTGAAGTATTTTATTATAAATTGAAGTCAAACTTTTATTGTATTAAAAGCTTCTATTTCTCCTACATGGACAAATTAAGAGGAGAAAGGCAAAGTTTCTTTTTGTGTGTGTGTGTGTGCAAGAAAGGCAAAGTTTTGGTTATAAATTGGGATTGTAAATTGGGAACTAAATAATCTGCTTAGTGAAATTGGTTCAATAGTTGAAAGATTACTTCTTGGTTTTCCCAATTCAATCGACTAATTCGATTTAATTCTAAAAACTATGGACATTGTTGAATTTGATCCAATCTGATTGGCTAAGCCAAATTGTTGAATCGACCTCTAGACTAATCGATTCAGTCCAATTTTTATAATTATAATATAATAATTGAATCATGAGCAGTTCAAAATAGGTTAGGATTGATTTTTTAATTTTTTATTGGTTTTTGAAAGTTGAGTGGACTAGTTGAAAGATTACTTCTTGATTTATCCAATCTGATCAGCATATCCTATGTGTACCTTTGGTTTTCACCCTAAACCTACCACTTATGGATTGTATTCTAAATCCTTCGTCCATAACAACCCTTTTTTTCTTTGTTAGCTCTTCTATCACTTACTATCTCAAATCCATCATTTAATCCTAAATTCCTTTCCTCCTTACTATTATCAAAATAGACTTCCTACACAAACTCATCATTACTATCATTATTCTCATCACCTTGGCCTTCACCACCCTGGACCTCATCACCCTGTGCTTCACCTCCTTAGACTTCACCCTCAGCTTGGGCCACACACTCAACTTAGGCCTCACCTTCAACTTGGGCCTCACCCACAAACATAAATTTCTCAATAACATTGGTCTTTGCAATTACTGTATGTTCAACATAAATATGCACCTCACACCTATTCTTTATGGCATAATTACCCAACTCTAAGGCATAGATATACCAACTAATTTGTTTTAACCCATCCTCAAAGCTTTTTCCAAGTGATACCCACCATAGTTTAACACTGCTATCATACCATAAATCTCTAACTAGTCTCAAAGCCTCAAAGTAAAACCATTTATTAATGTCTATGTTACGCATTGCGTGTACTTTTTTCCCTTTATAAATGAGTGATAGTTCATTCACAAATGACCCCATATAATGAAATACAACACTAAAATCCATCCTACATGTGCAAACAAGACAACAAACTAATTAAAATTGTTAAATGAGTATTACAAAACAAAAAATGACAAGCCACTGTAGTGGAATTCACCGACAAGCCAAACCCATTTGGTCCTCACATGAAATTAATATTAAGACCTCAACAACAATCATGTGCAAAATAGCTTTTTATAGAAAAAGATTCCAAAACTTACCTCAAAATCTCGTCTTAACTCCCATGCACTTGCATGCACAATCTTCCACTACGCTTTTGGAGAATTTGAGTTACACAAACCCTAGCACTATGAGTCGTGAAACCTAACGCTCAAGTTCCTCAAATGTTCTTGTGAGTTGAGAGTTGGTCATTGTAAGGGAGGTCAATGGAGGGAAATGAATTTGGGGTCATGTGACCAACACATGACACTACTAAAAAGTGCATATGGATCCCACAACCCAATTTGGCATCTTACATGGACTACGATGATGCCACATAAGATAAGTGTGACATATAACATCAATGGCTGGACCTCTGTCTGAAACCTTATCACTTAACATATGCCCACTAATAGCAGAGAGTAAATCTACTTATTTTAAAAAAACTTAGACGAAAACTCAAAAATAAAATTATAGAAACTAAAACCAAAATGTGATATATTTAGAGAGACTCCAAACATATTTAAGCCAAGATTAAATTTACAATATACTTGGTCCATACTCCAAAGTTACAACATGGCATCAAGAGACACAAAATGTTTCCCATTCTACTATTGTCTCACATAAATTGGTAATGGCAAAAGGCATTGTTAAGATCCAGTGACCTGATATCTAACCATGTAACTGCATTTTAGTTTTTTAGGGGAACCAAAAGTAGTAGTCACCTTATATAACTTATGAAAATCATACAAAAGCCATCTTTACCAATGTACCATTTAACTTGTTCATTTTCTTCATTGACATTGTTTTCTTTCACTGTGCATTATCTTGCAGTTGGCATTGAGGAGGATCTTGGAATTGCTTCTGCTCTAGAACTGAATCGTACCGATGAAGATGTTGAAGCAGAGGGTCGAAGGAGGGGTGTAACGGCCCTACTTGAAGCTTCATTTGCAACAGGTGAAGGGGAAGATGTAACAGCTGTTACTGGTTGTAATTCTACTTCAGTGCCAGTGACAAGTTCAGTGGCAGTTCCAGGGGTATCCATTAATTGATCATCTTCCTCAATAGACAACACAGTGCTAGTGTCTGTATGAATGGTGGAATCATCTACGAACATACCATGTCTTCTCTTTCTCCTAGTTGCCTTCCCCCATCCATGGATTGTCTCCCTTATCCTCTGTGGAATTAATGCAGCCTTATAGTTTGTTCCCATCTGAAATAAACATAGGAAAGCTATTGTTGCATGAAATATGAAAGTGGCAAAAAAATCCTTCACTAAAATGATTTGCTCAATGCAACTCTAATTCTTAACCAACATAGCACAGATTATTCATTATTCTAAAGAAAAGCCATCTATAATCACACACTTGTGCAGTGAACAAACATGTCAGTAGAAGTCATGTCTAAATGAAGCCCAGGAATTAGGTATGCCATTTATATGACTTGATAGTTGAGACTTCCAAAACTAAAAACATGTCATATAGTCAGAGGTAAAATATTTCCTTTTTTACAATTTAGGTCCTGGATTACCTGTGTAACAAGTGCATAAAGTGGCAAGGTGCTATAGCTGCAAAGAAACTGTCCAGCAAACCTACAAAGTTGAATACAAGAAAAGATAAAAGGCAAATGATAGATTTAACGAGAAATTTTTGTGTAGACTAAGTCAATAAATAAGTAACACTGGCATTTTACATTAAATAATTGCATAAATTTCTGTGCCAAATAGTTGTTTTATATTTAACATGATGACATCTTAGTTCTTTATTGACTTAGTTTACACGATAATTCTCTGATTTAGCATCCTAAATAGAACACAAAAAAGAAAGGCTGTCATGATTTCCGCATACCCCAAGATCAGCCTTAAATACACGAGGAGATGATTCCTAATAAAGCAGGAATTATATCCGAACTGCCACTGCAGTCAAAAAAAGACATTTTACTAGTTTAGTCAAATGTGAAAAATTTAAAGTTGCAGTGTGTGTAAATATTTTATCTTTTCCCTGTGGTTCATTATCTTGTTCAATATGGAGATAATGATTCATTATCACAAATAAATAGTAGTAACTTATTTGAACTTGCTTACATTTTTGCATAATTTGTTTTTCAACAATATATCTCTTTTCTACAATTCAAGATTCAGTTAAAACTTGGAAATATTATCTTTATTACTCCCTGGTCTAATTCTACATCTTAACATGGATAAGGAAGTACCCAGAACCAAAAGAATGAAGCCAATTCAAATGCATTCTGCAAAAAAAAAAAAAAAAGAAGAAGCAAGAATCAGAAGTTGGTAAGAAAATAACAAATTTCCATGAGAAATAATTGCACAAGATGTAGACAAACCATGGCCAACCTGGAAGAGAATGAAATGGATCAAGGACAGCAATAATTCAGGCTTTTTAAACCAGAAAAGTTCATCACGAGGCCTCAACTTTGCTTCTGGGAAGAAACCAGCGATTCCAGCATTCTCCAATGCCAAGGTTGCAATAACATGTTGTAGCTTTGTTCCCACCAAAAGAACAAGCTGTGCATCAAGCCATTAACATGAACACAAAAGAAATAACATGACACAGTTAATAGAAAATAAGGCCATATGAGAAATTCAAGACAAGGCAAGGTTTAGTCATTTAGATAATCTTCAACTGTATATCCCCACACTACGGAAATGTCATGGATACCCCCCGCCGGGGGGGGGGGGGGGGGTGAACAGAAAACAAAAACAAAAACTTCAAGCAAATTAAATACATAATTATTTATATGAAAATTTAATTTTAAATAATTACTAATAGGTTTTGTGGTTAATCAAACATAATGATTGTATTGTACAATGTCTTCAATAATTTTTTTTTTGTGTATCAAAAATATACCATTTCAGTAAATAAGGCCATTTTTATGCAGGTTAATCAACAAGCATTCTGTTCAATTCAAATTCCAAAGAAAAACCCACCAACTACCAGGTACATAGCCAACCACATGCCATTCACAATATCTCAGTGTGTGTTTGGATTAACTTATTTTATATTTAAAACAACTTATAATCGAAAGCTCCTTGAGCTTTTGAAAAAAAAAAGCGATTATTTCCCCAAAAATAAGTATTACCAAACATGCTATAAATGGTTCAGGAACAAAAGTTAAAAGTTCGGGTTATCCACCACACAGGCATTTGACCAAATAAGATAACTAAACAGAAAGGAAGGAAATAACAAAGGTAACTTACAGATACAGGAATGATAGCTATCCAGACATAGAGATTAGATCCTGTGATAGACAAAAACTAATTGTAAGCTTCAAGAGTATGCAATAACAAGTATGATTTGACCACCATGTTTCAGGTAATCTTACAGAGAAATGGAAGTGAAGTAGAAGATTTTGCCAAAAGAAAGATCCATAACAAGGAGATTTTTTGGGAGAGGGACCGAGTATTATTATTAAAATCAATGAAAAAGATAATAAACTACTTTTCACCTACGTTTCTCACAATAGGCTATACCTTTGATGTTGAAAAGCATGAAAGCAACAACAAATCCCCAGAGTGGACCACTACAAGAGATTTTACAGACAGAATCAGCTTTCAACCTTTTTCATGAGAATCAATTTGTGAAAAACGAAAGCAGTAACAATATAATAAGAATAATATAATGTCCCAGATGCTTAAATTAAGAAACTATACGTTCTTTCCTCCTTATATTGATTTTTTGCTATGAATATGGAATAGAAAAGTGGACCCACCTCTTAAAAATGTAAATGTAAATGAAGTGATGATTTGTGTTCAACAATTTATTAAAACACCAGTCACATCAGAAATTAAGATACATCAGAAATTAAGATCATGCACAATACATAAAAGTGCACAAGAAATCTTATTATACTAGATGAACAGAAACTGACTTCCAAAAGAGATACTCATGAAACTGCAATAATAGTGACTGCTGAATCTCAACTATTACTAACCTCACACCAACTATCCTTTGGAATTCCTCTTCCATAGATCGAACCATGTAGCTGTGAAAATCATATTTCAATGTGAGGTTGTGATTCTGCCATGAATAAGGAAAACAAACTGAGTAAAGTAGTAAACATTCACAAAGTAGTGGTGCATACATACTACATAGTTCCAAGAAACTTGGGAAGTATCTATTGCCACTCCTCTTTAATGAACTTTCTTCTCATTTTCCTAAAATGCCCTTTCTTAAATAGATAGTTGAATCTAACACATTCATTAACAAATAAAGGGCATTTTAGGAAAATGGTAACAAAAATTAATTAGACAGGAGTGGCAATAGACGCTCCTAGAAACCTCACATATAAGTACCATGGTGGATTGTTACAAATGACAGTTGACACTTCAACCAAAGTCCAAACTAAAAATCAGAAAGAAGAAAACTAATATTAAACAAATGCATGAAGTATCTTCATTTTATATAAGCATATTTCAGTTTCCACTAAGAACTTAGAACAGGAGTTTTTTTTAAGAGAAGATAAAAGTTTGTGGGTATTAGTTAGCTCATGCATCTTATCATATGGTGAGATAAGAGTTTAAAATTTTAAATAACATATTAGCAATATAACTTTGAGAAAAACAAGCAGATACACAATGAGATAAGAACCATATTAGGTAGCTTTTGAATCAAAACCATTTAGACCTCAGACAAATTATACTGCATACCAGGATGAAGCCTTTGCGAAGCGTAAGGTAGTCAGCACGAACCATAGAACGCCCAAATTGTCGGAAAAAACATGTCTACAATTTGATTAAACTGAAAATTAGATAGATATACAATTATACTGAATATGTGGTTCACAATGAAATTTGTCAAGTCAAGACTTCTTACAGATATATGCTTGTTGACACAGAAGTAGATGGTTGAAATGATATATAAATTGAGGAGTAGAGAATATAAGGTAACGGTAAAAGATTCACACAAAGAAAGTTTGGCCTCAAAAAATGCTGACAGTTATAAGAGATTCATGCAATTAGCCCCTATGAATTATTATCATTTTGTATTTGGAGAACCACAAATCGAATTCTCATATGCTTTAACACTTTAAAAATCATCATTAACATTTCAATCTTATTTTCCTCAACATATTTGCTTCCTCAAGACATGAATTTTGTAACGATTTAGCCAACTCAATTAACCATTGCAACAAACCCCTCTTGCATAATTTGTTTAGAAAAGCAAATTGATCAAAATGTTAGAAGTCTAGTCCAGTTAACCATGCAAAGATATTAAACTCTTTTAAGCATATTTTGATTTCAAATATTCTTCATGTCTTCCTTCTTTCATAAAATAAATTTAAGAAATTAAACTCGGGCATGGAACAAACATAAATGAAATGAAACCAAATGGAAATGAGGAAACAAAATGGAGATATGTAATTACCACCCAAATGAGGGAACTGTTTCTGGCCAATGGATTTGATGTATGAAACTTGAGAAATGTTGATTGCCTTCGCATTGTCAACTCTCTTGTGATTACTGTTGCAACACAAGAAATGGTCAATCAATTCCTAGAGATGGTTTCAATATGAACTAAATGACCACACATTTCCGTCAACAACCAACTCTCCTAAAACCTTAAGCTGTTACGTAGAGGTATATGATTTTTTTTTACTAACATTGCCCCCTCACACAAGAGCTCTTTGAGCTTGAAGCATGGACGATGCACAAGCCCACGTTACCTTGCGCTGAAATTTAATTTAAATATGAAGAATACGGGTGCCAACTACTTGGTCATAGAAGATCTAATACCATGTCAAGGACCAAATCTCATAAAAGCTTAAGCTGTTAGGTGAAAGTACATCTATATCTCAGAATTTCCATCTATCATGAATCATTGAATGATTCATTCTTGGGAGGTTTAAATTTTGGTCATTCAAAATGCTTGTTTGTTTAATTGAACTTCAGTGGTTACCAAGCCCCTTTTAAATGAAATGACACATAAGAAAAGAGAAAACTCGACAGAAGCTAAAAAACAAGACCAAAGGTAAATAAATGGTCTTAGGTTCAAGGAAACTAAATCTGTACTCCTTGATGGCATTATGTGTGAAATCCTTGCTATTAAGGAAGCAATCTTATTATTACATTTTCTTATGGTATAAGACTTTATTAAGAAAAGAAAGAGAGGTACATAGAAAGAGGCACGATTATAAAGCTGCCAACAATCAACATAATTACTCAACAACGTCAGTAAAGTGAATTAGGGTAGAGAGAGAGAGAGGCCATAATAAAACACAAGAATTGCTTTGGATTTTAATTATATAACATAGACATAAGTGAGAGAAGAGATGCGTCACAGTATAACAAACCTGATTGTGGTACTGTGTATAGTCAATCATAGAAGTGAAAACAACATTTCAAAGGACCTAACAGGATGACAGAATACAGATAGAAAATCGCTTATGAACAAAGGCAAATTGAGAAGTATTGAGCTTACCAGTTAATGAATTGTGCAGATCCATGTGAGCCTCATCCTCCCACACTCTCCAACTGTGAATCTGGTTTAAACTAATAGAGTTATTATATCAAACAGAAATCCAAAATGATAACACCTGAATGTTTTACCCCCTACATCAATATAGAGCCACCAAAATAAATAAAACTTAGAAATATCTCAATGATATTGTTTAATACTATTAGATTTCTGTTTAATGCAATGAAAATTCAAATTAATTTTAAATACTGAACAGCACATTGGACGCTCATTGACAGTAAAAGTAAAATATAACTACAAGAATTTTTTTATAAAAATTAAGCAAAATCATTTTCATATATTACCTAATTTTCATAGGCACATCTCCATACTAATACTTTGAATAATATTCTCTATACTTTTTTTTTTTTTGGTATTGCATAAATTTTTTTATGCATAACCTTATCTATATACTATTTTCCAAGCCATGTCGGTCCTACATTTCTCCCTAATTTTGCTCAGTTTAACCATTTTGCATGATGATGCTTCATAGGACATGATTGACACTCTCCATATATGGTTATGTATCAAAATGGTAGTTTGACTGTTGAACCATTCCTCAAAAGGAAAAGTTCTAATAAGTTCCATAACATTGGTGGAGCACTCTATCAATAACCTTGTGCATGCTAAAGAATGTTCAACAGTTAAATAAGCAGTATATAAAAGAATTGAACATTGTGTATATGCTTTCAGTTAGCATATACAATCTTGTCAAAGACAATGGTATTGTGGCAATTATTTTTTTTTGGTTCGATATGGCAATTTTATCAATTTTCAATCTCTTCAACTTAATACTATCATTTGTTAGCCAAAAGTAGTTCATCAAAAGCTTGCTAAGATCTATAAGTAAAATGAGAAAGGCATATGGTAGTCCTTCACTTACAGCAAAAAGATAATACACATTGACTCAAACTACTCTATATCATTGCTCCAATATTGTTTAAGCATAGAAGAGAACAAGGAAATTCAACATGGCAAAACCAAGCAAGTTTAAACAGAAAATTAATATTGGGCTCATTTTTTGCAGTAATGATAAATGTGTGGCAGTCAGGTCTCATCTACCTATAAAAAACAATATCTCACCTTCACAATTGCTAACAACATTGTTAGGCAACTGTAAGATATATGTGTTATCGCCATGACAAAAATGAATCGGTGCAACTGCTCTAGACCTTCATACGAAACAAATGGTTCATAACCCTGACCAACATAACAAATTACAAATTGACCTACATTAATTTAGAGCAGTAAAAGCTAATGATAGTCAAACTTAAAACATGTAAGGTATATTGCTCATGCCTCTTTGCAGGAGTTTCTATTTATGCCATTCAACATCCTACTAAGCAAGCGTGGGTAAGCAGAAGACATCAATAATTTACGCTCTTGGGAGCCATTATCTACCATTTCTTCATCAATCTCAGATCTAGTGCATGGAGCAAAAGCACTATTGTAGAACTTCGATGGAATGCAAATATTGGCTATCATGCGTGAGGTGGCTGTTAATAGGAGTGATATAAATCCAAGCAACATCAACTCTGAAGATAGAATTGCAAAATAATGAGAGTCAATCAGTAAAAAGAGACACATGTTACATAAAATTAGCATGATGTAGAAAAGACAGTAAGGACTAACAGATCAAAAAGAATTCTTGTTTATATTTGAAAGGATTTCCTGTAAAACTTAAAGCATAGTACCTTCTTTCATCTTCTCCAAAGCTGCAAGCAAGGGTTTTCGATTAGTTTTCCGCAGCCACTGCAGCCACAGAGAAAAAACATAACACGTCAGAATTCATACCAAAGCTGACCACAAAAAACGGCTTATTCACTAACACTGAAAAAAGGGATGGTTTGGTCACTAGTAAGACAAATATATGATTAAGACAAAATCAAGCTTTAAACAAAAATGAAAATTATAAATATATACATCCGCATGCAAGTGCATTTTGAAGAAAGAGATAGCTTCTTTCCATGCCAATTGATGAAGATCCAGAAAAAATTGTTATAGAGATACATTAAATCCATAAATGAAGTTTCTTAGTTCTTACAACATTTAAATAGTTGTTAGGCAAAACACTTTTTTCTCTTTCCATTGTTTCCCCTCTGCCCTTCCTCCACTCAATTTCATTAACAAGTCTGATAGCAGCTCTTAAATCTTAACCTTAAAAATACTAGCAATACTCACATTGCTTAAACGGTGAATGGAGCGCTCCACAAGCAAAGAGACAGCAACAAAGATGGTCAACACAGTGGCAACAGACCATGTAGGAGTCAAGGCCAGTGACCGTGTTTCTGGCACATTCTCTGCCATTGTGAGTAACCAAATCACGGACCAAATCTTAAATATGACTATGCCTTCAAAAAATCTCAGGCCAACTTCTTCAATGGACTTAAAATATAGGTCTCATTGAAGATCAACTTTGAAAGTTGTACAAACAGAACTTGTACAGTGCTTAATCAACCTATGACTTACTGGGATAAGACTGAATCCTATAAATAGAAATCCTAATGGTGGTATCTTTCATCAACAAATATTAGCAATTAGTGATCCCTAATTTGCATTCATAGATATAACAAAACAATGGACAGGAAATAGGGCCCAAAAGGAAGCTCCATGTATTTCCAATCTCTTGACCAGATTCCCTCTCCAACACAAATGCTCTAGCACCATTGACTCTCAGGTTTGAGCATAAGAACAGAGAGAACTTTGGCAAAACCCCCAAATGAACCTTGTGGTTTCTCACTGCATATCAAATCTTCCACAGACTCTTCCAGAAGAAAAAAACAGAAACCCCCCACAGATTTTCCCAATAGAAAAGAGAGGGGAAAGGAAAATTGCTTGGCTTGTTTTCTCTTACATTCTCCAAATAAATAAATAAAAAAAGCTCTTTTATGCTTGCAGAAAGCTCTTGTAGACTCTTTAGACCAAACCCATTTTCAAATCAAGCTCACATTTCCAGAGATACGTTACTGGCTCTGAAAAAAAGCTCATTTCCTTTGACCTGCTACTTAAAGCCTTCAACAACAGTGCCTAGAAGATTCAGACATATTCTCAAATGAGAGGAAAGGTCACAGCTTTTTTCCCAACATCCAACACTGCACCAGTACCCACCACCTTAACCACTGTCAGGAATCTAGGAAACTCACAGAATGGAAGCTATCTCGCTATTACAAGTGAACCCAGAAAAGTGAAAACTGAAGATCTCTCTCTCTCTCTCTGTGTCAGTCACAACACACACAAGGTTCACCGAAACTAACATACATTTTTATGATTCCCAAGCATTCTCCTATAAACTGCAAGGGGTAAAGCGCGTCTTTTCCAGCTGCATTGCCAATGCACACTGCTCAGTATTTCTTCACTGGGCCACAGGTGCGTGCCAACTCGCCGTATCAGTATGTAATATACAATGAAAATGAAATATAAACAAACACTAAATCTTCATGCAGCATTAGCAAGCACGTGTTTCCCTCTATTATTATTTTTTAGATTTTTCTATCTAATGAAACGCAAAAATAAGAAATATATAAATGACAATATAATATCTAATACATTAAAAATTTAAAAAATTATTTTTTATTTAATATATTTTACTTTTAATTTCTTAATTAAGATTTTAAAGATATTTATTAAAAAAAAATTATCTTTTTTTTTCTTATCTGTTAAAATAAGTTGTCTAACTCACTTTAAATTAAATATGTTTCAAATTAATATTCTATTAACTCAATTCAATCTATTATGGATTATAAGTTAAGTGATTGATTCATTGGCTTATTAATTTTTTTAAAAAATAAATTTAATAAATTTAATCTATAAAAAATTTAAATAATTAAAAAATAAGTAAATTGAGTAATTTAATTTTGAATCAATAATAAATAAATTAAAGAATTATCAATTTGAATTTAAATTTTTTAAACAAATAATAATAATATGTTGTTAGATGATAAATTGTTAAAATAAAAAATAAATTAGATTTCAGACTAATAAGTAAAACAGGCCTAAAGTGGACCGGACTAAGTTGTATTAAATTAAATTTAGATTCACGTTTTTTTTTTCTAACCCACACATTTCATTAAATTATTAAGAGGGTATTTGGTTTAGATGCTTTTTGGCATCCAATAGCTTTTTTACTTAAAAAAGTTGTTGTCTCGTTAAGATGAGATGTTTGGCATTTTGAAGGAAAAAAGTAACAGTTTTTATGAGGAGAAAAAAGATGTTGTTAATTAAGTTCAAATTTTGGCTATTTTGAAAAAAGTTATTGTGATTATTTTTAATAGTGAAATATAAATAATATTTTATTTTTAATTAAATAATTTTTTAATTATTTTATATTTATTTTAATAATTTAATATATAAAAATAATTTTTTATATAATTCAAACGAAATAGATTAATTTAAAATTATTTTTTAGTTAACATATTTAAATATAAAACTTTTTTTATAATCGATTATAATAAAAAAATATACAATAATAAATTATTAAAATAATTTAATTTTTATAACTATCTCAAATACGTACTAAGACTCACATTTTGACACTTTGAATCGTTATATATATATCTCACTTGTCGTTGTTGGCAATAGTATCAACGAAAGATAAAATTTAAGTCTATTTTTTTATATTTATTACATTTATTTTATTAATTAAGTTATAATATGTGTATATTTTTTTTTAAAAATAAAGTAAGAGAAAAAATATTAATGAATATATATTATAATTTAATTATAAAATAAATGTAATAGATATAAAAAAATAGAAGTTTTGTCTATCAACCAATCACTACTTCTTTTTTATACTATTTTTATTGGGATTATTGTTTATAATTTGTTTTGGTAATTTAAAATGGATTTTTATCTATACATATGAGTAATGGACTTTCAAGTAATGGTCTATTTACTTACTCAATAATAATACAAACAAAATTTTTGATAAAATAATGTTGATTATGTAGTATTTTTCCAATATAAATATTGTGAAGACATTACACATGAAAGAAACTGTTTAGATGTTCACGGTTGGTTACAGATGTCAACTCAGTCCACTCCTTTTTGATATTGGAGTGTTAGGTCTCGTCCAAATCTCAATCCCACATTCAAAGATGCTGGTTCCACATATCACATGTAAGTTTAAATATATAAATTTTTTCTTCGACAAGTATCTCTTATATATATTATTTGTGATTTTGTATGTGGAATTAATTTTAATATTTGCCTTGGATGTGTGACGTTGTAATCAAGAAAAATTAAATGTAATGATGAGTGAACTATACTCTTTAAAAAAAAGCCAAAGTTTGGTAGCAAGTATTTCTAATAAGATTTAAAGTTTTATAATATAAATAAAGTTTATCTACATAAAACTTAGTAATTATTGAAAAAAAATTAATATTTCCAATCATATGTTGATTATTAAATATAAACAAGTATAAACTTTATATTTTTATATTAATTAGTACATATTTTAATATTTAAACGTTGCAATCAATTCTATGTGAGATTGAATTTAGAAAAATTAATAAATAACGATTAAGTTCTAAAGATATTTGTATAGACTAAATAATCACTTTATAGTAATTGTTTAATTTAAAAATTAAACTAAATAAGTATATTGATTAGTTATTTTTTTAATTATTTAATTTTTTATATTGATTAGTTATTTGATTGTAAATAATTAGTTATTATTTGAGTTTCCCTTGAATTTATGAGACAAAAAAGGTTAATTTTTTATTCACTTATAATTCTAACTACCCAATTCTTATTCTGTGATCTGTGATGTCAATTTATGAAACAGTGGCAAGGAAGATAAAATTATATTATTTTATGAAAATAAAGTAGTGGTACTAGAATAGTTCCAAGAAAAAGATAGAGTAAATTATATTCACCTCCTTCTAAGTTTGATGATATTATACTTAGTCTTTTTTTTTAAAAATAACATTCACATTTATTAATTGATCAAGTGACATAATTGATAAATATTATCAATTAAAATTTATAAGATTTTTCGCATTTACAGTTATTTATAAAAAAATATTTTTTTTAAAAATATTATTATGTATAAATATTACCAATTAAAATCGATAATATTTTTTTATCAATTAAAATTTGATAACATTACTAGTTAAAAAATGTATATATTTTTTCAAAAAATTCCTTACACACTTACATAGAAAAAATTGTAAAAGTTTATTTTATAAAAACAATTATTATATATAAATATTATTAATTAAAATCAGAGGTTTTAAGATATCTACGCTTATTTTTAAGTATACATTTTTCATAAATAACTGTAAATGCTAAAAATTTATAGATTTTAATTGATAATATTTACACATTAAACTTGATCAATTAATTGAATGAGTGTCATTTTTGAAAAAGAATAAAGGTTATTTTTTAAATATTTTTTATAAATAATCGTGAATATTGAAAATCCTATAGATTTTAACCGATAATATTTAAATTATGCAACTTAATCAAAATAGGGATGAGTGTCATTTTTAGAAAAGAATTTGAATGTAATATATAAACCTATGAGTAAGTGTAATTTACTCAAAAAGATAACAAAAAAGAAAAAAAAATCTTAGTCTGCGTTGAAATAATCAGAAAATTTAATTATTTTAATAATTAATTATTATATAAATTTTTTATTATAATAAATTATAATAGAATTAATTTATGTTTAAATGTGTAGTTAAAAAATAATTTTAAACTACTCTTTTTATTTAAATGATATAAAAAATTATTTTATATATTAAATTATTAAAATAAATATAGAATGATTAAAAAAATTATTTAATTGATTAAAAAATTTATTTGATTAAAGATAAAATGATATTTATATCTCAAAATATAAATAATAATTTATAATCTAAAATTATAAACTAAAATTTTAGCATTATGAAAAAAGATAAAATTTAAACCTATTTCTTTATGTTCATTATATCAATTTTAAATCAAGTTATTATATATATATGCATTTTTTAAAAAAATATAATAAGAAAAAATATTAATAAATATATATCATAATTTGATTAGTGAAATAAATATAAAAAAATAGACTTAAATTTTATTTTATAAAAAAATATTAAAATATATTAAATTTTATATAAAAATTAAAATTAAAATTACCAAACATATATATAATTACTGATACAATAACTTTGTTTACCAAATAACATATGTTGGTGACCGAAAAAATCGTTCCCACTCATAGTAAAATGGAGCGTACTCCAAAAGTTCAAATATGGTTGCTTATTAAAGTTAACATTATAGATTGGGAGATGATATTGTTCTTGTGAAGGAAATAATCACTGCGACTTTCAACTTCAATGTTAAAGGCAAAAGCAGAGTACACATGGCACCCAAAACCTTTTATGTCAAGTCTCAAAACTTCAAAGTTCAAAGATTCCAAGCCCATGATAAGTCCGGATTTGCAGTGAGAACTTCAAAGAATAATGGCTGAAACAGCCATCTTTCAGCCAAACTTCCGCATGAAATCTGAAAGATATCATATCTGAATCAGTTAGGCAGAGAGAAACCAAAATGAAAGAGAGAGAAAGAGTTTGAAATGAGATGAATGAATTGTATATTATGGTAAAGATCAAAGAACCTTACACATAAATATATAGTGCTGCAGCACTATCAACAGAGTTTAACACTACATAACAGATTCACTAACCAACTGATTTACTAACTAACCGATAAGTAACAGATCTAACAAATCCGAGTAAATGTTAATAACCGAAAGTTTATATACTCCTATCATTCCCCTCAAACTCGGGGAAGAGAATTTTCAACTCGAGTAAACTCGATACAACCTTTATAAAAATATCGCTTATTTGTTCTAGTCAAAACATGATGAACGCAATTAGGTTCTCTTTGAACTTTTCCCGGACAAAGTGTAAATCTAACTCAAAATGCTTTGTCCGAGAATGAAGAATGGGATTTGCGTGAGTAAAACAAGATTTTATTATCACACGTAGATATAGGAACTGAACAAAACAAAATGTGAAGCTCACTAAGAAGAGCTTGGATCCATAACAATTCAGTCATGACAGAGGCAAGACTTCGGTATTCAGCCTCAGTGCTGGACCTTAAAACAACAGCCTGCTTCTTGGAAGTCCAGGAAACAAGATTGTTACCAAAGTAGACATAATGACCCATAGTGGATTTTCTATCATCCGGATCAGACCCCCAATCAGAATCAGAGAATGCATGAAGCTGAAAATTGGAAGACTTGCGAAGATGGAGACCATGATGGACAGTATCACTGAAATACCTTAGTATGCGTTTCACAGGTTTCCAATGACTCTCCAGAGGAGCATGCATAAATAAGCAATTTAAAATAGTGATATACTTGTAAGGCACCAACAATAGACCAGTAAAGAGATGGATCGGACATAGAATACTAATAATAATTTATATACATTTTAGACTTGATGAGGAGATCAATATATTTTGACCGAGACAAATATAGATCACCAGGATGTAACATTTTAAATACCGAGAAAATAGTTAATGCACCTAAGTCTTTGATGAAGATTTTGAATTGCATGAGGTGAGTCAAGTAATTACAATCACATCATCAACATAAACCAAAACAAACACAATAGTTTGAGGAGTGATGCGAAAAATAAGGAGGAGTCACATTTTGTAGATTGAAAGCCAAATTAATGAAGTGTGGAACTGAGTTTATGAAACCAGGCCCGAGGAGCCTGTTTCAGACCATAAAGGGCTTTATTAAGCCGGCAAACCAAATTAGATGATCCTGTTGCAAAGCCTGGAGGCTGCTGCATGTAGACTTCCTCAGTAAGATTAAGAAAAGCATTATTGAAATCCAATTGATGTATAGGCCAATCATGACTAAGAGCAATGGTTAGAATGAGGTGGATGGTAACTGGTTTGACAACTGGACTGAATGTCTCGGCATAATCAAAACCAACATGCTGATGAAATCCTTTAGCAACTAACCTTGCCTTATATTTGTTGATTGAACCATTTGGACTGTATTTAATTCTAAAAACCCACTTACATCCAATAACCTCTCTATAAGATGGAAGAGGAACGAGAGACCAAGTTCTATTAGCCAACAAAGCATTAAACTCCTATTGCATAGCTAATTTCCACTCAGGTTGAGTTAGTGCATCTTTGACTGATTTAGGTTCAGTTACAACAGTGTATACTTTAGGTCAAAAAATTCCCAATTTGGACCTTGTAATCATACTATGAGTATTAAGTGAAGGTGTGGAAGAGATTAGAATGCTTGAATCAAATCAGTCGTGTGAACTAAACTAATTTTAACCGAATTTAAACCAGATGGTTAGTATTCAAAAGACAAAACAATATTGGAAGCGAGGTTGACTAATAACATATGACATATTCAGCATTAGGATGAACAACTAATTAGAGTTAAATTGTGAACCGAAGTAGAGGAAAAAGGAATAGAAGTCATTTTTAAAAGGAAAAACAGACTCATCAAATAAAACATTTAGATCTTACCATTTGGGGACAAACACTTATACCCTCTATGATTGGTCTTGTAAACCAAGAAAGATGCATTCTAAAATCAAATTTGTGTTTGTTATAGGGTCTTAGAAATAGATAGCATGCACAACCAAAGGTTCTGAAAAGAGAATAAGCTGGTTTCCTTTGAAATAGTTTTTCAAATGGAGAGCGATTTTGAAGAACTGGAGTAGGTAAACTATTTATAAGATGAGTGACAGTAAGGAAAGCATCACCCCAGTACTTCAAGGGAAGAAAAGAATGTAAAAGTGTCAAGCCTGTCTCAATATTTTGTTGATGAGTGTAAGGACAACTCAAATGCCATGAGAAGTCAAAAATGGTGTAAAAGCTAGATATTCCTTGCCATTATCGAAAAGATTTTATTTTCCTACCAAGTTTAATTCAACCATGGTTTTAAACCGAATGAATATAGAAAGAGCTTGAGACTTAGCATTAAATCCATAGAATAAGCATCAACAAAGACAATATAATATCGAAAATCAACATAAGCCATAGGTGAGGGTCCACTCTAAAGGTGCATAAGCACAAACAATGGGATTTACCTATACAAAGAAGATGAACAAACAGATTTAGAACTATATGAAGAAATATCAACATTACATTGTTTGAGAACCGATACAATTTTTTTTGAAATCTTGCATGCCACAAATCAAAAACAAGATATTGGAATTACAAGTGACAATATTTACATCACAGATTGGAAGAAGAGATACGAAGATGGAGATGAGAAACCCACTCATTGACAAAGAAAAAAAACATACAAACCATCTCTAAGCCTTTGCCTTGGAGAAGGATCTCCTTGGTAGCCCGAGATTTAACAAAACAATGATCAAATAAAACTCAAAGAAGATCGCATTGTCTCTCAAAATTGAGATACACCGAGCAAATTTTTACAAACTCCGTTGCACATGCATTAGATTTCAAGAACTAAAGAAAAGAGGAATTATAGGAAGAAAGCTTGAGCCATTACCAAATTGAACTTAATCGAACCGTGTAATTGGACTTGATATGTAAATTGGAATGACTGTGTCAAATGATTTGAAGCACCAGAATCCTGGATACCATGCAGGATCATATAATGTGGAAGGAGTTGCAAGCATAGTTGGAAAGACTGAATGAGGAGCAGTGGCTGCTGAAGACGCAGAGGTAGTTGCTATCATTGCTTGAGTAAGTGGATTTTGTGGTGTAGTTGAATGATCACCAAATGGATTAGGATGATTCTTGTTGAATCTATGCCAACACTCCCAAGCTAGGTGGTTCGATTTACCACACAATTGACACTTATTGAACTAATAAGATCTATCACCTCCTCTAAAATTTCTTCCTCTTCCTCGAACAAATGACCTACCTCTGCCAAAATTAGGAAAAAGCTTATCACCATTATAGTTTCCTTGAGATGAACCACCTCTATGCATATAAGCACCTCTAGAGCCACCATTAAAGTTCAAAGATTGTCTACCGAGCTACATTTGCTTGAATGGATCCAAATCCTTTCAAACTTCCTATGTTTTTCAATTCTTTCTTCCCGAGCCATAAGAAGGGCTTTGATTTCAAAGAATATGGATCGGTTCCGCCGGATCATAATCCTCTTAAGACCTTCAAGAATTGCATCTATATGATCAAGATTTCCTACATCAACTAAAGAATCTACAATCTTCTTGAAATCATTAACATGCAGGAGTTTTCAATTGCTTAACTTTGGCTCTTGTCTGACTTGCAAAAAATATTTCAAGCTTTTTCCACACATGGAATGAATGCTCACAACCAACCATTCTTGTAGTTAGAGACTCTGACATTGAAGCAAGAAGCCATGAAAGCAGAACGAATCTTGCTTTCCCAATTCAAGTATTCTTCAGTGTATTTTTCCATTAAAGCATCTTCATCTGATGCAAATTTCTTCTGCCCTGAAGTGCTTTCATTGAAACCTTTAATTGTTGCCAGAGCTTGCTGACGCCATGGAAGGAAATTTCCTTCATCAAGTTTAAACGAAACTGGATTGGAGAAAATTTGCAGAGAGAAGCGTGTTGATGTCTCAATGGATCTGATTACAGCTCTGATACCATGAAAGGTATCAGATCTGAATCAGTTAGGCAGAGAGAAACCAAAATGAAAGAGAGAGAAAGAGTTTGATATGAGATGAATGAATTGTATATTACGGTAAAGATCAAAGAACCTTACACACAAATATATAGTACTGTAGCACTATCAACAGAGTTTAACACTACATAACAAATTCACTAATCAACTGATTTACTAACTAACTGATAGTAACAGAATCTAACAAACTGAGTAACAGAATTAATAACTGAAAGTTTATATACTCCTATCAAAATCAAACAAGGAAAAAGAAAACTAGAAGCCCAGTAGGTGATTCAAGGGAAAAGCGTCCCTTTTTCATGACTTGCAGTGACCCACAGGAAGCTTGAAGTGAGTTTAGTAGTGATAAGGAAGGCAAAGAGGGGCGATGGTAGTGGAAGAGAGTGAAGGGTGTGCCCAGATTTTTTAAAAAAATTTTTAATGATATAATAATTTTTATTTTTTGGGAATTACCATATCTTATAATCATAGGTCAAATTGTGATGTATAAATACACCACAATAAGATAGGGTGTATGGCCAAAGGCTCCCACTCGATGCCTTTGTCTTACATGCACCTCCGTTTCCACAAGAACCTGCATTTGTAGGGTATATGGATATACTTTAAAAATTAGTCATTAATGGGGTAGAAAATTTGGTCAAAAGTCATCAACGATCTAAACTAAAGAAGAGCAGCTTTTTGAAAAGCAGCTACTACAGGTCAAAGGAGGGTGCATGCGTGCAACCTGCTAAAAGAGGATGTACAGCAACATTCTCTATAGGAGGGTGCACAGTAAGTAACATTCTCTGTCACTTGACTATGCCAAAAATCCAGTGACTAAACCACTGCTTGGCATAACAACCAAAGCCAAACATATCCCAAATTTGTCGCCAGTGGTGCCGGTTTATAGGCTTTAGCATAAATAATAATAATAATAATAATGTTAACACTAATCTATGCATTGGAATCACCTCCCTCGCCTCTTTCCAGGAGATGATATAAACTTTACAAATGCTATTATTATTATTTTTTTCTGGGCTAAGAAGCATAATCTCATAACATCAGCTGCAAAATAGGAACTCATGAAGATTACTAACAAGAAAGGATCACGTATGGTATTTATGGGATGATTTTAGTTTTACTTAAATCTGATCTAATATTTTGATTGGGTTATTAGACTCAGACCTAATCCAGTTATGATTCGATTAGTGATTAAGACTGATCAGGTCAACTCGATACTTAGATAAAATATATAAAATTTGACATTTTACATAATTAAGTCATAAAATTTTAAAAATAAAAAACTAAAAGTAAGGAATGTCATATAATATATATTTTTAAAATAAATTATATCAATACAAAAATATTATTATATTATGTAAAATGTATTAATTCAATTCTAGAACTTTTATAATTTATTATTAGTTTTTTTTAAATTAAGTTTTATAGTATTATATGATATCTCGTCGAATCAAACCAACCCAAAGTGAGAATCATGTAAATGTTTATGTCATAAAGAACATAAAGTTTTTTGTGATAACAAGGTCAAGATGAAGACTAAGTTTAAATGAGGTATATTTGATATAGTTTATAAGACTTAGAGTCATTATGTTAAAAGCTCTTAACATATTTCAAAAAAAAATTTAAAAGGTTAAGGTGTTAAAATCAAATCTTAATTGATGGATTGTGTTTAAAGAAATGTTGTTTTGAACTTGAAAAATGAAAATTAAGTACATCTTGAAAATCTAAGTTTTTTAAGTTGGAAATGCTTATCAAGCTTATTTGGACTCAAAAATGAGTTGAAGGATGATTGTAATCTTTTCCTAAGGCTTAGTAATCAATTAACAACTTCTTTGAGAGTTGGTAATTATAGGAACGCGGGAATCTATATTTTCAAAGTCAGAGGTTATGTAATCGATTATATAAGGCTTGTAATTGATTACACCTCTGGTAGAAGTCATGTAATCGATTACATGAGACTTGTAATCAATTACATCCTACCCAGAAAATCCAGAACGTGTTCTAAGAGTCATGTAATCGATTACACCATTTATGTAATCGATTACAACGAGCCTGAAAGTCCGCAACGACTCTTTTCTTGACATTTAATGTGATATTAAATCACCCTCAACGGCTCTTTTGGACAAAACACTATATATAAACGTTCTTGGGTCATCTTTTATACACACCTAACAACCTGAAACACATTTCTATTACTCTAATTTGTGAATCAATCTTTCTATCACTTTATGCTATGTTTTTGAGTTTTATTGAGATAATCTTGAAGAGCTTTATATGGCTTCCATTTGTATTACATACTCTTGAGAGAGTTTCATCTTTTACATACTTTGTTTTTTTGTAATGAGGGTGAGGTATCTCTTAGTAAATTTGTAAGGGTGAGGTATCCCTGAAAGTTTAGACTCAAGCACGAGGGTGATGTATTTTAAGGTGTGAAAGTTACGGCTCATAAGTGATTGGTGGCCGAACTAGGATAAACATTGTATTTGTTCATCTAACTTAACTCTTTTATATTTGTATTTTTAATTGTACATATATGCTTGTATTCTTTTCTCTTGATTTGCACTATTGTGAGTGGAACTTTCTATCTTTTCAATTCAGTCACTTCAAACGATAAATATTAAATAGCTTTAAAAAAAATTATTTTCAAGTGTTTGATAAAAGTTTTCAAAAAAAATTTATTTACTCAATCCACCTTCTTTTAAATATTGAAATCACTTGGTAACAACCCAAACTTGATCCAAAAATATGTCAGATCTAATTTTTAAAATCTAAGTCCAACTCAATTAACTTCAAACTGAGATGAGTTATAAAGACGGGACTAGTGTTAAATACTCCTAATGTCACTACATTTAGTTACTTCATCTCGATTGAACAATAAACACCGGTTGAGGAGAATTACTAGATATTAACACTCAAGTTTCTCCCTTTGTCATGTGTCTGAATTTAGAAAAGGAGAGACCTTTAAACATAAATTGAGAAAAATAAATCTATTTTTTTTAGTACATAGTAGTTACCTATACAATTCTAGGTGGAAGTGGTAGTTAGGTTAGATAAAGCCCATCCTAATTTAGTTTATTAATTATTCTTGATTTTTAACATATTGCTTTAACATATTTCACGTTTATCAATCAAATCTAGAACCCCAACTAACTCGAGAATAAGACTTTGTTTGGTATACATATATGGAAGAGAAAAAGAAAGAAAGAGACATAGTATTTTGAGTCATTCCTTATCTGATATAGATAACACCAATGGAAATTGTACTAAAAAAAATGGAAAAAGGGAGGGAAAAAAAAAAAGAAGGTATTTCCTTTTCACGAGCCTCATAATATTTCATCCTTCATTTTTTGGGAGGATTAAGAAGAAAGGGAAGCAGGTAAAGTGAGTCCTATATATTTTCATCCATCTCCATATTATAAAGGAATTGAAATATCTCTTTTTTATTAGATGATACCAAACAAAATGAGTAATAATTCTTTCATTTTTTTTTTTACTTATTTTTTCTATGTAAAAGAGAGCGTGTTGAAAAGAGTGTGATAAAGAGTGTATTTATAGCACTCGTCTTGTCCTTTGGATAATGCTAGCGATACACTCTTTATCACACTTCTTTGAATACACTCTCTTTTATTAGGTCATGTTATATACTAAAATAACATTTAATTTCAATTAATGTGTAATTAACTCGATTAATGTGTAATCAACTTTGAGTGGCGTGTAATCAAATTTAAGTATTATTTTAATGTGTGACATAACCTAATAGAAAAAAATGTGTTGATAAGAATGTGATAAAGAATGTTCCTAGCACTCCTCTTATTTGTTATTGTAGAGGAAAAAAGACAAAGATGAGTGTTAGGAATACACTCTTTATCACAATTTTTCAACACATTCTTTTTTATTGGGTCATGTCACACACTAAAATAATATTTAAATCTGATTATACACTACTCAAAGTTGATTACATGTTAATCGAGTTAATTACATGTTAATCAAGGTTGAATATTATTTTAGTATATGACGTGATTCAATAAAAAAATGTATTCAAAAGAATGTGATAGAAAGCATGTTGCTAGCATTATCCAACAAACAAAGCCTCTGGAAAATCAGAGCCCATGAAAGTTTAAGGCCACTTATTTTACTTGTTTAGGGAGACTCAAGCTCACCATGTACGTGCTTCTAAGAACTTTCCTCTATTTTGAACATCAATCCACTGCTTCCAAGATCCACCATTGATGGATTCGAGATTCGTCAGGCTAAAAGACTAATATATACCAGCAACTTGAAATCTAACGCTGACCATCTATGAATATGGTCATGGCCTGGCTGTTTATAGCTTCGCCCTCCTTTCCCATGTGTTTTCCTCAATTATTGCACCCCTCTTAAATCTTACCTGCAGGCTGCAGCTGCACTTTCTAGTTTATACTGAATACTTGCCACACATATCACATCAATGTTGCTACCAAATGTCTAGTCATTAGACCATCAATTTTAGATGAAATTTTACATCAGGCCAGCTTTCGGCCGAAAGGAACATGGGATATAAGCGGCCTTAGGTGCATCCTTTAGCAAGCAGGGACAAGGTATTTATTTGGGACAACGACATCATCATGCTATCACTAGTTTCGTCTTTCTTTTTTCAATATACATTCATGCATGAACAACGGGAAAATCAATCACCAAAAGGAATGTTCTAAAACAAATTCCCTAAAATATGAGAGCTTGGCCATAAACTCACTTCATATAATTTTAACATTCAATTTTAATACATCCACCTAGTGATAAAAGAAATTAAACCAAAATTCTCCAAACTCCCATAACATGGATGGTAAAATAATAGCATTAAATAAGAAAAATATTACATATCTCCTCGTTTACAACTTAGAACAGTAAATTTGCAATTAAATAAAACAAAATTTCCACTATAGTGCAAACTATAGAAAACTAATGCTCAACAAACCAAAATCCTGCATTCTCTTGTTATCTCCATGACAGTATATTCCCCTCTCTCATCTGCGTCCAAAGATCAGTCGATGCACTTCACCCAAGCTTCATTTACATGACAAAAACAGAATTCGCGAGAGCAAAATTGATGCATTTGACACCTTTGTATTTGTGGGCAGATGAAGTCCCAACATGGAACTGGCATCGGGCAGAAAAGATGTGAAGGGAAAGGGAGCATGTTCTCTTTAAAGCTTTTTAAGCATGGAAATAAAACCAACTTAGAATTTACACAGAATTCGACAACGGCTATGCCTGCAACCAAAACTTATGAGTCGCTTGTTGGGACCAGCTCAGCAGAAAGAGGCTGCTCAGATGGAACCTTGGTGGCTGGATCCTGCTCAGATGTGTCACTATCAGGGGTCGGAATCTCTTCATATGTATTATCCCCCGTGTTTGGAAGTTGGTCAGTAGATTCTCCCTTTAACTCATTCTCACTATACAAATCCCTTTGAACAGGTACACTTCTTTGTTGCTGGGATGAAAGAACATTTGCGATAGCTTTAATAGCTGCAGATGCCTGATTGCTGTCAACTGCATCATCAACGTCTACACCATTGACATTTGGTTCCTCGGACAAGTCATCCTGCCGTGGAGGGGGAACGAAAAAGGGAATTCTACCCCTCTGCCAGTCATGAAGTACCATCTTTGCTGCAGTCATCAGGTCAGGCTCACCACCCTGGAAATAGCCATTATAAGTAATCTGTCACCCTGTCTTCCCAAAGCAAAAAGCTCCAAGAAAAACACATTGTAGGAATACCCAAATGAAACTATTTGACATACTACTGTCATAAAATGGGTAAAAAATAGTTATTCAATTGCACCGCTTTCTCCTTAAAGAAGATACCTTTAAAGCAAGCAGAGGATAAAGAGATGAAATTGGTCTTGCTTTGGTTCATAGTCAGTCAGGACTCGGGATAGTCATTCCATATATTTGGAAATGCACATAGAAAGCATATTTATCTAATCTTGACCAAATTGAGGAAAGCTAGAATACATTAATAGGGCTGACTGGTCAGCCTCAACAACAATGCTATAATGAAATAACTTTCAAATATTAAACTAAGAATCTAGATCAACTCAAGGAGAATACCTTAAGAAGTTTGCCAGTTGATTTGCAAAGCTGAACTAGGAAGTCATTTTCATCATCCCTGATGACAAGAAAAAGATATTGTCGAAAACCAATAGTTTTGTATATATGCTATAATAACACACAAGCAAATCAAGGTGAATAATTATAAACTGCATGTAATAGTCACATGAAGAATGATCATGTCATCACCACCTTATTGTGCATAATCCATCACTAGAGCCTAAAACTATGGGCAAACAAAAAAAAAATCTTAAGAAATGGCTGTACAGAAAGATATGTTAACATTTTATGAAGAAACTTACGATCAACTGAACAACCAAAATGTTGTTTCCTGATATAAGCTTTAATCCTCTCCTATTACTTTCAATAGTCCAAAGTTTTCACATGGGTTGATGGCATGACAATGTTGTACTCTATCAACTCAAATAGCACAAATCTTGTCAGTGCCAAAGATTGATTGGCAAACTTAGGTTGTTTTCAGCAAACACAAGCATACAAAAGGGCTACACACTTTACAAGATCTACACTATCACCATTAAGTTCAGGAGACAAAGAACCATACCATTCTTTTATTCTATATGCTCTTTCCAAGTGCTCCTTCTTCACACGTTTCAAAACTTCACCTATATGGTCTGCAGCATCTCGCAAGTTTGTCACACGTACCTGAAAATAAATCTGAGTGTTTAGCCTGACTGTAAAATAGACTTCTACCATAAGCAAGCAGCAGAGCAAATTAACCATTGGGCAAGCAAAACAAGGAGACATTTAAAAAATGCAGATAAGGCAACCTTATTCCCCTTAGCATTTTTTTCTGCTCTAAGAAAAGACTTTGGTTGCATAATCATGGGCATAAGTCCTGACAATCACAATGTATAATACAACAACCAAACAAAAGCTATGAATGTTCAGGAAATGCCAGGTTGATAGGTTAACACAATATCACTCAATACACTATTTACATATCAATAATAGATAGTCACCATTTTGACAAATCAACATAAGGGGGAAGCAATATTGATAACAATCATATTTCGTGGGCATGAATGTTATGAATAATACCTCCAGCATGTCTGTGCCTGGGTAAATAACAACCAAAGAGGCAATATACTAGTCATTCAGTCATACAAAAGCTAAGAATAGCTCTTCTGGGCCCGAGTCCTAAAAATACAACGAATAATATGCCACAATCCAACAAAATAGATGATATCTAAGGCAACTACCAGGTCGATTGGTTTACACCATATCACCAAATAGTAGCATTCCTTTTACTTACATAGCCAAAAAGAAAAGCACATTAACAAATTAACATTAAAAAAAGAAAACAATTTGAATGAAATATTCTTTATTAAAGCACATGACAACCAAAAGTAGAGAATACAGGAGGAAACCCACCACACCCTTCAGCACAACATCAGTTTCAGAGTCATTGTTGTGGTAGACAACACCTGGACAATCAATCAAAAAGATCCTCTTTGTAAGAGTTATATACTGCCAGACTTTCGTTTCCCCTGGAATTGGAGCAACCTTGCAGACCTTTGACATAAGAAGTGGACACATGTCAATTAACATGTTAAAATGCTTATTCCACAACACAAATTTTAAACTTTAATCCGAGAGAGGATTTGGGAAAATATTTGTGCTTACTTTTATGCTTTCATTAATTTCCACACAAACTCATTAACAGCAGCTCAAACAGAAAATCAGAAGTAATACAGGTGAAAGAACTATTACATTCTTTGTGCGCAATGTATTTATCACTGATGACTTCCCAACGTTTGGATATCCAACAAATCCAACAGATATTGCTTGCTTATCACTTTTCAACCGAGCAAATTGTCTCAGAACCGATAGAAGTGAACCCTAAGCACAACAATGACCAATAAGAAAATAGCAAATAACTACAGATATAAAATAGTTAAAGGATAGGAAAGAAAGATGTGTTATCTCCAACCTCAGTTATTTGTGTTTTCATAAAGTAACACATATTACAGCAAATTGGCAGATAAATTAAACAAATTAAATAAAGATTAAGTCAAGTATATTGGAAATACCTTTCCAAAGGACTTGTTAATGCTTGCATGGAATGCTAGAGTTGGATATTCTTTCGACAAAACTCTAAGCCATCCTTTTGTTGCCCATGCAGGAATTAGATCACACTGAAAGAAAGAAAATGAGGATTTAAAATGGTACATATTACATAATAGCAATTTAGGGTATTTAGCAGCATTTAAGAACACTGACAAGCGCAAAAAAATGATGGAACTAACCTTGTTCAACAAAAGCACCATGTGTTTGTGCTTGCAATTTTCCTTCAAATGCTTCTCTAAATGGTAACATCTTGTACCTTGTGGGTCCCTTGCATCTAGAACCTGCATTAGGATACATAAACTATTCAAGCTTCAAAGCAAGAAGAAGAGGAATGTGTAGGAGAACTGCAAGGAATCTGGAAGTCGAAGAAAATATGACCTACCATGGACTCTTCAGCTTAGCAAGATACAACCAAATAAAGAAAAAAGCTTTAAAAAAGTGGATCAAATTAGCTCCCAAGGTTTTACACTTTGCCCCTTATATTACCATGGCAAATTTTTTCAAAATTTAAAATAATGTTTACATTGACAGAGCAAGATAACATCTACAATAGCAGCAGAATGCCCATCAAAAGGCACCTTTTTTGTTAACCTTATGATACAAAATCATATTATCTAATGGAAACACACACATGCAGTAACATAGACATATCATAATGTGAAAAGTTCAAAAAAATCTGAGCAAAAGCCAAGACTCAACCTGTACGACAACATCCGAAGAATCTATCACTTTGTAGAGCTCACCCCATATGCGTTTACTTTGACCTTTTTCAAACATTGTATGCCGCACTAAATCTCTAAATCCATCTCCTTCATTAGCTTCTGCAGATACATTCGCATCATACTTCTGTTCAAAAGCCTCTGCAAGATAATGTATTGTTGAAGAAATGATCAATCACATAAAAACAAGCATTCCCACAAAAGAAACAAAAAGCCATATGCTTCAGTTTCAAATTAAGCAGACAAACTAAGTACACAAATGAAAAACAAGTAACAGAATAAGCACTTGATGATAACTACACCACCAATTAAGCATCCAATATACTAAATTACAGAGAAATCATTATTTTTACCTTGAGAACCATCAGCTTTCTTAATTAAGGACTCATAATCAGATGCCAACAGGCTCGGGCGCTTTCTTTTAGTCTTTGGTCCAAATGCATCCTCGAAAGGCTCTCTATCAAGAAGGTGAACCCTCGCTTGCTACATTCAAAATCCATATATCATATTTTTTTTTAAGCATAGTACTCATTCACCAACAAAAAATCCTTGCAACAATGAAGCAGCTTAACCAAACCTTTTGGCGATCGTTGAGCAGTGACAATGGCAGTTTCTTCTCCTTCAAAATAACATTATAATTACTGGACATTCGGTTCTGCAGCTCTTCCCGGAAGAACTCGAGCTCCTTCTGATTCACAACCCTAGTGTTCCCTATCCATTATTCAACCCAAAAAAAATGTCAACAAAACAAAATTTCAATCCAATTCCATCTTCCACACATTTCATTTCATAACTAATAATTCAACAAAAAAAACAAGACTATAAATTAATTAAAAAGAGCTCATTTTGTGTTTGGATTAACTTATTTTACATTCAAATCGGATTAACTTATTTTGTATTCAACACAACTTATAATTAAAAACTTCGGAAAAAAAAACGATTTTTGCCTAAAATTTAATCTAATACAACATGCACTTATACCATACAATACATCAAGTTCAAGTTGAAGTGTCATTCATTGATAAATTGACAAAGCTTCGAAATTCATTGGACTGACCAAACCATCGGCGATCAGGTTGGATTCGAGTGGTTGGAAGCTCCTTGGACTGGAGCTCGTTGGTGAGGATCTTGCCCTTGCGATCGCGGACGGGTCGGGTGTTATACATCTTGAGGCGGCGGACGGTGGCAGCGGAGCGCGAATCCTTCTTGCTGGAGTCATTGCTGCGGTTGACGTCAAGAGAGTGCTTCGGTTTTCCGGAGACGTTCACTTTCTTCTCCTTCTTCTTCGCCATTGTTGCCTTTTTTGCTATGCAGAGAGAGAACCAGAGAGAGAAAAAATGGCGGTGAGGTTCAACTTGGTTTAGTTCCAACTGAAAGAAAACGGTAATGCCAAGCACAGTAAAGGATTAGGGTTTTGGCTGAGACAAACTGTGGGGAAGATTCTTCTTTTTTTTGTTGGTAAAGGATTAAACCGGGGGCCCAAAGTTAAGTTAGTGGACCAGGGAGCCCAATTAGGGAAAAAAAAACAAAGCTTCAGGAAAGACCCAACTATTTCTTTGGGTCCTTGCCCGGTTACCCTGGGTGTCAGACTGATACTGTTTGGAGCTTTGGGGGTACTTTCTGTCCCTCTCTCAGCTGTGCATTTTCACAGTTGTTTTAAAAATCAGGTCCAATAATTCAATTAAATCGGTTAAATCATGAGTTGATTATATCTATGATTTGATTAATATTTGATTTAATCACAGTTTAATAACAAATTTAACAAGTTGAAGCAATTGAATTATAACTCAGAAGTCACTGATTCAATCTTTGATTAAGTTTTTAAATCATTGTTTCTAATTGAAGAAATTCCTTAATTTCTTAACTCAAATTTATTTATTACTTTTTTTAATAAAAATTTATGTATCACGTAAGCCATAACTTGTTAATATTAATAAAAAAAACTAGAGGAAAGACTCAGTTATTTGTATTAATTTATTAAATAATATTATATATATATAATTTATTTATTTATTTATACAATTTTTACCATTGAGTTTTGTTATATTTTTATAAAATATCTTATTAATAATCTTTCTAATACTTAACAAAAAAATATTAAATGAAAAAGTTAATGTATTTAATACCTTTGAAACAAAAAAGTATTCAATATAATTTCTTCTTTTTAGTAAGTAAGAAAATTATTAAGAGTATTGATTAGGGAGATTTAAATTTTTTTTCACAATTTAATTATAGTTGATCCCACCTCATTTTGTACACACATTCACTTTGATTCTATTACTTACCCCATATGTGAGAAGATGTAATTTTAGATGATGTGCAAAGAAACATTTTCTTAATTTATTTTACATTTAAATAAATTTCTCTAGTATAAAAAAATACATTTGGGAGTTGGATTGCAGCATTTTGATTATAAGTTTTTTCTTTAAATATTTTAATTCAAATAATTACTCATGTTAAATAAATTGGTTTTTAATCAATAAAAAATATTTATCAAATAATTTTAAAAATGAATTTAAAAGGTTTGGACTGGTTTTACAAGGTTGAGACTAAACTTATTTTGACTATGTAATTTTATGTTATGCTCAGTAAGTTATGACTATGAGTATCACAAAAGCTGCATTATTTCTTGAGTTTTGTTAGTATAATTTTGCTTCATTTTCATTGTAAAACTATTTATATTATCATTTTATTATTTAATAATTTTAAGTAGTTGTTGATGAGTTTTTTTTTTTGTACAGAAAAATTTAGAGTGAAGGCCTCCCCTCATTATAAGGTTAAGTTTTATTAGTATAATTTTGCTTCATTTTCATTATAAAACTATTTATATTATCATTTTATTATTTAATAATCTCAAGTAGTTGTTAGGATTATTTTTTTATATACAAAAAAGTTTAAGGTAAAAGAAGACTCTCTCCATTTAAAGGTTAGGACAAACCACCAACCTCAATGATAATTTATAATAAAATTATAAATCACAAACCAATGAAAAAATTCAAGAATCAATTTCAAATCATACAATTGTGATAAGTAAAAAGTCAATCAAGCTGTCATGAAATTTAGATAAAAGAATAAGTAACCCAAATGAAACGTTTAAGTAAAACATTCCTTATTGAGAATTTTTTTAAAAGAGGGAATAAATAAAGATTTTTTTTGGTACAAACAAATAAAGAATTTTTACTCCTGTATATTCTCCTATTATAATGTGTTTTGGGTCAGGAACAGGGCCTTGGGCCCTCCTTACACCCAAAATATAAAAAAAATACTTAACTCTTAAAACTCCACCAACACATTTTCTAAAATAATTTAATTAGTGGGTTTTGAAGAATCAAACAAGTTATTGTTATACCTAATATTAAGATAATTGTTTATTAATAAGTAAATTTGAAAATTTATATAATTATTATTTATTTTTACTTAACCCTCCATTTGTTCTCCTTGGCCATTTCAAACATCGAAACAAGTAAAAAGGAATTTATCATTTTTTTTTGTTACAAACTTATCATTTATTTAACCACTTAATCTCTTGCTTTTCCTTCCCATTATTTATCATTTAATTTATTCATTATCATTCTCTCTCAACTCCCTAACATATTAACAATGAATAAATAATACATAATATCTTTACATTTCTGCTTGTTCAAATAACTTCAAAGCCAGCAGTGGTTACATCTTTGCTTCTAAGGTATTGCTTGCTTAAGTCCTCTGTGTTCGGGTGACTAGCGTTGTTGAGGAAACTAGACAACCATTGAACAGAAAGCTTGGGAATTCGTTCAAGAGTCTGTCTATCTACATAATAAAGCCCAAATCTTGTGTCATAACCATCCACCCATTCAAAGTTGTCCATCAATGACCATACAAAATATCCTCTTACATCTGCACCTTTCCTGCACATAATAAAATTAGGCCTTGTTAACAAGAATAATGCTTGGTACACATCTTGTGAGTGCACATTCCCTCATATCAGTCATAGGTGACAAAATCAAAGTATGGATGTAGAGAGTGAGTATGCAGAAAATGAATTAGGATCAGGTGTAATTAGATGATAGAAACTATATTAATGTGAGGTGATGTGTGTAAATGTGTACCAGTAACATTATTGTGACAACAAAGTAACTGAAAATAAGCCCATAAAAAAGGCTGCTACTCATACATTAGTCCTCATCACTCACCTTATGGCTCTTAGCAAAGCTGCAAGATAGGCTTCATGATACTCTACTCGTTTGAAATCTTGTAATAAATCATGCATTGTCACATCCTGTTTAGGCGGTGAAGAATATCCTGAATTCAAGGTAAGTGTTTGATATTATTTTACTCAATTGATCAAGAAACAACACAAGGAGAAAACAAATGGGAGAAAATGAGATCATCTAATGTATTCACCCACCATTTTCTGTAATATACATGGGCATGTTATGATATCTAATGTTAATGTAGTCTACAATCTTCTCCATGCCCCTAGGAACCACAAAGAACCTTGGCATTCCTGTCTGTTTAAAACAAAAGAAATCATATCAAATATTATGTTTAATCCAATAACTAATCCTTTATCAAACATTTGAGTAACCAATATAACATAACGATAAGAGCAGGTGGACTACATAAGGGCACCTGATCACCAATTGGAATGCCATCTCTCATTCCGGTTGTTTCCACAAAGCCTCGTATTGGATGATCTGCTCCAAGAGGACAGGCAGAGAGAGAACAGTCCTTGACATAAAGGGTTCCATAGTGATTGATGCCAATGAAGTCCAGGCTGCCTTTTACAAGACTCTTCTCCTTAGAAGAGAAACTTGGCAACTGACTCCCAAGAATAGAGCGCATCTCAGCAGGGTACTCACCAAAAACCAGGGGATCTAAAACCCTGCTTGTCACCAAAATAGCAGGAATTTTAAAAAAAAAAAGAGATGAAAGGATAATGTGCTGCTAAGTCTTTTCATTAATAATGTACATAATAGTTTATGTAGGCATGATTGTCATAACTCATAAGCAAAACTCTTCTCGTTTTTCTTTTGATAAGACTATTGCAGGTATTAACTAAGAAAACGAAATGGTACTTCTTAACAACTTACCAGGCTATGAGAAATGCCAAGGCCCTATTCACAGCTTGTCTATCACGTTCTTCATCTCTAAGAGGTTCATACATGAAGGTATGTGCACTAATGCCAATAGTTCCACCTTGCTTTGCCTGGATTAAACACATTCTTCATCAATGTTTGCTAATTAAACACCCATCTTGGCCTTTCCTAGAAAAAGTGACAACCAATGCCTTCAGTTTAGGCCCTTTTTTTTTTTTACCTGAAAGTGCTTGCGGTATAATTCAACAGCCTTGGCATGTGACAGTAACATATTGTGCATGACAATGAGAGGCTCAACATCAGAGTTACCAGTATGACAATTTCCAAAAGGCGGGGAACAGTGACCAGGGGGGTATGTTCCCCTTATAAAGGCCATGTCTGCAACCAGGTTCGGCTCATTGATGGTGGTCCAGTACTTTACCCTGTCCCCAAAGTTCTTAAAACAAATTTCGGCAAAATGAACAAAATCTCTCCTACAACAAAGGAAGTATACAGTTATGAAAATCTCACTGTTCTCTTAGCTTAAACTTTTGGACTACGATTAAGCACAAGAATTCATCAGCATACAGGACAAGTCATTGAAGAAGTGACATACTTCCAAATTCTTTAGCATTATATATTAGGACTATAAAAATGAGAGCAGCGGATTTACCGTATTAGAGGACTGAGCCAACCACCATATCTTTCTTGCAATTCTTGTGGCATGTCATGATGGTGAATTGTCACAAATGGCTCAATCCCTGGATTATACACACCAGGTCCAGATTTAGGTATAGCTAAGGACAATGTCATACCAAGACTGAATATTATCACTCAAAAATCAATAATAAAGAACCAAGTGGACACTGTGATTTCACCTCTAAGCAGCAGGTTGTCTATAATCTTGTTGTAGAACATAATCGCAGGTGGATTTATGTCCCCATATATCCCTCCTGTTACAACTCAATAAGATCACATTGAGCAGATAATTAGAAACATAAGATTATGAGAACTAGTTATGTGAATTGTGAAATACTTACTAGGTAGAATCCTTGCCCATGAAATAGAAAATCGATATACATTTATCCCAAGAGAAGACATCATCTTGATGTCTTCCTGTCAAGTGTCAAGGACAATGGCTAAGAGAGTCAATAATACTAATCATAGTATAGTAAAGGCAGGTAAAATATGATGCTGATATCAGATTATTATTACCAAATAACGATGATAATGATTATCTGCTATGTCCCCATTCTCATTATTTCTAATCTTTCCTGAAATTTTATCAAATTGCATAGTGATTATTCATGTTCATCATTATAATTCTATAATTGTATGCAAAACAACCAATCAAGATAGACTGAAATGAGATCACTTATCACCATTTACCTGGTGTATGACTAAAAGCATCCCAGTTGCTCAAACCCTTACCATCTTCAAGAGGTGCTCCTTCAATCTTTTTTTTTTTTTTTTGAGAGAAAAGAAAAATCCCATTAACAGAAACAACAACTATATATTTAATTTCAGGGGAAAAAAAACTATATAATTCCAACAAATTTTATATATTTCAGGGAAAAAAGAAACTAACTCTAACGCATTTGAAGGCAGAGAAAGCAAAAGTAAACAAGTACCTGGTAAGAGGAAGTGCCTGTTCCGAAGAGGAACCCTTCTGGGAATTGAGATCTGCTAATTTCATCTTCAACTTCATGGGAACTTTGGACATGAAAATGAACACAGCATAGTAGTGTCAAAATAATGCTCAGGCGCCGTTCTAGCATTTTCATTTTGGTTATATGATTAGTCCTCATGACTCATGTAGCAAAAATCATTAAAAAGCAGATACAACTAAGGTTGTGGCTCACATTTAGCAGTTGAGATTAAGAATATACGGGCAATAAATGAAAAATCCTTCCACATGGGAGGATGTATAAATTTATCAAACATTTATGATTCTGGGCCCAAAGGTTTATAATGTATAGTATATTAGTATAGTAGGATCATATACTACCAAGTTCCAACTGATTTGGAGCTGTACTCATAATGAAGAGGGTGAGCCCAGAAATGGCTAGGTGTTCTTGCTTCCTTAATTTTTAATACTAGGAAAATATGATGCCACGTGGAACACGAGGAAGGGTATAAGATAAGATCATTCATTGTTGAGCTATGGCGTTATGTACACATTTATTAAAAAATTATATTGGTATAAGTTATAATTATAGTTAGAGGATATACTATACAGTATGTATAGTTGAGGGTGACGATTATGATGGTCCTATGAGTTTGGAATCATAAATGGTCCCTTAATATATACTATTGGATTGTTTTTAATTTGGAGTAAATGAGATTGAGGGTTCAGATATGTAACCTGCAACTTAATGAAAAAGTAAAAATATAAAAAAAAATTAAATATTTTTTTAGTCCCTTTAAATATAGTGACTTTTAATTTTAATTCTTTTAAAATTTTTGTTATGGTTTCAATCTCTTTAAATTTGTAGACAAACGAAGTTAGTCTCTGTCTTTATTTCATCTTTGTTAAGTAATGTAGTGACAAATAGTACTTTATATCAGCATTACCACTTATCTTTATCTCACATTCATTTATTCCATGTGATGGTTTGATGAATCCATGTTATCAAATCAAATAGTTAGGGTAGTGTTTCCAAATATTAGAGAAAAAATTCTCACTCACACACCCTAAACACAATAACCCCACTCTCAGCCCCATTCTTGTCCCACTACGATTGTCTCTGTATCAAAAGTTAGGGTTGAGGATCGTGCTCGTGTGAAGGCTGTGTACGATTGAAGGCTCAGTGGAGTGCATGTCTGCATGGTGTTGAACACAGGTTTGTCTTGAAATCTTTCATTGGTGGTCCTTGTCAGAGATTGTGGGTTTAGCAATTTTACTTAGTTTTTGTATACAATAATCGATTCACGTGGGGACCAAAAGGTTAGGGTTGTATTTTACTTGATTTTGTATAAAATATTTGATTCATGTGGTCCTTGTCTATGTTTTGGTGGATTACAGAATGATGCCTCAAATGTGGGGATTCATATGGTCCTTGTCAATGTTTTTGTATAGGACCAAATGTCCTTTTCTATTTTTATTTTTTTACTTAATATGTGCAATTTCCACTTTTTTTGTCTTTTTTAATTACTTTCCTTAATTGTGTGCACATATAAGATGTTGTTTATTGTAGTTATTTATCATAGGACTTATAAAAGGGGAATGTAACTGCAGCTGTTAATCAAGACATCAACAAATGATCTTATTTTGAAGCCATGTGATTAGTTAAAGAGCTAGGGTAATATGACATTTATGAGATATGGTGGGAAATTACCTGGTTTGAGCTTGGAAGATGGGTTAAGATAAATTTTGTTAGACATACATGCCTTAGAGATAGGTAATTTTGCAACGCAAAACAAGTGTGAAGTGAATTTATATATAGAGCACATAGTTTCACAATCTATAATTACTGAAGAATTGAAATTTAAACAAAAAAAAATGCTAATGTAGGGTGTGTAAATGTATAAAATGCTAAGGGTGAAGGCTAGGGTGTGGGTGAGGACCAGGGTGAGGATTTTGGGTTAGGAAACATGGGCCAAGGAGGGGATGATTGGCTGGGAAATGTGGGTGAGGGTGACGGGTGTAAAACATGGGTGAGACTGATGGATCAGAAAGTTATAGCAATGATAATAGTGTAGTTAATATATACTTTGATGACAGTGAAGAGGAAAGGGGCTTGAGAATAGATGATGGGTTTGAAGTAGATGAGAGGAGGGTTAAGAAACTTAGACCAAGTAAAATATTTAAGAAGAAGACAATAGTTAGATTTAAGATTTAAGTGTCCTCAAGAAAGAAACAAAATAAAAACAAAATAAAAACAGTGGATCAGGAGTGGAACAAGAGCAAGAGCAAGTGAGAGCGTTGATAATGATGATGGGTTGGGTGTTAAAAATGATAAGAGGTTATGTGTTGGTAATGATAGTGGTGAAATAAGTAGAGTAATTCAAATTTTTTTATATCTGTAAATATTGATGCAATTTATAATATAAATGAAGAATATTATACTGAAAAGTTAGATAATGATTTGGAAAATAAATATACATACCACTTTAATTAATAAATAAAAATAAAAATATTAAAATATTACTAAATATTAATGTAAAATTCTTTACCTTAAATATACATACCACTTTAATTAAGTAAAATTATCGTTTTGAAAATTTGAAATTTCAATGCTAAACGTGACCCTAGTCTTAAATTGTGTAGAGGCCACTCTGCAACACCATCGATTCCGATACAGTACCCCTACTACCAACACTACCTGGTTCTCGCACGATCTCGGATCTGATTCTGATCTAAACAAGCTGCCATGGATCGGGTGCTGAAAGCCGCCAGAGCCTCCGGTTCTCTCAACCTCTCCAATCGCTCCCTCAGGCAAGCCAACCACTCCTCTCTCTCTCTCTCTTTATTCCATTTCTACGTTCGCATTTGTATGTCGCCTTTCCCTTTCCATCCGGATCAGAATCCATGTTTTATTCTTTCTGTTGATTGTTGCAGAGAAGTTCCCGATGAGGTCTACCGGAATCTGGAGGGTCTCGGGGGGGACGATAAGTGGTGGGAGGTGCCTCTACTCTCTACCTACCTTCCTTCCTTCCTTTCTCTCTCTTCTTTGATTATATTTATAATGGAAGGATTGAATGCTATGTGATTGTGAAACTTTGGAATCTCATTTATGCATTTAGTTTATGTTATGTGGTTTCATTACAGGCTGTGGAGCTTCAAAAGCTCATTTTGGCTCATAATAGTATTCAATCATTAAGGGAAGATCTTAAAAACTTGCCTTTTCTCGCTGTTTTGAATCTTAGCCACAACAGCATTTCCGACCTTCCGGCTGCTATAGGAGAGTGAGTTTTTAGAACATTTGAATTTTGCATATTCCTCAGTTATCTTGTGTTGACACCTCATTTAATGAGTTTGACACTATAATAAACGATTTCATTACATGTCAAACTCATTAAACAATGTAGCAACGCATCATTGGATTTACACCAATAGTGCATCAAATCAAAATCAAATTCTTATGTTGACTATCTGATTTTCAATTTTCAAAATCCATGCTGAATTTTCATTGTTGTTTCTAATTTACAGGCTGCCTCAGTTGAAGTTGTTGGATGTTTCATTCAATTCAATACATAAAATACCGGAGGAGATTGGATCAGCAGCATCGCTCGTTAAGTATGCTGTATTCCATGTTCATTTTCCATAGGCAGAAATGAGAAAGTAGACATGTTTTTGTTCCCCTCTGTACTCTGTGCTTGCGCAAATCACTAAGCTTTTGCATGATTCTTTTAGGCTTGATTGTTCAAACAATCAGCTCAAGGAACTTCCAAGCTCACTTGGCAGATGCTTAGAATTGTCAGACTTAAAGGTAATGCCTTGTCTTGCTTAAACTGCCAGGTGTAGATCTTAGTTGCGTGGTTGGCTTATGCTGTTTATCTAACACAAAAGATGGTTTGCTCGAATTATGCTTGTGATTAGTGTGAGCTCAACCTTGGAATGTTATCTAGTTTATCTTTTCTGATGAGTATAAATGGAATTTGGTTGTGGGAGCCTACTTTTGTGCTTTGTTAATGTTATAAAGCACATACTCACTGGTGACAATGAGATACTTGTAAGGTCAGTATCCAAACTGCAATTCAAAGAATGGAGAGTGATCTGCTTTCTGAGTTGCATGATTAAGGAAGGAGTTTCCCTTGTAATAACAACAGTAGTGTACCTCAAATTATTGGCTAAACTAATTTCTCATTGCAAAAGGATTTGTTCAGTTCGCGTCACTCCCTAAGAACCTGCTTTCTTGTTACTTAATACTTAACAGTACATGTGCACTTGGCATTTCTCTATATCAATCTGCTGCTTCCTTTTGACATAAATTACTCTGCCATTTCTGAAGTTTCTTCTCTCCTCTTCATAATGTGCAATCCATTTCTGCTATAGACCACAAAATCTGGTGGTTTTCTTTAAAAGACAAGCAAGCTCTCACTGAACTGAACCTGTTTTTGTAACATTACATGTATGTTCTTAAGCTGATGCAATGCAGGCTATCAATCTTTTTTTCTTTACAGCTAAAGTTGCCTCTCGAGTCTTGACTTTTAAATTTCGTTGGACAGTGATATTGTTTATCTTGTGACCCTTTGACTTTGCTGGATGGTCTTGATAATCATCACCAAATATATATTACACTCTTACAACCCCAATGTTAAACAAATGTGGGAGAATTTTAGCAAATAGATTCTGTATTTTACCTTTTTTATTTTAGATTTCGATCTCCTTGGTCCTTTGTTTTAGGTTATACAAGATACATAAATCTAATGATGATGATTGTGCTTACTTTAAATGGGAGACCGTGGGATTTGCCTTCTAGACTCTACCTGCCTTTGCAATTGCACTGAAATCTCTTATAAAAGTTTGCTATTTGTTGGTCTGTATTCATATGGTCATGTACATGCTCTTTGATGAAATAGGGCTTATGATACTCTCTTTCAGGGATCAAACAATCTTATTGGAAGCTTGCCAGAAGATTTAGCAAATTGTTCCAAATTGTCTAAGCTAGATATGGAGGTAGTAACTTGTAGCAGAATTTAGTATATTAATTGATAACTAACATCTCCTTAGACCTTTAAGAAGTTATGGTTTTATCAACCAGTGCTCTCATTATATCTTCTTTTTGTCTTTGCCAGGGAAACAAGCTAACAGTGATATCTGAAAATCTCATTTCATCATGGACTATGCTTACTGAATTTAATGCATGTAAGGGCCTTTATTCTCCAAATACACATATATGATATCAATTAATAATTTCAGTCCTACTTGTAAATCCTTTGATTTGGTAAACTTGTTTCCATTGTTACTACTGCTGCAGCTAAAAATTTGCTGAATGGCATACCAGTCAGTATTGGAGGCCTTTCACGTCTAATTCGCCTTGACCTCCATCAGAACAGTGAGTTCTATAAACAAAGGGTCAACTATTTTTGTTTCTCCCTTTTCATCGTCTTAGAATTTGTACGTGTGTTCTGTGCAGGAATCTCATCAATCCCTTCATCAATCATGGGTTGTCATTCACTTGCAGAGTTTTATTTGGGGTCAAATTCTAACCTGTTCCGATGCAAGTCTCCATATTATTAAAAGCATACTATGCATTTGGTTTTCTTCTACTTAAAACTTCTGCACCTCTGATACAAATTGTACTTTTTTTTACTCATTTTAGGAATAACAATCTTTCTACAATACCAGTGGAGATAGGGGCCCTTTCTCGTCTAGGGACTTTAGATCTTCACTCTAACCAGGTAGCTAGGACTGAAATTATTTTATTTGTAATTACTTCTATTATGTCAGAAAAGATCTCTTGTTTATATAATGTTGCTGAAATAGTGGCAACATAAGTTTATTGGCAGTTTTTGTTTTCTGATGCTTTCGTTCTCTTCTCCCTTAGCAGTAGATTATTAATTCAATTGCTTATTGATTTTGTCTAATCACAGCTGAAGGAATATCCAGTAGAGGCATGCAAATTGAGTCTTTTAGTCTTGGATCTTTCAAACAACTCATTGAGTGGGTTGCCCCCTGAAATGGGTAAGGTCAGCAAGTTTTGGTACTATGATACGTCTAGTCTACCATATTTTGGAAAGAAAACAGTTGTATGTAACTAATAGGAACAGTATACGAGTTTGCACAGAAAATATCAAGGAATACAATTTTTCTACCTCAACAAGCGGGTACTCCCTCTTTATACTAATTTCAGTATCTAAAAGAATTGCAAAGACAGTGATAAGTGATAAAATTGTAAAGGCAGTGCAACATTCCCTGTGATAAAAGAGTTCTAAATAAGCAATAATTTTGGGTGCTAGCATTTGTGTCTTGGCATGATTTATTCTTCACAATATAAACAATTCTCTTCACTGACATTGTTGAAACTCTTCTCAAGAAACCCTTTTCATTGAATAAGTCACATTTTTAAACCAAGACAGAGGAATTTGTTACCTGGGATTCATGGAGATGTCAAGACAGTTGTTCATTCTGCATCTTAACCAATTTTATGGTCTCTTTAAGTGTTGTAGGGTAATCTCTCCAGCAATTTAATCTAATCAATGGATACCATTACCTGAAAGAGTCTGGCACTATGTCAAATAATATGTTATCCCTTTTCATTTAGTCAATGGTCCATAGCACATCTCAACCTACAGTATGATACTATTTATGTGTTGAAGCAGTTAAAAGTAATATGGAAATATTTTAACATGAATGAAGAAATAAATACCTTAGTATTTTATCTTGTTCAGGCAAGATGACTACCTTGAGGAAACTTTTACTTAATGGAAATCCTTTGCGGACACTTCGAAGGTACAGCGAGTGGCTTGGTCCTTTCTGTGTTCAGTATTTGTATTTATAAGTGTATTCGACTAATGCTTTTTCTTGCCAGTTCATTAGTCTCTGGACCGACACCAGCATTACTGAAATTTCTCCAAAGTAGACTTTCTGAAGGTGAAGGTATGTTAATGTTACAATGTTAGATGCATATAACTTAAGCTTGAGTATGTTAAATATTTTAGATATAATATTTTAAAATTCTTCTGCAGATTCTGAAGCTATAACAACAACAAAAGAGGAGGTAATTGCAATGGCTACTCGATTGTCTATCACTTCGAAGGTATTTCATCTTTTGAAAAGGAAAATATTCATTCCATAGATTGCTTAGATGTCTTTTTGATCATTGTGTATAGTTAATAGTCTCAGTAACTCAGTATCCCTATGTGCATTAGTTGCTTCAATGGGATCAGAAAGCCACTATGTATAACTGCATATACTGTAATACTATTGCCATGTAGTTGCTTGAAATTACACATTCTTACCATTGAACTCGTGTATGTATTCTTTTGTTAATAGAGACTAGATGATACTTAATATTATGGTGCAAGTTCAACTATCAAAGTTGGGCACATGGCATAATGCTTATAATAGACAAAGGGAAAAAAATCAAGTAGATTTTTTTGTTTTGTTTTATTTATTTTGGTAAGAGAAATTGGTTTGACTGGTGGCAATTTAAGAATCCTTTTGGGATAAAATTAACAAAAATTGTGTATGTTTGTTATCTATCAATCATGGTTTTAACATCTAAGTTGATTACAACTACATAGTGAGTATGACAGTGAGTTCATTAATGATATTATCATGTTCTGAGAGTTGCATAATCACATCACATAGTAGACAAACAAGCACACCCATGTACCTTTGATAACTTGCTTGATTTTTATATTCATTAAATCAATGCAGACACTTTTGTTCTATATTGTATTTTTCTTTTCAGTTCAATTTATTTAGCCTGAAATTCATTTCCTCACCAATTGCAATTCTGTTTTTAAATTGTGTTTAGGAACTTTCTATGGAAGGGCTGGGGTTGAATGCTGTTCCATCTGAAGTATGGGAATCAGGGGAGGTCATAAAACTTGATCTTTCCAGAAACTCTATCCAGGAGTTGCCAGTTGAACTTTCTTCTTGCATTTCTCTCCAGGTTAAACTTTATCTTCTGGTTGTATTTCCTGTAAGATGCTGTTACAAGTTAACACGATTTAACTGAAGTAATATTATGGATCTCCTGGTACAGATGGACACTTTGATCATTTTAATATGAGTCCCTCACTAACAAGAATCTGAGTCCGCATGTTGGTTGACTGGTAATGAGATAACTGCTTTGGGTCATTTGAAGATATAAACACTGCAATAAGGCTAAAAAAAGAGCTATGTGTCTGTAAAATATGAGGACCCTGTAGATTGGTTTTGAAATACAATTTTGCAGTTTAATCAGTATGTTTTATATTGTTTATTGTCTCAAATATATTTGTTACAAAGGACCCCTTTACCTGCGATCTGTAAAGGAACACAGACCTTTAGAGAAGAAAAGCTTATGAAATGCATTACTTTTCCATAAAAACAACCACAACTAGTTGCTTTATTTTGTGTCATACTTTTTGGTAATTAATTGTACTTACCTCGTACTTGAAGAGCCCAAAGTGCATTAGTTTGGCCATATGTATTCATGTGAACTAATTGTGATATTTTTCAGCCATTTTCTCCTTTTTGTTTCATATATTTTTGTCTCTGTGCTATATAGCATATCATTTGTTTACATATTTTTCTTTGTCACTTCTATCTGTGCCAGTTTTTGTGCTTACACTGGTATTTTACAGCAAGAATAATGGTAATGACCTTAATTTCCCCCTAAATCTGAAGATGGAAAATATGTTTTCTTTATCATTTTCAGATTTTCTTTTTATAAAGTAAAATAGTTCTTGTATGGTAAACCCTTTTCTATTGACTGATTATTTCATGTAGATTCATGCTCAAAGCAATTTACGGATCTGTTAATGATAATATGTTTCCTGCACTAAATAATAAATAATTTATTGATGGATTGAGGCTGGGGAAGAGTACTTAGATATACTGGTCATAAATTGACCTGCTGTGGATCTGAAACTGTTCTATTAATTCATTTGTATGTTTTGCACTTTCCAGACATTGATTTTATCTAAGAATCAAATTAAAGACTGGCCAGGTTCAATTCTTAAATCACTTTTGAGTCTTTCATGTTTGAAGCTGGACAACAATCCCCTCAGACAGGTAATGACTAATGGTTTGGGAACTTCTCTCTGTTCTTTTTCTTGTAAAATGAATAATGGTATCAACATGTATATGGAACCATTTCAGGAAATAATACTTTATAGTTAATATGGTTTTTCTAATTGTAAAATCCATAAAAGTAATTCCTTTTCTTTCCTGTCGGTGGCCATTGCTGTTAGTATGAAACAATTGTCTTAAGATAAATTAAACAAAAAGACAGTATATGTTTCAATTCCTTTATAGATGTATCATTGACGAGTTGAAGCCTTTCTTTCTTTGTGATACTAAACTGCATCACTATTTTGTTTTAATGACATAAATAACTCTGTATGCCAGTGAGTCTCAACTCCCATCTCCCCACCACTCACTCCTTCCCCCCCCCCCCCCCACAATGATAGTTGATAGTACTTCTAAAAACTTAGTGAGGTTAGATTTTTTTTATAAATGCCATATAATCTGCTATATGTAATGGAAAACATTTCCAGAAATATTTCCTTCTGTCAGTATATACCAGAAATTTTTGTGCAGAAATCCCATAAGTAATATAAAATTTGTGTCCATATGCTTTATTCTGTGCTATAAATTCCAATCAGAAGTGTGATATGACTGATCTTATCTGTCACGTGAATAATAGATACCTTCAGATGGTTTTGAAGCGGTGCCTAAGCTTCAGATCCTGGATCTAAGTGGTAATGCAGCTTCATTACTAGATGGTCCTGCATTTTCTAGTTTGCCATACCTGCAAGAGCTTTACCTGAGGTTGGTTAGTTGAAAGCTATGGCATGTGTGAGATGACACTATCACACACACACACAGATTTAACTTTCATATACCTTTATATTCTTGGGAGCTTGTGCTTAACTTTCACATCACAACATAACAGAAGAATGCAACTCAGTGAAGTCCCATCAGATATATTGAGGTTGCATCAACTACGGATCATTGACTTGAGCCAGAATTCCCTTCAATCAATTCCTGTGGTAACAATATTTTTTTTTTTTGGTTAGAAAATTGGATTAGGCTTGTGTATATGCCTCTTTTTGATTCAGGTCCTGTGAAAAGTTATGATAATATCCTTGAACTACGTATTGGAACTTCATATTGGTTTGACAATGACTATAATTTTTTGGTCCAGCAATTTGTATATATGCCTGTTTGATTTGATTCAGACCTTATCAAAGTTTATAAATTATTGTTGTCTTTATTGGCTTGACAGTAGCTTTAAGTTAGAGTCTACTAATTTTTCTCTTAACTTTGATTAATGGCTTGTCAATTTCTTGTGTTTCTTCATGTCAAAATGTTATTCATGTCATGTTATTTTCTATGATAGACAATGTATTTTTGCAGCTGCATGTTCATAAAATCACATGCGCACGCGCGCACACATACTCACACACAGCTCATAAATCTTGCCTAATAGACACAGTGATCTATTTAAAAAATAGTAAATTTTACTATTAATCTAGCTTCTTTTTCTTGTATCTATGAACTTGCTTTCAGGGGTTAAAAAATCTCACTTCTCTCACCGAGCTTGACCTATCTGATAACAACATCTCAGCCCTTCCACCTGAGCTGGTGAGAAACAAACACTACCCCTTCTCCCAAAAGAGGATAGGGGTGTTCATTTTGTTGATTTAAATTTAATTTATTTATTGCAATGATAGTGTTTCTACAAACTTAGACTTTGAGAAATAAGTTGTGCTATACCTCTCAATTTGGGGCATGTAAAAATGTCAGCAAAGAAAAATAATAATAATAAAAGAAAAAAGAGAAAACAAAAAAATAGATAGAAATTATTTTGACCGAGTCTCCATGCCATCATTTTGATCATATGCATTTGCGAAACCCATGGCTTGTTTTTCCAGACTTGATTCATTACATTATTTTAAGAAATTGATTTTATCAGGGTTTACTGGAACCAAGCCTTCAGGCATTGAGACTTGATGGGAATCCACTCAGAAGGTAACTTCCTCCTGCCCTAACCTTTTCATGTGCTTTCTCAAAATGGAGAACTTTTTTTGACAGTAATCTGGATTCTATAAATAGTTTTTACATCTTTGTTATTATATAATTATATTTGTGCTTTAGGGTTAACAAATTTTCAAATGGGCAAAGATTAACAGAAAAGATCACCGTCAAGTATATTTTTAAAGTTATTCTTCCTTTCTTCTAACTCTAGCATAGTCAACTTTGTACTCCTTGAAGTGGATGGAGCCTCAATACTTCTCTGACACCAATTTTATTATGCTTTTGTATGTTTAGCATTGTGGTGCTAGTACCTGACTAGTTGAAAAGATAAGATTTTACTTGACCAACTGCACTCCTGCAAATGATAGAATGCAATCCGTCCTAACAAAGCAGATATAAAATATGAAGATCAGCTAGATCTTCACGACATGAGGAGAGCTAGGTGTCTAAATTGAACTGATAACCTTGATTAATGAAAATGTTTTAGTGGCAGTCAACTTTTGCTTCTCTGATGTCTCGTGTTTCAGAGAATGTGATTTTTGCCGTGTCAAATGAAAGCAGCAACTCTTGGCCAGGGGTTTTATAATAGACACAATCACATGCCAGAAGAAAAAGGAAAAAAAAATGCAATGGCAGTTTGTCCATTTATTTAGCCTCTGGAAAGATGTCGGATAAAATTTTACGCCCCAAGGGAAGAACAATGCATATTATACATGTGCATTAATGATTACCAATCATGTCTTATCTTATTCTAATAATTTTTCTTTATTTGTTTCAGCATTCGGAGGACTGTCTTGGATAAAGGAACTAAAGCTGTCCTGAAATATTTGAAGGACAAATTGCCAGAGCAGTAGTGTTTTTTCCCCCCCGAAAGTATTATAATGGACGTGGAGAACAAAATTTCAAGTGTTTAAATGCTAGTTTTTGGAGGTGCCGCATTCTCAGTGTGACTTATAATTCACTTTTTTCAATTCTTTTGCGCATGTAGTACTTATGCTTTTGTGTGCTATTTCATGTAACTCAATTTTACTATTTGAATATTGCAAATGACAAAATACGAAGTAATTTGCTGCACGTATATGTGACATTTTTTGGGTGCCTGAAGTATATATGACTTGATTTGATTTTTCAATGATTTCTTTTTCTTTTTTGGGGTTTTGATTTTAAGGTTTGTAACACATCTGTTATTATTATTATTATTATTATTATTTATTATTATTATTATTATTATTATTATTATTATTATTATTTTGTCTTTGCTTGGTATATCCACACATTCCATAGGAATGAGACTAATTTTAAAAGAGATATTGACTATTGAGATTGCCTTTGGAACTCCTAACGTTGCATTTTTTATTTTTTTTTTTGAGAGCAAACGTTGCATAATTTAAAACTTTGGTAGTATTACATAATTATTTTTTTCACAAATTTGCACCAAATATCAAAACTTTCATGTTTATTATCTCTTTAAATATTATTCATATAATAATATCTTATTTATGATTTTAAGATAAAGTTCAAATTTTTTATAATTTTATGGCCACTACATATAAGGGGAAAATTATATAGTAATTATTTTTAGAGAATGATGAAATACTAATTTTTAGTCTTTATGTTTCAATAGCATAAACCTTCCTCATTTTAAATTTGAGAAAAGTATTATAGAAGGATTTTAACTTTATTGTGATAATTAATTAAAAATTTAATTTTAAGACTTATCACTTAAGGACCTAAACATTATTTTAATTATTAATCAAGGACTTGAACTTTAATAAAAGAATATTTTAATAATATTTTCAATTAATTTTTTTTAAAACATATATGCTATTCTTTCTGTTTATATTATAAATTATTTTTATTTATCAAATTAAATATTTTTGTCTTTTTAACATTTTTTATTAACAAAAATATATTTTAATAAAGTTGAGGTTATTAATTGACAACAATAAAAATTCTTGATGGATTTATCATAAAAATTTTAGGCCCTGAACTAATGCTTCACTCTTTTAAATTTTAACTCAACATTAAGAGGGTGATTAATATTAGAAAAAATGAAAAATGCTCATGCAATTGTTAAAAGAAAAATGGTGAATAGGTTGTCATATTTAAAATTACAAACTCAAGGGGTTGATCTAATTGGTAGATAGGGATGGAAATAAGTTATTCGGCCTATCAAGGGCCTGTGGCTTGACCTGTTTAGAAAATGGGTTAGGTTTAGATCTTTTTAAAAGTCTGTTTTATTTAGTAGGCCAAACTTGACCTCTCAGCAAAGTCTGTTAAACCTATTAGGTCGATCTGTTTATATTTATTTATAAAATTATATTCTATTTTTTTTCAATGGCCTTTCAAAGCTTGTTTAAAGGCTTAGGCCTATTTGAGACCTATATGAAGTAGAGGTGTCAAAAGCGGGCGTCCGGGATTAAGATCGTCGGACCATTTTGCCAAATTTTTCGGGCCATGTTAATTTCTAACCAATTTTATTTCGGGTCTTGGTGGATTTAACTAAATATAGTGTTATTATAGCGGCCAGATTGTATTGAAATTCGAGACTCGGCTATTTTTTTAATTTTGTATTTATTTTTACTAGCCCAAAACCCATTTGTTCGGGATTCGTCGCCATCTTGCGTCAATCGTTTTTTGACACCTCTAATATGAAGGTCTTGGCCTGCTGACCTATTTAGATGCCTTAATATAAATCAGGCTTTTAAACAAGTTTCAGGTCAGACCAGATTTCTTAAACAGGCGAGGCGAGACCCCAAAAAAAGGCTTTTGATAGATAACAGGTCAGATTCAGGTCAGATATTTATAACACAGACTTGACTTATTTAGGGTAAAGCCTGGCCTGACCTGACCTGTTTCCATCCCTACTGGTAGAAGAGCATGTGAAGTGTGAGTAAACGCATGATTACATATTCGAATCATAGCTATATCAATTTTTTGGGATTAAGTCACAACGAATATTTTTGTGAATTCCTTAGTCTTAATATGAATGATCTACCTTTGACCGAAATAAGAAAATAGATTAGTCGAAATGCGTGTAAGATAACTTGAATACTATCTGACCACAATAAAAATATTTAAAATTAGAAAGTTTTATATAACTTTAAAAATAAGAAGAGACGTCAACATAGCTTCTTTGAATTCCAAGAAAGACAAAATTTAAATAAAATTTTTTAGGTTATGTTTAAAAGTTTTAAAGAGAATGAAAGTGAGTGGCTCATAATGAAATGAAATGAAAAGACAAAGAATGAAGTGGAAAAGAACATATCACTCTATTGTTTAAATATTTAATAAGTTTAATGAGGGAGGGAAGTAGAGTGTTCAAACTATTCTTTCTTTGACTAACCAAATTAGGGAGATAAAATTTGAAAGATTTGAGTGATAAATGACCCTCCCTTCACCTTTATCCTCCCTTGTCATTCCACCCTTCCTTTAAAATAACTTTCAAGAACACTTTTATTAAGTTTTTACATTTTATTTTATGTCATTCCCTACCTTACCATCATCTTAAATATAACCTGAGATACTTGTGGTATTATTTTTAATAAAAATATAATAATGTGTATATTTTTTATAATTCATTAATAAAAACTTTTAAAAAAAGTAATAAGATGACTAAAAAATAAAACATATTATATTTTTATTAAAAAATAATATCACAAATATATAAATAACTTTACTTAAGTTTTCTCCTTAAAAAAGTTGTCACTGTAATTTTTGTTATGAATAATTTGAGATAGAAAGTGAGAGTTTTTTAAATATAAAAATACTTATTCATGAGTTAAAGATAAGAAAAATAAATTAGAATATTCGTTCTAAGTATTTCGAGATTTTCTTTCTGCAAAAGTGTTTACCAAGCATTTTAGTTTTGTTTAGATTAGTTTATTAAATCAGCTTTTTTTGTGGATTTATTTTCTCGGGCTCCATTATTTTTTTTTTACTTTACCCATTTCATAAATCTTTCATATAAATTAATTTTAAATAATAAATTAATTTGACACTTATTTACATATATTTCCATTTTTATTTCTTTCATAAAATCAAACAAAAAAAATGAAGTATTATTATTTTTTTCATTAAATAATACTAAATAAGGTGAGGAATAACTCTTATACTTCTCTCTTCTTTTTTTTTTTCTTTTTTATGATATCTTTTCTTTTCCATTCTATGATACCAACAAAATTTATAATCGACACTAATATTACGTACTTGTTAATTCTATATTTTATTTTGTCAAAGTTAAATAAATAATAATGAAAAATATTTAAGGTTTATTATAATTATATATTAAAAATATTAAAATTATTTGAAAATAATTATAAAATTAAAATGTTTGATAATTTTATCATATATATATATTTATATTTAAATCTTTAAATGAATAATTAATGATAGTAATTTAAAAAACAAAAATTGTAAATCGAAGTTAACAGTCCCATCATATAATAGTAGCCATACAGATAGATATTAGCTTAATAATTTTTTTAAATAAATAATAATAATGAAAGGTGTGAAGTGAATTATAATTATATAATATAAGAAGTATTTGAAGATAATTATAACTTGGGAGTAAGATTTATAATTTTATTCTTTAAATAAGTAATTAGATTGGCGCTCTTATTTTATTATTATTATTATTTTGTTAATGATGATCAAATTTCAAAAAATTTAAAATTAATTTTTTTTCTAAAACTAAACCCTGGAACTGTATTGAAAAGTTCGGTACCAAGCTTCCTGTCCACCACACAACAGAAAATAGCAATGAATTGGGAAAATGGGTTCAACCCATAAAAAAATGGCTTGGTTGGATTGTTGAGCTCATTTTAAAAAATCAATCCGTTTAACTTATGAGTTATGGCGGGTGAATGCGGGTTGACCCGTCAATTAAATTTTTTTTAAAAAAAATGAAGGGTTGATTTCATGACTTTTTTTAAGTGATATGGTGTTGTTGCTTTGAGTTAGATTTGTAGAAAAATGCTATTCATACATATTTATATTTATATAAAAAATATAAATCAAGTTTAACTTATGGGTTATGACGGGTGAATGCGGGTTGACCCGTCAATTAATTTTTATTTTATTTTTTTAAATGAAGGGTTGATTTCATGACTTCTAAGTTTTAAGTGATTCAGCCGCAAAAAAAGGAAGATTATAAGATATAAAATATAAATGCGGTCGATTATTATAATCAAATGATAAAATAATATAAAAATATGCAAGCATTCTTCACGTTAGAATCACTTAGACACTAGGCTGTCTTTTATTTCTTCTAATCTGCTTCTCTCAGCCGCAAGAACCAGGAAGGAGCGGTCTTGGCCAGTCCACCATCGATGAGATCCTCCCACGCAAGCTCTCTTCTCTGTGTCTCTATTGAGCCTTGAATTTTTTAATATTTCAGTTTCTATCTATCTTGTGGAGTTGTGCTGTTCTGGGTTGTATTTTACATTTCCAAGCAACAATTATTGATTTTGTGTTGTTGTGATTCTGAGTTATGTTTCTCATTCTGCACACAAGGGCAAGTTGTTAATTTTATTCTAAGTTGTGATTCTGAGTTGTGCTTCTCAATGTAGAGGGAGGGAAGTTGTTAATTAGATTCTGATATTCTTTATTATTTTATAAGCGCGTTGACCCGTCAACTCATCAACCGTTATCATTTTTTAAATTTTATTTTTAAAGCGAGTTGATCCTAAAACAGGATGGGTTGTCATTCTTAACCCGTAAAACATTTTCTGTTTTAGCGCTCAAGAGGGAAAATTTGGCCACATTTATTGGCGCTTTATGGCTAACGTGTCTCAGTACCCAAATTTTATTTTCTTAAGCTTGAATTGATGAAGAAAATTGAAATATAAAGATGCTTCTGTGTTAAAGGCTGTCAATTAAACTCAAAATAGTGGCAAATACTAACTGTAGGCAAAATGTGAATTTGCAGGCTTAAACAGTAACTATATTAGTCCACAAATGCTGATATCAAAATTGGTAGTAAGGACATTGAATGAGAAAAGGGACTGGGGAAAAGAACTTCTTTCTGTACAGCTGAATCTGGCATAATTTCTTAACATCCATTAAGTGCTCTTCTAAAAGTAGTTTGAGCAACCAGTATAATGCGTCCACACTTTAATACTTTTGTGAGATATGGCTGATTTGGAATAGCTGTCTCTATAATATGATTCATTGAAGTTGTCTAGTCCAATTTCTATAAATCTTAGGTGTTTGATTAGTGTATTTGGGTTGATATTTGCTTTTTAAATTTTTTATATTACATTTGCAATATGTCCATTAATATCTTGATTGTTTGCCTGGTGATATTGGAAGTGTCATTTTCCACTTCATGTATCACATGCTTTATTTACTGTACAAATTTCAGCTGAATAGCCTTTTAACTTATCCATTTAAGATCATGCTCAATATTCTATTTTTTATATTACATCAGCATGAGGATGAGGTAAGGTAAGATCATATATTTTAAATGTTCTTGCATTTTTGTGAGTGTCAATGCAAGTTAGAATCACCAATTGACATATAATAATTTATTTATCATATTGCAGGAAGGGCTAGAAGGATTGACTTTGTGAAGATTTCAAACTTGAGGAGTTTGGCAACTGGATTCATGTCAAATTTGATCTGAGTTTGGCAGAGTCTAGTCCTTTTTACTCTTGTTTCTACTGAATTTTGTTTTGTTTTGTTTTTGGAGGATCCAGTTGGAGTGCCACCTGAGGTCTGTATAGTCAGTTGGATTTGCTTTCTTTTTTTGTTTTGTGCATCACACTTTGATTGTTGTTTGAGATATTTGGTTTGTTGTTACTTATTGGTGTGTGCTTAGATTATACATTAGCTGCTTATTGTCTCTGGGACTAGGCTGCTGACTACTATGCTGCCTACTTGGTAAAATTGGGAATTGCATTCATATAACTGCAACATGATGGATCTGTTCAAGTGTTTAAAACCCAATTACCCTAATTATTTACGAAATCTTTTATTATTATTTATTTATTTGGAATGAATTTAAGAATTGTTTAGCCTCTGTTTTCTTTGATTATGGTTCTTGTTCAACCAATAGGTCTTGACTGTACAATGTTGGGTCAATAGCAAGTCCAATTGGGTCATACTTGCTCAGTGTGAGGGTTGTAGGGTATCTGTATGACAGGGAATCCAGGAGGCAAATGGCAGCATTGGGCCTAAAGAGAAAGCCAGGGGAGGAGTTGAATTGCAAGGGGGGTGAGTGCTACAGATTGGCTTTCATTATAATCACTGCAGTTTGCTTGTTTGGGGCACTTGTCACTTGTGTCACTTATTTTGGTGCTTAGGACTAGGCAGTTTTAGAAAAGTGAAATATACAAGAAGTTCAGAGAAGAAGCTAGAACTGCTGAAACTGAAATGACTGTGTCTCAGAACAGGATTGGACCACCTGCTGCAAATGAAGGCTAGATATCTTTGACAAGGAAATGGAAAAGGTTGCTGTGGTATTGTGAGGCTTCCTGGCCTTCAATTTTGTGGAATAGAGATTGAGTAGTATTAGAATTTCTTCACCCTACTTATTATGGCCTCTCTTGAAATGTTTGGCCTGCAGTCTGGTCCTCCTGATGCTAGTCTTAGTCCCAGGGAGAATCTCATTGCTTAGCATTCATTTTGTTACTGACATGTAGAATCAATCATCTTTGACTCTCTCGACATTTGACAAGCAGGTTTGCCTGTAGTTTTGAGCAACCCTTTTGAACAACTCAATGACCCAACCCAATCCAACCCGTCTATAGGTCGGGTTGGTTTGGTTCGGGTTACCCGGAAAAATTTCAAAAAACTGACCCAACCCAACCTGAGCTTGATTGATTGGTTTGGATTTTATTTTTCCTTGAACCCGATCCAACCTAACCCGTGTGCAGCCAAACTTGACTGCACACACCCTTTGCTCTTCCTCTCTCTCTCTCGAGTTCTGTCTTTCCTATTGCCTCCTGAATATTTGAGGTTAGGGTTCATTTTAGTGTTGCTCATTTCAATCTGTTTTGTTTCGAATTTTCTATATTTTAATCAACATTGTGACTTGAATCTTAACTCATCATCATCTCCAATTTCCTATCAACACTGTTCTCACCTGTCACTTAAGTATATATTGCATCACTAATATTTACCCCTTCTATTCCGTTGTTGTTGTTGTTTTTCTTTTTTTAAATCTCAGTTTGTTTGTTTGTTTGTTTGTTTTTTCCATCTATATTAGCTTAAAATCCCAAAGTGATAACCTTCTTGAGCTGTTAACTTCAACACGTGATAGGTTGATTCAAAGTTACAATCTTTATTCTCGTTTTTTTAGTTTCAACCAAGTTGAAAATTTTGTTGTGGTTCTGGTGTGTTTTTTCAACTATAATGCAACTTTTTTTTATTGCTTTGGAGTTTGGAATACCCTTCAACTTCAATTTGGCAACGTTCTTTCTTTCCCTCTCCCCTTTGATTTTTATACATTGTGCTTGTTTTAGTGTTTTTTTTTTTAGTTTAATAATTTATATAAACTTTCTTTCTTCTTTCATTTTAGTTTTTCTTTGGTCTGTCATTTTTTGCTTCCAATCTATGCACAGGAATATGGAGGCAAATGTAACACCCCATGATCATGAGGATCAAGAAGAATATGTTTTGCTTGACTTGAATGATATTTATGGCCTACTTGACATTCCACCAAATGCAAAGTATGTTCTAACTGTAAGTTCTCAGTAACTGAATATTTATCAACTTCAACAGCATTGTGAATTTTTAATGACTAGACCATTAAGTCTTTCCTTTGATAAACAGGATTATTTATCTTGATCCAAATGTTATATAACCATGCAGCATACACCATTTAAGCTTTCTATATGTGTTTGACTTCTGCAGTGATCCAACTGTGTATTTATAAATGCTGAACCTTTTTTCAGAACTTTTAGGATATCAATTCCATTTAGTATATTTTCTGCTAGATAAGCGCTGGAACTTCTAATTTCATCACGTGAGATGCTTTCTTTTCTTTTCTTTGTTACATGCATTGTTCTTGTATTTGTTCATCCATAAGTGACCTTTTTATTGATTTATTATATCATACCGGCTACCATTGTAAAGTATGCTTATATTATTTACTGTTAATTATAGGGCCTTGATACATTAAACCCGGTATTAATCATTGATGACAAATTTAAGCTGGTAAGTTATCTGCTTTAAAATTACTTGGCCCATCAGAATTTTAATAATTGAGAATTTTTGTGTTAGGTGATATTTTGAGGTTAATTGTTATAGTTAATTGTTCTCTATTACAAATACAGATTGGGGAATATGAGGAGACAATTGGCACATGTATTGCCTTTACAGAACAAGGTGAGTTACCGTTCATGTGTGCAGGATAATTCTGAAGAAGGGAAATAGGTCGTGGAAATTAAGATTACGTTGTCAGGATACTCTGGGCTCTTGGTTGTTAAAGATTGAATGTTTTTATACTTGTTTCCATCTATAAGATAGAACTGATTTCCAAAAGTTGATTCTTCTTCCACATTTCCTTCAAGTGACAAACCTACAATGTCTGGATTCTCATCTTCATTAAGAATGAAGAATCATTGTTATTTACTAGAATAATGTTGTTGGTATCTACCCTAGTAAAGAATTTGCTCAATTTAATGATGCAGTTAATTTCTCACAGCTACTCTATTTGTTGGCATTTTAGTAGCACCTGTCAGATGATGCTGCATCTGGCCTAGTGTAGTCCAATGTACTATTACTCTCTTTTGTAATGATTCAGTATACCTGTAATAGGTCATGTAACTCTAGTCCATTTGAATTGCAGCCCCCTTCACCCATGCTGTTGTTAAGAGTCTCGAGCAGACCCAAAAATAAACTAGTTGCAGTTTCAGCTTATGAGGAACATCCTTTGCTTCATATCTTCCTATTTTTTTCTAGCTGCCAATAAGTTGGTGAATTAGATGTGTTGCCAGAAGAATAGCTAACCTGTAATCACTTGATAATGATGCCTTTTAAATTCTACACTTAAGACACTCATATTATGTGGAAGACATCCTTCTAAGGAACCATTTTTAATTTCATTTGCTTCCCACTTACTGCTCAATATATGTTGTATGATAAAGCAGCCCTTTGTGCAGATACCCCTGTGGTTCATGAAGAGACAGGACCATCTGAAGTGAACCTTTTCTCCGGAACAAGAATAATTGATTCAAGTCAACCTCCAACAAAGCAAGTGAAACCTCTGTGCCAGCTTCATAAGGTTCTCAAGTTTAAAATGTCACCTGATTCTGAAATTCAAAGTGCAACAGCTGAGGAGGCCAAATGAATTTAAAGCCTAATATCCATTTTCTAGATCAACTCAGAACATTAAACTGGGAATTGATGCCAATTGCGTGTACCTTGGTGAACAATGACGGTGATTTGTGTAGCACAGTAGCAGCCGTGCGGAGAACTTGATTCCCTTAGATTTCCTTCTAGATATGTACATAGAACCTTTTTCAATACGGGGGCACATTGTTCTTTGATAGTGTTTTAGGATCATGCCTTCATTGCCTTGTAATTTATCAATCAATACGCTAAGATGGGTTCAAGTATATTCTCTCTCTCTTTTTTTTCTAGGGTAATCTATTGTATTGAATTAGATTATTTGAAGGTTCCAACTTACAATTCTCAGTAGCATTTGCAGCGCGCTTGCCATATATCATTGATTTGCTTGCTAAGCAAACTAGCCTAATTTGAAACAAGAAGCTAGCTTAGATTAAAATTTACCTGTTTTTATTGGATACCTTTGCCCAGTGAAGCCCGAATTAAACTTGATGAGATCAATGTTTAAGCCTAAATTAAAAAAAAAAAAATTATAGTAAAATTTAAACAAATTTTTTCCATTAATCTTTGTAATGTAATCGCAAAATCATTTTCAAATTTCTTTTCTATTTGTATTGTGATCATAAAATCGTTCTCAATATCTTTGAGCAAGAACACATGCTTCACGGGTTAGTCCGAAGGCCAGAAAAGCAACCCAAGTCTAGTAGGCTAGAAGTAGCCATGTGAGGAGTTTATTCCCTTTCCTTCTTTTTAGGAAGGTGGAACCTTTGTAGACCCAAAAAAAAAAGGTGAAACCTTTTTAAAATAAAGAAAATTTAATCGCAATAACGTGTATCCACCGTTAAATTATTTATATAATATTGACCAGCGTATTGAGTAAATCCACATTTTATTTGTTTTTAAATCAATTATGTTGCCAGTTAAAGAATAATGATAACAAAAAATGTGATTAAACTGAGAAAATTTCCTTTATTTTAGTATTGATATAGGTAGATATGCTTTTTATATATTTTTATAATAAAAATAATGCAATATATATATACATATATAAAAGAACAAAGAGGCGTGTAAGTTAAAAATCTTTTTTCGGTGGCTGTCTTTTCTCTTTGACATTTGTTAAATAATTTTCATATTCTTACTATTAATAATATTTATATTTTTTATTTTTTAATATTTTTAATATTATTATATATACTTATTTTTTATTATTTTTATTTTTATTAAATTTAATACTCTTAAAAAAATATTATTATCGAAATTCAAATTTATAGTTGACTTGTGAATTAAAGTAGATGAATGATTTAAAATAATTAAAAATGATTAATTCTTCTAATAATCTTCTTAATTATTAAATAAAAAAAGTATTGAATATTTTTTTATATTTTTAAGATATTAGTTACATTTAATTTTTTATTTAATATTTTTTTATTAAGTAGTAAAAATATTATTAAAAAATATTTTAAGAATGATATAATAAAACTCAAAATAATTATAAGATAATTACATAATAGGTAAGTCCTCACCTGCATTAAATGAGTTTACTATTACTTACACATAAATTATCATTTATTTTTCTCTTATTTATCACTTATTAGTTTTTACATGATTTTACTTATGATATAGTAACTTATAATTGATGTCAAATGGTAATTTAAATTTATTATATGGTAATTTAAGTTTAAATTATTCATCACCACTACTTACTCGAAAATTATTATTTATTTAGATTAAACTCAAATTATATGAAATTTAATTAATCAATTTATAATTATTTAAGATCTTTTACATTATTAAAATTATATCATTAAAAAAATTAATTATAACAACATAACAATACATAATTAACTCAGTCAATTAAAATTAAACTCAATTATAAATACAAATTTATATAAAAGAAGTAGTCATTAGGAGTACTAGGCTTAGTAATCTCATATCATCTTACGGGTGCCCAACTCGCTTCAATTCACATGGGGCGAGTTCCACTGTTGGATAGGGTGGGTACAATTTTGGGTCAATGCACCTTGTCTCGCCCTGCACCTAGCATATTAATAAGCATTATATTTAATTTAGTCATTAATAGAGTTAATTATATTAACTAATTTTTACTAGTTCAACACTTATTTTAAACATATTTTTTAGTTTAAATGAGATGAATAATTAATATAAGATTATGATTAAAATATTCATAAGTGCGAAGCGAGTATGAATTTTAATATTTTTCTTATAAGGTAAGTGTGAGTTTTAATCCTAAAAGTGTGGAATAAGGTTAGGTTGAACAAAAATCTGTCACGACCTGCCCCATTGTGAAGCCTATTTAAGAGCGAGCTATGAGCCAAAGACTTTAGTGATTTGCATAAAGTTATATATTCAAAATTCATTATTTTTTTAGCCCATTAATAGTTTCTCATTGACCCTATATATTTAAACTTCAATATTATAATAAAATTCTTTTAAAGTGAATTTGTATGTAAAGTGAATAAGTAAATATTTTTTTTAGTAAGTAAATATATAAATATATATATATATATATATATATCATTGATTTAATTAAAAATGCATCAATTTTAACCTACTAAATGATTTAATGTTAATTACATCCTTATTTGTTTACTTCAGCCTACGCTAAGCATGTGGGCTGTCGAGCTCGAACCTTGAATTTGGCCACTTGGTGAATAGGCTAGAGATTGAATCCTTAATAGAATTAAATGTAACATACTAAAAATTAGTGACAAATCGTAAATTCAGATACTGTTAATCTGATCTCGAGATAACCTAATAAGAATGACTTGATAGTATAATTATATACTATTAGATTTTAATATGTATTTAATGCTAACACATGATAGAATAATTAAATTTAATTAATTATTTTTATTCTATTATAATAAAATAATTTTATCCCCACTCTTACTAATGAATAAGACCTGATAGTCTAATTTTTCTCACCCTACCTTTTAACATAATCTCTCTTACAGTACTACCACTACCCCCACCCGCACCGTCACCCCCATCATGCCTATTCTTTTCAGCCACTACAAGATCACCATGCCACCATCAAAGTCATTTCCAAACCACCCATAACCTATCACCACTTGAAGTTACGACCAAAAACCAACAATGGTAAACCTCCTTCCAAACAACCACCGTGTCTCCATCACCATGCCTTAGTGACCCAAACACCTCCACACTGCAACCACCAGTACAGCCCTCAGTCACTACACCACCAGGATGCCAACCACCGTTAACCCAACGCCTCCTCTGCTCCTTCTAGCTTCCACCATGCACAACCACACCAATCAAGACCCAATTGACCCAGCCACCCCTGTAAACTGCCACCGTCACCAAACCGAACTCAGATCCCATCGTCGCGCCCCAGCCATCGACCGCCACTTAGCCCACTGCGCACCACAACCCACCACCGCGCCTGAGCTGCTGCTATGCCCATCCATCTCTACTGGAGCTGTCATCACCGCGCCACTCCAGTCACCATCGCGCACCTCCCCGACGGCATATACGCAAGTCTCCATTGTCTTTAACCTCCGTCGTTGCCATTGTCGTTCCACTGGCACTGTCGAGTCGCCTGCTCTGCTGCGCCGTCGACTACCCAACCCAACCTTAAGTTTCCTAAATTGTCACTCGCCACTTCTCAATTTACTTTGATGAAGACGGGTAGTTTTTTTTTGAATTTTTTATGTTAAAGGATAATATAAAATAAGTATATATATTATCAAATTATTTATATTATTTATATTAAATATCTAATAATATAAGAATTTATCAAATTTTTATGAATAGAGATCATCTATTTTCATTTTTTATCTCTTTCTTATCTCTTTATTTAAATTTTAATAAATATAAAATAAATTAAATAAGAATAAAACATGTAATTAAGTTTAGAATACTTTGTTAAAATTTAAATAAAAAGATAAAAAATAAAACAAAAAATAAAAACAGGTGATACTCATCTATTTTTTATATTATCAAGTTTTATTGTATTATATTATATTATTAAATACGCCAAATAAAACTTTAATGGACAAGTGGCATCACCGAAAAGCGAGGTTCATTGGTGATTTGGTGGATACTGGGTACATGCGCGACAACAGCAAAACCAAATGCCCTGTGACGCATCACATGCTTACGTGGCACCGTCACAGAGCGCCGCGTATAAACAGCCTTAACCTCGACGACAAACATACACAGAAAACAGAAAAGGAATCTAGTCTACCAACGCCACCACTATGTTTGAGTTTTTTCTCCCTCTCTTTTTTTCTTTATTTTTTTTTCATGCTTGCAGAACCCCATGAAATTCCACGCTCTCAGATTCCCCAGTTTCTCTCTCCTCTCTCTCACTCTACACAGAAACATTCAATTTCAAGAGCTCCTTCTTCTCTAGAGAGAGAAAGCTACCTAAGAAAATTGAAAATGCCCCACACCTCGCAAAACCCTAACTTTTTCTGCTTTCATTAAAGACCCACCAAACCAGTCACTACCCTCCATTCCTCTCTTAACTTATTCGATCTCGGAGCTTGAACCCTGATTTTTATTTTTCGATTTTTCTGCAAAAGCTAGTTCCTTTCGCTTTTTATCTCTCCCGGGTAGGGTAGGTTTCACTACTTGTTCACTTGCTTTCCTTTAACCTACTTGATTGAAATTCATGCTCTTCCATTCTGATCTCAAACATCCACCTTTTATTTTTTTCAGCTTAGATCATTGTTTGATTTAATTTAATCTAATTTGTATTTGTTATTGTTGTTTTTGCTTGCAAAAATTCACTCTTTTTTTTATAAGGGTCTGTTTCTGTCTTTATAAATTTGCAGGTGAAGAAGGTCCTCTTTTGATCTTCGATTTTTTCCACGTTGATTTTGTGGTGGGGTGTGATTATAGTTCTCTTCTGATGTTTTATTTCCAATCACTGTCTCAATCATCACCCGCTAATTATCCATCTAGATCACCCCCTTTCTCCTACTCAATTTCCCATATCTTTCTACCCTCCGATGTGTTCTTCATATGCTGCTTCAATTGCTTGAGATTTCGTCTCAAAATTTGATGCTTTGTATCAGAGGGTAGTTGCTGTCACTGTGAATTTCTCTGCAGGTTGTTTGAATTAAATCACATTTAGTTTTCTAAGAGAGAGTGAGAGACACTGTTAAGGATGGTGGACCGTTATAGACCTATTTCCATTGAGGAATTGCCTTCACATTTGATTTTGGAAATTCTATGCTCGGGTAGGCTCAGTGCAACAGACCTTGTGTGTTTAGAGTTGACTTCCAAGACTTTTGCTGGTAGTCATGGCTTGCACCCTTTCAAGTTTAGGTCCTTGGTGGACTTTGCTGCGTTTCAGTTGTGTACCTCCCATGTTATCTATTCTTGGATGGGTTTGAATCCTCAGAGAGAGTTATATGATCGATGTGGCGGTAATTGGAAGCGGGTTTTGAGGTTCTTGCAGTCTGTGGAACAATCCTCTGAGATGGTCGAGACATCATCAGGCAATGTACTATTTCATTATATCATAGAATGGATTCTATTTGCTTTTGGGGGAAAAAAATATTTTATGAATGATTTATTGTTTTCCTACTTGAATTAAGAGTTGCCATTTTCAATTATGATCCTATAAGAAGTAAGATGCTGAAGGGTGGGGATATTTTCTCTTTGCTTTTCAACCTCAAGTTGTTTAACCAGAACAACTTCTATTGCATGGTTTAGCACCATCTCTTTCTCTCTCAATGTCACTACTGTAATAAGTGATGTAATAATGCATTTGTGAAATAATTAGAAAACACAAAAGAAAAGGAAATGAAGTTGAAGTTTTAAATGTTACAAAAATATGTTTCATAGCACTGACAAACATTATAATGGTTTTTTTAAGAACAAATCTCATGATGTGGATAATCTTATTATTACTTTTGTGGAGCTGTAAATAATGATGAAATACATTTTATTGGCAGATGCAAATTACAACTGGAAAGTATCACACCTTGTTGATCAGCAATTCCTCTGTCTACTCTTGTGGTTCTGGTTTGTGTGGTGTACTTGGTCAAGGGCCTGAAACAACACAGTGTGTAGCATTTACCCGGATTGATTTCCCACCTTTGGCACGTGTGGTTCATGTTTCGGCCTCCTATAATCATGCAGCTTTTGTTATGCAATCTGGAGAGGTTTGTAGCAGCTTAACCTTTATTCAATTAGTAATGATTCATGATCAAGTCATTAGTCTGGAAAATAAAATATACCTTGGAGTGATTGTGGTGTCAACTAATGTAGCATCCTTAATTAGGGATATAAATAAAACCATTATTGCACTTGCACTTAACATCTTAAGCTTATGGGATAGTTGCTTTTTTGGCATAATATCATAACCCTCATAACTAAGTGTTGATAGGCTTGTCCTTTATCCACACTTAAAGCCCAAAAGGTTTTTCACATGGTGGGGGGAACATATTAGAGATATAATTAAAACCATGCTGGGGCTTGCACCTTAAAGCTTAAGTTTTTAGGATATTTCTTGGCAATGAAACAATTGTGCTTTTCTAATAAATGTGTTTTTCATCTTAAATTGAAGAATTTCACTTAAAGGTAGAAATAGGATATCGGAAAATTTCTTTCTTGGCACTCCTTTGCCATTCCAGTGCTTATATTCTTGAGTTTGTTCAGTGGCATTTGGTACTACTAGACTAGAGAGAAACATCAGGAGCTCAGAACATTTTACATTGTGGTTGGTACAATTCAACATAGTCTGCATCCAGGGTGCTGTTTAGAGTGTTGTTGACTTTGTCAGTAGGAGAGTTTTAATGTATGCTAATTTTACTTTGTCATGTTTTGAAGTACACATGATTAACACTAGCATGAGTCCAACTTTGGACAAACTATGAAGTATTTCTCTTGTCAAGTGTGTGCAAAATACCTCCCGAATTGACTAAAAGAAAACAAATACATTAGGTTCAGGTAAAGAAACTTCATGGTGAAAAAAGTAGTTTTTTTTCCCGGGGGACTAGGATATAATGAGTTGGCAGAAGTTAGGTCAGAAGAAGGGGAACCATTGGGACGGTTTCAAGTCTCAATATTCTTTCTTTCATCTGTCTTCCCCCTGTCCTGTACTATATTCCTTGTTGTTTAAAGATCAAAGGATGTTATAATGGGTGAAGTGAGACCAAGACAGGATAGAATTACGGAGAGACTTGATACAGTCCACATCTTTGTGTATCTTTTTTTTTTCCCTTTTTTTTTTAGGTTAAATGTGTATCTTTTACTTTACTAATAGAATGAGATGAACCATCTTTGATTACTGCTTATAGTTGCTCAGGGAATGCCAGGAAGAATTTTTTTTTTGTCATTGCATTGATTGGGTTAAATGGAAGTACAGGTTGGAGTCTATTAATTTAACTACCCATCAGAGCTTGTTTTCAAACTTCCTTTCTGCAGTAATTATTAAATGCTTGAATATAAATTTTCTGAAAAAATGTTGGAAATTGGGATAAAACTGCAATGCAATACTTCTTCTATTACAAATAAATAATGATTAGGCTGAATCTTTATCAAAATCATTTGGTCCCACAATATGACACATCTATTTAGTTTTAATAATGCAAAGAATCAGATATGTAACTGGGAATTTGGCTCCTCTAAAACTTTACAGAGTAAGTATAAGTGTGTAACCATTGATGAAAAATTCATGGGAGTTAGTTTTCACAAATCCATATATTACTATCAGGTTACTTGTACTTCACAAAATTCTACACCGTCTACTTTTTTATTAACTGTAATCCACTTTACTCTCTAAATTGCACCCTGCACTTGAGAGTTAAGACTATCTTCTTCCTATAACTGGAACAGATTTGACATTTTAATGTTGTGAAAATTATTAAATGGATATCGATAGGTGGTTCTGGTATTTCTGATATCTCTTAAGTATGAGCAACATCATTGTAAAAATTTTGTAATGTTTTTCTATAAATTATAATTTTATCTTCACCTGGTGTTCAGTTTTATGTTGAGAATCTGGAGAGATAATGCAAATGATGGAAATGATGTATGCAATAGTCTCACTCAGTTCTGACAGAACACTTGCACAAAATTAATGTTGTTGCAATTTCAGTTTGATGAATACTCATGAAAAACTGTGTTGCTTCAATAGTTTAACTTAGCTGCAGATTTGTTATGATTCATAAAAGCTCTATATATACTGCTAGGTCTATAATTTTTTCTGCTTCTTCCATACTGATAACTCAGATCCATTGTTGCTTTGTTTTCCTGATACTAAAAAGAATGGTTTTATATTGTAAAATGATTAATACTACTTTCCGTCATAAGCACGGGACTTCACCTTTGACTGATGCAGGTATTCACATGTGGAGATAATTCATCTTCTTGCTGCGGGCATAGAGATACAAGCCGACCGATTTTCAGGCCACGTCTTGTTGAATCTCTGAAGGGGATTCCTTGCAAGCAGGTTAACTGCAAAACATCATCATCATCATATTGTATATAGATGATAATTGTTGGCTGAGTTGAAAGTTAATGGTTGGTAGCTTATTATACGTTGATATTAATCTTATGGGATGACTAATCTCACTTTTGTCTAAGGAATGAATTCCTAATGCCAAAGGTTCCTTTGCTTCTAATATTTATAATTTTTTCTGCCTTGCATATGTTGTTATCTTAGTCTCTAATATTTCAAGATTGGTTATCAAGCCTTTCCGTGAAGTCTGAAGTAAAGCATTTTGTAGTTTTAGTTTACCAAGATTATTAATCTATTACCAAGTTATCTTAAGGGGATTCCTATCTCTTTGATAAAAGTGGTTTGTTATATATTTGAGAAATTATGTGTTGTTTCAAGTTATAAAATGGCAAGTCTTGTGTTGAGTCCCTACAACTGTCCATGCTAATAGGCATAAGATGTTCCACCAGTTTGCTGTCATATGCTGTTTTCTAGCCATACTGTTCCAATTTTATTGGATGTCCACGAAGGGACTAGCCGTATTGTTAGGATAATACCTCTGCTTCCTTTCAATTTTTTTTTTTTTTTTGTTCCGTTAAGTCTGTTTTGCTTAAGTCCCCTTTAAAAATATTGAAGTACATGAATGTCTCTCAGGTTGCAGCAGGGCTTAACTTCACAGTCTTCCTCACTAGACAAGGCCATGTTTATACATGCGGAACTAACACACATGGCCAACTTGGTCATGGTGACACTCAGGACAAACCAACCCCCAAAATGATTGAAGTCCTTGGTAATGTTGGATCTGTTGTTCAGATTGCTGCTGGACCAAGCTATAACTTAGCTGTAACGGAAAATGGATCAGTATACTCCTTTGGATCAGGTTCTAATTTCTGTCTTGGCCATGGTGAGCAACATGATGAGTTTCAGCCACGTGCTATACAGAAATTTAGAAGGAAAAGTATTCATGTTGTCCGTGTATCTGCTGGGGATGAGCATGCAGTAGCACTTGATTCAAATGGATTTGTGAGTTTCATTAGACAAGATGAATTTTCAATTATATATGTTATGCTTGGTTTGGATTATTGAAGTGCTTGTCAGAATTGTTATATGTTTCTGTTATTGATGGTCCAGGTATATACATGGGGCAAGGGATACTGTGGTGCTTTAGGCCATGGAGATGAGATTGAGAAGACTACTCCAGAGATTTTGACTAGTCTCAAGAGTCACTTGGCTGTTCAGGTATTGTATCCATAAATTTAGTCAATCTGTGTTGAGATAAAATGGTTTTGAATAAGAAAATGTATCCTTTCCAACCTTTTATTGTGAAACTGCTTAGTCCTATCATATTCATATTTCATAGTCTAAGTGCTTATTGTTACTTGTAGGTCTGTGCAAGAAAGAGGAAAACTTTTGTTCTAGTTGATTCTGGTTCAGTCTATGGCTTTGGCTCCATGGGATTTGGTAGCCTCGGATTTCTGGATAGAAGGGTATCAGATAAAGTCTTGAAACCTCGAATCTTAGATACCTTAAGAGCTCACCATGTTTCTCAAATTAGCACTGGCTTGTACCACACTGTGGTAATCACTAGCCGAGGACAGATATTTGGCTTTGGAGACAATGAAAGAGCACAACTTGGTCGTGACACATTAAGAGGATGCCTTGAGCCCACTGAAATCTTCATAAAAGATACATCTGAAGATGTAGATCCTATTTTACAAAGCATCTGACACTCCGAAAGCAATCACCTCTTTTTTGATGTGGTACTGGTATCAGTCACCTGATTTTTCTAGTCTGTTACTATTGTTAAAATTCACTGTTTTATATTGTATTATAGTTTTAAAAAAAAAAAATTTAACACGCAACATTATCACCATTTTTCAATACGTTAAACATTTGGGTGAGGCTTTAGATTGCTCAGAAAATCCCTGGAACTCTTGTTTTCTGGTTGATTTTGTTAATGAATAATGAACTGTGGTAATAGTCCTTCAAATTGACTTATTAGTTATGTCGGATTTAATTTCCTTTCAGGTTTCTTTTAATGTGTTGTCATTAAGTGTAAACTATGGTTATTAATTGTAGTTAATTTTATTTAAAAGATAACAGAAATGTATTCTCGTAGTATGTATACATCAGGAAACAAATACAGAAGTTGCCGTCCCAGCATAACACTAGAAAATAAGGTTTCAAGCTCCCTCGTGTAAGCCTGTTTAAGTCAGTCATACGTTATTCTGGAGAAGCAAATCCACGACGTGATTCTGAAGTGTGTGTGTGTGTCTGTGTGTGTGTGTGTGTGTGTGTGTGTGTGTGTGTGTGTATGATAAGAATGGAAGTGTATATACTACATTAAATTTGGTGTATGTACTGAGGCAATTGAACTTACCAGTAATGTTACAAGAAAGAAAAGAATTTTGACCGGATTTAACTAGATTTATAGGTAATTGTTGGACAGAATAATATGGCAGGGACTTTTCACTCATTCAAGAGTTAATAAGAATGTCAAATCATTTTGTCAAAACATAAAACTTCTGGTTGTCTATTATTTTTCTGATCTTAAATCTGCAAAAGGAAAACTTGTTCTTAATGTTCTTTTATTTTTCTATGAACCATAACATTGTTTGTCACTTAAAATGTTGGCAATTATTTAAGACTTAAGCTAAGGCGAAATTTAGCCAGACATTGTAAATTTCAATGAAGTACTTCACTGGCAATGATAGAGTGCTGTTCAACTATCCAATACTAAAATTGTCCAACTATCCAAATCTAAATGGCCTACAAGTTTGTATGAGAACAGGAACTATGATATAACATGTTACTTAGGGCCACCTCTGGTGGAAACTGAGTTCTTTAACAGTTTCTTTCAATTCCCAAATGTTTCGAAATTAGACTAGTTTAACTTGGAAGGTGATCTAGTTTTGCTCAATTTGCTTAATTATCTGCTTTAGAAAAGTGTCAACAATGTTAGGGGGGAAAAGAAAAAAACCGTACTCTCTTCATCTCTTGGGAGACAATGAGCCAGTGAGCCTTCCGGTGTAAAATTTTAAATTCCTATCACAGAATCCCTCTTTCCTTCTATTGTAGGAAGATTCAACTAAAGAGCATGTTAAGGGCAAATGGCGAATGATTCAACCCCTTATTGAAGGACTTCAACATGCACATTATATGTACTATCTTCAGAAAATATTAATGTTGAGAGAAGCTTGACTAAATAAACTGCTCAAAATAAACCAAGTGCTTTAAACCTTGACCACAAAAGTTCTGAAGCCAAAATGGTGCATAAATCTTGTTGATTTCCAAATATGCATCAATCTCATTTGGTTTTAGAAAGCATCTGACACTCCAAAAGCAATCACCTCCTTTTTAATGTGTAGCATCAATGCCACACATTCGGATCACCATTGATTGATGGTTAAAACTCATCCACAGCTGATGTTTCTTACAAGTAACCTGCAAAACAGGTAAGCCATAAAAGAAGGGGGTGGCTATGGATGCTAGCCGTAGGATATGTGTCTTTTAAATCTAGCCTCAGTTCCTTTTGTTGAAGCATTTGGCAAATTGGTTGGTTTGATCAACCCTCTGAAAAAACTGTCAAAATGCTGTGTCGTGGATTTGGAAGATGTTGATGCTGAAGCTAAAGCTGTCACGGTAACTGTGGAACAGTAAAAATGACATTGATTGTAGTATGGGTGGTGGAAACTGGAAAGTATAAATTTTGTTGTAAATAAGGTCACCTCAATTTTGCAGTAAATAAGATTACCTTAAAATTGTTGAATATGTGTTTTTTTTTTTTATGGGTGATATGTGTTGAAAGATTATATCTAACTTTTTATTTTTAAAAAAATGAAAAAAAATGTTGTTGAATAATGTAATAGTATATTTTGGAAATAAACATACACCGAAATGGTATGTTTAAAAATTAAGGAGGAATAAAAATAAGAAAACTTTAGAATTATGGGTTGGTCCACTTCTAAAGCCACCTTCTGTGAGCTTCACTAAATGGACGATCTCAGCAATGAAACTCAGAACTGAGAATGGGAACTAGATCTCCAATCTCCATCAATGTCCAAGTAGATAAGCAGTAACGAGTATGTGTACAAAAAAGTAAATACAAACATACTTAAACAAAAGAACATAAAAAATAACCATTCTGGCTTCTAACCTGTTATTGAAGGTAAAAATACTGTGGCATCGATGATCTACCCAGTGGGTTATAGCATTGTAAAACCCTCCCTGGTATCAGTCACCTGAATTTTCTAGCCTGATGACTACTGTTAAAATTCACTGTTTTATATTGTATTATAGTAAAAAAAAATTAACACGCGACATTGCCACCATTTTTCAATATGTAACGGAAAATGATACTCTAACACTCCTAAAAAGGGATGTATTATTATGCACATCCTTTTTAAGAATTGTGATTAAGTGAGAGAAAATAATAGAAAAATGTAAATATAATGAATAGTATTGAAAAATATGTGAAAAGAAGTGTATGTATTATTTGTGGTAAGAATATTAGAGTTGATATGTAACCTTTGGAACTCTTGTTTTCTGGTTGATTTTGTTAATGAATAATGAACTGTGATAATAGTCCTTCAAATTGACTTATAGTAAAAAAAATTAACACACTGACATTGTCACCATTTTTCAATATGTAACCTTTGGAACTCTTGTTTTCTGGTTGATTTTGTTAATGAATAATGAACTGTGATAATAGTCCTTCAAATTGACTTATTAGTTATCTCGGATTTAATTTCCTTTCTGGTTTCATTTCAATGTGTTGTCATTAAGTGTAAACTATGGTTATTAATTGTAGTTAATTTTATTTAAAAGATAACAGAAATGTATGCTTGTCGTATGTATACATTAGGAAACAAATATGGAACTTGCCCTCCCAGCATAACACTAGAAAACAAGGTTTCAAAGTAGGGATGTCGACTAGGTGAGTTTTGCAGTATTTTTTAACCTAATTTGTTAATTAGAACAATATGTCGAGTCGAGTTGGGTTGAATAGATTTTTTCTCTCAACCCGACCCGGTCAAGAGTGGGTTAGGTTGAGTTAAACTCATGAGTCTGATATATGTTTAAAAAATATTTCTGAAAAAAAATCAAAATACGAAATTAAAAATTCGTTATGCATAACATGTTTTATATAAACATAATAAGTCATATATTAATTCATATAACCGATCTTACACAAACATAATAGGTCTCGAATAAATTAAATGCACATAAGCGCATAAAAATTAATAAGTCTTACTAACTTAAGTCTGAAATAAACTAAATTAAGCTTATAGGCCTAAATATTCATAAACAACAAATTACTTTAACCAATTGAAGTTAATGTCTTTACACATACCATATGGATTGAAATAATGGTTGACTTTACTCTTTATTTTTTTAAGACGTTGCAGTTCTTAAAATAGGAAGTTAGTGATTTGAATTTTTTATTTGAGAGACTAGGAATTTGAGAGTGAGTAACTGAAATTTTAATTGGTGAGAACGAGTGTACTTTTTGTGTGTGGGCGCTTTTGAATTTTATTAGGTTTCAAAGTGGAATGATGTCATTTCATTAGATGAACTTTATTTTTTAATGATCATTTAGTCGCGATTAAAAACTATGACATTTTTAACTGTGACTAAACGATTTTTTAATTAAAAGAAATGTTGGTGGGTTGGGTACTTGTGGATTGAACGTTTCCAAATCTACTACATGACCCACAAATTACGGGTTAAAATATTTTTTAACTCAACTCAATCCACATTTTATAAGTTAGATTAGGTCAAAACTTGCAAATTTGTTAGTTGACCCGACCCACTTGACACCCTTAATTTTAAGTTCCCTCGTCTAAGCTTGTTAGAGTGAGTCATATGTTATTCTTGAGAAGCAAATCCAATTGAACGTTTCCAAACTCACTATTCAACTCACAAATTATGGGTTAAAATATTTTTCAACTCAACTAAATTTGTATTTTATGAGTAAGATTAGGTCGAAATTCACAAATTTACTAGTTGACTTGACTTACTTGACATTCCTAATTTTAAGTTCCCTAGTCTAAGCATGTTAGAGTGAGTCGTATGTTATTATGGAGAAGCAAATCCGCTATGTGATTTTGGAAGTGTATACTATACTACGTAGTACATTAAATTCAGTGATATGTAACACAGCTAGAGTTTATGACATGCACGAGTGCACATGTGCTCAAGTTCCTATATCTTAAAACCTAAAATTAATTAGGTTTTGCCCTTGATATTTGAGCCTTATATATATATATATATCAAAAGCTCGAGTTTCAAGGGCAAAATCTAAAAAATAGTTCACAATTTTAATAGAATTTAACTAGATTTAAATATTATTGTTAGACGAGTTAAAACAATAAAGACCACTTACCTATTAAGAGTTGATTGATAAGCACGTCAAATTATTCTATCAAAAATTTTGGTAAACAATTCTGGTTGTGTAACATTTTTCGACCTTACATCCGATCATGGAAAAATGACTTTTTAACCAAAATGTCTTAAGTGGTAAAACTATTAATTAAATTGTCATATTTTTAAAATTATATACTAAATTGTCACATTTTCGGCCACGCTGATGCTTTTTTTTAGTGTCACATAGATAGCATCAATGCAGTTGACATTATCCATATGATAACTTCATCCTGAATGGCGTTATTTATGTAAAAATGTCAATCACATTGGTGCTATCTACATGGAAACGCGAAATCAAATGACGTTACCAACGTGGTAACACCAAATGTAAATGTGTTTCTTTCATGGAAACGTCCAATGGTTTGGCGTCTCCATTCTACATTTTTTTAAATATAAATACAAATAGGGTTATTCTCTTATTATTTTACCTAATTCAACATTTGTCTACTTTGTTGGAAATTTATTTTTTATGGCATAGAAACTTTTAGTCATACGATAAACAAATTTGTTTTATAATTTAACAACAATTAAGTTAAAAAAAAGTATAAACAAATATAAGTATGTCACAATAATGTAAGATAAATTTGTGACCACCCAAAACCAAGGTCATGATCGGTGCATGGACTAGAATACCAACCTAGTAACCCTAGCAAGCCTATCAAAATCAACTAACTTAGCAGTTCAAGCATTCCAATTTTATGAAAGATTTGACAAAGTTTTCCCTAAATATTGGACGTTTCCAAAAGTAATCATCTTGCTTAATGAAACATATTCATATATATTTAGATTTTCAATCAAGAGAGCATCTATAGGATGCATAATAGAAACATTTGTACATATACATACAGTCATCCTAGATTAAACAAATGTAATAAAAGGTAGATAAATTAATCCAAGTGTACCCTAATCATAATAGACAAGCAACATAAGAAGTTGCTCACATGAACAAATATTGGGCTCACCAAAATAGAGAACAAAAAGCAAATTAGTAATGACCATATCAATAAGAAGAACTAGGGTCAAAATGTGGTGGTCTGTGAGGGGGATCAGAAGAAGGTCCTAGCTGTGATGGGTGAGGATATGGTGGGTAACTTATATATGGTGGATAAGGAAATGATGGTGTAAGGGTAAAGGTCAAAGGATATGGTGGATAAGTATAAATAGGTGGTAGGTATCCTATAGATGGTGGGTAACCTGCAGGTGGTGGGTAACCTAGATATGGTAGATAAAATGTAAGTGGTGGTTAAGAATGTGGGTAAGTAGCAGTAGTAGTGATTGGGGCTAAGTCCTAGGCGCATTTGAAGAATCAAAGTCTTTTGAATGACAAAGTCATGTTCGAGTACCCGCTAACACTGTCATTCTTTTACAATGTGTCCTCTATTCATCGAATTGCTCGAGTAGCCTTGAAATGTCATCTACAGGAAGGGTTTGACGAAGCTACGCCATTGTAATACAATCATGCTCCTTCAATGAAGATAAGATCTGCTAGGCACACTTTTATGCATTTCCATGTAGATAGCACCATCCAAGATGGAGTTATCACGTGGATAATGCCAATCACATTGGCATTATCTACGTGGCACTCGACAAAAATAAAAAAGTCAACGTGACTAAAAGTGTGACAATTTAATATATAATTTCAAAAGTATAACAATTTGATAAATAATTTTACCACTAAGGTCATTTTGATCAAAAAGCCAGAGTTTATGCGTGAGAAGGAGAGAGGAAGTCTATTTATAGTGGTGTGCACTAATAATGTCAACGCAATTAGTGTTATTACGTAAATAACACCAATTGTATAGGCACTATTATGTGGATAACGCTAATTAATTTGGCATTTCCACGTAAATAATGTCAGTCTTTTATGTGTTTCCACATAAATAATGTCATTAAGGATAGAATTATCACGTGGATAACGTCAATTGCATTACCAAAAATATGATAATTTAATATATAATTTTTAAAATATGATAATTTGATAAATAATTTTTCCACTAAAAACATTTTTGTCAAAAAGGCATGGAAAAACTTGTTCCGTATGTTCTTTATTTTCTGTGAACCATCACATTGTTTGTCAATGAAAATGTTGGCAATGATTTAAAACTTCAGTAGGCGAAATTTAGCCAGACAGTGTCAATTTTAATGAAGTACTTCACTGAAATTGATGGAGTGGTATCCGACTATCCAAAGTTAAAATTGTCCAACTATCCAAATCTAATTGGTCTACAAGTTTGTATGAGAACAGGGACTATGATATAATCTGTTACTCAAGGCCACCTTGTAGAAACTGAATTCTTCAATAGTTTCTTCCAATTCCTAAATGTTTTGAGATTAGACTTATTTATCTTGGAAGATGATCTAGTTTGTCTCAATTTGCTTTAATTATCCGCTTTAAAAAAAGTGTAAACTCGTGACACTAAGAAGTGTAAACCAATGAGGCTTCCGGTCTTTAGCCGTAAAATTTTGAATTCCAATCACAGAATATCTCTTTCCTAGTATTGTAGGAAAAGTTCAACTAAAGAGCATGTTATGGACAAATGGAGAATGTTCAACCCCTTATTAAAGGACTTCAACACGCACATGACATGATATATACGTATCTTCAGAAAATATTAGTTAACCAAAGTAAACTAAGTGCTTCCATAAAGTTCCTTTAAATCTTTTAACTATTCAAATTATTATTTAATATATAAAATTTTTATTAATGATAAATATATTTTTATTATAAATTTTACAATTTTATACCTATTATTAAATAATAATTTAAATATCTATAATAAATTAGTTAAACATTACTCGTACTTCAAACCTTAACCACAAAAGATCTGAAGCCAAAACGGTACACAAATGTTGATGCTTTCGTGCTATGCATCAATCTCATTTGGTGTTATTAGCATAAAAGCAATTGTCATAGAGATGGGAACATTTTAAGTATTTCTAAGAAAACTGAGACAGGAATAACTCCCGCTTGACAAGGAAACGCATGAAAGGGAATTTATTAGAAAGGAAGTACACAGAAATAAAGCAAAACAAAAACCAAACCTTGCTAGCCACAACCCAATATTCATAACAGAAGGACCATGTTCATAGACATTATTTGTTCATGCTTCTCTATGATCATCCAACCCAAAAACTCTGCCACCTAATCATCTAAATAGTCTCTAAATGTTCTCTGAACACCTTCAACATATTAGAAAATGTAACAATTCCAACTAAGCTACAATCATCCTCAATAACCCACAAGTAGTTCACTCTGTGAGCAATTGCCTGAATCATCACAGCAACCAGGGAGCTCTTGGGATGACACACTACAGCCTCAGCCTTCCTCACCATCCTGGCTGAGTAGCTGTATGACCTTGTGTACCTCGCAGACCTCGCTAGTGTCCTTGTTGATGACTCCTCATCTGATGAAGACAAAGATGAGGATCCTAATGTGTCACTGCTGAAAGGTGACAAAATTGTAAACTCTTCAAGCATCTTCTCCAAATTCTTCTCCTTCAACCTTGCCTTCACCACTGTTACAAGATCCTCAGGAGGCCCACCACAATCAATGTAGGCCATCAAGTCCCCCGCCGATAAGGTTGTGATTGCGGCCGCAACAGTCTCATCACAACAAGCAAGGGTGAAGGGTGATATCTCACCAATGAAAGTGCCATCACTGTCAACAATAGCAACAGAAGTTTGTTGAGTGAGGGACTTTGAGATGGCTCCTATTGCAGAAGATGCAGGGGAGTAGTAATCAATGGCAAGCACATCTGAAGTGATAATGCCAAGAGTGTCAATGGAGAGAGCAGGGAGTGGAGTGAAGAGGCCAATGGAGCCAAGCAGGAATCGGATCACATCCTCTTGTGTTAACCAGCAGAATTCACGGTTGTTGTGGCTGTGGATTGTTGATGCCTTCTGATGCTGATGCAGATGCTGTTTTCTTCTTGAAATGCCACTCCTTTTAGTTGGTATTATTGGTACTACAAGATTCTGTGCACCTTGGAGAATGAGATCAATGGCTTCCAATAAGCTGAAACATCAAAATAACAGGGTTAAGGGGTTAATTCTTAATCTGGGGCTTTGTGAAACACAGACAGAAACAGAATTTCAAGTTGAAACTTCTGATAACTAGCCTCCTTTTTCATGTAAATTCAACACTCCAAAACTCCAACAATCATTTCAAAAATAAATAAATAAATTTCAGATCCAGCTAATTCAAGACTTGTTATAATTAATAAAAAGGGAAAACTTTAAAAAAAGGAAAGAAAAGAAAACTCATCTATTTCTTTTTTTCATGTAAATTGAGCAATCCAGAACCTCAACAATTATTTAAAGAAAAAAAATCAAATTTCAGATTCAGCTAATTCAAGACTTGCTAAATTTAATAAAAAGGGAACAATTAAATTTTTTTTTCCTAAAAAGAAAACTCATCCATTTAAACCTTGCCATTATACTTCATAATCCTCGGTTATAATAATTAACAAAAACAAAGAAAGAAAGAAAGAAAGAAATCGAGACAGAAAAAAGAGAGACAGTGATTGACTGATTGTTAACTTCAAATCGCATAAAGCGAATTTCAGATACAGCTAATTCAAGACTTTGTTATAATTAACAAAAAAAGAAACAATTAAAAAACAAATAAAAAGAAAAACTCAACCTTGCCATTATAAATTTATAATCCTGTTATAATATTATTTTAAAAAAAAGGAAATCCAGACAGAGGAAATAGACAAAGGAAACAGACAGAGGGGAGAGAGAGAGAGATTGTTGAGTTCAAATTGCATTATAGCAGCAAAAGTGAAGTACCTAGAAGATGGTTCCAGATGCATCACAAGCCCTGGAACCTTAGGCAAAAGTGCAGACACAGGTGCCTTGAGAGCAGCAGAAGGAGACAAGAGACTCTCTTCTTTGCAGAGGTAGCAAACAACATCAACCATGCACAGTTTCCCAACGCATCTACAACCACCCACTTCCTCGTTGCAGCTCCACACACTGATGAAGCTCTCGTCGGAGCTCTTCAGCGCCGTCAAGGCCTCGGCGACGGTGGCTGACGCGGACAGCGACCTCAACGGCGGCTTCCCAAGGCAGAGGTCAGATACCTCATGTGCCAGAAAGCTCACTGCCATACAAAAGAGAGAAGCTTTGGGGAAGAATAATGCGGTGGCGCTTTGTGGCGGTGGTGGAAACGGTGAGGTATGTGAACACACAAGGGTAGTATTTATAAAGTGTACACCAACTACGCCTTGTCATGATTGTCAAGTGTCTAAGGGAAGGAAAGGGAAGGGAAAGGAGAGATGGTACGGTACAAAGGTACAACAAAGGTTGTGGGGCTTACCCCACTTATATTATATTATATTTGTAATAAATAATCTACTTTAAAAAATAAGTTAGCCTAATAAAGTAATAAGAAAAATGATGATTATACTGTTGATATTATTTTTAAAAATATTAAAAAATAACAAAATATTATAAATAATATTAAAGTAATATAAAAAATATATATATTATTAATAATAAAAAATTATAACTAAAGTAATAATAATATTTTGTACACACATAAATATATATATTATTTTATATTTATGTATAATTTTTATTATTTAATTATAATTAATTTTATATTATTATTTATAAATATATATTTTGATTTTGATACCTTATTCAAATGTAAAAATGTAAATCAATTAGTGATGTACATGTAATTTTATTAAATAAGTAATGACTTTTTAAAAAGAAATACTTAGCACAAATCTAATGTAATTAAGTTAGGTGTATTAATTTAATAAATTATTAATATATTACTAATTGATATTTAATTATTTACTATAATTAATGAAAATAAGACTCATTCATATTTATATTATTATATATTCTTTTTTATTCTATAATTAGATATATGAATTATAATTATAATAATTCTTATATATATATATATATTAATTAATATATTAATTATCTATATATTTATATATAATTAATAATAACTAAAATTAATATAATTAAGATTTCGATTCTATATAATATTTTAATTTATTATATATTAAAAATAAATTTATTTTATATTCAAAAAAATGTAATTCTAATTCTAATTAATTATATATATTATTTTTTCTGTTAATATGAATATTTTAATTATGCATTCTTTCTATTAATAATAATTTTTCTATTAATCTATTAATACTTCTATAAATATTATATATTATATATTATATTAATATAGAATATTTATAGAATGTAATATATTTATAGAATTTATAGAATATTTAGAATATATTCTAATATATTAATATAAATTAATATAATATGAATATAATATTCAAATAGAATATTTAAATTATTCTATTTATTTTATTATTTTAGTATTTTATTATTTTTAGTTTTACACTATACCATATAAGTATAAGATATAAGATTTTCTAATAAAAGAAGTTTGACCCTTTCTAATAATGTTTTAGTTTTCTTTATTTTTTGGGGCTTCTCTTCTATATTCCATTTTAATATGCCTCACAATCTGAAAGAATTCGGGGGGAGGGATCATTTATTTTTTGATCTAGAACAAATAGATTTAATAGATGAGAGAATTAAGAATACCCACTAGAAAGACTAATTCAGTCCATAAAGATGTATTAAAAAATACAACATTTTTGTTACTCGACATGTAACCCCTTTACTAAATTAATATATGACAGCAAAGCTTTTAATCGATGGTGTTACTCTTAATGACCATAAGAATAAAACTAGTGAGTTTATTCCATAAAAAATTCCAATTTTTGCTAATAGAGTCCAATAACCCAAAATACAAGGTAGAGATAGATAAAAGTTTTTTTTTATAAAACTATTAAGAGATCGAAATCGAAAAGCAAAAAAATCGAAATCAAAATAGAAAAGAAATAATAGTAAGTAAAGAAACTAAATAAAAAAATAAGCTCTATTTAGAAATAAAAAAAAAATACTGTAATAGAGTCATTATTTAGTTTACATATATTAAAATTATTATTTAGTCAATAATACATATATTTTTAATAACTCTAATATATATTTATATCCTTTTTCTGGATATAAGAGAATCAAGTATAATAACTTTAAATTATAAGAGAATCAATATTTAAATTATAATAATTTTAAATTTTATCAAGTATTATAAAAAATTCAAAATTAAACACAAAACAAATATTATAATCTAATAACATTAAATGTATATAATTAATTTAACAAGAATAATAATATATACAAAATATTAAATTAATAAATTAATTACTAATCAAACATATAATCACAACTATTACTAAGTAACTATGAACATATTTAATGCCATAATTTTAACTTTAAAAGAGAATTCAATTTTTACTTCTAGCAAAATCTTCTTTCTTTCTTTCTTCCTCTTTCTCTTCCCTTCTTTCTTCCTCTTTCTCTTTCTCTTTCTCTCTCTCATTTTTCCTTCTTTTTTTTTTCTCTTTCTTTTTCTCTCCCTCGGTTTCACTCTTTCTTTTCTCTCTTTCTATTGCTACGTTTCTTTACTGCAACATCCTTTTATAGCCATTTTGAATGGCTGTTTGTGATTCTTGATGGATGCACGTTACATCACATCTTCAGGTGCAATGTTACATTTATTTTTTATTTTTATTTTTATTTTTTATTAAGCAGTGATTATATTTTAAATTTTTATTTTTAATAATGATGATATTTAAATTTTATATTAAAATAATAATTAATTCATAAATATTTTTTATAAATATCTTTGATAAATATATGCTTATATCTATTAAAATATTTTTAATATCTTTTTATTAATAATAACTACTATAGAATAAAATTAAATAAATATTCAAATTAAAGAAAATAAAATTTTATTTTTACAAAAATATTTTATAAAAAATAAGATGTTGCACGACCAACTATCAAAAGAAACAAATACAACAGATACACTATTCAATAAAATGGATGAAGTAGCATTTAATGCAAAAACAACCAACTGAAAAGTAATAATCATGTTTCTATTCCTCTAATTTATCAACAAAAGAACTATACCATTTGATCCTTTTATCGACAAAAAATTTGTAATAAAAAAACGCATTATGGAAGGTTTTATCATGAATCCATTGATTTTATATGACTTATTACCAACCCTTTTGAAGCATGGATCGAGGGTAGTTTTTTTTTTCACTTCACAAAAGGGCATGCTGGATCATGCATCTATATATACAGATAGAAAAATAGACCAATAGATTCACACCGGATATCTTTACCATAGATAGATAATAAGGGTATCAATTCATATGGTCATGTTCTATTCAGTGGAATAAAGATAAAATCGAAATTAACTTTTGGAGAGATGATTGAATGGTTGATAGCTCCAATCTTGAAAATTGGTATAGTTCGAAACAAAGAACTATTGAGGGTTTGAATCCCTCTCTCTCCTTTTGGTTGGCGAATGGATTTGCTTATTTTATTAGTTTTGGTTGGCTTAGTTTTTTTTTTTTTGCTCGATTAAGTGGTGGTATAGTTGAGCCAAAAAAAATAGATATAAATTAGTTGAAAAGAAAATATTTTTTCCAATATGTCCTACTTGACTCAACATAATATATAGTAAAATCAAAGTGATTCCTACTTCAAGCATTGGATCTCGTGTCTCAATTAAGAGGAGTCATGGAAAGAACAAGTTCAAAATCTCGAATAATTCTTTTTTCAAATCCTGTGACAGTTGTGTGAGCTCTTCGCGCATGCCATAAATGACCTACGATTAGGAAGAATCTTAAAACAAAATGAGAAGTAGCTAACTAACTTTTAAGAGAGACATAATTGATTGCATTGATCTCTGTAACTACGCCACTCACGAAATTTAAAGAACATAAAGGAGCATGGGCCATATATTATGTGGAACGACGTTCTTGCCAAGGCTATATGTTTTTTTTCAATCTACTCAAGTCTAAATCATTGGGGCTGCATAGAGCTTCTAACTAAGGAGCACATAGATCCTAAAAACGTATAGTTTTTATAATGTTCATCCAATTTTCATGAGTAGTTGAGATTTTTAAAGTGTAAGGGTAAATATGAAAAAATAACAATTAATACTTTATTAATAAGCGAAAATGCACTTATAATGGACCAAAGTTTTTTCATCAAAGTGACATCTAAAATGGAGTGGAGGGAGTAGTTGATAAACATTTATTGGTTACTAATTCTTACAAAGTATTTGGAGTTCACTAAATGTAAATAAGAATTAATACTAACGTATGTTGATTCAAGTAGAAGAGACTCAGGTCTTAAGCATGTGATTTTGAGTTTAATCTCAATTTTTATGTATATGAAAAGAAAAATATAATTGGAAGGGATCTCTATATATGCATCTTACCGTATTATAAGAGATTAGTTTCTTACTTAGTGAGAATAAAAAAGATAACTAAGAATTAATAAATAAGTTCATTTACTCTTTTTTTTTTTGACGAAAGATTAAGGGAACGTTTATTTACTCGTTTAATTCTATAGGTTCACGCTAAAGTCAATTTATCCTGGATTCCTAGTAATTCAAAATCGATTATGGGCTTCTGCCCTTTTTATTTAAAAAAGGAAAAAATAAAAATCGATTACATATGTGCTGATAATTTTCAAACATTGTATAACAATCCCCATTGTCAAATGCTGTTACATTTCTATGATTACGAAAACAATGCTGATTTTTTTTTTTTTTTCTCACATTATTTTTTATATTTATTTTAATATTATTTATTATATATTTTTTTATTATTTTCTCTCATTTAATTAATACTCTTAAAAAATTATATCAATAATCTTACATATTTAAAAAAAGATGTAAATAATCTTTATTCTTACGAAAATGATTATATCAGCAAAAAAATAAAAATGAATAGTTGACAAACAGTGATGCAAACCTAACAGACACACGGAACATAGTAATCCTCTCGGAACAAGAAAATGTATCTCACTTGAATTGGACTGACAAATAACATTTTTCTACCACCGTATCATTAAAAGTATGTATATATATAATATTTATCATGTCGTTTTACCAATTATTACTTATTTTTTGTTCGCACATCATCATCATTTTTTGCACTCTTTGAAAATCATGAGAAATATTTCACACTATATTTAAAAATCACAAGAATTTATTTAATCAATTTTAAATTATAGGCAGTGGCAGAGTCACATTCAATTGTGCTCCCCCGAAATTTAAAAAAAAAACTAACTAATATTGTTAAAAAAACTAAAAGATTTTGGCGCTTCCTAAAAAGATAATATTACCATTCTTGGCATGCTATTTAAACATAATAGATTGGTAATATTTTTTCAATCTTAAGCATAAGTACTCATTAACTTTTTATAAGAGATTAAGATTTTGTTAGACATAGAACTTCTTATTTTACTTTAAGACAATGGAGGGACTTTTGATTTATTGTGCAGTTACTATTCTTTTTATTTGTCTCTCAAGCTTTTTTCTACTACAAGTAACATTTTTTTCTTTTTAATTCTTTAGTTTTTCTTTCATGATATATTTTGTGGGGTTGATATTTAAAAATATCTAATTGTTTTTTGTATGCTTTTATTCAGGATGGATCTAAGGGAGGGTAAGCATGGGCCTTGGCCCCCTTTCTCATTATATTTTTTTAAGTATTAATAATTTAATTAAATTTATTCAAAAATAAAAAGATAATTATATTATTTTTTATAAAGTTAATAATTATTATATTGATATTCTTATTTAAAAATTATACACATATTCTTAATTTTATATATTATTATTATATTCTAACATTCTTCTTTATTTACAAAATTATATATACTTCTTCTACTTTATGTACAAATATTACATAAAATTTCATTAAAAATATAAAGTAAAAAAATATAAGTATTTTCTCAAATAAAAAGAGTATCAATATTATAAGTATTAATCTTGAAGAAATGTCAAGTAAAATTATACCAAAATAAAAATAATGAATTTAAAAGAGTTTATATGATATGTATTTGATATGTGATTCACGTTTATTTTATATACATTAATATTACAATTTTAATTCATTATTCTATTAATTTTTAATTTTTATATAATAAATCTACTAGTTACTCTCACTTTTAACTTCACTCTCTTCATTTTAAAAAATATATATATATATATATATATATATATATATACTTAATTTTGCTTATAAATCATGATGTAAATGAAAATTACTATTGAGATGCATTTAATATCTAATATAAATATTTTTTTTACTTTTTTTACTTTATTCATAAATCTTCTTATATAATGAAAGAAAAATATTTTTTAAAATGAACAAATAAAAGTATATTTACTTTTAATTTAAAATAATATATTTTAATCTTAATCTACTAATTAATTTAAGAGTGAATACATATTTATTTATTAACTTTAATTTTTTTATATTTAATAATATGATTCATGATTTTTGATCTCTTCACTGAATATTTTCTAGATTCATCTCTATTTTTATTGCTACTAGTTTTATTTATTATTGTTTTCTTACTTTCTCTTTGTTCTTCTTGATTCTGTTCTCTTTGTATGTCATTTATAGTGCTCTTCCTAACTTTTAGACTGATTATAGGAACTAAATTAAATTTAACTTTAATTTACAAGAATTAAATGAATAATTCAACCTACTATATATTTGACTACTTTAGAGTGATCACCTTTTGTAGTTGGTGATTTTAAAGAGAAAATAAATATTTAAGAGTAAACTCGATTTGATTCTTGTGTTAAAGAAATAAGTACACCGAAATTGAACTGTTGAATGCAATGCACAATTATTATTATTATTTAATGTGATCGTTGGCAGAACTCCTCTCCACATATTTATACAAAATTGAATTTGGACAAAAATATGGATATTGATTTTTTTTTCTTATTTTCAAAAAATTTAAAATTATATAGAAAAAATTGTTACATATATAATTAGAACTTTGATTAAGTGGTGAAATGAGTCTTTAATCATAATAAGACATGTAGCTTTGACTTTTTTAATCCTTTTTTATGAGGTTTTCTCTATATGCTTTGGACGTGAGATTAATTTTTATTTGAAATACATAAATTATTCCTTTTAAATTCTTCAACCGTTAAATTTAAACTTAATTACTTCCTACTTAAGCCACCCATTGTGAATGATGTTTCTAATTTCTTTAATTATATATATACAGATATTTTAATGAAGGGAAAAAATGATACAAAAATAGGAAATCCAACTGTCTAACTTTTTGGTTGTTTAGGCCAGCTACAAGCCTCTTAATAATAGCATAGATTATTATGGCTGTTTAGACTATGATTTCTGCATTTGATTGAAGAGTCATCTATAGCAACTTTTTGGGGCAAGTGGACCTGCAATAGATGTTAGTCTATGTATCTTTGTTGAAATGTGGAGCCCCGATTTGGCGTTTGGCGCATGACGAAGTCACCAAGGAAGAAAATGGGGCTTAGTACAACTGGATCTGCTGAAGGCTATTTGCCGGAATTGTCCATATTCACAGGACACGCTTGCACGAAGGAACTTGAGAATTTCTCTTCTTCTTCCTACCAATCACGTAAATATCCACTACTTATAATAAGGTTTATAATTTCACGTGCTTTAAAGAAAATATGTAGCTTGTTCATCACGAGGAATTTTGACTCTTTCTTTAGTATGTATTTAATAGATAGACCTATAATAAAATATATTTAGAAACTAAAAAACTTTACGAGTCACAATTTGGTTTAATTGGCATTTAAGGTAGCAACCAACATAACGATTTTGACAAACATTTTACATGACCATAATCACATATAATAATTTTCACATTAAGCAGAATGCTACATTCTACTCCTAGACAACATTCGAGGCACACATACACAAAAGACATATTACAAAACAATTATGGACAAGTTTTATATCGTAAAAAAAATATTATGGATAAGTATTAGTTATGTTTAAATGGGTTGGTGACATGAAATTTAATACACCAAGGTTTGCCTATTTGATTTTCAAACTTATAATTGGTACCAGGCTATACCATTGCCAATCCGGCCTCCTTTTATTATTGTTCTTTGAATTTCTACCATAAGAATGCTATTGCTACTGTCGCTTTCTGGGCAACTGCATCTCATAAATGAGTCTCAAATTTTGAACAGAAACAAATAATGCAGTGGAAAAAAAGTGATTATCTCTGTTATCTGAAAACGTATGATAGAAATTATAGAAGACACAGAAAAGGCTCCCACAAATTTCCTAACAATTCTTGTAAGTATATTAAGTTGTCGTTGTCATTCTTTCTTTGAGAAGAGGCATATATTCTTTATAAAGGTAGGGATGGCAGAGCAAATGATTTATATATCCTTTTGAAGTCTTTTGCTTGAAAGATTTTTCTTCCGAAAATTTATTAAGCAAAAAACTTACATGATAATATAGAAAGAAATTATAAATCTTAGAGCCCTATATTTTTTATATAAAATTAAAATAATAAAATATGTAAATTTTAATTTATTACCTTTACATTTGGACATAAAAAATTATTACCATTAGATTTGAGATTTTTAGAAATTATGAGAAGTATATATATATATATATATATATATAGAGAGAGAGAGAGAGAGAGAGAGAGAGAGAGAGAGAGAGAGAAGCATTGCTAAACGAAATTTAGGAACCTCAGACCGCCAAAAACAACGCATATGAAAAACAACTTTTTTTGGAACCCTGAAAAACAACTTTTAAAATATTATTTATACAACTTTTATTGCTACAATTATTTAAGAGTATATAAATAGTTTTAATGAAATAAATTCTTAAGACGTGCCATAAAGTGGAATAAATTTTTAAATGCAGTTGTCAAATTTTAAATTCAGATACTTACATACATTAAGTTCTTTTTGGAATACCAAATATACTTTCTTAAGAAAATTAATTAATAATGATGTAAAGTTTTGTATAATTATAGGGTGTGTTTGGATAAGTTTTGTAAAAAATGATTTTAAGATAGTATAAAAAAATTTTATAAAGATTTTTATGAAGAACCGAAGTTATCTTATATTTGAATACAATCATAAAGATACATTTTACATTTTTTCTCTTTTATTGCATCTTTCTTAAAATTGATTTTTTTCTAAAAAACTACTCATTTAACTTTCTGACTATAAAAGCAGAAAACTGATTTTTTTTATTTTAATTTTTTTCTAAATCTTATCCAAGTAATTTTGCATGTCTGAGAAGTAATTTTATAATAAAAAATATTTAAAAAACAAATTAAACACAAATAAATGCACTCATAATTATATAGCACAAACACCTTCCTCATGCTTTGGATTTCAACCAAACTATCAATTTAGCAGCCTATAATCAGTGGCATAATTAATCCAAACCTCTTGTTCTCTGATAAGGCTACTCATAACAACATGTTACTCTGACGGTTAAATAATTGCATCACACATAAACGCTCCCATTAATCTTATTAATCCCTTACTAGTTACTTTTTTAGTGGCCCATTAGTTCTTACCACTAAAATCCCCTTTTATTATTATTATTATTATTATTATTATTAGTTTTTAAGACTAGAGGTGTCTTCACATTCTGACTGTAGGATTAATTCCTGCTCAGATGTCAATTTGACCTTAATCATGCGTTTTTAACTTCTGCACATGGACAAATTCCGTTTTGTTTAATTTGTAATTCTTTTGCGTATGTACATTAAAATCTGTTATACAATTAGACCAACTACTGGATCATATTTTTTCAGAAGTCTCATGTTATTCGTGTTCTATGAGATTTATATTTTCTTTATATTTCACTTTTTTTAGGATCATTATGCCTTAAACAAGCAAATATTCTTGTGAAAAAAATGTGTCCATCGTGGACGAAACAATTTCTTCAAACTTTTATTTGTATCTTTAGACAATATATTTTTATGGTGGGCAAATATCCATCTGAATTTCTTCTCAAGAAGACGTGTCATATATTAAAACAAAATAAAGGGGGGGAAAAGGGGACATAGGAGGAAGAAAATATTTTATTAATAGTATATTCATGTCTTTTGTTGCACACTTGCACTTATGGGATACAGGCAGTATGTTAGGGGATAAACTATATTGCACTGATTGTTTAATTTGTTTATACAAGAGGAATATGCAAGTATAATTAGTGTTGGTATTTTAAATGTGAGTAAATGTAAAGTAAAGAAGTATCATATTAAAATAAATAAATAAAATAAGAATTATATAAGTAAAAAAATCTATAAACATAATATATTAAGATTTTAGATTTCAGATGTGTATTAAGTCCACTGATATAATTGCCAAGGCCACTGAATGCAGCTAATTGTGAAAGTCTTATGGACTCCCTGACCAACAATTAGGTGTAAAAGTAAAACTAGAAACCAATGGTCGTTTTAGTTTATATTTATATATGCACAAGCCGCTCTAGCCATCTAAAAATAGAATTTTTGATTAAAGTAGTATAATTTTATAAATTATTTATTAAATTGAAGTAGTTTTAAATTATTTATTAGTTTGAAGTCTTTTTTTTTACACTGATAAGAGATTTTATATTTTATTTTATTTTTTATCATGTCATGTAAATAGTAACTTGCAAAAAGTGCTATCATACTTTCAAGAAAAAAAAATTTAATAATATTTTAATAAAAAACTTAAAAAATAAGATTAATTTATTATTTTCAAATTATGTCAGTCAAGTTTAAAAGAATTAAGTTTAATAATATTTTAATAAATAATTGAAAGAGTAACTTAGAGTTGTTCTTTGTATATAGAGTGAAACGTGACTACATATAACCTATTAATTCCACCAAACACCTCCTTTTTAAGTGACATTGGTCCCCTCATTCTCCACATTTCTCATTTTTATTTTTTCATTTTCGCTCTACTCTTTTCATTGTTATATTTTCATTCTATTAGTTATTTTTATCTTTTAACTTTCACCCACCTTATTAGTTGAACGTGGACTTAGGCATGAATTCATGAAGCATGAAACATTTACCTGATTGAATTTAGAGAGTTAGGTAAGTGTTTTATATTATATTTTAAAATATATATTTTTTAATTTAGGTAATTTAAGAAATTAGATAAAAATATTTTTAAAAATAAATAAATTAATGATCCAAATTTAATATAGATAAATGGTTAGGATTAAGGGTGTTCATGGGTCATATTTAACTTGACCCAAATTTGACCTAAAATTATAATTTATTATTAATTTTTATAAAATTATAAATTTTAATATATTATGTAACATCGAGCAGGGTTGAGCTAATTCGAAGCATGACTTGAACTTGACTCAAAAAAAAAAATATTGGGCTTAATTTTAAAAACACAACTCGACCAAATTAGTTTTGGATTAGGTTATTGGGTCGGGCCATGAGCACCCTTAGTAATGATTTACTCGTTATTTGTGAGTTAACAATATCTTAATGGAAGGGTCGATTGAAATAATAATTAAAGTTTAGATATTAATTGGGACAACTTTAGAGTTCATTGTGACTATTTGTAAAGGACTTAAAGTTAGGGTAGCTTAGTGCACTTTTCTCTTTTTATTAAGAATAATTTTTTGGTAGGCACGGTTTATCATATACACTCAAATTATTATTTGACATATGTAACATGGCAGGAACCATCATAAAATTGCACTAATATTTAATAATACTTGTACACATGTGAAATAATAATTTGAGTGCTTAAGAAATAACGTGGTAGACTGTACTCACCTAAAAATTTATCTTTTATAAATCTGAATTGTTTGTAACCTTGTTATTTTTATTAATTAATTAACTTATCTATTGTATTATATGTATATGTTTGTAATATTGTTATTTATTAATTTATTATTAAATAATATGAATACATTTTTTGTGCAAGGTTAGAATACTTAGTAAATATTAATTAATTTTTGTAGCATTGTATTCATATTATTAAATAATTTATTGAATGTAATTTTTTTGAAAGGTTAGAATAAAATAATTTTACACGATTATTTAATAATGTGTTAAGACACTATTTAATAAGTTTGATAAATTAAAAATTTATATGCATTATTAATTTTATTAAATAATATAATAACATATCATTAAAAAGAATTGATATTGTTATATGCAAAAATCCTTATCATACTTCATGAGCTCATATCCGGGCCCATGTTCAACTAATAAGGTAAGTAAAAGGTGAGAGATAAAAAAAATCAACGGAATAAAAGTGTAACAATGAAAAATGATAAAGTAAAAATGAAAGAATTAAAATGAGTATGTAGGGAAGGAGACGAGGACTAGTGTCGCTTAAAAAGAAAGAGTTTGGTTGAACTAATGGGTTATATGTAGTCACATATCACTTTATGTAAAAAGAATAATTCTAAGTTGTTATTTCATTTTTTATTAAAATATTAAACTTGATTTTTTTAAACCAGATCGACATAATTTGAAAAGAATAACTTAATTTTACTTTTTCACTTTTTTATTAAAATATTTTTAAACTTAATTTTTCTTTTGACTGAAAGTACAATAACAACTTCTTATAAGAAGTAATTTCAAATTACTCTTTATATGATATAATAAAAAATAAAATAAAATAAAATATGATTTTTTTTTCAACGTGACAAAAAAGATTTTGAATTGATAAATAATTTTAAAATAATCATAATTTAATAAATAATTTATAAAATTACACTACTTTGATAAAAAAAACCTCTGAAAACAACTCAACATATTAAAATAACCAGACAAATTTACTTGTCACAAGTTATTTTATGCGTGCGTTCTACGGGTTGTTTTCAATTTATTTAACACTCTAAGTTTTAAATTTGATAGATTAATTATTTTGTACATGTTATAGTCAAAATATTTTCAAAAAGCTTTTTAATAGCAAAATTTTTCAAGTGCAAAATAAATAATCCACTCACATATATAATTTTTTAAATTGTAATAAAAATATTTAATCAAAATTTGATATTTATGAAACAATTTTTTTTGTTGCAATATTAGTGTGCACTTTTCATTTATGTTTATACTCGCAATTTAATATTTACATGTAAGTTTTGTAAATGGATTTAACAATAAAGAAAAAAATTATCATTTTAATTTATTTTGTCATGTTATGTAAATGTTTTTATAATATGAAAAATCTATATAACTTTTTTGACAATTTTATTAATAATCTTTTAGCTCAATCTTATATTTTGATAACATTTTTCTTAAACTTTAAACAAAACTCTCTTAAAATTGTAGATACACTTAGGCCATCATATATATTTGTATGCATTTTAAATTGTGTACTTTGAAGAACAATATGCATCTTAAATTATGTTCTTTAAAGAATTTTATGCATTTTAATTATTTAAAAAAATTAATTTTGTATTTACTATTTAATAATATATAGTATTTTCTAAAAGGGAATTTCATAATAATATTTAATAGTATGAGATCATTAATAATTAAAAATGTAATCTAATATTTATATATTTAATTTAATAATAAAAATATTAAATTACACGAACACAATTTCATAAAACATACACGAAATCAAGAAAAGATCGCCTGAAAACTTGCGTTTTGTCGGCTAGGGGTGTTGGCTTTTTTCAAAACAAAAAATCACCAAATTGAAATTCTCTTTATGCCTTTATGTGGCTTGAATGTGAGCCACGTCTTTCGTGAATTATTCACGATTGCAGATAGGCTCATTAATGCTTCAACTTATATAGTTATCGTGGATATTGATGCAGCACCTCTTATGGCATGTTTGGTTAAGATTCTCAATAATTTTTTTTAAGAAAAAAATTGTTTAAATAGTATTTAATCATGTTTGATAAAATTAGTTTTAATTTTTATATAAAATTTAATATAAAATAAAAATTTTTTAAAGTTAATTTTTATAATGTTAAAAATTGAAACTTATGATTTTAATTTATAGATTATTTCTTATATTTTGATATGTAAATACTATTTTGTCTTTAGTCAAATTATTTTTTAATTATTCTATACCTATTTTAATAATTTAATACATAAAAATGATTTTTTTATATCATCCAAACGAATTAGATTAACTTAAAATTACTTTACAACTAATATATCTAAACATAAAAATAAATTAATTATAATAGTTTATATAAAAAATTTATATAATAATTAATTATTAAACATAACTAAATTTTTGTAACTATCCCAAATACACCCTTAATAGCTAGTGGTAAGTACTTCAATCAATTTTGGGCATGTGTTCGGCTTTCCCTCTTTTGTTATTTTATTTAAATTTATTATGGTCACTTTTTTCCCCCTCTTCCACCTTTCATCATTTTCTGGTGGGGCATAATTTGACAAAAACCACATCAAATTAAACCTTATCGGCAAACACTATAGATCTCTTCTAATCTGTTTGGATCTAGTATACTCTCAATACGTTGCTAATCTTTACTTTTTATTTATTTATTGTTTTCGGTTTCGCTTTTTACTTTTGTCATTGCACTCAAATTCAAACGCCAATAGGAAGAGCCGAACGGTACATCAGCCACCACTGTACATTCTAACTACTGCTGTCAAAACATAATAAAACAACAAACATTTGAGATGGTTCTTAGTGCTAGTTGCTACACACTTGTATCTTTAATAATCACTGAGTAGGAAGTCAAAACTCTTGTCAATATTTTTTTTTAGAGTGTAGAGTAGTTTTGAACTTTCATACTTTTACAAATTATTACTATATATATATTTTAAAATTAATTAATTCTTAAATTTTAACTAATAATCTAATAAATTCTTTTATTAATTATTTATTAAATTATTAAAAAAATATTACGTAACATTATCCTATTTATCTAAGTTTATTAAATTTAGATTGTTGATTTTTTTATTTATTAAAATATTATTTTTAATTATATTTTATTATTAACAAATTAAGTAAGAAATTAAATTATTTTAAAACAAAAAAGATATTTTTTAATGCATACAAAATAATATTTAATGTTTTTTTGTTTTAAAATAATTTAGTTTTTTATTTAATTTTTTAAGAATAAAATATAATTTAAAAATATTTTAATAAATAAAAAAATTAATAATTCAGATTTAATAAATTTAGATAAATAAGATAATGTTACGTGACATCTTTTTTAATGATTTAACAAATAATTAATAAAAAATTTATTAAATCATTAGTTAAAATTTAAAAATTAATTTTTTTAAATTTATAATGATAATTTATAAAAAAATAAAAATTTAAAGTGACTCTATTATTTTTTTTAAATTTACCATTTTTAAAAAAAAATGATCTTGTTAATAAATTCTAATTGGACAAATAATTGAATCACATAAACCTAATTGTTGTGACATGACCTAAAAAGGTTAGGCATGGGTCACGGTCCTCATGGATGTCAAGATCAAAGTCTCGCTCTGTCCCGAAAGAACCCGTTGTCTGTGATTCCACTTCTTCAATCAATTGATATTAAGAAAAAATGGTTCAATATATATATAAATTATATCTAAAATATTAAGATAAATAATATGTGATTTTTAATATTTTTTTATAGATATTTAGATAGAACAAATGAATTTAGTGAAATAAGCGATAGAAATAAAATTTTGATTTTTATATCATGTAAAATTTTAACTTAAAATTAATTAATATTAAATAAAATAATTTAATAGATATATAAATTACACATAAAATATTAAGATAAACGATATAATACTTTTTAACATCTTTTAAATATTATTCAAGATAATATGTTAAAAGAGTGATATTTAAAAAATTTGCCTCTTATATTAATTTTAAAAAATGAAAAAACTTAACTTAATTTTTAAGAATTTTAAAAGTTGAGTTAAATGAGACAAGAGTTAAAGTACTTCATAAAAAGATCTATTTTACTCAATTTTTAAGATTCTAAAATGTTAAGTTAATTTAAAAAAAACTAATATAAGGAGAAAATTTTTTTTCTCATATACGAGATTGTATATTTCCTTTATATTTAAAGACAGTAGTGTCTACCAAAACAGTAGAGTAGATAAAAGCAAAAAATAAAAAACGCAAACATTAAATAATGTTAAAAATAAAAATAAAAATATACATAATCGTTAAATTGTCTGAATTTATATGAAGTGGTGATCCACTGGTATGGTCTGAGAGGGACGCGTTTATCAACGTCTTGAACTATGGCCTGTCTATGTATCCCCAAATGTTGTACCTCTGCTGTACTTAAGAAACCTATCATATCATGAAAAAATTCTTGAGGGGGGATACCTGGCTGGTTGTTCATAGGACAAGTTCCAACGAATTTATACTAGTTGAACCCGATTCGAAATGTTAATTGGGTTATCTTTTTATTTAGATTTGAGTAGATCATTGCTTGATTAATTATGTTGAGATTGGGTTAATTTAATATTTAAATAAAATATATAAAATTAAATGTTATGTATAATTAAATTATAAAATTATAAAAATAAAATATAAAAAATAAAAGATATTTTATAATATATTATAAAATAAATTATATTAAAAAAATCATATTATATAAATTATATTAATTTATGTTTAAAAATATTTTATTTTATTATTAATTTTTTAAAAGTAATACGACGTCAAATTTTAAGAACTTAATCCTTGCCTAATCAACTACGAGTTAGGACAAGTTATCGAGCTTAAATGGGTTTTTGAACATTCTTAATATTTAATGTGAGTTGTCAAATATTTTATTAAATGATAATTTTATAATAAATATTTAAATATAAGTTGCAGCCAATGAAATGCTTAACAACTCATCATATAACTCAAAAAAAAAAAAAAACAAAGATGAATATTGTATAAATACCAATTCTTAAGTCATCTCAAAATAAAGATTTTTTTCTTATATATTATTAAGTGTGTATCATACCATATATATAATTTTTTTTATCTGTATATCAAATATAAGATTAAAATTTTAATTAAAGTGTAAGATAATAATAATAATTTACCTTTCTAAAATAATACACATTTAAGGGTAAAAAAATATTTTCTCTTACTTTAATGGCATCTGAAAATTACTCTTTATATCATACACAATCTTAAGTAATGCTAATCACACAAATCATATTATATTTATACAATTTTTATTATTTAATTATATGTTATTATATGTTATTTTATCTTATTTTCTACACACATTCCTTCTAATTATGCCATCTAAAATATTGTAAAGAGATGTGTACAATACGGATGTGTAACAATTATTACTCCACAATCTTATCAGTTATTCATTGTCCAACCTGGACTGCCAACAAAAAGGTAAAGCTACTAATTAATAATTTTTTAATTTTTAATATATTAAATACTTTATTTTTGTTTAAAATTTTCTATTATAATACTCTTGACTTTGTGGCATTTACTATCCAAACTCTTAATAATATTACCTATGTACTATTTAAGGGTAGGGTCCAAGTATGGCATAAATTTGTTTAAATTAAAAAAATGAAGTTATTTAGATTCAAAATAAAATAGATGTGTTTATATTTTAGATTTATATTTAAACTTAGTTGAATAAGAATTAAAGTGATATAATCTACAGTATAAATTGACATCCACTAATATTTTGAAATCTATAGCTTTATTTTAATTATTAAGAGAAATATATAGTAATAAATATTAATTTGTCAAAATATTAGTATATATTAGTATAAAATTCTTTTACATTTATAGTATATGCTAATTAAATTCATTGAATAATAATAATATTTTGAGTAAAATAAATTCTCCTTTATGATAATATAAATAATAAAATATATAAAAGCATTAACCACATACATCACTTAGTTATAGTCAACCTAGCTTCCCTTCTCCTTAATTTCTACACTTAAAATTGTATGACTAAGTGGTCTTTGTTGAAAATTTAAGTGTGATAGAAGAAGTTTTACACTAATAAGAGATGGATTAAACGTGAATTATATAAGTGGAAAGATATATAATTTTAATATCGATTTCAGGTTAAAATATAATATTGAATACCTAACAAGTTATGAGATCAAAGTTAATGATTTAGTTGGAACGAGTATGACAAACAATGGTTAAGCTCAAATGAAGAATGGTAAAAAAGCTTCCCTACTCGAAGGAAATAACACCCTGATGTAAGGATTCACATTTAAAAAAAAATATTAAAAATTTAAGTGTAAGTAAGAAGTCTCACATTAATATAGAATAAATTAAGACATTGTTTGGTATACATGATAATATAGTATAAGATAAGATGATAAGATAGTATAAAACATAATAATATAACTAATTAGATAAAATATAATCTTATTTTTTGTTTGATAATAAAAGGATAAATTAACTGATTGTATAATATTTTTTTTACAAACCAAAATATTCTTTAACATAAAAATAAAAAAAAATAAAAAAGCCTCTGCAACTGAGTCAGGCACCTGAGTCCATGACCCAAAACCACCATTTCATGGAAGGCTAGTCTCAAATCTTAGGTAAATCTCAGATCTTGCAGAACCATCAAAGTTGTTTGTCTGTAGGTACCACTCGCCGATGTTCAACGCTCCGCGTCGCAATTAGTGATTCCACTTGAAGAAGAAAATCGTCGCCTGATTCATTCCATTCCCCACGAACACGATGTCCTTTAGTGGTCCTTAACCACCCATTGTCAACCACCCACTGCCACTGTGGCCATGACAATTTGAAGATCAACTCATTGTTTCAAACCGATGATGGTTGTTGATACTCAATTTTGTCTATTTTTTATTATTTTTTGTTTATTTTATTTTATTTTATTTAGTTTCTTTCTTTATAAAAAAAAAAATTCTCTTCTCAACCCACAACCCAAATTCCTTCTTCCTATTTCTTCGCAACCCTAGCCTCCACAATCACTTGCATTGAATTGAATTAAAAGTTTCAGACAGTTTTCTTTTTCAATCATCAAGTTCTGCTTCTTTATTTGCATTCATTGAGAAATTCAAAGTTCAGACCGTTTTGCATTCCAATCATCAGAAATGGAAGAGTTTTGGCATGTTTTTTTTCTTCCTTATAAGAATCACGCACAGATCAATCAGGGGAGAATTCAATCGTTCAGAAAGATACAAAACAGAGAAAATCACAGACTGAGAGGAGATTCCCCAGACACAGATTCATCACACGAAATTCCCTGTCACCCGAAACCCCTTGCAGCAAACCTTCACCATAACCATCAACTCACCTTAACCGAGTTGACTCAAGCGACCTTCATCTTTACCAACACCAAGCCACCCGGTTAACTCACCCTCTTCAACCTCAAAAAAAACCTCTCCACAGCCACCATCACCCCTTCATCTTCATCACTTCCTCGCACCATCCTTCTTCAAGCTCAACACCCCACAACCAACCACCCACGTGAAGTCACCCCATTGCACGGCCTCCCCAACCACCGAGCTGCTCACCGCCGTAGAACCTGCACCAGCCATGTCCATCAAAAGTTGCCTCCATACACGCCCTCCGTGACGCCAACCCCGCACGAACACCAGTCTACCGTGCCGAGCCGCCACCTCGAGTAGCTTAAACCGGGTCCCCGCACCCAGATTCGGAACTCACCGTGCATCGCCGGCGTCTCACTCGAGTTTGAACAGGTGCCGCTCCCTAACCGTGAACCGCCGTCGCTTTCCAGGACCCGAACCCGTTGCCGCCAGATCCAGCCGGATCTGTACCGAGGCCACCATCTCTCTACCGGAGCCACCGTTAGCACCGTGAGTGTCTTCTTCACCTCTCCCTTTGTCTCCTTGCTTCCTCTGTTCTGTTTCTAAATAAATGCCTATAAAAAACTGATCTCTTCATTTCTTTTTTAATGCTGGTCACCCATGACCAGCTTTTTACCCTTTTTTTTTTAACAATTGTAAAAAGAATAATATAATAATAAAAAGAGTAGATTGGTTTAATGTTACTGTTTGAAACAAAAAATAATAAAAACATATATTTTTGAATTTAATTATTTTTTAGGATTAGTTCTTATTTGATAGTGTTTGTTTAATTTAATGGTATTTTAGGTTGTGTCTTGTGGTCAAGGAAAAAATGTATAAAGCAAAAATGTAAAAAATAAAAGAAAATAAAATAAAAATAAAAATACATAAAAAAGAAGAAAAATAAAAATAAAAAAATAAAGAATATATAATATTTTGTTTGTTGTTATGATTATTATACTCATTAGCATGTGATTTTAATTTAATTATTTTTGTATTAATCAAATAATGTTAAAACTGGCCGATGACGAAAAAATTGAGAGAGGATCGGAGCGCCGATCAAGTACACTCTTCTCGATAATCTTGAGGTTTTATTTTGGATTTTGCCAGAGTATTGGCGAGATCTAATTATCACACTAAATTAAAATATTTTTGCTAAATAAAATACAATTTTTTTTAAAATTAAAGTGAACAATTTCATATAGTTTCAACATCATGATTGTGGTGAATTAAAACTTTTATTTTTTATGAAGACCTTTTTTGAAAATTACTACAAAAATCTTTTTATGCTTAAAAATATTTTTTTTTTCTTGATTATAAATGAGATTTTATTTAGTCATTTACTTTAAAAAAAAACTTTTTCTTACCTCAAACAAATTTCTTTGAATTAAAATTTATTCATTGAAATAATGTTTTATTTGACCATTTATTTTGAAAATTACTTCTCTTAAAAAAAAATAAAATTTTGATTCACCACTTTTATATAATATGTTGTAGACTTAGAATTTGTTCCAAAATAATGGCTATTTAGCCACCCATTGCTTGTCTTAGTCATTTACCTTCTTGATATTATGCTTACAAAATGGGACATGTCAAAATAAAAAAATAAAAAAATTCTTTTCTTTTAATTAATAAAGGACCAATTTAATTAATATTGCAAATAACATTAGATTAAATAGGTAACCGTTCTTAGAACGGACGGTGTAGGGTGCTAACACCTTCCCTACCCGTAATCAACCCCCGAACCTCAAACTCTGAAACGTAAACCATCTTTTAGGTGTCCAATTGCGTCATTCCATTTAATGGATAAAGCGATTGGTGGCGACTCCCAACACCCCGATGTCTTCTCCTTTCTTTTTCCCCTTATTCTTTTTATTCTCGCTGCGCCCTTCGGGACAGTTGCGACAGCTGGCGACTCCACTAGGGACATGTTAGAGGGTTAAACCTTTTTTTAATCTTATGTGATTTGCTCTTTAATTATGTTGGTCCATTTTTGTTTGTTTATTTGTTATTTGTTTCATATTATTGTACATTTTGTTTGCATTATATGTATTATATTTCTGCTTTGTAAATAAGTTCTCTCATATACACCTACACACACAAGCTCTCTACCCGAGCTCAGTACCTTGTAGGCTTAGATAGAGGGTGAAGTAGTGTTGCTTTGTGGGACCGTTGGTCTTCGTTTAGGCACATGAAAACCCCTCGCTCAAATTGAACTCTTTCTACTTGTAACCTATCATGGGTGAGGATGGAGGACTCTTGCTAGCCAAAGTGTTGGTGACAGCAAGAGACAATTTGGGGACCTTTTGTCTGATAGGGGTCTAGAACCAAAGCTCTCACTTGTAGATATAATCTTAGAGCTACCATCGTCCATAGAACTTATCCTGCTGAACGGGTACCAAGATTAGGTACCCTTTTTCCTCTAACATATGAGAAATTTCTGTTTGTCTTTTATTTTGTAGTTGTTAACTTTTCTTTTATCTTGCATTTGTATATGTGGTCCAATCCTGTGAAAATATTGATAAACCTCAAGCATGAATAAGGGAAAGATGACTCTAATGTCTGAGGTGGCAAAGAGTATCAAGGCTATCGGTAAAGAGTCTGCAAGAATTCAAGCCAAAGAAGGAAATAGTTTGCATCGCGAGGATGTTCCTTTACTTCTCTTAAAGGGGAGCCATGACTTTGAGCAAAATGACTTAAGGAGGCTCCGTAATGTGTGGTATAACATGAGAAGACAAGAAGAGTTCAATGACAAGTATGTAGATATTGCAGCTCTCATGTTCATCACCCCTGACCTCCAAATATTGAAAGCTATGCTCCATTTTTGGGACCTCGCATATCGGTGTTATACTTTCTGACAATTTGACTTGGTGCCAACGATTGAGGAGTATGTTAGGCTCCTTAATAAAAATGACATGCCGAAGGACAAAGTGTACTCACATGACCCTAAGAAGACGCCAAGAAGGATGCTGTCCAAATTGATAGGGATTCATGCCAATGAATTGGACAAGTACATGGTGGATGAAGGATGAAGTCTAGATTCGAAGTTCTTGCTTAGGATGGCTGAAGCTCAAGTTGATCAAAGGTTTGGTTTGGTAGCACTAGCCTTCGCTATTTATGGGTTAGTAATTTTGCCAAGATGGAAAAATCAAATAGATGGACATGTGATCAATTTGTTCGAGCAGATCGAGCATGGGGTACACCCAGCCCCACCAATTTTAGCTGAGACAATTCGATCTCTGAATTATTGCCGAGTCCATCAGAAAGGAAGATTTTGGGGATGTGCACCATTACTTGCAGTATGGATACTTAGTCATATGCCAACCTTGAAGTGCTTTAACCATCCAAAAATTGATTTAAAACAGTATGTCATACCTAAGCACCCGCTCTCTCTATATGGTCGTGACAATTAGCATCCCCGAACTCCGCCGATGAGGCAATGAATCAGTTTTTTCATGGAAATAAAAGAAGTGGTTTGGAGGGCCAAGTAGTTTCTCCACACTTATACCATATATAGATGTGGAATCAAACCTTGGGTTCCATTTATTGGCCTATGGGGAGTAGTGGGCTATGCTCTAGCTATGGTCCGAAGACAAATGACATCTCTGCAATTCATTCCGATGACTCATGGGCTGTCCAAATTTGAATTCTCGTACGGTGATGAAGGAACCAGTTATAAAATAAAAGAAGTCATTGAAGATTGGAAGGACACAAGAAGTGTGAAGCCCGGTCTCCCATCGTCTGAAACGACACCGGAATACCCAATTTGGCAAGCTAGTAGGAAGAAGGGGTTTCTTTCTCCCAAGGTGCAGGGTCCAGAGTTACCAATGCATCAATTTAATGAACCCAATGACTACTATCTTTGAAGCGAGAGGGAGGTACGAAATCATTTATCTAAAGTGGACCACTGAGAGAAGGTCCTTGGAAGATCAACTTAGCACTGCAAGAAGAAAAATCCAAAGTCAAGAACAAATGGCCTCTAAAGATATTGAAATAGAGAGGTTAAGGAAAACATGTCAAGCCCTCGAAACAATAATTCAGGGGAAAAATGGTCAACTTCAAGAATTCAAGAATGAAGTTAAAATCTTGAATCAACATTTGGAAAAGCATGTTGAATGATCTACTTTCTTGGAAAGTAAGAAGAATCGGTTGGAGGATGATGTTCTTTTCTTGACTAATGAAAATAATTTCTATCTTAATGCAAGCCAAGAAATGGAGCGGAAAGCCGAAATGGTTCTTGATAATATGAGGAAAATCTCCAACCATTCAAGAAAGAGAGCAAGAGAAATCATCAAAGTGGAAGCCAAACTAGCACCAGGAGAAAACCAGGATATTCTGACTCGGGTTAGAAAGGACCTTGACTTCCTAGGAAAATTTCACTGAAATTAGTCTCTTGTTCTAGGAATGCTGATGTAATTTAGAGTCTTGTCTTGTAAAGCTAACTCCTCCATTTGACTTGAGGAGTAGCAAGAATCAACATGTGTAAAACTCTCTATGACCATACAGTTTTTCCCTTTAAATGAAAGAGGTTTATCGATATCGCTTGCTACTTTGGATCATGTCTCTACATGCATAGTTTTATTTTTGTTTGCATTTTCTTTTCCTTTTTCATATTTTCTAATAATAAATAAATAATGAATACAGAAAGGAAAACTGTCTCTACGACACTCATATAGGACTCGCTCTCAATCAAGAGTCATGGATGAACTGGGTCAGTCACAAGAAGAGTTGAGAAGTGAAGTAAGCCAGCTAAAGGAACAAATGACCAAGATCTTGGAAATTCTGAAAAAAACAAGGAACACAGAGGGGACTCCTTTAAAGGCAAATGATGATCCTTCTACCACGCCAGCTCACCCGCCCGGCTTTACGCCAGTTCCTTGGCAATATCCTAGTGTCACCTCTCAAGGGGCCATGATGCCGCTCACCATCTACTCAAATAATCCTGAAGCACAGGCATCTTCATTCCCACCATATGGCCTTCCACCTGGTTATGTGCCACCATTATCCACCAATATTCCTGAGGGTAGTGTACCGACAGTTCCAATGACTTCAAACCCTCCCCAAGGATCTCAACGAAATACCAGTGAGATTCCTCAGTACCCTGTTTCTATTCCACCTTATGGCATTTCCCCTGGTTTTATGCCGTCCCAAATTACCAACCCTCTTGAGAGCGGCTCATCATTGGTAATACCTACTTCAGGGCCACAAGGCTCGACTCAGGCCCAATCTCCTTTCTACATGCCATAGTTTTTTCCCCATAAGGTTACTGGAACTTCTCTGCTGAAGCCTTCAACTGAAGGCATTCAATCCAAGGAAAAATTAGAAGTTCTTGAAGAAAGATTGTAAGCCATAGAAGGAGCAAGTAGCTATGGTCTTCTGGATGCCGCAGAGCTCTGTCTTGTCCTAAATGTGGTGATTCCTCCAAAGTTTAAGGTCCCAGATTTTGAAAAATATAAGGGAACCACTTGCCCAAAGAATCATCTGACCATGTACATCCGCAAGATGGTATCACATGCTCACGATGACAAGTTATTGATCCATTTCTTCCAGGACAGCTTAGCTGGGGCAGCTTCTAATTGGTATACACACCTGGAACGTGCCCATATACGATGTTTCAAGGACTTGGCTGATGCTTTCTTGAAGCAATATAAGTACAACATCGATATGGCACCAGATAGGTTACAGTTGCAAAATATGGCTTAGAAAGGAGCTGAAACCTTTAAAGAATATGCTCAGCGGTGGAAAGAGATAGCTGCTCAGGTTGAACCCCCATTGACAGAAAGAGAAATGGTGGCCACATTCATTGACACTCTCCAGTCACCCTTCTATGACAAGATGATAGGAAGTGTGTCATCGAATTTCTCAGACATTGTTATCATCGGGGAAAGAATTGAAGGAGGAATGAGAAGTGGAAAGATTGCTGAAAGTACAACGGGGACATTTAGTGCCAAAAAGCCCCCAGCAGGGAAGAAAAGAGAAGGAGAAGCCCATGCTGTGACTTTCGATCAAAGGAGTTTTGCCCAAGGAAGACATAGCCAGGCACCTGTTAACCCTCAACCATTTTTCCAACCTCCCTACCATGCCATATCAACCAACCCAACCATGGGCCCAAAACCCAAATACCAACCAAAGAAGGCCACCAGCTAACCAAGAAAAGAAACATGTCCAATTTGACCCAATTCCCATGACCTATACTGAACTGCTACCACAACTCTTTCGAAACTCCTTATTGGTTCCTTACCCAATGAAGCCATTGGAACCCCCCTACCCAAGAGGGTTTGACCAGAATGCTAAATGTGAGTACCATCTTTGGTCATTAGGTCAGGTCACTCAACGAAAAAATTGCGAGCCTTGAAGTTCAAAGTACAAGACTTGATTAATGCCAAATGGTTAAACTTTAAGGAAAAAACCCCTAATGTAGGCCGCAATCCCTTGCCTGATCATGGAGGTCCAGTAGTTAATGCCATAGAGAAGTCTTCTGGATGATGCCTCATAAGTCGGGTAGCTGATGTGAAAACTCCAATGAGAGTAATTTTTCAAAAGCTGTGCAAATTTGGGTTGATACGAAACCAAGTTGAGTTTAAAAAGGTCAATGAAGATGAAACAGTGTGCAAGATCCACGGGAAAGTAGGGCATTCTATTGAGGAATGTGATGAGTTCAAGCAGATCCTCCAAAGTTTAATGGACAGTCACTTAGTACAAATAAACAATCAGTACGATAATAGTGATGTCTATATGGTCAAAGAAGTTACACCTCCACCAGTTCAAGAGGCTGCCAATACCTATGCAACACATCCAATCATAAAGCAAGGTCCAGGTATACCAAGGCCATTGACAATTCATTATAGTAAAGAGGTGTCTCCACAAGTCTCTCTTGGTCGGAATCCTATCACTATTCAAGTGCCGACTCCTTTTCCCTATAAGGATACCAGAGTTGTGTCTTGGAAATATGATGTGCAAGTCGTTGTAAATGATCTCCAAGACAATCAAATGAAAATCCCATCGGCTATCTCTAGCATATCTGGGATCGGTGGAATGACTCGGAGTGGTCGTATTTATACACCTGAGGATCTACGTAAAGACCAAGTGGAGGAAGTGGAAATAATTCGGAAAGAGAAAGGCAAAATGGGGGAAACTTCTACTGAAAAAGTCTTGAAAAAGAAGGAAGAACCAAAGACAACATGACAAGAGGTCTATAAAAAAGAAGTGACCGAGGAAGAAGCTTGTGAGTTCTTAAAATTCATAAAGCAAAGTGAATACAAGGTGGTGGATCAACTGAACCGCATCCCTGCAAGAATATCACTCTTATCTTTATTAATGAACTCTGAGCCACACAGGAAGGTGCTAATGAAAGTGTTTAATCAAGCCCATGTTTCTCATGACATCACGGTTGACAAATTGGATGGCATTATCAGCAATATCACAGCAGATAATTACATCACTTTCACCGATGATGAACTACCCAATGAGGGAAGAGGACATAATAAAGCACTTCATATCTCAGTAAAATGTCAAAATCATATCATGGCTAGAGTACTGATGGACAATGGCTCTTCCTTGAGTGTGATGCCAAAGTCGACACTTTCCAAATTGCCTTTTGATGGGTTACACATGAAATCAAGTGCGATGATAGTAAGGGCATTTGATGGCACAAGGAGAGAAGTCATAGGGGAAATCGAAATACTAATTCAAATTGGTCCTTGCACTTTCAACATACTCTTCCAAGTGATGGACATTGCACCATCATACAGTTGTCTCCTAGGACGACCATGGATTCATTCTGCTGGAGCTGTGCCTTCTACCTTGCACCAAAAAGTCAAATTCATAGTTGATAACAAGATGATTACTGTCTTTGGTAAAGAGGACCTACTAGTGAGCAAGCCGCTAGACACCCCTTATATTGAAGCTACAGAAGAGGCTTTGGAGACTGCCTTTCAAGCACTCGAGGTTGTTAATACCATTTATATAAAAGAAGGAGCTCCAATTCCTAAACCGCAGCCCTCTGTTGCATCTGTAATGATGGCTAAAGTTATGCTAGAAGGGAGTTATCAGCATGGAGAAGGGCTGAGCAAGAAACGACAAGGTGCCACAGGACTTTTTCAACCCTTTGAAAACAAAGATAGATTTGGGCAGGGGTACAAACCCACCAAGGCCGATAAGAGGAGGATAATGGAAGAGAAAAAAGAGAAAAGACTGGCTCGCTTGGAAAATCGAGAACCTAAAGTGAAGGAAGTCCCCATCTGTGACATACGACAAAGCTTCCGGAGCACGGGAGTTGTGTTCGTAGACCAAGTGACCGCAGTTGAAGATGATTTTGTCAGTCATATGGACCTGGTGTATGCATGTTCTTCAGATACAAGACTCGATAATTGAGAGATCTCCGAGCTTCCCATAACCTTAGAGTCTCTTTCAAAGTAATTCTGTAGTGCTTTTCCTTTAGCTCTGCCCAAGGCTTTAGGATTTTCATTTGTAAATGGGCTCACATGTTTCCTTTCCAATAAGTATTATTAATAAAATGCATTTTTGAGTTCTCTCATTTTTCATTCCATTAGCTTTCATCCCTCCATTATCATGGCCTTCTATTCATTTCATTTTTCTTGTGTCAACATCACTTATTGCAGATCTGAAAATGACTCTCTTGAAAGTGACAGTGTCAATATCTCATCATATAATTTTGAACACCCTGTTAATCATACTGATGAGGATAATGAGGATGATTGGGAAACTTCACCTGAGTTAATGAGATTACTTGAACAAGAAGCTAAAGAAATCTAACCCCATGAGGAACCAATTGAAGTAATTAACTTGGGGACTGAAAATGATAAGAAAGAAATCAAAATTCGTACCTCGATGAAAGAAGATGAGCGTAACATGTTGATTAAACTCTTGTTTGATTATAGTGATGTCTTTGCATGGTCATACCAAGATATGCCTGGGCTAGACACTGACATAGTTGAGCACAAATTGCCACTAAAACCTGGATACCCTCCGGTTAAGCAAAAGTTGAGACGAATGAAAGCTGAGATGTCCCTAAAAATCAGAGATGAAGTAAAAAGACAGTTTGATGCTGGATTTCTTGCAGTTGCAAAATACCCACAATGGGTTGCCAACATTGTTCCTGTCCTAAAGAAAGACGGGAAAGTCCGAATGTGTGTGGACTATCGAGACTTAAATAGGGCTAGCCCTAAAGACGACTTCCCGTTACCTCACATTGATGTTTTGGTGGACAACACTGCTCAACATTCATTTTTTTCCTTTATGGATGGTTTCTCGGGATACAATCAGATTAAGATGGCACCGGAAGACATGGAGAAGACCACATTCATCACTTTATGGGGCACCTTCTGTTACAAAGTGATGCCTTTTGGTTTAAAAAATGCTGGGGCAACGTATCAAAGAACTATGGTGACATTGTTCCATGACATGATGCACAAAGAAATAGAAGTTTATGTGGATGATATGATTGCGAAGTCAAAAACAAAAAAAGATCATATAATTAATCTACGAAAGCTTTTTGAGCGATTGAGGAAGTTTAAACTTTGACTGAATCCTGCAAAATGCACTTTTGGTGTCAGATCAGGCAAACTATTAGGGTTTGTGGTGAGCCAGAAAGGAATAAAAGTTGATCCTGACAAGGTCCGAGCAATACTGGACATGCCAGTCCCTCGCACTGAAAAGGAAGTTCGGGGATTTTTGGGAAGGTTGAATTACATCGCTCGATTCATATTCCAGCTCACAGCAACATGCGAGCCACTCTTCAAGTTGTTACGTAAGAATCAGCCAGTCAAGTGGAATGATGATTGCCAAAGAGCCTTTGAAAAAATCAAGTAGTATTTACAAGAACCCCCAGTTTTGGTGCCTCCAGTGCCAGGGAGACCTCTCATTATGTATTTGACGATTCTTAATGAGTCTATGGGTTACATACTGGGGCAGTATGATGAGTCCGGTAGGAAAGAACGAGCCATCTATTACTTAAGTAAAAAGTTCACTGATTATGAAGCAAAGTACTCATTGTTAGAGCGAACTTGTTGCGCCTTGGCATGGGCTGCCCATCGATTGAGGCAATACATGTTGTGTTACACTACTTGGTTAGTATCCAAAATGGATCCTATCAAGTATATCTTTGAGAAACCCGCTCTCACTGGGAGAATCGCGCGATGGCAAGTTTTATTATCGGAGTATGAAATTGTTTATGTCACCTAAAAGGCAATTAAGGGAAGTGCCCTTGCAGATTATCTGGCTAACCAACCTATAGAAGATTGTGGGTCGATGCAATGTGAATTCCCTGATGAAGATATAATGGCTCTGTTTAAAAATGAGGAATCGTCTGAAAAAGAAAAATGGACTATGTGGTTTGATGGAGCCTTTAATGCACTGGGGCACGGCATTGGAGCCATTTTGATCTCCCCTGAAGATAAATATATCCCAATCACAGCAAGGTTGTGTTTTGACTGTACTAACAATATAGCAGAATACGAAGCGTGTGCTTTGGGTATTCAGGCAGCAATAGAATCAAAAGCAAAGATCTTGGAAGTATATGGGGACTCTGCCTTGGTCATTTATCAACTAAAAGGAGAATAGGAGACCCGTGATGCCAAACTGATCCCATACTATGTTTACATCAAAGAATTGATCAAGCAATTTGATGAAGTCACTTTTCATCATGTTCCTCGAGAAGAGAACCAGTTGGCTGATGCTTTGGCCACACTATCATTAATGTTCCGAGTAAGTCATGAAAGAGACCTACCACTTATAAAAATAGAAAGTCGTGACTATCCTGTATATTGTCAAGTGGTTGAAGATGAGCCTGATGGGGAGCCGTGGTACCATGACATCAAATGTTTCATCAAGAATAGGGATTACCCTGCAGGAGCTTCAGAAAATGACAAGAGGACCCTGAGGAGGCTCGCAATGGGTTACTTTCTGAATGGGGAAATACTTTACAAAAGAAACCATGATATGGTGCTTCTAAGATGTGTTGATGCAATGGAAGCAGAAAAGATTATTGAAGAAATACATGAGGGCTCCTTTGGAACTCACTCCAATGGACATGCAATGGCAAGAAAAATCCTAAGATCTGGTTATTATTGGTTAACCATGGAAACCGGTTTGCTTCAATCATGTGAGGAAGTGCCACAAGTGCCAAACATATCTTGATAAGATCAATGCGCCTCCGGTCCCCTTGAATGTCCTGGCGGCAAAGCACCACTGCCATTCTCCATGTGGGGTATGGATGTCATAGGACCTATTGAACCTAAGGCCTCAAATGGGCATCGCTTTATCCTTGTCGCAATAGACTACTTCACCAAATGGGTTGAGGCTGCTTCTTATGCCAATGTGACCAGGAATGTGGTTATCAAGTTCATCAAAAGAGAGTTGATATGTCGTTATGGTCTACCGAATAAGATCATCACTGACAATGCAACCAACTTGAATAACAAAATGATGAAAGAAATGTGCGAGAATTTCAAGATCCAACATCATAACTCCTCGCCATACCGCCCAAAGATGAATGGGGCTGTTAAGGCAGCAAACAAAAACATCAAGAAAATCATCCAAAAAATGGTTGTGCCATACAAAGATTGGCATGAGATGCTTCCCTTTGCTCTGCATGGTTATCGCACGTTTGTCCGTACCTCAACTGGGGCAACTCCTTTCTCTTTAGTTTACGGAATGGAAGCCGTACTCCCTATTGAGGTAGAGATCCCCTCATTAAGAGTATTGATGGAGACAAAATTGGAAGAGGTCGAGTGGGTCCAAGCTCGACTAGATCAGTTGAATCTTATTGAAGGTAAAAGATTAACTGCACTGTGTCATGGCCAGTTATATCAAAGGAGGCTTATGAAAGCCTATGCAAAAAAAGTGCGCCCTCGACAATTTCAAGAAGGAGACTTAGTGCTCAAAAAGATCCTGCTAATTCAAAAAGATCACCGTGGAAAATGGACTCCAAATTATGAAGGACCTTATGTCGTGAAGAAGGCTTTCTCTGGAGGGTCCTTGATTCTCACAAAAATGGATGGTGAAGATCTACCACTTCCTGTAAATTCGGACGCAGTCAAGAAATATTATGCGTAAAAACACTACTAAAAAAAAGAGAAAAAAAAAAAAAAAAAAAGAAAAAAAAAGGATAACCATGGCTCGCTAGGTGGAAAACCTGAAAAGGCTACCTAGGCAAAAGTTAGAGCGACCTGGTAGGTTGAAACTCAAAAGAGCGACTTAGGCAAAAGTTAAGGTCCAAAATAAAATGACAATAGTGCTTGATATGACAAAGGAAGTGAGACCTGAGCGGTTGAGTCTCCATGCTAGGGAGGAGCAAATCTCTACTTTTGAGCAAACTAAGTTTCCATATTGGGGCAGGCCAAATGATCCCAATCCGGGGCAATCAAAGTCTTCATAGGTTGGTTAATGGGTGTTCAAAATTGGGTATGCAGAGGATTGATGCTGATTACGATAAAGGGTTTCACTGGAAGAACTGAAGACCTTTACCCTTATCATCCCTCTGTAAATTTTATGTTGATGACCATAATATTGCTTTCTTTTCACCATTCCCATTTCAATACAATATCGTCATATTTTTACCTTTGCCTCTTCTTTGACTCAATATGCATTTTTCTAATAATCATATATTGGAATATGAAATGTGTGACATTGCTGTCCGAGCATTAAGAATTTCTAATGACTTGAAAGGTATAAGAAACACAATGATTCCTAATAAGAGTGTTGATAAAAAGAAAGGACAACCAAGTCACCTCAAGGGTCATCTGAAGGGTTTTCCCTTTGCTCTTATGTGTCACATCTAATGTACACTTCAAGGGTCATCTCGATTGGACATTTCAACCATCGGCTGAATAAACAAATGAAAGGATGCCAATAAATCTCCTTCCAGTTCATCTTTGAAAATGATTGCAATCATGTCTTCGGGGTCGTGGAGACAAAAAAAAAAAAAAAAGACAAAAGACAAAAAAAGAGTTTTCATACTCTCATACATCCGAAGCATGCATTGCATAGTGCATTTTCATTTTTCTAGCCTTGACCTACAAAGGTCCAAATTATTGTTTCCTTTTACGGGTCCCCGTACCCATTGTTTTATGTTTTCGGTCCCCGTACCCATTGCTTTTAAGTTTTGTTAAGCTTCACGGATACGACTCATGAAGCTTTTTTTTCCTTTCGGTCCGCACGCCCATTGTCTTTTCATTTCTGGGTCCCCGCACCCATTGTCTTTCCCTTTCTGGGCCCCCGCGCCCATTGTCTTTTAGTTTTCGGGTCCTTACACCCATTGTATTCTCGTTTCCGGGCCTCCGCACCCATTGTGTTTTCCTTTCCGGGCCCCTGCGCCCATCGTCTTTTCCTTTCTGGGCCCACGTGCCCATTGTCTTTTACCTTTTCGGGTCCCTGCACCCCTTGTTTTATGTTTACTGGGCCCCCGCGCCCATTGTCTTTTACCTTTTCGGGTCCCTGCACCCCTTGTTTTATGTTTTCGGGTCCCCGTACCCATTGCTTTTAAGTTTTTGTTAAGTTCTTTTTACCTTTTGGGTCCTCGTACCCGTTGTTTTTGGGTCCCCGTACCCATTGCCTTTAAGTTTTCTGGTAAGCTTCAACAGATACCCGATTCCGTAAGTTCCTTACCTTGTTTTTGTTAAGCTTCAGCGGATACCTGACTCTGCAAGCTTTTTACCTTTTCTGGGTCCCTGTACCCATTGCTTTTGGGTCATCGTACCCATTGTTTTATGTTATCGGGTCCTCGTACCCATTGCTTTTAAGTTTTCTGTTAAGCTTCAACGGATACCCGACTCCGTAAGCTTCTTATGTTGTTTTTGTTAAGCTTCAGTGGATACCTGATTCCTCAAGCTTTTTACCTTTTGGGTCCTCGTACCCGTTGTTTTTGGGTCCCCGTACCCATTGCCTTTAAGTTTTCTGTTAAGCTTTAACGGATACCCGACTCCGTAAGCTTCTTACCTTGTTTTGGTTAAACTTCAGCGGACACCTGAATCCGTAAGTTTTTACCTTTTCATGAACAAAATTGAATCAATTCCTTTATTTTTCATTTATTCTAAATGTAAAACAAAGGGGGGCAGCTGTTGATACTCAATTTTGTCCATTTTTTTATTATTTTCTGTTTATTTTATTTTATTTAATTTAGTTTCTTTCTTTACAAAAAAAAAAATTCTCTTCTCAACCCATAACCCAAATTCCTTCTTCCTGCTGTTGCAACCCTAGCCTCCACAATCAGCTTGCATTGAATTGAATTAAAAGTTTCAGACAGTTTTCTTTTTCAATCATCAAGTTCTGCTTCTTTATTTGCATTCATTGAGAAATTCAAAGTTCAGACCATTTTGCATTCCAATCATCAGAAATGGAAGAGTTTTGGCATGTTTTTTTTCTTCCTTATAAGAATCACGCACAGATCAATCAGGGGAGAATTCAATCGTTCAGAAAGATATAAAACAGAGAAAATCACAGACTGAGAGGAGATTCCCCAGACACAGATTCATCACACGAAATTCCCTGTCACCCGAAACCCCTTGCAGCAAACATTCACCATAACCATCAACTCACCTCAACTGAGTTGACTCAGCAGCCTCCATCTTCACCAACACCAAGCCACCCAGTTAACTCACCCTCTTCAACCTAAAAAAAAACCTCTCCACAGTACCATCACCCCTTCATATTCATCACTTCCTGCACCATCCTTCTTCAAGCTCAACACCCCACAACCAACCACCCACGTGAAGTCACCCTGTTGCATGACCTCCCCAACCACCGAGCTGCTCACCGTCGTCGAACCTGCACCAGTCGTGTCCACCAAAAGCTGCCTCCATACCCACCCTCCGTGACGCCGACCCCGCACGAACACCAGTCTGCCATGCCGAGCCGCCACCTCGAGTAGCTTAAACCGGGTCCCCGCACCCAGATTCGGAACTCACCGTGCGTCGCCGGCGTCTAGCTCGAGTTTGAACAGGTGCCGCTCCCTAACCGTGAACCGCCGTCGCTTTCCAGGACCCAAACCCGTCGCTGCCAGATTCGGCTGAATCTGTACCGAGGCCACCATCTCTCTGCCGGAGCCACCGTCAGCACCGTGAGTGTCTTCTCCACCTCTCCCTTTGTCTCCTTGCTTCCTCTGTTCTGTTTCTAAATAAATGCCCATAAAAAACTGATCTCTTCATTTCTTTTTTAATGCTAGTCACCCGTGACCAGCTTTTTACCCCCTTTTTTTTAACAATTGTAAAAAGAATAATATAATAATAAAAAGAGTAGATTGGTTTAATGTTACTGCTTGAAACAAAAAATAATAAAAACATATATTTTTGAATTTAATTGTTTTTTTAGGATTAGTTCTTATTTGATAGTGTTTGTTTAATTTAATGGTATTTTATGTTGTGTCTTGTGGTCAAGGAAAAAATGTATAAAGTAAAAATGTAAAAAATAAAAGAAAATAAAATAAAAATAAAAATAAAAATACATAAAAAAGAAGAAAAATAAAAATAAAAAAATAAAGAATACATAATATTTTGTTTGTTGTTATGATTATTATACTCATTAGCATGTGATTTTAATTTAATTATTTTTGTATTAATCAAATAATGTTAAAAGCTGGCCGATGACGGAAAAATTAGGAGAGGATCGGAGCGTAGATCAAGTACACTCTTCCCGAGATAATCTTGAGGCTTTATTTTGGATTTTGCTTAAAATGTAGCGAATCTAATTCTCACACTAAATTAAAATATTTTTTCTAAATAAAATACAATTTTTTTTAAATTAAAGTGAACAATTTCATATAGTTTCAACATCATGATTGTGGTGAATTAAAACTTTTATTTTTTATGAAGATCTTTTTTGAAAATTACTACAAAAATCTTTTTATGCTTAAAAATATTTTTTTCTTGATTATAAATGAGATTTTATTTGGCCATTTACTTTAAAAAAAAAACTTTCTCTTACCTCAAACAAATTTCTTTGAATTAAAATTTATTCATTGAAATAATGTTTTATTTGACCATTTATTTTAAAAATTACTTCTCTTCAAAAAACATAAAATTTTGATTCACCACTTTTATATAATATGTTGTAGACTTAGAATTTGTTCCAAAATAATAGTTATTTAGCCACCCATTGCTTGTCTTAGTCATTTATCATTCTTGATATTATGCTTACAAAATGGGACATGTCAAAATAAAAAAATAAAAAAATTCTTTTCTTTTAATTAATAAAGGACCAATTTAATTAATCTTGCAAATAATATTAGATTAAATAGATAACTGTTCTTTAAACGGACGGTGTAGGGTGCTAACACCTTCCCTACCCGTAATCAACCTCCGAACCTCAAACTCTGAAACGTAGACCATCTTTTAGGTGTCCAATTGCGCCATTCCATTTAATGGATAAAGCGATTGGTGGCGACTCCCAACACCCCGAGGTATTCTCCTTTCTTTTTCCTCTTATTCTTTTTATTCTCGCGGCACCCTTCGGGACAGTTGCGACAATGGTGGTGATTCATCACAGGAAGGAGATTAAGTTGTGTTCAGTCTCATTCTTCTTTGCCATTGCTCGTTACTATTAGATGAAATTGTGGAGTTTCAAACCCTGACGAAGATACCGCAACTAGATCTAGACAAAGATGAACAAAATCGAACACGAATGGTGGAAGTCCTGAAGCCACTGCGTCGCAGCTTCTGGGCATGGCGACCATGGATGGTGAAGAACGACCACAGAGGAAGGGTTGGATGGTGGTGGTGGGGGTGATTTCGAGGTTGGGTCTTGATGGTGGATCTCAAGCGGGGTGCAGAGGAGGGAGGGTGGGGTGGTGGTGTTGGTGGGGTAGGGGTAGGGGTGGTGGTGGTGGTAGTGGTAGGGTGGGGCAGGTGTGGTGGTGGTAGTGTTAAGGATAAAGAGAGAGAATGATAAAGATGAAGATAAGGATATGATAAAAATAGAAATCATATCAAGTCTTATCATGTATTAAGGGAAGAGATAGAGTTATCAAGTTAGAATAAGATAAAATGAGTTGACCTGATTTTATTATATACTATCAGGTGAATGCACTAAATATTAAATAAGATCTGATAATATTAATTTATACTATTAAATCTTTTTTATACAATGCACAAAATATAACTTAAATGATAACCGTATAAAGTATAAAGACCCACAAGACCTAAACCTAACAGTCTTGTGTTTGAAACTTTGTTCTAAACTTATTTTTTGTCATATTTTATTAACTAATACCAAAACTGTTTTTTTTTGGTACTTATACGAAAACTCTTTAATTGACGAAAGTTGGCATTCTACTAATGAAGCCGTATATTTGTATTAAAAAAATAGAAACTGTAACGTATATATGTCATTTTCAAATCACTTTCATATACAGTGATATAATTGAGCAAGGAAACAAATTTCACTTTCATAGATTTATAGTATAATAATAGTACCCAAAGTTGCATCCGTTACACGATTAGACTTATCTTCGATCTGAAAAAAATAATATAACACAGAAAAAAGGGTAGGCAGGATAGCGACATAAGATTAAGATACACTACAGATCTAACTCTAATAAATAAAACAATCTCTCCAGGTTTTTTTTGTGTGTGTGTACTTAGAGTTTAATTTGAATTAGGAAGAATTCCACTTATTACTAAGTGAGTGACCACTAGACCAGAAATTTGATGGTTTCTAAAAAAACGTTGGTCCAAATTAATTATGTTTAAGAGATAGTTATGTTCCAAATTAATTATGTATATGCAGTTTCTTCATATTATGTAAACAAATCATATATAATATAGATGTCACACTCACTCACACCCTTCTTTAAATTTAATAAAGGAAATATTGTTCTAGCATTTGTTGCATGGCCATAATTATTGTGGTTAGGCAGGTGAATGGTGATGGTAGAATTAATATCACTCGTTTAGTGCTATTTATTACTTTTCTCACCAAGGTTGTCCTATATAAGGGTAAATATACCTATGATAATACATATTGATGTGATGTAAATCTTTTTATTTTTTATTTTATGTGAGATGTAAATCTTTATATATATATATATATATATATATATATATATATAGGCATATTTAGTGAGAGAAATTTTTATTATGAGAATGTGAGAGAATTAAATCTTGATCATATAACTATACATAAATGATCAAGATTAAAAATTACTTAATGATAATGTGACCACTTAAAAAAGTTACATATAATTATCTTTTAATCTTGATCATTTATGAAAGATCTAATGGTTAAGATTCACTCCTCTTACCTCTCACAATAAACATTCCTCTCATCTGAGTAAGATCATATATATATATATATATATATATATATGAGATGTAAATCATTTTTTTGATACTGATGTAATGTAAATTATTGATGTTATATAAATACATTATTATGAAATGAGCAACACTATTACGTAAGAGAAGATAATGGACAATACTTTGACCAGTCACATACTTAATCATAAAAGTTTAAGAGTTTAAGTAATTATAATGCAAATTAAGTAATCATATTTTGCTAAAAAATACTAATACCTAACAAAGCAATTATAATGCAAATTAAGTAATCATATTTTGCTAAAAAATACTAATACCTAACAAAACCAAAATGCTATAATTTTTAAATGGTTAGCCATACCAACAAGTTGTTTTATATAGTACGTGTCTGTAATCCTCCATAAAAACTAATTAATTTCCACTTACAACACTTTCTTGCAATTTGCATAACAAAGTGCAAATCAAAATTATAAAGTGCACTTCATAAATAAAATATATAAAAGTATACCAAACAGTAAAGAGCATATTACTTGGATCGATATACATACTTCAATATATATATATATATAGATTAATAATTAAATTAAAGTTTTAGTCTTTATATTTTTTATTTATTTTTAATTTAATTTATATAATTTTGTTAAAGTCAGTCTCCACATTTTTAAACATTTTTAAAATAATTTTTACTATCGACCTATAATGTAATTATAATACCATCAATTAACTTTGTTAGTAAATGTTTCTTTATCTAGTATGTACTCTTTTATATATAAAACATTGAGTAGATATTTTTGTATTCCAATAATTATTTCTATAGGTGTTTATTTTTTTTAAGTAAGTATATTTTTTAATACGTGCTCTTTTTAGATACTTTTTTTTTATAAAATGTTTTGAAAAGATTAAATTAACGGTGTCATAATAGAAATTAACATTAGAAATTATTTTAAAAATATTTATAAGTATAAGATTTGATTTATAAAAAAAAATTATAAGAACTAAATTAAAAATAAATATAAAATATTGGGATTGAAATTTTAATTTAACCTACATAAATACTATCTGACTACTAGTAGGCAGAAACCAATTGGGTCACAATTCACAGCAATATCAGATTCCATTCACATGCAATTAGTTCTGTATATAGTAATTGTAGTTGCCAGAAAACTGCAGCTAATGACATTAACCATGCGTACAAGATGATGAAGCGCGAAGATGATGAATGAAAATTTTCTAATGTGATCAAGCAGAAGAAAACAAAAGTTATTTGATGTTTACTTGTACGGGTTTATGTATCTTTACTATTCGTTAAAAATATTGTTTAAAGCACATATTTATATAAGGACAACCCCTTGATAGATCAGAAGTTGCAGAACTGAATCAATATTTACAAATTAAAATAGAAATTGAAAGTTACATTTTGCATAGGTTGCGTTATAAGGTTCTTGCAATGTCCCATGAAATTAGGTAAAAATTTGTAACGTGCTTTTCCCCTTTTTTTTTTCTGATTGCCTTTGCATATAATCATATATCAATTATATGGCTAAATTATAAAAAACACCCTTCAACTTTGACTTAAGTGTAATTTATCCCGACTATAATATGTTGCAATTTACCTCCCCCAACTTACAATGTAGTGTAATTTGAGTCTTTTGTCAACCTTCTATTCAATTCCTCTTTCTCTCCCTTGTTTGCCTTCTAACGGTGCAAAAATATGACCTCAAATTCTTTGGGTGACGCTTCCATTTGATAATATTGTCAATGCTTTATACACAAACAATCGAAAGCCCTTTAGTTTTTCAGTCGCCAATTCCCAAGCCTCAATTGTCTTTGTTCGATCTTCCAATATGGTCTTTGGTTGAGATTAAAGCATCATCGCGTGTAATCGTCAACAATACCATTGGTATATGAGATTAAGCATGATAATCTTAATGGCCGGCAATCATGCCAGCAAAGAAGTAGCATTTATTCATTGTACACTGCTTCCATTCTTTAAGAATTCCTTGGCTGAGTTATGCAATAGATGTGTATGGCGACTTTTAGGTTTTCTTCTTCCTTTTTCAGGCACAGGGACGGAAGAATACTTTATTTATTATCCTCCACTCTTTCTCATTTTGAAAGTATCCGTTATTAAACAAAAGGTTAAATTAAACTTTTAATTCATATACTTTACACTCTTTTTTAATTTAATTTCTATAGTTTTTTTATTTTTTAAATCAGTCTTCACACTTATAAAAAATTTTAAAATAATTTATGTCATAAACTTTTATTATAATGTCATTATAATATTGTTACTTAACTAATAAAGTACGTGTTTTTTTATTCAATATGTACAATATGTACACTTTTAGTTGCTTGTTTTTTCTACAAAACGTTAAATAAGTGTTACTTTATTTTAATAGATATTTATTTATTCTGAGTATGTATTCCTTTGTCTAATAGGTTCTTATCAAGTCCTTCATTCTAGCATGTACTTATTTCTTATGAATAGATTTTTTTTGTATAATAAATACTCTTTTATATGCTCTTTTTTACTTTATAATATGTAAAGTATGGATTAAATTAATAGTATTAGAATGAAAGTTAATGATATGAACTATTTTGAAATTTTTTTATAAGTGTGAGAATGGCTTTGAAAAGAAAAAAATATAAAGACTAAATTAAAAATGAGTATAAATTATAGGAAAACTTTAATTTAACCTAAACAAAATTTGCAGGCACCTTAAAAATAAAAAAAAGGGTGTTGGAAAATCAATAAAAGAAATTTAAGGGTCATATGTTGCACCTTGTGAAAGCAAGTGATTGGAAGGCATAACTAAAACTAAAACCGGATGGAGGGCTGATAAAAGGTTCAAATTGCACAATGTTATAAGTTAAAGGAGGTAAAATATAACATAATAAAGTTTAAGGGTAAATTGCACCACAATAACATTTGGAGGGAATTCTTTATAATTTAGCCCAATTATATTAAGCCTTCTCAGAACACAAAAATTACAATCCCTATATTCTTACACTATTTTTTTAATACTACTTTTAACACCTGATTAATGATGTATAAATTCGTAGTTAATTACGTATATTAATTGGTTAATGAGTAAATTCAAATTTCAAATCTTAAATTATAAATTTACTCATTAATCAATTAATATATGTGATTAACCGTGAATTTATATATCATTAACTAAATGTTAAAAATAATGTTAAAAAAATGATATAAGATGATATTTTTCCTAAAAATTAAGTGGTTCAAAAAAAATAGGACATGCAGAACTCTTTAGACATCAGTAACTACTTTATGAACGTTCCTAAATTATTTAAATACAGAAGTATTAGAGTTAAATGCACTTTATCACCCTAAGTTATTAGTCTAGTTGCACTTTTCACTCTAATTTAAGTAATTAAGCACATTACACCTTCATTTAATATTTTCTTTTGCAATCTTTATTTTTTTGAATATTAAATTTTACTTAATTAATAATATTCACAAATTGTCAAAAGTACCCTTCAACTATCTTTTGTTTTTCCCTCCCTCTTACTATACTATATTCTTTTTGTCAAAAATTTAGAAGTGTTTAATCCCGTGTGAACCAAGAAGATGCTCTAAGATTGCATTTTAATATAAAACGGTTTTTAAATTATTCATCACCTTCCTCTTTCTGTTATTTTTCACTCTATAACAAAGTAACCAAACGGTCCAAACCTTACTATCACAACATGTTCGTTCAAATGCCTCCTCCCCCCCCCCCCGTTTATTTTCCCACAAATACCTGATATTGCTTCGATGGCTATGATGATGGTCATGGTTAAGAAACTATGTGCAACAGAGTTCAACGTAAAATGAGTGAGCATTATTGTCAACTTTATCTAGAAACTAGAAAGTGATAATGAAACAGCTTCACTAGAGACTGATATCATCATATCAATAAGTCCATAAGTTGCAAGTGGTAAAGCAACACCATTGTCATTTATCTTTGTTGCCGAATTGGATTGGTCACGTTATGCTCCTTTTTTTTTTCATTTAAGTTCTGAAAGTTTTCTCATGTTCAGATCTCTTGTTTAGTTTTCTCATCAACTCGTGGAGTCATGAAAGAAAAAAGGAGAGGAGGTATTTTTGACTTTTAATTTTAATTACTATTAAATACAATTTAATTTTCATAAAAAAGATAATATTGCAATAAATCATGTTAATGAAGATGTAACATGCTAAATTACAAAAGTTAAGGTAGATAGTGCAACTAGACTAAAAAATTATCAAGGTGGCAAAGTACATTTTGTAACCCTCTTACTAAATTATTATCTGACAGCAAAATTTTTAATCGAAGGTGTTACTCTTAATCTCTTTAGTCATAGTCGTATTAATAAAATTAGTGAGATTACTCCATAAAATAATAATATATCTCAAATTTTAACATTATTAAAGGATATAAACAATAGGAAACAAACTTCAAATCATCATTTCAATAATTTAATATATGCACTTTCGTATAAAAAAAATATTTCGATTTGAACCAAAAACTGTTTCGATTTGAATAAAAACCGTTTCAATTTGAATCAGAAATAATTTTTGATTGAGATTGAAATCAAAGGAAAAGATCAAAGTCGAAGAGATAGAAATCAAAGCAGAGTTCGAAATCAAAGGATAGATGAAAATCGAAATAAAAAATAAGAGATCAAGGTCAAACAATAAAGATTGAAATCGAATCGAAATACAAAGGTAAAAATCGATGAATAAAGATCGAAATTGAAAATAGTTCAAAATCAAAGGATGGTTTGAAAATCAAAGTAGATTTTGAAAGTAGAGTTCGAAATTGAAATCAAAATAAAAACATATACCGAAATTGAAAATATATAAGATAAAGATAGATAAGAATTTTTCGATAAAACCATTAAGAGATCGAAATCGAAAAGCAAAAAAGATAAAAAATCAAAACAAGAGAGAAACAATAGTAAGTACTTAACAAAGTCAAAAAAACTTATCAAACGTAATCAACATCGACAGGCAAAAGATCGAAATCGAAATAAAGAAAGAAACAATAGTAAGAAAACTAAATCAGAAATATAAGAAACTTAGCAATAGAGTCATTATTTGGCTTAAACATATCAGAGTCTTTATTTAACCAAAAAAATACATATATTTCTAATAACTCTAATATACATTTATTCCCCTCCTTCGAGACTATAATCCATGTATAGTTGATTTGATTGATGATAACCAAAATGCATCCTATACTAGTCTAAAAACACCATGAACAGAGTAAGAATTGAAAATTCTTAATAGAAAATGAACAGTTATAAAATGTTTGAAAACACATAATGAGTTTTAATGGTGTAAAGTACATAGAAAATCATATGGCAACCAAAGAACAAGAATAGAATAATCCCAGCAACATAACTGAACAAATGCTAAATAAATCATTCAATACAACATTATACATAAATCTCAGCAAGTTCCTCAAACATAAACAAGTTCTAAACTTCAGCAAACATCGACAAGCAAGTTCCTCATCATAGAGAATCCACTTTTTACTCTTTTTTTTTCATGTCTGCTTGTCTCACATTTCACTCGAATGCCTTCACTTCCATAAGTAATCCACCCTATCACTGGTGTTACTTTAACATCGTGACGACAAAGCCAAACACGCCCACACTAACCAAGGCAGGTAATATAAAAGGAAATTTATCCATCTGCCTTCTCAATGGTTAGGTGCAAAGTTTTCCTTGAATCACTTGCTTGCCATCACACACAAACATAATACAAACCACCAATGTATTACAAATAAATTCTTCATATACAAGTCTATAAATAAATCATAGCAATTAAATAAAATTCACAAAATTTAAAATCATTAAATTTAAATGTCAGTTCTTCAAGGGACTAGTTACCATTTAAAATTAATTTAAGGGACTAGTTATCATTTAAAATTAATTTAATAATTTTTTTAAAAGTTCATATCACAGTCCATAATTGTCTAGTCCTTATCATAGTCCATAGTTTGTCAGATCCTCATCATAACCTATAGTTTGTCCTGATCATAATAGTACATTCATTGCACTAAAGTCATTTTATTGCAAAAGTCAAAATAAATGTCATGAAATTGCTCCTAAGCCAAGGTAAATATAAGAAAATCTATGTAAATCAAACACATATATTTATTGCATAATATAATTAAAAATATTTATTTTACTTAAGTCTTGAGTCATATTTTAATTTTTTTATAGTTTATTATATTTATCCCATGAAAGAATCAACATTTAAATTATAATAACTCTAAAATTTGTCAAATATCATAAATATTTCAAAGTCAAGCAAATATCAAATTTTAGTAACTTAACAACATTACATATGCATAATAAATTTAACAAGAATAAAAATATATATAAAACACTAAAATAATAAAGCATATACTTGATGTCATAGTTTTTTTTTAAAGAAGGTGCAATTTCTACTTTATAGAGACTTTATTCTTTTTCCTCTCTTTTCTCTTCATCTTTTTCTTCTTTTCTTCTCTTTCTCTCTCTCCTACCGCCTTCCTCTCTTCCTCTATTTCTTCCTTTTTTCTTTTTCTTTCTCTTTTTCTTTCTTTTTCTCTCCCTCGCTTTCACACTTAATCAATATCTTTTCATTCTTTCTTTTCTCTCCCTCGATTGCTGCATTTTCTATTTCTTTGCCTACCTATTTATAGCCAATTCGATTGGCTTCCTGTGGTTATTATGGGTGCATGTTGCACCTCTTCGATGAAGTGCACATTCCACCTAGTTAGATTTTTTTCTAAGTAATTACTACTTACATTAAATATCTAATCTTTTAATGATTACTTTAATAAATATCTCTTCATATTTATCTCAACTTATAGGATTATTCCTAATTACTATTACAAAGATTAAATGTTATATTTTATTTAGGAATTTCTTATTTTTTAATTTTAGTATCATATATTTTTAATTCACCTTTACTAATTGTGAACACTTAATTTTTTCAGGGCCGTTTTGTTAAAAAAAAGAAAAAAAAGAAAAAAAGAAAAAAAAAGGGAAATAAGAGGAAAATGACCATACTTTCACCCATTGGCTCATTATCCAACTCATGACCCATTTAATCACCTATGACCTATTAGCCTATAACTTGACCCATTGACCTATTATCCGTCTCATAACCTATATGCCATTGAACTTATCTTAAAATAAACTCATCATAAAACAAACTCATCCTAAAATAAACTCATATTAAAACAAACTCATCCTAAACAAACTCATCTTAAAACAAACACATCTTAAAACAAACACATCCTAAACGAACTTATCATTGTCACTCTCCAAACTCTAATCTTTCCTATAAATACCCATCACACACACACACACTTTTGATACACATACAAATTTCACTTAAAATTTATACCCAAGCCATATTTGCTTCTCTCCACCACAAAGAATTCTCTACAACCTCATCACCTCCATAACCAACAACACCCAAACCACCCAAACGGCCAAACCATCCACATTCGCCCACACATTCAACCCCCGCCAACATCTTCACCATAAAAATCAACCTCTCGCCACTTCCCGGATCATCATCCTTCACCACTTCCTTGTAACTTCTTAACCCAAACTGTGTCCATCAACCAAAACATCCACCATTCACGTTACCCAAACATCAACCCATGAAATCCCAAAACACCCATCGCTAACACACTAGTCATCCTCTGTTTTCTTCTCTACCAACATTTTCACCATCTCATCTTCACCCCTCCAAACAACCAAATTCCCATCCTCACCTCCATAACCAACAACACCCAAACCATCCAAATGGCCAAACCATTCCCTTCTACGTCTAAACCGTGACCCAATCGTCCAACTGCCGCCACAGTGTTGCCCACTATAGCAGCGCACCAGTGACTCAGTCGAACTGCTATCTGCGTCAACCGCCACAGTGTTGCCCACTATAGTAGTGCACCAGTGACTCAGTCGAACTGCTATCCGCGTCAACCACGGAGCTGGCAACGCTCGGATCTACCGCGCCTAACAACCCAGATTTGGCCAACCAGAACCCATACAGCAACTGCATAAGTCCGATCCACGACCCACCAGATTCAAACTCATTGACCCGTGAACCGCCATGCGTATCCATCTACGCACCAGCCGATCCATCCCATGTCCTCTGCTGCCAGCACCACAAGCAGCACCACCGCTTTGCGTCACCCTCGCTACAACCACGGTCCACCTTTGCACACTGGTGACATAGCCGCTATATCCCAAATAAAAAAAGAACCCCCTTTTTGGTTTTGTCCTTTTTTCGTAAGCTTCTATTTTTTTTTCTTTAAGCATAAAAGTTCTTTTAGTTTTTGGGGTAAAAAAAATAATACAAAAGAAAATCATAAAAAATAAAGAAGTAAAAAAATAATAAAATAATTGAACTATTTTTTAAAAAATAAAGTAGGATTATCTGAGTTGTGACAACTTGATGATTCAAAATTTTTGGTTTCGTCTTCAATTTTTTATTTTTTTTCAAAATAAAATAAATTATTAATCTATAAAGACCCAAAAAAATTTTTAAATAAAAAAATTTCATTTAATTGCAATAAACTTGATAATCAACGGGTAACGTCTCTAGCGTGACGTCGAGTTTCACCTATTCAAACGTTAACAGGATTAACTAAGTTGTGGCGACTTGTTAATTCAAATTTTCGCAATCAAAAGTTAAATCATTTTTTTTATTAAAATCAATCAACCCACAATATTTTCTAGAGAACTACGCGACTTTGAGTTTCTCATTGCACACGAGGATATGTAGGAGCGGAACTCCTATTCCGTCAAGCAAAAAATTAAATTTTCATAAATTATTTATTTATTTAGTATTTTTTGATAAAAGGGGTGAAACAAATATATTTTGAGATTAATAATTTTGCACAATTGGTTCAAGGTACCGTCTTAGGACGGGTGTGTTAGGGTTATTGTGAGATTAAGTTCCTATTCTTCCTTACACATAACCGACTCTTGAATCCAATATGCTTTCAAAGACTAGTTTCTAGAAAGCTTTTCTAACTTTTTCTATTTTAAATAAAATTGTTGGTAACTCCTAATTTTTTTAATTTAAGTTGCTATTCTGTCGTGATCATGGTCGCGATAGATGGCGACTCCACTAGGGATACTTGAGAGTCAAGCCTATAAAAGTTAGTTATGCAAATATTGTGATCTCTATATGTTTGTTTTGCTCTTTTTATTTTTTTTTCTTTTTTTATATATTTATTTTTTTGTTTTATTATCTAAACCTTAGGATAAAGAATTTCTTTTGGAATTTTGTTATGCATTTGTTTTTGTTTTACAGGATGTGAGTAGTTCTTAGAATCATGAAGATTTGTATACTCCTTACACTCACTGCACCTACACGTTTTGTCACACACATCCGAGTGGGGCCCTATATCCGAGTCTGAGTGAAGTCTAAGTTAGGTAGATGTTGCGTAGTGGTTTTAGATGTACATCTTGTTTGGTTATCGCGAAAACCTCATCTAGAGTGTGCCTTTTTCATGAATGTCCCACACCTAGTGGTTTACCCACTGTTTGTGGTCAATCTGAAATGAGACTTAGCTCTAGAGGCCTTTAGAATAGTGGAGCCTCCCAATGAAAGTTCTCATGATTCAGAAGGACCCATAGATCCTTAGAACAGAAATCTCCAAGTTCAAGACAATCCCATTAGGATACGAAGGAAGCGTACTTCTTCTTTATCTATTTATTCCTCATGCCATTCATTCTTGCATTTTTGTTTTAAAAAAAGAAAAAGAAGAAAAAATACATCATCTTACATTTTCATGACATTCCTAGCATTCCAAAAATAAAAATAAAAAATGATACATCATTTTACATTTTTCATGGCATTCCTAACATTAAAAAAAAATCATCTTGCATTTTTCATGGCATTCCTAACATTAAAAAAATACATCATCTTGTATTTTCATGGCATTCCTAGCATTTTATTTTAAAAAAAAAGAAGAGAAAAAATATTTCCATTTCATCTTATGCATCTCATGTATCTCATTCATTTCATCTCATTCTTTGTTTGATGTTACCATGTTTTAACAAATCAAACGGGTTCAGGGACCATTGCGTGACCACAGAAAGAAGATACCAATCAAACTCGAGTTCATAACACAAGGGCTCGAACAAAACTTACAGCGATGGCAGCTGATAACAAAGGAAAAAATTTAAGTATGAAAGTAAATGAGATGAAAGAGATGATGAATAAAATAGCAGAGTCTCAGAGAAGAATGGAGGAAATGTTATCAGTCATGAGGGAGACCCTTACCTTGATTGGGGCAACCAGAAGTATAGGAGTGACTGGGGCACATTCACACCCTCCAAAGATTACTTCCATGATGACAAACCTTGGGGCCACCACTAAAATGTCTTTTTTGGGAAGAACCTCAAATACTGCATCACTAGTGATTCCTATTGGAGAAGGATATCATTCATTGGAAGGTACTCGAAATGAGGTTCATGGTAACACTGAGTTCACATGGAAACAACTGCATGCATCCATCCAAATGTCAATGGGATTTCCTGTTAGAACTGGTCATGCAACCTTTCAAAACGATAAGGTGAAGGAGGAATGGATGGAAAAAATGGAAGAACAAATCAAAGCAATCAATGGTCCTAGCACCTATGGTCCCCTTGGGATAGAAGAGTTGTATCCTACTGCAAACATTATCATCCCAAAAGACTTTAAGGTTCTAGAATTCGACAAATATGATGGGAGCACCAACCCCTTTTCCCACCTGAAAACATACATTACCAAAATGTCAATTTGGTCAAAGGACTGGAAGTTCCTTGTCAGCTTCTTTCAAGAAAACTTGATTGGGTTTGCTTTGGAATGGTGTATCCAATAAGACCTCTCCAAAATCTCTTCTTGGGATGATTGGGCAAACTTGTTTATAGGACTGTATCAGTTCAATTTGGTTACAGCCCCAACTTGGGAGCAATTGGGAACACCGCAAAAGAGAAATAAGGAAACCTTCAAGCAGTATGCCCAGAGATGGAGAGCTCTCGCAGCACAAGTGCAACCACCGTTGACGTTGACAAAAATGTGCTTATATTTTTTAGGGACTTTAAGAGTTCCCTATATTGGGACAATGACAGGTGCTGTCTATCGAGATTTTGCTGAATTAATTACTGTTGGAGAGAGGATTGAAATTCTGGTAAATTCTGGCAAATTACCAACTGGAAATAATGAATGTGGTTTCAAGAAGAGGTTTCCCCCTAAGAAAAATGAGCCAGAAGTGAGTTAGGTGCAAAACCAATAACCTTCACAATGCCGCTATCCACCGTCTTACCCTGCCTACCGAGCCCCTCCATATAACCTAAACCCCTACCTTTCCTATTAGACACTTGCACCTTTTCATCTACCTGGCCTAACTGCTTCACCTACAAATACACCTCAAATCCCATAATTTCACATCAACAATGTTCCCACACCACAATCATATGTACCAATTCGCCCGAACTACGCCCAATATCCACCGACACCTTCATAAAATTTCCCAAATCACCCATAACTTCGATCAAACTTCCAAAATCAAGGCCACTATCACTCCCAAAACCTACCCCTTTCCCAAGATTATCCATTTCAAATACAGACTTATTCCAAAGACTGTTTGATGCTCACCTCATCTCTGAAAATCCTGTACGTCCCCTAGAACCACCATTCCCAACGTGGTATAACCCAAATTTAACTTGCAAATACCACATGGATATCCCAGGGCATTCAATTGAAGATTGTGAATATTTCAAGATTACAGTAAGGAAGCTAATTGCTTATGGGAAGCTTGACATTCAAGAAGTGGCTGGACCTAGTATTATCAACAACTCAATTCCTAATCATGATGAAAGGAATGAGGTAAATGCTTTGGAGATGGAAGGATCACCCATAAGAAATGTCGTGAACTTGCATACATCAATGGCTGAAATATTCGAGAGGTTGAAGAAAACAGGTTATAGTATCACTGCATCGACTGCAACGATGAACGAAAAGGAGAAGCAGGAAGAAGAATCAAGTTGTGCTTATCATTATGGGGGAATAGGACATAATATCGAGAATTATTGGGATTTTAAGGTTCAAGTCCAGGGATTACTCACTTTGGGAGTAATATAAGCTAGACAAGGGGTAGATTCCTCTAAAGAAGTCATTCGTCTTCTAGCAACTCGAAACCTCTAAACAATGGGAGATCTGAGGCATTAATTGAAATGATTGCCATAAAATAATTAGTGATGTTGAACTCATGTTAACTTTCTTGAAGCATTAATGTAATGAATTTGCATGGGTACCTTGTTTCCTTTCATTTCTATCACATTGTCTTTCTTGACATTTATTCGCTTTCATTTCTTCAAAGTGTCTTCCTTGTATTTGGACCTCATTGGACTCCAATTCTTGGCAATTCTCAGTTTGGTAGATGTCAATAAAGTTCGATTGTGCAAGTGCCTTTTATAAAAAGAAAAAAGAAAAAAAGAAAAAAAAAGAAAAAAAAGAGCAAAGAAGTAATCACTTGGTGTGCACTATCTTTTGATCTCAAAATTAAAGTTTTGAAAATAAACAATCATGATTTGAAAATGAAGACTGGTCATTTTTCTCTATCTTTTACAAAATTTCATTATCTTTATCCCTTGTTACCCTTTTTGAGCTTGAAAAATTCTTCAATAAACCCTGGATAAGGATAACTCCTACACTAGGGGATAACACAAAACAAAGGTTGATTGCCATGGTGGCTATTTTGAAGCATAATGGAAAAGGAAAAAAGGGTGAAAGGGGTAAGAAGTAAAAATAAATAAAAAATGATGAAAAACTAAAAAAAAAAAACAAAAAAAGGGAAGGGAAAGAAAGAAGAAATAAAATGAAATGAAATAGGTCATGACAAAGGAAAGAAAGAAAATAAAATGAAATGGGGAAGAAATGAAGAATAATAAAAGAAAAATGTGCTTGAAAGTGTAAGGATCCTTAGTCTCATTCAAACCTTTAACACTTGTTTGAGCCTTTTATATTTTCTTTCATAACTCCTAGCCTTGGCCACGTTACAAGCCTCAAAAAGTCCATTACACTTCATTAATCAGAATGGACTTTTTGAGACAAATGTTATGCTCATCCAAGTATCCAGTTCATTGCTCCTTAAAAAAAAGGAAAAGAGAAAAACGAGACTTACACCAGGGCAAGTTTCTACACTGTTCGAGCTGGCCCTACACTAGAGCATTCTTTTCTCTGATTTAATTTAACCTACACTGGGATAAATCTTTTGGTCGTTAGGGCAGGTCCTGCCCTATTTAATTTAGTCCTAGAGTAGGGTAAATTTCTTTGGTTTAATTTGGCCTTACACTAGGACAAGTTTCTACCCTGCTCGATTTGATTCTAAACTGGGGCAATTTTTCTTTCCCTTGGTTCAATTTGACCTACATTAGGGTAAATCTTTTGGTCACTAGGGCAAGTTCCAGCCCTATTCAATTCAGTCCTAGACTGGGACAAATTTCTCTTTGGTTCAATTTGGCCTTACATTAGGGCGAGCTGTTGCTCTATTCTATTCAATCTTAGACTGTGGTAAATTTCTTTTTGGTTCAATTTAGCTTGATGTAGATGTTCAGCAGAAGAAAAATCCTTGGCCATAATGTCTAGTGGGCAACTAAAGATTGTTTTCATAAGGATCAAACCAATCCATATCAGGACAACACTTCTTTGAATCTCATACCATCGTTTGTGTCTTTTTTCATATATATCCTTTTGTGTAGTCAAACTTCTAAGACCAATTTAGAAGTTGTTCACTTAGTAAATTCCTTTTCTGTTGTACTTTTGAATCCATGTCTGTTTGTTACGTAATGCTTAAAGTAAGGTGAACATGAGTACAACACTATGATTTGACCATATGATGGCAATCCCCTGACGAACAATTCAAACCGAAAAGAACTTAGAAGTTCCAATTAAAGGGAAAAAATAATATCTCAAAGGATAATCCAGAAATAAGAGGTACCTGAGCTAAAAAAGGAAAAGAGCCTGTTAGACTGAAAACTCAAAAAGGCGATTTAAGCAAAAGTTAGGGTAAATAAATTAGAATGGCTTAAATTGGGACAATTTTTTGGCAACTTTGTTTGCATTCAATTGGTCATACCGAGGCAAAAATTTTGAAAGACTAAGGAGAAAATATATTGAAGGAAGGAGCAATAGAGATAGCGGTTGAATTATCAAGTAGTTGTAGGGAGTCAATTGGATGAAGGGCAAAGTTAAATACCGGGGCAAAATTTTCTCGCAAGGACTTAGTAGCTCCAAGCAAGGGTTCACAACAAGAGATGATCATCTCACTTCCCAAAAGGAGAGTTTAGAGCGAAAAATAGGAAAATAAGATGAAAAATGGAGGGGTAAAAAAAAAGAAGAAATGAAGAGAAACAAAAAGTCAAGAGGATTCCAAGTCAATCGAATGGTCTGATGAAGAAAAATATATGAGCAAGGGTTTGATTGGTCAAAGCTTTCTAGAGTTGTCTTTGGTTCAAAGGACTTTTAATAAATTTTTTTAAAAAAGAAAAGAGAGAGAGAGAGAGAGAAGAGAGAGAGAGAGAAGAAAAGAATTTTCCATGTTTACTTAGCACAAGTGCTTTCATGCCATAAATTCTTTTTGAGCACATCAGCTCTATGCATTTTTAAATTCTTTTAAGCGTATCAGCTTTATGCATTTTAAAATTTTTTGAGAGCATTGACTCCATGCATTTTGAGCGCAATGACTTCATGCATTATTGAGCGCATCGACTCCATGCATCATTGAGCGCATCAAGTCCATGCATTTTTGAGCACATCAGTAAGGGTGAAAATAAGTTAGGCTGCCCGTCAAGGGCCTATGGCCTGACATGTCTGAGGCCTGACCTGGCCTGACCTATTTAGTTAACAAGTCAGGACAATACTTTTTTAAAAACTCATTTAATTAAAAAGGTCAGGCCTCAGGAATCTATTAGGCCTTTTAGGCCTGACAAGCTGGCCTGGCCTGTTTACTTTATATTATATTATTATTTATTATTATATATTAAAATATTTTTTAATTAAATTGTTTTAATAAATTTAAAAAAAAACCCAAGTTAGAAACTTTTTCTAGAACTGAAGAAAGTAGTTACTACCTGCTACCTCTCCATCTCCATCCGTAAGACTTCTCTGCGATTGCAAAGTAGCTGCTGCCTGCTGCGTTGCTGCCTCTTCTTCTTCGCCCATGAGACTATCACTCTGTCTCCTTCCGCAAGACTGCCTCTTTGTCTCCGTCTACGAGATTGCCTCTTCGTCTCCATCCACGAGATTGCTCTTCAAAGTAGCTGCTGCCTCTCTGTATCCGTCCATGAGACCGCTCTACGACTCTGCACCTCTACTAATCCATCGACGACTCTATGTGGCTGCCTCTCCGTCAAGACTCTGCATGGCTGCGCCTCCACCTCTGCCCGTCTGCAACCCAACGCCTCTGTCTCTCTAGTAATGTTTTTGGAACACATTCATTTCCAACACACTTGCATTCCCACAAACCACTCTCCCATTTTCTTCATCTGCAACTTGATCCATTGTTTGGCACATTTGTGATTGATAAAATAAATAGGCTTTCTTGCAATCTATTCCAGATATATAATTTTTCTTTATTTCTATTTCCTTTCTATATGGATTCCAAGTTTGGCCCATTTTTTTATATGGAACAATTTCGTCTTGGGAAGGAGAGAATGATAAAGTTTGTATGATAAGTTTAATTTGAGATAGATTGTGTTGGTATGAGATATTGCTTCCAAACATTCACTGTCTAATAGGATTTCTGAAAAAAAAACCTTGACCTTTGTCTATTTATGTATATGCATGGTAAATTTGCCATTTATGTTAGTATTGAAGACCTTTTCGTAAGAACATTCATATTTGTACTTTCTGCAGATATTCAACATATCATTCTTGTCCTCTGAATTAGTCAAGTTGGACCTTATATGTTATCAATTGCTGTACTGTCCCATATGATAAACTAAGAGGCTTGAGATCACGATTGGATTAGGATATATATTGATTAAAATATGTGGCAATGTAAATTAAGCAAATAAAGTTATGTCATTATTAATCTTGTTTAAAATATCAGTTAAGCAAATGGACATTTCTAGCAGGTTTGGATATCCTATTTCATTCCATTACTAGTTTTATTTGGTTGAACAAATATCATATCTGCTCTTGCCTTTTTTATTATTAATGTGCAAATTCTGCTTGTTACTTTTAATATTGTTGCCTATTTAGAACTATTTAGTTATAATTTAATTAACCTATAATGAAACAAATTAACATGATGTCTTCTCCATTTGAGAGTAATGAAACTATTTCATCTACTCCTACTCCTAGACCTCTTAATGGCACCAATCAAAGTGCACTAACAGTTTCAAGTCAACTTGAAGGCAACAATGAAAAAAGTGTACCAGCAAATTCAAGTCATCGTGATCAAGATCAAGAGGATGAGGATTGTGTCATCAAGAAGAAGAGGCAAAAAAACATCAACTATTTGGAATGATTTTGATGAAGTTGAATTTACTGGAGGTGCGAAAAAAGATGTATGCAAATATTGTAAGCAAAAGCTATCTATTGGTGGGAAGGGATCTAGCACCAGCCATCTAAGTAGACATGTAGAGAGTTGCAGTCAAAGAAAGTTGCAAATAGGTACACAAAAGAAGCAACAAATCATTCCATTTCAACCTTCAATTAGAACAAATTCGTTTGTGAGTCCTTGTGTTAGGTACTCTAATGAGAAGATGAGGGAAATAATTGTCACTGTTGTTATGGTCCATGAGCATCCTTTTAACATTGTTGAAGATGAAGTTTGGATGTGGGGCTTCCAACATGCAAGTTCAGAATTTCAAAAAATGTCTCATAAAACAGTAAGGGCTGATTATTTAGTAATATATGAAGCAGAGAATAGAAAATTGAAGGCATTGTTGAAAAGTGTGAGCAAGATCAACTTAACTATGGATATGTTGAAATCAAGTTATCAAGTAGCTGAATATATGGTCATCACTGGTCATTTCATTGATGCAGGATGGAAACTTCAAAAGAGAGTTTTGAGTTTTGTGAAAATGTCTGCTCCAAGGCATGAGATTGATGTGGCTGATGCAATTTTCAAGAGTTTGAAAGCATGGAGGATTAAAAATAAAGTGTTTTCAGTATCTGTTGATAATGCTTCTTATAATGACTCATGCATGAGGAATCTCAAAGATAACTTATCACTGAACACAAAGTTAGTTCTTAGTGGTGCTTTATTTCATGTTAGATGTTGTGCACACATATTAAATCTGTTAGTGCAAGATGAACTTAGTAGGATTAAGGATGTCATTTACAATATTCGTGAAAGTGTGAAGTATATTAACTACAATGATTCAAGGTTAAAGTCTTTTTGTGATGTGATTAAACAGAAGTGATTGAAAGAAAGGAAGCTTGTTATTGATTGTCCTACCAGATGGAATTCGACATTTCAGATGTTGTCCAGTGCTTTAAAAGTTAAGATTGTTGGTGTGTGAAATCCGCAAGTGTACGATTTTGTCATCAAGTAATAAAAATATCGAATTCACAGGGACTATGTCTATGAATACCAATTAATTAATTAATTCAATTCAATTAAATAAAGAGAATATAATTGTTGAGTGATAAGAACGTACTAACCAAGCAATTAAATAATTAAATATTAAAGTACAAAGTTGAGAACAAAAATAGTAATTTATTAAGAAAGGTTTTCAAATTCAAGAAAGCTTCCAGGATTGGGAGTAACCACAATGATATAAGACAAATTATAATTTACAACCCTTTTATTAAAATTAAAATTCAATTAAAAGGGAATTCCCCTAAATTAGTTAATGTTATTTCTCAAGAGACAAGAACCGTACCCAATTAAACCAATTCCTACTCTCGTGGTAATTGAATTTAAATTGAACCCTTTATACTTTATGGTAATTCATTAAGTCCTCGAAAGGCTAAACTTACTCTCGTGATTTAAACCTTAAGTTCAATTCTTATGGTTCCAACACCTAGGTTCACCTCTTAGTACATCCCTAAATATCTATGAGATGCAAATATGTGGCCAACAAATTTACATGAATAAGCGTGATAATGATTGAATCAAAGAATATTCAAAGTTAATAAAAAGGGTAAACCAAGTCAGTTAATCATCATCAATGTACTAAATGACATTGCCCAATCCTAGAAACGAATGGAACTATTCAGACATGGAGAAGAAGAAACAAGAAAACATAATAAAGAACATCCAAACTTGTAACGAAGGGAAAAGAGAGGAGGAAGATAAAGATCTAGAGCCTCCAAACATGCCTCCTTTAAATAGAAAAATAGAACCCTAATATTGTATTCAGAACAACTATATATACCCTAGGGGTCTAAACTGGTCCAAGCCCATAAAAAGAAAGAAAAATAAAATTTAAAAATCGTGTCAGACTGCGATCCACGGACGTGGGACATTCCACGGTCAGGCCATGGACGTTGCTGGCTGGGCGCGCGCTGGTTCTCTGATACGTTCCATGGTCGTGGGTCATTCCACGGCCAGGCTATGGATCTTGTTGCTAAGGGGATTCTGAACTGCTCCTGAATTCCACGGCCGTGGGCCCTTCCATGGCTAGGCCGTGGACTCTTCTGGAATGATCATTTTGTCCCAATTTGCTATCCTTTAAGCTTTAACTTCAATCATACAAGCTTTTCACCTATTTCTAAGCCAATTTTGTACTAATCCTGCACAACAACACCACAAACACTGTAGTTATCCGAACTAAAAGAAAAATAAATAAAAAAAGAAACTAAAATGCCTAAAAGTTATATGCAAAACAAGAAAAAAATATGGTATTATTTCACACACATTAATTGTCTTTCCAGCTTACAAAGAAAGAGAGCCACATTATGATTATGCACCTTCACATGAGGATTAGGAGAAAGTTGAAAAAGTTTGTCAACTTCTAGAAGTGTTTAAGCTTGTCACTCATATAATTTCAGGCAGTGAGTATCCTACTGCAAATTTGTATCTCACAGAAGTATGGAGGGTGAAACAAGTAATTGATAATGCTGCAGAGGATAGAGATCTCTTCATGAGAGAAATGACAGCTCTAATGAAAGTAAAATTTGATAAATACTGGGGGGAATGCAATTTGTTGATGGCTATTGCAAGTGTTTTGGATCCTAGGTACAAATTTCATATTATTGATATATGTTTTCCTTTGATATATAAGCCTGAAGAAGTTGCCATGGAAAATGTGAACAAGGTGCGAACTTCATTGCAAGAATTATATAGCGAGTACATAACTTTGAATATGGAAGAGTCATTCTCTAGTGAAGTGAACACTGCTAGTAGCAACACCTCATCCACATCTGTGCCTAAGTCTTTAGTTATCACTGGATTTGATCAAATCACGAGTCTTGTGCGTGAAAAGGAAGCAGTTCCTCTAATGAAATCAGAGTTATATACTTATATTGAGGAAAATGTTTATATTCCTGATGGTGATAATAACTCCTTTAGTGCCTTGGAGTGGTGGAGGAACAATATTTTAAAGTATAAGATCTTATCAAAGATGGCTACTGATATACTAGCCATTCCAATCTCAACAGTGGCTTCAGAATCCACATTTAATGCTAGAGGAAGAGTTATTGATGAATATCGTTCAAAGTTGAATGAAGAATCTATTGAAGCACTACTATGCGGTGGGGATTGGCTTCGTAACAAGTATGGATTGAAGAGAAAGGAAAAAAGGTTCAAACTTTTTCTAAAGTTTTGTTAATTTGATTGCTGTTAAATTATTATATGCTCTAATAACAATTTTTTATTTTTTTATTTTGAAGGTGTACGAACATAAAGAGATCACCTTGAAGATTTGAACGTGGCTGCTGGTTGCTACACCTTTATTGCTACATTTTGGGAGGTTTTCATGTCTTGTTTGTTGCACTTTATATTGTTGAGCTGTTTGTTGTTATTTTGTGTTACTTGTATTGTTGTTGGATATCTATTATGGACTTATGTTGTGGTACTATTTGTTGGTTAATTTGAGGCCTGGGGCCTTTTAGATTTGTGTCATGGACCTGATGGTCTTGTTTTGATGTTAGTAATTGGAAGCCTGAGGTCTTTTACATTTGTCTAATTATATTATTTTGTTGTTGGATAATTTGAGGCCTGAGGCTAATTATATTTGTTATAATTTTGTATTATTGAATGGTAAGTTTGTTAATCTACGTAAAGGACTGTTGATCTTAGGCCTGTTGACCTATTTAAAGGTCTGTTGGCCTATTTAAAAGCCTATTTGCAAAGTGGGCTTTTAAATAGGCTTTTAGGCCAGACCAGACATTTAAAAATGTTATGTCAGACCCTAAAAATTGACCTGTTACAGGGTAACAGGCCAGGCTCAGGCCTCATATTTGTGATACAAGTCAGACCTATTTAAGAAAAAGCCTTACCTGACTTGGTTTATTTCCACCCTTACGCATTGGCTCTATGCATTTTGAGCGCATCGGCTCAATGCATCATTTTTTAGCGCATTGGCTCCACGCATTATTTTGAGTGCATCGGCTCCATGCTTCTTTAAATTTTTGTCACTTATTTTGAGTGCATTGGCTCTCTACATTCTAAAATATTTTGAGCGCATCAGTTCCATGCATTTTATATTCTTTTGAAAGCATCGACTCCAAGCTTCTTTAAAATTTTTGTCACTTATTTTGAATGCATTAGCTCCCTGCATTTTTAAATTCTTTTGAGTGCATTAACTCCATGCATTTTAAATTCTTTTGAGCGCATCGACTCCATGCATTTCTGTCATTTACTTTTGAGCGCATTGGCTCTTGTCATTTAAATTTCTATCATTTACTTTTGAGTGCATCGACTCTTATCATTTACTTTTGAGCGCATCGACTCCTGTCATTTAAATTTTTCTCATTTACTTTTGAGTGCATCAGCTCCCCGTCATTTAAATTTTTGTCATTTACTTTTGAGCGCATTGGCTCTTGTCATTTAAATTTTTTTCATTTACTTTTAAGCACATTGGGTCCTGTCTTTTACTTTTGAACGCATCGGCTCTTGTAATTTAAATTTCTGTCATTTACCTTTGAGCGCATCACTCTTCGTATTTTTGTTCTCGCATTGTTTTGTTTTTGTTGCTCCTGAACAAAATTCGAGTTCATGTCTTTACTCGTTTCTTAAAATGATAAAATGAAAAACTATGATTATTCTTTTTATCTAGTAAGAAACAAGTAAAGATAGGCAACTGTGAACACCTAATTTTGTTTAGAGCATTTTGTTAAAAAAAAAGAGAAAAAAAAGAAAAAAAGGGAAATAAAAGGAAAATGACCATACTTTCACCCATTGGCCCAGTATCCAACTCATGACCCATTTAACCACCCATGACCCATTAGCCTATAACCTGACCCATTGACCCATTATCCGTCTCATAACCCATATGTCATTGAACTCATCCTAAACAAACTCATCCTAAAACAAACCCATCTTAAAACAAACTCATATTAAACAAACTCATCCTAAAACAAATTCATCCTAAAAACAAACTCATCCTAAACGAACTTATCACCGTCACCCTCCAAACTCTAATCTTTCCTATAAATACCATCATACACACACTTTTGATACACATACAGACTTCAACTTAAAATTAATACCCAAGCCATATTTGCTTCTCTCCACCACGTAGCCTTCTCTGTAACCTCCTCATCTCCATAACTAGCAACACCCAAACCACCCAAACGGCTAAACCATCCACATTCACTAACACGTTCAACCCCCTGCCAACATCTTCACCATCAAAAATCAACCCCTGCCATATCCCAAATCATCATCCTTCACCACTTCCCTGTAACTCCTTAACCCAAACCGTGCCCATCAACCAAAACATCCACCATTTAAGTTACCCAAACATCAACCCACGAAATCCCAAAACACCTATCACCAACACTATAGCCATCCTCTGTTTTCTTCTCTGCCAACATTTTCACCATCTCATCTTCATTCCCTCCAAACAACCAAATTCCCATCCTCACCTCTATAGCCAACAACACCCAAACCATCCAAACTGCCAAACCATCCCACGTCCACGTCCCAACAGCCACCATAACGTGCTCACTATAGCAGCACACCTAGTGACTCAGCCGAATCGCTATCCACATCAACCACCAAGCCAACAACGCTTGGATTTTCCGCGCCTAACAACCTAGATCCGGCTAACCAGAACCCATGTAGCAGTTACGCAAGTTTGATCCACATCATCGACCCACGCCATGAACCGCCATGCACATCCATCTACGCATCAGCTAATCCATCTTGTGTCCTCTGCTGCTAGAACCGCGAGCAGCACCACCGTGTTGCGTCACCCTCTTTGCAACCACGGTCCACCTTTGTGCACCGGCGACATAGTCGCCCCATCTACAAATATCCCAAATAAAAAAAGAACCCCCCTTTTAGTTTCGTCCATTTTTCATAAGCTTCTATTTTTTTTTCTTTAGGCATAAAAGTTCTTATAGTTTTTAGGGTAAAAAAAATAATACAAAAGAAAATGATAAAAAATAATAAAATAATTAAACTTTTTTTTTAGAAAAATAAAGCAGGATTATCTGAGTTATGACAACTTGATGATTCAAAATTTTTGGTTTTGTCTTCAAATTTTTATTTTTATTTCGAAATAAAATAAATCACTAACTATAAAGGCCCAAAACTTTTTTTAAATAAAAAAATTCATTTAATTGCAATAAACTTGATAATTAATGGGTGGTGTCTCTAGCGTGATGTCGAACTTCACATATTCAATCCTTAACAGGATTAACTAAAGTCGTGACGACTTGTTAATTCGAATTTTCGCAATCAAAAGTTAAATAATTTTTTTATTAAAATCAACCAATCCACAATATTTTCTAGAGAACTACGTGACTTTGAATTTCTCATTGCACCCGATGATACGTAGGAGCAACACTCCTATTTCGTCAAGCCAAAAATTAAAATTTCACAAATTATTTATTTTTTTAACTATTTTTTTTATAAAATGGGTGAAATAAATATATTTTGAGATTATCAATTTTGCACAATTAATTCAAGGTACCGTCTCAGGACGAGTGTGTTAGGGGTATTGTGAGATTAAGTTTTCACCATTTTCTACACATAACCGACTCCCGAATCCAATCTAGTTTCAAAGACTATTTTCTAAGAAAATTTTTCCTATTTTTTCTATTTTAAATAAAATTGGTGGCGACTCCTTTTTTTTTAATTTAAGTTGCTATTCCTCCACGATCACAGTCGCGACACTAATTTATCTAGAAAGTTAATCTCAATAAATTTTAATTAATTACTCTTACAAATTTGGGCTAATCCCTTCTTAACAACCATTGTAAACCAAATGCTAAAGAAATTAAAATTTTATTCTCCACAAAAATATTTTATGAAATATAGGATGTTACATTTCTCCCATCATTTTAAGAATTTTGTTCCCAAAATTCACTAACCTGATTGAAATTACTCTTGATAGGATTTCTGGATGTCATCTTCTAATTCCTATGTTGCCTCTTCTGGTGACAGTCCTTCCCAAATCACTTTAACCAAAGGAATTTCTTTTCCTCTCAAGTGTTTGACAGATCTATCTATGATTTGTAAAGGTTTTGTTCTATAAGTCAAATCATCTCTTACTTGCATTATTTCATGTTTTATAATATGTGAAGGGTCAAAATAATATTTTTTGAGTTGGGATACATGAAAGACATCATGAAGATTTGAAAGATTTGAGAGAAGTGAAATTTGATAGGCAACATGTCTTACTCTTTTAAGAATTTGGAATGGACCAATGAATCTGGAATTCAACTTTTTGGATTTAAGAGTTCTGCCAATCCCAATAGTAGGAATGACTTTGAGGAAAATATGTTCCTCTTCTTCAAATTCCAGAGGTCTTCTTCTGTGATGAACATAATTTTTCTGTCTACTCTGAGCAAAAATTAATTTTTTCTTGATAAATTTGATCTTTTCTGTGATTTTTTACACTATATCAGGTTCTAATAAACTCTTTTTCCCCGTTTCTATCTAACACAAATGTGATCTACACTTTCTACCATACAAAGATTCAAATGGTGTCATTCACATGCTAGAATGGTAACTGTTGTTATAGGCAAACTCTATTAACAGTATATCAGTATTCTAACTTCCTTGAAATTCTAACACACAGGCTCTAAATATATCTTCCAAGGTTTAAATGGTTCTTTTAGTTTAACCATCTGTCTGAGGGTGGTAAGGTGTACTAAAATGGAACTTGGTACCTAAAGCTTCTTGTAAGGCTACCTAGAATTTTGAGGTAAATCTTAGGTCTCTGTCTGAAACTATGCAAGTTAGTACACAATGTACTTTACAATTTCCTGAATGTAATCATGAGCAAACTTGTACAATGGGCAACTGATCCTATAGACAAAATGTGAGCAGACTTAGTTAACATGTCAACAATTACCCACGCTGCATCATAACTTAATGAAGTCCTAGGTAATCCTAATACAAAATCCATTGATATACTACTCCATTTCCATTCAGGGATATTCAAGGGTTGCAGTAATCCTGCATGTTTTTGGTGTTCTATTTTAACCTTTTGGCAAACTATACATTTAGCTATAAAACTAGCTATATCTCTTTTCATCTCATTCCAACAAAATAATTTTCTAAGATCCTGATACATTTTGGTTGTACCAGCATGCATAATATACTTACTGTAATGTGTCTTAGATAAATTTTTTTTTCTCAATTCTTCATCATTGGGCACACATAATCTTTCTTCGTACATCATAACCCCATTTTTCATCAACATAAAAATGTTCAAGCCATTCTACTAGAATTCTTCTTTTGAAAGACTGTAAAAATTTATCATTTTCTTGAGCTTGCCTTACTTGATCTCTTAAATCACACTCTATTCTTAGTTCACTGGCATATAAACAGTGAGGTTGCAAGGATACTCCCTGAAATTTTCTAACAACTTTTGTTCCCTTATCATCATCATGAGGATATATGCAAGGACTTCCTGCTTAAGGTATTGACCACTCTATTGACGTTACCAACATGATATTTCAATTCAAAATCATAGTCCTTTAAGAACTCATTCCATCTATGTTGTCTCATATTTAACTCTTTTTGGTCAAAAAAATACTTTAAACTCTTATGATCACCATATACCTCAAACTTGACTCCATATAGGTAATGCCTCCAAATTTTCAAAGCAAAGACTATTGCTTCTAAATCTAAGTCATGGGTTGGGTAATTTTCTTCATACAGTTTAAGTTGTTTGGATGCATAGGCTATAACTCTACCGTGTTGCATCAAAACACATCCCAAACCCTTCTTAGATGCATCATAATACACTACAAAGCTTTGTCGATGATCAAGACTTATTAAGATTGGAGTGGAGGTAAGTCTATTTTTTAACTCCTGAAAACTTGCTGTACAAATTGAATCCCACTCAAAAGGGTGATTCTTTTTAGTTAACCTAGTCAGAGGTAAAACTAGTTAGGAGAATCCCTTAATAAATCTTCTATAATATCCGGCCAATCCCAGAAAACTCTTAATCTCAGTAATTATCTTTGATCTTTTCCAGTGAACTACTGCTTCAACTTTACTAGGATCCACAACTACACCCCCTGAGTAAAGGTGATTCTTTCTAGTTAACCTAGTCAGATGTAAAACTAGCTGAGAGAATCCCTTAATGAATTTTTTATAATATCCGACAAATCCAAGAAAAATCCTAATCTCGGTAATTGTCTTTGGCTTTTTCCAATGAACTACTACTTCAACTTTACTAGGATCCACAACTAATCCTCCTTGAGTAATCACATGACCTTAAAATCTTACTTCACCTAACCAGAATTCACATTTTTCAAATTTGGTATACAATTGCTTCTCCTTTAGGATCTGTAGCATTATTCTAAGGTGCTGTTCATGTTCCTTCTTAGTCTTATAATAGATGAGTATGTCATCAATAAAGACTACTACAAAAAGGTCAAGGTAAGGTCTAAAAATCATATTAATGTAATCCTTGAATATTGCAAGAGTATTAGTAAGTCCAAAGGGCATTACAAGGTATTCATAATGCCCATATCTGGTCTTAAAGGCTGTCTTGGGTGCATCTTCTGGTTTCACTCTTATCTGATGATATCTTGATCTCAAATCTATCTTTGAAAAGACTGTGACTCCTAACAATTGATCCAACAGGTCATCTGTCTTAGGGAGTGGATACTTGTTTTTAATTGTGACTTTGTTCAATTGAATATAATCTACACGCAACCTCATGCTCCCATCTTTCTTCTTAGCTAATAGAACAGTTGCACCCCACGGTGATACACTAAGCCTGATAAATCCTTTGGCTAACAGGTCCTCTATTTGTTTCTTGAGTTTACTTAGCTCCAAAGGGGACATTCTATAAGGTGCAAAAGATAGAGGTCTTGTTCCCATAACTTGGTTAATGGAAAACTCAACTTCCCTTTCAGGTGGTAAGTTCACTATCTCTTTAGAAAATACTTCTGAAAATTCTCTTACTATAGGTATGTTATTTATTTCCTGCCTAACCTCTGAATTTGAAGAAAATAAAAGAAGAAATCCTTGAGTTCCTTCTAAGAGACATTTCTCTGCCTGAGTGGCATTAAGGAATAAGGTATTAGTAGATTTTGGTTCCTTGGGTAGATCATTGGGAAAGTAGGCAAGTTTTCTGGAACAGTCTAAGATAATATCATTAGTAAATAACCAGTCAATCAATACCAATCAAAGGCAAACAAACAAGGTTCAAAGTAGAAGCTTTTCCTTCAATTAAAATAGGACATTTTAAACAAGCTTGAGAAGTAAAATCTTTTCCTTTTGTGGGAGTTGAAACTAACAGATTATAAGATGGAGAAGTTATAGGCAAATTTAACTTCTTCACTCAATCAATAGATATAAAAGAGTGTGTAGTTCCTGAATCGAACAACGCAATTAAAAGAGTGTTTTTAAGAAAATATTTACCTTGTATTATGTTAGGGAGTTGATTTGCCTCTTTTCCACTTATAGCGAATACTCTTCCTTTATTCTGTGGTCTGGGTACATGGTTGTTCAAATAAGAAGAAAATTTGGAAAGTTCTTCAAGTTTGGCCATATACTATCTGATAGTCATGTTTCCCTATCAAAGTTATATAAATTCTGCCTCTTTTTTTTTTAAACATTATCAAGGAAGTGCTTTTCAAAGAATGTGGCTAAAAATACCTCCCAGGTGATCTCAGTTCCACTAGATTCTAACAAGTCTCTAACACCTTTCTACTAGTGCTCTGCCTCTCCTTCTAGCATGTAGGTGGCAAAGACTACAGTTTCCTAGATAACTATGGTTGTGATTATTTTTCCTATGTAAAATCAGATTGGTTGACTCTGTCTAGGCCCTGACAACGTCAACCAATTCTTTTATGGCTCCCAATATTGAGGTGATCAGTCTCAATATTGCAAAGTTAACGTAGTTATAATTTTATATGGGATGTACAAAATAATAGGAACAATCATCATGCAGAAACTTGGCATAGATATAACCATCTAGTGCCAAAAATTGACGCTCTAATACCATAAATGTAACCCCCTTACCAAATTATTATCTGACAACAAAATTTCTAATTGAGAGTGTTACTCTTCATCTCTCTAGTCATGGTCGTATTAATAAAATTAGTGAGATTACTCCATAAAATGATAATATATCTCTAATTTTAACATTATTAAATGATATAAACAGTAAGAAATAGACTTCAAATCATCATTTCTATAATTTAATATATGCACTTTTGTATCATGATGTTTTTTTTATTTGAATCAGAAACAATTTTTTATTGAGATCGAAATCGACGGAAAAGATCAAAGTCGTAGAGATAAAAATTAAGGTAGAGTTCAAAATCAAAGGACAGATGAAAATTGAAATCGAAAATCAAAGATCAAGGTCAAAGAATAAAGATTGGAATCGAATCGAAATACAAATGTCAAAATCGAAGAATAAACATAGAAGTCGAAAAATAGTTCAAAATCAAAGGATGGTTCAAAAATCAAAGTAGATTTTGAAAGTAGAGTTCAGAATCAAAATAAAATAAAAGCATATAATGAAATAAAAAATATATAAGATAGAGATAGATAAAAGTTTTTTGATAAAACCATTAAGAGATCAAAATCGAAAAGCAGACAAGATCAAAAATCAAAACAAGAGAGAAACAATAGTAAGTACATAACAAAATCAAAAGATCTTATCAAATGTAATTGAAAATCGACAGGCAAAAGATCGAAATCGAAATAAATAAAGAAACAATAGTAAGGAAACTAAATAAAAAAACATAAGAAACTTAGCAACAAAGTCATTATTTCGCTTACACATATCAAAGTCTTTATTTAGCCAAAAAAATACATATGTTTCTAATAACTCTAATATACATTTATTCCCTTCCTTCGAGACTAGAATCCATGCATGGTTGATCTGATTGATGATAACCAAAATGTATCTTGTAATAGTCTGAAAAATACCATGAACAAAGTGAGAATTGAAAATTCTCAGTAGAAAATTAACAATTATTAAACGTTTGAAAACGCATGGTGAGTGTTAACTATATAAAGTACACAGAAAATCACTTAGCAACCAAAGTATGACAAGAGTAAAATAATCTCAGCAACATAATTGAACAAATGCTAAATAAAAAATTCAATACAACATTATACATAAATCTCAGCAAGTTCCTCAAACATAAGCAAGTTCCAAACTTTAGCAAACATCAACAAGCAAGTTCCTTATCATAGAGAATCCATCCTTGACTCTTTTTTTCCCCATGTCTGCTTGTCTCACATTTCACTCAAAAACCTTCACTTCCATAGGGAATCCACCTTATTATTGATTTTTTTTAACATCGTGACGACAAAGTCAGACACACCTACACTAACCAAGATAGGTAACATAAAAGGAAATCAATCCCTCTGCTTCTCAACAGTTAGGTGCAAACTTTTTCTTGAATCACTTACTTGCCATCACACACAAACATAATACAAACTACCAATTTATTACAAATAAATTCTTCATATACAAGTCTAAAAATCATGGCAATTAAATAAAATTTATAATACTTAGAATCATTAAATTTAAATGTCAATTTTTCAAAGGATCAACTATGATTTAAAATTAATTTAGTTGTTCTTTTAAAAGTCCACATCACAGTTTATATTTGTCTAGTTCTCATCATAGTCTATAGTTTTTCAGGTCCTTATCATGATTCATAGTTTGTCCTGGTCATAATAGTGCATTCATTGCACTAAAGTCCTTTTATTGCAAATGTCAAAATAAAGGTAATAAAAATTGATCTCAAGTCAAGATAAATATAAGAAAGTTCGTATAAATCAAATGCATACATTTATTACATAATATAATTAAAAATATTTATTTTACTTAAGTCTTGAGTCATATTTTTATTTTTTTATAGTTTATTATGTTGGTCCCATGAAAGAATCAACATTCAAATTATAATAATTTTAAATTTTATCAAACATAAACATTTCAAAGTCAAATAAATATCAAATTTTCATAACTTAACAACATTACATATGCATAATAAATTTAACAAAAATAATAATATATACAAAATATTAAAATAATAAAACATATACTTAATATTATAGTTTTATTTTTTTAAAAAGGTTTTTACTTGTTAGAAAAAGCAATTTTATGAGTCAAATTCTTACTTGAGACTTTCTTTTTTTTCTATTTTTTAAACTCTACCTCTTTCTTCTTCTTTTTCTTCTTTTTTCTCTTTCTCTCTCTCTTCGCCATTTCTACCATGCCTCCCTCTTTCCTCTCTTTCTTCCTTTCTTTGATAAAAATCATCCTTTTCTCCTTCTCTTTCCTTTTCTCTCCTCGGTTTCACACTTAATTAGTATCTTTTCATTCTTTCTTTACTCTCCCCTTATTGTTGCATTTTCTGTTTCTTTGCCTACCTATTTATAGCCAATTCAATTGGCTTCCCATGGTTATTATGGTGCACCTCTTCGATGAGGTGCACATTACACCTAGCTAGATATTTTTTTTAAGTAATTATTACTTCCATTAAATATTTAGTTTTTTAATAATTACTTTAATAAATATCTCTTTATATTTATCTCAACTTGTAGAATTACTCCTAATTACTATTACAAAGTTTAAATGCTAGATTTTATTCAATAATTTCTTATTTTTGATTTTAGGATCATATATTTTTAATTAATTACTCTTACAAATTTTGTCTAATCCCTTCTTAACAACCATTGTAAACCAAATGCTAAAGAAATTAAAATTTTGTTCTCCACAAAAATATTTTTTGAAAAATAAGATGTTACACATTTCACCCTAAGTATTAATATATGTAAATTCTCAAGATTTTATTAATAAAGTTAGATTAAACTTACATTTTAGTCGCTGAAAGATTTAGTTGATATCAATTTGAGCCTTAAAAGATATATGACATCAAATTAGTCTCTCAATCATAAAAAATGATACCAAAATTATCATTTTATGTACAAACTATGAGATTGAGGAATTAGATTGACTTCATTTCTTTTTTATTAAGAAATTAAATTAATATTAACTATTTATGATTAAAAGACTAAATTAATATTATTTTTATACAATTGAAGGACTAGATATGTCAACTTTTTTAACTAAATTAATATCAAGAAACTAAGGTTTCTTGTCGCCAGATTCAACTTCAAGTTGTTCTTCAAGAATCCTTTTCCTATTTCCCGATACTCGTATAATATAAGATAAGATAATTTTGTATAGTATAATTGTATGATAGTATAATTAATAGGAAATTGTAGCTTAATTTACCATCTTCTTTGTTTGATAATAAAAGCACATTGTCATTGATAAATTACTTCCAATTCTCATAATAAACCGATTCTCGTAAACATTTTTTTTTCTGTTTGGATCAAAATATCATTTAACATAAAAGTTAAAATAATTAAAAAATAATAATAAAAAAATCTTTGACTATGGTAGCTGGTGATGGTGGTGGTGGTGGTGGTGGCTTCTCATGGTGGTCCACTTCCACTATAATACACCATTTGAATTGGTATTCATGGATTTATGGGGTCTTGGCCCTGGCCATTCTCAACGGCGGTGGTGGATACTATCTAAGTGGTGATACACACACCGTTTTGGTTGGTGGTGGTGAAATCCAAGTGTAGTGGTGGTTTTAAACTTTACTAAAAAACAAATTAACTTGGTGGTAAAAGATGTACAAAGTGGTGGGGTGGTGAGTTTAGACCATGGTGGTGGTGGCTCACGGTGGTGATGGTGGCGGTTAAGGAAGCGGCAATTACATGAGATGACTTACTGGCGCCCATGCTTCACTACCTCTTTCCTTTTGGGATGGTGTGGTGGAGCAACATGGTGGTGGTATGTGGTTCTTCCTCCTTGGTGGTGGTTCCATATATGTGAAACTTTATAACAAAACTCCATCATTTCTTTCTAAGAACCTTTGATGGTGGTGGTGGTGGTGGTGGCGATGGCGGTGGTGGTGGTAGCGGTGGAGGTGGTGGTGATGGTGATGGTGGTGGTGGTGGTGGAGGTGGTGGTGGTGGTGGTGGTAGAGAGGTCTCATAAAAATCAATGTTTTATGCCTGAAAAAACAATAAAATTGAGGATAAGATTGGAATAAAAATTTTATACTTTAAAATTACGCTCATAATACCAGTAAAATTATATCAATCATAGATTTTTTCATAAATAATCAGAACTAAGATAAAATGACTTATCACCGATTTATAAATTTTATACTTGATCATTGAATACATCAAATATTGAATAAGAGCTAAATCATAATTGTATTAACTTATAAATTTTATCATATTTTTTTATTTTTATACGATACACCAATTGTAACCTAAAGTAATTTCATATATCTTTCAAATATCAAATTAATATCAACCCAATAATTCATAACCAAAATGATAGTTTGCTCCTGAAATTATAAAAAGTTCACGTGTCACAAACCGCTTAGAGGCAGAACGTAGATCTGTAGAAGTGTGAACACTCTCATTTTCTTCACCCTATATAAATGCCATACCAGTTGTTACCTCTCTCCATGATGTTGGGCAACTAATGTCTGTGATATGACTATGATTGGTGTGTCTGGTCACTTTTAGTGCTTAAATAAGTCTATATACCATCTATAAAGAATAACGACAAAACAAACAGAATCACAACATAGAAATACTACGAAAAGTTAAATTTCCTATATCAGAAAAAAAAAATTTATGCTGTTTTTTTTTTTGTTCTGTCGTAGATTTGTATGTACCAAAGCTTAAGACAAACAAAAGACTGGAAAAGAATTATATGGTATTTTTTCAGCCAACAAGCATCAAGAAATAACAAAATTTAGCAACTCAAACAGAGGAGATATTTTTACATATTTTGAGAGCATTACAGCGATTCAATAAAAATAGAACACATGCCACCATATAATCATAAAACCAATAAATTAAATATAAAATATTATTGATTCAGATCAAAGGTTAAAAAATTATCCAAAATATTGTTATAAAAGTATTTTAGAATTTCTCCAAACGGAGGGCATGATGAGAAAATAATATATGCACTCATGAACTGCCGCATCCAGAATATTATGCCATGATTTGCTAATTAACCACTTTATACTTATGCTATGCTTCTACATTTTTCCTCTCACCAATGAAAACTTTAAAAGGGAAACTAAAAATGTAAATATAAACAACTGATGTAATTAACTTAAATAAACTCAAGCAAATTACTTTAGCATCCTTTTTTTTATTCTTTATTTTCAAAACTTACTCCAAAATTTTTAAATCGAGAAATTTGTGAAAATAAAATAAAAAAATCAAAACGAGGATTGTGTAAAATTCTCAAAGAATATTTTGTACATTTCAAGGAATATTTGTTTACATTTTAAAACAAAGGGGAGGAATGTGAAAAAAAAATAGTTGAGAGGTTGAAGTTATATAAGCTATCAATATGTTATTGAGGACTGAATATGTTGCCACAATAATAATAAATTGCAAAGAAATAAAATTTATGGAAATTAAGGTAGGAACATAGATATTCGGTGGGAGTCTAGGACAGAAGAAAGCAACGTATTATTATTGTTATTTTTTTTTTTAACATGTAACTTGACTTAGTGGTTAAGGAGGTATGCTACTTATCACGGGTGGAACTAAGTACTACTTGTTACATGAGGGGGCCGCCGCACCCTTAAAAACTTTCACAAATTCAATAAACATCCTTACTTTGTTTGGTAAAATATAATTTAAACCTTTTAAAATTTGTAGTTTGCTCTACCAAGTCCCAAACATTTTTGTTTAGTTCCGCCCTGCTACTTATCTTTATTACTTCAGTTTGAACTTTAGTCTAGCATTTAGAAAAATTAAATAATTTTTTTAAATGCGCAATATTAATGTGGGGGATGCATCTTAAAAATTGTGTGGGAAGGGATTTAATCTCAGTTAACCAAAAAGCTAAACCAAGGATACTTGTAACATACACAGGTATAGTATTTTTTTTTCGTTGTAAGGTATATAAGAGTATTTTCAGACAAACTTTTAGTTAATCGAGACTAGGTCCCTCTATGAATAATCTTAGAGCCACAACCCACATCAACCTAGAAAATTTGGAGAAAATTAATTAAATTCATTAGGTATTTGCCTAAAATAATTCGAACCTCAGATTAAAAATAAATAAATCTGAGTATAATATTATAACTCAAGCCAATATATAAGTGAAGTATATTTGTTTAAGACAAGCACACACAAACAACTAATAAAAGTTTAGTCTATAAAAGATTCTCAATTAGAATTTTCATTTTGAAAATTTTAGCTATAATTAATAATTAAAACTACTAATTGTTTAGTTAACATTCACTTATGCCAAAAATAATATTTTCTTGGGGCTAAACTACCGAAATGTTCCTAATTTGTTGTTTTGTTTTGCTTATTACTTATTTGGCATTTTATGTGATAAGGCCTTGCGATGAATAACAGCTGATCGCATATGATCGACATGAAAGCATCTCTATTATCAGGAATATTCTCACATGCTCTAATTAACTTGTACAGCATTAGTGTCTCTAGCTACCTTACATTGCCAATGTCAATTAGACATGCATTTGAACAAAAAAGAGAGGGAACATGTATATATACAATTCACTGCAAAGATCGATTTAATCATATTCCAGAACCTATATTCGGTTATTAGGAGGTAGACGTGCCAGGCGAGCTCAATATGTCCAATTAATAAAACTTCAAGATCTAGAATGCGTGTATGTGTAGTAGAAAAACTTTTCTCGTCCAACTAAATACTTTACTTTTGCATCCTTTTTTTATTCTTTATTTTCAAAACTTACTCCAAAATTTTTTGAGTTTTTTGTGATGCTTATATTTTCATTTCAAATTTCTCATTTCAAGCTTTTTTTAGATTTTACTAAAGGGGAAATGTGAAATAGTTGATTAACTACTTATTTCTAATGTATTAATCAGTTAATTCCTCACTTCTCATTTCTCACTTATTGGATTCACTATAAACTAATATAGATTAAACACTTATTTTTAATGTATTAACTAGTTAATTTCTTACTTCTCATTTTTCGGTTTTTGGATTCACCAGAAACTGATATAAATTAATCACTTATTTTTAATGTATTAATCAGTTAATTTAGATTCACCAATTAATGAGATTCACCAGAAATTTATAGTAATTAACCACTTTTATGTAATGTATTAACCAGTTATTCATTATTGAGAACTCTTTCTTGGATTCACCAAAAAGCTAAACCAAGATATAGATTAACCACTTATTTTTAATGTATTAACTAGTTAATTTGGATTCACCAATTAATGAGATTCACCATAAACTTATAGTGATTAACCACTTTTACGTAATGTATTAACTAGTTATTCATTATTGAGAACTCTTTTTTTGATTCACCAGAAATTGACATAAATTAATCACTTATTTTTAATGTATTAATAATTAAAACTACTAATTTAAATTCACCAATTAATAAGATTTATCTTGGGAACTTATAAATTAACTACTTTTACATAATGTGTGATGAATCTCATTAATTAGTGAAAGCCAAATTAACTGGTTAATATATTAGAAATAAGTGATTAATTTATATCAATTTTTAGTGAATTTAAGAAATGAAAAATAAAAAATTTGAAATAAAAATATTAACATATGATAAATAATAATTAGACGTATTTTAAATAAACAAATAGTGGGACCGGTGTGTGAAAACTATAATGAAGCTCAATTAACTCCTACCAACCATAATAAAATTTCACATCCCCACACAACAAGAATATTTCATTTAAATATGTTATCTGTCACATGTATATTATGTGATATGATATAATTTGCAGTCATACTTTTACCCCTTTTCTCAACAATATTGTGAAATAAGAGTTTAAATATTAATACTTTATGTAAACACACTGCTCAAGGACATCGAAATAATCTTAGTGTAATGATGATTAATCATAGCACGTTGTTTACACTATAGTAAAACATTTCTCAAGAATCCTAATTTATAATATGTCATGTGTGGTGACAGATGCATGTTGTAAACATGAAACATGCAAATAAATATATTACTGCCTCTCAAGAACTGTATATATAATGAACATGTTATACCGAACATGTTGAAACAAATAGATGCTTCTAAAACTTTAAACTTGTGAAGATGCATAATATGTAGACATTAAACATCATTATTAAGAATGTTCTTAGATCATAGATTATGAATTTAGAATATTATATTGATAATCAAAAGCATACCTCTTGTAGACATTTTGTTCTTGTGAATTTTACGATCAAGAATGATCAAAAATTTGTATACACTTTATGGACTACAAAAATCATAATCTTCCTCTCCTTCTCCTCTCTCGTTTGGATAGGGCAATAGTAGTTTGTAACTGAAAGATCATATCTTTGTCTTTTAAAAGACACATACACATATATAGAGGGAGTGGAGAGGGGACCTGCCTCTTCGTTGAAGAGTTATCTTGTTCCACTCATAATGGAAATAAGCAATCGGGTCTCACACCTTTTCAAGCACACATACTATTTGAACTCAAAGTTCAACATGTAATTTCCAATAAACCCATTGATCACAATATAAATGAATTCCGGAAAACATCAGGTTACTATTCAACCAGTTTTGACAAATAGACAAATCAATGGAAGTCTAAAATCATAAGAAAATTTCTAACATTCTCTCACTTGGACAACATTGATTCAGTTTAATTTAACTCAAAAGAATTTCAAAAATAAATAAATAAATATATATAGGTATTTTTACAAATTCTTTTTGAAAAGAAAAGAAATTCTAGTTGAACAATTGTGACCACTAAAATAACCTGATTATACTCACATTAAACATGATCAAAGAATTCAATAAAATTATCAATTAAGAGCCATAAGTGATAGATAAATTATAAGAGTCTAATTCACCAATGACTACGTAACTAATAATCTTATTGCCATGATCATAATTCAAGTGTGCTAGTGTAGATATACATCATAGCTTAGTTTGTGATCATTTGCCCTTTAAGCTAATGTGTATAGATCCTACATTGTGTTTTCTCAAGAAAACACAAACAATCTCCCCAAGGAGATTATAAACATGTTTATCATTAAACATCATTTTCTTCAAAAAAATTAAAATCTCGAGACAACACAACAATAAAACTGTACAATAATCATTATAACAATGATATAAAAAATAAACATGCACATAGTTTTATTAAATGAGCATTACATAAGTTCAATGTAACAAGTATACAATAAATGACAACTCCCACTAATCAATTACATTAAGGATCTTAAAATACCCATGTTCTCAACATGTCTCATAAACACTATGGGTCTAAGTTCTTTAGTTAGGGGGTCAACAGGCATCTCATCAGTAAGAATATGTTCAACAAGAATCCCTCCACTATCAAACTTTTCTCTCACCACCAATAATTTGATCCTTATATGTATAGAGGCAGAAGTGGTTCTATTATTCTTGGTGAACAAAACAATAGTTTGATTATCACAATACATTTTTAATGGTTTATAAATAGGGTCAACAACACCAAGAGCGGAAATAAAGTTCCTTAACCACATAGCATGTGAAGATGCACCATACAATGCAACAAAATCAGCTTGCATTGTGGAAGAAGCTGTCAGAGGTTGCTTTACGCTTTTCCAATATATAACTCCTCCAGCTAACATGAAAATGTATCCAAAAGTCAATCTGTCATCATCTATACATCCAACAAACTCTGAATCAGAGTAGCTAATGACATTTAAATCATCCACATTCCTATAAACAAACATGTAATCCTTTGTCTTCTGCATAACCTTCTTAATAGTTACCCAATGAGCATGTCCTGAATTAGATAGATATCTACCTAATGCATTAACAGCGAAAGACAAATCAAGTCTAGTGCACACCTGAACATACATAAGGCTACCAACCGCACTAGCATAAGGCACATTTGTCATGGAACTCCTCTCAATATCATTCTTAGGGCACTGCTCCTTACTCAATTTGTCTCCTTTGGTAACTAGAACATCACCAGGCCTACAAGTTTTCATATTATACCTTTTAAGAATACAATCAATATAGGCTCTTTGAAATAAACCCAAAAGCCTACGGTTCCTGTCTCAATTTCAATACCCAAAACAAAAGAAGCTTCTCCAAGATCTTTCATATCAAAAGTAGCTAATAACATATCTTTGGTATCGACAAGTAGATCATAACTGTTGCTGGCAAGTAAAATATCATCCACATAGAGAACAAGAAAAATGAATTTACTCCCACGCACCTTAAGATATATGCATTGATCTACCTTATTCTCCACAAAGCCCATAGAAGAAACAACTTCATCAAAATTAATATATCATTGTCTAGAAGCTTGCTTCAAACCATAAATAGACTTCTTCAATTTGCATACCATATGTTCTTTTCTATTTTCTATAAAACCTTCTGGTTGCTGCATGTAGACCTCTTCATAAAGATCTTCATTCAAGAAGGTTTTCTTTACATCCATTTGGTACAACTCCAAATCATAATGAGCAACTACAGTCATAATATTTAGGAAAGAATCCTTAGAAGAAACAGGAGAAAAAGTCTCTTTGTAGTCAATTCCCTCTTTTTGAGTGAATCATTTTGCCACCAATCTTGCTATAAAGCGCTCCACATTTCGTTTAGAATCTTTATTCATCTTAAACACCCATTTGCACCTAATAGGCTTAATACCTTTAGGAGATTCCACAAGCTCCCACACATCATTATGATTCATAGAGAGTATTTCATCATTCATTGCTTTAATCCAATTATCAAATAGAGCACTAGAAACTACTTCCTTATAATTTTCTAGATCTGACATGCACCCGACATTAATATCTATCTCCCCTAGAAAAGTATAGTAATCATCAAGGTTAACCGGTCTTTTTTCTCTTTAAGATCGTCTAAGAGGGGGAATCTTAACAAGATGTTCAGGAATTGGCGGCGGTGGCTATTCTATAACTTCTTATTGTGGTTCCTCATAAACCTTTTCAAATGACTCACTAACACTTCTTTCTTGTATAATAGGAATAGGTACAATAACATTTTCTCCACTAGAACTTGTGTCCTCATCCATAGTAACATCAGAACTCCCCACATCATTCTCAAGGAATTTGACAATAATTGCTTCAACTATTTTTGTTCCACGGGTAGGACAGTAAAATTTGTAACCTTTAGCATTGATAGGATAACCAATAAAGTAACATCTGGTAGTCTTAGGGCTTAATTTTGATGCAGTAAGGTCATAGATTTTCACCTCGGCGGCACAACTCCACACACGAAGATGGTTAAGGCTAGGTTTCCACCCTTTAAACAATTCAAATGGAGTTTTGGGAATAAACTTAGAAGGCACTCTATTTAGTATATACATGATTGTTTTAAGGGCTTCTTCCCAAAGAAAATCAAGTAATTTGGACTGACTCATCATAGACCTCACCATATCCATTAAAGTGCGATTTTGCCTCTCAGCTATCCCATTTTGTTCAAGAGTCCCTGACATAGTAAATTGGGAAACTATTCCATAGTCCTCAAGGTATTTAGCAAAAGGTCCCTTAAATTGTCCAGTCTTACCATGTCTACCATAATATTCACCACATCAGTCCGACCTTACTATTTTTATTCTTCTACCACATTGATTCTCAACTTCGTTTTTAAATATTTTAAATTTTTCTAAAGACAATGACTTATCATTTATTAGGTACACATAACCAAAACGAGAAAAGTCATCAAGAAAAGTAATAAAATATTTGTTCCCACACAAGGTTGGTTTCAAAAGACCACAAATATTTGTATGAATTATTTCTAAAAGTTCTTTACTACGTGTAGAACCCTTTCTACTTGTCTTGGTCATCTTTCCTCTTATACAGTCTACACAATCTCCAAAATCTATAGAATCAAGTGAAGGTAGGATATTATCTTTTATCAACCTATTAATCCTATTCTTAGATATATGACCTAGACGCCTAAGCCATAAAGATAAGGAGGTGTCTTTGATTAGTGTCCTTTTGTTTCCTATAGTTTGAATATGTAGGGAATTGAAAACATTGGAATCAAGATTTAAATAATATAAACCATTAGATTTAATTGTCTTACCTATAACTTGGGAACCATAAGATAGAAGACAATATCCATTATTGAAAGTAAAGGAAAAACCACAATTGTTAAGTTTGGACAAAGAAATTGAATTACGTCTCATAGACAGTACATATAAATTGTCTGTCAAATGTAAAACAAATCCTGCCTCTAACTTTAATTCAACTTGTCCTATAAACTGAACATTGACTTTATTTCCATTCCCTACGAACAAATTAACTTCATCATCACTTGACTTTCGCTTGCTCTTGAACCCCTGCAAGGAAGGAGTAACATGAATAGATGCTCCAGAATCAATCCACCATGAATTCAAAAGAACATCTACCAAACTAAATTCATAGCAAATGAAAGCTAGTAATTCACCTTGAGTTTTCTCTTTAATAAAAGATTTGAAGGCTTAAGAGTTTGATTTCTTATGACCTACCGACTTATAAAACCAACACTTTAACCCATTCTTATGAATATTAGGTTTTGGACCAAGGGGTTTGTGAGACGGACCGAGCCTATTATCATACCAATTCTTACCCTGAGGTTTCTTCTCATTTTTCTTAAAACACTTCTTATGGTGTGGCTGAGAAACTAAATTTACACTTCCAGAATCCAAATGATTCATCCTATCCTCTTCTTGTGCGCAAACAAATATTAAGGTATTAATATCCCACTCTTCCTTTTGGGTATTATAGGATATTTTTAAGGCATCAAACTTAGTAGGTAGAAAATTTAAAGCATAGTGAACTAGAAAAGTATCAGTCACAGGGCACTTAAGGTCACTAAGTTTATTGGCAATGGTTACCATCTTCATAATGTGTTGCCTAACACCACCAATTCCATCATATTTCATGTTAATAAAAGTTTCTATCAATTGACCTGTTTCGGCCTTTCCAGATACTGCGTACCTTTCCCCAATGGAAGCAAGAAAAGTTTTGGCATTGTCGAAATGTAGAACTGCTTTTACAAGTATCTCGTCAATGGAGCACTTAATCAACATTAAAGCCTTGTGATTAGCCTTTGTCCACTCCTTATGATAAGCTTTCTGCTCATTAGTACTTTCAACAGTTAGTGCTTTCGACAGTTAGTGCAGCGGCTCATCTTCTTTAATGGCTATATCAATGTCCAGCAAGCTTATGACCAATTCAATATCATCCTTCTATTTCTTATAATTGTTTCCAGTCAAAACCTCAACTTGGTTTGTAGTATTAGACAAAGAAAAAATGACTGGTGTTAAAAATTTAAATAAGAAAATGATTAATATCATGGACAATTATAGTAATGATAATTACTAAAATAGATATTTAATACATATAATATAAACTCTCCTGTGGGTAGAGTATATATTATATAATAACAACAATTACAAAAATTCTAGCACCTGTGGGTAGAAAGAATTTTACTGTAAAAATCATCCCAAAAATAATAACATGTTACAACAAAATAATTTATGAATTTTACTACTTGTGAGTAAGTTTAATTCACAAATTAATTAAGTAACACAACATCTCAAAAAATTATTCACAAGTAACCATATCAATTTAAGCAAATAATCCACTGTGGTAGCATATATTCACTTTAATTAATAGAGCCCTCAACTGGGATAAATTAATTAATAGTCTAAATAATCATTTCTAACATATTCTTTAATTTTTCTTAATGTATCGAGAGAGTGCACTACCCAAACTTAACAACTAGGGAGAGTGGCTATCATAGATAGGTTTATCATAATATTAAAATATTTTTCATGTTTAAAATCACTAAAAAATTATTTTCTCGAATGCCTAATCTAAATAAATAAGAAATAAATTAAAATTAAATATTTTAAATATCCAAAAAATTATCAAACCTATATAGATAAATTCTAGGCATCAATACGAGTGCATAGAAACAAACTGAATGCAAAAAGGATCAGCCATGTGGCCACATGCGCCTCACGCACCTGGCAGTGTGCGTCACTATTCATCTCCTTCCTCCACCGGGTCATTATGATCCATTTCTTTGTTAAATGGGTTCTGACGACCCGATTTGTTATCCAACCTCATTTTTGACCAATTTTTTATGCGGTTTGATCCCCAAACGATTAGGTCTTCCTCCAAACATGATTTCTCATCATTTTGGATCCAGAAAACATGAAAACGGGTCTGCTCAAACCCGGTTGGAAAAATCACGTCCTTCTCTATTTTTTAACATGTTTTGAATGTCTCTAAGGTCTGTGTTCATGCTTAAACATGTTCTAGGATGGATTTAGACAATTATCATAAATAAAAATAAATAAAAACAATGATTTAAAATCAACATGTGTTCTTGAAGTTTTCATCCATGGAGTTTAATGTGGGTTCTAAGTTTTTTAGTAATTTACAGTGACTTAAAATGACTTATAACATCTAAAAATTTTACAAAAACAAACTTAAATAATTCTTATCCTATATCCACACAACCATGCATAAAGAATACAAGTTATAAACCCTAGCTAAATTATTAGGTTTTCATGTAATCATGTATGTACATATTTAAATGGATTCTAAATCATGTATCTAAGGCTCTGATACCACATGTATACATTAAACATCATTACTAAGAATGTCCCTAAATTATAGATCATGAATTTAGAACACCATATTAATAATCAAAGACGTACCTCTTGTAGACATCTTGTTTTTGTTAACTCTACGATTAAGAAGAATCAAGAATTTGAACACACTTTGTAGACTACAGAAATCATGATCTTCCTCTCCTTCTCTTCTCTCTTTTGGATGGGGCAATAGTAGTTTGTGAGTGAAAGATCATATCTCTGACTTTTAAAAGACACACATATATATAGAGGAAGTGGAGAGAGAATCTGCTTCTTCGTTGAAGAGTTGTCTTGTTCCACCCATCATAGAAACAAGTAACCGGGCCTCACATATTTTCAAGCACACATACTATTTGATCTCAAAGTCTAATATGTGATTTTTAATAAACTCATTGATTACAATATAAATAGATTCTAAGAAATATTAAGTTACTATTCAATCAATTTTGATAAATAGACAAATCAATAGAAATGTAAAATCATAGAAAAATTTCTAACATAACATAACATGTATAGATTATTTTTTAAAAAAAAAATTCCATTACTAATTGATTTATCTTGGTGTTTATAGTTTAGTCAAAGGATATAACTACTTCTAGAATATTCATAGTAGAATCCAAAGTATCTAATAATTCAAACGTTGTTACCTACAAGATGGACAGTAGACCCGAGATCATATTGATGGCTAACCAGTTAGATGCCATGGTTCTCCGTTGTAAACATGTTAATTATGAGGTCTAGAAAATTGGCAAATTAATTTTTTTTTTCCTGGAGATGGCCGATGTTGAACAATGTTACAGAAGAATATAAAGCTCTTAATTTGCTCAAAATGTAACTTTCGCCATCCTGATTCAGTGTGAAGGAATGAACATATGATAAGGGTTTGTTAGAGATAAAAATATATCTATTAATGTATAATAGAATTATTCAGTAACAAAAAATTACATTAAAAAGAAAAGAGAAATCTCACTTAATTTATTTGATTTCAAATCAAATTTACATACCTTTTTGCAAACGCACAACACAAAACTACGAAAAAAGAAATATTTCAAGTATTTTAATGTATGTCGATATCGGTTCACCAAAATAAAAATAAAAATATGTATGTCCATATTTGTAGTGTGAAAAAGTTGACAACTAGCAACAACGCGTTGAATTTTCTTCGCTCCTATTCACAAAGACGTCACATTAACTCTCTTCCACGTGCATGTCCTTGTGATCATCGTGTTAATTTGTTTGACAACTGCAGACTTTTTATTCCTTAATTTTTAGATCAACTAACATCTATTAACATTTTCGGTTTTGATTAAATTTAAAAAATAATAATAATTGCATTGGTTTTAAAAATTATTTTAATAAATTTTTAATTATAAATTATTTTAAATATAAAATAAATTAATCTAAATACGTATCTACTCATTAATTATACATTCTAGCAAACATAAACACTCATTGAGAGGCTAGATTGAACTTATTCTGATTGAATTTGAATAAATTATAAGTACTAATTAGTAGCTGCAGCAAACTTGAACACAATTATATAAGTACTATAATGAAAGCAAGTTATTTAATGTTTTTCACAGAAATAATGTTTCCTCACATCACTTAATATTTTATATTTTTTATATTTATTGAGGTGATAAAATTAAAAAAAAAATATATAAATTAAATAAAATAAGTTATAATTAAAAATATTATATAAATATAAAACGATATGCATAAATAATATTACTAATAGTACAAATATTAAATAACACAAAGGACGAAGCCTGGATCTCACAAAGTCACAGAGCTCATCTATATTTAAAAAAAAAAGATATTCAGAGACAACAAATCTGTGGGGTCCTTATTTGTGAAAGTGAAGGGTGCAACAAGAAAAGGACAGAGGTGAAAGGTCAACAAAGGCGCACATGATTGATTTAGGAGGAAACGGTGGTGCAACAGCAAATGAGCTGTGATGCTCCATAAGTTGCTGTGCTCTGCCTCTGAGTGTTTAATCCAGACACGTCTCTCAATTTGCCGCCTTGGAGGTTGATCCTGGCCCTTCGTTGTCCTTTGATCGGTCCAAGATATTACACTGACAAGAATCAAATTATGTGTAGATATTAAATAAATCAAAAAAGGGGATATGCAGCTAGATTGGTTAACGTTAATGCACGTGGATGCATTGGGGCTGAATTAAAATTAACCAAAAAAAAAAAGTTATCAAATGAAATGAAAGGAGAGATGGCTTATCTTATCTAAAGCTTTTATTGCCTCTTTTGTCGCCATTCTTCCCGTGGAATCTCTCTCACATGCTCAAGCTCGCGTGGTACCCATTATAATGATTATTAATTATGTTCTGACAAGTTTTTTTTTATAAAAAAAAAGAGATTACACGTCTTACGTGTTATATATGTGCACAGTATATATAATTTATAATTTTTTTTTTTTATATTTTTTTTCTCTCTTTCTTTACATTAAATAATATATATATTTATTTTTATATATTTTTTAATATTATTTATTACACATATTTTTATATTATTTTTATTACTTAATGATATTTTTTAAAAATAATGTAAACAATCGTATACTCTTAAAAATATATATATATAATGTAACATTTTCTTTTATAAAAAGTTTAGATGGGACTCTATTATCCAATCAGTGATTCAGAGAAATATGCAAGAAATATATGAATATTATAAATTTATCAAAATAAATAGAGTAGTGTTAATCACAAGTTGTAACTCATTTCAAACGTACGCTAAATTACATAATATATTTAAAAAAAAAAGTTAAAAAGTAATGCTATTATATAATTTAGTAATGTTAAGCACATAAAAGATAAGAAAAATACAAATTCGCACAATATTTCATTATCATTATATTTATATCAATTTTTTATAAATTACATCCATATTTTTATTTTTTTTAAATGTACAGATACATGATGTGTCTTGTACTCTTTTTCTCTCTTTCTTTACTTTAACATAAGTCACATGTGCGAAAAATTTTGTTAAGTTCAGACTTCACGTATATTAGGATCAAACTCTTATATTTTTACATTATTTTTTAATATTATTTTTTATATTTAATTATGATATATAAATTTATAATTAATTATATATATTAATTAATTAATGAATAAATTTAAGTTTTAATGTTAAATTATAAATTTACTTATTAATTAACTAATATATGTTATTAATTATGAATTTATATATCATTAATTAAGTATAAAAAAAAAAAAAGTAATATTAAAAAATAATATAAGATGATTATTTTTTATGAGGTATCACCATAATATATTTAAAACTTTTATAGATGTTTTTATATACTCATTTAGGACTTTGGGTATATCGTCCGATGTTCATAAAGTACCATATATATATACGAGACAATATTAAATGGATAAATATTTTAATACCAAAAAATTAATTTCATTCTGTAAGTTTGTATATGTCTAAAATTTTATGTATTATTAACAAAACTATTTCGTAACTTTGAGAGCTACTATCTCGTAGATTGGTCGAAGTCTAGACAAAATGGCATTTATCATATTATTTTGTAATATTTTTATCTCAGTCAAAAAAGGTATATATATATATATATATATATATATATATATATATATATTCAAAGTAAAAGCTATTTATATTCTGTTTGAAAGAGACAGAACCAGACTGAATATTTTAAAAAAAAGTTAAAAAGTAATGCTATTTATATTCTGTTTGAAAGAGACAGAACCAGACTGAATATTTAAAAAAAAAAGTTAAAAAGTAATGCTATTTATAAAATAATTTTTTTGCATACCATTTGTAATTTTTTTTGCCCATAATTTTGACTTAGTGTAATTTTCAATTACTGTTTTACTCATGCAACAAGAACTTGGGGTCCTAATTCTGACAGGCAGATAGTGTGAATTATAAGTGAGTTATTCAATTGTATGGTCAGTTCGAAAGAAACAGATCCAATAAGTTAGATCCGCTTGTGCAATAATTATAGGGATGGTCTGATACAGATGTTAAATGGCCAAATGGGTAGGCATGGCTACCACAGCCACAGGCACTCCACCCAGATTTCAATTATATGGGAGACCTTAGAATACGGGACACCTGTAGAACTCATTTATGACTAAGATTGCCTATATTATACAAGAAATGTTTATCCAAGAATTATTCTAGATACACATCAAGTTGGATAACGTGGACTCATCCCAAGAATTATTCAGGATACACATGCTTCGTTGGAAGACAAGTTTCTATTTACGAGTATTCCTACTCTTTGTCCTTTTACCACTGTACTCTATATACATGAACTAAGATAATGCTTGGCAAGTATTAAAAAGAAAGAAAGAAGTAAGGTACTGCAGTTGTCTTAATTTCACACCTTTGTATGCGGCATGAATGCAAGCAAAATCAATGTTCTATGTTTTTCTTAGTCATAAAACTTTGATCTTTTATGATTTTTTAACTAATGGCCTTATCCAATAAATCATAATAGTCCAGTAAAAAAAAAATCATAATAGTTCCCCCCTAAAAACTTTGATCACTACAAGATCACTGGGGCACAATGCACATAGCTCGTGTTATCTTTTCGGACTTTTTCATTCAAATGTTGGGCCTCTTCGATGGGCTGAAGCTGATGATCAAAACAACTTTTGGGGGAGTTTTTTAAGGGAGAAATGAGTGAAGACCAAAAAAAAGAAAAAAAGGGATCAATGAGTAAATGATAGTGTCCAAAAGTAAGACCAGAAAACGACTGTGTCCAAAAGAACTTCACAAAAGTGGAGGAAAGTTGGGGGTGTTTCAAAAACTAGAATTTTTGAATTGTCAATTTTAAAAATAAATAATAGTACATATATATTTTTTAATTTTTTGTCACTTAAAATTTTATTAATTAGTTCTTGTTTGATTAGTTTCTAATTCAAACCTGATAAAAAGTTAGTTTGATTAAACTAACCATGATATAGTTTTCTTATTTATCTTCTTCCTCCCTCCCTCCCTCCCCCTCCCTCCCTCTCTCTCTCTCTCTCTCTCTCTCTCTCTCTCTCTCTCTCTCTATATATATATATATATATATATATTTTTGGGTGCATATTCCTTTCTCTTTTTTTTTTTTTTTAATATAAGACTTAACCAAATACTATTTAATATTAGAACAGTTAAAAATAAAATTTTAGACATTATTTATATTTTGAAACTAGTTCAAATATATATAATATTATATAACTAGTTTTAATTTGAATAGTTTTAAACTTGTTTTCTGATTTTCCAAATACCTCCCAATTTGAGGAAGTTTCAAAATATATTGACTTGTCTAACGTTTGATTTTGACAAAGTTTAATATTAAACAGTTGCTAAATATTGGCATATATCTTTAAAATTTAGATTAAAAAAAATAGAGACAGATGAAGAGATAAACAAGGACAAATTTAATTCAAATATAAATTAGTTAGTTTATAAACTAAATTATAAATAGTATTATTTATTTTAAAATTAATATAAATATTTTCTATCTTAAAATTGATTTTTGTTTTGGCCAAATATTATCCAGCCTAGCAGCAACAGAATCAAAAGAGAGAAAGCATAGGCATTTGTCTTTGTAATCTTTGACAAAATTGCATCTTCATTTTCTGGAGAGTTCATTAGCATATAAGGCTTTGATCATTTATGTTATTTTTTCTTCCTTTATTCACATGGACCTAGGATCAAATCTCGCCCTCACATTTTCCTCTTCCCAGAGTGTGTAAATCACTTACTGGTCGAAACCTCTAAATCCTAAACCTCTAAAGTTTCCGACTCAACTATCTATAGCTCAAAAAAAATAAATAAGGCTTCTTGTTGCGAACGAACTCGAAAGTCTTTTTTTTTTTGTTAACGTAGCATACTAACACATATGCAGTGATTGATCATGGGCCTGATTTACATGGGCTTATCTGTAATATCTTAAGCTTTCCACAACGTTTCCTTGGATTTCTCCCGATAGGTCCATGCTATGATAGTTTTAGGTAACATCAAGTCCATTGCGATCTCGAAGTCCAAAAAGAGAAGGAAAAAAAAAATTCCATTACCATCCTATGGTGGAGCTTATTAGAGCATTCTACATTACAATGCTCACAAAAGACTTTGGCATTCTTCAGGTTGGTGTTCCTCTTCTTGGCAATTCTATCAGAAACCGTGAAATCAATTATTGAATTGAAAATTGAAAATTGAAAATTGAGTACAAAATGAATGAATGCTGGTTTATATAATATCAGATAATCAACCTAACTAACTAACTAACTTTCTTAACTAACTGACATTAAAACAGAAAGTTAACTAAAATAACAGTAAGCTAACTAAAATAACTGAATTCAATAAGTCAAGTCTAATAGTCCCCCTGAAGCTAGGGGTAGATGTCTATCAATCCCAACTTGGCCTGTAAATGTTGGAATTGCTTTGGTGTTAAAGCCTTGGTACACAAATCAGCTATCTGAGCCTGAATTCGAATAGGAAGCAAATGAATGAGTCCACTACGAATTTTCTCACGAACCACATGATAGTCTAGCTCAATGTATTTTGTTCTCTCATGAAACACAGAATTTGCAGCAAGATACCTGGCTGACTAGTTATCACAGTATAAAAGTGCTGGAGTTCGAAATTGAACTTGAAGATCTTGCAGCAGATAAGTCAACCACTGCATTTCACAAGTTGCAGCTGCAAGGGCACGATACTCTGCCTCTGAAGAAGATCTAGAAAATATTGTTTGTTTCTTAGACTTCCAGGAGATTAGAGAGTTCCCTAGAAAGATGCAGTAGCCTGTGACCGATCTTCTAGTGTCTGGACATGTGGCCCAATCTGAGTCACTAAATCACTTGAGCTGAAGTTCTGAAGTAACAGGAAAGAAAAGGCCAGTCCCAGGTGAACCTTTGAGATACCTCAAGACTCGAGTAGCTACCTTGAAGTGTGAATCCATTGGATTGGACAGGAACTGACTTAGTTGAGTTACTGCAAAACTGATATCAGGACTAGTAGTGGTTAAGTACAGCAGTTTACCAACAAACTTCCTATAAGAAGCAACATCCTGAAATGGAACACCATCATCTTTCTTTAGATGTAGATTGTTATCCATTGTGGTAGTAACATGTTTGCATGCAAGCATTCCTGCATCTTGAAGCAGCTCCAAAGTATATTTTCTTTGACAAAGAGAAATACATGTAGCTGATCTAGCAATCTCCAAACCAAGGAAGAATTTTAGATCACCAAGATCCTTGATTTTGAAGAGAGTATCCAGCATATGTTTGACTGAATTTATCTCCTTTAAATCATTGCCAGTCAAGATCATATCATCCACATAAATAAACAAAAAGCTGTGAAAGATGAATCAGAAGCCTTCTTGATAAAGAGGGAATGATCTGATTATGATTGATGATAACCAGAAGAAAGAAGTACTATAGATAACTTCTCATACCATTTTCTACTAGCTTGTCTTAATCCATATAAGGAGATTATAAGTCTGCAAACCTGGTTTGGCTTAGGAGACTGTACCCCTGGTGGCAATTCCATGAACACCTCCTCTTGCAAATCTCCATGGAGAAATGTATTGTTAACATCCAGCTGCGGCAAGAACCAGTGTTGAGTAGATTCAAGTGCAAGCAAAAGTCTGACTCTGCTCATTTTGTAACTAGAGAGAAAGTTTCCACAAAATCTATCCCCTCGGTCTGAGCGAAACCCTTTGTCACTAACCTGGCTTTATATCTTTCTATTGAGCTATCTGCTTTATATTTGATTTTAAAAACCCATTTACATCCCCCATTGTTTTCTTTCCCTCAGGTAGGTCCACAAAATCCGAGGTATTGTTTTGATTCAAAGCCTGTATTTCAGCAGCCATGACTTGTTTCCAGCAGTCAAATTTACTGGGTTGGTCATATGTAGATGGTTCAATAATGGATAAAATGGTGAAAGCAAAATGCCTATGAGGTTAGGTGGGAATAAGAAAGATAATTAGATATAGGATATAGTATACTTTTTGAATCATGGGAACTGATATCAGCAGAGGTGGATAGTGTACAGTGGTAATCTTGAAGATAAGATGGTTGTTTCCTAACTCTTGATGAAGTTCCAAGTGGTACATAAGAAACATATGGAATTGAAGATGGATGAACAGAAGATGAAGGAATAGAAGAGTTTGTATTACCAGCAATAGTAGGAAACATAAGAAAGTCAGTATCTGGAATAAAGCTGGACTGATCAGCACCGGAAGGAAAATGATGATTACCAGATGAATTATTAATAAAAAAAGGAAATGTAGTTTCATGAAAGACTATATTCCTAGAAATTAATATTTCTTTGGTTTGTACATTAAACAACACAGAACCTTTGGTTCTTGGTTTATAGCCCAGAAAAACACATTTTCTACCCCCGAGGATCTAATTTCTCTCTGTGTGAGACCAGAGGATCTAATTTCTCTCTGTGTGAGACCAGTGTAGATGCAAAACATTGACATCCAAAGATTGAGCTATGACAAATCTCGACAATCATTATACAAAAGTTCATATGGTGTTTTATTTTGCAAAGATGAACTAGGAATTCGATTAATAAGAAAGACAACATGAGATACAACAAAATTCCAGAACATTTTTGGTATACTAGACTGAAATAAAAGAGATCTGGCTACATTAAGAATACACTGATGCTTTCTTTCAACCACCCCATTCTGTTGAAAGGTTTCCACACATTAAGTTTGATGCATGATCCCTTTTAAACTGTAAAACTGAGATAAAGAAAATTCTGAGCCATTATCAGACCTGATACATTTAACTTTGCAACTGAATTGAGTTTCAACTAAAGAAACAAAAGATTGAATAAGAGATGAAATCTCAGACTTATGTTTCATTAGAAAAATCCATGTATGTTTGGAATAATCATCCATCACTGTGAGAAAATACCTATGTCCATAGATAGATGTGACTGAAATACGGCCCGATATATCCATGTGCAATAAATCAAAAATATGACTGGACTTTGAATTACTAAGAGAATAAGGAAGTTTTTTCTGTTTGGTTAAAGGACAAACTTCACATTTTTCATTACAAGAAGTAACAGAAACATAAGGAAACTTTTTATTCAATACAAACAATTTGGCATGAGATAAGTGACCTAATATGCAATGCCAAAGATCTAAATTGAAAACACAGACACTATTTATTGAAACATTAGGAATATAAGGAATACAAGATGACTGTAACACATATAATCCATCCTTGACCTTAGCTGACCCAATCATCTTCGAAGTAAATGAGTCCTGTATCAAACATGAGTTATCATGAAAAATCAGATAACAATGCAAAGAAGCTATTAATTTGGTAATGGAAATCAGATTGAATTTAAAATTAGGTAGATAGGGAACATTTTCAAGGAAAAATGAATGTGAAAAATAGACAGTGCCTGCAAGAGTAGCAGTAACCTGACTACCATTAGGAAGCCTTACCAAAATTGGTTTAATGTTTTGAAAAGTGGTAAACAGATCTAAGGAAAAACAAATATGATCTGTAGCCCCTGTGTCCAAAATCCATTGCTGAGAATTGGACTTACAAGTTAAGACAAAATGATGACCTGAATTAGATGCAGGTTGAGAAATGGAAGATGAAATTTAAGTGGTGATTTGGTTTGTAGAATGGACCTGATTAGCAGAATGATTGGAAGAATTATGAATGGTGGCATTAGGATAAATTTGTGTCTGCTGAAACAATGTCAATAGGCATTGATACTGATCTGGTGTCAAAACAAAATTAGGAGTCTGCTGATCATCCTCACTATCAAAATATTCTTCAGTGTTGAGGTTATTAACAATAGAATTTTTGCCCTTCTTGAAGTTTGGAGGAAAGCCATGTTTCTTATAACAAGTATCCACAGAATGACCATTTTTCCCACAGAAACTACAAGACTTTGTCCCTCCAGATGATTGACCTGTCATATACTTGTTCTTCACAAATTTCATGTTAAAAGAACCATCATAATTATTCACAGTAGCTAAAACTTTAATATCTTCACTAACTTCATTAGACAATAAACGTTCTTGCTGAACCACAAGTGAAAATACCTTGTTGATAAATGGCAATGGATCCATCAAAAGAATTTGGGACTTCACTCCAGAAAATTGATCATTCAACCCTTTTAGAAATCTCATCACATAATCCTGCTCCCTATAGAGCCTATGATTTGTAGCAGCTATGCAAATGCATGGAACATTGCAAATGCAAACTAGTAATGGGCCTAAAATTCTCTAATTCACTCAATAACCCTTTTAATTGGGTAAAATAGCTGGTAACTGAAAGACTACCTTGCTTAAGAGAATAAAGCTTTTCTTGTAACTCAGCTATTCGAAGAAGATTGCCCTAAGGGAAACACTGCTTTAGCTTATTCCATACTTCAGAAGCTTTCTCTAACCACAACACACTTTAAGCAATGTTGGGAGCGACTGAACGAATCAACCAAGAAAGCACCATTGTATTGCTTCTTTCCCATACTGGTCTCAATAGATCACTTATTTTTGGTGCAACAATGCTTCCATCAACAAAACCGATTTTGTTCTTGGATTGTAATGCCATAGACATGGCCTGTGACCAAGCATGATAATTGGATTCAGAAAGAGGAGGGGAAACTAGGATCAAAGCTGGATTCTCGCTAGGATGCAAGAAAAACGGACTCGAATGATCAGCAAGTGGATTCATAGCAATAATAAGATTCACCATTGAAGAAAACTTTGAAAGAACAATGAAGAACATAACCAAAAGAATGATGCAGAATGAAGGATGAAACTGAAAGATTCCAGAACTGCGCAGCTGAGCTCTCTATCATCACTTCACGACCTCTTTTTCGGGGATACCTATCATTTGCTTTCACGCAGAAACGAGCTAGCTAGGCAGAGAAGGAGGAACAAGAAGAACACCTGATCTGGTTCGATGGGTCAATTTCAAGTTTGGATTTTGTTTACTTTTCTAGGATTGATTATGAAAGTAGACAGTGCAGAGAAGTCCAAGAGAGAGAGAGAGAGAGAAAGACAAAGAGATCGAAGGTGGGGTTGATTGGTGGAAAGATGATAACATTTTGTTGCATAAATGGTTTGGATCTGTATGAATCTTTGTATGACAGTAATAAAAGTAGTTCATCGTGATCTGTTTCTTTTCTTTCTGATTATTGCTTTTTTGCAATTTTTGTTCACTTTTCAGTTTTTGCTTAGTTTAATGGTGGAAACACTATTGTCAAAAATACTATCATAGCTAGGCCGGTGGTTGTGGAGGTGAAAATGATTATATTGCACCCATGATTTTAAATCGCTATTGTCAAAAATACTATTTTTTTTAAGCTTTGCATAAAAATATCGCTAGGCCGGTGGTTGTGGAGGTGAAAATGGTTATATCGCACCTATCCTCTTCACTTGAAAATGGCTCAAATTGCTGCATTTTACTTCAGCAATCCACCGTTTTGCCGGCCCCAAATACATCCCCTTATCTTTGTAATTATTTTTCACATAGGGACATACTTTGCAATTTATACAACTTTACCATCTTGACTAGTTACAGCTAAGAAATCTCAGCCTTTAAACTCTTGCGTTGAAAACTTTTCAATTTTAAGGGGGCATTTTCCTTTAATTAAAGCCCAGCAAAAAGCCTGCTTGCCTTGAATAATTGAAGGTAGGAGTATACTATTTTAGGAAATAGGTTATGCAAAAGGTTGAAGATACTATATTTATTTAGAATTTAAGTGAGAGTTTTAAATGTAAAAAAAGTCTTATATTAAAAAAAAATAAACAGTGATAATTTTATAAGTCCATACACTTATAAATTTCATGCATTAAGATTTTCGATTGAGAAGTGATATTAATCACCACAATAATCCCTCTTTTAAGTCCATTAAAGTAAATCTTCCATATATGTTGGGTTTCCCTCTTTCCAATAATATTTTCTTTATTTGTATTAGTCATTTATTCTAGAGTAAATTACAGTTAACTACCTTGAGGTTTTATTAAATAACACTAAACTCCAAACATCCCAAAATATTACACCTTGTCCCATTTTATGAGCTGACTAATAGAACATTTTAAAAATTTGTGTTAAACACCCATTATTTGCAAATTAAATGTTAATCTAACCCCACACAAAATCTTAACATATGACCATAGTTATCCACTTATTTTAGTGGGATAAGGGGAAGAACTCACAGTTATTTATAAAAAAAAATATTATTTTATAAAATATTATTGTGTATAAATATTATTAGTTAAAATTTGATAATATTTTTTTATCAATTAAAATTTGATAATATTACTAGTTAAAAAATATATATTTAAAAAAACTTCTTAAACACTCACACAGAGAAAATTATAAAAGTTTTTTTTAAAAATATTATTATATATAAATATTACTAATTAAAATCAGAAAATTTTCAATATACACAATTTTTTCATAATAATATTTTTTTCAATATACACTATATAAATATTACCGCTTAAAATTTAATAATATTTTTTTGTCGCTTAAAATATGATAACATTACTAATTAAAAATGTATATATTTTTTTAAAAAACTCTTACACATCCACACAGATAAAATTGTAAATTTTTTTTAAATATTATTATATATAAATATTAGCAATTAAAATTTGTAAGTTTTTTATTATATACGCTTATTTTTAATATACACAATTTTTCTACAATAATATTTTTTTAAAAATATATATTTTTTCATAAATAATTGTAAATGATGAAAATCTTATAGATTTTAACTAATAATGTTTACATAATTATGTAACTTGATCAATTAATTAGGAGTGAGTGTCATTTTTGAAAAAAAATGGGGTTAAATATTATATCATCAAACTTGAAGAAGGATGAGTGTAATTTACTCAATGAATTATGAAAAGAAAGGAAAAATTACAAATATGATGCAATTAACATTTTGTTTAATGCTAACTAACCTATTACTCATGGTTAGATAGAATATTCTGTTAGCTTCTGTTAAAAATTATGTTAGTAAGCTTATACAAATGGGGTGGAGTGTAATATTTATGCAAGTTTGGAGTTTAGTGTTATATATACAAACGTCAAGGTAGTGGAGTATAATTTACTCTTTATTCTAAATCAATTTGAATCCTTACGGGTTAAAAATAGGTAATAAATGATGTTGAGCTGTGATTGGAGGTAAACGGTTCTGAGACTTTCTTTGTATTAGGCACTTTAGAGTTTCATATTAGGATGCCGGCCGTACATTACAGTTTTGCAAGGAAAATATCCATATAGAGTTTATCATTAGGTTACCATATCATTTGTTCTCGTCATCTATTGTTTATTTGGCTCCTATTTTTATATATATTAATCTTAGACTAAAATATTATATTTAGGTGACGCTCGAAATTATTGGATGAATAAATCAAACTAATATATATATATATATATAATATGAGTTTAATTTTAATATATTATTAATGTAAAATTTTCTACATCATCAATCAATCATATATTAATATATATATAATTTTAAAATAATTATTATAAAAAATTATAATATAATAATACAAAATTAAATGACAATAATTTTTTTTACACTAATAATATATTCAAATTAAATAACAAAAGGATTATATATAATCTTAAGAAAACTTGTAAATGACAATCAATAGAAGCGTAGAATAGAGACTGGACCTTACCCAAAATAATCATCAGGTAGGGCATCCCCCCATAAGAAAGGAAAAGAGAAAGCTGAACCAGATTCCCTGTGACAATTATTGGAATCTTGAAGCTCATAGAAGATAAAGCAAGGATAAGAACGTAACATAGCTACAAGCCCACAGGATGTTAAAAAATACAGCGGCTGTGCTGACTTTCTGTCACAATTATCTCTCTTCTTGCTAAGCCTAGAAGCCAACTTGCCAAAAGCTTATCCAAATTGCTTTCCCTTTTTTACTAATTGATTAGCATCACTTACTAGTTCAAACTGATTATTTAGCACTATTTTAAATTTTTAATAGTCTGTCACTTCTATTGCTAAATATTATTCAGATAAATGGACTGTGATCCTTATTTTGTCCTCTTTCGAAAGGTCATATTAGCCAGTTACCACACGCAATTACATTCTGATATTAAAAGATAAAGCAGAAAAGAAACATGGAAGATAACCCTTTTTTAAAATGAAAAATCCTAGTTGAAGGCTAAAAGAATAATTGCCTTGGCCATTGCTTACATAATTTAAGTGACCTTGGTGTCCAAACAAGGGAAACTGCTCCCAATCTCCCATGGTAATAGAAAATAAGGTGGAATTTGGAGGGGAGACAATGAAAGTGACCACATGGGGCCAAAAACTTAGTCTTGAGAAAAAAAACAACAAAGAAAAGAGAGAAATTTCTAAATTTGTGTTATTAAAAATATTCTTTTCTGTACCCAAAAAAAATAGTAAGATAATCTTTTTAATCCGTACTATTAAATGAGTTATGTATTATTGTCATCATATATTATAATTATATTTTTAATATTATATTTTTTTTTTACAAAAAAATATCATAAATTTTAATTTGTAATATACACCCCAAGCTTATATACACACATAACGCAGACACACTTTACTTGAAAAGGGGGCAAGGGGAGAGGAACCCATGCTCATTTATGAAAGGAAAATACATTGAAATTTGATACTTATCCATCTAAAGTCATATATGTCAATAAAGGTCATACATCAACCAGTCATATAATTATTGTGATACACATTATAGCACAAAGAAAAAACAAATTTCATTACAAGGGCACCTAATAATTTCTTCTAGATAAGGAGAATACATTGGAATTTGATACTTATCCATCAAAGAGGACCACGCCCACAATTTGAAGACACAGGCACGGGAGCCACCCCGCAACTCTTTTTTAACTTTGGGGTAGGTACTAGGTGGCCCATATCACCATATAAATATTACAATGACCCTCCATGACAATCCCTGCTTTCATTTTTAACTGCATTAGCTAATTACAGGCAAAACTATAGTTATTATTCCTCCATTACTTTTTTGAGGCCTGAGATTGGTGCAGAATAAAAAATGTTGGCCATTTTTCACAAGACTTTTGCTCATCCACCTGAAGAGCTAAACAGTCCTGCATCTTACAATGGCTCCAAGAAGCCAAAGGTTCCTGAGGAAACTCTCAGAGAATTCCTTTCCCATCATCCTCATAACACTTGCTCCATGAGCTTTGGTCACGCTGCTGTTCTGGCCTATGTCCGCCCTGATAAGCCTTTCTCTGTTCATCAAAGGTTATTTTCCTTCTGTTGAACAAAGATCAATACTTTTACCTATTATTATTAGTATTATTATTATTTTGTTTGGTTTACCTACAAGTAGTATATATGAAGAAAGAAAACTGCTAGAGAGCCATAATTTTTTACGAGAATTTTTTCGCCAGAATGATGTAACATGCTTGTTAACTTTTAGATGGATAAGCAATTTTTGCCACTTTATGACATCTAATAACCACTCTTATATTCTCTCAAAATTCTGGATTTTTTTTTTCTGTCTGTGCGACGACGGAAACTCATTTTGCCTTGTCAAGTTTGCAGGTTATTTTGTGGGATTGATGATATATACTGCCTCTTCTTGGGGAGCTTGAACAATCTGTCCTTACTCAATAAGCAATATGGTTTGTCAAAGGGTGCTGATGAGGCCATGTTTGTGATTGAAGCTTATAAGACTCTCCGTGACCGTGGTCCATATCCAGCAGATCAAGTTGTCAAGGAGCTTGATGGCAGCTTTGCTTTTGTTGTCTATGACAGCAAGACTGGCAGCGTCTTTGCAGCACTGGTATGCTAATTGTTAGATATCTACCATGTTCTTTTTTAACACTTTTCCAACATACTGATTGTTTACAGCAACATAGTCAATTGTGTTTTGTTTTGCCTATCTTTAAATTTTCAAGTGCATCTAATAAAGATGTTTGTTGATCATGGTTAATTTGCAGGGTTCTGATGGTGGAGTGAAGTTGTATTGGGGTATTGCAGCTGATGGATCTGTGGTGATCTCTGATGATCTAGAAGTCATAAAAGAGGGTTGTGCCAAATCCTTTGCTCCCTTTCCAACAGGTACCATTTGAGCCACCATTGATTGGTCTATTATCTAGAAAAACCTTTCAAATTAATGAAATTACATTAATTCAGATGCTAGCATGAATTTTCAATGGCCTTCCAAAAATAAAAATAAAAGCACAATCATATGACACATTCAAGGAAAAGTAATAGACTATTAGTATGTAGATCTTAGATCCATGACATGTTGGTGTTGGAATGCAGGGTGTATGTTTCACAGTGAAGGAGGTCTAATGAGCTTTGAGCATCCAATGAACAAGTTGAAGGCAATGCCTTGGACAGACAGTGAAGGGGTCATGTGTGGGGCCAACTTCAAGGTTGATAAGTTCACAAGAGTTAACAGCATTCCTCGGGTGGGAAGTCAATCCAATTGGATGGAATGGGAGCAACATTAGCTTACAATGTAATTTATGTAAACAAACCTTATGGTCATGTAAAACAAATGTCATCCATGCTCCTTCCCTAACTTCCCCACCCTGCCTCTACCCTACTGAATTTGTTTTATTTTCTGCTTGCTTGTATCGTTTTCCTGTTTCCTTCTGAGTAACCCGGTATATTGAAGTACTTTTCCAGACATGGTGTCATGTTAATTGTTGATGGTGCTAGTGACTGAGAGACATTAACATAGTTCAAGTCAGCAACTTGTGTGTCACGTTTCCATCTGTATCTTTATACATGAAGATGCACTGAGTAGTAAGTAGGTCCTAAGAATTTATAACGTATCATGGATTACATAACGTACCAAATGTGAATAAATGGCGTGAACAAGGACCAACTGGAGTTACCGCTGTCAAAGTTAACATAGGAGCTTCCACTGGCTTAATGCCATAGTAACATTCATAAAAAAAAATTAAAATGCCGGATTAGCATAATAACTGCATTTTCGTTGTCTTAACTCTAATTCTCATGTGAATTAAAATTAGAAAAAATGCTAGATGTGTATCTTTTGGAAACATGTCACCTCATATCATATGTGAGATATGAGATATGTGATAGAATAATAAGATAAGATTAACTATAATTAGATAGTAAAAATTATATAAATGTATGTTAATGTATATGTAAGTCAGTATACTTTTAAAATAATTACAGTTTATACAAAAAAAAATTTGGTACATGAGATAGAAGAAAAAAAGACACATAACTAGTTATATGTAAAGGCTACACAAGTGTACCTGAATACTAGCTAGAGGATATGAAAGAAGTACATAAAACAAGATTTTTGTTTTATTTTTTTAAGATCATGAGATCTCCATCTCATCTCAGTGTAAAACTAATTCCAGTTCTAATATTAATTTGGATTGGAATTTTATCCTGTTCAGAAAATAAGAGAGGTCCTGTTACTTAATTAAGGAGAGCTAGGATGGTAAAAAAAAAAAAAGTAATTTGGATAAGGATATAAGCTAACAGGACCTCTCCTGATTTTTAGTAACAGGAGAGGATTCTTATCCTATTAATTTTTACTTATGAAGGGGCATTGATGTCTGTTATGTCTCTTTTTTAAGTGTATAAAAAGGTGTAAAAGGAAGTGGTGAGTAAAATCATTTCTCTTTTCTAATATACATAAACTTTTATATTAGTGATCAACGTGCAAAAAATTAATTATCAGTGTGTAGGGCTGTTAAATGGATCAATTTAGCCTATTTAGGTATGCAGGTTAAATGACTTGGGCTGAAAAAATATGAGTTTAAATAAGCTAATATTTTATCAGTCTAACTCATTTAAGGGCAATTCATGGGCTTAAACGAATTGTCATTTAAAAAAAATTACTTTAAAAATTATATAAAACAAGCTTAATACAATATTTAAATTCAAATCCAAGTTTGTAGTTCTAATTTCTATTTTCTAAAATAAAGTCATATAAAATAAATCTAAATTTTTAAATTCTAAAACAAATTCATATTATCACTTCCAAATTTCTAAACTCCAAAAAAAACAAAGTCACGTTTTCCAAAACCTATAAAAAAATCAATGTTTCAAATCAAATATAACATAACAAATATAAGTTTCTAAACTCTAAAGAACTAAGTTTTAATAAAATCTAACAAATTCAATATAACAAAATCTAATAAGTCATATCAAATTTAATCTTTCAAATCAAATTCAACATTAATTGCGTTGGGTAATTAATTGGTTGGTTTGGCCTACTTAAGCTATTTAGTAGCATTAAAAAAAAAAGATGTTAAAAAAATAATAATAAACGGGCCACGAACCAGCTCATGAGCTAAACAAGCTAGGGTTAAATGGGTCAGTCCAAAAATAAATTAATTTAAAAGAGTCAACATTTTTTAAACTCAGCTCACTTGATTTTTGCAAGTAAACAGGCTAGTTTGACGAATTTAGCCCGCTTTGACACACTATCAGTGTGTATTATACATTAGTGATGATTAGTAGGGGTGTTCGCGATTTGGTTTGGATTAGTTTTGAGTCAAAAAAGTTAACCGATCCAAACATTATTATTTAAACCAATTTGGATTAGATTTGTTTGGTTATATTTTATGAAAATTGAACCAATCCAATTTGATTTAAATTAGTTTCGATTAGATTAGTTTTATCTATTTTTGACCACTTTTTTTTAAAACATAGAATTTTGTGAGTTAAAAGTAATTTAAACTATACCTCAAGAAATTAGTCTCTTACTTATCAAGTAGGAAGATATTCTGAAAAATAAAAAAATTTAAATAAATAAATAAAAGGAAATAGAAAATAGAAAAAGCTAATTGCACATATCTAAAATAATATTTGATCACATAAAATGAAAAAGTGTATGAGAAATTAGAGTCATTATAAATAAAAATATAAATTCAATAGCAAATAAATATATTATATAATATTAATCGATTTTGATTAAATTGGATCGATTTTAATTTTCAAAACCAAAATTCAATTCAATCCGATCGGTTTTTAAAAACTCAATAAAAAAAGACTAAATTTACTCAATTTTAATTGAACTTTAATTTTTCAATTCGGTTTTTAGTCTAATTTTTTTTATTTGGAATGGATTTAAATGCGTCTAATGTTCCGAGTGTATTATAAACTAGTGTCTTTGACTCATGTGATGAACGAGATAATAACTTCTACCAAATTATTATCTTCATATACAATAATTTAACTTAATTTTATTATATAAATTTATTTATTTTAATATATACTTATTAATTTACATAAAATAAAAAGTTTATTTAGGAGTCTAAATCATTATATAAACAATTAGGATGTGTTTGTTTAAGTTTTTTTTTTACTTGAAAAGTTTTTTTTTAATTTAAAAAATCACATAAAATTTTTTTGTATTTTTGGTAAGATTTTAAAAATAACCAGAATAAAAAAATTAGATTTCTAATTATTTTGAAAGTTACAATGTGTAGTTTAAAAAAATAGATAATATCTAAAGGAGAGAAAAACTCATTTAAGGGGATGGAGAAGTTTTCTTTAAGACAATAATATTCTTGCATCATTTCAAAATGAAAAATTTTATCGTTCATATCTTTCAAAAAGTGATTTTTGTAATTGTATTCAAACGATAAAATAGGATTTTTAATAAAAATATAAAAATTAATTTTTTATGATATTTTAAAATTATTTTTATTCAAAGCTTGTCCAAATGAATCCTTAGTCTAATTGATCAATATCTAATAATACTAAAAATTTAAAGAGTATAACTACTAAATAAAACTAATAAAGTATAAAAATTAATGAAACGAAATTTCAAAAATGCATTTAACAATTATAATATATGTTACACAAAATCTCTTTCCCATGTGTTCCATTATTTGTTTTAAAATTTATAACTATAACTATAACTATAAAAAATTTAATCAATATTTAAATATGTAATAAGTGTCTAATTTAGTTTCATCTATTTTTTGAAAAATTAGACTCCAAATAAAATTTATAAAAAATAATTTAATATTTATCCAACAATAAAAAATAAAGGACAAAATTAATGAAGCTTTCTTAAATTTCAAATTTTTAAATTTAATTAATTATTTAATTCAAAAAAAAAAAGAAATTATAAAACATATATTTCTTTAAATTAATTATAACCATTTTTTCTTTGAAAAATAGAATAAGAAAATATTATCAACTCTAGTATTGGTACCATTTATGTAATAACTTTATTTTTTAATTAAATGCAAATATTTTTTATCATTTTATAAAAAATACAAGGTAATATTTTTTAATCATTTTTTTGTACATACCTCGCTTTTATGATAGAATGACAAGTTAACTCACCTAAAATAAAAAATGATATATTGGAGTATTAGGCGTGTTAGTAATAAATAAGGCAACTCATGTTACAAAAAAAAGTGAGTTAGATAAAATAAGTAAAAATAATCAAGTCAACACGTAATTGATTTGACTAATCTAACACGCTAAAAAGTGAACAAAAAGTAAATTAATACGAGTCATGAACATTCACGGTTGCAAAAATGAATAAAATCTATGGATTAGACAAGTCAACAAGCATATTAACTTGCCTAATTTGTCACAAAAAAAAGGTGATTCAATGAATCAACCTATCACCATAACCTACATATTATATAAGTTAGGTTAAAATTATTCACCGAATTGCAAAATGCAACTAAATCTATTATTTTAATTAGGTTAAATGAGTTAACTCATTGAATCTTATCTATTTTAACATCTCTATTTCAAGTGATAAGAAAAAATTATTTAATAATTAAAAAATATATATAAAGAATATATATACTCACAAACAAATAAGAAACGTTTACTATTACAAAAGGGGTGAGGGGGTGCCACTAATGCCATGAGCCCATTTGCAAACCCACTGAAAAGCCACAATCTTCAATGAGAAATAGGTCGTTGGGCGACCATCCACCTAAGAGTTTGTGTGCAGCATACAGTGTTTTAAAGATCGATATCAACCGTACCGGTTGAACCGCCTACTGGTTCTAATTCATCCAAAAAAAAACTGGATAAGCGGTTCAATAGTAAAAAACCAAGGAAAACTAAGAAAATCAAGACTACTTATCGTCCTTTCTCCACTCCAGCAAGTTCTACACTACACTCACTGCTCTCTACTCTACACCGTTGTTCTGTGGCGTGGCTGGAGAGCAATCCGTTTCACGGCGGCGCCACCACCACGATAGCATCCCAGTCGTCGGCGGCAGTGATATGGCCGATCGCTTCTTTCCCAACGAGATGCCACGCTTCGTGGCAGAGACCACAGCTGAAGAAACAGAAACTGCCTCCCGAGCACCGACAATAGAAGATTCCCTCACCACCCTCCTTTCTCTTCCTTACCAAACCCTCTCCTCAAATTTCCAAGCATCTGCATTCCACTTGAAACAATCGGTACTTTAAACCCCACTCATCCCCCTTCACTTTCACTTTCATAAAAATTCCATTTTTTTTCTTTTTTAGTTCTTCTGGGGTCTTTGGATTTATGGGTTTCATTTCAATTGGTGTTATTTGATTCTGGGTAGGCTCAAGTTAGTTACTTTCGCGTTGTTGCTATTGCGGGTCGATGCATGTGCGTTTGTCCATCAAGTGTTTGTGGCTTTGTTTTCTGATTGTTCAGGTGGTGAGGGAGACATGGGGTTCGAGTGGAAAGCGTGTGAAGGACTATACTCTCTACACGGGGGCTCTTGGGACAGCATACCTGGTTTTCAAAGCCTACCAAGTAACCAAGAACGTGAATGATCTTAACTTGTGCTCAGATATTGTTAAGGCTTGTGATTCTGCTTCAGCAAATTCTGGGTACTCTCTTTCTTTCATGCATCAGAGGCTATCGTGACTTACTAGTCATTGTAAATGGAATTGGTGCTGAAACTATTTTGATTTAAAGGGTTGGTTTAAAATGCTCAATTAGGATGTTAATTGTTTAAGATTGCTCTGAATGGTTGGATTCTATGTTGCACGGGCACCGATACGATAAATTTGATAGTTTTTTAAAAAATTAAGATACCGGTACTGCAATATATATATTTATAGATGATTTTGAGGAGAGTAGATTGATAGAGTGAGATTATGCTTTGAGGGAGGTAATTGATGAGAACGAGATTAACATGACTTTGAGGGTGGTGGGTATTCACTAAAAAAGCGTATCGTACGAGTATAGGTATCGGATACAGATACGTCACCAATTTTGGAGTATCCATGCATCATAGGTTGGATTGAAGCACAATAGTGTTGCTTGGATATTAGCTCACCTATTGATTAAAATTTGGTTAAATTAATCTTTATGTCATGTCTTTTTGTGCAAATTTTTAAATAGATCCTTATAGGTTAAATATTATAAATGGATCCCCATAGTCTCACAATATTTTTCAATGGAGTCCTTGAATCCAGTCTATTGTTAGCTCCTACAAGGACTCAATTGAAAAAAAAATTTGAAATAGGAATTCATTTATAATTTTTAAACTATAACAACCTCTTTAAAAATTCTCAAAAGGTACAGGAACTGTAGATTAATTTAACCTTTTAATTTTCTGGTTAGGTACCTTGTAAAATTTCCATTTGTATTCATAACTTGATTTTAGTTTAATTTGCGAATCTATGAGTTGCAGCCGTGTGACATTCATCTGTGGGCGTGCTGGTGTTTGTGCTCTTGGTTCTGTCATAGCTAAGCATATTGGTGATGAAAGACTACTTAACTATTACCTAAGACAATTCAAAGAGGTATTTTGTTGTACTCATTTCTGACCCTTATGATACTTCCAATTTATACAAGAAATCCAGTTGTTTAACTTCTTTTCATATTTGTGCCTTTGCTTTGAGAACAGATCGGGATACCTCGTGATTCGCCCTATGAGCTATTGTATGGCAGAGCAGGTTACTTGTGGGCTTGTTCATTTTTAAACAAGCATATTGGTAAAGACACAATAACTACTACCCACATGGTAAAACATATGTGCTTCATGAGTCATGACATTCTTCCTCTGCAATTTATTTTGGCAAAATCATATTGACTTGCCGTGAAAATGTGTTTTTAACTTTTATAGAGATCAGTTGTGGATGAAGTTATTACAGCTGGTAGACAATTAGCTTACAAGGGAAGATGTCCTTTGATGTATGAATGGCATGGGAAGAAATACTGGGGTGCTGCCCATGGACTTGCAGGAATTATGAACGTTTTGATGGACATGGAGCTCAAGCCAGATGAGGTGGAAGATATAAAGGGTACACTACGTTACATGATTAAGAATCGTTTCCCTAGTGGCAATTACCCCTCTAGTGAAGGAAATGAATCTGACCGTCTTGTGCATTGGTGTCATGGTGCTCCTGGAGTCACTCTTACGCTTGTAAAAGCAGCTGAGGTAATCTTTTCCCTAGTTTCCAAATTCAGGTGCAAACTGCATGCAAAGTCTATAAGATGCAAAGTCTGGTTGTGATGGATTTTGTAGTTTATTATTTCATTGCAAAAAGAATGACTAATAGTAATTAAGGCAAAAAGTGATATAGTCAATTCAGTTAGTAAACAAGGTGAATAACTCATTGTTTGAACAAGTTTATATCCGGCAGAAGTCATATTTCTTTTACTTGTCATACTCATGAGTACAAGCATGAAATTAAGTACTGCTTTCTGGTTTTCTTTTATTTTATGTAACAGAATTTATACTATAATTCTTGAACCTAGTTGTAAAGAACCCAATGTTCTGATCTCATGACTAGATTCTTTACCATAATCATTAGGTTTTTGGGGATAAGGAATTTTTGCAAGCAGCTGCAGATGCAGGGGAAGTAGTATGGAAGAGGGGTCTGCTAAAGCGAGTTGGAATCTGTCATGGCATCAGTGGGAACACCTATGTCTTTCTTTCTCTGTACAGATTAACAGGAAACGTGGAGTACTTGTACAGAGCTAAAGCATTTGCTTGTTTTCTACTTGATAGAGCACAAAAATTGATCTCAGAAAGAAAGATGCATGGAGGAGATCGACCTTATTCCTTATTTGAAGGCCTTGGAGGAATGGCATATACCTTATTAGACATGATTGATCCCCAAGTGGCAAAGTTCCCAGGGTATGAACTTTAAGTCGGTCGATAGATGATGCATATGTATATTACACATAACCCCCCCCCCCCCAAACAAAAAATAAATAAATAAACTATTTTTGGGGGTTGATGAGGACATGATGTATTGTGACAAATTTTGTTAATATGAGAAAAACTGCAACTCCGGAAATGTAGCTTTGAAGTCCAATTTGAGACATGCAATACAAGGTGTAGACTGTGATGCATGGTTCCAGCTCTTATTGCTCTATGATTACTTGCTACAAAAAGTAGGTTTTTGTTTTATAATTGTCTTTTTGAGTTAGACTTCATCTCTTCCTCTGGCATGTAGTATTTCGGCTAGAAGCTCCTTTTTGGAAATAAGTCATAACGATATATTCATGCCATGGTTAAGTTATGGCTCCAAAAAAAAACCCTGAAAAAAACCCTCCATCTCGTGGACCTTGAATGGTGTGAAAAGAATAATTTTAAATCTTTTTTTCTAATCTTTTTATTAATCTCTTAATTACTAAATGAAAAAAAAATATTAAATATTTTTTATGTTTTAAAAATATTAGATATATTTATTTTTTTATTTAATATTTTTTTATTTAATATTAAGAAATTTTTTAAGAGAATATAACAAAACTATAAAAATTAGGATGGAAGGCAAAAATATATATCCCGTTTCTTTTCCTTTTATGTCAGTTTGCTATACCCTTAAAAGTAAGAGTGAAAATTTAAGAATGAGATTTATGTGATTATATATGAAAAATTCAGGATGAAATTTTCACTTATAATTTTATTGTTAATATTTCCATCCAACTAATAAGGTTGCTACTTTTTCAAAGATTATCTCGAAGTAGCCTCTATCTCGCTTTTTTTTTTCCTGCTTTATGCCTGGACAAATTCTTAAGTAAGAATTTCTTACCTTAGTTATTTAAATCAATGGTGTAAAGTTGTATTTTTAGAGATATATCATATATGTATTTATAATAAGACTCACATAACTTCAAACATGTCAAATGTTATTTAAGTGCCTAAGGTAAAAAGTTACTACCTACGGGTTTGTGGTTGAACATGTTTTGAAGTAACATCTTAGTTAAGAGAAAGTTAAACAAACCATTTACTCTAGAGTTCACTTAATTGATTTATAAAAATTGAAGAGAAATTTCAGATGCTGGCCCAAGATAGACAATGAAGAACACCCCATACTTCCCACACATTAATTTGCAGTCACTATGCACATTTATATCAGAAAGTTTATAAGCACTTCGCCACATGGTTATGATTTTCTTCAGTCTTAATTCACAAAAAACATCGACTTCTACATCAAGGCAAAAAAAAGTTGCTGGCTAACAAAACAACATCAACGCACTCATCATAATAGGATCTTCATTCTTCTGAGACGTCATTTTCCTCCATGGCAATGTCTCTTAATCAAAATGGATGTTGGAGGCTCCCACTTAGGCCAAACCAACGAGTTTCTCACTAATCTCCCAGACCTTGCGAGCCTTCTCTGCATCACTAGCCTCCTGTGACAACTGGTTTTCAAATGAAGCAGAGGCTTTATTCCAGCTCCAGTAAACACCAGATTTTGTTAGGCTTGGATCACTTACAACCTACATTAAAGCCAAACAGTTCCATACATAAGAAATGAAGATATTTCAATAATACATACTCTTTATATTATCATCCTAGAGTGCCATGGACAAGACTTCTGTAAAGTGAGCATGTCTGTAAAATAATCAAGTAAGGGTGTATCCCCCCTTAATTTAATCTGAAGTGCATTGTGATCTTAACTCACTAAACGATTTAAAGGTGAATACACCTTACTTGCTCAATTTACAAACAAGCTCACTTTAGATGAGCTTTTTCCAGAGTGTCATTGCTATTACCTGAGCAAGTCTCTTTCCTGCTTCATCTTCTGAGACAAAGCCTTTGGTTATGTACTTCTGGAATGGAGGGAATAGCGTTCTGAACAAGGGAATGTGCTCTCTAAACAAGCCTGTTGTGGCAATGCAACCTGGGTAAAGGGAAGCAAATGTGATTCCAGTTTCCTCATGGTATCTTCTGTGGAACTCTTGCATTGTGAGCATATTGCAGACTTTGCTGTCCTTGTATGCCTTGGCACCATCAAAGTCTCCACCATCTATCATGGCTGAACTGTTTAGCCCATTCAAGCCACCCGCAAGTCCCCTCAAGTCGCCAAGGTTAGCCTTGGGAGGTACATTTCCAGCCAATGTATTTGTGTTTCCTGTTTATTAATCTATACAATCAGCCCCAAAATGCAGCCAAATAATGCGTGATAAGAATTGGGATTCACAATAAAGGAAGAGACTCATCTAAAGTAAGCTTTTCTCTAAAGTGAGCAAGTAAGGGTGTATCCAGCCTTAATTTAATAAAATGCATCATGATTTTAACCTACTAAATGATTCAAGGATGGATATACTCTTACTTGATCATTTTAAAAACAAGCTTACTTTAGAAGAGTTTTTTCCCATAATAAACATCCTAACGAACTAGACCTGTGATTGAGCCAACAATAATCAAGCGCTTTGATGGGTAATCAGATTTGTTCAAGTCCTCCAGCAATAGGCGTGCAAGGAGGAAATGCCCCAGATGGTTTGTCCCAACACTAAGTTCAAAGCCTTCAGCAGTGAATCTAGGTTCCTTAGCAGTTGGCAAGTAAACAGCAGCATTGCAAACCAGCACATCTAGTGGCATGCCTGATCGCTTGAGGTTATCTACGAATTGGCGGACACTGTCAAGAGAGGCAAGGTCTAAGTGCATGATGCTGTAGTTCTCCTTAGCTATGCCAGCAGATTTTGCAGCTCTTGCAGCTTTGAGGAAATCCCTGCAGGCCATTACTACATGCCATTTTCCTGTCTCAGCCAAAGCCTTAGCAGTGGCCAGGCCTAATCCAGAGGAAGCCCCAGTGATCACAACACTGCCCTTCCTCAATGTTTTCTTGCCTTCTGGTGCAGACTTGGTAACTGCTGGTGTGGTAGTAGCCACTGTCTCGGCCCTCACAGCGCCAACTTTTTGTTGGAATTCCCTCTGATAGAGAGGGAAAAGGAAAAATAAATTAGAACTTGGCCCCCAAAACTGAGGGGAGATTAAATAGTACTTTGTAGTTAAACTCTGAAATTATTAAAGAATAAATATCAATAAGTCATTTTCAACAAGTACAATCACATAATCAGAGGCTAATGGATTCTTAATCCTAGTGGTGCAAAACAAGAGTACTGGAATATACAAGGGCTTTGACCAATTACTAACATTATACATGAGAAACCTTAACAAATGTAGTGTTCCCCAAAAAAATAATAATAATAATAAAGAAATCCCCTCTGAAATGAAGCCAAGTCAAATATTTCAATGAAATTAAAGTCCTCAGAAATAAATAGAAACATCTTAATATGGAATTCATAAGAATAAAAAAACCAAAGCTTATGTTGCAGTTACCTTGCACCTCAATGCACAAGAGCTGAAATCTGCTTTGAGAGGGTCTGACAATGAAAGACCAAATAAGGTGGAGTCCTTGAGAGATACACTAGACTTTCCCTGCAAACACAAAAGGCATTTCCCAAAATTTCAATTCAATTATCTCTTTGAAAAGTATATAACAAAGAGAAGAAGAAGAGGAAGCTTCCTTTTGGGAAATTGAAGCAAACCTCTTTAGGAATGGAGAAAGAAGCAGGGACCAGAGGAGCAGCCTGGAGAGCCATTGGAATTTAGGAAAGAAAAATTATAAACTGGGTTTTTGGTTTTACAATGTTCCACTCAGCAAGAAAATCTAGTCAGTTGAAGTGGTAATGTGAAATGTGGATCGAATGTGACTATGTGAGTACTTGGAAAATGAATTTATATAGTGAAGTGTTTCTTTTGATATAAGAGGATAAGATAATTGGCAGCATGTACACCTGCCACGTCCTTTCCAACCAACCAATGGGGTATTGCGTTTCGGATTTCTTATGATATTTCATAAATTTAATATTGGACTTGGGAAAGGTGATATTTTGATTCGTTGCCTTAATTGATGCCACTCCATGTCCCAGACCCCAGTAGAAGTTGTGGTCTTTGGGCTGTGAATATCAGTTCTGAAAGGGACTTGGAGAGTGGAGGTACTTCGGATAGGAAGGTAACGACAATCCCTTTTTTGGCAGCTATTCAAGGATGGGAGATTGTTCGTTTTTTATTCAAATAACTGAAGAAGAAGAAGATGCTAGAAAGTGTGTGCAAGTCATGTGACGAAGGGCTTCACTATGTTGTCCTAACCCAATTAGCTCAAGGAGCTCTTCTAGTAAGTTGCAAGATTGGGCCTACTGAAGACAATAACTTCGTTGGTTGTAGGTTAAGTCCAGGAAGACGCAGTACTACCAATACTATGCCAGTAATCGATTAGCCTAGAACTGTGGTGCAACTGTTCAAGTATATTGATGATAATGATTAATGCTAGGGTGTTCATAGAATGGATTCAATTGATTTTGAAGGAAAAAATTAACTAATCTAATTTCATCGATTTTTTTATACTATCATTTAATTAATCTTGTTTAAAATATAAATCGAATTGAATTGGATCTGTTATTGATTTTTTATTATAATTTTTTCAATACACAATTAATCAAAATACATAATTCAAATTTATCAAACTACATCAAATATAAATATAAACTAACTCATCAAATAAAATTTAATTCAAACTAATTTATCAAAATACAATTAATCAAAATACAAGTTCAAATTAATTGAATTTATCAAATACATTGAATATAATAGAAAAATTCTTAAATATAATAATGTAAGAATTTTTAGATAACTCAATTTTAAAATATACATATATAATTTTCATTAATTGATTTTAAATTTGGAACCGAAATCCGATCGAATCCAATTAATATTTTTTTCAATTTTTTGATTTTTGATTTGTTAAATTTTGGTTTTTTGGTTTATTTTTTTGAGCTTTAATTAGATTGGTTCGATTTTGAATACTCCTAATTAGTGCATTGTTGACAAGAAAAACGACTAATGAATTGACGAATCCTAAATAATAATACAAAATGGACCTTCATTTTATACCAAAATTTTAACTTGAGTATTTGATATGCTAGCGTGTGTTAAATTGGTGTGTAGGATTGTGCTATATTTTTAAAATTTCCATATTTAGAATGTTGGTATCACAGCAGTGCCCCCTATGTTGGAATCCAAGTTCATCACATTTTCAAGTATATTGAAATTTTAAGAATTAAAAGTCGTTCATTGTAATGAGTTTAACTGAACTGTTATACCAATAAACTTAATTGTTTTAATCAAACACGTGAATCTTATAACTTGGACTCTTCTGCTAAGAAAAAAGAGATGATCAGAGATATCATTCACCAAAGTACCTTGTCCTATGAGATTCTATTAAGATTTCATTGAGTGATTTGGTATTTATAGGCATATCATCTAAGACACTCGTCCACACTTAAAAGGGAATAACAGAAAATCACCACTTGTGCCGAAGCTATCCCAGAACATGTCGTTAACACTAAACAAATAACAAGCGCACAACCAACTAGGCACGCTCAGTCTGAAATTTTTCCTATAGTTAGATAGTTTTTCAAATTTAATTTGTCTCATGCTGTTCCAGATAAATTTCTACACTGAACAATACCCCTAGTCACGCTAACACTTACAGCCATGCTGTTTTATTGAAATTGATTCATTTGGACAAGATATTGAATTCCATGACAAAACTTAAGACCAGTGTAAAAGAATCATCACTTCTAATTTCAATAAGCTTTTCCCATGCTCGCGTTACTCTACATTTCCCGATTACATAAACCCATCGGTTTCTAAATTCCTGGTGTACTTTTTTTTTTTTTTTTTTTTTTTGTTTGACATTGTTTCCCCCTTTCCCCCTAGTGCCTAATTGGAATAGCAACCTATCTTCATCCAACAAGCACAAGAACAAGAAAATAAATGGAACCCCGCTAATATTACAAATCTCACCCATTTCTCTGTACAGGTTTTCGCCAACTAATGGAGAAGGTGAAGTCTACTGCCTTCTGAGCCGATATCATCAACTCATTCTCTGCCATGCTCATAGGCATGCATTTTCTATCACCTCTTATATACGAAGTGGCAATCCAAAATTTTGGAAGGTTCTAATTTCACCTCGAAGACCGGCAGTTACAATCACCATACCCCAGGCTGACATGTTTTGACTTACCCCATTAGAGAAATCCACACTGACACGAGGGCTTCGATTCCTTGCAGCTAGAAGAAGTTTTTCCTCTGGCCATGTTGCAGAAATTCTATCAAAAAAGTAACTGTTTGTCGCACTTGCAATCGTTCCATGATGTGGACTATTGTTGTAACCTGATGCAGATCGTAAACCCTCAGTATCAAAGTTTTCCTCTACAGGGGTAGGAGGATGATTGGCTGACGAGACCTCATCCGCGTGGTTATCAAGCTCAGTTTGTTCTCCAGAAAATGTATCATGCATGTCCCATGCATCACCCATACCAGGCCAGGGAATGGCCACTGACACATCTTTACAGTGAAAATGTTCATATGAGCGTGTGACAGTGACACCTTTAGTTCTGTTAGGCCTGCAATCGGCTTCATTTTTCCAGATGTATACGTGGGAATCCTCGCTTGCTGAGACAATATATTTACCGTTTGCTGTGAGGGAGGCTGAAATTGGGCTAGTTGCATTACGAAACCCTGCACAAAACTTGCATCAGTTTACACTGAAACGGTGACCAGCATGGAAATAAATATACTGAAGACCTGTTGCCGTTTGAGCAAAGTTGCAGAGCTAGCAAGACCATAATTTTTTTTTTCCATATCTGTCCAAATAAATTTACAATATATCTTTCTGCCTCAGTAGAGAGAAAGATAAATACACCCCCTCCCCCAAACTTCAGACAAAACAAAAAATTATTAGTTTAGCTTTGACCAAAGAATTAACCACAATAAATTTGTATGCAGATGAAAGCAATTCACCAAATGGTGTATTCACTTGTTATATTATCTTTTTAAAAAAATTCGCTTGATATATAACTAGTTTTACACACCTTTAAACTTATGAACCAGATCAACACCATCAACAACACGAATTCGTGAATCAGCAGATGTGATAAGTACTTCTGATGAACTTCCTGGGGCAAACTGTTCATATAATTCAGTTAGGAAGACAAACATAAGCATTGTAACTTAGTCAAAGCAAATCACTATAGTTGTGCACCCTCCTTTTGTTTCTTATTTTATTTTTTTCCAGTTTAACATTTTGGATGGGTACACAAAAAAGGAGAATATCTCATAAAGGACAGCAGTAAACCATTAGATTACCTGGAAACCAGTAATTTTCTTGTGATGCGATTTCTTTTTCTTGATCTGCAGATTGATCTGACTTTTCTGTTGCAACTTATTTTCTGGATGAAATATAAAAACAATATGATAATCAGTGGCCCTGCAATCACCAGAATAGAGTATAGATGGATAGACACAGTTAAGTCTCAGTGACGGTACCGGATGTATTATATAAATGGCAGCTACCCTTGTACGAACCAACTAGTGCACCCTGCAGAAATGAGTGGATTTTACTGAATTGCAACTTAAAAATTGAATTTCCGAATGTTCAAATAGATGCATATTAACCTTGGACCAACCTGACCATCAGGTGTATAACAAGCAGCAGTGACCATCTCATGCAGATCAATCCAATCAACAACTTGTCGATCAGGAATGCTCCATATGCGAACCTTAGCATCCAAAGATCCACTAATGAAGTATCTATCATCAACAGGATTAAACTGGATGCAAGTTACTGTACCAGACAGAAAACAGATTGAAACAAAAGGTAATCATTAGCAAAGAACAAAAAGGGGTGGGTGGGTAGGAGGGAAGAGAATTGCTTTCATTGCTAAATTTAACCACCCTATTATACATTAAAGAACTCCTGTATAATTAATCCTATATGCAGCTAGGATGAATATTTTGATAAAATTGTGCCTGTGTGCCATAATGTCGTTACCCAATCCTCAAAGACAAGGTGGATCTTGAATTAGATTGGATAGGCATAGGATGGACTGCAAATCTAATCCAATTTTTAGTCGGGAAGAGGCAGAAGAAACTTTGATATAAACACACAAAAGTACGAGTGCTCTGCCATTTAATCAATATTGCGTGCCCATAGGAGTGGTCTATATGACATCTACTCAGATTAAGGGTGAGCAAAGATGAGCATTGCAAGATGTAATAACTGCATTTACTCACCATAGTCACTGTGTGAAAAAATTTTCAAACAAGACTTGCTAGACAAATGCCACAGCCGCACTGTTTTGTCCATTGAAGATGAGAGCAAGTGCTGAGCAAAATGGGAAAAGAAAATATTACAAGGATGATCTAAAAACACATGCCCTTAATTCATATTTCTAGAACAGTACACACTGCACTGCTTTATGACAAATATTTGAATTTTAAAGATTATTCAACAGACACTAATCAAGAAGATCTCTAAATAAATAAAAGCCCCATTGAAGCTTTTCAAAGACATCTTCTGAGCTTGCAATAATATCTGTCAATAAAATTGATTTTTCAAATTTTAGTCACTCCGAAAGGTGCTCATCCTAGTCGCACTAATGTTACTGTATCTATAAGGTATGACTCAAATAGGGATACAAAGTGTTAAAACAATGTGTTTAGGTATGCTCCATTCCTATGTAGATAATAGTGGGAAGTTTGGCAAACTAAAAAATCAGTTCAACACAATTGAAGTTAAAAATGGTTTCATAAAACAATATAAATTAGAACCAGTTTCAAATATCTTTAGTTTGTCTAAACATTGGGTCTGAACTAGTTCGACAACAAATATTATTTGGTACATGTAAGCAAATCATTTTTGAAATTTCAAACAAATTAGAAAAGAGAGTAGGGGAGAAAAAGAAAGTTTTTTTTAGGGAAAAAAAAGATCAGATTACAGCCAACTTAGTTTAAAATTTGTTTTGGACCAGTTTTGATTAAATAAGAACTGATTTTTAAAATTCGAGTGATTACCAAACACACAAGATTTTAAATCCAGCACTACTGTACCTAGTTAGTAGTTATCCATTTTTTCAAGTTTAGCAAATACCACCTAAAACTTACAAAGGGAATAATGATAAATTAACCTGAAGTTAAGCTTAAAACAAGATCAAATCTCAAGTCTCAACCATTAAATAACTAGTTCCAACTGTGTCATCATAAAGACATCAACAAACCATTGAACCATCCAAATATTGCTAAGTTACAAACAGAGCATCCTAAGCAAGTTCTTGACCTGAACACATTCTTTGTGTCTTTTAAGCAGCAAAATTCAGTTCCCTTTTCCTTATAGCCGGCTATTTCTACATCTACTGTTCACTATAGTAATTGCTGGAAAATTTTGATATATACATAGAGTATTTCACTATCAAAGTAACCTAAGTATAAAGAAATCTTAACACACACTGCCATCCTGTTTTTTTATAAGTTACCTCTCTAAATTGGTCATTTTTAAACGCCTTTCCAGGGAAGGCCTAGAATAACAATTTAACAATAGGAAAAATATAACATTATAAACCCATTAAAATCAAAAGTTTATAAACTTAAATTTCAATTTGATAAGGAGTAGGTAGAAAAGAAAAAGATCCAGAAACATTCACACTGGGACAGAGCTTTATCTACTTGTTCCTACAATTCATATTTTAAGAAGACTACAATAACTCGACCCAAAATTTGAGTCACCAAAACTAGCAATGGTCTAGTAGCTTGTGCACTGTGCACAAATATCTTCCATGATGTAATAACCAGAAAACACTAAACAAAATAGTCTCAGCTCCTCCCTCAAATAACATAACCATTGTTGCATTAACTACAAACTAAGCGTAATAGATATTCTTAACAGTAAATATCTTCTAATGCATTTCAAAATCCATATTTGTCCCTTGATGCCTATTCTGCCACTTGAAAACTGTCCTACTCCAATCAATTATATAACGGATACTGAATTTTTGTGCTATAGATACAAAGTAGAAAACTCACACAAACTGTTTAGTATAAGTGAATTAATCAGTTAACGGGGCAATATATAAAAACCAATAACAACTTTAATTTGTATGAGTGTATCCAACATAAGATCAACTAATGCCAAGAGTGAATAATAAAGTTTACAAATATACTGAGACATTGAACACACTGCTGCAATTACAGAATAATAACACCTATCTTGAAAATAGTAGCTAACCTGAGACTTGGACCAGGACAGGTCAAGCACATCATGGATATGGCCTTGAAAGGAGCAAATGGGTTTTTCTGTCAGTGCAAACACAGTCTCTGGCACCACTAATTGGTCCAAGCTCAATGATTTTCTGCTAATGGATGGCCTCCCCTTTCTCTTCTTCTCTGGATTGTTGTCCACAATAGGGGACAGCAGAGTCGATTCCGGCGACCCATTCACGACAAACAACATATTCACATTCCCGTCTTCAGGTTTCTCCATTAGCAGCTCCCCCTTCCTCTCTGACTCCACAACCTGCCATACATGAATCACACAATCCTCACCTGCACTGGCAAGATACTTCCCATCCAAGCTAAACTTAATACTCCATATAGATCCATTATGAGCCTGTATCTCCTGGGTCTTATAAAGCACCGTAACCTCCTTACATGACTTCCCATACTGCCTAACCCTCACTCTCTCAGGTAATTGAAATGTAGCAGCATCCTGACTATCATCAGTGGCAGAGCTTGACCTTCTCCCTCCCTTCTCCGACGAGGTATCCTTCTCATCGCTGCTACGCCTCTCCTTATGCCCTGCCATGGAGCTTGCAACACTCTTTATACTCTTCAACCAACCCCCTCCTTTCTTCTTCAACTTGGAACCACCACCACCACCTCCTCCACTCCCTCCTCCGTTTGCACTTGAATCCACATTGTCCTTACCATTACCCTCCTCCACATTCTGCCGCCGCATTAATTCTTGAACAATCGGCGAGTGGCCGACCGTCATCTCGAATTCCTCCATAGTCAACTGCCTCCCGGTCCCCACTTCCTTGAGCTTGTCCCACATGCCATCTTCCCTCACCTCGTTCACCACAAACTCTTTTCCATTATCAAGATCCCTTATGGTGCACATTTGTTCATCGACCCTGCAATCAACCCCATTACAATCCACACCCTCCTCCACCGCCTCACCACCGGCATTCTCCGCCACCGCCAGCAAACCACCGCCACCAAAATCCACGCTTTCGCTCCGGATTTCGTCCACCCTTCTGCAATTCTTCCCCAAAGGAGGCTTATTGGGGGACCCATTACCACCACCGCCGCCATTAACGCCACCGCGATTCCGGTTATTTACAGAAGGGCGGGACTCCGGCACCGCGGCCGAAGAATGAATAGAAAGAATGGAAGACGAAGAACCAAAACGAGACGAACAAGAACAAGAAGAACAAGGCATATTACAATTCTCGCGATCGGCGGCGCCGTCTGATTTCGATCGGAACATGGCTGCCGCGGCGGAGGAGGAGGCGGAGGTGGAACTCTCAGGCGGTTGGTTGTGGCGGGTGAGGTGATCGGACGACACCGATCGAGAAATCTCCCCATTGTCAGGGGGAAGAGAAGGGTTTCCGCGGGACAATGAGGGGTCGGCGGAGAGGCCCATGTGGCGGAGGAGGCGGGAGCGGCGTTCGGAGATGGAGGAGGGTTGGGAGATCCATATGTCGTAATTGTTGAGACCGAGAAGGGCGTAATTGTAATTGTAATTGTAATTGCTATTGTTGTTGTTGTTGTTGTTGTCGTCTTCGTTGTCGGAATTGGAATTGGAGGTGGAGCATGAGCAAGAGGAAGAAAGAGAGAGCAAGCGGTCGTGGGAGTCGTGGAAGCACTCTTCTTCTTCTTCTTCGTCCCCGTTTTTGCTCATTGTTTGTTGGGCATTCCCATTTCAATGAAAATGCCCCCACTCCCCACCTCCAACAATCGATCCGATCAGGAACCGTTCGTTCGATCGATCTCAACGGAAGACTGTATGTGGGGATTTGGGTTCCAACTCCAACTCACTCAGATCCAATCAGGGAGCGAGCGAGAGAGAGAGAGAGAGAAACACTTAACAGATTGTGTGTGTGTGTGTGTAAGTGGGTGAGAGAGAGGGATTGTTGATTTGGGAACGAAGCCCTATGGTGTCTGTGTGTGTGTGGGGAGAGTTGGGGTTTGGCCAGGGAGCAATGTTTCTGTGCTATGTAGAGAGAGAAAGAGAGAGAGAGATGGAGTGGTTTTTTTTCTTTCTTTTGCAATAGAAAATTGTCTCAGAAAGTGGAAACGAAATTTCTTTTCAGTTTTTTCACGATTTCAGACGTAAATTTTTTTCCACCTTTCGCCGTCTTCTTTTCTCTCTCTTCCAATAGGATCAATTAATATTATCATATGATGGGAGATAAACATGTTATTTCACAGGAGTTTTAATTTAATACCTTCAAATGTTGAAATTATTAATTAAATTAAATATATAATTAATTACATTATTTTTAAGTAGTTAAATTAGTTAGATAAATAGTTAATGAGTTTATAATTAATGGTATGTAAAAAATAAGTAATGCATTTAGTTTCATAATTAATTAATAATGATCAATATCTCATTCTTGAGAAGAGAAATATTAGTATGTTCATGAAATACAATAAATATATGTTTTATAAATGATTTTTATAATTAATTTTAAATAAATTCATATAAATTTTAAGTCATTAATTTAAAATTAATAATGGAGATCTATCTATGTATTTATTATGTTCCATGAAGATGTAATAAATTCTCCTCTTAAGGGTGAGGTAGGATAATGCAACCAGTAACATGAACTGCATCTATTTACAAATTTTGAGTTTTATTCTTGCCACTAATGTTTATTGATAAATAATTAATAAAATAGTATTGTAAGTTTTCATCACTTTTTTTTTTCTTTTGTGTGTGTAATGTATGTATCGTAAAGAGTTAGGACAGTTACATACTTATATTGTAAGTGAGCATAATTCATTATAATATCTTAACTGTTTTCAATCTTAGAGTAAAACGGTATAGTCTTCTCATGAAATTTATCGAATGATGAGAAACACAACTTGCTTTTACCCACCACCTCAATGTAATTTCTCATCTCATTATTTAGAATGTGATAACTTCCCTTTTTTTTAATTTTTTTAGAAAAATAGTAATATTATTAGAGTTAAATAATATAGACATGTTTCATTCTTGAATGTTTGATTCCCAACAATCCCACTTGCATCATCTTTTGCAAATTGCAAGTTTGTGTTTTTGGTTTTTTTTAAATGTGAATAATTATAATTAAATATGGAAGAGGGATCAGCTTACACTAATGTAAGTCTTTTTTTTCTTACACTTATTTTTAACCGTTAGTTTCACTTTCATTTAATGGTTGAGATTATTTCATTAAAGGTAACCATTAGATGAAAGTGAAACTAATAATTAAAAATAAGTGTAAAAAAAAAATTTACACTAATATAAGTTGATCCCTCGTTAAATATGAGTGCCATCTGTTTCAATGATTTTGTTTGGTGTCTTCTAAATATAATATTATACTTGAACTGAACGCATAAACATGACTTTCCATGATCAAGTTCAAAGTAACAGCGCTGTAGATCTCCAACCAACAAAAGTTTTGGTGTTTCACAAATTGTCCCTTAAATAGTTGTGTTTCTCAAAGCGTGTTGCAGTTTAGTGAGGCATTATTATTATGTCTTGGATTAGCACTCAACAACATATTTGTTTTACTTTTGGCAATTCAAAGTTACCATCACAACAAAGTCATTAAAGATAGGGATATAGGGACACTTGATTATGCTAACTGGGGACAAATTAAAAGGTAAAGGTGTGTCATTATGCGATAACCACTGTAACTTTGAAAAGTAGTGACTTCCATCCTCCTTACAAGGCTCACCTGAATCATGTATAGGTGGGGATCATTAAATTTATTTTTTAACAATTAAGGATGATGTACTATTTATTTAAATAAATTTGTCTTTCCTTTAACTTTTGAAGATTATTCTTTTGTTGAATATTATTATAACTCAAACTCATGTAAATTAATTATCTTTAGAGTAAACCTTTTTTTTTCCAAAGATGCAATCATCATTATTTTAGTATTTAAAAGATTTTTGTCATTAATTTAATCTAATAACAATATAAAATGTCAATACTTTAGTTCTTTAAAAAATTTTGATATTAACTTAGTCCTTCAATAATACAAAATGCCATTAATTTAGTACCTCAATTATACAAGATATATATTATCTAATTAGTCTCTAAACTAAGGTTTTGATATACTTATTTTTCTTAATCTGAAAAAGATAAATCAATTTGATAACATTTTGCATAATTAAGGAACTAAATTAATGAAAAAAACTTTTCAATGAGTAAAATGATGATTATTGTATGTTTGAGGACGAAAATAAAGTGTTTATCATATTTTTATTTTTCTTTGAGCGATACACCCAATTATAAATTTTGATTATTTGTGTCGTCATTTTCTGTTGTTTTGAAATAACTAATGGAAGGGAAATTTTGTTCAAATAAATAGTACCTGATCTTTAATTACCAAAAAGTAAAAAGGTTAACTTAACTTTATACTTATGTGTAATTAATTTCATGTACATATATTGGCATGAAATACTACTCTAAAGTAAGAAGTAAGTATAATGCGTGAGATCACAAGTCTTGATAAAAAAGTAATAGAGTAAATTATAATATATATATATATATATATATATATATATATATATATATATATATATATATATATATACGGAGGATCGAACATATATCGGTGTAAGTTTTTTTTCTCTTACACTCATTTTTAACCGTTAGTTCTACTTTCATCTAATGGTTGAGATTATTTCATTAAAAGTAACCATTAGATAAAAGTAGATCTAATGGTTGAAAATGAGTGTAAGAGAAAAAAGACTTACACTAGTATAAGTTGATCCTCCCTCTATATATATATATACACGATATGTTATTTAAGTAATTATATTTTATAAAATTTTAAATCCTTAAATTTTTTTGTCAATAATTAAAAATTTATACTTTATTCTTTAAAATGCACCTATCAATTTTGAGGATTTACTAATGCTGGTTTATGTGTTTGCACTTATGCTTGTTATTTGTCTTTTGCAACATTTGGTCCGTCTTTTACCCAAACAAAAAAATCTTAGCATAAGTTAATAAACTAAAAAATTAACTACTCTTCTATACTATATATCTTGATTCAATTTTGAAGTTTCAAAATTACCTCTACTTATTACCCAATAACACACACCCACAAATATTAAAAACTTGATTTTCACAAAGATGTCTTCAATTTGATTTTTCATTATTTACTAACTACTAACACTAGTAACTCTAACACGATAAAAACAAATCATCTCTTTCTAGTAATATTAAATCCATTAACCCAAAATAACCCTTTAATCAAAGTTTTGGTTAACAGATTTCTATGGTATTATTTTATATAAATATATTATGAGTTTTAAATGTGTGCTCATATTAAGAAGCATTTATTATTTTTCATTGATCATCTTGGTTATTTTAAAAAGTAAATATTAAATGAATTTTTTATTTTTAAGATATTAAATACTTCTATTTTTTATTTAATAATTTTTATTTTTAGTTTATTAACATGTGTTTTAAAGAACACGGTAACAAAACTCATATATCATACTACAAATTATCTTTATGATCGCATAGAAATGGTCATAGCGAAAGAATAGGCAATGAAAATAGGAGCATCAATAAAAAGTCATAATGTTATAGGATACATTATTATGGCAAACACAATTTATAGTGTTCTGATAGCTGAATATTATCAAGAGTCTATTATTATTTTTTCTGCCAATTAATAAATTGATGTATTTGATAGACAATGTCTGTGGATGATTTTATTATATTGAAGCTTAATTAAATCGCTTGTAACTTATTTTGTCCATAAGTAAAGACTTGGATTAGCAGAAAAATTGCAAATAGTATTAATTAATTAATTACTTTACAGATCATCATAACATGGAGACATGTAATGAGCAATCAAGGCGTAACAAGTGCAAAATACATCTACACATTGGGATGTATATTCTTTCCAAATAGCTGACATTTATTCTCCTCCTCCTTCCTTTCCTTTTTATTCTTTGCTTCGTGATACTTTTATACTTTATTTCCACCCCGTAAGAATTATCTCTTTTGTTTCTTATAAGCTTCCAATCAAATCGTCAAGAAGAATCTTACTTTGTTCAAAAACCCCCCAACAGAAAAACAGAACAAAATCAAACGCAACCACATACCCATAAGATGTTAAGTTGGACTAGGTACGCAGTTCAACAATAATGTATAAAATGTTTTTTTTTTAATTTCATAGTAAATATAAAATGTTAATAATTTGAGTTGTTTATACGAATAAAAAAATCAATTATTTAATTATACAACGCGAAGCATATAATTAAGAATATAAAAGTATGATTCCTTAAATATATACAAGAGTTTTTTAACTTCAAAATTCAAATAATTAAATTGGACCTCATTTGATTCAACAATATAGTAGTAAATTTACAACTCAATAACAGATGGAAACATGTTGAAGAGAGAGGAAAGCCTGTCTTGTTTTTATTTGTTTCCTCTTTGCAAATGAAAGCACTGTCCAAAAAGCATTTTGTCAATGGTAAATGGTTAGAAAGAAAAAAGAAAGGTATAGAATATTATTGTCCTAATAGTGACATTCCTTGCATATGTCATACAATGATTGACTTCATCTTGTAAGTTCTGGTCAAAGTAAACCTTGCATAGCTCACACGCTATGTACATATTTGTATCAATTAATTTACCTCTCAGTATTTTTTTTCCTTTATTTTTGGTAGGTGCAAGGGGAAAAGAGCATTTTTTATTATAAATAAATAAATCCAACTTTAAGGAAATCCAGAGCATAATTAGCTAGAAATAAGGCTTTAAATCTTCAAAGTCACACTTTCCACTTCATTCTTTTAAACGGAATTTGACCTCTTAAACAAATAATATAAAAGACAAACTATATTAATTTGTTTAGGAAGTAAACCATAGATTTTAATACTGCATCCAAATATGTTTTTGCAGAACAAGTTCGCTTGCTTTCTTGGTCATTTATAGACTCATATACTCTCACACACAGTGTTACTTGAAACAGTTTCCAATGAAGCATGTGTTTCAAAACCTGTGTAATTATGGTGTGATTTTACCAGCTTTTGGAGAAAGCCTTCTGGTTTATTAATAATTAATATGATTTAGTTCATTTTTCTATTTAATTGAATTCAAATATAGTCACATATAAATTAATTGTTCGAATAGCATTAAATTATTTCATATATAAAGTAGCTCTTAATCTGAGGGGACCAAAAAAATAAGGTACAAAAATCTCCTATTCCATCTTTCGGGGGCAAGGGCCAAGGGGTTGAGACTTTAGAGGACAGAAGTTGGGGGTTCAAATCACCATTTAAATGTGGTTTTATTCTACCAAAAAAACTGTTTTTTATTCACTTCTTTATTCTGTTTACCACTGCGGACACAATGAGATGGATAATATTTGGTGTACATCACCTTCAATGAAAAATTATTATATTTTCTAGGAGTAAGAATTAAAAATTTAATCCTTACTCCAAAATAAATCTTCACCCTTAATTTTATGTTTTTATTCCTTTCTTTCACTTTTATTTTTTAAAGGAATGGTAGAGATGTTTAATGAAAAAAGAAAATTCTTATTCCAAGAATATGAAATAAATGTTCTCTCACATTTGTGTGAAGCAAAAGAATACGTATAGAAATGTGAAATAGAATTAGATATTAAAAATTATATAAATATGAAGTAATGTGTGCGAATAAAATATTATTTCAATGATATGTTGGCTTTAGTTTTCTGTAATTCATTTTTTGAACTGAATTAATTGGTACTTTCTAAAAACAGAAAAATTTTAAACATATGAGCAACAGTAGTTATTTCTTTTTTTCCAGTAAAAATTCAAGTGCTGGGCTTTTCCTTAATTCTGATAGAGAGAGCCCAGGGAAGGTGTTGGTGGTGGCAGAAGAGATTAAAAACCAGTGCAGGCTAGGTTGGTTGTGTGGCCAACAACTTAGTTACTGTTCTCCCACTCCCACATGGTGTCCAGCTCCAGCCCATTGTGTTTATTGTTAACTGAAGGCGACACCATTTCCTTGTTTTTCAAAATGCTTGTGTGTATCTTTCGGGACCGTCGTATAAATGTCTCCCACTCCCACCACTCTTTTTTCCTTCCCTCTCTTTCTCTCTCCCTCAAATCACAAAATTCTCCAGTGCCTATATTTTTATAGGTTGGTGGACTTGTGGTCCAAATAACAAGCATAAATGGCCAGGATCTACTACTCCTCGTAGGCACTTCTTATGAACTGTAATCTATTTTGTTTTCATCTTTCAGCTGATATATTTTTATCAATAATTATTTATTATTATTATTTTCACTTTATTTTATGTTTTCAAACTTTTATAAACAAATTATTTTTATTATTTTCTTTTCAAAAGTTAAAAAAAAAAAATAAAAATAAGGTAATATTTTTATAATCATAAGTGAAAACATAATAATTAAAAATTAAAATAGAAAACAAACCAAATATCCTCTAAATTTCTAAGTATCTTATGTCTGAGATTGAGATAGCAATATATATAAAAAAATATAATAAAATAATTAAAAACTATTGTTTCTAAGAATGTTTAAATATTGGGCGTATTTGATAATACATAACAATTTCGATGTTTAACTTTCACATTTCTTATTTAAAGTAAGTTTTTCTATTTAACATGAACCAGTGTTAAATATTCTTATAATTTTTTTATATGTCAAATACCAATAAATTGGGCTGGTTAAATTTCGAAACATTCTGCTATGATTTTTTTTTCTTATCCCTCAAGGAAAACAAATCATTCCATTAACAACTGTTTCATGATGCTTCCATATTTAAAATAAGTATTAGGGTATTTATATATCAACATTTAAAGAGAAATTCTTAGATGCATAAAAAAAATCTTATTTTGTACTATTGCATGTGTGGCATATAAGTTTTTTAAATCATCATTATCTGTTACTTTAACTATATTTTTAATATTATAATTAATGTGTCAAACATTTTTTTATACACATCAAGAGATTTCTCGTACCCCGAAAACACCTAAAAATCTATATTGAAATGTTATTCGACTAAATAATTGTTTAATTGTATACATACTAAGTATTATATGATTTTTAGAATAACTAAGGTCCTAATTTTATTTTATTGTTCAAATAAATATTTAAAAGATACTAGATTTGGAGGGTTTACTCTAACCCAAGTTTTTTAAAATAAAATTTTAAAGTAAAGAGTAATTGTTTTATTTTAAGATTAGGACTTGTTCTCATACTCAACGAATATCTACAAAAGTATTTATAAATAACTCAACAACAATAAATTCTGACAGAATTCAAACCTTAACTAAGATAATTGATGCGATTTATTTTTATCGGTGTGCTAACCGTTGTTCGCCTCCTACCCCATTCTTTAATTGCTCACTAATACGCATGCTACAGATTGTATATTTAAAATACCCAATTAATAAATTTTAATTTTAATTTTTTTTATGAACTCTCTAATCATAAAAGTTTGACATATAATCCGTGAAATGAACTATAATCTATTGCCCATGAATATGATGGTGTAATTCAATGCAATAAAGTTATAATATTTATGTTTATTATTATTTTTTACATTTTAAATCAAGAAAGTATTTATTGTTATTCTTACGTACTTATTGTCACTCTTTATTTGTTTATTATCATTCTTGTGTAATTAATCCTTTCTATCATTTTTCTGAAACACCATTTATTAATTAATAAATATATTAAATTCAACTATCTATTTAATAATTAATATTTTAGGGAAATTAAAAAAATGTTAATTAAAAAAGAGTGGCAATAGATAAATAAGAATATACCCTTAAATCATATATACAATATTTATCACTAATAACACATTTGTTTGTGTTAAATAAATAATTCTTTTACTTTATTCTATTACTAATAGTGTGAAAATAGTATTATAGAAAGAATTATGATATCTTTTTTTTTTCAGGGTATAATACTTAAAGGTGAGTTGTCAATAGTACCCGTCATAATACCATAAAAATTCTCATAGCATTATATGATTCAGGCGCTTGCTAATATATATCAAATTAAATTGGAGTGTATGATACATCATTGACTATGACCCGTAACAGCAGATTTTTTTTTTGAGCAAGTTTCTTTTTTTTTTTCTAAAATCATGTGCATTATTCACGCTTACAGAATACACTGTTCACATCAAAAATACTGCTCACGCGAAAAAAAATATTGTTTACACCGAAAAAATCACTATTTATATTGAAAAAAATACTGTTCACACCGGAAAAGATACTGTTCACACCAGAAAAGAATATTGTTTATATATTTTAAAATTACACAACTCTGTACATAATACCAGTTAAAATTATATCAATCAGTCTTTATATTTTTTTTATAAATAACTGTGTATACTAGAATTTTTTCTAAAATTATTACTGTAGAAAAATCTTATAAATTTTAACTAATGATATTTATACAATTATATAATTTAAAAAAATTAAAAGTGATCAAATTTTCTAAAATCATAATTGTATTTTTTAAAAAATTTTATAAATTTTAACGATAATATTTATACGATTATATAATTTAAAAAAATTACAATTGACAAGTGATGATAGTCAAGAAGCAGAATCGATGATAATGATGATGGTGATAGTATGTAAAAAAATATAATACTAAAAAAAATTAAAAAAATTAAAAGAAAAGAAAACCTATTAAACAAATTTTCTATAATTGATCCAAGTCATTGATTTATTTTATAAATAAATCAATAGCTTATGTTATAAGGTGTACGATGATGTATCTTAAAAATGACCTATGTTTCAACGCAAAGATGAACATATGCTGCTGAACTAAAGCCTATGTTTTTGGTGGCATTGGCAAGACCTTTGGGGTGGACTCAAAAAATTGGGGTGAAAATTACGCTAGTCCAAGCCTAATGACTAGGCCTAGACCAAATTTGTCACCTTGCATTTAAAGGGAGAAAAGTCAAACAGAAGGGCACAGCTCCCATTTTTCAGTTATTAGTATTACCAATACTACTCACTCGTCAAGCATTAACCTTCAATCACGTGCTGCATGCCAGTGCTACTGGCTTCCCCCTACCCACATGAAGAAATAATTAGTTTATGTTAATTATAGAAAATTCAGAGCTTTTTGTATATTTAAGGAAAATTTCCACCACAACCAAATGGTGAAAAACACCAAAACAAAAATATATTGGTCAAATACTCAAAAGTCTCAACCAAAGGGTATATTATATACTCCCTCTGCATACCTTGAAGGGTGAGCCTTATATCCAAACATGTCATTTATCTATATGTTTTTCTTATCCTTTTGGCCATTATAGAACTGTGTAAAAGTGACTTAAGAATAATTATATGCATTGTCCAGCTCAAAATGACATTTTTGACCTACTTGAAAAGAGCATTACAACTCATTCTTGCAATCGAAATTTTGTGAACCCCGTGCAACATTATTTTAAGTTCCTTGAGAAGAGGAAGAAGCAAAGAAAGAAAGAGGGACGGTGGTGACGGTGAGTATATAGCATGAGGGGCCAAAAAATGCACCAATTCATATTAGAATCAGAAGGGCCAAAAATGTTTGTGGAAATTTATAAGAGACTGAGATATATAAGCAAACTTAACATTATGAAATTTCAAGTCTCTAACAAGCGCTGGAATCATGAAATTCAAAGCAATTATGAGATGCTTGGTGGCAGTTTTGGTCAGATTGTCAGGTGAGTTAATCATGTTCTTTGCCCGGGCCATTTATTTAGACATCATTTGGTTGAAGCACATGGCACAGGTATTGAGCTATAAGAGAGTTGTTCATGTGCATAGCAATTGGCTACCTGTTCTGTGTGGAGTAGAGTGTAACATGGATTTGGAATTTTCGGACTAGTTTGGAGTAGTTCCTAGGTGCCAATGTAGATAGCCTGAGGAAGGAAAAGATAATTATTGCCGTACACATAGTTGGTTGAAGAATTATATATGATATTTAACACACAAATTGAAAGCAGTGTGTTGGGTCTTCTTTTATTGGGGAGTTGGGGGAGAGGCTCCAATTTGGAAGGAAGTTTTTTTTTTTTTTTATAAACATTTTGGAAGGAAACACTTGTTATTACACCTGCAAAACCAAAGGGACATGTGCATAGCATTGATATAAAATTATAAATCCATCTGTTTCCAAATTTTTAATAAATTGAATTAGATAAGTTATACATAAAGTTGGATTACTTCATCATGTTCACCCTTGAACTTTGGATTTGATCGACTGAGTCCTTAGAAATTTCATCTATATATATTCAATTTTATTCTTAGATATATGAAATATCAAATATGACATTTTCACCGAACCCAAGTGGCAGGCTGTTACAGCATCGTCACCATTTTTAGAACAGTTAAATTATTTTACTGTAACGATGTACTCCAATGCATTCTGGTAATAGTAGTGGCAAATGGCAGTACACGGTTTCGAGTACAATAGCATTTCTAAATTTATTGTCTTTCATATCAAACAAATAATTTTTTTTCTTAGTGTTGTAAATGAATCAAGGATCAAGCTCTCTTCATGACTTATTTAGGTTTGGTCGGTTAAGTCGGCACGATTTATTTATTAAATGAAGGGATTTAAACCATAATACTAAACTTGTTTAATTGTTGAAATGGCCATGAGTCATGCCTTTTGGGTCTCAAGTATCCGTACTACAATACAGGCAACTGAAAATATGGAAACCTTAAAGAGTAATTAAGGAGTTGACTATGGTAAATGTTATGAAGCATTTTGAAGCAGCCCATACATAATAGTCATGGAAATTAAAGTTGATATGGCATGTTTTTTTCAGTCTCTGGTAAATACAGTAAACTCGGGCTATGCATTTGCTTACCGAATGCTATTATTATTATTATTATTAGCGTCCAATGCTATTTTTGGAAGGGAGGTTAGTGTGGCTCACTCATAAGGGGATGAAATTATTGTATGCTTTAAGAGCAACAATTAATACATGTTTAAGGAATATTTTCATAATTAATTTTTGGCATACCTATACATAAATTTTATACACACTAACTTAAAATTAATGAAAATGGTCTTTTTATATCATATATTAATTGTTAGGAGCATGCTAAAATTTCTTCATAAAATAAACTTCTAGGTTTTGGAGGAAATTATGGAAGCTGCAAGTTCCAAAGAAAATTAAGATCTTCCTTTGAGGATTTTTGCGTTATTGCGGTTAGGATAATTTTTTAATTTATGTAATAGGGGCGTTCCTTTGTAGAATAAGAAATGGTTTGTGGTTGTTAGAGATAATATAGTTTCATTATGTTTTGGGCTTAAAGTCCACATTCTTACAGCTGTACACATTCAGTTATTTTCTGTTAGAAACTGTTACTGTTATATAAGGCAGTAGCTACTCTGTACAGATTTAAATTGATCAATACAATTCACTTTCAATTCTCTTTCTCTCTTATGCTCTATAGTTTCTCTAAAGCTATTATGGTATCCAGAGCTTGTAGTTCCAAAAGCCATGATTTCCGTTAATCCCTTTGCAAACCCTAGCACACCACAATTCACACCTTCTCATCCAATTTCGTTGAAGCTTGATGACAACAATTTTCGCTAATGGAAGCAACAAATTGAGGGAGTAGTTCGTGGCCACAAACTCCAGAAATTCGTCACCGATCCGCGAGTTCCACCAAGATTTCCCACAAATTCGGATCAAGAAATCGATGAGGTGAATCCTGCATATAGTGATTGGGAGCAGCAAGATGTGTTGATTTCGACTTGGCTTCTTGCTTCAATCTCCGATTCCTTACTCTCGTGAGTAGTCGATTGTGTTCATGCTTGGCAGATTTGGGATGAAATCCACAAATATTTTCGCAATCTCTTGAGTACGAAAGCTAGGCAACTTCGTTCTGAGTTGCGATCTCTAGCGAAAGGTAATCGATCTGTTTCTGAGTTTATTCATCATGTTCGCTCCCTTTCTGATTCCCTTCTATCCATTGGAGATCTGATTCCTCCTCGAAATCTTCTAGAAGTGATGCTCGAAGCGCTTCCTGAGGATTTCGATCCTGTTGTGGCTGCGATCAACAGCAAAACCGAGTTTGTATCCCTTAATGACCTCGAATCAATTCTCCTAGCTCACGAAGCTCGACTCGAAAAGAATAAGAAGAATGTTTTTCCTGATTTGGTTTCTGTAAACCTTACACAAGCTCCCTCTCAAGGATCGGGATCCGGAAACTTCACCATTTCCACTTCTTCGACTACTTCGTCTCAGAATGTGCAGTTTCCAGAGATTTATTCTCATGTTGTTGGTGGTGAATCGTCAAACAGAGGTGACGACTTCCGTGGTAATCGCGGTGGCGGCCGCTACGGTGGTGGCAGGTATTGAGGTCGTGGCAATGGTGGATGTTCCGGTGGTCATTCTAATATCCAGTGCCAAATATGTAAAAAGTATGGGCATGATGCCACTGTGTGTTACTATCGGCATTCAACTTCTGACCGGTGGTAACCCTCCTTCATGTACCAAAGACCACCACCACCTATGTTCACCCATGCTGCTAGGCCCCTTCAGTTCTCTCAGTCCCATGCAGCACCACCCAGGCCACAACCGCCACAAGCTTTCCTCTCAGGCACTGAGTCTTCGTTCAACACCTCTTGGTACCCAGACTCCGATGCTTCTCATCATGTCACTTCCGACCCATCCAACTTGACTGAGACTGCTTCTTTACCAGGGTCTGAGCAAGTCTTTTTGGGCAATGGCCAAGGTTTGTCTATTAACAAAAGTGGTTCCATGTGTTTCCGTACACCTTCCCAACCTCACACCAACTTCACATTACACAATTTACTTCTTGTCCCTTCTATTATAAAGAACTTGATTAGTGTTAGTCAATTTGCTCGCGATAATCATGTATTCTTTGAATTCCACCCTTCCTTTTGTCTTGTCAAATCATAGGCTTCTTTTGAAGTTCTGCTGCGTGGTCATGTTGGTGTAGATGGTCTTTACAAGTTTGACAATGTATATCCTTCAGCTATGTCTTCTTTTCCTAGTTATAATTCTGTTACTTCAAATAATACAATTGATTGTCCCTCAGTTTCTGTTTTCAATGTAACCTCCAATTCCAATGTAAATGTTCAACCAAATAATATGAATAACCATACTTCTGTTTCAAACTTGTCTACCTGCTCTTCTACTTTTGCTTCTTATAAATTGTGGCACACTCGCTTAGGTCACCCACACCATGATGTACTTAGAGAAGTACTTAAATCATGTAATCTTACTGTCCCTCGCAAAAATCCATTGGATTTTTGCTCTGCATGCTGTTTGGGTAAGACGAATCGCCTCCCAGCTCCTTCTTCCACAACCATATACACGTCTCCCTTTGAAATTGTAGTCTGTGATTTATGGGGACCTACCCCAATCCAGTCTTCTTGTGGGTGCACCTACTTTCTGACCTGTGTTGATGCATTTAGTCACTTTACTTGGGTTTTTCCTTTAAAACGTAAGTCTGATACCTTATCTCAGTTCATTCAATTTCGTGCCATGGTAGAACTGCATTTTAATACCCAAATCAAAACTGTTCAAAGTGACTGGGGTGGTGAATTTCGACCATTTTGTCAATACCTTTCTGCACTTGGTATTGTGTATCGTCTCACCTGTCCACATACACACCATCAAAATGGCCTTGTGGAGCGCAAATATAGGCACATTGTAGAGACTAGTCTTACTCTTTTGGCTCATGCCTCCCTTCCTTTTAAGTTTTGGGACCATGCCTTCCTCACGACTACTTATCTCATCAATAGAATTCCCTCTCCTATTCTTCAAAACAAGTCTTCATATTCTATCCTACTTCATCAGGAACCAAATCTCAAGTTCCTAAAAGTTTTTAGGTGTGCTTGCTACCCCTTTCTTCGCCCTTATCAGCAGTATAAACTGTCCTTTCACTTCCAAGAGTGTGTGTTCCTTGGATATTCCTCCTCTCATAAAGGATATAAATGCCTTAGTTCCGATGGTCGTATCTTCATCTCCAAGGATGTCATATTCAATGAACTTCGGTTCCCTTACAGTGAGCTCTTCTCCACTCCTGCCACCCCTCAACCGAGGCCCTCATTGCCTCCAATTCCTTCTATACCTCCCATACTTCCTTCTGCTGTCCCTTCACCAGCCTCTTTCTCTTCATCTCCTTTTGTTCTCCCTAGTCCAGCAGTTTCCATTCACTCTCCTATTCAGTTTATGCAATCATACCCTCAGTCCTCTTCACCTACATCACCACCTGGTTAATTCTTACCAACACAGTCCTCTAGTCAACCTGTGGTTTCTCCCCACACTTCTTCATCCTTACTCGAGCCCTCCCCTCCTCCTCCACCTCTTCCTCTAAACACTCATCTGATGCAAACCAGATCCAAATCCGGAATCATTATGCCTCGACGTAACCCCACACTTCTCCTAACTCACATGGAACCCACTTCTGTTAAACAAGCCTTAGCTGCTCCTCACTGGGCTGCAGCCATGAACGATGAGTATGATGCACTGTTGAACAATCACACTTGGACATTGGTCTACCTTCCACCAAACCGCACCCCAATTGGTTGCAAATGGGTGTTCCGAGTTAAGGAAAATCCAGATGGCAGCATAAAATAAGTATAAGGCTCGGCTTGTTGCCAAGGGTTTTCATCAACAGGCTAGTTGTGACTATACAGAGACGTTTTCTCCAGTTGTGAAACCAGTCACTGTTAGGACTGTTTTGACTGTTGCTGTTTCCTGCAAGTGGCCAATAAGGCAACTAGATGTCAACAATGCCTTTCTTAATGGCTACCTTCATGATGAAGTCTACATGCAACAACCCCCGGGGTTCGAGGTGGAAGATAAGAGCCTTGTTTGTAAGTTGCATAAGGCTTTGTATGGCCTCAAACAGGCGCCTAGGGCCTGGTTTGACAGACTCAAAACTGCTCTACTCCTCCGAGGCTTTGTGGCAAGCAAGTGTGATCCCTCTCTTTTCACCTTGCATAGTGCCACTTACTGTATAATGGTTTTGGTGTATGTGGATGACATACTTGTCACTGGAAGCTCCTTGCCTCACATTCATAGTCTCATTGAAGCCCTGAATTCAGAGTTTGCTCTAAAACAACTAGGCAACCTAGACTACTTTTTGGGAATAGAAGTCATTCACTTGTCCAATGGTGCCCTGCTCCTTTCCCAAACTAAATATCTTCGTGACTTGCTGTCCAAGGTTAAGATGGATTCAGCAAAGAGCATCAATACACCTATGGTTGCTAACCTCAAACTCTCTAAGCTAGGAGCTGATTATGTCCCTGACCCTTCATTGTTTCGGTCAATAGTTGGCACATTGCAGTATGCAACCCTCACTAGACCAGAAATCTCTTATTTAGTGAATAAGGTATGTCAGTTCTTATCTCAGCCATTGGAGGATCATTAGAAGGCTGTTAAGCGCATTCTTAAGTACCTCAAAGGTACAATTAATCATGGCCTCCTAATTCAGCATGCTGCCATACATACACCTTTGACTTTGACAGGGTTTTGTGATGCGAATTGGGCATCGGATCCAGATGATAGACACTCTACTTCTGGAGCATGCGTGTATCTTGGCCCAAATTTAATCTCCTGGTGGTCCAAGAAGCAAACACTGGTGGCAAGATCCAGTGCCGAGGCAGAGTATAGAAGCATGGCAGCTCTCTGTGCTGAAATTCTTTAGGTTCAGTCACTATTGTCCGAACTGCATATCAAAGTTCAAATTCCTAGAGTTCTATGTGACAATCTCAGCACTGTATCTCTGGCCCATAACCTTGTACTCCATTCCCGAACCAAGCGCATGGAGCTAGATATTTTCTTTGTTCGAGAGAGAGTGCTGAATCACAGCCTGAGTGTGACTCATGTTCCAGCCTATGATCAATGGGCCGATGTGCTTACTAAGCCTCTATCATCTGCACGGTTCAGCACTCTCAGAGATAAACTCAGAGTGTTTGACAAGCTCTCACTTGCTCAAACACCCTGAGTTTATACAGGGGGATGTTAGAGATAATATAGTTTCATTATGTTTTGGGCTTAAAGCCCACATTCTTACAGCTGTACATATTCGGTTATTTTCTATTAGAAACTGCTACTACTATATAAGGCAGTAGCTACTCTGTACAGATTTAGATTGATCAATACAATTCACTTTCAATTCTCTTTCTCTCTTATGCTCTATAGTTTCTCTAAAGCTATTAATGGTGGTACTGATGAAACTAATATACATTTGTTCGCTACTGGGCAAATGATGAAGCAGTACTCGTATTCATTCAGTAGAAATCAATCAGAATAGCAGTTATTTTAATATGTTCTAAATTATTTTATTATTAAATTTTACATTTGTTACTTCAGATTAATTTAATTAATTGGGTAAGTGAGAATTTGGATAAGGGGCATTGACATGGACCCCATGTACAAGAAGGAGTTTATACCTGAGCTGACAATAACAAATTACATATGTGATGTGTTTCTAAGGCAAACTGATACAAAATAATTTAAAGTTTACAGCTAACTTAGTTGGTAAAATTATGCAAAAATTTGATATTTAGAATTTCACAGAACAACTATCTATATAAAAAAAAAATTGATATACAATTATTTAATGTCCATATAGTAACCAAGGAGGAGAGCAAGCCAGCACTAATTCTCTCCTCTGTGCTGCTTTATTTCCTTTGTAGTGCTTTGATTATCATTTTGAGTGTTCTTTTATCCTTTGTGATATTTTGATCGCTTTTAAAGTGTTTCGCTAATGGGGCTACCACCCAAAGCAAATTTTTAATAATTTTGTCATAGATATTTTAAACATGAGACTTTTGGATAAATCTAAAAAAGGTTGGCTTTGAGTTTTTTTTAGTTGCCTTTTAACACTCTCAAAGTGGGCTCGAGGAGGTGCAATAAGAAAAGTGAGAGACTGGAGCTCTTGGCCATATATAGTGTAGGAAAGAAAGCCTGTTTGGAGCAAATTCAAGATACCCTAACCTTGGTGATGATGATTGGTATTGGTCGCATGCTTTGATTTTATGGAATAGTGAGATCTTCAGATTTATTGGACAAAGCAATGGATCATGAAGGTGCGATACAAAAAACAAGACCTTGTTGTAGGGAAGAAACATTATTTGGGGCAATATTAAGACAACTTAAGCTTAATGAAGAAAATTGATGTATCTTAACATTTCATTCCTTTTACTTCCCCTTAGTTTTATTGTTAGGATTTCATGAGAGTTATGGTGTTTCTTTCTCATTTTAATGGGAATGATCTTGAGTTTATACCCATATTTTTATTCTTGGAATGTTGTTTTCCTTTGATTACTTGGTAAATGAATATCTATCTTCAACAACGAAAAATTTGATATAAAATAATTTGAGGTTAATTTGAAAGACCTTGTGATGATAAACTCTGAAATTCTGAAGAAAAAAAAATTAAAACATTAATCTTCAATCTATCATCAACCAAAATTTTAATCTTTTTGTTGGTTGTGGGCTAACATTTTGTCTTGACAAGGTTTAGATAGGGTCAAAGTCAAATCAAATTGTGGTACTTGTTGATGTGCTTAGGTAGAAAGAGTTGTACCTTGATTCATAATTATAACTTTTGGCCTAATAATAAGTGTTTGATTTAACAAGCGGTATCAAAGCTAAGGTCACGAGTTCGATTCTCAGAAAAGCAAAAACTCCTAACAAATGTTGCGAGGGGAATGTTGGTTGTAGGCCAACATTCTGCCTTAGCAAGGCTAGGAGAGTAAGAGGTTCGATTCTCGAAAAGGCATAAACTACTAGAGGCAAGTGCTTGTAGGGGAATTGTTGGTTGTGTCAGCATCCTATTTTGACAAGGCCCAACTAGGATTAGAGTTAGATTGAATCATAGCGCTTATTGATGAGCTTAAATAGAAAAAGTTATGTTCTAACAAGTAACATTATAAACTTTTAACCTAGTAACAAATGCTTGATCCAACATTTACAATAAACTCTTTTCTTTCCTTTGAATTGAGAGTTTGCATCAATGGAGACCTTTTTTTCTTTTTTGGTAAATGGAGACCGAAATTTTAAGGTGGATTATTAGAGAGAATAAAGTAGTGCCACTTGGAAGCCCAAGAAAGTGCCTGAACACTATAACAAAAAAAAAAGGTGCTTTGGTCGCAAGGGGATAGTTCAAGTGGGTGACATAGATTGGAAGGTGAGCAATACTAAGACCACGTCAACCTGGTCATATCGTTGATCTATCTTTATATATTTCAGTTAGTATTCTCAATAGCAAAGCAATATATGATGGTGCTGTCCATTTAATTACTTATTCATGGAATGACTTGAAATCCAATCTTGTTTTTCATATAAAAAAATCTTTTTTTATTAGCTAATATATATATTATCCATCGTTATATATATGATTTACTATCATAAGCTATCTCCTTTATTTTTCTCCCGACTCTCTTCTTTCTGTGAAATTAAAATATTATTTCACAATTTTTTTTGTAATTTTAAATAGTTTTACAAGTTTAAGCAACTAACACATTCTTAATTATGTAGCCTATAAACTAATATTTGTCCCTAATGTATAACCTAAACTAATATAAATAAAAAAATATATCAATTCTTAAAGCTCGTCAGATTTCTTAAGAATCAAGAGGCACACCCACACGCACACACAATGTTGGCCATTTTCACTGAGAAATCTAGTGGTTGAAGAGCTAGCAGCATGCGCACTTAATTTCCTCTATCACATGTTGCACACTTGCACATTAAGTCCCAAAACTTAAACTAGTATTGAAGATGTTGAACTGGGTGATATATAGCGATTCCTTTAGAAAAGAGAAGAAAAAAGACGATGCAGTTTATATCCTTTACATTTCAATAATAACCTAGCTTAAATGAGAAAATTTAGAAAAAGAAAAACAAAAATGCCCTATTATATTACCCAACAAAAGGTGACATATTACCCAAACAAATGAATGGCGATTAATTGGCTTTAAAAAATATATATAAAATCAATCAAGTAAATCAGACGAGAAAATGAGAGGGAGAGAGTGTATGTATGTGGCTGTGGTGCATGGCATCAGAAAAAACGAAAGCATAAAAGGCTTTTTCTCTTTTTTGCGTCGGTAGGTTGTTAGAGCGAAGTGGGGTGTGGCATGAAGATCAGATAAATTATAATATAAGGTGGGGAAGAATGATTTTGATGGACATGTCATTTGCAGCCCCACCTGAATTTCAATGTCAACTAGCTAAGCTTTGGGGGCCATCTTCCATCAGCTTCAGAAACATCATTTTCAAAGCATATGGACAAGAGCGCATCAAACTAGCATAAGCAAATCCATATAGATGCATGGCTCGGAGGGCAATCAACACAATGACCTTAATCGTGAGAAATATTTGTGTAAATTTTATCTATAAAATTATTTAGATTAAATCAATTAACATTTGAATAATTATATAAATTCTTATGTCATATAATTATTTTATGTTAAAAGTAACAATATATCAAATATTGATTAGTTTAATTTATACAACTTGTATAAATAAATTTTACCCAATTATTTCTCCTTCATTGTACCTTCTTTCTTTTTCTCTTTTCTCAATTTTTTGGCTGAGAATTCAATGAGTTCAGCTGAGAAGGTACATAAATGCATCTTGCAAATCTCATAGAGTTGACTTAACAGCAGTAGACACGAGTATGCGATAAGAAGTTAGGTATATGATCCTTAATTTTTATCTTAATTATATTAGTTTTTAGGATTATTTAGTGAATTTTTTGAGCTGTGTTACTCGAACATTATCACTATATATATATATATAAACTCTTTACATAGATTTTCAAATTAATTTTGTCACTAAAATGTTTGCCATTTTCTTTTTTTGGTGCTGTCTACGATTCTATGTGCGTGTTTGAGATAGTTGTGAAAATTTAATTATTTTAATAATCGATTATTATATAAATTTTTTTTGTTATAATCGATCGATTATAAGAAAAATGTTTTATGTTTGGATATATTAGCTGAAAAGTGATTTTAAATTAATTTGTTTCATTTGGATGTTATAAAAAAGAATCGTTTTTATTCATTAAATTACCAAAATAGGTATAGAATGATTAAAAAATTATTTAATTAATTAAAAAAATTATTTAATTGAGGACAAAATGATATTTATATCTCAAAGTGAAAATTAATCCTAACAACTGAAATGCAAAATGCTCAAATTTTTGCCTTGAAAAGTTGAATTGTTTCCCCTTAATTTACTCTTTTTACTGCATGTTTCTCAAGTATTTTGCAAAGTTTTATTTAAGTTTGTGATTGAGAATAGTTGAGCTAAAAGAAGAAGAACCCTCACCACTTTGATGTATTTTTGTAGGGAAGCATTTAATGATGGAGGAGATAGATTTTTGGAGGCAAATTCAAGGAATTTAGTCTGCCAACTCAGCGCCTAAGCACCATGCCTTGGGCGCCCAAGCCTATAGCAGAGGATTCTCACTGTGTAGTGTCCGTCTAAGCGCCCTCAACTAAGCGCCTAGGTGCTGGTCCAAATTGACACGTTTTATTTCTGTGTAGTGCTCGTCTAGGCGCCCTAGATGCAGTGCTTGAGCGCCCATATCAGTATAAAAAGCTGTTTAATCATAACCTAATGCATTCTTGGCCGTCAGGGCAGACAGAGAGAGGTACGAACCAACCCTGGAAAGGGAGAAAGAGGCTCTCCAACCTACGGAGGAACTGGAATCTCTCCAAATCATCAAAGATGACTAGGGTGTTTTCTTTTCTTCTTATTGTTTCCTTTGTTTGCACCATGTATTGCTAAGTCTCTCTGGTTAGGGTGATGGATCTTTCTCAAACTATGATGTAATGACTATTTGATATTAGTTTAAGTCTTTCTTTCATGGTTTAGCAATTGTACCTGTTTTATATAATTGATTTGTATGTGAAGTAGCTAATCACATATTTTTCTATTTGAAGAATCCATACAAAATTGGGAGATGAAGTGTGGATTATGCTTCTTAGTTTAATTGCCATCTTCTTGGAATATCTAGGAATATAATTTCATGAATATGTGATTCCAGAATATCTATAAAACGTAAAATCTTTATTCTCGCATTTTTTAATTAAGGGATTAATTGATGTTCGTGAGTTTAAGAGGGTTTCATATTTCAAGGAATTAAATGTGAACTATTTTTAGGATTGAATCGTAAACCAACATGAATGAATGATTTGAATTAATCAATTGTCATTGCTCATAGGGAGATTAAGTGAAATCAAACCCTAACTATTTTTATCCATTTGAAAACTCCAGTTTTGATAATTTCGGTGATTTAATTTCTGCATGTAAATTTCATTCGTTTTATGCTTTTTGTTTTAAAGGAATTCAATCAAAGTTGGTTGTAGTCAAGTAGTCAAATTAGTAAAAATTCTGTGTTAACCTCAATCCTCGTGGGAACGACATTTACTCTCTCTATATTACTTATATGATCTAGTGCACTTGTTGGAGAGTGAACACCTCACCTCTTCATTGGTGATCACGAGGTGCTTATGGAATGCCCCAATAGGAGCATGCCATATGGCCACATTCTCTAACTAACTTAATTCTAGAAGTTATACTCGTGCTAAATGAGTTTTGATGCCTCTTTCTTAGGCCTATGTCATGAGCCCATGTTAAAAAGTGTACGATCCATAGTCCCTCAAACTTAGAGGGATGAAGGAGCGAACAAGCTTAACAGATTTTGGACTACGAATTGATTTTTTGGTCTGTTAGATGAGCAGAGCTATGGCCCAAGTACCATCAACTTTTGACCCCATTGCTAAGTGCTATGTGGCAGAACAATTAGTGTTAATAATTTAGATTGAATAATCAAATTGAAATTTTTTGTCTTACTATACAAATACTTCGAACGAGCCACTGCAAAATAGTGTTGTTCCATGAATTCGGTTAATAAGTGAATAAATAGGCCCAGGAGAGATAAATATTGTTTATCTTACAAGATATTCCTATACCCTTCGTGAGACTACTCATTTGGAATAAAGAGGTTGATCTTTTTCTTAAATGCTTTTTTGATGGCTCGTACTCTTGATACTGCGGAACTCCATCAACTGCTGAGTTCAATCTTATTTATTATATGAGTTATTCATATACTTTTTTTTTCTTTTTTCTTTTGGATCTTTTAAGGTATCACCATATTTCTTGGTATAAGACTAAATCTCTTTACATATGAATTGATAATAAGATTTGTTAATTTAAAGTTAATGCTATTATAATGTTGTTATCAAAATTACTAATTAATTTGAGTAAAACTTATAGACATTCATAATTCAATTGGTAAAGGCAGATCGTGTCAACTAATTAAGTTGGCTATAGTTCGATTCCTACAAGAGCCTATTATTGATGGTTATTTTGTAAGTACCTTCATATGTGTTCATTGAGCTTAAAGGCCTACCCTGACCCTAGGATGAAGTAGTGGTTGAGAAATTTGGCAAGTACACTAAATTGTAAAAATAATAAAGTGATAAGAAAGTATCATTCCGATGGAGACTGAATTTTCAATTACCACTTCACTAATCCAACTATTATCTAAGAAAAGATTTGATTCAAAGAGAGTTCAAAGAAAAAGAAGTAATTGAAGGAAAAGCAAAACAAGGCAAAAACATATAAATTAAAAACAATAAGAGAGAGCACGATAACAAATTATGGCGTAAACAAGCAATGATAAAGATGCTCAACATCAGACTTCACTTAATTCAACAATCTATTATAGACAATAAAGTAACTTTGAGACTTTCATTCTAATTGATTTCTAGTCATTCAAATGATAGGGAGAATCCCTTAATTAATTAAAACTCAATTCCTTAGCCGATTGATTCTCTTTAATTATCAAACCTAGTTAATTCCTTAATCTAAACTCCAACTCTTAAAGACATGATTTTCTCTCTATGGATTCTCATGAAAAATATCATAATTCTCCCACACAACCTATAACCTCCATTCCTAAATGATTATAAACCATGATATTTATTATTTATGGTCTAAGTTATATGCAAACTTTTCGATTCTACATATATCTCACTAGATCAATTTATAAATGACACCTAATTATAAAAGTATTAAGAACAATAATAAACACTCAAATTGAATAGAAAAGAAACTAATTAAAAATAAAATATTAATACATGTCGATTGAATCAAGTTACATCTTTACCATAACAAGAGAAAAGTTTAGCCACTCATGACAAAAGAAGCACAAAACAAATAAATGAGTTGAAGAAACATTATGAAGAAAATCCTAGAAGAGAAAGATCTTGAAAATCTTCAATGGTGAACTCCTCTTAGCTTTCAAAGTGAACTCTTTGCCTTCACTGTCATTGCCCAAATCCCTAGCCTTACTCTCTATTTTATAATAAATTCAAGGAATTTAGGGTAAAATAAATCAAGTCTTACTTTGCTGCTACTTGGGGCCCAAATCTCACATTAATGACAGCGATTTGTAAATTTTTCTCTTAGCTTTCAAACGTTACCAGAATCAAGTAAATCGCATATTTATAGAGAAAGTTATGCCTAATTTACTGAGACAAGTTTGACAGCGATATTTTTCTTAATTAATCTTTAACCAAATATCTTGTTTCTTATTTTCTATTGAATCCATGCATATAAATTAAGAAACAAATATTCTTGTAAGATTAGGAAACTCTCCTTGAAATCCTTATATTAAATATAGAACTACTTGGTCACCAAGTAGGGATTACTTGCACTTCAATTAAGAATCTAACTTGATCTTTAAAATTTATGAATACTAGTTGACTTGGTCAAACTTTGTCAGCCACTTTGCAGATGATTTTTCACCTTCTTAATGCATGAATTAGGCTTCAATGTCTCATGAAAGTTGTAGGGATTTTTCTCATCTTTTTATAAACACCAAGATTAGCTCAATCCGAAGTCTGTAACAAAAATTATGCTTAAAACACTATAATAATGTCATTATGCTATTCACCAAAATTTTAGTAACTATGCATAAAATATCACAAAAGCGCTTAAATTCCTATAAAATACAATAAAGACACATTTAATTTAGTGGGCCAATAATTCACTCAATATTATAAATAAATGACACATTTCTTATATCAAAATATTTAATTTTATATTTAAATAAATGTAAAATATATGAGTTTTACACACATATTAACACTTAGCCTTTACCTTAAATTTTTGTATACCAAAAAATAATTTATAAAGAGTATTACTACCAGTTGGATGCTAAGAAAATTTAGAACCGAAGGTGTGGTGAAAGGAGAGAAAAAGGAGATTCATTTTGTGCAGATGAGGGCCAAATGCATATCCTTTCTTGTATAGTGGATACCTTTCTGCATACAACGACATTTCCGTCATATAATTCTTCCTCCTCCTGCACATCAATCCCTTATTGGATCCATGTAGTTATTATTCTTATTTTTGTTTGGTTTATAAACTTTATATAACGAGTTTTGCCGTACTTAGGGATTAATGGAAAACAATCAATCATTGAGAAATGAGAGATGCAGTTTAACTGGTGAGAAACAACTGGAAAATTATTAAAAAAAAAACAAGTGTCATTTATTATAAGGTTTGCAATGTAATAAAACATCAAATTGCGTCCAAAGCAAATGATGCACAAAGTCAATAAGCACTGTTCATTTTATTTTATTTTTAAAATTTTGTTTCAGAAACCATGTCACGTTGGATACAAGTGGTTGCCATCTTCCCCAATTCTTTAAATACAAGTGGTTTATGATGCACATGTAATATATTAATTCACTATACCTGATGGCTGCCCATCACCTTGGAAGGCTTTTTCCTTTTGGCTTGCATCATATAGATCGATTTCACCCATACTAATAATAATTAAAACAAAAAAAAAAACTTAGCTGAGAATACACATAGAAGGGAAATTTAAATCTAATTAATAAATTAAGACACACCACATGTCTTGATTCCCAACATCCTGTTTGATTATGGAAAGGAATTCAAAATTTAAAACAGAAATAAAAGAAGCCGGCATATAGAGAAATTTGAAGTAGTAATAGTAATGTAACATGCTATTGCTATGTGCGCGTCGAACTTGGATTTAATTAATTAAGCTCCAGCACCTCAAATTGCCATGAGTATCATTCAGATTAGAATGTGCAATGTATTAATATTAATTAAAGTGGGTTGCTAGTAATTTGATACTTTAGTAATCCTTCCATGTGCTATAACTCAATATTCTCATCAATTGGGGGTTGCTTCCAAGAAGATTCATGTCCCACGCCACTGATGACATTTCAGCATTTTATTGGATAAACCTACTACTCTTAGAATAAGAGAAATATTTTATGTATACTAGAATACTCATATTATATTTATACCGTATATTAATGTGTGAAAAATGTCAAATTATTTTATATGTGACTGTAGTATTCTTGTGACATATAGAATAATTTGTGAATAAATTGGATAAAATTAGATGTATTTTAATTAGACGAATAACGAGAGTATTAAAATAATTGGTTGCCTGGTGGGTAACACCGTAACTGTAACTCCAATAGAAAAATGAGGCTGAGATATACTAACGCGCGTTTGATTGGCAAATTATTTTTTTCAATTTTAGGAATTTTAAAATGGAAATGTAGTTTCTTACGTTTGGTATAAAATTGTAAATTTTTATTATTATCTAAAATTGACTTTTGGGAATGATTTTTGTCCAACATCTCAACACTTTCATTCCAATGACAGGAGGTGGGTTTGCTCCATTTTTATAGCATGAGAATATTTTTACTATGTAAAATGTACAAAGTACTTACCTCTTTATTGCTATGTAATCAAACAAACCACCGCCACATCATTACCAGTAGTAACCATCGACCACCACCAGCCATTTTCAGCTGCCACTGGTTGCTAGAATCTGGCAACCCTCCATTGGTGACTTTGACTACAGTCATTGATCATTGGAGTTTGGTCACCCTTCACCATTTTCGAAAGTTGACGATGATTGGTGACTTCAGCCATCGCCACTGATCATCAAAATCCGACCACCTTATGCCCCTGTTGGCACGATTAATGGTGACCAACGAATTTGGCCATCATTGTCGATCACTGATCACTAGAATCTAGTCACCCCTTGCCATTGAGTCATTCTTGAGAGCATCTTGGTCAAACAAGCGTGGCAATCATTATTCCCAATAATATCATTCATGGTAATACCATTCCAAGGTATGCTATTCATGGGAATAATTTTTAAAAAACTTAACCCAAATGTTCCCTCAGAGTTTACTTCACTGATTGCTATGAGCCTAAGAACAATTTTCTTTTGGGTATTGTGGTTAGGTAATGTTCGGACTAGCTTGCACATAACTTCACTAATCCACCTCCCCAATTCGGTAGCAGGCTATCTACACTGGGACTAAGGGATTTACAAAGATATTTCTAAACTTGCAGCCTAACCCTATTTGGTGTAACTAGGATTTGGACTTATAATCATGTACCTACCAACACCTCACATACTCATCTACCACTAAATCAACCACCTAATTAGGGTTTGAGCCTATGAACATTAAGGGTTGATACTTACACAAAAATTCCAAATACAAAACTTCACATTCTATAATATACTCCATTCGTTTTTCTTTCTTTTTTCTCTCTCCTCCTTTTTTCCATTATATCAATGGCCTCCATCCCTCCTACGAGGATTCTGTACAGACTTTGTTTGTACCAATATCTTTTCCGTTGAACATTATCATATGCTTAACATTGTTTGGGCCTAAATTGAATAAATTACTAAAATAAATGTTTCTATAATTTTTAAGTATTTGGAATAATAACCTTTGTAAGTAATTTAAAATAATATTGCATATATAGTTTAAATATAGTTTATAATTTAAAATATAGGTTCGAGCCCTCAAGAAGCTATTATGAGAATGGTCTACCCTATTGCTTTGTGCTTGAAAAAATTAATCTTACACCTAAAGGTATGAGATACTATGAGAAATAAAAAATATAATTAATATTTAAATCTTATTGATAGCATGTTTTCACAAGTTTTTTCAATTATTGGTTACTCTATTTATAGCTCTAGCTAGATGTCAGACATTATCAATTGGTCTTTAGCGTGAAGGATTTAATTGGTTGCATTTGTAAGAGAAATTCTTATCGGAACTAAGTTTGAAATTATAATGCAATTAAATATTGTCACTTCAAATTATTTAAGGAAAAAGTTCAATTTATCTCCTTCAACTTAGGGTCATGTACATTTTAGTCCTCAAACTTTAAAATTGTGCAATACAATCTCTTAACTTGCTAACTTGTGCGTTTTAATTCTTACGTTTGATTTTTCATCAATTCTAATGGAAATTGTCACGCTGAAATTACGTGACCATTTTTTTACCAAATGTTTTGATGAGAAAAATTCTATTTACCCCCTCCAACTTAGCATCATGTATACTTTGATCCTAAAACTTTAAAAATGTGATTTCAACTGTTAGAGTTTTACAAAAAATTAAACAGAGGGATGAAAACACACAAGCTAGAAAGTTCAAGTATCATGTTGCACTAATACTTCAAAATGGTTACCATATCGGTGTTTGATACGTATTGTATCCTATACTTTTCAAATACTTTAGGATACTTTTAGTTTATTTGAATTTTTGTACTAATACAAATGAGATACTATAATGATTAGATAAATGGTAGTATTTTATTATGTCTATAATAATAAAAGTTGACTTATGAAACATTGAATTTTTTATTCTAATTTAAGATTTATGCTCTTATGTTAATATTATATTAATTTTATATATTATGTTGAGAACTGAATTTTGAGGGTTACTTGAAAATGTAAGAAATGGTGGATTCCTCTGTGGCACAGCCGCAATAGCAACGAGCGAGGAGGTGAGTTCTTGCAAAAGACACTCTGACGCTTAAATTAGTAGGTGTGCAAGAGGGTAGAATGTGCATTATAAATTAGGTCATACATTTTTTTCTCTTCCTGATAGTGTGTGTGTGTGTGTGTGTGTGTGTAATTTAAAGGTGTGAAGAATCTAAGCATTCAAAGCCTATTGAATATTGTTACTAGGAATTTTGAAAACTGTTATTCCTTATGATTAATCCCCTATTTATTCGGGATGTGGCGGATATTTATTTTTGTCGAGGAAGTTGTGCCTAGTGTATAGGCTACTTCATGTGCATTAATAACGTCTGGGTGCCAGCCTAGCGGATCAGTTTGCTCTAGATATATGGACTAGTAACTCAGTTTAGAACAATTGCCTCCAGCTTAGTGCTTTGATAGGATAGCTAAATGTCAATGTATCTGAGTTTGATAGGAGCACACAACGCGCAATGGACAAAGGGATTCTAGCCATAGTGTTAATGTCAGATCTCGCAATGTTTTTCCAAAAGGCCGAGGTCAGTGATATGTCATTGTGCGTTTCCCAGGGTTATTGAGTAAAGTCGAGATCCAAGTTGGATCACTCTGCTTATGTCATCATTTCGCTATACGGGGTATGTAGTAGGTTGCCCCCATGTATAGTTTGTGAGGTCTGAGTGTCCAGTTGAAAGGAAAAGGCTGAAGTTTCAGTGGCCGGTGTGATTGAGACCGATGTCCAGGGTGTTATTTTACCGAGGTACCTTGTTGAAGGTCTGTGATCCGGCTTAGATGTTCTGAAACGTCGTACATCATTTCAACTTTGAATGTTCTATGCATTTTCCTTTCGAATGCTTTCCTTCAAAAATGGTATGCCACGTGGTTGAAGAACAGTGGAAGCCATTGTTTGGGGTTTGTAGCGTCATGATTAGTTGTATCTGAGTTTGATAGGAGCACATGACATGCAATAGATAAAGGGATCCTAGTCATATTGTTAATGTCAGATCTCACAATGTTTTTCCAAAGGGTCGAGGTCCGTGATATGTCATTGTGCGTTTCCCGGGGTGAATGAGTAAAGTCGAGATCCGAGTTGGATCGCTCTACTTACGTCATCATACCTCGGTATACAAGGTATATAGTAAGGTCAAGGTATCTGAGTTTGATAGGAGCACACAACATGCAATGGATAAAGAGATCCTAGCCATAATATTAATGTCGGATCTCCCGATGTTTTTCCAAAGGGTCGAGGTCTGTGATGTGTCATTGTGCATTTCTCAGGGTTAATGAGTAAGGTCGAGATTCGAGTTGAATCACTCTACTTACGTCATCATTCTGCTATACGAGGTACATAGTGGGTTGCTCCTATGTATAGTTTGTGAGGTCTGAGTGTCCAGTTGAAAGGAAGAGGCCAAAGTTTCAGTGGTTAGGGTGATTGAGACTAATGTTCATGGTGTTATTTTACTGAGGTATCTTGTTGAAAGTCCGTGATCTAGCTTATATGTTCTAGAACGTCATGCGTCATTTCAATTTTGAACGTTCTGTGTATTGTCCTTTTGGATGCTTTCGTTCAAAAATAGTATATCATATGGTTGGAGAACAATGGAAGTCGTCGTTTAGGGTTTGTAGTGTCATGATTAACTATTTTCAAATTTCAAAAAAGAGGCGTCATAATGAGGCACTTTAAACGAAAAGGCGTATCTGCCCCCATTAATGACAACAATTTGGGGGTGACTTTCCGTGCTTATAAATAGGAATGAGGTTTAACCCCTCCTACTTTTTGTTCATTCTTGTACTCCAAATTTTCTTTTTGGGCGACTTTGGTGATTTCCAGCATTTTTTGCAGCGTCTATTGGTGGTTCAAGGCTTTTTCAGCACTTTCTTCATCATTCAAAACCTCTCTTTTCCTCCAAAACTCAAGGTACTCCCGGTTTCATCCTTTTCATTTTTGCCTTTTTATTTGAGCATTTAGTGGAGGGAAAATGTCTGGGAGTGAACAAACAATGCAGAATAGTGGTCCATCAGTGGAGGTTTTGAGTCACCCCTAGTCTCCACTGCCTCAGCCACGACAGGGACTTCAAGCCCACCGGGGCGGTGCAGGGGACTTTGGTTATGGTCTGAATTTCTTGATTAGAACGAAGATCTTGGTGGCATTTCGAAAGGCAGACCAAGCTAGAGAGCTGGCAAGGCGTGGGCCAGCCCGTCCATTCTCTAAACTTATGACGGCAGTGAGAAACATGAATAATCCTTCCATGAGTGGTTTTTCTGAATCTAGGTGACATTATGGCATGAACTCAGAGGGTGGCACCTATAGAGCAAAAGAATCTTACCTTCCCCCGAGATGTCAGCCTATATTGATGGGTAGACTAGGAAGTCTTGGGCATTCCGTCCAAAATAAAGACGGCCAAGAATGCCCATGGCAAGCATCAATATATACAACTCACTGTGGAAGGGCTTAGAGACTGGGAATTTATAATCCGACACCCACTGGAGGAAGAAAGGGTGTGCTCAATCCGTACAGAAGGCGAACACTATATGTGCATGTATGAGGCTCTCTTTACTCGGACTAGGGTACGATTTCCATTCACCGAATTAGAGATAAGTGTCCTTAATCGCTTGCGAGTGACGCCTACTCAATTCCATCTGAATGCTTAGGGATTTGTCTGAGCATTTGAGCTTGTCTACTAGGTCCTCGATTAGTCATACTCAGTCAATTCTTTCTTCTATCTTTTTTCTCGGTTGTCAGCTTCCGGGAATGATCAGCTCAAGGGGTGAGTTACCTTGCAAGCATAAAGCGGGTGTAGAGTCTTCAAACTCTATCAAGGGTCCTTTAAAAATTTCAAGAAAGACTATTTAGGGTTGAAGGGGCTCCAGGGTCGACACCTTTTTTTGTCACCCCAGAGGGCTAACCACGGCTTTATTTGTACTGGACTGAAGTTGGTTGGGAGCAAAGTAATGAAAAGATAGAGACTTCGATCTTTCAGATCTCTCCTCCCGAGGCTATGGTCTTGGGCTTTCAGATTGGCTGGACTAAAGAAAAGGAGGTCATCTCCTGTAAAGATATCCTAGATGAGCTCGCTGATTCTGTAAAGGTCTTACTAGGTATCGCGCCTTGCCCATTTTTATTTTTCACTTATCTTTTTGTGCTTAACATTTATCCACGTGTTGTAGTATTTTTCTTTATTCTCTTTCTCCTTTGCAGAAAGCATTACTCCATAGACCAGATTTCAATGCTTAGCTGAGAAGTTGGCGACCATGAATGGTGGGACGTTTGGATCTCGGGCCCCAGCAGGCCCCTCACGGGTAACTCTTGTTGTTCTTCCACCTTCAAGTATCGTAGTTCCTCAGTCAACGACCGGGGTGGTTCCTTCTCCGCCTACTGAGGTTCAAGATATTGGGACCAGTTCCCCTGTCTAGCCCTTACGATCCCGAAAGAAGCAGGCTGAAAGCAATAAGGATCTGAGGGGGAAGAGACTGGTCACTGAGAGCATCTCAGAGGAGCATGAAATGTTTGAGGTCCCAACCGGCCCGAGGTCTGGGGGTGCTCCGCTCCATTTTTCAGTGGGATTGGTGTGGACTTGTGGGGCTGATCCCACCTGTTTCATTGATGGCACCTTATTGAGCCACGCCTAGACCGATGTGTTAATCGAGCTCGATATGTCAAAGCTCCTTCATAGGGCCTAAATTGGGAATTTGTTCATTGCCTCTTTCTTTTGATTCATGGAGGAGGCCTGGGATTCTGTCTAGGAGGCTTCTTTCTCGGAGAAGGAGCTCAATATCCTTCGGGGTGAAAAGCAAACTCTTGAGTTGAAGGTTGCTCGGAAGGATAAGCAGTTAGCCCAAGCTACCGCAGAGAATGCTCAAAAGGATGGGCAACTAGCCTAAGCTGCCAAGAAGATTGCTTAAAAGGATGGACAGCTAACAAAGGCTGTCAAGGAGCTACAGTTGCATGATTTTGAGGTGGACAGGCTCCGGGCTGAGGTCACCCACCTTACTGCTAATGTCTCTTCTCTCCGGGCTCAAGCTACTAAAGTGGACTCTCTTCGAAACTAACTTGGCGATGAGTGGCCCGAGAGAATACCATGAAGAAGAACTTAGCCTCAACTGAATCCACCTTCGCCGGTGTCTGGGTTCAGAGTGAACTTCTGCGCCAAACCGAGACTAAGCTGAATAGAGAGCTTATACAAACAATAGATGATTGGTTAAGGTCCGTGGTGGAGTCATTCGAGAATACTCTTAGGCAACTCCACGTACTTAACCCTGGTCTTAATAAAGAGGGGGCCAGTCCATTGAGGGAGGTCTGAGATGGCCAAATTGTGGATATGGCTATACCATTGGCTGCCCCAAATGATTAGGCGGACCAAAGGATGGATAGCGTGGGAGGGATCATGGTTACACCAAAGGCTGGATGAGAAGAGGCTAGAGTGGATGTGGCTGAGGCGATGCAAACCGAGGTACCACAGATTGAAGCAGCATGGTCCATGACGGCGGCGGTGACTCTAGAGGATTCAAGCACCACCTTCTAATGTCTGATTTTTTATTTCCTTGCCCCCTGCTTGGGGCTTTATTGATATACTTGGACAAGTTTTGACCTCGGGCATTCTTTGTTTAATTTGAATACTTGTCATTTTCTTCGTATTTATGTCTGTTTCCCTTTTACCAGGATAAGTTCAATGCTTAATCTTGATGCCTCTTTTATACTTGTTCGAATTTGAGCCTTTATTATGCTGAGATGGGTTCAACACTCAATCTTGGCATTCGCTTTACACTTAGCAATTCGCTCGTGTAGTTTGCCGAGACAGGTCCAACGCTTGATCTCAGTGGTAATACTTGGGATTGTTGAAGTATTTAGTGGTTGCTTGAGAAATGTTGCTTTGAATTTATTAGAAATTAAGGCTGCTTTAATGCAATAATAGTCTTTTGCTCTATTTTTCAACTGCTCACTGTCTTTACAGCCAATCATAGGGGAAGAACAATTAAACATGATTTTCAATATGCAGTCATTTCACCTTTTGGGAAACCAATTAGAGTACTCAATTCCTTTTATAAATAGGGAATGTTTGCAAGCAGTGGGGTTATCACTTGTTCTCATCGTTCATTTTCTAGCTATATTAGATACTGGGACTTTTCTAAATGATGACTCCTTTTTTATTCTTGTGAGCGTGTTGAGGGTCATATCCTTTTCTAGAATCATCTTTCATTTTTCCCTAAATCCTTGAAGGTGTTCTTTGATTCTAGTGTCGAGCTTAATCAAATAATAAAATTTCAGTTCTACCGATAACTTGTAGTACTAGGCAGTGAATCGAGTTGTCTCTTGAGGATCAAGGTATCAATCAAACTAAATCAAGATCACACAGGGGGGGATTATGTATGCAGAATGTAAACGTAATAATTAAATATAAGAAAGAAAATCAAATTGCAAAGTAACCAATCTAAGAAACCGTTAGAAATCTAGTTGGCTTGTCATTGATCACTAAACATGCATCTTGATTGAATTAATTAGTTAATCTATGATTGACCAAAATCTCTGTATCAAACACATAGAATTCAACACTAGATAATCACCTACAATTTAACTAACAAATAATTCATAAACCCGCAATCGTTAAAATCATGCAACCTATGTTAGTTTAACAACTAGAATTTAATTAACCCAAATTAACAAATCTGTTAACCTAACCTTATTCAATTCATGTGACTAAACCACAATTAATCAATCATAATTTAATCACAAATATTAATTAGGATTAAGGATTCAATTAAATCACATCACATAACAGAAATATCTAATCATGTAATTCAAAATTCAAATCAAGAGAAGAAGAAGATAATTAATTCAATTCAAAATTGAAATTAGGAATAGAATCTTAAAGCCAAACCAGAATTTTCTCAAGATCCTTGGATTGATCTCAGATAATTAGCTCTTCATGGCTACCACACACAATTTGCAAAAGAAAAGAGAAAACTCTAAGTAGAAGAATCAAGTAAAAATGGCTTGAGTCTCTATCTATCTTGGATCACCTTTTTATAATAAAATAACTGACTTAAAAATTAAGAATCCTAATTTTCCCTTAGGTTAAAGTTAATTTTTGGCCTCTTAGCTTTTTTTGGCCACCGAAATCACTTAATTTGTGTTTTATATGAGAGAGTTATGCCCAATTCACTGATAACAGGTCTCTGATCCCGTCAGCTAACTTCACAGGGGTGAAATGCCATCAAAACGTTGTAGTTTCAATTTGTGGTATCATAAGAATTGAAGATCTATGTCTTAGCTTTCGAATGCCACCAGTTTCAAGTCCATATCACACCTACAGCCCGAATTATAGACTAATAAGTGTACAATGATCGGGTTATGCGACAGAACTCGGGTTCTAACTTCCAAGCCCAATTCAGTCTACTAGATATTCGATTTAGCTTTGGGACTCTTCATGAAAATTGTAGAACTTTCTCTTATCTTTCCTACAAGGTAAATATATAATGTTTAGATATCTATAACTCTAGATATGGCTGAAATACAGAAGCCGTATAAAATTTTAATAATGCTGAAAAAAATCAATAAATCCCAATTTGAGCCTAAACTTAAAAAATGTGGTCAAAACTAAACAATTAAGCATATAAGAGGTCCAAGAGACTAAATATGAGAGTTAACTAATGTATAAAAATCGTGTTTATCATTCCCTTTTTGCCTGCACATTCTTTAGGTGAAGGCTTTTCTTTCCAGGCTTAATGGCTAAGTGATGGCTAAGTAACTACTTTATGTGGCTTGGTCAACACGTATCTGAGCAACAAAAGCCTTTCTTTCCAGGCGTATGTAGAAGATCCTACTTTTGCTAGGAAGGCTCACAACTTCTGTTATAGTTCCTGTGAGACATAGAGGGGTTTCACTGCTCTTCCTCCTTTGTTCCACTGATTGTCGTCATGCCTTGGGTGCGCATGGGCGTTTAAGGAGTGTAGGATTGTGAATCATTCTCCTCATGTTGATCAAGAGGGAAGAGGCAGGTTTCTGCACCTTGAGGAACTGTTGAGGTGGTTATGGTTAGTGCTTGATCATCATCATTATCTGACCAGGCTACCTTCTTGGCTTCCTTCAAAGGGGTAGTCTTGCACGAGGGTAACTTACTGACTCTTCTTATAAAGTTGATGGTGTTTAGAATGTGAATAATAAAAACTTACTTTTTTGAATATTTTACTTTTCATTGTCTTGGTGACGAACACTTGTTTTGCCAATCGAGATGAGTCCAAGCTCGATCTCGATAGTTTGATTCGTTTAGTTTGACGAATGCTCGTTTTTCTAGCCAATATGAGTTCAAAGCTCGATCTCATTGGTTGAGTTCGTTTAGGAATAGTTGACACTTAGTCAAACTTTAGGTGTGAGTGACACAAAAGCCTCTTAGGGTAGAGTTCACGATCCTAGACTACAGTCAATTACTCTTAATCACTGTAAACCTAGCCGGTTTATGGGTTAAGATAAGGCCATAAGAGTATAGGTAAAAACCCCTAAATGTGCTGCTTGACCCTAGAGAGTATTCAAGTGGATTCCCCTGTCTATCCGTCAGGTAAAAATACGCTTAACCTCTGTAAACCTAGTCGGTTTATGGGTTAAGGTTAGGTTCAAATGGGTACGGGTGAAAATGTAAAAATGTTTGTCGCAACCGTGATTGCGGCAAAAAATAGCAACTCGTAGGATTTCAAAATATAGAAAATGGAGTCGCCACCAATTTTATTTAAATTAGAAAAAATTAAAAAACCTTAATAGAAAATGGTCTTTGAAAATCAGATTGAATTCGGGAATCGGTTATGCTTAGGGAAGGGTGGAAACTTAATTCCGCGGCACCCCTAATGCACCCGTCCTAAGACGGTACCTTAAGTCAATTGTGCAAATTCTTGATAATCTCAAATATATTTATTTTACTCCTCTTTTTTTGAAAAAAAAGGGCAATGTAACTATTTTTTTATTTTTTTATTTTTATTTATTATTTAAAAAAAGCAAGAAAGAAAAGAAATAACTAAATTGTGAAAATTTATTTTTTTGGCTTGACAGAATAAAGATTCTACTCTTACGTATCCTCAGGTGCAATGAGGAACTCAAAGTCACATAGTTCTCTAAAAAAGTACTTGTAGGTTGATTGATTATAATAAAAAATTCTTAATTTTGAAAATTTTAATTAACAAGTCGTCACAACTCTGTTAATCAAATTAAGGTTTAAATAAGTGAAACTCGACGTCACGCTAGAGACGTCATCTATTGAATCATCAAGTTATCATAACTCAGATGATTATAAAATTATAGGATCAACGAGCTGTCACAACTCAGTTAATCCTATTTTTTTGTTTTAAAAAAAATTAATTTAAAACTCATTCAATTTGAAATATGTTTTTTTTTTAAGTTTTGAATCATCAAGTTGTCACAACTCAGATGATTACAAAAGTTATAGGATTAATAAGCTGTCACAACTCAGTTAATCTCATTTTGTTCTTTTTATCCAAGTTCAATTATTTTATTTATTTATTTTTTCATTTTTATCCTTTTATTTTTATCATTTTTATTTTCTTTAACCCATTAAGTTAACCAGACAACGCATGAGAAAAAAAAGGGTTAGCCCAAAATATACAAAGGTGGCCCAAAATTTAAAAAGAACAGCAGCCCGATTTCTTTGTCACTCTTTTTCTACTTTTTTAATTATTATTATTATTTGTTTACTTTTTTATTTCAGCAACCTAACCACAAAAAAACAAAAAAAAAAGGAAAAACCCCATACGATTCTAAACTCACAGCAGCAGAAAACAAAAGCAAAAAAAAAAAAACTTTCAAATTAAACAAACAAATAACAAAAGGGGTAGAGCCCGGATGAAGAGAACCGGGACCGCGCACCTCACCGGCGGTGGTAGGGGAGGGTTCGACGGCGGTGTGGGTTGAGTCGGAGCTGGTCCGACTAGACAGCTTTCGGGCGCGGCTGCCGCTCGAACCGAACTGCGAGTCGCCGGTTCGGTGGTGCAGTTCGCGGGCAGTGTGGGGGACGGCACGAGTGGCGGGGCGTGGTGCTACGCAAACGGCGGTGAGGTGATGCAGCTAGGAGTTCTGGTTTAGGTTACGGCAGGTGACGAGCGGCGGTGCGGTGGGTGCAGCTTGTGGAGCGACAGTGCGGTGGTAGAGCTCGTGGAATTCGAGTTGCACTCGGTTGGGAGGGGTGGTGAGGTATGGGTGTGATGATAGAGATGAAGGGTGGAGTAGGGAGAGGATGGGTGTTTCACGATTGATGGTGTTGGAGGTGAGTTAGTGAGAGTGAGGTGGTGAAGGGAGGTAGTGTGGTGGTGAGTTACGGTGAAGGATGATGAAGATGAAGGGTGGAGTGTGATGGTGGTCACGGTTGCGTGGTGGTTGGTTGGAAGAGGTTGGGGTGTGTTGGTAAGGGTGAAGGTCATGAAGGTTGGGTACGGTGGTGATGGGTGATGGGGTTTGAAGGTGGTGATGGAAGGTTGAAGGTGGTGAGTGTTTTGGAGGTTGATGGTGGTGATAAGAGACCGTTAATGGGCGGTTGAAGGTGGTGATGGGAGGTTGATGATGGAGGTTGAAGGTGGTGGATGGCTAAGATGGTGATAAAGGTAGATGAGAGGTGATGATGATGGAGGTGATGAGAGGTTGAAGGTGGTAGAGGGGAGGTGATTCACGGTTGGAGCTTAGAGGAAGGGTGATGGTGGTTTTAAGAAAGTGGGATGGAAGGTGAGGATGAGATGAAGGATGATGGTGAAAAATGGGAGCAAAAGATTAGTGGGGGTTGAAGGTTGAAGGGGTTGTGCGGAGATGAAGGTTAGAAAAGAAAAATAGAAGATGGTCCGCTAGAGAGTAGACCACCCCTTCTTGTTTTAAAACCTCCAGGATGTGTATGAGTAGTGAATATAAGAGTCGAGGGTGAAAAAAAAAGTGATCGGGTAGCAAAGCGAGAAAAGAAAAAAAAGGGTGAGTGGGTGCGTGTTAGTGGGAACGTGAGGATGGAGTGATGAATGTGAGTGGGGAACAGTAGAAAGTGGAGAAAAAAATGTGGGTGTGTGCTGTGAGTGGGTTACGTGAGGATAGGGTGCAGTAGTGTGTGTTGTGTGAAAACGTGAAAGTCAAAGTGAGTGGGGGCAAAGCACATTGTCCCCTCTGCAATAGTGTGTGCTACAGTGTAGTGGTGCTGCATGGGTAGTGCATGGCTAAAACAAGAAAAGGAACATAGAGCAAGAAAAAAAAAATTTCCTTCCAAAAGTAAGAAAAAAACAAGTGGCAGCAAGAGCTTTTACGTTATTCATTTTTTTCACTTTTTTCTTTCTTCTTTTTTATGTTTTTTTTTTAATGTTTTGTTTTGTTTTTTTTTTCTTTTAGGCTAAGGTGGGCTTATGTGTTTGTGCTAAAAAAAAGGACTAATAATGTGAACTTGAATTAATTGAATTTTTATTTTTTCTTCTTTTTTTCTTTTTTTTTTTTACTTTTTTTAACCCGGTCAAAATTGGGTGTTCACAATGTTGTATTTCTCGGATCTTGTAAAAATGTTGCCAGTCATGTAAAAATGTTAGAATAGCTTACCCTTTTTAGATCTTGTATTCCTCGGACCTCGCCAATGTGTGGTAACCTTATGGGTTGTGTCAGACCGAAGTACTAACGGACTCCTCGGCCGAGGTACTGGCTGTTAGATAAGACAAGAGTTGGGGAAACACTAATTTATTGATATTCAAATATGTTTATTTCATAGCAGAAGTAACAATTACAAAGATTACATAATTGTCTGGGTTACTTCAGCGAGATGACAATTATCCTCCTAGTTGTTGTTCCGGGATTGTGCCTCATCTTGATTCTGGGCGTTAGCCCGAGGTGAACATGAGTCTGGGTTGTCGTTCCTAGTCAAAGAACTTCTTCTTTGGTAGGGGGAGAGGGACTCCGACGATTATAGCTCTACTTCCTATAATGAATCCTTCTCTGACTATTCTGGGAGGCGCACATACCAGCCCAGACGACCATCCCGAATGAGAGATTCGATGGCATCTCGAAGGTTAGTACAATCCTTCGTGTCGTGACCATGACTGTCATGCCACACACAGAGTGGATGTGTCTCTTCGTGAATGTTTTTTCATAAGGGGAGGTCTATGCACATCTTGGAGCTCGATGTTCATGACCACTTGACATATTTGAGCTCGAGGTGTATTGAAAAGAGTATAGCTATTGTACTTCCTTTTGAAAGGTGGCTTAGAATTTCACCCCTGTTGGTTTTGTTGCTCTCCGAACTTAGGCTTAGCATCTTCTTTTTCGAGTTGCTTCCTAACTCGGAGAACATCCTCAGCATTGATGTACTTGTCAGCATGGGCACAGAATTTGTCCATGGTTTTGGGTTCCTTCTTCGCCAATGAAATGGAGAATGGTCCAAGTCAAAGCCCTTTTCTCATGTAGTACAACCCGAGTCTTTCATCCCAGTCACGCATAATTTCCTTGTTGAATTGGGATATGAAGTCTCAGAGAGACTTCTCTTTTCCTTGCTTGATCTGGGAGAGTCATGAAATAGATTTAGGTTGCACTTGCTAGTAGTAAAATATAGCAAAAATCTGGAAGACAGGTCTCCCCAATTATCCATAGACCTCAGAGACAAGGTGGTGAACTATCTCAAGGTGGCTTTCTTTACAGACAGGGGGAAAGCATAGGACATGAAAGAGTCATCGCCTCCAACAAACAAAAGCGCAAACACGTAGGCATCCAAATGCTCCTGAGGGTTCGTAGTCCCATCATAGGCTTCAATGTTGGCAGGGTACTTGAAACGCCTAGGGATTTCATAAGCCATCAATTTATCAAAGAAGGATTGGTTTTGTGAAATCATGTCCCTTGCTTTATGTTCCTTCTCTCTTGCATGGGCAGGTCCAACATTATGATTGGGATATGTGATTCTAGAATTTTTTGGATGGCGGTCATCATGTTGATGTTGGTCTCTTCTGTTTTAATGGTTCTTTCTCAGAGATTGATTTTCTGCTTCATGGTCTTGGTTGACAACTCTCTCCAGGTTATGAATTCTTTTATCTTAACCGTGAATCCTCTTATCTTGAATTCTAGTGAGAGAGAGAAGTTTTGCTTTGGATAGCTCTAAATGGTCTTTCTTAGCCTAACAAGATTGAGCTTTGTTCTCCACCTAGTGTTCAAGGTGCTGCAGTGCTGACACTCGATGCCCAGAATCATTGAATGATGGAATTTATGGATCAAGGCGTTGCCTCGCCAGAACTCTCTAGGGAGGAGGGAGGAGATTCTCTCCAGTGAAAGAAGTCTCCTACCCATCCTACCTGGGTTCCAGATGAGCTACAACTAGTTCGTGAGCAACAGGGATATATGTTGGACGACAATTCACAGAAGGTGTGTTGCGCATTGCGAAGTGCGATTCTGGTTGGTTGAGGTTTGTCTCCTCCTTGTATTAACCATGGTGATGGTTGTGATAGAAGTGTTGATGGTGGTGTTGGGAGTAGAAATTTATCATTTCCCATAGACGGCGCCAATGTTCAGAACTGAGTTTTGAGGGTTACCAAAAAAGGTAAGAAATTGTGGATTCCTCCGTGGTGCAGCCACAACTGTAACTATTAAGGGTGTGAGTATTTGCAAAAGACACTTTGACGCTCAAGTCAGTAGGTGCACAAAGAGTGTAGAGTGTGTATTATGAATTAAGTCATACCTTTTTTCTCTTACTGACAGTATATATATATAAGCATTTAAAGGTGTGAAGAATCTAAGCATATAGTGCATATAGAATATTGTTAATTACCTGAGATTCTAGAAACCGTTATTCCTTATGATTAATCTCCTATTTATCCGGGATGTGGTGGATATTTATTCCCGTTGAGAAAGTTACGCCTAGTGTACAGACTACTTCATGCGTACAGTAATGTCTGGGTGCCAGCTTGACAGGTCGGGTTGTTCTAGATATATGAATTGTAACCCAGTCCATAACATATTATATCATAACCGTATTGTGTCTTATAATTTTTAGAATTTATCGTATCCACGTATCGGTGTCATATTGTATCTATTGTATCTGTATATATGTTTCCTAGAATTCTGCATCAAGTAGAACATATTTAATAAGTTTTTTTTTTATATAATCTAAATTCAACACTGATATTTAATTCGTTTAATGTACACAATATATATAGGCAAAACATTTTAGACAAAAAGTTTTCTTATTTGTTTGACTTTTATGCAATTTACCTACTACTATTTTGGCTTAATCACCTTTTTTTTTCTTAGTAAAAAGACAAGCATACTCATCCCTCTTTCATGGAAGCACATGCGTGTGTGCTTACATTGTCGCACCCACGATTACACGATAATATGCCTCTTTGCAGGCATCTTAATTATCATGCAACTCAGGAACATTCATGAGATGAGAGCCCAAATTCGGCTAAGTACTCTGCATTTCAGATTATGCATTTGAGAAATAAACGTGGACATCACACTACTTAATAATAAATTCAGATTATTGAGCTGTTTCAAATTCAATCAAGTTCAAGTTTTTTAGCCAAGAGTGAAAAGCTTTAAAAAAATCTGTCAAAATCTGGATTTATAATATAAAGAAAAGGGTTATCCTGTTTCATGAACTCCACTCAGTTTTTTTTTTAAAAAAAATTCTTTTCATCTTAATTAATAATGAGATTTGGACATTATTATAATTTTAAAATTGAAATTACCCAATATACCAACGATAAAAAATTCGCCTCATAAATGAATTAAAAAAATAAGATGAAAAGGTGGATTGGTTATTATCCACAAGTAGTTCAAAGAGTTGGAAATTTGATATGGCAACATTGAATTCTTGGTTCATAGCCGCAACAAAGTGAAGAGAGCTGTCCTAGGAAAGAGACCTAAGTAACAAACCCAACTAGAAAGATAGATACATATATGTCGCAATAAAGTAAGATGTCATTACTACTGCAGAGAGCTGAGGGCATGTGTGTGGCAGCTATTGTCAAAGCTAGATGCATAAGTGAACAAGAGGATCTCATTTTTCTAGCTTGTTTAAAGCATGCATGTGCACTGTACTATCTCTCCCATTAAATTTAAAAGATAAGAAGAGAAGAAACAGCCGGACAGAAACATAAATGAAGGGCTGGCCTCTTCACAATTTTAGAAGAATCACACTATTATTATTATTATTATTATTATTATTATTATTATTATTATTATTATTATTATTATTGTGTTTACGTCAGTAAACTGGAAATGTCCCTGTTCTTTATGAGCAATTAAAGTATCAATCATGTTTTGATATATATATTTTTTCAGCACATAGTAGGATAAAACAATTGCCAAAAACAAAAGTTACAAGAAATAATTAATTACACAAAACAGGATGTGGGAATTTAAGCGGGCAGGATCCAAGAGTATTAGGCCTCTATCTGTCTTGGATTTTGTATGTATTAAAATTAATTCTTGGGGAGATGAAGTTAAAAATAAGAGTAATGTTATATCTTCTTATAAGTTCTTTTTAATAATTTTTTTAATATTAAATAAAAAAGTATTAAATAATAAAATAAATGTATATAATATCTCAGAAATATAAAAAGTATTCAATATTTTTTTATTTAATAATTAAAAAAATTAATAGAAGAAATGATTAGTATGATAAAACATTTCTCTAAAAACAATGGTTAGGATAGAAACAGGAACGTGAAATTAATTGGTGTAGGTAGAAATAGTTTCAGATATTTTGGATTGCACCTACTATGATGGGTTTGGTCCAGATATTAGTTTGCTCTAATTTTGTTTTTAAACATAGTTAATTATAGTATACTCCAATGAGCTCTCTGTATATATAATGAGAGAGAAACTACTTATTATATACCCACTTAAATGCGCTTGACAATGGAGAGCATAATATATATGTTTCTCAGTTTTTACCTAATAGGTTAAATATTTAAGTTGACTATATATTTGTTTCTTTTCATAGTATTGGAGCTTAAACAAATGGTCAAAATTTTATCTTAATTCAATATAATTAAAGATGAACTTATGGTACAATTTACTCGTGCCCAGTGGACTTTGCACAGGAAAAACCCTTAATATTCATTTGTTCATTTAATAATCATGACTTAGTTGACTCAGCGATCCCTTCTTGGCCTTGACAGTATCAAAATGACCAAGAAGCAGACATGAAACAAGGTACCAAAACTTTAAGATGCCTAACTTATATTTCAGATAACATTAAAAAAAAAACTAATTTTTTATACCTCACACTCAGGAAAGCTACTATTTTGTTTTTGTTTTTAATTTATATATTTGAAGCTAATACCTTTATTAAACCTACTGGATTGTTATGCCATTACGGAAGCCTCGTTAGTAAAACGGGCTTTTAAAAAAAGCAAGCTTACCTACATGGCAAGGCGGAGAAAGGCATAAGAAAAATATTCTACAACAAGAAGAAATAAAACTTTTTTTTTTTTGAGACGGTCAGAAGGAGTTTCTGGTAGGTATCTTGAAGACGACAATTGTCAGATGCTCATTTGGTCATCATTAGAGTCCATTTGGCACTGATTTTGTTTTTTTGTTTCTGTTTAAGCAAACAAATTAAGGATAGCAATCATCTTTGAACATAAAAGAGAAGTAGATTATGCTAATTACTAATTAGCAAAGTTGTCCAGAATTGGCATGATGATCGAGTGAACGAATACTAGATGTAGTCCATCACTAGATTAATCATCAATCATCATGAAGAAAAAGGTTCACTAAATGGCTGCTTCGCAATCTATATTGCAAATAGAAATCGTGTTAAAAAATTCTTTGTTGGGCAAATATTAAATCAAATGGTATTATTTTTCCACTCAAACCATGCACTAATTTTGAAACTTAGTTATTCTTACCAATATATATATATATATATATATATATGTGTGTGTGTGTATATCTAGTCAGATGAGTTTTTATTATGAAAAAGTGAAAGGAGTAAATCTTGATTATTCATGTAAGATTCAATAACAAAGATTTATTTATTTCACCTTTTACAATAAATATTTTTCTCATAAAATATATTTTATATATATATATATATATATATATATATATATATATATATATATATATATATATATATATATATATATATATATATATAGTGAGAGAGTTTTTATTGTAAAAAGATGAGATGAGTAAATCTTGACCATATAATCATATATATATATATGTGATTACTTAAAAAAATCACATGCATTTATATATGTTTTAATCTTAATTATTCATGTAAGATTCAATGATAAAGGTTCCTTCCTATCAGTTCTTACAATAAATACTAATATCATCAAATACGCTATATATATATAAGTTTAGAGTGAGAAAAGACTGACGTCATTCTAAAATTAGATACAAATTACCAACCATAGGAGAAATAATCATATATCTACTTTTATTGGATTATACTTTACCGTCGCTTAGTTGTTTAAGAGCTGTGCTTCTTACTTTGATAATTTATGTTTGACCATTGAACTAACACCTTATAAAATTAATTGATTTCTCTAAATACACAAGATTAATATGGAGGATGCATTTTAAGATTCCTTATGAAGGGACTTAGTCTCGATTAATAGAAAGCTAGTTTGGTGATATTCTTACCATAAAGAGAGAGAGAGAAGATATGGATTTTTTATTTTCATTTTTTCATAAAATTTTCAAAAAATCCTTACCATATTTATATATTTATTTAACAACTAAATTAATAAAATGTAAGACCATAAATACGAATATAAATTATATTAAATATCATTTTTTATGATAATATCTAAATTTCTCTCTCCATTTTTCTTATCTTTTCCATCCTTATCTCCACACTTCATTGTTTAAATAATAAAATTCACTTTTTTTCTCCACATTATTTATTTATTTATTTTTATAAATCTACTTTTCCTTTTCCTTTTCTTTTTTGGTTCAAATCTGCTCTTCTTTTAAACACCTACTATCTTTTTCATCTATATAAAAAACCATACTTTTAACTTCTCCTTTTTAAAAAATCTTACACATAATGTTTAATGTGCCACATTTCTAATAACATAAAAGGATGGTAACTGCCTGCTGGCATATTGAGACCACGAGCTTCATCTCAACTTGTGATTAATCCCTCAGTTTAATTTTTTAAATTCTTTTATTTTATGTTCTAAAAATGAATGTACCTGAAGGATTTGAATCATTTAAGTGATGAACTCAGAATCCTGTTGTTCTTTTTTTTTTTAAAGGAAAACAAAATTCTTGTATGAGGAATGCAGAATCCTATGCAAAGAGTATAGGTTCATGCACGTAGTATTTATTTTGGGTAGAATTCATGCACATAATTTTTATTTTTATTTTTTTATAAACTCCTCATTTAAAAGGTATTGATCGTGGTTACGAAGTTATGTTATAAGTGATTACGATTCATTCTAAGATTCTAATTTTCTTCAAATCGCGAGTAAAATAATATGGACATCATCCAAAAATCAAATATATATTCTTTTCATGATTATGCAGCTCAATTTTACTATACCGTTGTCGAGAATAACTTTTTATGTTTTATTAACAAGTATTTTAAAATATTTATTAAGGAATTTTAATGAAAAAAATTTAATAAAAAATAAAATATTAAATACATTAGAAGATTATTTTTTAATTAAAAACTTATCATTTTAAATTTTTTAATAAATATCTAAAATAAAATTTTAATTTTTATATGTTTATTTATTTCTTCAATAACCTTTCGTATATGACCCTTGTAATGATAGGTTTCACATCTGTCCATGGACAGAAACATGACGGATGTTTGCTGTCAAATCAAACCAAAGAATCTTACATGTGCCACAATTTTTTTTCAAATATTTATGTTATATATACATAACATTTTCTCATATATGGCCTTTATTAGTGTTAAAGAAAAAAATAAAAGAGAAGAGAAAATTGTAATAATGTCGGTTGGATATAAATATTATAAAAAAATAAGTATGTATATTATTATTATTATTATTACTAAAATTTAGAAAATTTCTTTTGAGTAATATGCAGAAAATATCTTTGTGTTTTGAAATTTACGTACTAATATAATTTATTAAACTTATTAAATAATGTACATTGACTCCACACAAAGAAGTTAATATGCACTAGTATATACATTTTAATTAATTTAAAGAGTCATACTAATAATTTTTAAAGCACATGAGAAATATGTTTATGACTCATAATTAGAAAGAGTTTTTTGAATTTTATCTTTTATATATATATATAAACATCAAAATTTTTACATTTAACTATTGATATTTCCCTTTAAAACTAATCTAATGCTGCGTATTTAATTTTTTGTGCCACATATCATTGTCAGATTTGTTTAATAGTACATAAAAAGCCAAACACATTATCAACGGCCAATGAGTTAGGTAATGAAATTGAACAAATTCACTTGAACTTCACGGAAAATAGCAAAATATATAATTCTTTCATAATGTTGAAGGAAACTTCTTATTAACATAATGTTTAGTCTTACAATTGAAACACGAGGTAAAAATAAATTTAATGTTAATAATATAACTATGTAAGAGGTACGGAATAAAATTTAATAATTTAATAAACCAGAAACTTCCATATTTATGTTGAATAATTATTACACCATTCTAGATATAAAATATAATATAATATAATGATAAGGATAATTTTTTTAGCGTCGCGATCAAGTAGACCCTCTAATTATATTATCAAATCTGTCATACCAAATCATAAAATCTTTTGGTCTTTCATTATGCTATTTGCACATGCTTTATTGTGATACTAATTTTTTGAGCATTATCATAATTATAATTTTTTTTGACAATTATCTATAATCTTAACTTTAAGTGTGCACACTCTTAATTTTTTCATTTGATCGTGACATGTATGTCACTTGTGACACTAAAAAATTATCCTAATAATTATTGACAAAAGTTGATTTATCTCATAAGAATCGTTTTGCGTCATTATCTTGGAATGAAACTTTTTTTCCTCTAAACTTTTATATATCAAAAATACAAATATAAAATAATAATTGATAATAAAACTATGTAAAAGACAAGAAAAACCTTTCATCAATCATGGAATTAGGATTTTGAGCACAAATCTCCTGTGATTTTTCTTGTTTATCAATTTCCTTTTGATTACAAGCAATCCCATAATGAGTTTGAGCGAGTTTACAAATGCCTCATAATTAGAGCAAGTTTCCTGAATTTTAGTCTTTTTTTTTTGTCTGTGTATACATATATATACCAAATTTATTACATTTAACTATTGTTATTTCACTTTAAAACTAATCTAATTAATGGTGGTGCATATTTAATTTTTTTGTGCCATATCATTGTCAGATTTGTTTAATAATGCATAAAAAGCCAAACACATTATCAACGGCCAATGGGTTAGGTAATAAAACTGTACAAATTCACTTGAGCTTAACGAAAAATAGCAAAATATATAATATAATTCTTTCAGAATGTTGAAGGAAACTTCTTATTAACATAATGTTTTGTCTCATGATTGAAACATGAGGTAAAATAAAACTAATGTTGATAATATAACTATGTAAGTGTTACCAAAATAAAATTTAATAATTTAATAAACTAGAAATTTCCATAAGTTGAATTTTATTACAACGATCTCGATATAGATATAATATAATGATTATGGTGGTTTTTAAAGTGTCGCAATCAAGTAAATTACCTTATCATATTATCTAATTTATCATATGGGATCACATAATTTTAACTTCAAGTGTGCACGCTCCTATTTTTTCCATTTGATCGTGGCATGTGTGACACTTATGATACTAAAAAATTATCTTAATAATTATTAACGAAAGTTGATTTATCTAATAAGAATTGATGAAACGATTCAAGTCATTACCTTGGAATGAAATATTCTTCTTTTTCTTTAAAACTTTTATGTACCCAAAAATAAAATAAAAGGATGATTAATAATATAACTATTTAAGAGACAAGAAAAACCTTTCAACACTCATGGAATTAAAATTTTGGGCACAAATCTCCTGTGATTTTTCTTGTTTATCAATTTCCTTTTCTACCAAACAGAGAAATCTACCTTTTACTACCTACTTTCGGCCGGTTGGCTGCACGTTGTTGGATCTTTTTGAGACATCTTTGTTTTCATAAATTACGTTCCTCAATTCTCCTATTTTAGTCACGGCTTCATAAAATTGGGTTGTTACTTTATGTAATTTTGTCTTTAGACTCCACATGCATTTAAGCTTATTCTCATTTATTTGTACCCGAGCCAAGAATTCATCTACAATTTGTTCTACATCAAAAAGTTGTACAGATTATCCCTAAGAGGTAAGCTGTTCTACCCTTGCTCCTCACTATACTGCAAGCAGAGTTCTGCTTAGTAAGAAACTTGAAACTGTCAACACAACATAGTAAAAGTGTTATCTTAGTGACGTGATACTATGCTGATAACTTCAGAGCTAGTAGGGTTTTCTGTGACCCTATGAATCTCTGAAATATTCAGCTTTTATGATGATGATATCACTTCTGGAGATGCTACAAAACTTTCACAAACTAAACCCATTCAAGTTATGAGCATAGTACAAGTGTGGACCATCAGCTAACAATTTACAGTGAGTAGAGTAGCTGGACGCTCCAAGGTACTAAGATAGCTTGTGTTTGGTTTCGGCATATGATAACAAATGAAGAGGGATGATTAGAATTCAGATTTGCATTATTAATTCTGATTCTGACATTTGGATTGAAATTTGGTTAGAATTGACGTTATGATATTTGGATTAGGACAAACAGTTGTAAATGAAAAATTTAATCAGAATTAATTAACATTTGTCAACGACATTAGTTGTGGTTGTTGTCTCCTATAACGATTGATAGTGATGTTTTCCTAGACTCACTACCAATGGTTTGTATAAGGCCACAAAAATAAGACTATTGATAGTTTATACATTAGTGATTTCTCATCATTCAATAATAGTCGAAGGGATATGAGATTAAATTAATGATTAAATCTCACTTTCATTTGAAACATTGTTGTCACTTTGATGAACACTCTTTAACTTTTGATATAAAATCAAAATAAAATTTATATACGAGAGATTATTACTTTCTATTTTCTAATTCATAATCAAATTTAAATATTGTACGCGAATTAATTCTGAAAATATTGCTAACATTTTTAATGACTTATAAATGATCTTGACTATTCTAATTTAGATATTAGAGATTCTTTATAATAATGCAAGTGTGATAAAAGAATTACATCATTAATTAAATTTATCATGACTAATATTATCACAATGTTGGGCATTGGAATGTGAGATACTAAATTATATGACCAATAAGAGAGGAATGCAGAAAAGTACAATTAAGGTACTAGTAGCATGCATTGATTTTGGCAACTAAAAATTTTCTTAGTATTCATTCATATGAAACGATTACTTCGAGTTTTCTGTTGGGGTTTGTGCCGTATTGTAAGAGTATTTGCTTCGGTGTTGTTCCTTTGAAACAGTATCTTATGTTTCAGAGATGCTATGCACTAGCCATAGCATATGGCTCTTTTCTTTTTTGGGGTCGTGGATTTGACCCGATGGGATTCGATCCTAGTAACTATAACTATATAGGTCCTAAAATGGACCCGATCCCATGTGAATTATTTTTCTTTCTTTCTTTCCCTTGCTGTTTGATTTGAACATGTGAAGTTGTGAGTGAACCTAGGCCTGACAACTTCGGAAAAGAAGGGAAGAGTTGCCATTTCTTATTACGGTTTACAAAATTAATTATATTTATAGAAGCCCATATATGACTCCATTTAAATTTATATAACTCATGCAAACAAAAAATTTTTATGCGAGAATGTTCCTTTCTAAAATCATGACATAATACAAATTGTTTGTTTGAAGGGAAAATTCGCAGATTCCATTCACTCAATCCACAGCAAGACGATTATTCCCCTCTCCCAATTTTGCCATACTTCAACTTCCATGAAACAATTTGTTTATAAGAATCTTGCTTTTAGTTTCTTTCAATTGTGTTTTTATGAGTTGAAGATTTTTTATGTTGTGCTCTGATACATTTTTTTTTGTTAAAAAAACCTATTATTGCCAAAAAAATAATTATTAATATATTTTTGTAATTTATTTAGACCCAAACTTTTCATTTTCTTCTCAAATAGCATAAACCAAACATTTTTTTTTCGGCACCAAATTTTTTTTATACTTCGGCAGCATAACTTTTCTGATGTCGATGCACATGTCACTTTTTCTTTAATCTTTTCCCATCTTTGGCCTTGTTCGCAAGAACCCAATTTCTTTGTCGATGCATTTGTCTCATACACACATCGTGAAGAACTCTTTTCATTCTGGTTTGAAAAAATACCATAAAAAATTTTATATAATATTTATCATGATAAAAAAAACGCCTTTTTTTTTTCTCAAAATTACCACTTTATTATTTCATTATCTATCTATATTGTTATGAGCAGTTCCTTATATGTAATTCTCTCTGTCTTTTATTTTATTTTTAACCAGACCAACAACTTCAAACTCAAAGTTCAAATACGAGGAGACCCTATAGGAGAAGAAATTTTTGTGTACTATAAGAGCTAGATTAATCCAGTATTTTTTTTTTTTTGGTCAACCCCTCCAGTAAAAACGTGAAAACCTCATTCACTGGTAAAAAAAAAAAATATTCGTTAATCTTGAATCCCTTGGTGGTCCAAAACAAAGACAGGTCATTCATAATGTTGGCAGCATTCTAGACTGGGCCTGTCCAAGTCCAGGAAGAATCATAAACCCAAATATTATTGTTAGGGATTACCCAGGCCCATCCCATGGCCCAATGTGTCAAGTACAAGTCGGCTTTTACTCGTGAAAAAAAGATATATAACTCTCGTGCCAGAGCCAGACCCAAAAGAAAAAAATGTCTTGTACCAGTATCAACTAATCTATATGAGAAATCTCTAGAAGACTCTCAAATCTAATTGAAAAAGTGGTTAAAATGTGTAGTCAAATCAAAATAATAGTGAATATAGAAGAATGTAATTAATGTGGAGATGACTCTACAGAAGTGGGTTTGATCCTATCTAATTTGTTCTATGTCGTTCGGCAATGCACTTGGATTAGTAAATGATATTACGCACTACTTATCTAAGCTGGTTGTGTAGTCTTGTCAACCTCAAATTTGGGCCATTGGGTAGGGAAGATGCCAAGTTTCGTCTGTGGTGTTTTGTTATGACTCTTTTATTCTAATGTAGGTTCTTTTACATATTAAAAAGAAAACTATTTACTTAGTAAATAACAATCAGTGTTTTTAAATTTTATTTAAATTAAAATTTTAACTCAAATTAAAGATTTTGCTTGCCAAAATTCTAAAAAGTTCATGCATTAAGAGGACAAGATAATATGGAATGAGTGAAAAGGAATACACAAAAATAAGATGCATATGCCTTTGCGTATATTTCTTCTACCACTCAAAAGGTCTATTTTTTTTTTTAAACCAAAAGTCTTTGCAACCTCAAAATTATGTTTACATTCTTTAAACATGTCTTGAATGTGTGTTAATATATTTGGTAACTTTCCACTAGAATTATGTTTAAGTGCAAACTTGAGTTTAGCACCTCAATAAAAAAAAATAACATTTTATTGCTTTTACGTTGAGAGAAAATTCGTTTGTGTATGTAGACAAATATATCCTTATAATTTGATACTAAATACTATTTTAATAATATTTAAATAATTATATTATATAACTTAATAATTATAAAAATTATTGTAATTATACTCCAGATGATTCTATCTTACAACACTCAAAACAAACTTAACTTTTTAAAGATTATTTTAAAAATAATTTATTGACCATTAATATGTTTAGCGTCAAATTTTTTTGGGGAACATTTTTAGCATCAATTTATTAATAATCTAATTAAAAAAATAACACATACCCTTGTTTGATAATTACACATGCAAAAGTGGCTTTTATTAACCTTAGCAAAACAACATTCATTATGACAAAATCAATTTTAAGATAAAACTCTCCAAACATAAAACACTTTTACTCAAACTCACTTTTATTTAAAATCAAGTTTGCACAATTAAATTCATCCAAAATCAAGTTTGCAAACTCTAATTCAACCACATTCCAAGACAAAACAGAACAAAAATTTAAGAGATACTACAGCATCGCTGTAGTTGCAGTTTGGTGCATATATGTAGAAGGGCTTCTCGTTAGTATTTTAAAAGTTGATTTAAAATGTGGCTGTAATAGCACTCGTTATAAACTGAAAAGAGCAGTGCTTTAGCATGTTCTGTGAAAGTAAATGGATCAGGCAGACTGTCTCCTTTATTTGAAGCATCAGATTCCTGAAATTCATCCTATCATTATCATCACCATCAACTGCTAAAAATTATAATAAAATTGACCCTGCTACTTACTTTCAAGTTACAACATTTGAAAGAAAGGACTATGATTTATGTAAGTATGCAGATAACAATAGAAATCAAGTGTCCAGTGAATGCAACAAATAATTTCCTCTTATTGATATGTATGTGACAAAGAACCCCAAAAAAATACAAAATGTAAGAGGCAATGAATCAATCATCCATAAAAAACGACAATAGGTAACAACAAAAAAATTAGTATAAGATACAGCGTATACATTCTAGTAAAGCAGCTAAACTGTAAATACAAGATAATGCAACAGAATCCAGGAAATGGAAAAAGCAAAATGTGCTGCAGAATCCAGCGTCCAGATATAGTCACATCTCTAAGGCCGTATGTTGGCTGTAAAATTCTTAACTAACAAAGCTCATTTGTAGGTTCCCATACCTACACCGGTCTCGCCACCGCCATAAGGTTGGAAGCTTTCCCTGGCACTTGAGTAGTTGATATAGTAGAATTCAGAGACTATGGAAGTGAAGAAAATGAAAGCAGCACCAGCAGCAAAAACTCCCTTCCTAACCATTTCGCAAGAAGGGGGGTTTTCAACAAAGAGGGTCCTGTACTTGGTGTGATAGGCATTTTCCACTGATCCAGCCAACAAGCACACCTCAGCTATGAAGAAAAACACCCTGAAAGAGAGAAAGTTGCAAAACAAGTGCTATAAGTTCAATACAGCATAAAATAAGCATTTAATATTCAGTTCAGTTAGGTGTATGGAAATTAAACAAGGTTAATCAGTTTTGCAGGATATAAAAAATGTCTGAATATTCTAGATTTAGTTAAGACTTGATACCACTATTGCTAATTCAGTGAAGAATGATAATATACCAGCAGATTATGAAAAGGACAATTGCACAGGCCCTTGAACCGGTGGGGCTTAGAGGCTTCCCGCAACAGAAGCATCGACTTGCCACCATTATGAGGACTTGACTAACCAGGAGGAACAGAAATGCACCAACACCATAGCCAGTTGCTATATCCGAGTCATAGACACAGTAATTATAATTCACTTCCTTGTCCTGAACAATCCTGGCCTGCGACAGAGATAACTGTTTTGTTAAGTAGGAGGTAAAAACTCAAAATTGATTGCATCCTAAGCCTAAAAAAATCACTTCATCACTAAGAGTGAGCTAGTAGCGAGGGGTTTAGATAATTTACATGAGATCATAGTTTCAAACCTCAATACTATCAATGTACAAAAAAAAAGCCACTTTATTTCTTCAACCTGAAGAATTATGATTACATATTTCCCAAATCTAATTGAGGGATTACCATCACATCTTCAAAGCACTTAGTGCAAGATTCAAATATATATCAATCAGGACTAAAAAAACCTTTACTATTTAGTTGTATAAACAATTAAAAGTTGCCTTTAGAGAAACACCAGTGAAACGATGTGTTAATTGGTTATAATGGAGCAAAGTAATATGCAAATGCATATTTGAAGCTAATGTGAATTATATTATGGTACCTTTGAAGCAAACAGATTGACAAGTTTACCTAATCCTGGATGAATTATGTTGACAGAATTCTGAATTGAACTATTTCTGGAAATTTGATATTTGTTTAAGTTAAAAAGTTTAAAGCTATCTTTAAGCATGCTCATCTCATCTGAGTCTCACAGAGACAGAGAGAAAAAGGGAGATCTGAGGTTTCACATCACATAGAGCATTTCTTCTTGGATACAAACAAGGCAGTAACAAGTACATACAGATCTGGAGTTCTATTTACAATCATAGCCAAAGAAAACAAAATCCTATATTATTTTAATGATGACCTTCTTGACCCAAGGGAGAAAAGTTCAAGATTTGGCATGTTTTGGAATGCAAACAGCTGAGGAACAAAGTCACATAACCACAAACTATTGCCGATAGTTTTGTTTGTGAAGTTAATTCATATCACAATGAGTTTAATAGAAAGAACACATTTTCAACAACAACCAGATCTGGGTATGCCCACATCAGAAGGAAGAATTGGGAGTTCAACAAAGAAACAGTGGTAAGGTTCTTGGAAGCTTTTAAGCTAACACATGATAAACCTAACATTAAATTTCCAAACTTTAATTCATACAAAGAAAAATAGAAGGTTAAAGATTCAAGCTTCCACATTTTCTCAGCAATAAAAAAAAAAACTCTTTCCTCTTATCTCTTGCAACGATTGTATGATTGTTCTTAAACCCAGAAATAAAAACACGATTGAACTCATACCCATATTGTTATTTTTGATTTAGAGAAGAAAGAGAGCAGGTAGTGAGATAATAATTGGAGGAAAAGGAAAAGGGTGAGGTTGAAATGTGAATACTGAATACTCACAGTGCTTCTTCTCTGCTCAGCAGCCACGGCCAATCCAAAAGCAATCAAGTCCAAAACGAAGACAGTGATGAGTAACAGCTTGGAAGCCATGGATGTGAGTGGAAGCTGAGAAGGTAGCTGGGATCTACGGTCTCTCTCTCTTTCTCTCTCTCTCTGCCTCTGCAAAAATGCACTGTGTTGTGTCCTGTCCTTCACTCACTGCCTTTGCAACTAGAAATGCAAGCTGGATCCCTGAGTACGCAAGGTAAGAATTTATAAATAAATTACAAAAACTAAATGCAACTTAAATATTTAAGGGAAAAAAATAGAAATAGAAAAAGACGTGGCACCAGTTGACTACTACATGAAAATGGGTATTTGATCTGCTAACAATGAGATTACTTACCTAACCATGGGATTTTCTTTTGCTTGTGGAAGTAAACAAGAATAATAAATAATGGTAGGTCTACAACCCATCCTATCAATAATAGTATAAAATAATGTGATTGTCCCACTTGGGTTTTAAATTCATATTTTTTTTATGAGTTTTCTTAAATTCTTTTAAAATATTTTTAAATAATTTTTTTATTTAATAAAAAATATTAAATAAAAAATTAAATACAATTAATATTTTAAAAATATAAAAAATATTTAATATTTTTTTATTTAATAATTAAGAGAAATATTAAAAAAAATGAGTTAAAATGATTAATATTTTTTCTTTTTTATTTAGGAGAGTCCTCACAATGAAAGTATTGTATAAACACATTAATTTTAACGTGATAATTAATTAAAGATTTCAATTGTAAAATTTTAATTAAGGACTTTAATTTTATTTTGATTATCAATTAAAGACATTAATTTTAATAATATTTATTAATTAAAAAAATTAAGACATATATATTTTATATTTTGTTTATATTATAAATTATTTTTATTTATTTAAATATTTTTATTTTTTAATATTTTTATTAATAAAAATATATTTTAATAAAATTAAAACTCACGAGTGTCCATATTAGGGGATGTCTGAGTTTGGTGGGAGAGTCGGTGAGAAAGAGAAAGTTGTTGAAGAGTTAAAGAAGGGGCAGTATGGTAATTTTAAGTGCAAATGACGGGGTAGCTGTCGGTGAGGGTGATTTACGTTGCAGTGAAGGAAATGGGATCAGAATCCCATGCTTCCACAGCACAAAGTTAATTAGCTTTTTCTTTTTTCCCCGTATTCCTTCGATGAAAAGCAGAAACAGATTAGATCACACGGCATAGATGGTGGAAGCGGAACCTTGCTTTCTTTTTCAGCGTTTTGTTTTGTTATCCAAAGCATTGGTAACTTATTTTTGAGGTGTGTATCTGTGATATATGTATTTATATTAGATATATGGAGATATTTATAAGGTATATGTATTTTGCGTGTTTAAATATATTTAATTAAAAAATTAATTTTTTTTAATTTAAATATATTTCAGATACGTCTAAATATATTTTAAATATATTTGAATACAACTTAAATACACTCATTAATATTTTTTTAAAAAATATTAATTTTTATGGTTAACGTTTAATTAGTAAATTTGTAAACAACTAAAACTCAATCACATGATGATCGACGCCTTAAATTATTATTTTTATATACTAATATTTTAAATTTTATTTTTTTGGCGTCACTATTAAACTTTTAAATTTTATCTTTTCATACATCACTATTTTCATCTACTTCAAGCCTTCTTCTATCTCAAATTTAGCATTAAGTCGCTTCACTTCATCGTTATTGAAATTTACTTAACACTAATGTTCTCTTTAATTATTATTTTTAGATATACATATACTTATATATGACTAATTCTATTAAAAAAATTAATTTATGAAATTTTTTAAAAAATATCAAAAGAAATTATGGTACATATTTTTTTAAAAAATTTATTAAATAATAAATATTAACATATATAATATATATTAAGATATGATAAATTTTTAAATTTATAAAAATAATATTAATAAATTATAAAAAAATTAAATTTTACAATTATATATATATATATATATATATCGTGTTTATATTTATAATTTTTTAAATTGAATACATTCTTATATCTATGTCTAAATTTAAATTTAATATATATATATATATATGTGTGTGTGCGCGCGCTTTTCATAAGTCATCTGTCTCTTTTCGGATGAATTCTTATATTTTGATTTCTGTAATCACAATGTGCCACGTTACATTTCGGATAGGTAGGTCCCATGTCACGTGCCTCGTGTCGTGATCATGAATGGGAAATTTATAAGTATTTTCCCTCCTAAATTGCTGCTTGGATGGGCATGTAATTATGCAATGTTATAAGTTTTTGATAGTGCAAATATTTTGTTTACAATTTTTATATTTATATTATATATTAATATAAAAAAGATATTAAATTAACTTATATGTAATCGTAATATTTTTATAAGATATAAAATAAATTTATAAATAAATTAAAAAAATTAAATGTATAAAAATTGAATGAATAATGAGATTATTTTAATATACACATCAAGCGATTCTTTTATTGCAGTCATAAAGTTTATTGATTTGTATGTATTTTGATTAATCAATTTGTTTTGTCTGATTAAACGCAAAATTACTAAAATTAAAAGATTAATAAAAATATTTTTTATAGTTTAATTCTAAAGTATTGACGTAGTTGAGATTTAACTTATAATTATGAGTTTATATACACATTACATGCTTAATTATTTTTTGCCCCATCCTCCTCTATTTACTTATTTATTTTTACAACTGTCTTTGGAAACGAAGATTTTGATATTAAATTGTGGATAAACTATGCAAGATTCTCGTTGCCGTGATTGGGGTGTATAGTTTACTTTTTTTCATTTTTATACAAATAATTTATCTCATAATGTTACATTTGGTACCCACGATAATATAGTATAAGATAAAATGATAAAATAATATTAAATATAATAGTATAATTAATAGGATAAGATAGAATCTTATCTTTTATTTGATAATAAAATAATAAATTAATGATTGTATAATATTTTGTTAAGACCAAAATATCTTTTAACATAAAAGTTAAAATAATTTAAAAAAAAATCTTATGCAACTTTGTAACTGAAACACACAACAGTGGTGGTAGTGGTGCGGCAGCGCGGTGGCTGCGGCGGTGGTGGCGGTAGCGGTGGTAGCGGCGATGGTGGCAGTGGGGGCGGTGGCGGTGGTGATAATGGTGGATCAAGGAAGATGAGTGATAAAAATGAAATTGAGAATAAGATTGGAATAGAAATCTTATCAGGTCTTATTATGTATTAGGGGAGAGGATAGAGTTATCAGCTTAGAATAAGATAAAATGACTTGACCTAATTTCATTATACTATCAGTTGAATGCACCAAATATTGAATAAGATTTTATAGTATTAACTTATACTATCATATTTTCTTTATACGATGCACCAAACGTAACCTAAACTCATAATAGTACAAAATGCTTTCCATTATAGTGTCGTTTAAATATTTAATAAAATTGTGCATGTAAAATATCCACTTTTATTGTAAACATTATCTAATCTTTGTATATGAGAAATACAGGGTATTATTATTGAGATTCCTTCCTGTATTATGCTCATTAGTAACCGTTGTTTATCTGTCTGAACAATATATCCATCAAGTATTAATAAAATTTGAATTTGTCAATTTGGAGCTAAGTTAAACTATAATGTGCTCATTATATAACAGATGTGTATCTCTTAATTAACAGCCACATTCCCCAAATCAAAAGCCAAATTACTGTATATCTGCAATTTTCTTGTTCATCTTCTTTGTTTTCAAATTATCAAAGAAAAACTATCCAAACCAGTGTGGTCTAATGTAGTTTGTCCCGCACTGCTGCTCTTTTATGGGTCAAAGCCACTAGGTGGAACACAGCTTCCAACTAATAAGACATTTTCTGCTTAATCCTCTCTTGTTTATTGAATTTCTTTTTTGGTAGATATGTTTTGCTGCAGTTTGAAATTAGTTGTTGTGCAATATTCTATTCCTTGTGCTTAAGCATCACAATCTTTCAAATCTAGATAACAACAATGTTGTGTGTGTTTTTTTAGGTAGATATATACATGTGCTCATGTGAAGTGACTGAGTGAGTGACAAAATGACATCCCAGGCACAGCTAAGCACGGTTCGTTTTTCAGGCTTCCCTCTAACCTTTTCGTGGTCTTGTCTTAGCACATCCTCGTGATATTAATTTGCTATTAATGTCGTTTTATTATTGTGGACATTGATTCTTCTCCTTTGGTTCTGCTTCCTCCTTGCAAGTCACAGCTATTTCTCTTAATCAATACAAGGACATTTCAGAACCATACTGTATATCTCTTATTTATCTTGCAGTTGCTGGGTAAGTGTTCAACATTCATTGAATTGGCCCATATCTTCTAACATGGTTTTCCATTGCTTGTGCCAGGACATGCGAAGGAAGATTAAAGCTAGCCTGTATCGAATCAATTTTATTGAATAATGCTACACAGATACATTGTTAGAGTGTTAGATATATAAAATTATTTATGTATCTTTACCTAACATTTTAAGCCTTTGAGAGAAATGATTTATAACTTCATATCAAAGTCACTATAACTAAGTGGTATAAAATTCAATTCTTGTCAACCCATTCTTCTAAATAAAAGTTGAATTTCAACACATAATAAAAATGAACCTATATTGTGTGTTAAGAGTGTTAAACATATAAAACCATTCATGTGCTTTCACCTAATAACATAAGCTAATCCCACCTCATTTTTTACATAACTACAGTCTGATCCTATCATCTCAATTTGGTGTGAGGTGTTGTGCCCCGAGCATTATTCAATTTTATTCGGTGTCTCCAAGGGACTAAACCTAGCCAAATGAGGAAATGGATAAAAAATAACTCGTTGAATTGTTGTTGTAACAAATAATTGCAGAAGTTCTCCTCAAACTGCCTTGAAGCTTCATTTTCAGTAAATTCCAACTTCAGAACGAGAAATTCTTCACATTGTAAAAGAAAATCAACATGAGATAATATGAAAGAAACACACAACCAAACATTTCAACTTTCATGATTTACAATACAAGGAAACAGGTTTTGGCATCAAACAAAATTAAACAAGATAAGCCCCGTATAAAGTTCTAGCATGGAAAATTTATTACCTGTGCAATCCTTCCTTAGTATACACCATATTGAGATAATTTACATCACGGATCCCTCATATGACAGCAACTCCCAAATACCAATCCAGTGGTCTTATTATTATGTGTGGCAAGCTGGAAACTATCTACAATCTTCCACATGACTGCCATGTCACATGAATGAGTTGTGTTCAAAACAACAAATAATTCAATGGGCCAAACACTTTCTGTAAACACTTCCTGTTGAGTTAAAGAACGGACAAAGTAAATTCTTGTTGAAATGTTGAATAACCAAAAGCATAGATAAAGATGACTGATAACTGCTCTGAACACTTCAGAAGATTATTATGAACCATTTTGCACAAAATCAATCCACCAGGGTGCTTTAGCTCTTTCTTCCAAAGAAGAGAAGCTTACGAAACCCTTTTGCTGCTTTTGAAGAGTCCTCATCACTGTTCCATTTCTTCCTGGAGTGGACTTGTTCTGGCATCACTTGGTCACTAGGTGGAGGGGTAGCAATTTGTTTCTCAGAGACTGTAGCTGAGACAGCATTACTTTCTTCTATTTCTTGATTAACCTTCGAATTCACAGCAGAAACAGTTAGGGGCTTGCTAGGTGATGCTGCTATAGGATTTATGATCACATCAATAATATGTTGAGGCTTGTTATCATCAGGAAGTGAAGATAACTTTTTCAATACTTCTTCACCTCTTGACAGATTTCCTCCAAATGCGTGATCATGATTTGGCAAAGATGATTCCATGTGAAGTTGGCCGACATTTTCATGCACATGCTCTCTTTCTGAAATCAAATGTTTTGCATGTTTCTCTGATGATGTCTTGGATAGCTCTCCATTCTCTTTCAAACCAAAATTATTGTTATTTGGTTCAACAGATTGCACAGCACCAGAGTTCACTGGCAACACTACTGAGCCTTCCATTTCATTCTGAGCTTTGGCATTATTGTCAACAAGAGGTTCCCCATTTGTTTTCTTCGTATCTTCTTTTTTATTTGAAGATTTGACTTCTTTTGGGCTTTGTTTCTTCTTTTCTGTGCCAGCAGTCTTTTGCAAAGGTACCCCATTTGCCTTCAAGGACGGTTTCTTGGCTGTACCTGATTTTGTTTGACTTGGTGAAACCTTCTGACTTACTCGAGCAGTTGCAAGGCGATCAATGGTGGATTTCCTAAGGACTGATTTTTGCAATTCCTTGGTCTCCTCACCGGATGGATAAATCTTAGGCATCTCTTTCTTTGCAGAAGTCAAGGAAGTCCTAGTTTCAGTTCCAGTCTTCTTAGAGACACTTCTTTCAGCAATTCTTTTCTGCCGCTGAATCAGTAACTCCTCCTTTCTCTTTCTACTTTCTTCTTCCTATTAATAAAAGTGGGCAATAGAGGTGAACAAATAAAAAATTAGTAAAAGAATGGGGGAGTCCAATAACTTATGAAATTGCAACTAAGGGCTATAGAAAATATTAAGAAAAGTGAAAGTTCCATATGTTTTTGAATATTTGGCGCAATTGAAAGTGTTTTTTTTTTTTCCTCAGCCATATAATCAAAGAATGTTTCAAGTGTATTTGGCACGACTGAAAGTGTATTTTTCTGAGCCATATAATCAAAGATCTTCCCAAACACACGAAAAGATGAACAAGAAACTGCTACTCAATGAAAATAAACAAGCAGCAGTTAAATTCAATGAAATTTCAAAACGATTAAAAACTCACGGCACAGTTAGAATAAATAAAATCACTTGCAGTTTGATTTATCAATATGTGGGGCATAAGTGAACTCCCTTACGAAAGATGATAAATTCCAAAACAATCTAGACCTAACACCTCCTATCATACCTTTAAACCAAACTCTCAAAATCAAGGGTCATGAAGGAATAGATAACGTTTATTATAAGTGGTCTTGCCCTTAATTTTCAACTCATGACTTCCCTAGTTAAGTGTAGAATAGAGCCTAAAGCTCATTTAGTAAATCAACTTAAAAATTGATAAAAATAAACACTTTAAATGGGATCTGCACAATTAGTATAGGGTAAAGTTTTAGGCCAACATTGTGAACTGTTCAGGCCATGCAATAATTTTGTTACCCTCTATGCCAAACTGACCAACCTGTTGGTTGGTTCCTGATCTAACAAAAGCAATTAAGCATCCCAAAAGAGAAGAAGTTATGTTTAACATATTCCTCTTTCTTTAACTTAATCTTTCAGGGAAATTGGTAGAGCCTAGACAGTTGTTACTTACCTTCTCAGATTTGCTCTTTGTAACTGTAGTTTTGTTTCCAGGGGATGCTTTGCTTCTTGACATGATATCAGATTTGCTCTTCACAAGAGATGCATTTAGAGCCTTAGACTTTGCCTCTTTACTTGAAACTTTCCCAGTTCGCACTCCTGGAGTTTTAGTATCAGCTACCTCACCATTAGACAGCTGCTTTTTATCTGTTTCAATGTCTGACAGCTTTTTATTTGCTTCATTTAATGAAATGTTATTTTCAAAATCCATTTCCATACTCCAAGGTGCAGCACTCTGCTCTACAGCTGAACCACGATCAAGAACCATGAAGAGATCATCTGGCTCATGGGAATTTAAGGTTTCAGTTTTCTTGTGTGAACCTTCTTGTGTGCTGTTTGCAAATTCAGTAGCACCAACAATGTCAGAAACCAAACTTATGTCTGCCACTGATTGAGAATTAAATTGATTTTCTGATGATCGAGCTTGAATCATGAAAGAGTCATCTGCCAAAATGTCTTTCTTGATTTTCTCTACATCAACACAATCAGCAGCTGATGATGAAATGGAAACACCATCAAACATACTGAAATTTTTGTTTCCATTCTCATTTGCTGGTTTATCAGAATGATTGATAATGAACCAATCCTCTTCTTTCTGGCATTTAGCGAGAGAAGATTCTGGGCCACAGCCTGACAGAGTTGACACAGAATAGCTACCTGATTCTTCATTTCTCTGAGAAAACAACAACTCATCTGTGCTATCTTTCTTCTTCATAGATGAAGGTGCATCCCTGCCTTCCTTAAAGTATTCAACGCGATTTTGACCCTCACTGTCCAATCCCCTCTCTGTCACAACAAAGGAATCGTTTGAAACTACTCGAGTTTTAGTAATGTCTGGTTTGTGGTTATATTCATTAGACCTTCCATCCTCAAAATTCTTATTCACAATATATTCCTCCTGAAATTTCATAGGCTGTTTTTCTGTATCAGGAGTAGACTCATCATCTCTCAAAAGAAGATTTTGGAAAGCATCCCAGTTGTCATTGCCTTTTATGCCATTGGAATCAGCATCAGTTGAACCATTTAGCATGCCAGGGTGCTTTGCACTATGTTGTTTCTTATGGTGACGGGAGGTTGACTTGTGTCTTCTCTCCAGTGACACCACAGCTTCCTCTACCTGCTGTTTCAGGGAATCCCCATTGATAAATTCTTCCTCATTGGACAAACTTCCCTCTGTGATACTACCCTTTTCACCATCTCCATTAGAGGTTATATAATTTATATTACGAATAACTACTTTCCTTGAGGAATTCTTCCCATGTTTCTTTTTGTGCAGATGCTCTGTTGAAGAGTGCTTTTTTCCTTGCCTTGAATAGTCATCTTCTGAATCACTCTCATAACTAGATTCAGTGGATGTTGTTGATGCATCTTCTTCAGAGTGCTCCAGTACTTGAGAATGTTTCTTCTTCTTCTTCTTCTTCTTAAAGGATGATTTATGATAATCCATTTCTCGGTCAAGAACAATATGAGAGTCTTCCACATTTGGAGGCCATTGCATATTCCCTGGATAATATGATGACGGAACCTGCATACCAGGATAGAGGTACCCTTGGTATGGGGGCATTTGTTGAAATGCAGGACCCTGAAAATTGTGAATGTACTGAGGAAGATGGTTTGGCCAGGACATTGGTATTTGAGACCTTCCATCTATTGATGGTGTTTGAGCCGATGCTGGCAAGCTATTATCTACAAATATTCAAAGTCAAAAGATAAATAATAAACTGCACTAGATCTATCTGTACATGGTTTAAGTTGTTTAATATTGAAAAAGATTTTGTTGGGGAAAGTCAGTCACAAGTACATTTCACTGGAAATTCCAAGTAGTCATTTTTATATCTCTAATCAAATGGAGGCCAGCATAATACCACAACTGAGGGAATTCATGTATTTATTCTCAATTTTCTCAAAATAACTATAAATTCTTTTTGTTTGACAATGGAAAAAAAGAGACTAACAAAGGTGAGATTACCATAGGATAATATGTTTTTATCAAACATGACTATAACTAAAGACAAGTGGTTTCAGAAAATATTTGTTCCGTTCATTTTATGGAATCCTGGTACTCAGAAAGAGGGGGGGGGGGGTGAGCGGAAGACAAGATACTGAACCCACTTAGTAGTAAAGAAGGATACCTTGGCCAATGTCCAAACTTGCATGACTAGCGGTTGACTCAGAGATTGAGGCATCAACTAAGCCATTTAGTTTACTGCTGGTATCATCTTCACCAGCAAGTATGATTCCAGATGTCCTCAAGTATGGCAATACGGGTTGAGAAGACGCCTGCATTGCTGCTATCTCATCTATCCAAAGCTTGTCTTCATTCTTTTGTTTGCACAGGTCTAAGAAATTGAAGCATGCTTCCCTACATGAGATAGAAATATATATTACATTGCAAAATGCTGAAAATTTTCTGGTGCTAAATGAGTGATGATTTCAGAAACAATGAAATCCAAAATCTTTCATAATCGTACCATCATCCTGTATCAAGGAATCTTATGGATATATTATATTCTATGAATCTATCAGCACACAAGTCAAAGAACGAAAAAAACCAACAAAAATAATAACATCAATTAACTAAAGTTAAAAAAAAAAAGGAGTCATAGAAGCAAATTCAAATATTGTCATAATATTGTATGTCCTGCAGATAGTGCATCCATTCTTCGTGTAGTCCTTATTATGGACTTCTAAAGTCTAAACAGCAAATGGAAATTGATAGAATTCCCCCTTTTGGAAATATTTAAATTTTGTCTCCTTTTTTCCCTGTTATTTTTTACTGATTTTCTTCCTTGTCAAACAAAACCCGTAATATGAAACACACATCTGCAAAATAATTGACAGATGTTTCTTGTAAAGTTTTTGCGTGAATAAACAGATAAGCAAGTTATGATGGATTTTAGTTAAAAGAATTTATCCATTAAGCATTTGAAATGAAGGACTTTCAGCCAAAAATGAAGGAGGCAATATGTAATGTACATGCTTGAGGTAGGCGTCATTCGGACCAATCTATGATGTCACATGTCATACCTCAAAAGGAAAAGAACTGTCTAAATAATATGTCAGTGATAAAACAAAAAGAATAAAATGAAAAACAAGCAGTTAAGAGTTTATAAGGTGTGAACCATTATGCCAAAACATAAATGTAATTAAGTATAAATAAATTTCCACTCAAGTTAGGTAGAAGATTTTTTTCTCTTTCATTCAAAGTGAACAATTTTAATGTATCAATGTCATTTTCTGGTATGCTTGCTGACCTTAAACGTGAAGCTCCAAAAGCATCAGCAAAACATATAAGATCATCCACAGATTCTGGGTAAAATCCTGCAACTAAAGCACAGGCATAGGCCATTGCTTGCTCTTTGCAAAGCATAGCTTTACGGTTATCTAGAACACGTTGAAGGCGAATCCTGTTCATTAAACATAGATGAAAAATTATTGCATCATATTATAGATACTCCCTGAAGAAATAAAAGATGTCACACAAGACAATATAAGGAAAACATCAAATACAATACCTGGAGTTTTCTTCATATCCATCTTGATTGGTTCCAGCCAGTTCATCTTTCAGCTAAAATGCACCAGGTGATAAGAGGGTCAAGACTCAATATCTTGCTATAACCAAGGAAAACATTAGCAAGAGTCATATTTACATACCTTGGAGGAGGTAGTAGACCTTTTGACACGCCCATCTGCAGATGACACATTTCCTGTTAATCCCAGGTCAGAACATGAATTCCCTTGATATAATGCATCGAACAGAACAAAAAATTTGAAGTTGGAGTTGTATGTCTGTTTTTATTTACTTCCATTATTACAATATTACCAAGGGTGCAAATTTTCAACCAACATAGCCTGCTTTTCACCTTTTCTCTTTTCCCTGATCCTATTTAAAATGTAATTGAAAGATAACCTGGTAAAAAGAGAAAAATGATAAGATACAGTAGGTTGTTGGCTTCATGAAAGTGGCTAATGCCCATGGGTTCACAGGTCAGTCTTTTTTATAGAAGATTGAGACCTGTGGACTATGGAGACACTATTTGCTAATTTTATCCTCACATGTAACATTTTGTGATATCAATTGCAAAGTTAGCATGCTGATATAAGTTTTTAGTCCAACCATCATTTTAGTTAGGCTGCATATCCAGGTAAAAAAAAAGAAGCCCACACAATAAAATTTTAAAAAACTATTGGAAAATCAAAGTAATTTGGTACTCTTCCAATCAAAGTAGCCATATATAAATTCCCATATATCATGTCATTTTATTAGATGGCAGTGTCATAAGTAGTTTCTGTTTCTCCCACTATATACAAGTAAATAAAAAAAATCATTGACCTTTATTATTGAATAGTTGCTTTCGGGTAGAAGATTGAAATGAAACATAAGAATTTACCACAGGAAAGTTTAATTAAGAATGATGATAGAAGAAAAAAGGTTGAGAAGGAGCTGGATATTCTGGGATAACCAATCAACACAGACTGGGCACCACCAATGCCATTAAGATTTCCCATCCATACCTTCTGTCTCTGCCATTAAATTGCTCTTCTCACTTGACTGAATCGAACCTTCAATCTGCACAATCTCCTTTTCTATTGTCACAAACCTCTCCAGAACTTCTGGAGTGCTTACAAATCTAACAAACCTGTAGAAAATGAACCAAAACAGATAAAAACGATATAAGCAGCTCTGGATCACCGACAATGGTCTTATAGAATTATTCTATACGATAACCTACACACTAAAGGTAGAAGCTTTGCAAGTAATTAATGGAGGGTAATCCTTGGTCTGATCCAAAATTCACATTTTTCAACATTCAGAACACTTGTAATCCAATTTATCCAAAACCCAAAATTGTTACATACCAAAACACAAAATCAAAAGGAAAAGGAAAACCAAAAAAAATAAAAAATAAAACCTTTGCAGGGTGGCTTTGGTGAACCAGGGAGCATGTGCACCAGGTGGACGTAGAGTGATGGAATAGCCACCTTTGGAAATCTGATCTTTTGCACTCTTAAGGTGAGAAAGAAAAGGTTCTAACAGACCAGAAGCTAGTCTTTCACTCACACCTCCACTAGCAATAACCAGGTCACATCTTTAACATAGAAAACATAGAAACAGAAAGTCAAAATCACCAAAACCAATGTTTGTTTGTTTTTTTTCTTTGCTAAACTTTTATATGTCTGTGAATTGTGAAGTTGCAGAACAGAACCTGGTTCGTGTTGGGGTGAGCTGAAAATGGGCATGATCAAGACGAGTGCTTGGGTCCATAGCTGGAGCAAGAGGGTCCAAAAGAAAGTGAGGTTCAAACTTCAAACTTCAAAGCCTGAGTGACTTCATCCACAGTTTGGATCCTTGAGTCCCTCCCTCCTCTCCCCTTGGATACTTCAAATGGAATGTAGAGAGAGAGAGGTTGGCACATGGGGTGAGTGAGAAGAATGCGGGAATGGAAGAGGGGGTTTTGTTGAGTTTTGAAAGTGGGTCCAACAGAACATGCTTTCTTCTCTCTCTCTCTCTCAAAGGCATCTAACATGTACACATTCTTTTTATAAAAGAGAATGTAGAGCTACTCCAACTCCAACTCCAAGGTGGTGGTGGTGGTGGAAGAACTTAGAAGGGGATGATGAAAGGAGAGAGTGTTGGGTGTGGTTGAGAGGTCCATTTTCTTTTCTCTGTTAACTTGTCATCCAATCCAAGAGAGCAGAGAGGGCCTCTTACTCTCTCAGTGTGTGTGGCCTTGTCTTGCTTTAAGTTGTTGTCGGTGTCATTCACAGATGAAGAGTGAGTGAGTGAGCAGCAAAGAATAATAACAGCTGTTGTTATCACTTGACACTTGTCAGTGCCAACTATGAAAAAGGTCCCTTTTTGGCCACAGCCTAACATGAATCCCATTTTTTTCATCCCCGAAAGAGGTTAGCAACTCTAACAAACAATTCATCGCATGTTTTTTGCAAAATTAGAGTATTTGTGTATTAATTATAATTTAATAATAAAACTTATATAAATATAAAATAATATATATATAAATGTGTATAAATAATTTTATTTATTTATTTTATATATTCAAAGCAAATAATGTTAAACACATATATTATTTTATATTTATATAATTTTTATCCTTTAACTATAATTAATCTCAATTCATTTTGAACATATTTATATTTTAATTTTATTACTCCAGATAGATATAATACTAAGAAATATGCATCAAACATTGCAGTTTGAAAACAAACGTCATACTGCAAAGATTCCAACTATTAAAAAATAAAATTTTGATAATAAAATATTAAGGAAAACAATTGCTATTCATTACCAGCCGGATCCAAAATTGAATCCTGTAGTTCAAAAAAGAATCGCAGGGATCCACGTCGAACATTTTCCTACCCAAATAAACAATAATAACTCTACTTCTTTCTATGTGCAAGAGGATTTCTAAAATAATAGAAATCACGATGTTAACATTCACAAGCATTCACAAACCAATGCTTGAACACTGGCTGCATCTAGATAAATATTGTTTTTTCTTTTCTTTTCAAACACTTTTTGAACGCTTAAGCATCCACAATCCAAAAAAAAACATATGGAGGTTCTGGAACTCGAGTGCTTAGGCACTCATTTTTCAATGCTTGAGCGCACAAAAAGAGAGCAAAGAACAATGCTTTCTGAACCATCTGCGCTCTAGCATTAAGAATCAAATGCTCAAGCATTGGTGGGTGCAACAAAACCAAAATTGGTTCTGGTAGGCACGCGCTTGAGAGGCCAGAAATGAATGCTTGAGCATCTAGAGCATCTACCATAATTCTCTAAAATTGTGCATTAGTTCTTATTCAAATGAAAAGACATAGAGGACAGTAATGCATAAAAGGATTATGACTCTTCTAAAGAGGTTTCTCAACATCTATATAAGAACATGATTCACCAACAAAATATGAAGAATTTATCTCAAATCTTCTTCTAATGTACATGAAGTTTATTTGAGAATTATCTTTTTATAAAATATTATTGGTTTCATTGACTTGATTGTGTTAATGCAAAGTAAATCAAGTGTTCTTTATTGAAAATTGTTGTTATTCATTTGTATGTAGTAAAAGGACTAGTAAAGGCGAATTAAACTTAAAATAAAGTGTTACAATGTACTTCAAAGATCTGCACCAATTAAAGATATTTATGGATTGAATTAGATCGATTTTGAAGGAAAAAATCATCTAATCTAATCCCATTGATTTATGTATGATATCACGCGATTGATTTTGTTTAAAATGTAAATTCGATTCAATTCAATCTAAATTGGTTTGGATTTTATCTATTTTTTTATTGTTAATTATAATCTTTTTAATACACAAATTCATCAAACAACATCAATTACAAATATAAACTAACTATCAAATAATAACAAATATTAGATCAAACTAATTCATCAAAATATAAATTCAAATCCAAAATATAAGTCTAAATTAATTGATAATCCTTCTATACATGTCCAAATCTAAGAAAATACATTAAGTTTGGGTTGAAGTATAATAAAAAAGTTTTTAAATAAGTATAAGTAACATAAAAATTTTAAGGTAAAATATTATTTAAAATATATATAGATAATTATCGGTTCGATTTGAGTTAAATCAATTTTCAAATTAAGAATCAAAATTCATTCTAAACCAATTAATTTTTTCAACTCTTTCAATTTTCAATTTGTTTAATTTTTTATTTTTCGATCTAATTTTTCTAATTTTAATTGGATTGGTTTGATATTGGTTTAGTTTTTAACAACCATAGTGCCAATCCTTCATCAAAGGTTGCTGCACTTTTCTGGTATTTTGCTGATTTGAAGAAGATTCTCCAACACTGTGGAGGAAACTTTTCTTTCTTATACAAAACCCTTGAAATTTATCTTCAAGATGTTCTGTGTTTCACTTACTATTATCTTTTGTGGAACAATTATAATTTAGAAGAATTACCCTAACCTATTCCAATGGTTATATTTTTTATTAACTAATTATTGAACTGAATTAACTATTTATTTATTTAAAATTAATCTAAAAATAAACTAATTGCTTATCCAATTGCATATAACTAATTATTTATATAACTAAATTAATCTTTTCACGTATCACATCATTTACAGCTCACTTGGAGGTGGGATAGAATTCCCCAACTTTTTTAGAGTGTATTAACTGTGTTAACTATTATTTTGGTTGGTTTATCTTAAATATAAAAACATATCAACTTTGGTCCATCAAAAACATATCAACTAAAGCATCTTAAATTGCAATTCTTTCGTTTTTTTAATGTAAAATTTAGTTACAAGGAAGGGAGAGCCTACGCATCTTTTTAAGCATTAAACATCAAAAGGGACCTCCTCTAGCCAAACTACTTTACTCAATGCCTAAATGTTTGAATGCGTTTTAAGAACAACATTCAATAAACTGATGTAAAATAACATAAGAAATGCAGGAATAGAAAGTCATTCTTAATGTTTGGAGATAAACGGTTGCTATCTGTGCTTTGCAATTATGATTGGAGTCAATAAATTGGAACGGCTAGGCTAGCTGTCTATGATTGTGTTTTTGGTACAAACAAATGTACATCTCCAAAACAAAAGAAACCGACAAATAGGAGTAAGATAACCAAAGCTCATCAATTGTGATGACAAAACAAGTTATGGGAAAGAATGTTGTGTTCTTGCACTTTTAGAAAAGGACTTTCCAGATGAGGATAAATTGTTGCTTTTTTTTTGTTTTTTTTCTCCTGAAAAATAATTCATTGTATGATTCGAAAAATCTCTATTTCCTTTATTTCATCGATTATTTAGAGGAGTGGGAGTAGAGGAAATTTTTCGAAAAGACAATCTACAAATTGTTAAACTAAGAAAATTTAACTAGTAAACGTTTTTTTTAGCAAAATTATATTTTTCTTTCAATAGAAAAGAACCACTATTATAGGAACATTTTTTTATCTTTCAAAGCACCAAATAGAAGAGTCACCCTGAGACTAAATTTTGCAAATAATTTAGGGAATGTGTAGAGAATTGAAATCTACCTATTTTATAGTTAAGGACAAGGACATTGGCACTCTTGGGTTTATGCAATGGTGGTGGTTGGATCATTAATATAAGAAAAAATTAAAGAAATTTGCAATCATGGCCTTGCTAATAATCTATGACTTTTCAGCTTAATGTCGGTTCATATATAGCTTTCCAACACAGAAACCAAATGCTTATCGGATTGCTTCACCATGTATTCACAGTAAGTAGGCCCTAATTTTATTGTCATTTGATTTGATACTTCATTGATAATTTAGTTTTTGGACTTTCCCCTGATTTGATATTGCTCTTAGCTCACCAATTTTCGAAGAAACACTGTTCCAACTTCCAACTCCTCCTATTTTATTGTATCAAAAAACAGTTATTAACAAAAAAACAAAGTTGATCATCCAATTAAGCTACCACCATTTCTACCAGTAGATGGTGCAATCATTAGTTAATAGTCTTTTTGGATGAAGTCTCAATGTCTTAAAGAAATAGTTCATGAAAAAGGGATGATCATTCAACAAATAATTACCACAAATTTTGATAGGAAAATAGTGTTACCCCATGCTTCTCACTAATATCCTAATCTTAGTGGCTTAGATCGTAGCAATTTAAATTCAAAGTAAAATTAAGAAAATTAATATCAAGAAAGTGCAAGATTTCATAATCAATTTGAAATTTTAATTTTGACATTATATTAGTGTAAAAAAAAATTTACACTCACATCTAATTATGTATTGTCATATATATTATTTAATGAGTTTAATATTTATAGTCATTAACATAATCAAACTCAATAAATAAAATATCAATACAAGATTGAATAAAAATTTTAAATTAAAAATTATATTTTAATGATTTTATGACCTAATAACTATTGAACATCTTTTATTCTTTATGGACACAACTTTAAAGATCATTATTTTTTTTCTGCTTTTATTTTTTAAAAATGACTATCTCTAGTTCAATCTCTTCTTCTTCATGGGTGAAATTGTGTGAATCGTTGTTTTTTCTCTTGCCACCATTGCAGCCATTGGCGGGCCTTGTTCCAAAGTATTTTTGTTTTCTTGTAGTGAAATCAAAAGCAACCATTTAGATGAGTGCAGAAAGTCACCTTCATATGGGACCAATATATTTTAAGCTCTCAACTTGTTCACTTTAATACTAGTTGCACCCACTGAAGGAAGTATTAATTGACACAGAAAAATCAACATGGTAATTTTTTTAATGAAAACATGGTAATTATTTTCTGTTGCCTTGGGTTGATATTTTATGTATGATTATATATGCTGTATGGTTATAAAAATAAACAAATAGGTAAAATAAAATTAAAATAGAAAATGCTGCTTGGTCTCAAAGGTCTACCAAGAAACAATCATTTACCACACCTTAGCTGTGTGTACATCATGACATGCTGTTCATGATGAAGATGGCCGAACACACAGTCTGACTGAGAATATAGCTGGGTCCATGTAAGCTATTTTTAATTTGTTCACCATTGGCACTTGACAGGAAATTTTAACCAACACCACAATACAAGCAAACCATCTCGCCCCACCAGCCACTGTGCCACATAATCTTTGTAGTATTTCTTTTTTGGTCATATCTTTGCTACAGTATTTACATAACATTTTCCTTAACAATCACAGTCTTGGAGGTCCCTCAATGGAATTAGCTAGCTATAGGATGGGGCAAATGTCACTTCTGCAGTAAGTCATTCTAGCTTTTTAATTACTTGAACAACTAGAGATTAAAAAGTAAAAAGAAAAAAAAATGAAATGAAAACTTAGGGATAAAATAAATATGATTATTTATTTATACATAAAAATTTATTTTATTTTTACCAAAGATAACTAATTTTATTACTAAGAATAAAGAGAGAAACAAAGTTTTAAGTACAAATCCAACATCACAGATAATTATTCAAATTTCTTTCAACAAATTGAAAGGTGGGTCAAAAATCAATGAAAAAACATGTAATCAATAAACACATTTTTTTCTTTTTTTATTATTCAAGTATAAGCACCAAACTTATAGAACAACTTACTACACTGAAAAGAAATTTCAAAATAACACAATTTATTAGGACAATCGTCTTTTTAAAAAAAATTACAAATCACACTAAGATATGTTAGCGTAGATCTAATTTTTGTTAGCGCAAAAATTTATTTTAATTTGTTATATTCATTTTTAAATCAGTTCTTACTTTAGTTTACCTTTATGGTCCTATTCAAAAAATGTCATCTCTCTAGCAGTGTGTACCCAACTATACATTATTCACACCCCTCTACTATATGTAACCAACCTATTACTTGACTATAATGGATTCTCAAATAGGATGTAACAACTAATTACAAGACACACTTTCATTAAGTTATTTCTATAATAATAATAATAATAATAATAAAACATATATTTTCGCAGCAATACATCTAACCAGAATATTTACCATCAACCCAACTTTAGAGTTTAAACAAAAATCGTGAATAATTGTAACAGGTATTTGCGTGATTATATTTACTTGATGAGAAAAAAAAAGAATTTAAATTAAATTAATAAATAAAAGACACATGAGGGATCGCCTAGAGTGGAAATGTCTTGACTAAGAGTAAGAAGCATAGTACAATAAACAGAGAAGCCAATTTTCACTTCCTACCCAAAATTGGAGCTGAAACGGCAATGGAAGCACAGGTCTCTTTCACTATAAATGCAATATGACATTAAGTCCAAGGTAGGGAACTTACTTAGAATAGTTGGGGCCCAAGAATTCACAAGCCTCACACGCCACATTCCAATATAGACTATATAGTCCATGAGTAATCAACACGCATTTGTAAATTTCTTGTTTTAGGAAAATAGTATTGGTTCTTTAAATTCTGGGCTTTCATTCCCTAATTCTAGTGGTAGATTTTGCTTTGTCAGAAATAACTATGCGTAGACCAAAAACAAATAACTATGCGTGCTTATGCGCTAGGATTGTCTTCTATTGCACAGCTTTGTACTTGGTTTGGACTTGGCCCATTTGAAGTAAAGATGATGTATTGAAGTTTCCATGAACAGAAAAAAAAAAATGAAACTTCAAGTTCTAGACTTTCATTTTTATTATTTGTTTATTTTATTAGTATGCAAAGAGGAGCAAGGAATTTTCCTGCTAAAATATTGAGAGAATGGTGACTCGAATTTGGGCTAATAACGGTATAAAAAAAAAAATCGTTAAACCAATTGTGCTGTGAGCCTGCTTGTTGAAGTTCCGGGCTTTTCCTTGTGTTTAATACAGGGGGCGTTTGAATAAGTTTTAAATTAATTTTTATTTTATCAATATGTTTTTATAAATTTTTATAGAAAGTAAAGATTATTTTATATTTGAATATAATTATAAAAAATATTTTTTATTTTTTTATTATATTTCTCTATACTTGATTATTTTGAAGAACAACTTATTTTTATTTTTTAAGAATAATAAAAAATTACTTTTTTTAGATTATGTTTTTTTTTAATTTTATCCAAACAAATATCCATGTTTCAGAATTCCCTTTTTTTTTATAGAAAAAAACATTTTTCTTATAGAAAAGACAGAAACAAGCGCACTTATAAAATAGCAAAAAGAAAGGAAAATGTTATATAGCTAGAATTGTTTTGTCAGATTTTTGAAGGAATTCTTGGATGAATGAGTGGTATATATCATTTATATAACAATCACTTAAATTATGTGCCCGAAAAACAATAACTTAAGTTTAACTAAATTTTATTTTATACATATATATATATCCAAAACTGTGGAGCACTTCTTAAATAGAAATCCTCTACGCTATGCAATATTACTGTGCAGGCGCGATTCAGTGCAAAATTAATACAAATCCTTTTAAAGTTTTTTCATATGATCAGCATGAAGCTCACCCTTTTTTCATGCGATCTTTGACCTGTATACTCCATGCCTTCCTATACCGTCCGTGATATACTTATATGTCTGTACTATAACCAACTCAACATTCCAAAGAATATTGAATAATTAAGCTTTCATCCAGGCAACATAAATTAACAGCAAACTTTAATTTAGACATTTTAATTAAATAGCAAATATCTAGCTATATGGCACAATTCAAACTTTTGCTATCAATAACTCCCCTGGCCAAATATTAGAGCATACAAATCAAAATGTACCTTTGCAATTCTTCTCCCACAAAATATGGTACTTGTATTTTAATTTTGTTAATCTATGACACTTACGATTTATGTGAGATCATGAAGAAATTAAGTCCAGGCTTGTATTTTTAACTTGTTTCATTTGTTCCTTATGGTGATACCAGTACCACTAGATAGCGGCTAGGTGGTCTGACATGCCGGCCGGCATAGATTTCTTTGATTGCAAGAAATTCGTTAATTCCAGATTAGGCAGATATAAAATTAAGATTATATTCAACTGAATCTAGATTCCATTAGAGAATGGGCTTTAAGTTAGTGAGAATTTGAGGTTGATTTGCGTACCAAATTGTGCTTGAAAATAAAGGAGATGTGAAGGTGACATTTTAGGGGGGGGGGGGGGGGAAGCTGATACAGTCTAACATGTTTCACAATCTTAAGTCTAGTTTACATAGTTAAGTAGAAACAGCCAAATACTAATTAAACACTAATTGTTATGTTAATTAATTACCAAATTTAAGTTTTTCAAAGGAATCATAGCATCTAAGTAAAAGATCCTGCTTTGAAATGCACTGTGTGACATGCACTAACAAACCACATGAAGTTGCCTGCCTATAGTACACACATAAAATATTTATCATGCCAAAAACTCTCATTAATTCGAATAATTAATACTGGTTTGTCTCTAGACTTATTTTGATATAGAATTCTTTGATCAACTAGGGAGAAGGAAACTTGTGATCAGTTATGATCAAAATTTTCTATTCAAACAGTCATAAAGAGAGAAGCTCTTGAGTTGGCTTTCCTCCCAATCTTGGAGAAATTTTCAAGTGATTTCAGAGAAAGAAATTTTTCTTGTTGTGTATCATTAAATATATGCTATATTAATTTTGTGGGATAATATTATCTCTTATTTTAATAATATTTTTAATACTATAACTAGTGTAACACATATTTAATGATATAAATTGAAAAAAAAAATTCTTACTTTAAAAATGCGTAATTAAGAATAAGAGTGTCCAATGAGTTGAGTCAACCCGTGAAGTCATGAGTTTCGACCCAACTCAACCCATAGAATGCGAGTTGGATTGAGTTTAAAAATATTTCAACTCGCAGTGTGTGGATCGAGTAACAGGTTAGAACACGTCTAATCCGCACAAACACGACCCACTCACGTTTTTTTAAGTAAAAAATCGTTTAGATGATAAAGAGTATATGAAAAAAATAGAGAGTGAAATCAATGATTATGTTAATACATATGATATGCGTGATGACACTGACTTCGATTAGTTAGACTAATTTGTTGTTTGAGTTATGACTAGTTTTGTTTAGTTTATTCCAAACTTAGTAAGACTTATTAATTGTTCATTATTAACACTTATTAACTTATGATATTTAGTTTATTTGAGATATACCTATTATATTTGAGTAAGGTTGGTTAAGACTTATAGTGTTAATTTGTTAGATTAAGACATATTATGTCTGATATTGAGATTTATGGTATTAATTTGTTAGATTGAGACCTATTATATTTGAGATTGTGACTTATGATATTAATTTGTTAGATTTTATATTTTAAATTTATTTTTTTAAGAATTTTTTTTAAAAAAAATATGTCAGACTTATAAATTCGACCTAACCCAATTTATTTTTGAATAAGTCGAGTTGAGTCGAATTGAGCGAAAAAATCTCATCATCTCAACTCAACTCAATCTACTATTCTAATGAATAAATTAAATCTAAAAATACTATTAAACTTATTCACCAAACTTATTCAGCGGACACCCTTAATTAAGAACCTCTCTTCTTTGTATCTAGGCAGAGCCATTGACACATAAATATGGTTGACTAATCGAGAATTCATTCTATATGCTGTTGTATGGGAAAATAGACAAGTTGGTCAAATCCTAGAAAGCAAATAAAGCATATTCAAGGCGCAGACAAGACGAAATTACTTTGAACATGTGCAGAAAATGAACAGTTGTTAGACGCCTTTTTGCGTCGTATTCTTCCCTTCCAATCGTTCAACCCATAATACGGAGAAAGTACTTCTTTTGTCGTTCAAAAGATCAACATCGTGCGCCATGTGGATCATGTCCATTTGTTCACATAGGAGAACCAGGAAAAAAATTTAATTAGCCACGGTTTTTTACATTATTTTAAGTATTTAAATAATTATTTTACACATGTAAATACACTTTTAAAGATGAGTATTTTTTTGTCATTTCTTATATAATAATGTTACATATGTTAAATAATAATTTTAGTATTTATGATAATAAAAATATGTTTTAAACATTTAAAATATAATACTTATTTAAAATATTATGCTACATGTAAGTATAATTTAATTTTTATGTAAAACATGTCAAATTAAGAAGAATATACTGTAAATATTATCTAAATATCGTATTTTAGGTGTAAAAAACAGAACTAATATGATAAACCTGTCTAACTAAAAATTAGTGGAGAAAGAAAGAGAAAGAGAAAGACGCAATAGAGACCACAACGTGTTTGAAGGGGTACTACTCTTCAGTATAGAGCCTAGAGGGAGTCAAATTTACTGGTTTTCTTAGCTGTCAAAATCTACAAAATCGTTAAGAAAAGTTTGATTTTCAATATTTTTTCCATGAGCGTTCTCGCTTTCAAAATCAATTTTCGGCTAGTAAAACTAGATTGACCGCCAAAAGAAATTTAAACGAAGACCAAAAAATAGGAAAAAGAAAACATATAAAATTCATGGTACACCTCTATAAAAAGGAACTCGATCAATTCATCAAATCCATTTCATTATCACCATAGCATATATACAAAAGCTTAAAAAAAAAAGTAAACACAAGCTTGTTCACTAAGGCAAAACAAGCCTCGATAGTACCACCACCAGAGTTTCTCTTATTCTTATTTTCTTAACAGAAAGCAACAACATGCAACGTTCCTTGGCAATGAACTTCCAACGCAGGTTTTTCAGCCAACAAAGGCTGATGGCAAAGCGAGTCATGGAGCCTTGTGACGTGTTCCTCAACCATAGATGCATGGACACGAAAAAAACAGTGGCTACTTTGCTTTATGACCATCTTCGAAGGCACGGGTTCAACCCTTTCTTGGACAACAAGAACATGAAGCCAGGGGACAAACTGTTTGATAAGATCAACAGTGCAGTTTTGGAGTGCAAGATGGGTGTGGCTGTTTTCTCCCCTCGTTACACTGAGTCATACTTTTGCCTTCACGAGCTAGCACTTCTCATTGAGTACAGGAAGAAGGTGATACCCATCTTCTGTGACATTAAGCCATCGCAGTTGCGCGTTGTCAACAACGGGAAGTGGTCGGAGGAGGAACTCCGGCGGTTCAGATGGGCTCTTGAGGAGGCTAAGTACATCGTGGGGCTTACGTTCAATTCCTCAAAAGGGTATATATAATATAAATTTAATGTACATGAATTTAACTATCTACTTGTCCTTTTTTTTTTTTTTTTTATGAAACTTGACTTTCTATATATATATATATATATATATATATATACTAGGCATATACATCACTTCATATATATATAGTAGTTATTATATAATTATACTTAACATTTCATTTTTTCTATACACTTACATTTTAATTCTATCACTTATAAGAGTATGAGATATGTGACATAGTATTTAATGTGAAAAGGCATTATTCTATATATATTAACAATAAGTATCTTGTGTTGCACACATATATAAAAGTGAGAATGGGTATACCCTAGCAAAACGAAATAATGACATGCTTAAATTCTCAGTTCAGATGCATTTGAAGGGTTTCAACATGTTTGTAGCTAATTTCCATATAACTCGATTGTAAGTTAATGGTAGAAATTTCTAAATTCATTTCTTTCTTGTGAAATGCAGGAACTTGTCCGAAATCGTGACTAGTGCTTCTGACATCATTATCGGCAGCATGATAGAGCTTGAGAATGAAGAGCAGATGCAGCATCAAAACTTGTCAATTGCTGTTTAGAACTCACCACTTATGCTAGCTAACGATGCTGAAGAAAATCTAATCATATACAGCTGATCGGGATGCGATCCTTCCTGATCACTATAATATATATGTTCTAGATCCTTTATAGCTCTGTTAATAAGGTCATTATAAATACCTAATATTTGCAATTTTTTGATAGCTTGATTTAATTCTTATTTCAATAAGGTCATGACATTCAAAACACATAATAAATAACACATCTGATTCTTTAATACGGTGTATGATATAGCAATGTAAAGTGGCAGATATTCTTAGAGCAAGGTGCTTCTGCTTCTGTAAATTGCTGCAATTATACTGGTTCTGTTGTTGTATTCTTATTAGTTGAATGTAAATGAAAAAGATGCTCGCTGTCCCTCATTCATTTCTTATATTCTTCCTTCTTTTAAAAAATAAATAGATGTCAAATTTAACTCAACTAATCGTTCCATATTCTTGTGCTACGTTCTTTAGTACTGCGTGAACGCAGGAAGGGGAAAACATGAATGGGCAATATGATGTTGATGTGTTTTCTTCAATCTATATATAGTGAGAGAGGATCGAAAAATGTGTGTTTATTTAAGTAGAAGAAGTTTGGGTCTTATAAGTGCTTGTTTGAGAAAGATGGATTATTTCCCATTCAGTTATTTTTGAAGGATTAAGTTGTTTTGTGAAATAATTATTATATTTAAGTAAAAAGATTATTTTTTAAAAATTTTTTTACATGAAATTCAATGCAAAAAAAAGTTTTTTACAGCTAATAATCATAAGCTGAAAATTGAAGTTTATGATTTTAACTTATAGATTATTTCTTACACTTTGATATGTAAATATTATTTTATCCTCAATCAAATAATTTTTTTAATCATTCTATACCTATTTTAGTAATTTAATGTATAAAAGTGATTCTTTTTTATATCATCTAAACGAATCATATTAGTTTAAAATCGCTTTCAATTAATCTAAATATAAAAATGAATCAATTATAATTTATTATAACAATAATCCATTATCAGCATAATTTATAATTTTCAGCTTTTCCATTAGCTGAAAAAAACTTTTTTTCTGCATTGAATTTCTCCTTTTAGAAAATAATCTTTTTACCCAAACATAATAATTATTTCACAAAATAACTTAATACTCCAAAAATAGCTAAATGAGAAAGAATTCATCTTTTCCAAACATGCTCTAAGAGTTAGCCCGTTTTGCACATGTTTTTTTGGAAAAAATAAAATCTCATAACAACAATCAATAACTTCAATATTTTTAGAGGTACAAACTTCTGTTAGTATCCGTTTGATTTTTAAAATTGAGTATAATAAAATCGATCATACATTTAAATAATAAAATTATAATTGAATTTAAAATTATAATTTTTTATCATAATTCTTTGATAATCACAAATATAAAATTTAAAATTTTAGACCAATTCTAATTCTAAAATAATGTGATAGTATATTTGCATAAATAAACTGAAAAAAAAATGATTACATAGAACATTTATTATGGTATCATAGTTCTTCTAAAGCTTAGCTTGCTACGGCTTCTTCTACGCACAAAGTTTCCAGATTTCATCAATATTGGAGTGTTCAATCTTAGATCATCAACAAAATCCGTTGAATCCCTACTATCTACACCCAATTGAGAATCCAACACTGGTTCTCGTGACTCCACCTTCAATCGGGTCCAATTGTCAATCATGACTCCATCTAAACTTTTGTCTTTGACTTTTTTTTCTTTATATTTTATTACTCTTTGATGTGTAAATGTTTTAGTTCCTATCTTGTCTTATTTTCTATTTATCTTGTAAATATTTTTAGTGTTTGACTTATTTCATTTATTTTAAACTTATAAAATTTATGATTTAGTCTTTTGGTGTATTTAAAAATTTTCTTAAATTGTAAATAGTTTAGTTCTCTTTTGTTTTGTTTTTTATTTGTAAATAGTGATTTTTTTTCGCTATCATTTATTTTATGGGATAAATTAAATATCTTTAAGTTATTTAATTTACACAATTAATTTTAAAAAAATCATTCTAAGATAAATGTATCAAGAGTACAATAAAATTTAATTTTCACTTTTTATTATGCATAACTAATTCTCAAACCTAATTTTGTTTTTACATACAGCCTTTTAATTTTTTCAATTTTTTTTTCAATTTTTTCCTTAACCAAATGAAATTGGTGACGATTTCTTTAAAATTATTTTGTTTTTAAAACTCCGTTGCCTCCCAACACAATTCCGACCATCACACTGTTTCTGATTCTATTATATTGCACCTTCAATTGGGCAATCCATCACTCAGTAGACTTTAAATTTTACATTCTCAATACCAATGTATTCAATGTACAGAAATAAAGCCGTGTGATGTTTGTCATCTTGCATAACAGAAGAAATTGCCCTTCTTTCTTGGTTCTTCTTCAACCGTTAAATGTTTTGAACTTTTGCAAGTGGACACTTGGGGTCATTTGCTACTCATTCCATAATTGGCCATAGGTAATTTTTGACAGTAGTAGACGGTTTTTCTAGGTACACAGATTTTTCTAACGAAACACAAAAGTGATACATCACATGGTCTACAAACATTCATTAATAAGATGGAGTCAAAATGTGACATTAAAGTGAAAACAATTAGGTCTGATAATCGATCAGAATTTAATATGCATACATTTTTCAACATAGAGGCATTATACATCAAACTACTTCCATAGAAATAACACAACAGAATAGTGAGGTGGAAATGAAACACCAACACATTGCAATTTCTCATGTTGTTTACTTAATAGACTCCATACACCTATGCTTGACAAATAAGTGTCCATACCAAGTGCTTAATAAAAAATCACCTGACCTTTCTACACTTAGGGTGTTTGGTTCTTTATGTCATATGCCTCTACCTTGCTTACAATGGCAGAAATTATCTCCAAGGTCTAGAAAGTGCATATTCTTAGGTTTTATAAGTGGGACAAAGGGTTACATTCTGTATGATTTACAATCTAGAGGGTTATTTTGGTATAGGCATGAGATCTTTTATAAACTTACTTTCCTTATAAACACACTCCACATACCAATAGCAATTCCATTCTTCTCTCTCTCATACCATAACTCTACTCTTCATTTGATTCTGACCTTGATCATCCTCTTCTGCCTATTTCCATATCAACATCACACTCTCATAATTCCACTTCACAACCAAACCTTTTATATGTTCTTGCACACTCCAATCCATCTCCACCACCTGGTAGACAATATCTTAGGTCCAGAACAAGACCATCTTCCTTACAGGATTATCATTGTAACCCTTTTTCTTCATAGCTAAGACACACATACAGGTATGTGTTGGGTTTTGGGCTCCCTTCCTATGTGGAGAAAGGCTTAAATGTGTAAGCCCATTTTGTCTCACTTGTCTAAGTGGACAGAGGTCAGATTAGGGTTGAAGAGATGTCTCATTTTAGTGAGAATACAGCAGCCAACAAAAGAGAAGAGAAGAGAAGAGAGAAAGTCAACCCGCATACTCACCAGATAGTCACCGTAAAATCACGATTGAAGATTCATTCACCATTGGATCGGGTTGAAATTTGTGCAACAGGTTCAGGATGTGTGGTTCTTCATTCTCACCGTTCGGATTTTCAATACGAGGTCTGCAGTGAAAGATATGTGCTCTGCACAGTAGCTTTATTTTTGGGGTAAATTCATCTTCTTGTTTTTCATTTGTAAGCATTGGTGCTTGGATGAATTTGGTTGATTGTTAGCACGGTTTGTGCACTTGTTATAGACTCTTTTGTACCATTATTTCATCATAGTAGAGCTGTTTCTTTGGTCTGGACGACCCGTGATTTTTACCCTTACTTTGAGAGATTTTTCACGTTAAAATCTTGGTGTTTTTTGTGTGTTTGTGTTGTTCTATTTGCTGCCATATATTTGTTATTGCTCCTCACAGATTCTTGCAAGTTGGGGGTAATTTATTTCTGCTGCGTATTGTTTTTGTTATTGTGCTACACTGTTGCATTGTTGTTCCCCCCATCAAAGTGGCATCATAGATACTTGGTTTGGGGTAATTTGACTTGCTTGAATGATGGAGGCAAATACAAAGATGGTCTATTTGAATGACACTAATTATCACTTGTGGAAGGGCAAGATGAAGGATTTGCTATTTGTGAAGAATATGCATATTCCTGTTTTTGCTACTCAGAAGCCGGATGCCAAGTTGGATGAAGAATGAGATTTTGAACATCAACAGGTGTGTGGTTTTATTCAGCAATTTGTAGAAGATAATGTTTATAATCATATTACAAATGAGACAAATGCAAATTCTTTGTGGGCGAAGATAGAGTCCTTGTATGCCTCTAAATCAGGGAATAATAAATTGTACTTGCTGAAGAGCTTTACAAGTTTGAGGTACAATGAGGGGACTTCCATTTCAAATCACTTGAATGAATTTCAAGGGCTCTTTGATCAGATGTCAGGAATGGGTATTAAGTTTGATGATGAGCTTTTGGGACTATTTCTATTGTTATCTCTACCAGAGTCTTTGGAGACATTTTGGGTTTCTATCACAAGTTCAGCCCCTAATGGTGCTATTTCTTTGGAAATGGCAATGGGTGGTGTTCTTAATGAGGAGATGAGAAGGAAGATACAGGGTACTTCATCTCAGTTTGAGGTGCTTGTCACTGAAAATAGGGGGAGAAGTCAAAGAAAAGAACGAAGGGTAGTAGAGAGAAGAGCAAGAGCAAGTCCAGGTCTCGATACAAGAATGTGGAGTGTCATTATTGTCACAAAACAGGGCACATACAGAAGAATTATTTTATGTGGAAAAAGGAGAACACAGGCAAAAAGGGTAAGCAAAAAGAGAGGGATCATGATGATGATGATCGTGTCACTACTGCTATTGGTGATGATCTTGTTATTCTCCGTGACCATGAATCAGTTAATCTTGTATCAGATGAGAGCATATGGATAATTGATAGAAGTGCTACATTGCATGTTACATCGAGGATGGAGTTCTTCACATCTTATACTTCAGGTGACTTTGGAGTGTTGAAGATGGGTAATGATGGTGTGTCTAAGGTGATTGGTGTTGGTGATGTTTGCTTGCAAACTAACATGGGAATGCAATTATTGCTTAAAGAAGTCAAACATGCTCCGGATGTCCGCTTTAATTTGATCTTTGTGCAATTGCTTGATGATGATGGTTATGATAATCACTTTGGTTCTGGAAAGTGGAAACTCAGCAAAGGTAACTTGGTTGTGGCTAGAGGGGAGAAAATTTCTAAACTGTATTGGACAAAAACTTTGGTTACTAAAGACAGTGCGAATGCTGTGGATATGGAGGCATCTTTGTGGCACCGAAGGCTTAGTCATATCAGTGAAAAATGGTTAAATTGCTTAGCTAAAAAGGATGTGCTTCCAGGATTGAAGAGTGCAGAGTTGGAGAAGTGTTCTCATTGCATGGCTGGTAAACAGACTAGAGTATCCTTCAAGAAGCATCCTCCCTCAAGGAAGTCAGAGTTGCTTCAATTGGTACATTCTGATGTGTGTGGCCCATTGAAGGTGAAATCCTTTAGTGGTGCACTCTACTTTGTTACCTTTATTGATGATTATTCCAGGAAATTATAGGTCTATGCTTTGAAGACAAAAGACCAAGTGCTGGAGAAGTTCAAACAGTTTCAGGCTTTGGTTGAGAGACAATCAGGCAAGAAATTGAAATGCATTCGTACTGACAATGGTGTTGAGTATTGTGGACCTTTTGATGTCTATTGCAAGCAGCAAGGCATTGCACATGAAAAGACTCCTCCTAAAACTCCTCAGGTGAATGGTTTAGCAGAGAGGATGAACAAGACATTGATTGAGAGAGTGAGGTGTATTCTTTCTGAAGCTAAGTTGCCCAAACATTACTGGGGTGAGGCATTATACACGGCGGTGCATGTTATTAATCTCAATCTTGCAATTGCTTTGAACAGTGAGGTGCCAGACAAAATTTGGTTTGGCAAGAATGTCAAGTATGATCACTTGAGAGTCTTTGGTTGCAAGGCTTTTGTGCATGTTCCAAAGGATGAAAGATCCAAGTTGGATGCAAAGACAAAGCAGTGCATCTTCATCGGTTATGGTCAGGATGAATTTGGTTACAGGTTGTATGGTCCTGTTGAGAAAAAGCTTATCAAAAGTCATGATGTAGAGTTCATGGAAGACCGAACCATTGAAGACATTGATAAGGTGGAGAAGACTACACCCAAGAAAGATAGCAACTTATCTGATGCTGATCCAGTTTGGTTGCCTGTTCATAATTTGGATACTATTTATTGTAATGTTCAGAATGGCGAGCCACATGATTATGTTAATGATCAGCAGGTTGGAGATAAGTTTGATGTTCCAAGTGATGATGATGAAGAGGAACATGAGATGTCACAGGATGAGAATCTTGGTGATGCTCCTGAACCACCTCAAGTCCAATTCAGGAGGTCTAACAAGCAGAGACAACCATCTGCAATGTATCATTCTGATGAGTATGTAACCTTGACTGATGAGGGAGAACCTGAGAGTTTTGGAGAGGCCATGGAGAGTGAAGAAAAATAAAAGTGGCTGGATGCAATGCAGGATGAGACGAAATCCTTGTATGATAATCATACTTATGATTTGGTGAAGTTGCCTAAAGGCAAGAGGGCCTTGGAAAATTAGTGGATTTATAGGGTGAAACATGAGAGTAACTCTACGTCTCTGAGGTATAAAGCCAGATTAGTGGTGAAAGGCTTCCGTCAAAGAAAGGGTGTTGATTTTAATGAGATTTTCTCGCCTGTGGTAAAGATGTCATCCATTAGAACCGTGTTAAGTTAGGCTGCTACTCTTGACTTGGAGGTAGAGCAAACGGATGTGAAAACAACTTTCTTTCATGATAATTTGGAGGAAGAGATTTACATGAAGCAACCTAATGGTTTTCAAGTTGAAGGCAAGGAAGACTATGTGTGTAGGCTGAGAAAGAGCCTATGTAGTTTGAAACAGGCTCCGAGGCAGTGGTATAAGAAGTTTGAGTCTGTTATGTGTGACCAAGGATATAAGAAGACTACTTCTGACCATTATGTATTTGTTAGAAAGTTTTCTAATGATGACTTTATTATCTTGTTATTATATGTTGATGACATGCTTATTGTTGGGAAAAATATTTCTAGGATTGACAGGTTAAAGAAGCAATTGGGCGAGTCATTTGCCATGAAAGACATGGGAGCTGCTAAACATATTCTTGGTATAAGAATCATACATGACAGAAAGGAGAAGAAGCTATGGCTATCACAAAAACACTATATTAAAAAAGTGTTGCAGAGATTCGAGATGGAAAATGCCAAGGCGGTAAGCACTCCTCTTGCTACTCATTTCAAGCTGAGTGCTAAACAAAGTCCTTTAAATGAAGCTGAGAAATTAGATATGGAATGGGTTCCTTATGCATCTGTTGTGGGTAGTCTGATGTATGCAATGGTATGCACAAGACCAGATATAGCACATGTAGTTGGTACAGTCAGTAGATTTTTGTCAAATCCAGGTAGAGAGCATTGGAATACTGTGAAATGGATTTTGAGATATCTTTATGGTACCGCTGGTATGAGGCTTTGCTTTGGAGGTGATAAGCCTAATTTGGTGGGGTACTCAGACTCAGATATAGCTGGAGACATTGATTCCAAGAAGTCCACTTCGAGCTATATGATTAGATTTGCAGGGGGCGCTGTGGCTTGGCAGTCTAAGTTGCAGAGGTATGTAGCATTGTTCACTACTGAGGCAGAGTTCATTGTCATTACCAAAGCATGCAAGAAGTTGCTATGGTTGAAGAAATTATTACAGGAGCTTGGTTTTGTTCAAGACAAATATTTGTTGTTTGTTGATAGTCAAAGTGCTATTCATCTTGGTAAGAATCTAACTTTCCATTCAAGGTCCAAACATAATTATGTGAGGTATCATTGGATACGTGATGCTTTGGATGATAACTTGTTGTAATTGGCTAAAGTTCATACTGATGATAATGATGCTGATATGATGACTAAAGCACTACCAAGAAGGAAGTTTGAAACTTGTTGTGATATCGCCGGTTTGGCGGTCAACTCCACATAGTCGTGAGAGGGAGATTTGTTGGGTTTTGGGCTCCCTTCCTATGTGGAGAAAGGCCCAAATGTGTAAGCCCATTTTGTCTCACTTGTCTAAGTAGAGAGAGGTCAGATTAGGGTTAAAGAGAGGTCTCATTTTAGTGAGAATACAACAGCCAACAAGAGAGAAGAGAAGAGAGAAAGCCAACCCATATACTCACCAGATAGTCACCGTAAAATCGCGACTGAAGATTTTTTCACTGTTAGATCAGACTGAAATTTGTGCAATAGGTTTATGACGTGTGTTTCTTCATTGTCACCGTTCGGATTTTCAATACGAGGTCTGGCGTGAGAGATATGTGCTCCGCACAGTAGCTCTATTTTTGGGGTAAATTCATCTTCTTGTTTCTCATTTGTAAGCATTGGTGCTTGGATGAATTTGGTTGATTATTAGCACGGTTTGTACACTTGTTGGAGACTCTTTTGTACTCTTATTTGATCATAGTGCAGTTGTTTCTTTGGTCTGGACGACTTGTGATTTTTACCCTTGCTTTGAGGGGTTTTCCACTTTAAAATCTTGGTATTTTTTTGTGTGTTTGTGTTATTCTATTTGCTGCCATATATTTGTTGTTGCTCATCACAGATTCTTGCAAGTTGGGGGGAATTTATTTTCGCTGCGTATTGTTTTTGTTATTGTGCTACACTGTTGCATTGTTGTTCCCCCATCAGCATGTTGTATCCTTTATCTTCTTACATCACATATGACTAATCCTCTCCTAAACACTAACATTTCTCCCTCCCCATTTCTTCTCTTATTGAACCTTTCATTTTCCTCCGAGCAAGCAAATTAGATTGTTGGAAACAACCTATGTTGGCTGAGAGATCTTTGCTTTGGAGGAGAATAAAACTTAGATATTGATTTATTTGCCTAGTGCAAGGAACCCTAATGACTATAAGTGGGTGTACAATATTAAATATAGATCAAGTGGCATCATTAAGAGATATAAGGCTATGCTAGTGGCCAAAGGTTATATTCAAACTAAGGGAATTGGTTTTTTTGACACATTTTCTCCTATTGCCACAATGACAATAGTGACATTGTTGTTATCCTTACCTTCAGTGTATAATTAGTTTCTTCAGCAATTGGATGTTAACAATGTATTTTTGCATAGTGGCCTCCATGAAGAAGTTTACATGCTGCTTCCTACTAATTATTCCACTCCTAAGCTCAATCAAGTATGTAGATTACAAAAATTTTTATATGGCCTCAAGCAGGCCAGCAGACAATGGTACAACAAGATATCATTTTCTCTGATTCTTATTGATTATGCCCAATCCAAATCTAACTACTCTTTTTTTCGTCAAGAAGCCCCACAATTCTTTCGCAACCCTTCTCATTTATATGGATGATGTTAATTCTAGCTGCGATAGACATGGTTGAGATCAATTCAATGGAGCAATTTCTATGATAAGTCCTGTAAGATCAAGGATTTGGGGGATTTAAAATACTTTCTTGGATTAGAAGTAACTAAATCGCATACTGGCATAGTGCTAAATTAGAAAAAAATACACCTTAAACCCTTGATCACTCCTATAGATCATAATTTGAAGCTTCATACTGATTAGGGTGAGCGCCTTGCTGATCCTGATACTTATAAAAGTTTAATTGGTCGTTTACTGTATCTGACCACTACTAGGCCAGATATAAGCTATGCTACATAAAAAATTGAGTTAGTTCCTTGCTTTCGTACCATTATACACCTTCAAGCTGCTATACAGGTCCTAAGGTATCTCAAATCCTCTCTAATAAAGGGTCTTTTCTTCTCTACTAAGTCAGATTTACAGTTGAAGGGCTTAAGTGACAATAATTGGGCAGGGTGTCCTCTTACTCGAAGATCTACCACTAGCTTCTGTGTTTACCTAGGAAATTCCCTAATTTCATAGAAGTCTAAGAAACAGATTACTATTTCTAGATCATCTTCTGAAGTAGATTATCGAGCTTTAGCTGCTGTTACCTGTGAGATCCCGTGGCTAGTCTATCTTCTTCAGGACTTGTGCATTTCTTTCAAAGCTCCTGCCATAGTCTAATATGACAATAAGTTTTCCATTTATATTGTTACCAATCCTACTTTCCATAAACGAACTAAACACAATAAAATTGATTGTCGTGTGGTGCAGGAGAAAGTTCAGCAAGGCCTCATTCACTTACTACCTATATCCTTTTTAGATCAGGTTGCTGATATATGCACTAAGCCTTTCTATCTTCATCCATTTACACTTCCTTGCTTGTCAAGGTAGGCCTAGTTTATCTATATATGTGCTCTGGCTTTCGTAGGGGGGGTTCAATTGATATAATGCCACAGCAGCCTGCCACCTTAGCGACTACCTCAACAGCCTTATTAGTAGCTCATAATTGTCATTCTACTATTAGCTAACTAGTTAGTTACCCCTGTTATTTAATTGGTTAGGGCAGTTGTAATTAGTTAATGTTCTTGATTAATTGTTAGTTGTGATGGTCACTTAGCTGAGTTCATTCACGTATATAAGGATCACTTGGTAATAGATTCATCATAACATAGATTACGCACCAAATTTTTTTTAAAAAAAAATCATAACACAGATTATACATTTTTCTCACATCATTCATACAATGATTTTTTCTCTTCACATTTTCTTCACATTTGTTAGCCCAAAATTTTTCATATGTTTTTTCTTATTTACAAAGGAGGTGCAAGTACTCTAAGTATGGAAGAGGGATAAGTGATATGGTGAATGATCATACCTTCAACATCATTAATAAAGGTTTGTGCCCATGCCAAACTGCCAATCAAACTACAAACAGTCTGTTTAGAAGAGATTATAGTGAATGTGGAATAGCGTTTCCATAAAATTTGTGTTTGTGCTTAAAATAGCACACTTTTCCAAAATATTTGGCAAAAGAAATTAAAGTCTTCCTTTTACTCAATGTCTTTTTGTGGTGGGTTTTTTTTAATTTAAAACCATTGTTGAAAAATCAGGTCAGACTGAACTGACTGATTCGATTAAAAAAATTGGTGAACTGATCATAGGTCTAGGTCATTTAACTCACAAAATTGACATATGAGAGGATCAATCAAGAACTGGTTGAATCAGTCAAAAACTAGTAAAACTAGTAGTGAACTGGTTTTTCCAAACAAAATTTTAAACTCGTTTGTTTTTATCAAAATTTTAATTCATTAAAAAAAATTAAACTAAAAAGAGGTTCAATGCTAAGTTACAAATGTTTATATATAAAGCCAAAGAAAGGCATAAGAAGATTTGCTCCACTCTTGACTTTTATATAAGTTGGATGCTTGAATGTTCCATTCATTATTCTATGTAGGACTTGTAAGTGTGTCATCTTCTTAGTTTTAAATTATATTGTATGCTTAGATGTTTCAATCATTATATAATATGAGATTTTAAAACACTAAATAATATAATTAAAATATTAACATGTTAGTTTATTGTTTAATATATTATATAATATTAAATATATATATTTAATTATCATCAATTTGATCACGGTTCAACTAATGAATTGTAAACTAGTATCTTCACCGATTTGATAATTGGTCCAGTTTTAAAACATTGTCTAAAACAAATACTCCTTCTCATTTATTTTCAAGTGTTATTTTGGTGCACAAGAATTAAGAAATATAAATTCAAACCTTAATTGTAAAAACTTTTACTAAACTACCCTTATTCAATTTCCATTTTCTAGTAATTAATTACTCTATTTTACCATGTTAATCCAATTCACATGAGTAATTGAGATTTGAGAGATTTTTAAGCATAAGGGTAGAGTTGGAAAAACAACAATTAATGTTTTCTATTTTTTTAGTACATACACTAATTAATGTTTTATTAGTAACTACAAGAATTCAGCAAATTAGCGAGGGAAATTTACCTCGCTATTCCCTCGCTAGTCCATCGCAAATAAAGTTTGCGAGGGACTAGCGACGGAATAGTGAGGGATAAATTAGTCACTTTTTTTTTCATCGCTAATTAGCGAGGGAAAGCATTCCCTCTCTATTCCGTCTCTAGAAAATTTATTTCCCTCGCTAATCCCTCTCTAATCCATCGCTAATATACCACCATTATTTCCTCGCAAAATAGCGAGGGAAATTCTGTCGCTATTCCATTGCTGTATGATATACCAATTTTGTATCATGTCAACCAATTTCACCCGCTATTACCTCACTATTCCGTCGCTAAAATTCCTTTGCTATTTCTTCGCTAATCCCTCTCTAAATACCTGTGTGATTCCATCGCTATTTACGTCGCTATTCTCTCACTAACTATTCCCTCGCTAATTCATTCCCTCGCTATTCTCTCGCTATTCCATCGCTAATTACTGATTCCCTCGCTATTACGTCGCTATTCTCTGGCTAATTACCCATATGATTTCACTATTCTATCACTAATCCCTCGATAATCAGGTTTTTTTTAATAACCTATATATATATATTATTACTTTCCCAAAATATGCATATCAAACCACAGCAAACAATCTAACTGTGATTGACATTGACTAAATACAAATGGTTTTGATGTCGACAAATAAGAAAGCAATGAAAACACAACGATCAAGTCACAAGGAATTCAAGATTAGCATGTAGGTCATAGATTTTGTGTAAAGGTATATTAAGGATTCACTCTAAGTCCATTTTTTGGCTTTCTTAAAATGGCTTTGCAAAATCATTCATTTCAATCATGAAATTCATAGCTTAAATAAATGGTTTTTAGTAAGGATCAATTTTTTGTTTGAAAAACCCCTTGGAAATCTAATCTCCTTTTCTAGGCAAATAAATAAGAGCCAAAACAGAAATGCTCATTTTTATGTTTTAAAAGAACTAACTAGTTTGGCAAAAAATATAACTTGTTTATTGTCTTATTAGAGGCCAATTTTTAAGGCCCTAACTGATTAGGAACAGCTCCTAATCGGTTAGTCTGATGAAACAGAGGCATTGTCTCTTTATATTTTATATGCCTAACCGATTAGGCAAATTGATTAATCGAGTATTTGAATACACAGAAGCATTTCCTTTCATTTTATAATAGGGCCTAACCGATTAGGTTAAAGCCCTAATCAATTATTTGCTTTCTCAGAAGCAAAATGCATTAAGTCCTAACCGATTAGCATGAGGCTCTAATCGGTTAGCTGCTTTCCCAGAAACCAAGTTTATTAAGTCCTAATCGATTAGGACATGAATCTAATAAGTTATTCTCTATAACAGAAGCTTTTATTTTGAGCTTAAAAGGGCCCCTAGCCGATTAGGGTGCTTGCATAACCGATTAGGCCTATTATCTAAAAAATGAGAAGAAGCACGTAATAGCTATATTAAAGAGCATTTAATGCTCTCATCTACCCCCAACGGCTATTAATGGCCCTTAACTATAAATCTAGGTGTTAGGCATTAATGAAGGGTTAGAAAAACTGAGACCAACAATATGAGAATCACTACTAAGCATTAAAAATGAGTTTTCTCATCATTTCATATAATCCTCTATTTTGAACTTCAACTTGTGTGAATCCTTAATACCATAGTTCTTCAATTTGTATTATCTGCTCTAAAGAAAGTTTCTTCCATCTAAATCTTATATAATCTATTAAGAAAAGGTGAGGTATCCCTCAAAATTATAAGGGTGAGGTATCCCTCGAATATAGAGGCTCAAGCACAAGGGTGAGGCATCTCAATATGTGTTGAGTGCTCCAATTTGTAAGTTGTCAAGTACTTGCTTTCAAGCTTGAAGATATAGTAGAAATCTCAAGTGGTTGCTTGAGGACTGAACGTAAGCCACAAGTGAATTGGTGGCTGAACCAGGATAAAGCTTGATGTTTGCTCTTCTAAACTCAACTTTTTAATATTGTGAATTATTTTATTGAGTTTACTTAAATATTATCTTGCTTGATTATTGTTTTTGTAAGTGAAAGGGTTTATCTCATCTATCCATTTATCTCTATTAATCAAATAGTTTCAACGAAAATAAGAATTCAAGTATTCAACGAAAGATTTGTGAACTTGTTTTATATACTCAATTCACCCTCTCTTGAGTAATTGAGGCCACTTGGTAACAAGTGGTATCAGAACTAGACTATTGTGTAAAGAGCTTAGCAGTTTCAAGAGAAGAAATGACTTCAAATGGTTTTTCTAACGAAAGTTCCTCTATAAATAGACCTCCCTTTTTCAATGGGGTTGATTATGCATATTGGAAAGAAAGAATGAAATTTTTTATTGAAACTATTAATTTAGATGTGTGGGATGCTGTTGAAAATGGTGATTTTGTTTCCACACATATTAAAGATTGTGTGAAAATTAATACACCTAGAAATAAATGGATTAATGAGGACAAAAAGAAGGTTCAATACAATTTGAAAGCCAAGAACATCATCACCACATCCTTAGAGTATGATGAATTTTTTAGGGTGTTAAATTGCAAGACCGCTAAAGAAATGTGTGATACATTACAAGTAACTCATGAAAGTACAAGTGAGGTAAAACGATCTAGAATAAACACTCTTACTCATGAATATGAATTGTTTAGAATGAATCAAGGTGAAAGCATTCAAGAGATGCAAAAGAGATTCACACATATTATAAATCATCTTATCTCATTAGGAAAGATATTTCTTAATGAAGATCTTATTAACAAAGTCTTGAGATGTTTGAGCAGGAATTGGCAACCCAAAGTAATGGCTATTGTGGAATCAAGAGATTTGTCAACAATGTCTCTAGCCACTTTATTTGGGAAGCTTCAAGAGCATGAGTTGGAGCTAAATAGACTCAATCAAAATGAAAAGCATGATAAGAAGAAGAAGAGGATTGCACTCAAAGCCACATCTTCCACAATTGAATATGATGATGAAGATGGTGAAGAAGATGTAGAAAATCTTGAGCTAAATGAAGAAAATCCCAGTCTCCTTGTGAGGAAGTTAGGAAGATTCTTAAAGAAGAAGGGATTCCAAAGAAGACCACATTTCCCTCAAAAGAAAGCCTATCACAAAGGAGAAGGATCCTCAACTCTTTCAAAATGTTATAAATGTGAAAAACCAAGACACATGAAAATGGAGTGTCCTATGTATCTAAAGAAGACAGAGAAGTTCGAGAAAAGGCCCTCCAAATAAAAGAAAGGAAGGAGAGCATATATAGCATGAAAGGACAATGACATGAGTTTCTCCGATAGTTCAGAAGATGAAGAAGCTCATCTTTGTCTCATGGCTCAAGGAGAAGAAAGTGAAGAGAGCGACACCGAGGTAACATCTTCTAATTTAGAATCTTCACCTTTTTATGATGAATTGCAAGATGCCTTTCAAGAATTGCATGATGAATTTATGAGGCTCACTAAAATGATTTTATGTTTTAACAAAATGATCAATCAATTTTGAGGCATTCATTATTGCTTTATATTTGGCCTAATTGATGATAATTATATCCAATATTATGTTTGTAGATGAGTTTTAGATGATTGGTCTTCATTGAGCTTAATTGTAAAAACTTCATTAATTTTTGGATTTTAACTCATTTTGACCTTTCTGTCTTGTACAGGTCATATCTTAGGCTACAAATGTCATATTTGGATGGGTGTCCCTTGAAAGCTAAGAAGAAGATACACAATTTTGCATCTAATGTCGTTTTTCTAATTCAGCTGGATTAAGGGCGAAAATTTAGCCTCAAAGTTAGGATGCTGTTGCTGTCATAAAGCTTGGACATTCCCTCACTGATTTGGGCTTAACTCTCTCAATTTAAACCCAAATAAGACAAATTATATGTTTCTGAAAAGCTTATTCAGAGGGCTACAGTTTGGGCCAGGGTTAGATTAGGAATTATAGAATAATTTTTAGTTACAAATAGGTTAAGGCAGAATACGAAAGTACACCTCTTTCTGAATCCTGATTTTTGAGTTTTACGATAGGAATCAAGAAGCCTTTTTTCTCTCTTTTCGTTTTCTCTATTTCATTTTTATCTCTTCTTTGATCTGTATCTTTTCAATGGTGATGGCCATGGAAGGCTAAAGATCCAATCAATCCAAGGAATTCAATGATTGTGGTTAGAGTTTTGAGTTTTTTTGTTTATTTGTGATTTCTAATTATGTTCTTTCCTCTTCTCATTCTTTAATTGATTTATGATTATATTTCAAAATTGAAGATAGATTTGGATTGATTAATCTGAATTTAATGGAGAATACATCATCGATTGATAATCTATGTTAATTCGAAATTGTGTTTAATTCAATCTTAATCAAGAATTGCGATTGTGAATCTGTTTTAGTTGATTAAATTCTAGATGATTATCTAGTTGAATTCGAATTAACAGAGTTAATTGCATAAATAATTTTACTCTATTTGAACTATGATTTACTTTGCCACTTGATTTGAAGCCCTTGGATTGGTGTTTCTAGTTTTGAATTTATTCCTAATTATTATTGAATTTGTATTTTGTTACTTGATGAATAAAACCCCCCTTTTTACTTTTATTGTTTATTTTTCATCAGAGTTTAATTTAGGAATTAGATTGATAGTGTCAATTGAATTAGTTCTCTGTGGATCGACCCTTGCTTACTACAACTGGTTGCAAGGTTTTTATATTTTCTGTGGAACTTGGCAACTATTTTTGATATAATTCTTAATCGTATTCCACACCACACCAAATTTTAGCGCCGTTGCCAGGGAACTAATTTTCCAAATGCGCTATTGATTTGTTTCCTATTTTTACTCTATTTTTATTTTATTTTTAATTTTTGATGCTTTCTTTCTAAGTGTCTTGTAGGTGTTGATGTCCATTGATCATGGATGCTTGTGGGATTTGCTTATCACCTGGACATATCACTGATTTGTGTCCCACTTTCCTAGTGGATACAAATGGGGAGGTAGAGGCAGTATGGGGATATTCTGAACCTTCCGACAACTACAACCCCTACTCCAATACATATTATCCAGAGTGGTGGGACTATCCTAACTTGAGTTATGGACAGCAGCCTCAGAATCAACCTCCAGCGTATGAATTTCCACATTGGCAAACACCTTTCCTTCCAGGACAACAGCAAGTCCAAGATCCTTGGAAACCTGAACCTTCATTGGAGGAGCTAATAAGACAAATGGCCACTTATAATATGTAGTTCCAACAAGAAACAAAGGCCAAGTGTAATGATCTGCAAAACTCTTTGGATCAGTTAGCCACAGATCTCAGCAAGTTCCAGAGCCAAATTTCTGAAGGACTTCCCTCACAACCAGAAGAGGATGTGAAGGAAGATCCTAGTGCTGTCACATTGCACAGTGACAAGACGTTAGATGAACTCACCTCTCCTTCACAAACCATTGAAAAAAAAAACAGAGCCTGAAGAGGTAAGTAAGGAGGGGGAAAACTCTAAGGCCCCCAAGGTAAGTATTCTTGAACCCCTTCCTAAGGTAGTGGAGAGACAGTATGATGACTTGTGTGATGAATTTCTTGATTTTATTGGTTTCAATAATTATACTCATTGCAACTCATGTACTGATTGTGATGGTGGCATGATATGTGTTGTTTGTGCTAAAATTTTTGCATTCTTGAGAGCTGATGATTCTGTTTGTGCAGAAGCTAATGTTGTTGAAGGATCTATCAACAATGCTTTTGATGCAATTGCAGGATCTAAGATACAAAGAGAAATAGAATTACAGGCTACTGAAGAGTTTTCAGTGAAGGGAGAAGAACACCAAATGACAGACACTGCTGAAGTGGATTTCATTTTTGGGCCATGGTCTATTAGAAACAATGCATATGAAGTTGATGAAGTGCACGCATTACTTTTCAGTGGTGAAGCCAAGAAAATTAAGGAAGGCCAATGGGATCCCGGTGGAAGCCATCATGCCTCAAGCTTAACTTGGTCATTGTACTTCAGCCAATGGGATCCCGGTGGAAGGAATGAAAAGAAGAAAAGAAACAATAAAAGCAGTGGAAAATAAATATGCAGTAAATTAAAATTGCATAAAATAAAGAGATTAAGAAGAGAGAAGCAGGCACAGTATTTATCCTAGTTCGACCACTAACCCACTTGTGATCTACGTCCAGTCCTCGAAAGCTGAGATTTTTCACTAAGTATACAAGCTTCAATAGGTGCTTGCTACCGTTACACAAAAGAGCACTTTTCACACACAGGGAAACTCTACCCTTGTGCTAAAGCCTCAGCCTGCAGGGATACCTCACCCTTATACAAACCTTGAGGGATACCTTACCCTCGATACAGAATATCAAAAAATAGATGAAAAGAAACTCTCACTCAGAGTAGGTAATACAAATTGAAGTGCTAAAGGAACTCTCACAGAAATATTTCAAAGTTTTTAATCAAAAAGAGCGTAGAAAATAATTTTCACCGATTAGAGCAAGCAGAAAATAGTTCAGAGTTATGGGCAAAAATATTCGTGACCCAAGGTTGCTATTTATAGGAAAAAACACGGAGATAGCCGTTTGGGTATAATTAAAAGCATTTAAAACCAATTTGAAAACCTGTCTGTTTCCATATACATGATCATAAGCTCCGTGTTTATTCGAATAGAAGAAAGTTTATTCGAATAATACTGTTTCTGAAAAACCAACGTGAAAGACCAATTGATATGGGTTATTCGAATAACCAATGTGTTATTCGAATAACTCTGTTAAAACCAGAGTTCTAAAACGAAGAGGTTATTCGAATAGCAGCTGAAATATCCGAATAATGTTGTTAAAAAAAGTTCAGACAGAAGGGGTTTTATTCGAATAACGTTTGAGTTATTCGAATAACTCACTTAGAAACACAGTTTTGAAAAACTTAGTTATTCGAATAATTATCTTGCTATTCGAATAGCATCTTTAAACACAGAGTATCGTAAAGGAGTTTATTCGAATAGACTAAGCTATATTCGAATAAATCAGTGTAAAACAATTTTGGAGAAGGTGTTTTAAAGACACTAAGTTTATTTTAAAACAAGTTTTATCTTTTTTTTCAAAAACAGAGAGATATCAAAGTGAGCTCCGTACAACAAAACCTAAATCCTAATGCTAATCATATATAAACTTGGACTTGGTCCATTTATCATCTTCATTTAGTCTTCACGTTTGTTATCATCAAAACAAGTCTTCAAAGGTATACATCCAAACACATTCTCCCCCTTTTTGATGATGACAAACTATCAATGAGAAAAGAGTTAGTGCATATAATTGGAATTCACAAAGAGGTATAAAAGCTTACTCCCCCTCTTTAATTATAAGAGGTAATATATATCAGATATGTGCGCAACTCCCCCTTTCAATTTGAATCCAATCTCATTTTAAGTTTACTTGTCTTTTCTCAATTAAATTCAAATAATCAAATTTTTTCTCCCTCTTTTGTCATGAGCAAAAAGGAGGGGTAAGTCCCATAAACATATATCTAGGTATAAGTGCATAAAAGGAAGCATGGATCATCAATAAACTGTATTTATGCATTAATAAAAAAGATTTAATTACAAAAGCCAAAAATAAATAACATGAAGGCAAAAATAGATATCCTAAGAACTAAAGTTCTTAGAAATAAGTATCCGGAGGTGGTGGTGAAGAAGCTGGTGCAGGAGCAGGTGAAGCAGATCGGAGGGCAGCAACCTCAAGTTCAACACCTTCTATTCTATCAAACAGAATAGAGAAGGTATGCTCCATATAGGCTCTGTTATCGTGCAATGTGGCCATGATCTGTTCTAAGGTGACAGGAGCAGGAGCAGCAGCAGGTACATCAGCGGGGGCAGCAGGAGCGTCAACAGGGTCAAGCTTATCCTCAGCAACCTCATCTGGGTACACCCAGCCTTCATCGGTTTGGATCATCTTCTTTTTACGTAAGGTATGGGAGCCAAAGACGTTGTGATGCATCAGGGCAATGGCTCGCTCAGTCTCCAAGACCTGAGGATACTTGCTCAGTAAGGTAGTGACGAGAATACCATAAGGCAAGTCAGATTTTTCCTTGCCCTTGGCCCTCATCATGTGTTTCATGATAAACACAGGCCAGTTGATCTGATGGCCATTCTTCAGAAACCAAAGCATGAAGATGTCTTCTTCGCTGAGGTAGGCATAGTTTCCACTGCAGGGAGCCAAGATGTGAGCAAAGGCGTAATGCAGAAGCCTATCTTGGCTTTTCAGCATACCACCATTGAGACCCTTGTCAGGCAAAGCTAGACCAGGATTCAGCAGGTCCTCAATCGCCTGAAACTTGTTGAACTCTTCAAGAAAAAGGGTATCACCATCTTCAACAAGGGCGCCAATAAACTGCAACCCAAACAAAGTTAGCCAGTCCTGCGGTGTGATCACAATGTTCTGATCACAGACCTCAGAGAGAAGGTTCTGGCCATCAAATGCCAGATTGCAGAAGAACATCTTCACCAGAGCTGGATAAACAGTGGCCCGGTGAGAGCAGAGTTGAAGAACTCCTTGGTTTTGCAACAAGGTCAGAAAATTGAAACCACGATGTTGTTGGAAGAAAGAGAGGTCAAGGTACTTAGGTTGGACCAAGTTACGCTCCCAGAAGTGCGTAATGAAGCGGGCTCGGTGCTCTTCGTTGGATGAGAGCCTTCTCAAGTTAAGCGGATTATTGCATAGAGCCGTCTTCGTGCGTAGGCACTTACTGGAGGAGGAGGCCATGGTGATTGAGAGTGAGGAATAGGAAGTGACGAAGATGTTGGAGGAGAGTAGGAGAGGAAGTGACGATGAGAAGGTGAAAAGCTGAAAAGAAAAGAAAGGAGAGAAGAGGGAGAGAAACGGTTGGGCGCGCATGAGTTATTTAAAGAGAGGCCCGTGTTTATTCGAATAAACAGAGGTTTATTCGAATAAACCTTGCTTGGAAACTGAAGGGACAGGCGCGCAGGAAACTAAAAGGTGTTGAAAAGGTGTTTCTGCTAGGGTTTATTCGAATAGAGGGTTCTATTCGAATAGATCATCTGGGAAAGCCAAGCGTTTTGGCCAACTGACAGGGTTTATTTGAATAATTGTAGGAGTTATTCGAATAGATCGAGGCTATCGATCAAGGCCCGATAAAAACGGGTTACGCTATTCGAATAGCCTGAGGTCTATTCGAATAAGCAGAGGGCAGATATTAAACCTGATAAACGAAGGCTTCTGGTTATTCGAATAAGGAGGGATTTATTCGAATAGACAGAGATGATATTCAAACAAGTTTTAACACAGGAGCCAGATTATTCGAATAAACTAAGTTTTATTTGAATAAAACTGATATTCAACATATTTTAACAAGCAGTAACGAAGTTTTTTCGAATAAAAGCCTGTTTATTCGAATAACACTAACAAAGAAACACAGAGATGCATACGTTCAAGAATTCAAAGCATATATATATATATATATATATATATATATATATATATATATATATATATATATATATATATATATATATATATGATTTAAAGAGAGATAAAATAAAATATGCAATCATATATTGGATTAATCAATTATACCCAATTCTCCTCGAATATAAAAGAATGCTTTTTTTTGCTAAGGGTTTAGTGAAGATATCTGCAAGTTGCTTAGTTGTTTCAACAAACTCAAGAATGCAATCCCCTTTTTGTACATGATCTCTGATAAAGTGATGTCTTATCTCTATATGCTTTGTTCTAGAATGCAGTATGGGATTCTTAGATATATTTATTGTACTAGTGTTATCACATCTTATCGGGATGTGATCAAGCTGAAGACCGTAGTCTAAAAGTTGTTGCTTCATCCATAGGATTTGAGCACAACAACTCCCGGCTGCAACATATTCAGCCTCAGCGATAGACAAAGCCACACTATTTTGTTTCTTACTATGCTAAGAAACTAAAGAACTACCAAGCAAGTGGCATGTCCCACTAGTACTCTTTCTGTCCAATTTGCACCCAGCAAAATCAGAGTCAAAATAGTCTATTAGGCTACAAGAGGCACCCTTAGGGTACCATAAGCCCATTTGTGAAGTGCCTACTAGATATTTCATTATTCGTTTAACAGCACTTAAATGAGATTCCTTAGGGTTTGCCTGATATCTAGCACACATGTATACACTAAACATAATATCTAGCCTCTTAGCAGTAAGATAAAGGAGAGATCCAATCATACCTCTATATTTCGTTATTTCTACTGATTTACCTCCTTCATCTTTGTCCAAATAATAGGAAGTGCCCATTGGGGTGGCCATGTGTTTAGCGTTATCCATTTCGGATCTCTTGAGCAATTCCTTGCAGTATTTGGTTTGACTTATGAATGTCCCTCTGTTCGTTTGTTTGATTTGAAGTCCGAGAAAGAAATTCAATTCTCTCATCATTGACATTTCAAATTCATTCTGCATTGTCTTAGTAAATTCTTTACACAAGGATTCATTAGTAGCACCAAAGATAATATCATCCACATATACTTGCACAAGAAGAATATCATGCTTTTTATTTTTAATAAAAAGAGTAGTATCGACTTTTCCTCTTGAAAAATCATTTTCTAAAAGGAACTTACTCAACATTTCATACCAAGCTCTAGGAGCTTGCTTTAAATCGTATAAAGCCTTTTTAAGTTTAAAAACATGGTTGGGTAGTTCATGATTTTCAAAACCCGGAGGTTGTTCAACGTATACCTCCTCTTAAATAAAACAATTTAGAAAAGCACTTTTGACATCCATTTGATATAATTTGAAATCCATGATGCAAGCGTAAGCAAGTAACATTCTAATAGCTTCTAATCTAGCCACAGGTGCATAGGTTTCTTCATAAACTATTCCTTCTTCTTGATTATATCCTTTAGCAACCAATCTAACTTTGTTTCTAGTTATTAACCCATTTTCATCAAGTTTGTTTCTAAAGACCCATTTAGTGCTAATTATAAGGTGATTATTAGGTCTAGCAACTAATTCCCAAACTTGATTTCTTTCAAACTGATTTAATTCCTCATGCATAGCTAAGATCCAATGTTCATCATCAAAACTTTCAATTAAATCCTTAGGTTCAATTTGAGAAACAAAAGTTAAGTGATTACAAGCATTTCTAAGAGAATTACGAGTACTTACACCTTTAGATACATCACCGATAATCTGATCAAGGGAATGATATTTTGAAGTTCGCCATTCTTTGAGAAGTTCCAAAGCTTGCGAATCTTCTTGCCTTTGTTTATCCTCTTGCTCCTTGATTTCTTTTTCTTTATTATCCAAATGTATTTCCACCAACATTTCTGCAACATCATCAATAACAAGATTCTTTCTCGATCCATTTGGGTTAGTTTCATCAAATGTAACATGTATAGATTCTTCAATGGTCATAGTTCTTTTATTATATATACGAAAAGCTTTACTATGATTTGAATAACCAAGAAATATACCTTCATCAGACTTAGCATCAAACTTGCCTAAGTTATCTTTTCCATTATTTAAAACAAAACATTTGCAACCAAAAACATGAAAATGTGAGACATTTAGCTTTCTTCCCTTATACAACTCATATAGGGTTTTCTTTAAAATAGGCCTTATAAGGGCCCTGTTCATTACATAACAAGCTGTACTTACAACATCCGCCCAAAAGTATTTAGGAAGAGTAGCCTCATTAAGCATAGTTCTTGCCATTTCTTCTAAAGAACGATTTTCCCTTTCTACAACTCCGTTTTGTTGTGGAGTTCTAGGGGCAGAGAAATTATGATTAATGTCATATTCATCACAGTAATTTTCAAAAACATTGTTTTCAAATTCGCCACAATGATCACTTCTTATAGAAGAGATTTGAAAACTTTTTTCATTTTGAATAACTTTGGCAAGTCTTTTAAAAGTTAGAAATACATCATTTTTATTTGTAAGAAATAAAGTCCATATAAACCTAAAAAAATCATCCACAATCACTAAAGCATAGTAATTCCCATCAAAGCTCATAGTTCTAGAAGGTCTAAATAGATCCATGTGCAAAAGTTGTAAAGGTCTAGTAGTTGAAACTACATTTTTTGCTTTAAAAGAGACCTTTATTTGTTTACCCTTTTGACATGCATCACATAACTTATCTTTTATAAAATTAAGCTTGGGTAGTCCAATTACTAGCTCTTTCGAGACCAACTTCTTTAAGTGATCTATGTGAATGTATGCAATTCTCATATGCCATAACCATGAATCATCATTCTTACTTAAAAGGCATTTCGCATCATTTGAAGATATATCATCAAGACTAATCATATAGATGTTGTTTACTCTATGACCAATGAATTTAACATGCTTATCATTTTTATCTTCAATTATGCAACAGTTTGAATCAAATATTACCCTATTTCCTTTATCACATAATTGGCTAATACTAAGCAAGTTATGTTTCAAGCCTTCAACAAGCAATACATTTTTAATAGAGGAATTAGGGTTCTTACCGACTTTGCCGATTCCAAGAATTTTTCCTTTGTTGTTATCACCTTAAGTAACGTGTCCATGATTCTTGGGAATAAGCATAGTGAATTTCGAGTCATCCCCAGTCATGTGCTTGGAGCAGTCGTTATCGAGATACCAACTTGAACTCCTGGCTTTCAAGCACACCTACAACACAAGTTTAGTTTTTAACTTTTGGTACCCAAACTTTCTTGGGTCCTTGTGTGTCAGTTTTGGGTATAGTACCCTTCGGAACCCAAACTATTTTTGTTCTCATTTTTGTATTTATGTTTTTCCTAGCATTATATGTTAATGCACTATGTCCTTTTCTTCCGCAATAAAAATATTTAATAAAAGGATTACTTGAGACATTAGAATGCACAAAGAAATTTTTATAGAGTTTTTGTTGATTTTTCGGGTTATAACCTATCCCGGCTTTTTGAAAAACCACTCTTTGTCTTCCTAACAAAATATTTAAGTTATCCCTTCCAAAGGTGAATTTAGAAAGAGTGTTCTTTAAGCCTTCAATTTCTTTTTCAAGCATATGACATGTAGAACAAGATGAAGAAGTAAGAGCATGTGAAGAATGATTTGTGCATGCATCAATGATTCCCAAAGTTTCATTTTCAATTTTTAATTCTTCTATTTCTTTATTTAAAATAAGAATTTAATTTTCTAAAGAAGAGATTGTTTTCTTAGAAGAAGAAATAATTTTTGTGAATTTTAAAGATTCTTCATGTAATTCTTCAAAAGCATCTTGTAACTCATCGTAAGAAGGCAATAAAGTAATATTAGAACTTACCTCATTTTCGCTTTCTTCTTCATCTCCTTTGGCCATGAGACATAGTTGAGCTTCCTCGCTATCTGAGCTGTCAGTTGAATCCATGTCGTTTTCATCCCATGCTATATAGGCTTTTCTTCCTTTTCTTTCCTTGAAGGGCTTCTTTTCAAATTTCTCCTTCTTCTTTTGGTAAACTAGGCACTCCATTTTCATGTGACCAGGTTTGCCATATTCATAGCAAGTTAGAGTCGATGAAGCTCCTTCGCCTCTGTAATGAGTCTTCTTCGGAGGGAAGGGAGGTTTTCTTTGCGTTCCTTTTTTCCTGAGAAATTTACCAAACTTTTTAACTAACAGACTAATATTTTCTTTGCTTACCTCGATGTTCTCTGAGCTTTCTTCATTTTCTTCATCATCATTGTCGAATGTTGAGGAAATGGCTTTGAGCGCTATCCCCTTTTTCTTTTTATCGTTTTCTTCGCTTTGACTTAATCTGCTCAGTTCTAGTTCGTGCTCATGAAGTTTTCCAAAGAGGGTAGCTAGAGTCATTGTGGACAAGTCCCTCGATTTTGAAATAGCTGTTACCTTAGGTTGCCAAATCCTGCTAAGGCATCTCAATACTTTGTTAATAAAATCTAAATTAGAAATTTTTTGCCTAAAGATGCAAGATGATTAACTATGTGGGTGAACCTCTTTTGCATTTCCTGAATACTTTCTCCTTAGTTCATTCTGAACAATTCATATTCACGAGTTAGAGAATTGATTCTCGACCTCTTAACTTCACTAGTACCCTCATGGGTAACTTGCAAAGTGTCCCACATTTCTTTAGCAGTTTTACAATTTGAAATTCTAAAAAACTCATCATATCCCAAAGCAGTAGTAATAATATTTTTGGCTTTTAAATTAAATTGAACTTTTCTTTTGTCTTCATCAGACCATTTATTTTGTGGTGTTTCGGTCCTTACACCATCGACCTCATGTGTGGGTATAAAAGCGCCATTTTCGACAGCATCCCATACATCTAGATCAATAGCTTCGATGAAGATTTTTATTCTTTCCTTCCAATATGCATAACCATCCCCATTGAAAAAGGGTGGTCGGTTTATGGAAGATCTTTCTGAAAAACCATTTGAAGAAGCCATATTCTCTTAAAGCTGCTAAGCTCTTTATACAAGAGTCTAACTCTGATACCACTTGTTACCAAGTGGCTTCTAGTACTCAAGAGGGGAGTGAATTGAGTATAAAACTTTTTCTCAAAACTTCTTTTTATCAAAAACAAATATTAAAAACTTAATAAATAAATGCACAGAAGGAATGAGAAGAAGAAAAGAAATAATAAAAGCAGCGAAAAATAAATATGCAGTAAATTAAAATTGTACAAAATAAAGAGATTAAGAAGAGAGAAGCAGGCACAGTATTTATCATGGTTCGACCACTAACCCACTTGTGGTCTACGTCCAGTTCTCGAAAGCCGAGATTTTTCACTAAGTATGCAAGTTTCAATAGGTGCTTGCTACCGTTATACAAAAGAGCATTTTTCACACACAAGAAAACTCTACCCTTGTGCTAAAGCCTCAGCCTGCAGGGATACCTCACCCTTATACAAACCTTGAGGGATACCTCACCCTCGATACAGAATATCAGAAAGTAGATGAAGAGAAACTCTCACTCAGAGTAGGTAATACAAATTGAAGTGCTAAAAGAGCTCTCACAGAAATATCTCAAAGTTTTTAATCAAAAAGAGTGTAAAAAATAATTTTCACCGATTAGAGCAAGCAGAAAATAGTTCAGAGTTATGGGCAAAAATATTCGTGACCCAAGGTTGCTATTTATAGGGAAAAACACAGAGATAGCCGTTTGGGTATAATTAAAAGCATTTAAAACCAATTTGAAAACCTGTCTGTTTCCATATACGTGATCGTAAGCTCCGTGTTTATTCGAATAGAAGAAAGTTTATTCGAATAATACTGTTTCTGAAAAACCAACGTGAAAGACCAACTGATATGGGTTATTCAAATAATCAATGTGTTATTCGAATAACTCTGTTAAAACCAGAGTTCTAAAACGAAGAGGTTATTCGAATAGTAGCTGAAATATCCGAATAATGTTGTTAAATAAAAGTTCAGATAGAAGGGGTTTTATTCGAATAACGTTTCAGTTATTCGAATAACTCACTTAGAAACACAGTTCTGAAAAACTTAGTTATTCAAATAATTATCTTGCTATTCGAATAGCATCTTTAAACACAGAGTCTCGTAAAGGAGTTTATTCGAATAGACTAAGCTATATTTGAATAAATCAGTGTAAAACAGTTTTGGAGAAGTTGTTTTAAAGACACTAAGTTTATTTTAAAACAAGTTTTATCTTTTCTTTCAAAAACAGAGAGATATCAAAGTGAGCTCCGTACAACAGAACCTAAGTCCTAATGCTAATCATATATAAACTTGGATTTGGTCCATTTATCATCTTCATTTAATCTTCACGTTTGTTATCATCAAAATAAGTCTTCAAAGGTATACATCAAACACACTCTCTAACCAATTATGGAAGTGTTATGAAGCTCCAGGAGTCCTCAAATAATCTGTTAGGTGAACCCCCTAATCGATTATTCACACTTACAGAACCTCACATTATAATTTTCCATCATTCTAATCGATTATGGTCATACTCTAATCGATTATTTGAACTTACAGAGAGCTCAAAATTCTGATTTCATAATGAGCTAATCGATTAGCTTAATTTCCTAATTGGTTATTTAACCAAACTGTGAGCTCCTTTTTCCTTCCCAGAATGTTCTAATCGGTTAGACAAAATCTCTAACTAGTTATTTACCCAAACAGTAAAGCTCTACTATCATTTCCCCAAAGTTGTAACCGGTTACCCATATATTCTAATCGGTTAGGCCAACATCCTAACCGGTTAATATATTTCTCAAATCACACAAACAGTAGCCTCCATCTTCATTTGCACGACGGCCTCCAAACCTCAATCTTCACCTTCTTCTTCTTTTTCTCTCAAACACCTATTCCTCTCCACTCACACTCATCTCAAATCTACCACAAATCCACCATTTAAATCCTATTTCCCTCACATTCCACTATTTTCCAACACTTTTCTCTTATTAAATTCCATTTTTTTTCAAAAATTCTCATCTACCCTCACATTTTCTCTCTCTTCAAACGTGCCCTAACCACCATTTTCACTCACCATGACTAGCAGCTCTTCCTTCCCCAAAAGGTCATGCTCCAAAAACCCAAATGTCTCAAAGGAAACACCTCCTACAAACACTGACTCAGATTTCTCCATAGCCTTGAACCTTGGAAGATTTTTCACCGACCCTGCTCAAATGAAGAAATACTAGTTGGAATTTCATGCTCGACGTATCATTTCACCTAAATGGATGGACTGGGCATTTTTCGTTAATGAAGGATTCACTTCTCTTACAGAGCTCCTTGAGTTCCATGGATTGAGAACTCTCGTCACTACCAATCCCGGGTATTTCTATCTTGAACCTACTAAAGCCTTTTTCTGTAATTTATCTATTATGAGGGGAAATTTGGTTTCTAAAATCAAAAAGCATAAAATTATTGTGAATCCAAGTCAGTGGGTTCCTCTGTTTGGTCTTCCTCACTCTGGAGAAAAGCTTAAATCAAAAAAATCATAGCTCATGGGAAAACTATAGAAGAGATCAAGCTGTCATGGGCATGCTTCAGCCTAGCATTCAAATGCCAAAGGAGACTTTTACTACAGGCCTTGTGAAGTTATAGGACCGTCTTCTCCATTTTATTGTAACTCACATCCTAGCACCAAGGCAAGTAACTATGCCCTGGTTGAAGAGGAAGACATCTTCCTGCTATGGCTTCTCAAAGAACGCATAAAGATCAACTGACCTTATTACATTATACATTACATGATGAAAGATAAACAAAAGGCAGTTATGGATCTTTCTTATGCCCTATTGGTTGCTCGAATTCTAGACCACTACAAGGTCCCCCTAATGGATGATGGAATCGTAAATACTGTCGGTCCCCACAAGTTTGGACTTGCCTCTCTCAATAGAATGCAAGTGAAGAAAATAAATGGCAAATGGACTTATGGTCATGGACGTGTGGCAGCAGCACCACTAGAAGAAATTGCTGCTAATCCGATTGATATTCTTATGGAAGAGGCATTAGCAACAATTAGCATCTCAGAAGCTACAAGTGAAGCATGCATCCTTGCTGCCATTGTGGATTTTTGAATTTACCAAGAGCACAACAACTCAATCATCTTTGATCACTTAAGTACTATGGAGGACCGCCTGGATAGGCTCAAGCGTCGCTACACAGCACCCGAGGACCATAGGGCTTAGGCATGGACTATCTGTTTCAGTTATAGCTGTATTTCTAAACTAATTGCTTACAACTCTGTTTTGAATATGATGTTGTGCTATGTCTTAAATGTTTTGGATATTATGTTAGAACCATGGTAGATTTATTTGGCATGATTAGTTATGATATTCTGGATATGGATGCCTCACATTCCTTATAAGTGATTAGTTATGATTAGCCTTGACTCAAATGTTTTGAAAGTTATCTTTGAACCATGGTATGTTTAATTGGCATGTTGGACATATTTAAATATGATTTGAATGCTTGGTGTCGTATAATTTATCTGCGTCTAAATAGATTACTGAAATTGCTTCTATTATGACTAGATTATTACTGGTTATTTGTTTCATTTTTTTTATCATAACAAAAAAGAGAGAAGAATATAGGCTTTTTATTGAGAAAAGAAGGTAAAATAACAGAATGTTTTACTTTAAGTTTTTCTGTCAATGGTCTTGGAATTCCAAAACAAATGGGGAGCTGTGCATTTCTGATTCAATCACCTCTTCAATAAAAGAGGGGGAGTAAGTCTCTAAATCCTGTTATGAATTCTGATTATTATTTGAACTAATCTTTTTCTCAATAATTGTTTGTCATCATAAAAAATGGGGAGAATGTGATTGACATTGACTAAATGCAAATGGTTTTGATGTCAAAAAACAAGAAAGTAATGGAAACACAATGATCAAGTCACAAGGAATTCAAGATTAGCATGTAGGTCATAAATCTTGTGTAAAAGTATATTAAGGATTCACTCTAAGCTCGTTTTTTGGCTTTCCTAAAATTGCTTTGCAAAATCATTCTTTCTTAAAATGGTATATTAAACAAATGATTTTTAGTAAGGATCAAAAAGTTTTCTGAAAAACCCCTTGGAAATCTAATATCCTTTTCTAGGCAAATAAATAAGAGCCAAAATAGAAATACGCATTTTTATGTTTTAAAAGAACTAACTAGTTTAGCAAAAAGCATAACTTGTTTATTGTCTTGTTAAAGGCCAATTTTTAAGGCCCCTAACCGATTAGGAGCAGCTCCTAATCGGTTTAGGGTGATGAAACAGAGGCATTGCCTCTTTATATTTTATATGCCTAAAAGATTAGGCAAATTGATTAATCGAGTATTTGAATACACACAAGCATTTCTTTTCATTTTATAACAGGGCCTAACCAATTAGGTTAAATCCCTAATCGGTTATTTGCTTTTTCAGAAGCAAATTGCATTAAGTCCTAACCGATTAACTTGAGGCTCTAATCAGTTAGCTGTTTTCCCGAAAACCAAGTTTATTAAGTCCTAACCGATTAGGACATGAATCTAATCGGTTATTCTCTATAACAGAAGCTTTTATTTTGAGCTTAAAAAGGCCCCTAACTGATTAGGGTGCTTGCATAATCGATTAGGCCTGTTATCTGGAAAATGAGAAGAAGCACGTAACAGCTATCAATGGCCCTTAACTATAAACCTGGGTGTTGGCCATTAATGAAGGGTTAGAAAATCTGAGACCAACAATCTGAGAATCACTATTGAGCATTAAAAATGAGTTTTCTCATCATTTCATATAATTCCTTTATTTTGAGCTTCAACTTGTGTGAATCTTTAATACCATAGTTCTTCAATTTATATTATCTGCTCTAGAGAGAGTTTCTTCCATCTAAATCTTGTACAATCTGTTAAGAGAGTGTGAGGTATCCCTCAAAATTGTAAGGGTGAGGTATCCCTTGAATATAGAGGCTCAAGCATTAGGGTGAGGCATCTCAAGGTGTGTTGAGTGCTCCAATTTATAAAGGTTATCAACCTGCTTTTAAGCTTGAAGATATAGTGGAAATCTTGAGTGATTGCTTAAGGACTGGACGTAAGTCACAAGTGGATTGGTGGCTGAACCAGGATAAAGCTTGGTGTTTGTTCTTCTAAACTCAACTCTTTAATATTGTGCACTGTTTTATTGAGTTTACTTAAATACTATCTTGCTTGATTATTGTATTTGTAAGTGAAATGGTTCATTTCATCTATCCATTTATCTCTATTAATCAAATAGCTTCAACGAAAATAAGAATTCAAGTATTTAATGAAAGATTTGCGAACTTATTTTATATACTCAATTCACCCCCCTCTTAAGTAATTGAGGCCACTTGGTAACACCAGCAAATAGAAATCCAACAAAAAAAAAAACTTGTACAAATAATCCAATAATATAGTTGAAAGTTAATATACAAATAATCAATCCAATATAGTTAAAAGTTATTATACAAATATAGATAAGAAGAATAAAAAATGGCAATCAATCTAAGTTGGCTTCGTCTTCATCTTCGCCTTCCTCTTCCTCTCGACCCTCCCCAATTAAACCTTGCAATGGTGGTTGTGGAGCAACATTTGCTAATCCGATCGTAGATATGAATGATTGGAAGGGCGCCAACATAAGGAGAAGTTGACTCTGGACAAACGAAGCCATCGCTCTGCCACTGCTGTATTTACAGATTCAGATATGTCTTATGTCAATGGTGTAGAGTGGGAAAGACCCGCAACCAATGAGGATGAAGTTTGCATGGTGTTATTACTAATGTGCAAGTTATTACCTATGCCATGCACACCTCCCTTCTTGTTGGGACCCGCCGCATCCAACCAGACCTCCGGGTCAACCATAGGATGAGAGGAAGAGTTTTCTCCATATTTTTCTATCATCGCGGTGTCATATGACTCCTAAAAATAATAAAACAAGAAAAATATTAACAAAAAAATAAATAACCTAAAATATATATGACTTTTGAATTTTAAAGACACCTACAATAAAATTCCTCGAGCGCTTAGAAACATAGCTTCTGTCTTTCTTCTTATGAACTTTTGCATAGAGATTTCTATAAGAAACCAGATGCTTTAACTTTGCCTCCTGTAATCCTATATAGAAGAATATTATATAATAAACATATATCAAAAGTAAGGCAATCTCTCTAAAATACTATGTCATACTCAAGATAGACAAATAACTCAAGTAATTACAACATGTTAATACACAGATTAATAAAATAAAATAAAACTCAAAAAATTTGAGATTAATAAATAGATTACCATCAAAACTTTAAATGAAGAAGTTATATTACCATCTTACTCTTATGTTGACCAAAGCTTATCGACCCTCTTGTATGCTTCAAGGCATCAGGCATGGTTGCCCTGTTCCTTCGAGCAACTGCAGGCCTCGTCATCCATTTATCTGTCAGCTAAATGTCGATCAGGCCATCCCACACTTCCATCCTCATTCCTCTAGGCCCATGGCCCTTAACATCAGCTAAGTTGTTTGAATTTGCCTTCTCAAAAGCCTTATCTCCTGCTTTGTTCAAATGGTCTGGATAACGGTCTAAGATAGTCCGTTCCCAGATAGTTTTCGCCATGCCGCGATCAGCATCAGATGTGAACCGATGCTTAGCCTGCACAAATGATATGTATGTATATTTATTTTTCAATAAACGTATAATATATAATTCTATAAACACAATTACTTACCATGAAGTTGTTAAATAGTATTTCCTTCATCTCAGTTGGATAACCTCGCCAAGTACTAGCCAGAACAGGCATCCTTGTCATGACATTGTACATAATGTCACGTGTCACTCTCGACGAGAGAAACCTTCTCCTGTAAGTACAAGAAGATAATGTTGATAATCTAAAAGTAAATACATGTAATAAAATATGATAATCACTATTACTTACGGTTCAGGGACAGACGCCACATATATAAGTTCCCTGCTATCTGTTCTACATTGGATTCTCCACATGAAGGCACCACATTCGGGCCGCTAGTGGGTGGGTCACAGGGGTGGCATAGAAAGGGCTGGGTCAGTAAAAGGTAGGACAGAAGCTGATGCGCCTCCAATGGTCAATGGACTAGATGCTGGTAGGCCTGCACTAGTCGATGGGCCAGTAGCTGAAGTTGTACCTAACATAATTTTAGATAAACAAAAAAAATACATATATATTACATTTATATAAATCACAAGTTAATAATAATTAAAAAGATTATCCTATAGGTATACCTGGAGAGGGCTGAGAATACTGTAGTGGTGGAGAATCATGGCCAGATGAAACATTACGGTCTCTCCCACGACCGCGTCCAGCACCTCTACCTCGAATGGTCATGATGAATATCTGCATAAGGAAACATAATGAAATATGACGAGTTAAGAAACTATATGTTAATAAAAACCTCAAAATATAATAATGATATTTCAGTGTAAATACTATTAACAAAATTTATTGAACAAGATTTAATTTTAACTACTTGAGTCTGAAGCAAAAGATTCCCCATCTTCATCTGAGAATTCATTAATTTCATTATTTTCGTTGTCATCAATGAACTCACCATCAACTAGAACATCCATTGGATAATGTATATCACGTATGTTCACTTTTTTCATTTGGGCATGTGCATCAAACAAGGAGACTGCTTCATCATCTATGATAATATTATATGTTCCAAGGGATCCATCATCTTGGAAATAATCAGTAGCAGTTAGGTCATTCAATTCATCACCTTCGTCATTCAATGTCTCAGCCATGAAGAGTTTTGCTCTGACCTTGCAAGCTGTCCATCATTCACCATTAGCTCTATTCCCGCTTTGTGGGTATCTTCTATAGTACACTTATTGTGCTTGTTTGGCTAAGACGAATGGTTCATTTGAGTGAAATCTTTATTTAAGCTTGATGTCAACCAACCCATATTTTTCATTAATATAGACTCCATTTATCGAGTCAAACTAATGACATTGTAAAAGAAATACTCTGTTCTAATTTCCTATATATGATAATTCCAATATATCTTCAATGATGCCATAATAGTCGAAGTTATTCTCACCATATATACTACCTCTAACACATACTCTACTATTCATGGTAGCTTTATTTTGTCCGTACACCTTAGTATAAAATCTATACCCATTAACTATTAAGCCACAGTAAGAAGTCACGGACTTGGATAGACCATAACTTATCTCTCGTATCATTTGATCCTCGACTTGGCCTATATTATCATGTATCATTACATAGACAGTAGATAGTTGTAACATCTAACATAATGAACATTGAATTTAATATGATAGATGTGATTATAGATAAAAGGACTCACTAGATGTTTTAGCCACCTACTGAAGTCCTTATCTCGAGCTTCCAATATTTGATCATCAGTGATATTGGGATTTGTTTCCCTTAACAAATCCTTGAATTGTCTAATCAATATAATAATTAATATTTAGCATAAATTTAGCACATTAATAACAAATTCATTAGATAGAGAGTAGACTTATTAGAGATAAGGTTCTACTTCACCACAATTTACAAGCACATATGTCTCAGCAATCTGAAGTTCCACATCCGTCAAGAATCTATTTCGACCTCTCCGATACGATGACATGCATGTTTAAAGGCAGACAACCATTCATTAATTGTATCTTCCCCACCGTCGTCATTCCGAGGAACTTGAGTGCGCCTGGTCTATAGGTGGGGATCAAAATACATGGAAGCAAAATTGGAAATTTCTTCTAAAATATATGCTTCACAAATAGATCCTTCAACTTTTGCCTTATTTCGAACCTTTCTTTTCAAGTACAACATACACCTCTCAAAGGGGTACATCCACCTGTAATGCACTGGTCCTCCAACCTTAGCTTCATAAGGGAGATGCAAGACTAGATATTCCATCATGTCAAAGAATACTGGAGGGAAAATCTTCTCTAAATTGAAAATTGTTTCAATGATAGAAAGCTCAGCATTCTCCATGGTGGAAGCACGAATTTCAGTTGCACAAACTTCTTTAAAGAACAAGCTTAGTTCTGTTAACTGTCCCCATATAGGTTTTAGCAAGATATCACAAAATGCCAAAGGAATTAGCATTTGCATAAAAATATGGCAATTGTGACTTTTCATTCCATATATCTTCCCACCGTCTACATTGATGCAACTTGTGATATTTATCGCAACTGGGATCGCGACTGGATGACCCAAAAAGATTAATTTTGAAAATCAATGGAGTCACCACCAATGTTTATTTAAATTGGGAAAACATTAGAAAAATCCTTTAATTAGGAAAACTGGTCTTTTGAAAATGAGTTTAGATTTGGGAGTCGATTACAGGTAAGAAAAATGTTAGCACCCTACACTGCCCATTTTAAGAACGGTACCTTAAGTTAGTTGTGCGAATTTCAATAATCTCAAATATATTTATCCTTACCCTTTTTTATAAAAAGACTTTATAACAAAATTTTTTATTTTTATTTAAAAAAAAAGAAAATGAATAACCAAATTGTGAAATTTTATTTTTTTAGCTTGACAGAATTGAATTTCTGCTCCTACGTATCCCCTGGTGTAATGGGGAACTCAAAGTCACGTAGTTCTTTAGAAAATGATTGTGAGTTAGTTGATTTTAATTAGAAAAAGATTTTTGAAAAAAAGAATTTTTGCTTGAAAATAAAATCATCATTGCACAGGATTCAAGGCAGTACTAGACTACTCAATAAACCCTTATGATCCAACTAACATTAAAGATAATATCTGTTATTCAATCAACATCAGTGATCATTGCATTGATTAAAATATTTTTTATTTATTCAGTCATTTTTTTATTTTTTAAAGAAGAGCACAAGAACAAACAAGTAAACACAATTTTTCATGAGCCAAGTAATACAAAACCAAGATTAAATATAAGCATCACAAACCAATGGCTCAAAACAAATTTTATTTTTATTTTTATTTTTATTTTTTAAAATTTCAAAATTTTCACCTTTTTTGTATTTATTTTTAAATTTTCTTATTTTTTTTACTTTTTTGACTTCTCATTAATCATAAGACACAACATAAAATATACCATTAAATTAAATAAACACTATCAAATAAGAAATAATCCTAAATAACAACAAACAATTAAACTCAAAATATTTTTGGTTTGATTTTATATTCCAATTTTATTTTATATTTTTTTACCATTTTAATTTTTTTTCTCTTATTTTTTTAAGGGGCCAAAGTGGCCTTAAATTGAAATAGGCTGCAAGCCCATATGCTTTAGCCTTAACCAAAAAAAAATAAAAAAAATAAACAAACAATTAAAAGAAAAGCAAGGAAGAGAGTGTTCTGGAAGTATCAACCGAGAACACACCAAGGGAATGGGCGCGGAGATGTTGCAAGTTCAACGATGAGGCAAAATGGTTTCGCGAGGTCTGAAGGTGGCCTGAGGCAGGACGCGACGGAGCAGAGGATGACGCGGGTAGTGGCTAGACGTGGTGCGATGCGGTGATGCGCGTAGGTCGCACATGGTGTGGAATGGATCCGGTATGGGTCAGTGAATGGAGCAGCAGCCCGGGTCACGGCCAGACGGTTGCTGGTCGCTGGTTCGACGGTGGTTCATGGCTCATGGCGAGGTTAGTGCGTGGCTGTTCGCGATGGCTAGTTGGAGTAGTGGTGGTGCGAGATCTGGGCGGTGGCACCGGTTCACGCCGTGGGTAGCGATGCAGATCCGAGCATAGCCGGACCCGGGTTTGTGCTGGGTCGTGCACAGATCGCGCGATGGTGCTCAACGTATAGTGTGGGTGGCGCAGCTCGGGCCATTCGCGGTGGTCTGGGTATGGATTTGATGAAGGTGAATGGTGTTTTTCTTTAGACTTTGCTGTGTTGGTGAAGCTTGAAAATAATAGATGGTTGAAGATGGTGAAGGTTTGGGTTTGATGGTGGAGTGGTGATGGTTCTGTGGTTATGGGTTGTTGTTGGTCGTCTTTGTTGGAAGTTTCTCGCAGGCTTGAAGAAGGTGATAAGGTGTTGAGGGTTGGGTTTGGTAGATGGGGGTTACATGAATGGAAAAGAAAATATGGAGGTCTACGGTTTTGGGTAGAATGTAAGGTGGAAATGGTAGAGTTGAAGATGGTTGGTTACAATGGTTAAGTTGAAGGTAAGTGCTGTGTTTCGATTTTTGGAGATGGAGGTGGTAGAGATGAAGATGGAAGAAAAAGTTCAAGATGAGGGATTATCGTGAGTTTTTAAAGTGATGGAGATGATCAATATTGGTTCTGTTAAGGGTGGTTTTTTTTAGGCATTTTTGATATCTATCCATTTAAAAGATGAGAACTGTGTGTTGTCTCTCTCAATTTCCATTTTTGTGCTTTGCTTTACTGCCTCACCATCCTCACTCTTCCCCATCCCTGCTGCATTCCTCTTTCATGCTTTTGATTCATTCAAGGTATTGCAGAACTTGAGGTTGAACAGCTATACTGTAGCTACGCCTGTAATTGACTTGTTTTTTTTATTTGTTTTTTTTATTTGTTTATCTTTTGCACAAATAAAAAAAAAGTAGTGACCCAAATAGAAATAAATGAAATCTGAAGAAATATTTCAAAATATTGCAATTAAGCATCAGTGAGCATAATTATAAAATTTTATGGACAAAATTGGGTATCAACAATATTCAACGCATACCCATCAAGAAATTTCAACTGTTTTATCCACTCACACACCATCTTTCTTTGATTGGCATCCAAGACATACGTCGCCTTTAATTTTTTACACTTGCCATTCTCAACTATTAGCTCCAAGGTAGGACGTTTGCATATTATCTTCAAATCTTCTCTTGCATTTGTATTGTCTTTTGTCTTGCCCTTTATGTCTATGACAGTGTTGAAGATATTGTCAAACATGTTCTTCTCGACATGCATAATATCTAAATTATGTCGTATTAGATTAGTGAACCAATAAGGCAATTCCCAGAATATACTCTTCTTCACCCAATTGTGGTGTATACCAAAGTCATCTTATTTTTGTTTACCTGAATTCAAGCTGAAAATGACTTCCTTAAGTTGAGTCACTCTATTTAAGACATCTATCCCACTCAGCCGTTGCGACGGATTCGATTTTTCCACTGTTGATCTCTTAAAAAAGTTTTGATCACGGTGAAATAGATGATCAAAAGGCAAAAATTAGTGATGACAATCAAACCAACAACATTTCTTACCGTGCTTAAACACAAATGACTTACTGTGATTCATACAAAGCAGACAAGAAATTTTTCCATGAGTGCTGCACCCAGACATCATTCAATAGGCTGAAAAGTCACTTATTGTCCACAACAAAGCCGTTTTCATATCAAAATTTTGCTTCTTCCCGGCATCATACGTTTGCACCCCATCATCCCATAATATCTTCAGATCGTCAATTAGAGGTCTACGATAGACATCTAAACTTTTACCTGGTGACTTTGGTTCAGGAATCACAAGAGTGATGAATATGTATTCCCTTCTCATACACATACTTGGAGGTAGATTGTACGATGTGACAAAAACAGGCTAACATGAATATAGTGTGGCTGAACAGCTGAATGGATTAAAACCATCTGTACACAGGCCAAGCCTAACATTTCAAACGTCTAGCGTAAATGTTGAATAGGTAGTGTCAAATCGTTTCCAAGCCTCAGCATCAGCTGGATGCTCGATCACTGATTCATCTTGACGCACTCTATCCGCATGTCAACTCATATACTGTGTAGTGTTTTTGGATATAAATAGACATTGGAGTCTTGGCATAATAGGAAAATATTGCAACACTGAGTGTGGCATATCCTTCGCCTTCGGTTTGAATCGTGGGTGTCCACATACTAAGCAAACTAAGTAGAGTCTCTTGTCACTGTATTCTTTGTAATACAACATGCACTTATTAAGACACGCATCTATATTCTCATATCCTAATCCCAACTCACGAACCATTCTCTTCGATTTGTAGAAGTTTTCGAGTAACCTTTCAGGCTCTAGAAGCATGCTCTTAAATATGACAATCATTCTATCATAACAACTCTCACTCATGTGAAACTCTAACTTTAAGTTCAAAAGTTGAGTTACAGCTGACAATTTCGTATACTTATGGCAACCATCCCATAAAGGTTCATCAGCGTCTCTTAGCAAGTCATAAAACTTCGCAGCTAACAGATTTGGATACTTTTCTAAATCTTGAGCTTATGGATTTAATCTATCACCTGCGGCATCCATAACCATATCCACGTATGGATTCCTAGGCTCCACTTCATCATCATGGACAATGGATGTTGAGCTGCTATCCCCTCATATGTCCTCACCATGAATGGTCCAATTTACATAATCATCCATAAATCTGTACTTATACAGATGTTGTTCTACCCCAAATACCTCCCTCCAAGCACGATTCTTACATCTAGCACATGGACAAAGGAGCCGATTTAATGCATCAGTAACTGTTGGGTCTCCTTGAGCAATCCTAATGAAATCATTAACTTCATCCTTGAATTCTTCACTTACATAGCCAGTAGGATCATTTCTTCGTAACATCCAACTTTGATCGGGTCTCATGATTGCTGAAATTAATTTAGCACATTAATACAAATCCTTATATCTCCATCTCCTTCTTAACATGATATGACTCTATCCCATTCGATAAGACATTTTTTCAACACTTAGTTAATAGTTATTCCTTAAATCTCATATTTTATACTTGACGAGATTTTGGCAACATTTTTCATTGATCTCCAAGTGCATGACTATAACGCAGTGAGATCTACTGCGTTTAAGTATACACCCAGAGAACAAAAGGAAATGTAGTAGACCAAAATTTCAATAAGTATAAGATATGAGATTTAAAGAATAACTATTAACCAAGTGAAGGAAAAATTTCTTACCAAACTGTCCCACTTGGACAATTCAAGATTCAATATAATGAGCAGTACCAACAATAGGTATGCGTGCTCATTAATATTGAATCTTAAACGAAAAACTAAGGTTTTGCTCAAATTTTTACTCGAATAAGAAAATAAAACTTTAAGCATATGTTAAAGCATAATCAAAAGTTAAATCAAATCAATATTCTTAACATATAATTCATTAGAAATTCATAACTTTTATTTTCAACATCCAAGATTTGATGTCATATTTAGATAGTCCTAAATGTACGCCATAGGAGAGAAAAGCATAAAGAAAATCTAAGTTTTCACTGGCTACAATGATTGCTGCTATGCGGCCTGACATAAACAACATTGATGAATATGTTAGGAACACTACTGCTAGAGCTTTCAGTGTTGTTGCCTCTGCTCTTGGTATACCTGCACTCTTACCCTTCTTGAAAGTTGTTTGTCAGAGTAAGAAATCATGGCAAGCTCGACACACTGGGATTAAGATTATGCAACAGATTGAGAAGGTGAAGCAGTGTGTAAGGAATTGGAAGCCCTATATACCAGTTAATATAGCAAGGAAGTCATGATCATTCTAATTTGTGAATTTCAGTTGCCTGATGAAGAAATGAATAAAATTATTCTGAAAGTGGTGAAGCAGTGTGTAAGCATTGAGGGTGTGGAAACTGATTATATTAGAAATGATATTCTCCCTAACTTTTTCAAGAACGTCTGGGTTAGGATGATAGCTTTGGATTGAAGAAACTATAAGCAACATGCTCATTTCCTACTGTAGAGATAGCAAACAAAGTTGGCGTTAATGATATTATCAGGAGAATTGTTGAGGATCTTAAAGATGAGAGTGAACCTTACAGGCGAATGATTATGGAAACTATTGAGAAGGTGGTCACTAACTTGGGAGCATCTGACATAGATGCCTGGTTGGAAGACATTCTGATTGATGGTATTCTTTATGCCTTCCAAGAGCAGACCACCAATGATGCTAATATAATGCTTAACGAGTTTCTATCAATTTATCTTAACCTGAGAATGCTGTAGTGGTGGAGAATCATGGCCAGATCCACTTTCTCTCTACTTTCTCACACTTTCCTTCAGTTTCTATCACTTTCTCTGCTCACTGAACCCTAATAGTAACCATGGCCAAGGTTCAAATATGGGAACTCGAAAATTGCATTACAATATTAACTATACCATGCTGAATTCTTAGTCATACTATAAAATATATTTTGTTAAAAATCTAGACAGCATTATAAATTTTTTTGCAAAGTCCCAAAATAATAGCTACAGCATAAAAAATTGAGTAACAAATCATTCTAGTATCAAGTGTATACTTTATGGAGACACTTCCAAAAAATCAGAATTTTGTCTCTATCAACCAAAGATGATTAAAAGATAGTACTGAATTTCTAACAGTAAAATAATCATAATTTCAACTCCATACACCAAAAACATGGTTACCAACAACAAACATTAAGCTACTTCAAGTAAATCATCATAACCTGAATGAGTAAATCTCGATTTAGGATTTTTCATGGAGAAAATAAACTATTTCAAGTAGGATTATAAGCATAACAGCATTATACTTTGGTCCCATCATTATATTGTCAAAACATAAAGCTTTTCCAATACTTAAAATTCCTTTTCAATCTTTCAAAATAGTTAGTTCTCATTTTCTAAAATTTAACCAAAATATTGATTTTACCAAGAACAGAAAAAATAGGAAATATTAACTAACTTCCAAGCAAAATATAAAAACTTTAAAAGTATTCAAGTCTAAAAATTCATAAAAACTAATTCTGTCCTTGATGAAAACAGAAGGATAAATCCAATAAACAATTCACAGTCCCTATTTTATAGAATTTAGGGTGCATGTTTTCCATCTTCTATCCGTTTGGAAATAAATCAAGCAAAAGAAGAGAGTTTGATGCATGGTGAAACCGAAAATCAATAGAAAATTAGGATTGATGAAAGAAAAATAGTGAAGGAAAATCTGTAAGCTTCCCTACCTTGTGATGGGCTTGACTTTCTGAACTTATGAGTGAGACTGATAGAAAAATCAAGTGCTATTATTTAACCGCTCATGCAGCAGCCGGATGCCTAGATGTTCTGAAAATTCCTATAGCAGAAGCATTGTCAAGGTGAAATTAATAACTTCAACACAGAGAGAAAAGTATGTCTAATAGGTAATTTAAAGATAATAGTCATATAACTCATTGCTACAGAGTCTTCTCGCTAAACAAAGTATCAATGCCAAGGCACAATTAAGTCCCACACAAGAACAAAGAATAGGAACAAAATGTACGCATTTATCAATTGATATAGAATGCCATATAAAATAGTGATCATCAATTTAATCCAAATTTATGATTATTTAACTATGATATTATAGGTGAGAAGAAAAATCCAGAATATACAAACTTCCCAACACACATTATGTCATGCCACATATTTTATTAGACTGCATATGCTGACATCACATCCTCCGGGAAACACATCAACACATCCACACACACACACACACACACACACACACATATATATATTACAGATGTTTCAGCATTAATTAAACACAGTAAACAATAATCCAGCATTCTGAATAATAATTTAATAGGTAACAGAAAATAGAATAACAGCATTCTGAATAATGGAATTTACAGTAGCATTCTAAATAACAGAAAACACAGTAATCAAACCTAGCTATTCTAGTGTGTATGAAGGAATTGATTTTAGAGGTACAGTGGTTTTCTGCCTTTGCAACCGTAGATGAAGTTTCCCCATACCCATCTTCTTCCCAAAACTCGTCTACACTACAGGAGTGTGTGCGCATTAGCGTGTGAGAGGAGGAAGAACAGAGCAGGCATATGGGGGTTTGCTAACTAGAGAGTAATCCCAAATTAAAAAAAAAAAACCTAAGCAGAGAACAACAAAATTGAAATTTGATTTGAAAAAAACAATACCTCTATGCGCAAAGCACGACAGGGCAGAAGAGAGAATAGTGAACCGAGTGGTAGTGGCGTGACGGTGGCCGCGGCTTTGAGTGAGACAGAGTGAGAGTAAGAGTGAGAGCACGAGAGAGAGAAAGGGTGAGGGTGAGGGTGAGGGTGAGGGTGAGGGTGAGGGTGAGAGTGAGAGTGAGAGTGAGAGGGAGAGGGAGAGGGAGAGGGAGAGCACAACAAAGAGAGGTGAGAGTGAGAGGTGAGTGCGGCTGTGAAAGATTTAGAATTCTGTAATTAGTTTAAGTAGATTTTGCGAGGGATTTGCGACGAAAATTTCCCTCGCTACATTTTTGTCAGTTAGCAAGGGAAAATATCCCTTTCAATTCCCTCACTAATTTTCAGCGAGGGAAATTATTCCTCGCAATTCCCTCGATAACCTTAGAGAGAGAAAATATCCCTCATAATACCTTCGCTAATTTTAGCGAGAGATATTTTTCCTCTCAATTCCCTCGCTATTAATTTGCTATTTTTCCCCATATTTTATTTTTGAAATTTTACGAGGGCTCAAACTTCCCTCGCTGATCCCTCGCTGATCAGTGAGGGATCAACGAGGGAAATTATCCCTCACAAAATTTCATTGCCAGATCGCGAATTTCTTATAGTTACATATGTGAAAATGTCAATTATATTTAACCAAAATTTTTTCACCAAAATGACCATTAAAATGAATTGGAGAGAGTATAGTAAAACTTGTTGGCCATTTTAATTTCATCTTTATGGAACCATTATTGAGGATACCCAATGCAAATGAGTTAAGTTGTTCATGAACTATTTGAATTTGACTCATTTAATGTTCAATTAAGCTTGTTTACTTAATTAAACAAACAAGTTCATGCTTAAATTTAGGTTGATTATATCAACGAGTTAAGTTCAAACTTTATAGGTTTAAAAATAAAAAATAGTGAATAGTTCGTTTATGTAGTGTGTCTATATATATATATATATATAGGGGGCATATCAGGTGAGAGCACTATGTTATTGTGAGAGATAAGAGGACTAAATATCAACCGTTGGATCAAAATTAATGGTCTAGATTAAAAAACAATTAAAAGAATCACGTGAGGGTATTTTTGAAAAATCTCTTTGTTTCTCTTCATCCTCCTACACTCACTCCAACTTTTCGTTTTGCCATTCCAGGAGCCATCAACGTCCTGCTATCAAGTTCTGCTACCAACTTTTCATTTCCCTCCTACTTTTCACTTACCCATACTCTGTTCATGTGTTTCCTCTTTTGCTCCCAAACCACGGCCTCTTCTAATCACTATGACCGCTGACCTCTGCACCACCATAGCAGGCCGACCTCTGCACCAACACCGCTGCCACATCGTCAAACCCCGAGATGGAGGACGTGTCGCTCTCTAGTTCTCCACTCCGACAACAAGGTGAGGTTCCTAAATGCTACTCATTTCCCTCCAACTTTCCTAAAATCTTTGGACAACTGAATCTGATTACTAATTTTAGTACTTTCTTTATTTCAGATTTTACAAATTGGCTTCTATGAGATTTGTCAAATTGGGTATGCCACATTATGCTATTGTAGATGAGGTATTATTTTTTGCTCATATGTGTATTCCTTGTTTCCTAATACATTTGGGTTGACGTTGCTTGAGCAGATATCAGAAAGAATATATAATGGGATCTGAATCGAATATATAATTGCAAAAGATTCTCATCTGTTGAATTATTATTATTATTATTATTATTATTATTATTATTATTATTATTATTATTTTATGTTGTCTACTGTTGTGTGAGATGCAGAATGTGAGGCTTGCCAAAGTTACTTTCCGACCTGGTGCTGGCAACATGGTCAATGGAATCCTACGAAACTCATGAAGAATTTATCAAATCCATTTGATTCTTGGCTTGCAGGAAAGTGAAACTCTTCCTTTGCCCAAAGTGGAGGGTGATGATTGTGCTCAAGCACGTGCTCTAGCAACTCTGTACTCACATCCAGTTGTGAGTGCGTAACTGCTTTCTCTTTTTTTGCACCACTGACATTGTTAACTCTAATTTAGGATGGCCTATAATTAGAAATCACTAGCAAAGAAGGAATAAAATACTTTTTTTTTATTTTTGTGGCCAGCATCATTACCTGTAAAATATCACTAGATTAAATTTCATAAATTCATATACAAAGTTCAACATCCCAATAGTTATACTTAAAATATATCAGACACGTTAATTGCTAGTCATTAGATTTTTGGATATGGGCTTCCCATACATATTACTTTCTGTTTATATTATTATTAGGAAAGTGTATAATATAAGCTTAAAATATGCAAAATGGCTCTAAATAGAAATTTCAACAAAGAAGACTTGAAACTTTATGCTTAATACATAGTTTCTACTCGTTTTGTACCAATCTCTTGCATTCCTAAAGTATAAGTGGTACTTTCTTAACATATTATTACAACATACTCAATAGGCCAACTTTGAAAAACTGAAAATTTGTACCTGGAAGGTGGAAACTTGTAATTCAGGATTCAGATACACTATAACTCTAAAATTGAATCTAATGCATCTCATATTAAATGGTGTTTCTGGATTGTTTGTGCTTTTTAGATTAGTTAGTATCATTGTTCAACTGTAAGTTTGTACCTAAGGTCAAACGCTTAGTATTATTTTTTTATTTCTTCTTTTCTAGTGGATGGTAAGGAGATGGAGGAAGTATCTTGGCCAGGAAGAAGCCATCAAATTGATGACATGGAAGAACAGTGAACCCAGTTTCAGCTTAAGACTAGTAAATGCTTTTTTTACTTTTTTCTCTGATCCTCCCAAAGTTGCATATAACACAGACAATAAAGAGCTCAATCTATATATTTGTGCTAATTTTCAGAGCAAACCGTGCAATATTTTCTTGTGGAAGGGATGATTATAATATCTAAAGTTTATTTTCCCTTCTTTCTCTTATTTTACTTGGAACACTGGCCTCTGCTTTGCTATGATGATCTAGCAGGGATAATGAATTATTTATATACATTCATGCTCATTGATTAGTAGGACTGTAGTTTCTTCATAAGATTATCTTGTCCTTTATAGCATATATGAGTCACCAACTAGCATTATTTAAATTCTTATGTTACATGGTTATATTCTCATACAATGGGTCACACATTCTCAATTGCAGGTCTGGTAGTTTCTGTTGTGGATTCTCAACCTGGTGAAACCATCATTGATTGTTGTGCTGCTCCTGGTGGAAAGACCCTGTACATGGCCTCTCATTTAAGTGGCCACGGTATTAATTGGTCTAAGAGAATTTATCAAAAAAATAATATTGGACAAACATATGCCTCTTGAGAGTTGTATATCAGCCCTGCATTTGTTTGTCACAGCTTTGGGTGCCAATATAATAATCCTAAAGCTCATGTCTTCAACGTTCTTGATTGCACTTTGCCAAGCAATTGATTTAAGGCATTTGGAGGAGAATTTGGAGAACACTGTGAGCCAAGTTGCCAAGAGGACTCTTACAAAGGGTTTCAATGGAGAACTCCATCCTTCCAGATTTAGTGAGAAAGATTTGTTGAACGTTGTTGATGGGGAGTATGTATTTTCCTATATTGATGACCCCTGCAGTGCTACATACCCATTGATCCTATTCTGGAATGCCTTGGGGAGTGGAATAGTGCTCCTCTTCCAATTTGTTAGTCAATTACTTTGAGAAATGGTTTCTTTCTATCTATGTATTTGTATTTATAAGCATTTGGTTTGTCTTTTAAGCTTATGGCAAATCAATCTAGAAAGGTTCGTTATCAGTTTCCTTGATGTTGAGGAACTTGTAATTAATATTGTAATAGAATCTCATTTGTTTGCCAATATAATAATACGCGCCTTTGATATCAGAGCCTGTTGCCATAATTTGATATCATGTAGCCTTTCTTATGTACATTTCTTATTTTTTAACAATGCCTCTTGAAAGTTGTATATCAGAGCCTTTGATATCAGAGCCTGTTGCACATTATGCTAAATTTAATAGATTGAAAGAAATGTGATATCATTTTCAATGGCCATGAGCATCTCTAACCAAATTATACTATAAACTATAAACTGCAAAGGAATTTCCACTATGATCATAAGCATTATAAACCACTTCTCGTATTTTACCATTCGGCTCATTGTTATCAACTATATACAATATTTCCATTCCATCCTCCTCTTTCTTATTTTCAACTCCACAATCTACACATGCAGTCCATAGCTCTTTCTGAAATAAGTAAAAATTTTCACGAGTGTAAACATCTCTTCCATGCTTCTCTAAAGCACGATCCAACTTTAGTTCTGGTATAGAATGAAGTGTATCATTATCTGCAAGTAATTCCTTATGCCTCTGTGCTTCTATTGCAGATTCAAACCTCATCCAAAATTCAACCAAGCTAACATTAGGATTCAAGAAGTTACCATAAAAAGAATTTTCACTCTCTGATCTTGAGGTTGTTCTCATTATCCCAGCCAAAAATATGTCTTTAAAGTAAGCTGGGATCCACATACTTCGAATGTCATACATATGTGAGAGCCAGCCATTCTTTTCTAACTCAAACTTATATATGATAGATTTCCATGTTGCTTCAAATTCATTTGGTGACTCTGAGCCCCAAACACATGACTTGAAATTATTATTGAACTCATCATTGGCATTCAGGGAAACACCCACCTTTTCAGAAACTTTTTTCATAATGTGCCACATACAAAATCTATGAGCAGAAGAATCAAAAATATTCTCTATTGCTATTTTCATAGTGGGATCTTGATCTGTTATGATAAGATTTGGTTTATGTCCTCCCATTGCTTCCAAAATTTTTTCAAACAACCATATAAATGAATCAACTTTCTCATCAGCTAAGAAGGCAGCTCCAAAAGTAATACATTGTCTATGGTGGTTTACTCCAGTAAATGGTGCAAAAATCATTGAATATTTATTTGTTTCATATGTAGTGTCAAATGAAACCACATCCCCAAACAAGGAATAATTTTTCCTACAAATACCATCTGCCCAAAAAACATATTTTAGTCGACCTTCAGCATCTACCTCATATGCATAATAGAATGATGGGTTTACATCATGCTTCCTCTTAAAGTTATCAATAAATACATGTGCATCAGAATCTTTAATCAAGGTTTTTAAATCTCTTGAACAATTTTGGAGATCCCTCTGTGTGCACCCAACATTTTGATAGCCCCCAAGTTGTTCTTTCAATAAGTGGTATGTTTTTGAAGGCTCGATATTTGCTCTATTATATGCATACAATAAACTCTTATGAATAGGATTTACTTTTCTTGCTGATCTTAGAAACTGTCTCTTACTTGGTGAGGCAAGTGCATGTGTATGACTTTCATGAAATCGAGCAAGCTCATATTTACCTTCTGCCACTAGTTTGAAAACAACCTTTGCATTACATCCTTCCCTTGTAAGACTTCTTCTTCTAGCCTTAACAGTTGATTTGCTTTGTTCCACAACTTTTGTCTTATCAGATTTGTGACCTTCTTTTGAGCAAACAAAATGCTTCCAGCGCTTCACACCCTTTTTGTCTTTAGTTTCTGATGAGCACCGCACACTAAATCCGACACTATGTGCATATCTTTTGTAAAATTTCTCACCGTCTTCTAATGTATCAAATAGTTGCCCTACCATAGGCTTTAGTTCTTCATCACAATGTGGCACCCATTCATTTACCTAAAAAGGACGAAAAATATAGTTTAAATAAAATGATACAGAAAAATAAGAAATATGGTGTCAATAATAAAAATGCACAATATTACCATGTTCTCGTGAGAATGGACATTTGTCTCTGAAATACATTCATTAGCTCCATGAGTATCGAATTCCATTAAAATGGTTCCTAAGAAAAGACAAAAATCATGTCTTACATTCAGTATTTTCATGAGTATAAACTCCAATAAAATTGTTTCTAAGAAGAGACAAGATCATACAAAATGAAAGTTTCATCAAATTAGACGGAGTGAAAATGAGAGTTAGCTTCTCTTAAAATTAAATCACATCTCTGTTTAAATAATATTACAACTACTATTCTCTCAATTAAGAAATAAAAAAAATCAAATAATACAACTAAAGACTCCATCTTCCGAACATACAAGTCTCCTTGGTGGCAACCTAAACTTTGCAACTTTCTAGTTGATTCACATCTAGTTGATTCCATTACTCTTTTCTAAATAATTAAATGATTTCAATGTGGACTTAAACAGGAGGATATTGATCTAATAGAATCTTTGAAAGTCAACAGCCACCAACTCTCTATATCTTGAGCAAGAATTCTGCCAAGTATGCTTTTCTGCATTATCAAAATCTAAGTGTAATGTTCCAACTAGGATAATGACATGGTTTCTTAGTACATGATTGTGAACAGAGGGTAGATTTGGAGAAGTCAACTGGGCTGGTATCTACTTTTATAACAGATTAATAGATGCTCTGCTACTGAAAGGTAACTTCCAATGTTCAATTTTCTTTAAAGAGTAAAAATATGTGGAGGGTAAATAAGAGCATAATGGATACATTTCTTTGATATGCATTTTCTTTTCTCAACAGGGATCCAACCCTTTGTAGTACTTAGTCACTATGACAACCCCCAAGAACTGGAGGACAAATATGGAGGTTAGCTAAGTCGCCAATCACAGTAAGCAACTAGTGTTCCAATTTACCTTGAAGAGGCTTCAATAACACATTGGCCGTAAAAACTCATAAATATCATATTTTTTTGTTTGATGAGCACGAAAGATTTTTCTTTTTATGCAGACCTATGTTTTAAAACCTTTGGTATACCTTGATGTATAATGTTATGCTACAAGCCAAAAACACCTTGCATAATCGATAACACTAAAATATAAGCAGAACATGGTTTTCTCACAAATATTAGACCTTGATGGAAAAAAATGTTCAAACTACCTGTAAATCTATATTAAATTTGTGAAGTATCAAAACATTTCGATATCTATATTACCTTCAAAAATATGCATCAGAATTACTATTTCAGAAGATGTTTTCTTACAGGTCAGAATAATTATTAGCAGTAGCATTTAGGAACCTCACTTTGTTGTCGGAGTGGAGAACTAGAGAGCGACACGTCCTCCATCTCGGGGTTTGACGATGTGGCAGCGGTGTTGGTGCAGAGGTCAACGGTCACAGTGATTAGAAGAGGCCGTGGTTTGGGAGCAAAAGAGGAAACACATGAACAGAGTATGGGTAAGTGAAAAGTAGGAGGGAAATGAAAAGTTGGTAGCAGAACTTGATAGCAGGACGTTGATGGCTCCTGGAATGGCAAAACGAAAAGTTGGAGTGAGTGTAGGAGGATGAAGAGAAACAAAGAGATTTTTCAAAAATACCCTCACGTGATTCTTTTAATTGTTTTTTAATCTAGACCATTAATTTTGATCCAATGGTTGATATTTAGTCCTCTCATCTCTCACAATAACATAGTGCTCTCACCTGATATGCTCCCTAAATATATATATATATATACTACTTATTCATTCAATATATAACGTAAAAAATAAATAAAAAATTATTTTTAATTAAGGAAAATTATAGATAATAATATTAATTTATTTGTTATTATTGTTAACTAAAAGTTTCTACAAGAAACTAATGAATTATGAATAAAAAAAGTTTTTTTTAGTTTTTTTACTCTATCTTCTATCATAAAAATGTTTACTAAATACTATAAATTAATAAACTTAAATATTTCAAAAAGAGATTTGATAAATGAAAAAGAAAAATAATTAAGTTATAAACAAACTAGAATAAGTTAAAATCCAAACTTGAAATTTGGCTCATCTAAATGAATAAGTCAAACTTAAATAGTTTCTTTCTTTCACAAGTTAAACTTAAACTTCAAATACTCAATTTAATTTAACTCGTTTACACTCCTACACAACATATCTTCCCTATGAGTGGCAAATTTCTGTTGTGCATGTTCTCAATGAGGCCAACCAAGTTGCATATTTTTATTTTTAATTTTTTGTGAAAATAAATTATAATAAAAATATGTTACTTCAATATTATTGGTCATAATGTAAGAGAGACATGCTTGAAATTCCGAATAATAGGCAAAGGTCTACCAGATTTTATTATTATTATTAACTTGGAAGTATGCACTAAATGGTATTCACTTCACTATTATTTTGAGTTTAATTATTTAATTATTAAAAAATTCATGTATTTGTTAAGCCTGATACTATTATATAAACACTCTATATCTATTCATATAGACAAAAAAAATTATTTTTACATGATTAAAATTTACCTTTATATTTGTGTATTGTCATATTAATTTTTTTTGGAAAAGACTCATCTAAAGTGAGTTTGTCTCTAAAGTGAGCAAGTAAGAGTGTATTTACTCTTAGATCATTTAATGAGTTTAGATTTCAATACACTTTATCAAATCAATGATGGATACACCCTTAGGTTGTGTTTGATGCATATGATAGTATAAGACCTGATAGTATAAGACAGTAGGATAAATATTAATAATAGAAAGGACCTTATTAGCTCTTAATTATACAATCAGACATTTGGTACCTAAAAGTATAAGAATTATAATAATATAATAATTATTTAACATGACCATAATACCTTTTAGTATACATATAAAAAAAAACAAGTTTTGTGTCTTCTTCTTCTTTGCCCCTATTTTATACCAGATCTCTCAAAGTAACCCTTGGTCTCAGCATGCTGTGTCAGGTCTTCTTCTCTTCCCTATTGTGTTTTTGCTCGCTATTTCCATCTCGTACCAAAAACCCCATCATTTTTAAGATACACTTCAGTACTTTTTTTTTCTAGATTTTTGGTTGCATATCTCTCGACCCTTGATTCGATTTTCCTTCAATATATCGCTTGGCAAAAACAGCCTTTTTTGTGAAAGAATGGCTAACGTGTGGTTGTACTAGCCATAGATATGGTGATATTGTTGAAAGGCTAGGGAAGGAAGACAAGGTCATGGAGGATTAGGACACGACGAGACTTGGCTACGCAGATGAGGAGCGGCTTGGCGGGAGGGGTGGTGTTGGAGTGGATGACGGCGATGCTACTGAGGATGGCCATGGTAGACTCAGAGACGATGGGGGCGGTGAGGGGGAGGTTGCAAGAGAAATGGGATGGAGGGTAGGGTAGGATTGAAAACCTTATCAGTTCTTATCCTATAGTGAGGGAGATGATAATTTTATCAGGTTATAATAGAAAAAAATGGCTAATTTGTATGACTATATAATCATATGAGTGTATCAAACATCTAATATAACATAATAGTATAAACTTATACTATCAGATTTTTTTTATGCGGTGCACTAAACGTAATATTATTTGCTCACTTTATAAATAAACTCATTTTAAAATAACCTTATCCAATTTCTTGTAGGTAAATTTACATACAACACAATAGTTCTACATACTTATTTTATTTTTGTAATTTATAATATTGTTCAAATAACACATTATCTCAACAACAACAAAAATGTGTAAGAAAATCAATGGCAAAGACGCAAAGTCCAGCATCGCAGTAAAAAAACGACTGTACTATAAAAGAGCTAGCAGGGATCGTGCTCCACGAGGCAATAAAATAAGCACTAAAAAAATACTGAACTAAAAACTATGAAGAGTAGAGATCGTGCCCCATGAGGCGAACGTTTGCCCCGTGCTCCTGTCCATTGCATTGCACTATACGCCATAGCAGTCCTCAAAGGAACCTATGTAACGTCTAATTTCAATTCCATCCGAAGAGCCCACTGATCTTCAACTATCAACGTTATTGATTCATTGCATTAAATGAAAATATTTTGATAGTTATATACGATAAGTTGACTCAACTGGTTAAATCTTAAATAAATTCACAGTTAAAATTCTTGAGTTTTGTTGAAGTTCTCTTGTTAAAAAATCTAAAATAAATTTTTTTAATAAAAAAAACCTTTTTCAATTCTTAATATATTAAATTCCTTACTTGTTTATTAAAAAATTATATTTTGGATTCTTAAAGCAAAACCCAATTTTTTTTTATCACCCATCTACAAACTTCTGGAATAATCTTTTATGAGTGAGCTTCCAATCTGTCTAAATTTAGGTATGTCACTTGTACCCTGACTTGTAATCTACTGTATACAGGCGCCATTCCACATTGTACAGTTGTTGATGTTAGTTTTTATTATGAGTGATTCAAAATTTAATGTGCTTTTGATATGCAAGATAATTATTTGTTGAATAAATACATTCTGAGAGACACACTTCTTTAAAAAAAAAGTATATTAATTAATAGATACATCCTTTAGGATATGTTTATACATTAATAGATACATCCATTAACAATATGTCTGTTAATTAATAGAAGGATATATTAATACACACATCTGAATGGCCTAACTCGACCATTTTGAAACCTTTAATTTTTATTGCTATGAGACTTAGTCACTGGCCACACGGTCCCTCAAATTTATTTTATTTTTAAAAAAAATTATTTCACAGGATGTGCAAGTAGTTCACTAAGGAAGAAAAATAGGTAATTTGATGAAAGATCGAATTTCGACATCATGAATGAAGGTTTGTAACGGCGCCAATCAAAATATAAACTGGTTATCCATTTTAATTTCATCTTTATGAAAGCATTATTGTGGATAACCAATATCTTCTCTGTGAGTGGCAGATTTCTGTTCGGCATGTTGAGGCCAACTAAGTTGCAGATTTTTTTGGTTTTTTTATCTTTTATGTGCAAAGAAATAAATAATAAATAAATAATACCATCATAAAATACAAGAAATAAATAATAAAGGCATCTTACTACTTACTTGAATACATAGGCCAGAACATAAATGACAAGTCAGAGATTTCCGAAAGGCATAAGAGCTTTACCAGATTTTTAGCTAAGTTGGAAGCAAATGCTCCATCATGATTTTACTTCATTCTTATTTTGAGTTAAATTTTTTAATATTAATTGTTTTATGAATTTGTTAAGCCGGATAGTATATTATATAAACACTATATATCTATTCATATATACAAAAAAAAAAAAATACTTATTTTTACATAATTAAATTTATCGTTGTATTTTTTCTTAAAAAATACCTTTATATTTGTGCATTTTTATATTAATTTCTTTTACGTAAATTTGCGTACAACCCAATAATTCTACATACATATTTTATTTTTAGATTTAGTTTGAATGTTATCCAAGTGGAAAAAAAAATTATACTATCATTCAATTATATATTATCACATCATAAAAAATATTTAACTCTCACAATAATTATATCAAAAGTCACGTATGTCGTAATGTATGATTAATTAATAGTGTAAAAAATTTTACACTATCAAAGTATCAAAATTAAATTCTTTATTTTTATCGTTTATAATATAATAACAATCTAAAAAAAAATCTGTGTTAAAATCAATGACAAAGTCGAGCACCCTTACTGCCTTACGGTGATAAATAAATAAATAAATTACCATTCTGATCCATGAAATATAGGGTTGAATCGTTTGATGCCTAAAAGATATAAGTTGACATCAATTTATTATTTGAAAAATAAAAAGTGATATCACGTTGGTCTTTCTATCTTTTTTACACACACATTCACAAAAATGAAGCCCTATATACTAGAAACCATTACCGTTCCACCCCCACAAATCAGAAAATCCTAACACAAAATCCCATTCCATAACCAAAAAATCTAGAAATAAAGAAAGAAAAAACTAAAAAAGCACCACGCATAGCAACATAGTCTCTCAACCCCATCACCTGACCTCAAGTCCGTCCTAACACGAGCCGCTATAGAGGTGTTATTAACCGACCAAGCTCTCACTGGAGCAAGACGCACACCACCACATAGAAATCCCCTACATAGAAGTGGATCTCCACAAGCCAAGACCACCATGACAGACACCAGTCTCACGTGGCTAAGGCCATAAACCATCAAGTTCACCATTAAAAGCCTAAATTCACCGCAAGTCCACCGGCAAATTGCCATACCACGCACCACAGGATTCAGTTGCATTAGTATCAAGTCGTCACCAAGCTGTGTCTCTTTGTCTTTTTTGTGGGCTTTTGCTTCTCTTAAAATAAATGAGTAGGTTAATTTATTTAGGAGCTTAGGAGAGTGAAGTTTATTCCTTTTCAATTGGGCTTGAATTTATGAGTTACATAAGATTTAGGAGAATGTGGACATGTTTAAGGGTTAGTGTTTTCTCATTTAGGGATGATGAGGATCAATTTCAACAAATTAAGGATGATGTCACTTCAGTGCCATGTAGGACATCCATTTGTCCTCTGCTGCATTAAACGAGCCACATAAACAGATAACAGATCCTGTAAGACTCTCTTAGACGACATCTTAATGGAGTGTGACAGAAGAACCAACATAATATCACTTTATATGTTTTAAGGATTAAATTGATGTTAAATATCTTTCAGGGATTGATTCTACGGTGTCTCTTACTAAGTTATAAGATACAATTTTTTTTTTATCAATAGTTATAAGATACAATGATGCACCTTAGGATTTACTTATTATTACAGATTTTGGCTTCTTTTTAACCAGTTTATAATATTTAGTTTAAAGCCCATTTATTATCTACAACTAAAGCCTTAGGTATTGGTTTTTGCATTTGCAAGGTTAAGACAAAAAAAAAAAAAACAGCATCCCTCCCTCCTCTTTCACCATTGCGACCTTCCTCTCCACCATCCCACTTTCAAACCCCATTTCACCCGCTGCTCCCTTCTCCTCTTCTCCACTTGCACCTCCACTAATGATGGACTTGCAAGTTTTAGGTAATCGGGATAAAAGCAACATACAAATATAAAAAGAAAAGTTTCAAATGATTATATCTATATATTAAAAAATATATTAATATAAAATGATATTAAAGATCAATTTATTATTGTCTACTTTGCGTTCATATTTTATTGAATAATCCTTTTTATTATTTATTGGACCGTACTGGCCCAATTTTGGTCAGACTACCTATGTACCTAGTCGCTTGTGGGCTGATCTAAGGATTCGGATCTCATACCCGACCTACTAAAATCCGAGGTTTCGAATTATGGGCTATCAACGGTCATTGGATCTTGACCTGATGACCAACGTTTAAAAACGGTTCCATACCATTAAGACCAAGTATAACGTAGATCACACGGGTGAGAGATTCAAATGACCTTAAACGGTAGAAATCCGAGGAATAGTTCCTATATAAGCCAGCTCGATTATCCAGGTCGGGCATGTTCCAATTCTCCTAGCTTTTACCATATTGACGTAATTCTTTAAGCTGACCAGTTTACCCAAGAACCGGCTCCACAGACATTCCGTTCAGGGAACCTCAGTGGATCTCCTTTTGACCGTTCTGGGTTTCGGTCATTATCCGGAACATTTGGCGCCCACCGTGGGGCTAGGTAAAACTTTTCCTACCTCACAAGCAACCAACTTCATCATCTGAAAAGTTCACTTCTTTGACCAGTTATGGCCAGCAATGAGAACCACGCTGTCAATGGAGAGAATTCGAGTGATCCTCAGCCCGGTCCAATGGAGATGCTCATGCAAGCAGTAAAGGACATTAACAGCCGGATTGACCAGATTGATCGGATGAACAACAAAGAGCAACACAGAGCAGAGCCAGAGAGGGAGATTGAAGGGTTACTTAATGAGGATGTGGTGAGAGAATTTCATCAACGCTCAAGTCAACTAAGAGTAATCGACCTTGAAGCTCGTTTGCAGACGAACCACAAGAATCATTCTCTTCCAGCTGCTGATCATCCATTCTCGGATTTTATAATGTCAATCAAACTCCCGGAAGGCTTCCGACTTCCAACCATGGAATTGTACGATGGGACGACTGATCTGCAGGAGCACCTTACAATGTTTAATTCCATGATGCTTTTAAATGGCGGATCGGATCCGATCAAATGCAGGGCCTTCCCAACAACGTTGAAGAAATCGGCTTTACTTTGGTTCTCAAGCCTCGAAGCAGGTTCAATTTATGACTTTTCTGAATTATCCATTAAATTTCTTAATCATTTTTCTACCAGCAGGACACATCAGAAGACTTCGGCAAGTCTGATCAATTTAAGACAGGGAAGAGATGAATCCTTTAAAGAATTTATGCAAAGATTCGGAGAGAAAGCAGCTCAAATTAGAGATCTAAACTCGGCTGTGTCCTTACATGCAATCATGGCAGGATTACGTCCGGGGCCGTTTGTAGATTCCTTGGCCAGAAAACCCCCTTTGGACCTTGATGATTTGCGGGATAGATCCACAGGATACATAAACATGGAAGAAATAGCCCTTGCAAGAAAGCAGATGGAGCGGTAATTTTTTTATCTGGAAACGTCAGGAAGCAGAAGCAGCCCTCACATCTCCATTCGCTCGATTTCGTTTGAAAAATTTCAAGAGGGGCGATCCAACCCGAGGGGCAGAACAACAACACGCAATAGCGATCACTTTGAAAGGTTCAACCGAGATTCGCGGGAGACATTCGGGAGAGTTCGATCTGTCTTTGACAATTGCACTCCTTTGAATACTCCTCAAGATCAAATTTTACGAGAAATCCATAGCACTGACTTGATTCAAATTCCGATGAACGCAGGAAAATAAAGGACCTCGACAAATGTTGACAAGAGCAAAAGATATGAATTTCATAAGGTATATGGCCACTCAACAGAGGATTGTATTACATTAAAAGATAGAATTGAGCAACTCATTCGAGAAGACCATCCCGGGAAGTATATATATCGGCGTAGAAGCCGTAGTAGAGAAGCAAAAGAGACAAGAGACGAAAATCAACCCAGATCGAGGAGCCCAAGCTAGGGAGAAAATAGCAACACCGTTGTTGCTGTTTCGGATCCCCGGGATCATTTGATTAGAGGAGTGATCGACACCATAGCCGGAGGATTTGCTGGAGGAAAGAGTTCAAATTCATCTCGAAAAAGACATCTCTGAGCTGTTATGTCTGTAAGTCATCTTTCTCCGGTGCAATATGAAGAAAGTCCGGTGATCTCATTTTCCAGTAAAGATTTTGCTGGTCTCGATGAAAACTTGGACGACCCAATGATGATCTCCATCATTGCCAGAAATTTCCAGATTAGGAGGGTCTTGGTTGACCAGGGTAGCTCGGTAGATATACTTTATTTGTCGACTCTTCGTAGATTACAAATTCCAGAAACCGAGTTAAATCCTTTCGATGGGTGTCTGGTTGGTTTCTCAGGCGAACAGGTAAATGTGAAAGGATATATTGAACTCCAAACGACTCTCGAAACAGGTACACTCTTGAAAACGATTCTTGTTAAATATCTGGTTATTGATTCTCTTACTCTATACAATATTATTCTTAGAAGACCTTCTCTTAATTCTTTGGGAGCGGTGGTATCAACCCCGCATTTAATAATGAAGTTTCCCATTTCCAAAAATGAGATAGGTGTGGTTCACGCAGATCAGAAAGAGGCAAGAATATGTTATAACGAAAGTCTAAAGCCAAAACAAAAAGAGGTGGCTGACCGAGTTGAGTCATCAGGTAAACCTTTGCACATCAATATGGCAGAATTAGACCCGAGGAGTGATGAGCAAGATCGACCTCAGCCAATAGAAGATCTGCAGGTTATATCATTGGGCCCGAAACCGAATCAGGTAACACGCATCGGTTCCAATCTTCCAGTCAATATCAAGAATGAATTGGAAAGGCTGTTAAAAGAAAATTCCGATGTGTTCGCTTGGACCGCAGCAAACTTACCAGGAATTGACCCAGAGGTAATTACTCATAAACTCTCCGTAAATCAGAAAATAAAGCCAGTTGCCTAGAAAAAGTAGAAGCTTGGAGCCGAAAGGCAGGAGGCTACCGCTCAGGAGACTAAAAAGCTGTTGGAGGTAGGTTTCATAAGGGAGGTTGAATATACCACGTGGCTGGCTAACATGATCATGGTCAAGAAGTCGACAGGGAAATGAAGGATGTGTATAGATTTTACCAACTTGAACAAGGCTTGTTTGAAGGACTCCTACCCTCTACCTAGCATAGATTGGTTGGTCGACGGTGCATCCGGATATCAATTTCTCAGTTTCATGGATGCCTACTCAGGATATAACCAGATCAAGATGCATCGGGACGATGAGGAAAAAATTACCTTTATCACCAAATTCGGGAATTACTGTTACCGGGTTATGGCCTTCGGTCTAAAAAATGTCAGGGCGACCTACCAGAGGCTCATGAATAAAATATTTCAGGATCAAATCGGTAGGAACATCGAGGTATATGTTGATGATATGGTGGTAAAGACGTCGGCCAACGGCGGCCATTGTTCCGATCTCTTAGAAATCTTTGCTCAATTAAGGAAGTACAATATGAAGTTGAATCCAGAGAAGTGTGTGTTTGGTGTTCAAGGTGGGAAATTCCTCGGTTTCCTCCTTACCAACAGAGGAATCGAGGCCAATCCGGAAAAATGTAGGGCTATAATGGACATGAGGAGCCCTGCGTCAGTTAAGGAAGTTCAGAGACTAACGGGGAGAATCGCTGCTTTATCAAGGTTTTTGTCGAAATCTGTTGACCGATCCCTGCCATTTTTCCAATGCCTAAAGAAACTGAATAATTTTCAATGGACCGAGGAGTGCGAAAAGGCGTTTGAAGAGTTGAAGCATTTCTTAACCACACCACCAATTCTAACTAGACCCGAACAAGGTGACTTTTTATTGCTTTATATATCTGTTTCTGATAAAGCTTTGAGTTAGGTATTGATAAAGGAAGATGCAAAGGACCAGCGTCCAGTCTATTTTGTGAGCCGAGTGCTGCAAGGACCGGAAACCAGATATCAAAGGATAGAAAAAATGGCATTGGCCCTCGTGGTGACAGCAAGACGTCTTCAACAATATTTCCAAAGTCATCGGATAATCTTCATGACTGACCAACCTATTAAATAAGTTCTAAGAAAATCAGAATTGGCAGGTTGTATGATCTCTTGGTCGGTCGAGCTGTCTGAATTTGATATCAAGTATCAACCTAGAGGATCGATCAAGGCACAGGTATTATCTGATTTCCTGGTTGAATTATCCTCACCCTCTTCGCATGACTCAAATAATGACCTATGGTATCTTTTTGTTGATGGAGCCTCGAATGTGAAAGGAAGCGGGGCAGGAATTATATTGGAAAGGCCTAATGAAATTTTGATCGAACAATCCTTAAGGTTTAACTTCCGAACGAGTAATAATCAGGCAGAGTATGAAGCCCTCCTAGCAGGACTTTCCCTTGCTGCTGAGAAGGGAGCAACCCGACTGATTGTAAAATCAGACTCCCAGCTGATAACTAGACAGGTTTGGGGTGAATTCCAAACTAAAGATGCTCAGCTAACAAAATATTTATTGAAGGTGCAGGATATTGTCAAAAAATTCACAGAGTTTGAAATTTTGCACATTCCAAGAGATCAGAATGCACGAGCTGACTTATTATCCAAGCTAGCCAGTACTAAAAGAACCGGGAACAATAGATCGGTCATTCAGGAGGTTATAAAAAAGTTGGAGCATCGACGTAAAAGAATCTTTTGTCATAAACACCGATCCAGATTCTTGGATGGTGCCGATCATTAGATATTTGCAAAATGATGACTTACCGACCGATGAATCGAAGGCTCAAAAGCTCAAAAAATTGGCCAGCTATTATGTTTTGAACGGTGAAGATTTATTTAAAAGGGGATTCACTTTGCCTTTACTAAAATGCATTGAACGAAATCGGATTATGTCTGTAATGGAGGAAGTTCATGAAGGTGTATGTGGCAATCATATTGGAGGATGTTCTTTGGCAGGAAAGGTTTTACGTGTTGGATTGTATTGTCCTACTATGAAGTCCGATTACTTGAAGTATATTCCAAAATGTAAAAAATGCCAGAAGTTTTCAAGTCTGCACAGGGCTCCACCAGAGGAACTTCATAACCTTGACACTCCATGGCCGTTCTGTAGATGGGGAATTGATTTGCTAGGATCTTTACTAATCGCAGCAGGGCAAATGAGATACATTGTGGTGGCAATCGACTACTTTACGAAGTGGATCGAGGCCGAGCCTCTCTCCAGCATAACATCAGAAAAGGTAAAAAGGTTTGTGTGAAAAAATATTATATGCCGGTTTGGTTTACCATTTATTATTGTGTCTGACAATGGAACACAGTTTACTGACAAAAAATTCTGAGCATTTTGTTATAAGAATGGAATTAAGCAGGTTTTTACGTCGGTGGAGCACCCACAGACCAACGGTTTGGCCAAAGCTGCAAACAAAATAATTTTGGCAGGACTCAAGAAGAGGCTAGATCATGCTAAGGGTCTCTGGCCAGAAGAATTACCTAGTGTTCTTTGGGCGTATCATACTACACCCTAGTCCTCGACCCAAGAAACACTGTTTCGACTCACATACGGAGCTGACGCTATGATTTCGATTGAAGTTGGGGAACCGAGCTTCAAGAGAATAACATTTTCTGAAGAAACGAATGATGAGCATAGGAAAATCGACCTTGATCTACTGGAAGATGAGAGGGAAGTCGCCCACATTCGCGAAGAAGCAGTCAAAGTAAGGATGGCAATGAAGTATAATCGCAGGGTCAGATCAAGGAGTTTTCAGCAGGGAGACTTGGTTTTGAAAAAGGTGGAAGACTCCAGGAGACCACAAGGTGAAGGGAAGATGTCGGCCAACTGTTGGGCCTTTTCGAATTGTAGAAGTTGTTGGAGGAGGAGCTTACAAGATCGGGGAACTCACCAGAAGAACTCTTCCTAGATCTTGGAACTCGACATCTTTAAGGGAATTTTTTAGTTAAATCTTTTGTACTAAGGATGTTGTACTCTTTTTCCTTACCAGAATTTTTTTCCACTGGGTTTTACCTAGAAGGTTTTAACTAGACACATCTTAAGACCCTTTCTTTTATCAAAATATTACTGTTTATTAAAGTATTCTAGTTAAACATCTTCATACTGGCTTTTCAGTTGATGCCATCCAAAGCTAATGGAAGATAACGGCTTTTCAGCCGATGTCGGCCAAAGCTGATGCCAGCCAAAGCTGATTAATGATACCGGTTTTTCAGCTGATGCCGGCCAAAGCCGATGCCAGCCAGAGCTGATGAATGATACCAGCTTCTCAGCCGATGCCGGCCAATGTCGATGCCAGATGGAAGATACTGACTTTTCAGCCGATGTCGGCCAAAGTTGATGCCAGCCAAAGCTGATGAATGATGCTGGCTTTTCAGCCGATGCCGGCCAAAGACGATTCCAACCAAAATTGATGAATGAAATCAAAATCGGTATTTCAGACTGACCAAAAATACAAAAAATAAATAATGAAATCGGTATTTCAGACCGACCAAAAATACAAAAAATAAATAAAGTTTACTTCGATAAACATGGACAAATAATGATCACACAAAATATTTCCAACATAGTTAATTACATTAAAAAGAAAATATTCTTTACAATCGATTCCTGAAAAGGAATAAACGTTGCAATAATTTTTGTTCCAAACAAAACAACGCATATAAAGATTTTAAAATTATGCTGTTCATTCATCTTCATCTTCTGGTGGATCAACAATTCGGCCATCCATTACAATTTTGAACAGACCAAGCTCGCCAAGCCGATCGTCAAATGCTCCGTTGGGGTTAAGGAGTTTTGCCTGCTCAAGATCGGATTCAAAACCGGCGATCCTCTGCTCGGCCGCTTCCTCTTTTAAGCTTGTTAATTCGGCCTTAAGGGCATCCCTTAATTTTAAGGCTTCTATCAGGACTAGGTTAGCCTCCATTTTTTGTCTCTCGGCATCCTCTTTCGCCTTCTTCAAACTCGAAAGATCCTCTTTGGCCTCTTTCTTTTCATTTTCTAGTTTTACAAGAGATTTCTCAAGGTCGTCGATACTCAAGGTTTTTTGTCTTAAGACTTCATTTTCTTTCTTTAAAGCCGAGACCTCTTCCTGATGAGCTCATTGAGTTTTTTCTAGTTCCGTTCAGTAGAGTGAATTGAAGGAAGATAACTTCTTTTTCGAGTCTTCCAGCTCATGTTCTACCGACCTGATCGCACTTGTGGCTCGAAGTAGCTGAACTTCTGTCCATCAGTATAGACCTATCCCACTGACCTTATCTTTTCTCTCCTTGTCATTTGGCAAAGAGATTTGTGTTTCCAAGAAGGACCCGAAAGGAAAAGAAGATGCCTAGAGCGAAGGGCTATCTGCATTAGCATCGAAGCCATTCAGTGCCTCAAACGCACTTCGTGTTTCCTGATTCTCAGAAGAAGAGCTCTCACCTAGTGTTCGGCATTTCGAAGTAAGAACCTTTGGAACTTCAATTGCTTCATCACCTTCTTCCCGATTTCTTTTTCCGACCAATGACTCTAATTGGGTCTCGGAGGAGTCAGCAACCATGGGGCTTCAGTCTTCTCTGCATCGAAAACTATTTTTTCTGCTTCAACCATGTCGGTCGGAAGTTCTTTTTCACGAACTTCTTCAGCTGCCGAACTGAGATCCGGGGTGCCATCGATTCTGAAAAGTAGAACAATGGGTTAAAAGTCAGTTTAGGTTAAAAACTGAGTCAATAACATTGGATTTAAAACTTACTCATTAAATGTGAAATTTTGTCTGGATAATTGCCAAATCTGACAAACATACGGATATCCAGAATAGGACAATCTTCCAAGAAGTCGACCAAATCCCGATCGGTTAGCAAAAGGCTTCGGTATTCAACACTCAGTATGGATTTCGGTTCTGTTCTCCAATAAAGAGGGAATTTCTCTATTCCAAGTCGGTCGGCATAGAAGGGTATATCGTTGTGACAGGTCATAACTCAGAAAAATTTAATTTTAAAATTCTTATATGATGAATCAAAGGCTGAGAAAAATTTTTTACGGGGATGGCTATTGAGTGAAACCCAACCTTCCTTACTAACTCCTTTACACTGAAAAAAGAAGAAGAACACTTCGGTGCTAGGGATTCTATCAAGGAAGTTCACCAAAACTTCGAAAGCTTTTACAAAGGCCCAGCTATTGAGATGAAGTTGGGTGGGGGCAACATTTAAACGGCCCAGTACCTAACACTGGAAATCAGTAAAAGGTAGCTTTAAATTCAGCTGATTAAAAAAGGTTTCGTACATGCACACCCAACTGACTTGATCATCGCCATACGATGACATGAATACGAGCTCATCATTTTGGCACGGAAGGCAAATAAAACGACCTTCATCGCCATCCCGGCTAAGTAAGACACGTTGTCGGAGCACGTTATTGCTCTCGGCCGTATTATAAATTGAGGGGTATCTGCTAACCGTTGGGTGAACCCAGTTGTAGCTCGGCATCGATTCCTCTCCTGCCAATGTATTTTTCGGATGATCGGACATCCTGGTTTGGTGCGTAAAATTAAACTACCCTCAAGATTTCCTTTCAGTTTTTTCAGGGTATGGACCTTAACAGCTGTTTTCTCGACAACAAACTTCCACTGATGTTTAAATCTAATACTGTATTAACCTATTTTGTTTGAGGAAGAAGGCGAATAAAATAGAAATCCTAATTACGCACCCTTTTTTTTAGAAATGGATATCAAAATGAAAGAAAATTCAAGCTTGTGTTTTAGAGATTACCTGGAATATGCGTGAATAGAGGAATGGTGCGTAAGGCTGTGTGAAGAAAAATGGGAAGTGATCACTTGCATAGAATGAGAAAATCATCTGGATTAAAAATGGGTTAACTAGCAACACGCAGAGAAGAGGAGGAGTCGAGAAGAAGAAGTGGAGAAGTGAAATAAAGAAATGAATAAATGAAGTATAGTTTGGCAGTGTTTAAAACAAGCAGTATTTAAAACAATAAAACTGTTAATCAAAGATCAAGGAAAATGAAAAGTTTCAAGCATGATGGTTGGATGTATTCAACGGTGGAATATCAAGAGTCGAAATTCTTTAAAGGGTCCTAATGGAGTCAGCGTTTTAATGGTGAAGCGACGTAACTGACGTTTGATAAACAAAAGCATGACACGTGGCAGGCTATATTTGAATTTTGTACACAGATAACGAAGCGCCTGGTTAGAAGAAAAATCAAGCACCTGGTTAGAAGAAAAATCTGCAGGGTTTGGATCCATCTTCACGAAACCAATAGAAAGTAAGTTCAGTCAAATCTAAATATTGACCGAACTAGGGGGCTTTGGACCGTACTGGCCCAATTATTGTCAGGCCATTTACATACCCGGTTGAAAACTGTGTAGGCCGAACTCATCCAACCAATGGAAAGAGAAAGCTCGGTCAATCTAAAGATTGACAGAGCTGGGGGGCTGTGGACCGTACTGGCCTAATTTTGGCCGGACTACCTATGTACCTAGTCACTTGTGGGTTGACCTAAGTATTCGGATCTCATACCCGACCTACTAAAACCCAAGGTTTTGAATTATAGACTATCAACGGTCATCGGATCTTGACCTGATGACCAACGTTCAAAAATGGTTCCATACCATTAAGACCAAGCATAACGTAGATCACACGGGTGAGAGATTCAAATGACCTTAAATGGTAGAAATCCGAGGAATAGTTCCTATATAAGCCAGCTCGATTATCCAGGTCGGGCATGTTCCAATTCTCCTAGCTTTTACCATATTGACGTAATTCTTTAAGCTGACCAGTTTACCCAAGAACCGGCTCCACAGACATTCTGTTCAGGGAACCTCAGTGGATCTTCTTTTGACTGTTCTGAGTTTCGGTCATTATCCGAAACATTTATATTATCATTTTTTCTTTTTCTATATATGTATGAATGATTTTTATGCAACTTAAAAAAAATGTTAAATACGTTTTAACTTATCTAAATAAAAATTTATTTATTTATGCATTGTGTTAGAGTAAAGTTAAAAATATAAAAAGAATAAAATTTATAATAATTATTATGAATAATAATAAAAAATTTAAGTTGAGCGGGGCATATATCCCCACCACTCTCTAATAAGTGGATCCGTCCCTTCCTCCATCCACTTGTTCCCTCCCTTTCCCGTCACCCTCCTCCGCCTTCAATGACACCACCACCACCGTACACCACCATCATGGGTCGTGTGTCTTCATGGACTTCAGCTTTTGCCTCAATTACTTCCTCCCCAACCGCACCATCGGTGACAACCTCATCACCTTTTGCTTTGACTCCACCCTTCTAGATCGCATCGTCCTTGGCCTCTATGGCAAGTCGGCGACCTTGTGCCCAACTGTCTCAAACTTCAAGTTCATGTGCATCGGTTCTAATTCCAATGGTTGGGATACAAGCCTCAATAGTATTCTTAAACTTATCAAACAAATTCACTCGATCCCGTGTTCCAGATACCAGTGTGCTAGCATTTGGCCTTTTAAGAAAATATAAGACATTAATTCAAAAAATTTCTCCTATAACAAATGACTACCAACATTTGATTATCGAATGCACAAGCAAAATACAAAGGCAAATCAAATTTGAAATACTACACAAATGAAATATCATTCATTTAATGAGTGATCTCCTGTAGTAAAGCACCCAACAGAAACACAAGTTTCCAAGATTTCCTTAACGGTGCTAAAAAGGTCCTTGGCCATGGATATAGAGTGCATGACCCTATTGATCCCGACAACGTTGTCGAGGAAAATGTTGTCATTCTGCTTGACACTCTTGGTCTTCTCACAGTCCCTCTCGGGCTCCTTGAAGGCCTTGATGAGTGATGACAAAGGCAGTGGCGGAGAGCACGATGGAGACCTTGGCCTGCCGGTTGTGGACGGTGCTTCATGGTCATCCTTGTGCCCTTCTGTTCCTTCGCGATTTATTTGGCGATGTCTTCTGTGGTGGTAGTGGTAATGGGATGTAGGGTGGATAGATTTCTCAAACTCACCTTCAGTTGTTCGGTGAGCCCCATGGTCACCCTTGTGCTGCATGTATGAATTGAGACAGAATGATGGACAATTTTGTAAAATTCTTGAACACAATTTCTACTTTTTAAGGGACCAATTTTACAAATAATCATTTTATAAAGTAACATTTTAATCAAGTTACATGTAATTAAATCTAAGCATTGATTGTAACAAAAGAAAAAGAAAAATGATTATTGCAGACTCTCTTTTCACACTTTTTAGTTACACCTTCGTTAGGAAAAAAGAAAGACAGAGAATGTGTTTTAAGAAGTGTGTTTGTGTTGTTTTATTATCTAAATAAATAATATAAAAATGATGTAAAAAATGGTATGCAAAAAGAATTAGTAAAACAAAATTCAACCATTGATGTATTTTTCTGCATCATCAGTGGTGTGAAGAGCATCGTACATCTATGCACCTAAACCAACAAGGTGCATTGAAGACAGAGTTGTTCACGTACTAAACTGATATCAATCTCATTTTTTAGGCATCAAAATAATAGTTTATTCAAATAAAAACAATACTAAAATATACTTAATTAAAAAAGAGAATGATTATATTTTTTTTTGCCAAAGATAACTAATTTCATTATTAAAAAAAAAAGAGAAACAAAGTTTCAAATACAAGATTCAAGATCATATGCAAATATTCCAATCACTTCCAAACTGAAAGGGTGACTCAAAAATCAATAGAAAAACATATAACTAATAAATACAATTTTTCCTTTCTTTGATTCAACTACAAACACCTAACCTCTAGAGCAACTCATTACACATAAGAGAAATCTCAAGGCAGCACAACTTGTTAAGACAATTGCTTTTTTTTTCCTTCAAGTTGCATATTGCAGTTAGATGTGTTAGTGTGGATTTGATTCTTGTTGGCGCATAGCGTCGCGTGAACGCTGAGATTTATTACTTCGAGTTTTTATTACAATTTCTTCTCATTAAGGTATACGACTTTGTCGTCGTTTTCGTTATCACCACTATCGTCACCATCATCTCTGTTGTTGTCAAGGCCTCATTTTTCCTGTCACATCTCCATGATATGTAACTTTGGTCTGCAGATTCGAAGGTCTTCTTATACCATAAGTCAGATGTGGAACCAATCTAAGAAATTAAGGCTAGAAAATTCTAGATCTACCCAGATAAAATGCATGTTTGAAATATTCAAAACCAAACTTCCCATTTATAAAGATCTGAATCAATTTATTCTTAAAAAAAAAAAAGAAAAAACGCAAAGAAAAATAACAAAAAAGTGCAAAGGGAGTTGCCACCAAAGGAGATCAACAGTAGCCCCATGGAAAAAATCTAATAGGAGAGAACTAAGTTCACAAAAGGAGATCAAAATCATAAGATGTGGAGACGAGTCACCAAGTACTGATAGTTGCTACCCAGGTGTGGCGGCGCTAAGCAAACCTAGCAAAGCCACACCTCGCAAAGGATTTTTTTTTTCGCAGGCTAAACAAGAGAAGAATTTGTGCTCCACGAAGCCAACTATATTCATTTTTGGGTCTTATGCGATCGCAGTACTCAAAAGGAACATTTCTAACGTCTAATTTCAATTCCATCCAAAGAGCCCCGTGATGTTGAGTCTTCAACTATCAAGTTATTGATTGATTGCATAGAATAATAATATTTATATACGATAAAATATGGGTTTACTCAACTCATGGTTAAATGAACTCAATTAAAATTTGTTCTGAATCGGATTCAGAGGAGTACCTGAGATAGGCACGTTACGGTGGTTCCTCCTTTGAACAGCAGCTGAGCGTGTAGCACAGGGGGGTGGGTACCTGCAAAGGGACTCCAACGCTCAAGTCAGGCAGTGCACAAGAAGGTTTTAGAGATTGGATTTAGAATTACCTTACTAAGATGACTTAGCCTTGTATTTATAGAGCGTATACAGAATCCTAATGGGATTCTTATTGAATGCAGGTAATTTAGTATTAGTATCCTGATGATGATCACCTTTCCATTATTATAGGATACATCCCTATAAATCTGGGATTAATATAAAGAAAGTATCTAGCCATCAAGGATATCTATAAATCCTATAATATCGTAAGTTAATGATCGACAGTTGCGGATATTTAGGGATTGATCCTGTATGAATCTATCAGTCGCGATGTCGAATCCCAATGCCACTTTAGGACCGTAATCCGTGGTCCAGAATACGTCGTGAGTCTTCCTCTACGCCAGCTGGGAGAGTCCGGTAGTGTGCATGTCGGGTTGATCCCATGGAGCGGGATCCCGGATCACAGTTCAAAACAGTTGCCCTCAGCTTGGCTCTTGGATGAGACAGACCAGAGTCAAGTTTAGAACGGATCAACCATCACACAGCTGTTACGGATAGGTGTTAGACCTCGGGTTATTACCTACATCCTTGTCCTATTCAGTTATGAGCAAAAATCACTGCCCCCAAGTATGAGTACTAAGGATTCCTAGAGACATATTCAACGTAAATCCCGATCGTGATCTCTGGTGGTAACAGTCTGCGATTCTCTGGGAAACTGATGCTTGGACTTTATTGGGAAGTAATGATTCTTTAAAGAAAACATCAGTTTCATACAGATTTTTTCAACTGCTCCCTATCTTTGTGACTAACCAGATATCAAAAGCATTTATTTTGACTGACTTCATGGGATCAAGTCACCTTTTACGGAACCAATCAGAATTCCTCATGCATACTATAAGTAGAGAATACTTTCCCATGAGCTTGCATTCCCCTTTTCTTTTTCATTGTTGAACAGGATGATTTCTCCCAGGGGAACGAGTGTAGTTCTTTTTTCATTTCCTTCTTGCGTAAAGAGAGCTTCATCATCTGCAGAGATTATACTTTTATTTCTTCCAAAGTTCTTGAAGAGGTTTGATCTTCCCTGAGCATTTTTTCTTTTCTGCAGGGGCCTTTCTTTCTTGGCGTAAAACTGGGTTGCTATGCATTTAGGGAGGCGGGAGCCTTTCTCTCCTAGCGTACACGGCGGTGTCTGATCCAACGTGTTACCAGGATGAGACAATGCCTTCGTCTACTACTGCATGGGGACCCGACGGAGCACATTATTCTTCTCTCCATCTTCTTGGCGGGCTACTTGAAAGTACCTGGCCGATCTTCTTCATAGTAACGGCTAGATATGCAAGGGTGCCAGGACAAAGAAAGCGAGGACCCTCTTGGAGCAACCTAGGGTAGTCTGCTTTCTTTGACTTGCTTTCAAGGAAGCAGTGCGTATCCGCTTCTGCCGTTATCCGTCGAGAAGGTGGGGGAAGAACGAGCAAGCGGAGGATTTCTACTCCGGAGTGGCTTCACTCTGTTTCAGGGTGGAAAGGCCGCTGTAGCTGCTCCGTGACTTGAGGCAACTTGGAATGGTTTACACTGGCAGAGGATTCTTTAGCTAGAGAAGTCGTACCCCTTCCAACGAGTGAAAGAAGATCTCGGTCTTTAGTTGCATCGCGGAGAAGCAGTGCAAGGAACTTCGGCATCTTATCTGGGATCATGATCCCGGTTTGCCAATGTTCTTTAAAGCCAATCCACTTTTTCAAGAGACCGGGGTTTGGAGATGTGGATGGGGTATGATCCAGGCAGCCGAAGATGTTTGCCCCCTTTCCCGGGAAATCTTTATACATTCCATGTCTCAATATTTTTTTTTTCTTTTTTTTGGTTGTATGACGATGTATGGAATGAAGATGATTCAATAGACTTTACCTTCTCTGTATTTGTCTTGCACTTTCATTATATATATGTTTTTCCACTGAGGTAACACTGCCAGGATGAGTCCAACGCTTATCCCGATATAACCAAGTAAAAACATTACCGGGATAGGTCCAATGCCAACCCGGCATAATCGCCACCACAAATGCACCTCGGCGTTAGCACGTTATCCGTGATGTTAATAGTTAGTTGGAGTTGGAATTCGCAGTACAAACCTGGGTTCTCATCCAACATTCGTACGACGCCTTAGATCACTGCGTAACCGTCTTTTTAACTGCTATTACAGCTGTGTGGGCCACATGTTGCGATTTCATCAGAGGGACGTGCCTAGAGCTCCGCAAGCCATGATGAGCACCTTTTGAACTTGCGTCGGAGAGGACAGAAATGTCCCTTAACTGTTCAACCATTTATAAATAAGAGTCAAAGGTTCGTCTTCCTCACTTTACCGTTTTTGGCCTCCTTCACTGTAAACACCATGCGTCAAAAGCTTTGGCTTCTTTTCGGGTGCTTTCTACTCGCGGCTTCTCCATTGTTCAAGTATTCTGCCTTTACAGAGTAAGTAGCTTTCTTTCAACCTTCTTGTTATTTGCGCTTTCAGTATATTGCTTACTTTTTAAAGAGTAGAGTACTTTCGCATTTCTGGTTTTGCTTTTCCTTCAAATAGAGCTTAGTAATTTAGGTAGAATTTGTCACTTCCCTGAAACACCATCTTCGCCGCGCCATACGCGGTGGAGGAGTTCCCCTGAACGCTTTGTTTCTGGTGGGACAGGAGGTCGGTAGGGGAGGTTTGGATTACTTCGCTCTCCCTGTGTCTGAATCTATGAAACTATTGATTCTGACAGTTGCTTACCGACTTTTTTGGATGTTCTCAGGATTTTCATGGCCAAAGAAAAAAAGGCTAGAGTCCAGCCCCCACTTCACAACGTCCGTGATCCGGTAGAGGACGAGCTGGTTCGAGTTCGGTGGGGTCCCGGGCTGGTGTGCCCCTAGGTGGTGGACGACATATGGGATCGTCAGTCCAAGTTTTCGAGCGAAGCCATACTCCGAGAATCCTTATTTGCCTTGGAGTTAACTGTGAACAAAGCTCGAGATGATGAATTTGAAGTTGTTTGCCCAAACTAGAATGAGAGAGTGTGCTTCTGTCGAGAAGAGGGTTCACACTTCATGTTCCTGTATGAGCCACTTTTTCTCAAGTTAGGGTTTAGGATGCCGTTTTCTGACTTCTTAATGGTCGTCCTCCGTACTCTCTAAGTGGCCCCTTCGCAGATCCATCCTAACGGTTGGGGCTACATCATCTCATTTGAGAGGTTTTGTCAGTTGATGAGCCTTAAGTGCTCGGCGAATACCTTTTTTATTTTTATAAAAGAATAAACACCCAGGGGATGGTAAGGCAAACGAGTTGGCTTGTCATCTGATCTCGGCTTGGTCGTAAGTCCTTCAACATATTTGAAGAAAGTTTCAAAGGGTTTAAGACTGCATTTTTCAAGGTAAAACCCAAGGAGGGATGTCAACCATTCTTCCTCAAATCGGACGGGGAGCCAAAATTTCCTCTTTACTGGACGCAGAGATGCTGGGACGTGCCCATCGACTTGATTGAAAAAGAAGAGGAAGATCTCGACCCCGAGGAGCTTAGGACCGCGAAGTTCATAACCCGATATGCTGAGAAGCATGAGAATATCAATATTAGAGATGTTCTTTATATCCCTGGTGATGATCTTATTTATGCTTTATTAGGTAGGAATTAGGGCGTTTTTACCCCTAGTATCCCTAGGTGTTTACTCTGTCTTCATATATCAATATTTCGTGATGTGCTGACTGTATTTGTTTCTGTTTCTTTTCAGTTAGCAACATGACTTCTGGGTCTTCCATGGTTACCCTGCAATCTTCAAGGAACCGGAGGAAAGGGAAGAAAATCGCAGCTTCTTCCTCCACAGCCATTCCGGACTCCTCCGACTGGGGTGTTATCATCGTAGAGCAAGATCAGCCGGGATCCCCTGCCTACAATTTTAAAGGGAGAAAAAGGCAGGCTGTCGAAGAGCCTTCTGAGCACGATGGAAGGTCAACGGAGGGCAGAGAAAGGGAAAGGGCGAACTTCTTGCCAATCATCACGGGGCACTCTGATCCCGGCCCCTTCATATCTGGGTAATTTTTGGGTGGCGAGGTGAGGTAGCATATTGCCGAGCAAGGTCTGACCCAAACCTTAGCCACGCTTCAGAGGCAAGCTCTCCGGGTAGCGGCCGAGATTCATTCCATCGAGGAGACTATTGAGAACGTTGATCGGCAGGCGTCGAAGGAACTAAAGACTTTGAAGAAAGAAAAGGAGGAAATCAACCAGAAGTTGACCGCGTCTTTAAAAGCCAACGAGGATAGTAGGGCGAGGGTCGTCGAACTGGAAAAGAGGGTCATTGAACTGGAGAAGGCGTTGGCGGACTCTGAGGCTGCTAGGAAGATCGAGAAGCTTGAGGCCGACAGAAGCATTGGCGCACTGATGGCCGAGGTGACAGAGCTCGAAAAGGATGTGGAGGAGCTAGACGGGGTAGCTGGAAAAGTCGGAGGGGAGCAATTCCAAAATGCTGTGGCGCAAATCCAGCATTTCAATCCCGGGGTCGACCTTAACTTGGAGGGTGTTACCCCGGATAAAATTTTTCATAACGGCTGACTTGTAGCTGTTGTGGAGTTAGCCGCGAAAGCTCCTGGTGGCAACCCGGAGGTTATTCAAATCCCGGAAGGGGAAGAGGCCGACGTTTAAGCTTTTCTTGCTTTTTTCATTTCCTGTTTTCTGCCCCCTGCGTGGGGGGTTTTATATGGACAATTGCCCTGTGTTTGGGGTTTTATAATTAATTACCTTGTTTAACTATTCATTCTTGTTTTTCATGGTCCGACTTGGGTCCAACGCCCATTTTCATAGTCCGACTTGGGTCCAACGCCCATTTTCATAGTCATTGTAATAGACTTAGAAAATTGTTTATCGTAGAAAACCATGGTCCGGGATCCTTCACTCATACCATTGAGTGAATGGCATTCCACTTGAATTAGGTAGAAATAACACCTTAATCTGTAATCTAACGCTTATAATAATCAAAAGTCAAGAAATTTTAGACTTAGGCAAAGTAAAACCTTAATCCATATTCCAATGCTTGCCATGAGAAGCGTTTGGAATTGCAGACATAGGTAAGAGTAACGCCTGGCTTAGGGCATTTTACACGAAAACCTTTTTACCTAAGGCATCAATATTGTTTAACCTTGCCCGAGGTAGGTACCCCAATAATCGTATAGATTTGGGACCCTTTTTGGCTTAGGTGTAAAGAATGAGTATGTACATATGATCTGTACTGTATCCTATCAATTTGACATTTTAGCAGTTAGAGCAGCGCGTTCGACCAACCTTAATACCTGAATAGCAACTTTATTGATGATATTGGGAGGACGAAAGTCCGTACATAGCATATTTATTCAAAACAAGAACGGATCAAAGATAATTCTACTAGAGGGCTAAGCCACTACGGGCATTTAGCTATAGTATTTTCTTAGTTTATCCACATTCCAGTAATTCTTGACCGGGGTTCCAGATAGCGTTTCCAGGGTGTAGGCTCCCTTACCCGTACTAGTGACGACACGATAGGGGCATTCCCAGTTAGGGGCTAGTTTCCCTTGGGAGGCATTTTTTCCTCCTATGTCGGCTCTTCTGAGCACTAGATCACCGGGCTGGAATTTCCTTGGGACCACTTTCTTGTTGTACCTGGCCGCTGTCATCTGCTTGAGAGCGGCATCCCGTATGTGAGCTACGTTTCTTCTTTCTTCGACCAAGTCCAGGTCCTCTCTGATTAGACCAGGGTTGCTATCGGATGAGAACTGTTGGTAGCGCCAGCTGGGCTCCCCTATCTCCACCGGGATCATGGCCTCGCAGTCATAGGTCAACTTGAAAGGGGTCTCTCCCGTCGTGGAATGGGGAGTGGTCCGGTATGCCCAGAGAACATGGTCAAACTGCTCGACCCAGTTCCCTTTTGGCTTTGTCTAACCTCTTTTTTAAGCCTCGCACGATGATTCTATTGGCGGCCTCGACTTGTCCATTTATCCTGGGGTTCTCGACGGAGCTACAGTGGTGCTTTATTTTCAATTCGGCTAGTAGCTCTTCAAAAGCTTTGTCTTTGAACTAGGTACCGTTATCTGTAACTACAGATTCCGGTATATGCCGAACCTGATGATAATATGGCACCAAGTAAACTTCTGAATTCTCGCAGAGGTGATGGTGATCAGGGGTTCGGCCTTGATCCACTTAGTAAAATAGTCTACTGCTACCACCAATTATTTAAACTGCCCTGGGGCTTGGGGGGAACGGCCCCAAAATATCCATACCCCACCTATAAAAGGGCCAAGGAACCGACATCGTGAACAGTTCTTCAGAAGGGGCTTGAAAATGATCTGTATGACGCTGACACTTGTCGTAAACTTGAACATGTGTATGAGGGTCAGCTTCCATTGTCGGCCAATAGAATCCTGCCCTTAATACTTTTTGGGCTAGGGCTTTGGCTCTTAAGTGGTGACCGCAGCTTCCTTCATAAACTTCAGTTAGGGCGTATTCTGCTTCTTTTGGGGTTAAGCACTTTAGAAGAGGAGAGGAGAAACCACGTCCGTATAAGCGACCGTTGTAAATGGTGTATCTGACCGACGTCTTTACCAATCTGGAAGCCTCTTTCGGGTCTGACGGTAACTTTCCATGCGCAGATAGCCCAGTATAAGGGTGATCCAAGATGGCTGATGGTCCTCCACCTAGGATATGCTGTATCCGTGATGGAGGGTTGGGAGAGGGTTTCTTGGATTACAGATCGGTTGTTGCCGGGGCTCTTCGTGCTAGCCAGTTTAGACAAAAGGTCTGCTCTGGAGTTCTGTTCCCTTGGGATGTGCTCTATCTTGACCTTTTCAAAATCTTTCAAAAGTTCCTAGACCTTGTTCAAGTATTTCTGTAGTAGGGGTTCTTTAGCTTGATAGTCGCCTCGGATTTGGGAGGTTACTAGCTGGGAATCACTGCAAGTTGTGATCCGCATTGCCTCCAGATTCTTTGCCATCAGCAAACCGGCGATGCAAGCCTCATACTCGGCCTGATTGTTTGAAGTTGGGAATTCAAACTTTAGGGAGTGCTCCAAGGTCAAGCCTTCAGAGTTTTCGACAATCACTCCAGCCCCGCTTCCTTTGGGGTTTGATGATCCGTCGGCAAAAATGGTCCAGAAGGCTTTCTTGGGGTCACCGTTGTCTGTTATGAGTTTTGCTAGGAAGTCCAACAACGCTTGGGCTTTTATTGCAAGTCGTGGTTCGTATGTGATTCCAAACTCTGAGAGTTCAATCGACCATGCAATCATTCAACCGGTCAAATCTGGTTTGTGTAGCACCTGTCGGATAGGTTGGTCTGTTCTTACCACCACTGGGTAGCATTGAAAGTATTGTCGAAGTCTTCTTGCGGTGATAATGAGCACAAAGACAACTTTCTCAACCTTTTGGTACCGAAGCTCAGGGCCCTGGAGGACCTTACTTACGAAGTAGACAAGCTTCTGTCCTTCGTCGATTTCTCTGATCAAGACTGAGCTTACGGCCTCGTCGTGGACGGATAGGTACAAGTAGAGTGTCTCCCTGGTGTCCGGCCTTGTCAAGATAGGAGGGGAGGACAAAAGGTTTTTTAATGACGTGAAGGCTTCCTTGCACTCTTGAGTCCATTCAAAACTTTTTCCCTTCTTGAGCAATTTGAACAGGGGGAGAGACTTGTGAGCGACTTTAGCTAAGAATCTTGTGATGGCCGCTATGTGCCCCGTAAGCTGTTGTACCTCTTTGACGTTTCGGGGACTTCTCATGTTGAGGACGGCCTGACATTTATCCGGATTGGCTTCGATTCCTCTATAAGTTAGCATGAACCCCAAAAAATTTACCGGCCTGAACCCCGAAAGTGTACTTCTCTGGGTTTAACCTCATGTTGTACTTTTGGAGTTGTGCAAATACTTCTTCGAGGTCCGCCGTGTGTGATCTGTTGTGTGGGGTCTTTACTATCATGTCATCTATATAGACTTCTAGCATCTTTCCCACTTAGTTTTCAAAAACCTTGTTCATCATCCTCTGGTAGGTGGCTCCTGCATTCTTTAGACCGAAAGGCATGACCCTGTAGCAGTAGCTCGCCCTGTCGGTAATGAAAGCGGTTTTATCCTCATCCCCAGCGTACATAGGAATCTAGTTGTACCCGAAATATGCGTCCATGAATGAGAGCCATCTGAACCCCGAGGAGCCATCCACTAACTTGTCCACATTAGGGAGTGGGTATAGGTCCTTGGGACAGGCTTTATTCAGGTCAGTGTAGTCTACGCACATCCTCCATTTTTCGTTGGACTTCTTTACCAGAACCACATTGGAAAGCCATGTGGTATATGAGATTTCTCTGATTAAGTTGTCATTTAGTAGCTCTTTAACTTGGTCTTCCACGACTTGCTACCTCTTAGGTCCGACCTTCCTTTTCTTTTGTGCGACCGGCTTGATACCTTCTTTAATCGATAATCGGTGGCAAATGAAGCTGGGGTCGAGTCCGAGCCTGTCGGAGGAAGTCCAGGCGAAAAGGTCTTTGTTTTTCAATAAGAGTTCCGACAGTTGTTGTTTTTCTTTTTCATCTAGATGAGCTCTGATCTTGGTGACCTGTTCTGGGTTGGTCCCAAGCTGAAGAGACTCCAGTTCACCTTCGGGCTGGGGGCGAGTACCCTGGATTTCTTCTCTAACGTCCAATTCTGTCATTAAAATGTTAACCTGATCGATAGCCGGGGTGGATACGATGGGGCTCGACCTCTGGGGCACTTTACAAATCTTCAAACTCTCATTATAGCATTTTCTGGTTGCAACTTGGTTGCCTTTAACAGTGACGACTTCATTATTCTTATTGAAGAACTTCATCATGAGGTGGGTGGTGGATACCACCACTCCAAGGGCGTTGAGAGAAGGGCGGCCCAAGATAATGTTATAAGCCGAGGGGCAGTCCACAACCAAGAATTTTACCCTGACAGTCCTGAAGAGTGTAGATGATCTGAGGGTCAGGTGGGTTTCGTAATATCCGACCGGGGTGATCTTCTCACCAGTGAAACCCGTCAACTCTCCCACGTGGGGAGTCAAGTCGGATTGCGAGAGCTCCAACTTCTGATAGAGATCTAGGAACATAATGTCGGCTGAACTTCCTTGATCGATAAAAATTCGGCGGACCTCAGTATTGGAAATTACCCCGGAGATGATAAGTCGGTCGTCGTGATCCGGGATTATTCCACCGTAGTCTTCATCTGACAAGGTGATGAGAGGCGCTTTCCTATTCTCCGCTTGTGTTCTTAGTTTTGAGTGGACCACGCTAAAAATTGTCATTCTAAGGGCTTTCTTTCGAGCTCCATTGGAGGATCCCCCTCCGGCAAAGTCACCGGCAATGGTATGGATTGTCCTGTTGGACTCGGCGCGGTGGTCGTTGTTATCGACGGGGGGAGTATTCCTGGCCCGTCCCTGTCGATCGCTGTTATCTCGTCGAGGCGGAGTCCGGGATCTTCTCCTAGGACTTCTTGTCCTTCTTCTGGGCGGAGGGGACGGACTTCGACGTGGGGTAAGTCTGCTGTCTCTGCGTCTATTGTCCCCTTCATTGTTTTGTACACGAAATATGTACTGCTGCAAGCGTCCGGCCTTGATAAAAAAATTCAATGGCATAGCGCAACTGATAGCAATCTTCTATATCGTGGTCGTAGGCCTTATGCCATGTGCAATGTTTGGAATGATCCTTTTGCTTATGTTTCTTGATAGGGGGCTATCTCCGGATGTTCTGAAACTCCATGTTCATCACCTTCCTCAAGATTGTTTCCTGAGGCATGTTCAGAGGAGTGTAGTCAGAATAATTTCTCCGTGGAGGGCTACCCTTTGGGGGCGCGACCTTGAGGAATTTTGGTTGGACTTTTGGTGAGAAGGCACACCTTTGTCCTACCTCCTATCCTATGGCCTTCAGTTGCCTCCTCCAAGTAGACATACTTTTCGGATCATTTTTGGAAGTCGGTCAGATTGTCTGATTTCTTTTTTGCCAGGGACTTAAAAAATTCTGAGCATATCCGGAGACCGCTCCTAGCGTAATGCAAGACTATTCTGTCTTCAAAATTTTCTACATTGGTGCAGGCAGCCATAAAACGCCTAACGTAGTCCCGGAGGCTCTCGTCCTTTCCCTGGCGGATCTTAGCCAGGGATTTGATGGATTTAGGTTGCTTCTTGCTCATGGTGTACTACAGCAGAAAACGCTGTTTGAGGTCCGACCAACCCACGATGGTCCCCCGTGGTTAGCTGGTAAACCATTTGAGGGCCCCCTTTTTGAGGGAGAGAGGGAAAGCTCGACACAACAATTCTATGGATCCGCCATAGAAACATAGGGACTGCTCGTAGGCATTTATGTGTTCCTGGGGGTCCGTGGTTCCGTCGTAAATTTCAAGGTTTGGAGGAAATTTAAAATTTCTCGGAACCCGGAACTCCATGAGTTAGTCAGAGAAAGGTTGTTCCATAGTTCCTCGATTCCGATTATTGTCCGCAGTATTGGGAATTCCCTCATCGTCGTGAGTCCTCCTTTTATTATTTTCCACGTTGGTCCGTCTATCACGGCGGCGCGGCTTTGGTTGGTTTTCATGCATGGCGTGCTACATGTCTTCCAGCCTCCTGAATTGATCATTGAGTAAGTCCATATGTTGCTGCAACATATCTTGAAATTGGTGTTGGGAACCCCGAGATTGATGTGTGCGTTCTGAGCGGGACGCACGATCGTCAAACTCATTATTCGGGTTTCCCAAGCGTTGGTGTACCGGAATCCTGTGCTCTTGAAGGCTCTGATCACCTCTCTGGGCTGGGAACTCAAGTCTTTCCCTGATAGAAATCTTGCGTGATGGGTTAAGAGACTCCTCAAAAAAAGAGGTGGAGTGCCCATCACGTCGGCTTCCTAATCCGGGTGCCTGATTTCTCACAGCGAAGGTTTGAGCCACAAGTGGAGGCAGTGGTGGTGGTGGACGTTGTATGTCAAGATCTTGTCTCTGATTGACAGAGGTTTGAGCAGCGTCTCTTCTCGTGTTTTGCCTCGTATTCACCATGATTGGGTGGGATTAGAATTTTATGGTTTCCCACAGACGGCGCCAATGTTCTGAATCGGATTCAGAGGAGTACCTGAGATAGGCACGTTACGGTGGTTCCTCCTTTGAACAGCAGCTGAGCGTGTAGCACAGGGGGGTGGGTACTTGTAAAGGGACTCCAACGCTCAAGTCAGGCAGTGCACAAGAAAGTTTTAGAGATTGGATTTAGAATTACCTTACTAAGATGACTTAGCCTTGTATTTATAGAGCGTATACAGAATCCTAATGGGATTCTTATTGAATGCAGGTAATTTAGGATTAGTATCCTGATGATGATCACATTTCCATTATTATAGGATACATCCCTATAAATCTGGGATTAATATAAGGAAAGTATCTAGCCATCAAGGATATCTATAAATCCTATAATATCGTAAGTTGATGATCAACAGTTGTGGATATTTAGGGATTGATCCTATATGAATCTATCAGCCGTGATGTCGAATCCCAACGCCACTTTAGGACCGTAATCCGTGATCCAGAATACGTCGTGAGTCTTCCTCTACGCCAGCTGGGAGAGTCCGGTAGTGTGCATGCCGGGTTGATCCCATGGAGCGGGATCCCGGATCACGGTCCAGAACAAAATTCTTTATCAACCACGTACAAACTTTTGAAATAATCTTTTGAGTGGCTTCTGCCACTCTATCTAAATTTCAGGTATTTCACTTTCACCCTTATTTGTAATTCGTACACAACTGACGACATTGTGCAAACGAAAACTAAGAAAATTGATGTTAAATAATCAGTGTATGTACTTGTTAAGAGAACGATGAGGAGAAATAAAATGAAGTTACATCACTTAAGTTTATTTTCTAATTTTGAAATGAAAATGCAATATAAAGAGTTCAAAATCAAAAAGATTTTCAATTTTTCCATTTTTCACATTTTTATGAAGCACTAAGTAAAAATTGAAAAAAAAAATTCACTTTTATTTTCCTTTTTTCACTCCCCATAAAATAATACAGAAGAAGCAGCCCTCTTCAAGGAATTATGGATTAATTTCAAGATGTTGCAATTTCCTTAAAATTCTACTTGTTAGCTTCGGAATCTACAATTGTGGAAGACCTTTGTTCATAAGATATTGCTTGGTGATATCTTGCTTATATGAGTGGCCAGTTTCGTTAAGGAAACTTGTAAACCATTTGGCAGAGAGCTTGGGGATTCGTTGGAGTGTTTGTCGATCCACATAATAGAGCCCAAATCTTGTGTCAAAACCATCACTCCATTCAAAGTTGTACATCAATGACCATATAAAATATCCTCTCACATCTGCACCATTCCTACTCACATATGAAAATGTCCATCCTCATCAGCTAAGTGACAACTACATGAAGGAGCTGTTTACAGTGCTCCTGATGAAGTTTTGAACATCAATGCTCCAACCAAAATTACCTATTATAATAGGTAAAAACTTTTGATCCTTTTTTTTTTCTCTCCATCCTCCTCACTCTCGTTGTTCTCCTCCTTCCCCAACCACACCCTTGGCCGATGGTACTATTTCTGTCATTGCGACTGGGCAGAGGCTTCTGGCGCTGGTGGCACGCTGAGGAATGGAAGCTGCTTGCGTGGTGGTGCGTGTTTAGGGTCCCGGATCTCGCGGTTTCGAATGCAGATGTGCGCCACCATGCTGGCCAGACGTCACCAGGGACCGGCGGAAGACGACGGCTCCGGCACAGATCTAGTGCGTAGAGGGGGCGGAGCTGCACGACTCAAGTTAGAGATGGCTTAGCTAGTTATGGTGGTTGACGATACACTCGCCGACGAACGCGGTATCAAGGAGGGGCGAAGGTGGTTCTAGGTTGCTGGGTTGATGGCAATGATGGCTGGTGGCGCAGGTTCTGTTCCGAGGTGTTGCAACGGTGAGTCGTGGTGGTGTGGAATGATGCTTTTGGGTTAGTTCGTGGTGGTGGTTGCAAGGGGTGGTTGTGGAGGTTAGACGGCGAAATAGGGTTCTGTTCAAGGAATGATACTGAAGCTGGTGACGCGTTTGGGTGGTTGATGGTGGATTAGACGACTAATGAGGTGGTGGTTCGCACCATAGTTATTTTTCTGCAGAGTTAGCACTTTATATCCTCTATGTGTTTCTTCCTTTAGGTAACAATCAGGTTGTTAGATCCTCTAGTTTTTGGTGACTATCCTGCTGAGATGCTCAATCCTTGGGAGCCAGTTGTCAAGGTTCTCTCCTAAGGAGAAGAGATTCATAAAAGGTAGCCTAGATTTCATTGGCGTCAATCACTATTCGACTTTTTATGTTAAAGACTGTATTTCCTCTGCTTGTTCCCTTGGTGTAGATAATCTAATACAAGGCTTTCTGGAAGAAACATGAACAAGGGATGGCATTCCAATTGGTGATCTAGTTAGTATAGGATTATATTTATGCAATTGCTTCGTTTTTAAACAGACAGGGAAGCCAAGGTTTTCTGCAGTTCCAAGAGGTATGAAGAAATTGTAGACTACATAAAGATACCATAATATGCCCATGTTTATTACTGAAAATGGTGAGTAAACAAGCCTCATATTATCACATTTTGATCTACTTTCCCTTGTGTATATTTTTGTCTTGATCAAATTCTAACCTACAAGTAAGGATTAACGCTTACACAACAAAAAGACTAGTGAAAAAGAGATTGCCTGCTTTGTTGTACAAACTATGTTTCAGGATACTCACTACCACCGTTCAAAAAGGATTTTGATGATTTAACACAAGACTAATTTGACCGAATAAAGTTTCATATAGATTATCTTGCAGCTATGCTCAAAGCCATAAGGTGGGTGATGAGGTCTAACATGAACATTGCTATCTTTGGCTCAGTTTCTCTAATCAGGAGAAATTTTTACCTAAACTTGGAGCACCACAGTTAAGTGCACCAAGTCAATCAAAATTTAATATTTTCATTGATCTTTATAAAATAAATTGTGTAACACAAAGATCCATAAAAATATTAAGTCCTGATTGGCCTGATGCACCCAACTGGGTACTCTGAGTTTAGGCAAAAATTTCTCCTCTAATAAGATGTTTTGCATGTGTTTCTGCTCCTTCTAGGTAACATTTTAAATGCTCCTAAAAGGAGCAGGAGCATTGATGCTCCACAATTTTTCGCCGTTGATTTTGTGAAAAAATGAATTATTGGCCCATGTGTCTGACTTATAACTTAGTTAATAGGTAATTCATTTTTTTTTCTTCTTCAAAGTCACCTCCCACAGTTGCAATGGTGGATGGGGTAAGTACACCAGCAAGCCACCACACCGCACACCATCGGAGTCGTCGTCTTCCGCCATCCAAGCCACCATGTCACGCACGATGTCGCACCACCGAAACCACTAGATCTACCAGATTCAACACCCAGAACCACCTTCGCCCCTTCCATCGTAGCACCTCGCCGAAAAAATGTATGTAATTTAGTCCAGTCATTATTTGTTTATAGATATAAATACTAGAAAATACTATTAATACATAACTTTCATACACATCTCTCTCACATAGAGCCTATGTGACACAATCACGGTATAGATGTGAAAAAAATAAGTTGTTTGGTTGTTTGGTTGTTTGGTAAAATGAGTGTAATGTATGAATAACATTGTTGTAAATACTATTTCCCCTCATAAAAGAAGTACGATTGTTCACTTCTCAAGGACTTACCATCCCACGTGGAAAGCCAAGGCCCTATTCACAGCTTCTCTATCACATTCTTCATCTTTCAAAGGTTCATACATGAAGGCAACCGTAACTATTCCAATAGTTCCACCTTGTTCTGCCTGAATGAGGATCCATATTTTCCATATTAGATGTCTAATTTGGAGCTGCATGACAGTGAGGGATCTAGAAAATTTAGGCAGTGATGTAATATTATCAATACAAAAGTATAAAAAATGTTTTAATAATTATATTTATATATTAAAAATATATTAATACAAAATTATAAAAAATTAATTTTTAATTATTCTCTTCGCATTTTTATATTTTAAAAATATTGAATAATTTTTTTATTATCATTATTATCAAATATTTCTTTTTTTATGTATGTAATTAAACAATTATTCAATAAAAATAATATATTTAAAAGCAAAAGTATGGGAGTAAAAATTATATATATAAAAAAATAAAAAAAACATATACTTATATCAGATCAAAGAAAAATTTTAAAATAAAGTGAGGATATATGTTCCCACTTACTTGTACATAGATCTGTCCGTGACTGCATCCCTCATCTTCCCTTGAGCAAGAAAAGGGAAACAATGAACAATGAGAAACTCAATATCAGTCTTGGTTACCTGAAAGTGCTTGCAGTACAAGGCAACGGCCATGGCATGTGACAGTATCATGTTGTGCATTGCAATGAGAGGTTCAAAATCTGAGTTACCCGCTTCGCAATTTCCAAAAGGTTGTGACCTGGAGGGTATCTTCCCTTTAAATAGGCCATCTCTGCAAACCCTGTCTCCGAAGCTCTTAAAACAAATGTCCGAGAAATGAACAAAATCTCTCCGAAAAAAGAAGTATAAAAGCTTGTCTTAATTAAAATTTCACTATTTTCTACAAGTTTAAACTAGAGAAATTGTTGCATAAACTTAAAGCACTCAAGTTAAGTGTATTAGGCCAATTACGTCATTAATTAAGATAAATTATAGCAATTAATTATTAATTAACTATAATAATCTATTAATGAATATTGTGATTAGCTTAATGCACCTAACTTAGATGTTCTAGGTTTATACAAGAATTTCTCGTTTAAACTATATGATCATTATAAAGCATGAGAATAATCCAGGTTAAAATTATATCAGTCTATGTGGACAAATACTCAAAGGATGAGAGCAGAGGATTTACTGTATTAGGGGATTAAGCCAACCTCCATATTTGTCTTCTAGTTCTTGTGGCATGTCATTATGGTTTATGGACACAAATGGCTCAATCCCTGTATTAGGCAAACCATGTGCAAAGTTAAAACAAATCTAAGAATAATCATGTGATCATGTGGGAATGCCATACATATTATATTACAGGAATTGGCTATCTTCAAATCAGAACCAAATGGAAACTGTTACTTCACCTTTGCGCAAGAGATTGTCTACAATCTTGTTGTAGAACATAATCCCATTTGTATTAATGTCACCAAATATTCCTCCTGTTACGGTTCATAAAGATGATGAGATTGTCTATAATCTTGTTGTAGAACATAATCCCATTTGTATTAATGTCACCAAATATTCCTCCTGTTACAGTTCATAAAGATGATGTTTAGCAGAAAATTAGAAGCATATATTGGCAGACAACTAGTCATAGGAATTGTACAATACATACTAGGAAGAATCCTAGCCAATGAAATTGAAAACCTATATGCATTTACTCCAATAGAATGCAACTCGATGTCTTCCTATCCAAGTCAATAATTATGATAGTGGAGAACAAAATTTTGGAACAACTAGTGTTCATCATGACTCATGAGTAAAGACTAGTAAAAAGGAAAATTCATATATCAGTTTATTATTTGTTACCAAGAAGCGGTGATAATGATCATCTGCTATGTCCCCATTCTCATTATTTCTGATCTTTCCTGAAGATTATACAACATGCATAGTTCAGTTACTACATGTTTCTCAAACGAGCATATTAGAAATTAACTGAACAAGTTGATTGCGATGAAGATCATTATATACCTGGTGTATGACTGTAGACATCCCAGTTGCTCAGACCCTTACCATCTTCAAAACAAGCGCCTTCAATCTTTTCATAAACCATTTAACAGAAACAACACATGAAAAATATTTGAGATATATAACAGGACTAACTCTGACATATTTGAAAGCTAAGAAACGAATTGTCATAGTGTGATAATCATGTTTAAAAGTAGAACACAAAAGCAACACTTAAAACATCATAGTAGCAAATTACAGCAAAACACAAAGCTGAGGAATTGTCGTCAAAAAAGGAACCTACATACCCTGTTCCTAATGTCACCACAAACATCCTTACACAAAAACACAACCAAAAGCAGAGGTCAACATAAATATCTGGAAAAAAAAAAAAAACAAAGACGGGCCACATTTGCTTCATTCCACCTTCAAATTACTCCTGGTACATATTCTCTATTTTGACATCTTTCAACTTGATGCTGGACATATCACCATCGACCAATGAAACACATTCTTGAGAAGCTCTTTTGCAGGAGTCAGATTGGGATTTAACTTGACTACCAAGGCATATATCTCCATCAGTGAAATAATGCATCAAGTCCTACAAAACCATAATTTAAAAAAAGAATTAATGAACACATCATGTTAATTAAAGATAATTAATAAACATTGTAAACATTGTAACATCTTGAATAATAATGAACCCTTAATTAATCAAAGAATTAATGAACCCTTAATAAACATTGTATACAAAGCACAATAAGTTAGCAAACCTTAGCAGCAGAGGATTGATCTGAACATCTTAAAATTCAATACTTAAAGATGTATCACCAAGACATAAGCCCACAATAATGTCAGGCTCGAAATAGATTAAAATACAGAAAAAAAACTACTATATATGTCATATTGTATCTTATCTTTTTAAAATTTTGTCGTATCCTTGTATTAGTGTCATATCGTTCTAGTATCTTATTTAATATAGGTGTTTCATAGTTTGTGCATCTAACCATGTCCTAGGACTAGTTAAACTAGCATAACTGACAACCGAGTGTGCCACAGAATTACAATAACTTGTGTATTCCCCCGTGCTATGCACGTGTTATAGGATGATCACGAGGTATGAAGAAGCGTGCAAAATGGTTGTCAAGAAAAAATTCTAAATATAAAAGAAAAAAGTTTGTTAATGTACATCGAGAAAAAAAAAAATTTGTTAAGAGGAAACAGTCATGCAGATATGGAGCAAACTGGTACCACAACTATATACACAACAACTCAAGTCAAACCATATTAATATTTACATTTCATTAGCTAGTTCTTCAGACAGTTTGATATTCTTACCCAACTCGTGGCCCACATAGGGCCGAGCTGGGCTAGCATTTAAGTTTGGCCCAACCTGAAATTTGTCTTGCTATAACAAGTTTCTGAAAGTGAATGGCCTGTAAAATCTTATTCCAAGAAACAAATGAAGAGTATAGAGAGTCTTTATACAAGTAAGGTCTAGTAGTTTACCACAACTGAGTTACTGTAACTATAGTTAACTAACTGGAATTAATACAAGTAACTAATCTTAACTAATTAACTAAATCTGGTATAGATTCTAACTAACTCAACTAACTATACAAATAATAAATTAACTGTTGATGCATAATCAAGTAGGATTAATCGATTTAGTTGGCTGAATATAGGCAAGTGTATTGGTGATAGTTGGACTGATCCGTTTTGATATTTCTAATGGTCCTTAGATTACTCTTATCTCGAAAGATAAGAATTCAGCTCATGAACTTAACTATAAATAGAGATTACTGCTCTCAATATGATCGATAATAATCTAAGTTGTGAATCAACAAATGTCAAGGACAAGGTCACTCCAATGACAATGTTAAGACTCTACCTAATCCTTAGGTTCACTAAAGCTCAGGTATAGAACTCAAAATGTATGTGAGGTAAGTGTGTGCGGGAAGCATACCAACCTGTAGAAAACCTAAGAAAATAAAATTACCTACAACTTGCAAAACACATAGAACAATATGTATACAACACAATTACCTACAACTTGCAAAACAAATAGAACAATATGTATACAACACAACCAGCAGTCATCTAACCTATGGTTAAAACCAAGCAGAATGCATATATAAATATATATTTACTAAAGCAACTATGTACAGGCAGAATATGAACATCAATATATGCATAATACATGAAATGATAGCAAAATGCAGAAAGAAAATCAACAACAAATATTTACAAACTATATAGAAATCAAACAAATAACATGAACAAAGTAACAAACGAAAAGTGGCAAAACAAACATCATCAAGTTTATAAAAAAAATTTCACAACTAACTTACATGGGCTTGACTCTCTAACCATCTCCAATGGAGTCGCCATTTGCCAAGATAGAGATTGTGGCGAAATGATGGAAAATGAAATTTAAAAAATTGAGTCGCTACCAATCTTTTATTGGGTAGAGAAAATGATTGACAAAATCCTATTAAAATGGTCTTTGAAACCAATATAGGTTTAAGAGTTATTTATGCCTTTTTCTTAAGACGATTAGTTACTTTAAGTTGATTATGTAAATTTATAATAACCTTAAAAATATTTATCCTTTAAGTTCACAAAAGTGAATATTAACGAAAGGCAAATATTTACATGAGGAAAAGCATTTACAACATTTACATTTTAGTTTGGCTTTCATGCCTACATATCCCCGAAGTACAATAAAAAAAATAAAAATCACATCTATTTTTTAAAAAATAATTGTTAGTTGGTTCATTTTAATTAAAAAAAAATCATTGGACTTGAAAAATTAACATTTGAATGAGTGAGCACATTGAAATATCCTATACAAGGTTGAACGTGGCACATATGTCCACAGAGCAACTCAAAAATAGCCAAGGGAAACTCGTCGAGATCATTAAGCATGAGGGCATTAGACCCTTAATCAAACTTATTTTTCATTAGATATTTAGCTAATTTTAGTTTTTTTCATTTTTTAAAATATTAATTGCAAAGGTGATGAAATAAACTAACAGGGAAAAAAATATACAAGATATAAAAGAACAACAAGCATTTAAATGAGACAAATTAAAATAGAAAAGAAAATCATAAAACAATTCGAGGGAATAAGCTGTCAATCCACTTTTAAACAAACAACCATGAACCATGAAATCAAACAAGGAGGAACTCCACATAATCAAAAGAACCCAATCATTCTCACTTTTTTTCATTATTATTTTCTTCTCCTTTTCATGATTCTACTAGTAAAACCAACTCCTCAAACTCATAAGTGATGACCCACTAATTCTAAAACTCTATCACTAAAGAACACATTAGCTAGAACATCTGCACTTAACAATCAAAAGCCGAAGTATAAAAGAAAATATCAAGGCTATCTTCGCTTACCACTTAAAGCCCACGAAACAAGAACACTTTGACCACAAAATCCTCCTTCAAAGCTTCAGCGTATAGAAACAATAACCCATGAAGAATATGAGTATTGAAGAAGATACACTAAGCAAAAATAAAAGAGAACATGAGTATCAAGTAAGATAAAGAGAAGCAAGTTTATACAGATACACTATGCAAAAATAAAACAACAATAAAAAACAAAAACAAAAACAGAATCTATTTGCAATAAAACAAAATAAAAGGGGTAAAAATATATATTAAAATAATTAATAATTTGCGCAACTACCTATGAGAAACTTGACTCATCAACCATACCCAAGTAGAAAAAGAAAATAGGAGAAAGAGATGAATAAAATTTTATAAACGTGAACACACAAAAAACAAGAGAGGTAAAGAAGATATATAGAAGAGGTAGGCAACGGGTCTGCATAATTTGTGGGTAACAGAACCCAATACATAGGAGATATGCTAGCCAAGATTCCTTATGTGTTAGAGAAACAATCTGGTTGTTTGCTGGTTTTGATTTGCTGCAATTAAGGCTCTTTAATCCTCAACGGCTCTACATTAACATTGGCACTATTATAGGGATTTTCATTCATTTCTTTGCTGCAGGTTTTAGTTTCCTCATCTGTCCCATAGGTCCCACAATTTCTGTCCAAGATTAGCTGGGCATTGTTAATACCCTCCCTCAAACGAGGCCGAGGTTGAAGGCAGAGTTTAGTCTGAAAATGTATGAGGGTACCCTTTGATACTGGTTTAGTGAAGAGATCAGCAACTTGATCATTGGTGGAGATGTGGTGAGTGACAAGATGCCCAAGTGCAACTCGTTCGCGTACGAAATGATAATCCAATTCAATATGTTTGCTACGGGCATGAAACACTGGATTGATGGTCAGGTGAAGAGCACTGATATTGTCACAGTAGAGTATTGGAGGAGAGGCAAGTGAAATGCGAAGATCTTTTAAAAGGAAGGACAACTATGTGAGTTCAGCTGCAGTATTAGCCATGGCCCTATACTCAGCTTCAGTGCTGGAGCGAGAGACTGTGTGTTGTTTCTTTGCGCACCATGAGACGGGGTTTCCTCCAAGAAAAGTACAATAGCCAGTGGTAGAACGCCGAGTGGTAGGACAACCTGCCCAATCTGCATCTGAAAAGACAAAAAGATCAAGTGTAGTGTTGGAAGTAAAGTGGAGACCTTCATCAATAGTTCCTTTGACATATCGTAGGATACGTCAAACCATTTTTAAATGCATAATAGTAGGAGCATGCATGAATTGAGACACATAGTTAACACTAAATGAAAGATCTGGACGAGTAAGAGTGAGGTACTGTAAAGCTCCAACTAGCCCACGAAAATAACTTGGATCATCAAGAGGAGTGTCATTTGGTGTGATCTTGGTCTTGGCTTCAAGAGGTGTGCTCATTGGCTTACAATCAACCATGTTAGCTCGTTCAAGGATAGTAAAAGCATAGTGTGACTGGGATAGATGGAGGCCATCAGTTGTAGAGAGTATCTCAATTCCAAGAAAGTGATGAAGAGGCCCCAAGTCCTTCATGGCAAATTCAGATTGCAGGAGTTAAATGAAGTCGGAAACTAGGGAGGCAGTGGATCCTGTTAGAAGTATATCATCTACATAAAGGAGAAGGATTAGTGATCCTAAATCAGAGTGCAAGATAAATAAAGAAGGGTCAGCCATGCTACAAAAGAAACCATATTTGAGGAGAAAAGAACTAAAGCGATCAAACCATGCCCGAGGCGCTTGTTTAAGACCATAAATAGCCTTTTGGAGTTTGCAAACATGGTTTGGGAAGTGGGGATTGACCATGCCAGGAGGTTGTTCCATGTATAAGTTTTCAGAAAGCACACCATGTAGAAAAGCATTTTTTACGTCGAGTTGTCGAATGGGCCATTTCTGAACAAGAGCTATAGTTATGATTAACCGAATGGTGCCTGGCTTGATTACGGGAGAGAAGGTTTCAATATAGTCTACTCCATTAACCTGGTGGTATCCTTTTGTAACAACTCGAGCTTTGAGGCGATCTAGAGACCGATCAGGTTTGAGTTTTGATTTGAAAACCCATTTAGAGCCAATGACATGCATATTAGAGTTGCGAGGAACAAGTTCCCAAGTTTGATTTTTATGTATAGCCTCAAGCTCTTCAATCATGGCAGCCTTCCAACCGGGATGAGCTAGAGCTGAACGGATATTATACGGGTTGCGTGGAATGTCAACACAAGACATGAAGAGTAAGGCATATTTAGGATTAGGCTTTACTACTCCGCATTGTGAGCGGGTAACCATTGAATGTGAAGGTAGAGTTTGTGGCAGTTGAGTTTGGGTAGAAGAAATAGACTCATTTTGCCGGGTTGAGGTAGGAGGTCCAAACTCAAGCTCGGGTTCAGTCTGTGAAGGTTGTGGGGAGTGCTCAAGGTGCTCAAGTTCAGGTTGCGAGGACTGTTCTGGTTGATCAATGGGCGCAACAGGAAGTTGTAAGTCAGGAGAGTGCATTGAAATTATTGGTAGCGGACTTGAGCACGGTGGAGTGTAAGCTGTTGCTGTCAAATCTGCACAAGAATTGGAGTTAGTGTGGGGTAGCCAAGAGTCAAATATGCTAACTACATGTGGTGTGGGAGAAGGAGTTTTATTATGGCGATTAGTCTTATATGGAAAGAATAACTCATCAAAAACAACATGTCGTGAGATGAAAAATCTCTTACTAGGAGGATGAAAGCATTTATACCCTTTATGACTATCACTATATCCAACAAAGACACAAAGAATAGTTTTTGGATCAAATTTGTGACGTCGTGTGTCCCAAGTTTAAGGAAAACATTTAGAGCCAAAGACTCGAAGTGAAGAATAGTCAGGATGTGTCCCATACAAAGCAAAGTAAGGAGTTTCAAAATTAAGAGAAGATGATGGAAGTCTATTAATAAGATAGATAGCTGTAGTAAAAGCTTCAACCCAAAGAAATAAAGGGGCACCACTATGAAACAACATAGTCATACCGAGTTCACGTATTATTCTATGTCGCCTTTCTATCATACCTGTTTGTTTAGGGGTATATGAGCAAGATACTTGATGAACAGTACCTGTTGAACGAAAATGAGTTGAAAGTTTGGAGTTGATAAATTCACCTCCTCCGTCAGAATGAAAAACCTTGATTTCTTTATTAAATTATTTTTTAACATATTGTTCAAAGGATAAATAAGCATTCACAAAATCAGATTTATGTTGTAAGGGAATAATCCATGTATACTTGGAGAAATCATCAACCAAACATGCATAATATCTGAAATTACCAATAGATAAAACAGGGGCAGGTCCCCATAAGTCACAATGTATTTTTTCAAAGATAGCAAGACTAGAATGTTCAGAAGAGGAAAAAGGTAATTTACTAAGTTTTCCCAATTGACAACTATCACAAAGATGTTCAGATTTCACAGTTCCAACTACATCAATTAACCCTTTATTCTTTAGTAATTTTAAAGACATAGTTTGAGGATGTCCTAGTCGTTGATGCCAAATGTCTACTGGCCCAGAGCGGAAACGATGTGAGAAATGCAATTCAGGTGAAGAGGAGAGAACATATAAGTCGCCGTTGCACCTCCCTGTGATCATTGGTTCCCCTGTTTCTCGTTCCTTAACACAAAAATCAGCATTAGAAAACTCACAATTAACAGAAAATTGCTTTGTTAATTGACTTACAGAGAGCAAATTCTTTATTAAATCAGGAACTAGTAAGACATCATGAAGAGGTAGAGTAGTATTCTGTTGCTTAATGAAGGAGTCTCCAATACCAAAAATTGGCAGAGAAGAACCATCACCAATAAGTACAGAATCTGTACCTGAATATTTTCGAATATTACTTAACATACTTGGTTTACTTGTCATATGATTGGAGGCTCCGGTGTCTGAAGTCCATTCTGTTTCAGCAATTGTGTTGTCCAAGGTGAGTGCTGCAAGTGCTTGTGGTATATCATCAGATTGACTTGGTTTCTTGGGCACCCACCAACATATATTTGCTATATGGCCCATCGTGCCACAATATTGACATTTTTCATTGCAATAGAGCTCTCATTCTGCAGGTGTCATACGGCGCTGTCCTGGTGGCGGAGGACGTCGCTGCTGAGCAGTCAAAGTCGAGTGGATTTTATTTTGGTTACTAGGTTGTTGAGCCTGAAACCCTCGCCCTGATGATGTGAAAGCTTGAGAATTTCCACGATGACGTGAAGGAAACTGATGGGATCATTGTTATTGTTGACCATAGAAGGCCATTTGAGGAGTAAAGGAGCTTTGCATATTGGCACGGCTGGAAAACCAATTGCGTCGCTGATCAAGGCTCTGGAGTTGTGAGATCAGCTCAGAGTATGATGGCCTTGGAGGTTTCAGCATGGTTGTTGTGAATGTTTCATATTCAGGACCAAGACTTGTGAGAAGATAGAAGGTTTTCTCTTTGTCTGGGATAGGTTTCCCAATTGCTGCTAGGTTGTCACATAGGCCTTTGAAGATGTGAATGTGTTCTCCAATAGTTTGATCATCTTCCTTGCGGAGATACGTAATCTGTTGACGGAGTGTAAATTCACGTTCTTGTGAATCTTCCGCATATGCATCCTTGAGTGCAACCCAAACAGCATGGGCAGTGTCTAAGCCAACAACGAGGCCAAGTGATTCCTCAGAAAGTGTTCCAATTATCCATCCTCGAAGGAGACGATCTGCCTTGCGCCAAGTGACGAATTCGTCAGTTAATTTTGGGACAAATTTTTATAGGGTTGTAGTGTTGCTGGGATCTGGAGTAGTATATTGGGTGGGGGCAGGGTCTTCATTTGTCAGGTGGCCAACCAAATCTTGGCTTTCTGCAAGGGCTAAGGCTTGTTCATGCCACAATGAGTAGTTTGTAGGGCTCAGTCTTAAAGTGATGAAATTGCCAACGTTGAGGGATAGGGAGGCCATGCTTGCAGGTGGGTGTTCACAGCGGCTCTGATACCAAAAAGAAAATAGGAGAAAGAGATGAATAAAATTTTATTAACGTGAACACACTAAAAACAAGAGAGGTAAAGAAGATATATAGAAGAGGTAGGCAACGGTTCTGCATAATTTGTGGGCAACAGAACCCAATACATAGGAGATATGCTAGCCAAGATTCCTTATGTGTTAGAGAAACAATCTGGTTGTTTGCTGGTTTTGATTTGCTGCAATTAAGGCTCTTTAATCCTCAACGGCTCTGCATTAACATTGGCACTATTATAGGGATTTTCATTCATTTCTTTGCTGCAGGTTTTAGTTTCCTCATCTGTCCCATAGGTCCCACAGTTTCTGTCCAACATTAGCTGGGCATTGTTAGTAGTAGAGACCAACTATCCACGTTCTCAACGGAATGACAAAAAAAAAATTGTCACCAACTTTTATTAAATAAGAAAAATTATTAGCAAAACCTTTTTTTTTTAAATGATCTTTGAAACCAATTTAGGTTTGAGAATCAATTATGCAAAGTGTAAAAATTTAATCTTAGTGCATGTCTTGATACAACTGTCTTAAAACCACTTTAACTTGGTTGTGAAAATTTATAATAACTTTTAAAATATTTTTTTTACTCCCTTGAGTAAACAAAAGCAAATGTTAACAAAAAGCAAATATTTACATGAGAAAAATTAATTTACAAAATCTACATTTGTTTAAACTAAATAATCAGTCGTTATAGTTTCACCATATTTGGGTTTGATTCCTAAATTTTTTTTTGTTTGGGTTATGATCCCTATAATGTCATTAATTTAGATTTGAGTCTCTCATAGACTAATAATTTAATAATTTGAAATTATAAAAATCATTCCTTAATAAAAAAATATGGATCAATATTTTAATAAGTAAAAACTATAAAAACTAAAACCTAAATGAGTAAAAATACAAGGACCAATACTATAATAATAGGTACCATAATCTACAAAAGTAAAAATGTAGAGATTAATATAAAAAAACAAAAATTATTGGGACTAAAATTCAAATCAAATAAAACTATATGAACTAATTATTTAATTTAACTTTTACATTTTGACTTGACTTTCACAATCACGCTTTCTCTTAAATGTAATAAAAATTTAAAATCACATAGTTCTTTAAAAAAAATTATGAATTGGTTAATTTTAATTAAAATAAGATTCATTAGATTTTAAAAAGAAAAAAATTATCATACATTTTTTTTAGAAGTGTATATACTATTGATACTTTTTTAAGAATAACAACCCAAAAATAGCCAAGGGAGCACATTACTCCTTGAGGCTACTAAGCGTGAGAGCATTGGACTCTTAATCAAACTTTTTTCTTTTATTTTTTATTTAAGTACTAAGTAATATTATTATAGACTGGATTCCCAGTAAACTTTATACGTGGTTTTTACGTATTTACTATTAAATTTCATAAAAGTATATATTTAAAATTTAAATTATATTTTAAATAATAGATATACTATCATGTATATGGTTTATTGTGAATTCAAATTTATATTAATATTATTCTTAATATTTAATTAATTTTAATTTTTCATTTTTTAAAATATTAATTGCAAAGGTGATAAAATTAAACTAGAAGGGAAAAAATAAACAAGAAAAAAAAGAAAAAGCATTTAATTGAGACAAATTAAAATACAAAAAAAGCATACAATAATTCGAGGGAATAAGTTGTTAATCCACTTTTAAACAAACAACGATAAACCATGAATTCAAACAAGGAGGAACTCCACTAACCCGAAAAAGAATTCAATAATTCTATTATTATTTAATATCCGTTTGATTCTTGAAATTGAGTATGAAATTAGAGTTTAGAATTAGAATTGAACCTCTTAATTCTAATTTTTATGTTTGAAATGACATTTAGAATTGAAATTGTAATTTCATAACTAATTTTATAAAATTAAAAAATAACTAAGTTAAGCATTTCTTAATTCTTAGTTTATACCTTAAGAATTATCAATTCCATAACTTAAAAATTAAACTCTCTCTCTCTCTCCACATTTATTTATGAACAATCATATTTATTGAGATTCTATATTTATATAAAAAATTATTTTTATATTTATATAAAAATTATTATAATAAGTATTTATTTTTTTCTAAAAAATTCATGAAAAATTTCTTTATGAAAAAAATATGACTATCATATTATAAAAATATTATTGTATGAATATTTTTATTAATTTTAATTTTTTAAATAATTTTTTAATGTTTTAAATCATACTTTTAAATAATAAAATTATAATTGAATTTATAATTATAATTTCTTATCATAATTCTTTGACAACTCCAAATATAGAATTTAATATTCTGAATCAATTCTAATTATAAAAGAATTGAGATTGAAATTAAAATTTTATGTTTCAATTTTAATTTCACTATCCAAATGGACCTTTATATATTTATTGTTATTTCTATTTATCCATTTTCTTTTACCTCCCTTAGACTGATCTTACTAGTAAAACCAACAGCTCAACTCATAAGTGATGACCCACTAATTCTAAATCCTATCACAAAAGAACACATTAATTATAACAACTGCGCTTTACACACTTAGGCTATGTTTGGTGCACATGATAGTATAGTATAAGATAAGATGATAGGATAGTATAAGGTATGATAGTATAATTAATAGGATAAGACATAATCCTATCTTTTATTTGATAACAAAAGAATAAATTAGCTGATTGTATAATATTTTTTTTTAAAACCAAAATATCCTTTAGCATAAAAGTTAAAATAATTAAGAAACAATAATAAAAAAACTTTATGATGGTGGTGGTGGTGATGATGGTAGTGGTGGCGGCGGTGGTGGTGGTGGCGGTGGCGGTGGCGGCGGTGGTGGCGGTGGTGGCGGTGGGGGTGGCGGCGGCGGCGGTGGTGGTGAGGTGGTGGTGGTAGTGGTGATGGTGGTGGTGGTGGTGGTGGTGGTAGTGGTGGTGGTGGTGGCGGCGGCGGTGGTGGTGGTGGCGGTAGTGGTGACGGCGGTGGTGGTGGCGGCGGTGGTGAAGGTGGTGGTGGTGGCGGCATGGCGGCGGTGATGGTGGCGGCGGCGGTAGTGGGCGATGGCGGTGGCGATGGTGGTAGTGGTGGCGGTGGCGGCGACGAATGCGATGGTGGCGGCGGTGGCGGCGCGGCGGTGGTGGTGGTAGTGGTGGTGGCGGCGGCGGTGGTGGTGGTGTAGTGGTGGTGGCGGCGGCGGTGGTGATGGTGGCGGTGGTGGTGGTGGTGGTGGTGGTGGTGGTGGTGGTGGTGGTGGTGGTGGTGGTGATGGCGGCGGTGGTGGTGGTGGTGGTGGTGGTGGTGAAGGTGGTGATTGTGGTCTTTGGTGGTGGCGGCGCAAGGGAGAGGAGTGATAAAAATGAAATTGAGGATAAGATTGGAATAGAAATCCTATCATGTCTTATCATGTACTAGGGGAGGGGATAAAGTTATCACCTTAGAATAGGATAAAATGACTTGACCTGATTTCATTATATTATTAGTTGAATCCACCAAACATTGAATAAGACCTGATAATATTAGCTTATACTATCATGTCTTCTTTATACGATGCACCAAATGTAGCCTTAAATGACTTAACAATTAAAAGCCGAAAGAAAAGAACAAGACTAACTTCACTGTAACTTTTCAGGCCCACGAAAACAACAACACTTAGACCCCAAAATCCCCTTTTAAAGCTTTGACCCATAGTTTACCCAAAAAAATAAAAGGGCTTCGGCCTATAGAAACAATAACCCATCATGTGATGCTATGAAATGTAAGTCCCTGTCATTAATAGCACCCCATAAAGAAATCATCAAAATTTCAACTCAATAACATCAAATATAATCATCAACTTAGCAAAGAAGAGAAGGGAAGGACAAAGGAACAAAAGAACCCCTCTCTTCCACCTTCGCCGCTAGCTTGGAGTTAAGGTAGGGGTTGTTCTTCCATCTTTACTCTCTTTTCCTTGCTTGATGATGTTTTTAGTGTTATCTTGGTAATTGGAGTTGCTTTGAGGCCTTGGAAATGGCCATGGCATGCAACCCAAAATTAATGATGATCAAGAATATCTAAAGAAAAGAGGTTGATCATGAGATGAACAGAAAAATAGGAACAAAAAAAGATGGAATCAAAGGAAGAATAAAGAAAGAAAGAGCTCATCGCTTGGTCTATATGGAAGGCTAGTGTGGTGTGGATTGTGATTAAATATAATATCAAAAACAGTTGCTAAGTTCCACCAAAAATATAAAAACTTTGCAACCAGTTGTAGTAAGTAAGGGTCGATTCACAGAGAACTAATTTAATTAACACTATTAATCTAATTCCTAAATTAAACTCTGATGAAAAATAAACAGTAAAATTAAAAGAGAGTTTTGTTAATTGAAACTAATAAAAGAAATTAAACTTAAACCAAAGCAGTGAACACAAATTGAATTATCAAGTTAAAGATATTGGTTAAGAGATGAAATCCACCACTAGATTTATATGATTATTCTAACTTACATATCCTTTATACCAACATGATCAATTATGTTCTTATGTAATTGTGAGATAAATCTCATGTCTTCCTTAAGTTTCGCTTAATTCAGCAACCGCTCAAATCAAACACTAACCATTAGTTATTTGTAAAGCAACCGCTCTTACACCTACCTAATGATTGCATTAAGAATTAGAAAATCAATCACACTAAGATCTAATCAAACACCGGGATTAAATTGCTTAGATCATATGTTTCACTAGTCATACCACCACAACCGCGCATAGCAATCCTAGTTTTACCACTCTCGAAGTTTGGCAAGAATATAAAGACCTTTATATTGATTTATGAATAAAAACATATGAATAAAAACATAATTGTATTGATATAAAGAAGTATGCAAAATTCACATAATCAAAACTAGAGTTTCATCTTCCCTTAACCAATCAAGAAGTTTAGCCACACATGGCAAAGTTAAAAACAGAAGAAGAATTAAAGAAAAACATTGTCCAAAACAAAAGTGCAAAAGAAAACTGAAGATCAAACTAGTTTCCGAAGGTTGGGGATGATCGAACTTCGATTGCTCGAACCCGAGACTCCAATCTTCGATCCAATCTCCCTTTCCCTTGGTCTTCGTGTTTCCCTCAGTTCCCTTGACGGCTCTCTCTGTCTAGCTCTCCTTTAGGGACTCTAAGCAACCCTATTTATAGGTTTGAGAACCTAATTTAGCATTAAAACACGAAATTAAACTTCTGAGTCAATGACACGGGCCGTGTCATATTACACGGCCCAACCCGTGTTCAATTCTGATGACAGATTCTCAGCTATTCCAAAGTCAGAGAAGAACACGGCCCACCCCATGTCACTTGACACGGGCCGTGTTCTCGGTCAAGGCTTGAAATTGACTCTTCCTCGTGAAGTCAGAGAAGTACACGGCCTACCCCGTGTCATTTGACACGGGCCGTGTTCTTCAAAACCTTCCAGTCTTCAAAGTCAGAATAATACACGGCCTACCCCGTGTCATTTGACACGGGCCGTGTTGATCATTTTCTTCTAATCCAGCCTTGATTCTTCATTAATGTCCTTCTTCCTTTGCTTCTGAGGGTAAAACTAATCTTCTTAAGTATTCATCTCTCTCCTCAAATGGTCATCAAGCTTGGTTTAATACTAATGGACTCAAACACTCAAAAATATCCTAAAAAGCATAATTCATTTATGAGTGTTTATAACCACATTTAAGTATAATTTCACAATAAACATCTAATTAAGCTTTAAAGCAGAAACTTAGCTAAATATCAATAATTAAGCACATATGGAGTCCAATTAAATCAATCATAAGGCAATTAAAATATAGAAATAATCGACAGATCAAATACCCCCACACTTAGCCTTTTGCACTCCTGGGCAAAACATAAGACTAAACCAAGGAACAAGGAAAACAAAACAAATTCAAAAACCTAACAATTTTAAGAACTCAATTTCCAATGATATTCAAAAGAGGCAAAAAGAGCAAGAAAAGATTTAAGGGATCACAATATTCAAGAGATAACAATTCTTCACATCTCAAACCAACATGCAAAGTATCTTCAAATTGAAAAGCATGAATTAAGAATGATAAATCCTCACAAGATACACTCTCAATCTCTCAAGTGTTTACTAGGTAAGTATTTCACTCAATTCAACCCATGAAAAGTGCACTACCATAAGCTTGCTTATCTTCTACTTCTCCACTACTCAAACACATGCACACACAAATCAAGAGGACTTTATTTAAGGTTGTAATGGGGCCAAGGTAATGGAAGGAAATAATATGGATATGGTAAGATGAGTACCCAAGAGAATAAAAGAACATTGGGGAGGAACTCAATTGATAAACATGAAATTTTTATCCCTTCAAATTTATATAATGCACATTTTCTTTACAAATTCCTTTCATTTTTCTTTCTTTTTTTCTTACAACCTTTCTTGAAATTTTTTTTTCTTTGTTTTTTTTTTTCACCAACACCTTGCATATTACACATCAACTTGTACAACCCCCACACCTGTCCTATTAAATACTTGCAAGCAAAAGAGCTCCCCCAATGAAAATGAACCAATGCTCTCCCATTCCCTAAGGTAAGGTAAAATCATGTTTTTTCACATAAAACATATAATGAGATAAGACAAAAAATAGGCAAATAGGCTTAAGGGGTTAATCAAAGGGAAATAATGTAAGGTTGGCTCTTTGGCCAAAGTAGGTAATCACAAAAGAATGCCTCAATCCTATTCATGTATACAAGTGAAAATGTAGCTTCAAAAAGAATCAAAGCAAGTTCTAGAGTGATCAATATGACATGAGTGAAAATCATACAAGAAAGAAGAGAATGACATAAATGCTAAATCCATCCATCAAAAGGCTCAAAATCTCACCAGGTATGCATCTATCAAACTCAATTCATCAATCAAACATCCAAAACCAAGCATACCAATTCAAGATGACAGAAGAAATTTATAAATCATAACCTTGAATTTCAATTGCTTCAAACTCATAGACTTCACAAATCTCAAAACATCATTGGAAATCAAATAAAAACACAATTTTTTTTCAAAAATAGAAAATAGAAATTAAAATAAAAATAGAAATAAAACAGAAAACAAAATGTCAATTCCTCCCCCACACTTAAATTCTACATTGTCCTCAATGTAAACTTCAACAATAAATAATTATTAATAAATCTAGGATAAGTAAGATAAAAGAGAGGGGAGAAACATCCTTAACAACTGAAGTAACGGAGGTAGATGAAGAGATTTCCACCAGGATCCCATTGGCGAAAGCATAATAACCAATTTATGCTTGAAATAATAAGATAGCTTCCACCGGGGTCCCATTGGCTGAAGTGTAATGACCAAGTTAAGCTTGAGACATGAGGGCTTCCACCGAGATCCCATTGGCTGAAGTGTAATGACCAAGTTAAGCTTGAGACATGAGGGCTTCCACCGGGATCCCATTGGCCTTCCTTATTTTCCTTGGCTTCACTACTGAAGAGTAATATGTGCACTTTATCAACTTCATATGCATTGTTTCTATTGGACCATGGTCCAAAAACAAAATCCACTTCAGCAGTGTCCATCATCCGATTCTCTTCTTCCATCTTTGAAAACTCTTCAGTAGCCTGCAATTCCACTTCCCTTTGAGTCTTAGATTCTGCTTTGTAAATAAAATCATCAACTTTCAAGTCTGCAGAAATCTCAGCACGATTAGCACATATAATATTAGTACATGAGTGACAATGAATATAATTATTGAAACCAATAAAATCAGAAAATTTATCACACAACTCATCATACTATCTCTCCACCACCTTAGGAAGGAGTTCAAGAATACTTACCTTGGGGGCCTTAGAGTTTTTCCCCTCCTCACTTACCTCTTCGGCTCTGTTTCTTCCTTTTCAATGGTTTGTGAAGGAGAGGTGGGTTCATCTAGCGTCTTCCCACTTCGTAGTGTGACAGCACTAGTATCTTCCTTCACATTCTCTTCTGATTGTGAGGGAAGTCCTTCAGAAATTTGGCTCTGGAACTTGCTGAGATCTGTGGCTAACTGATCCAAAGAGTTTTGCAGGTCATTACACATGGCCTGTGTTTCTTGTTGAAACTGAATGTTATTAGTGGCCATTTGTCTTATTAGCTCCTCCAGTGAAGGTTCAGGTTGCCTAGGAGGTTGAACTTGTTGCTACCCATGACTCAAGTTAGGAGGATCCCACCACCCTGGATAATATGTATTGGAGTAGGGGTTGTAGTTGTCGGACGGTTCAGAATATCCCCATACTGCCTCTACCTCCTCATTTGTGTCTACTAGAAAAGTGGGACACAAATCAGTGGGATGTCCAGATGATAAGCAAATCTCACAAGCTTCCATGATTAATGGACATCAACGCCTACAAACACTCAGAAAGAAAGAATCAAAAATTAAAATAAAAAACAAAAACAGAGTAAAAATAGGAAACAAATTAATAGCGCAATTGGAAAATTGGTTCCCCGGCAACGGCGCCAAAATTTGGTGTGGTGTGTATTGTGATTAAATATAATATCAAAAACAGTTGCCAAGTTCAACAAAAAATATAAAAACCTTGCAACCAGTTGTAGTAAGCAATGGTCGATCCACAGAGAACCAATTCAATTAACACTATTAATCTAATTCCTAAATTAAATTCTGATGAAAAATAAATAGTAAAATTAAAAGGGGGTTTTGTTAATTGAAACTAATAAAAGAAATTAAACTTAAACTAAAGCAGTGAACACAAATTGAATTATCAAGTTAAAGATATTGATTAAGAGATGGAATCCACCACTAGATTTATATGATTATGCTAACTTACATATCATTTATACCAACATGATCAATTATGTTCTTATGTAATTGTGAGATAAATCTCATGTCTTCCTTAAGTTTCACTTAATTCAGCAACCGCTTAAATCAAACCCTAACCATTAGTTATTTGTAAAGCAACCGCTCTTACACCTACCTAATGATTGCATTAAGAATTAGAAAACCAATCACATTAAGATTTAATCACACACCGAGATTAAATTGCTTAGATCATATGTTTCACTAGTCATACCACCGCAACCGCGCATAGCAATCCTAGTTTTACCACTCTCGAAGTTTGGCAAGAATATAAAGACCTTTATATTGATTTATGAACAAAAACATATGAATAAAAACATAATTGTATTGATATAAAGAAGTATGCAAAATTCACATAATCAAAACTAGAGTTTCATCTTCCCTTAACCAATCAAGAAGTTTAGCCACACATGGCAAAGTTAAAAACAGAAGAAGAATTAAAGAAAAACATTGTCCAGAACAAAAGTGCAAAAGAAAATCGAAGATCAAACTAGTTTCCGAAGGTTGGGGATGATCGATCTTCGATTGCTCGAACCCGAGACTCCAATCTTCAATCCAATCTCCCTTTCCCTTGGTCTTCGTGTTTCCCTCAGTTCCCTTGACGGCTTTCTCTTCCAGATCTCCTTTAGGGACTCTAAGCAACCCTATTTATAGGTTTGGGAACCTAATTTAGCATTAAAACACGAAATTAAACTTCTGAGTCGATGACACAGGCCGTGTCATATTACACAGCCCAACTCGTGTTCAATTCTGATGACAGATTCTCAGCTATTCCAAAGTCAGAGAAGAACACGGCCCACCCCATGTCACTTGACACGGGCCGTGTTCTCGGTCAAGGCTTGAAATTGACTCTTCCTCGTGAAGTCAGAGAAGTACACGGCCTACCCCGTGTCATTTGACACAGGCCGTGTTCTTCAAAACCTTCCAGTCTTCAAAGTCAGAATAATACACGGCCTACCCCGTGTCATTTGACACGGGCCGTGTTGATCATTTTTTTCTAATCCAACCTTGATTCTTCATGAATGCCCTTCTTCCTTTGCTTCTGAGGGTAAAACTAATCTTCTTAAGTATTCATCTCTCTCCTCAAATGGTCATCAAGCTTGGTTTAATGCTAATGGACTCAAACACTCAAAGATATCCTGAAAAGCATAATTCATTTATGAGTGTTTATAACCACATTTAAGCATAGTTTCACAATAAACATCTAATTAAGCTCTAAAGCAGAAACTTAGCTAAATATTAATAATTAAGTACATATGGAGTCTAATTAAATCAATCATAAGGCAATTAAAATATGAAAATAATCGACAGATCAAAGGCTAGAAATGAAATGGTTTTCCAACACAAAGCCCCCAACCCAACCTTGACCATTAACAAAGCTACCTCTTTAACTAATGAGCATTTTCAGGCTCATCAAATACAGGATACCAGAAAATGCAAACTACAAGCTAAGACAAGCCAAGGATCTAATAGTGCTTAAATTCGGTAACAAGTGGAGTGATCTAATAAATATATAAACTGTAGAGGCGCGGGTGTTGTGAGACTCTAACATCTTCTTTTATAGAGATTTGGTTAGAATAGACGAACTTAGCAGAATAAATGATAGAGATGAAATCTTATCTCTAATACTATGTGAAATTTTAATTTAAAATTAATTAATTTTAAGTAAAGTGATCTAATAAATATATAAATTGTAATCAAAAGATTGAGTGAAACGTGGGACTCTAACACAGAGAAGTGGCTTCTTTTGGACAAAGAGAGAGGGAAAGGCTGTGGCGCACTCATTTGCAAAGCTAGCAGCTAGTGATGCGGTTCCTCCAGGATGGGTTGGTTTTGTCCTTTCCTCCTCCAATAGTGAAAGCAATGGAGCTAGATATGGTTACTGTACTTGTCTAAGACACTGAATCTAATCTCAGATTACATTTTGTTCAAATGGGAGAAAGCATGCTAGGTAGTTTGTCTTTTCTTAGAGCATCGTTGGATTACTCTTTATGGGCTATAGGCCCAGTTGGTTGCTTTTATCTAAATTGGCCATATGAAAAAACTAGTTCCTTCTGGATGCTCAACTTGCCATACAATCTGCGAAAAATTTGCCTGTTAAAATAAATCAGAAGTTTAATGGCCAATTGGTACAATTTTCAGTTTTCTTATTGTTTTTCGTATTTAAAATATTTTTTCTTATTAAAAAATAGTCATAAATTGATCGTTTCATACATTCACATGACCCTCACATAGGGATACCGTGGACAACAAAAAGGAAAGGAAATTTTTTATTAGGTGTGGGTAAGTTATCAGACTATGTGTTCCTTTACGAGGATTATGTTTAAGTGTATGTTTAGTTGAAATTATCTCAAATTAATAATTTTTTTTTGTTAAAAACTTTTTACACTAATAATGGTATGTTTGAGTAATTTTTTAATAATTTATGCACAAAATTTAATATATTATAATAATTTTTTATAAACTTGAAGTTTAAAGTTTATTATTTTAAATTATAAATTATTTTAAAAAATTTGAGATATAAATATTATTTTTTCTCAATTAAATATTTTTTTAATTATTTTATATCTCTTTTGATAATTTAATATATAAAAATAATTCTTTTTATACTATTTAAATAAAATAAATTATTTTAAATTCACTTTTTAACTAATATATCTAAACATAAAATTAATTATATTATAATCGATTATTAAAATAATTAAAGTTTTCAAACTAAACCAAACACATTATAAATTTGAGGGTTGTGTGAGTTACCATTTCTCTGTATATAATACATTAGTCTTAAAAAGACTCAGGACTTAAAATAAAAAGTAGGATAAATTTTAAGGTGTTTTGAGTGTAATTCTTTCAACGGCTTACATTTGATTTAAAAATTATTAAATAATATTTTAAATTTAATCTAACAACTTATAAAATTATGTATTCCACATGTTATGTTTTCTTATCAAACTAAGTATGGTACTTTCAAAGCAAATAAGAATTTCTCAAAATCAACAACTGTTATGTATAAAGTTACATAGGCCATATTAGAAATGAACCTCTATCTAAAAATATTTTTAGATATGTTAAATGTTGATTTGAATATCTATATATAATAGGCATTTAGAAGATCCAACCATACCCAAAGAAATTCTTATATAAATATAGTGTACTTAACTCACATGTATTAAGCTTGGATGTATTAAGCTAATAAAGTATTAAAATATTATTAATTTATATATTAAACAAATGCTATATTCACAAATGTATTTATAATGCGCCTAATATTTTATTAATTTAATGCACTCAAATTAAATACATACCATAACGATTATTAGATTATTTTTTTTTATAAATTTAGCTGATATTTAATTAGGGGCTTCTTCGGCACCCCACGGCACGGTGGCTGCACCATTGATCCTTTGAAAATAAGAATGAATGACTGAAAATTTTATATTTTTAAATCTTATTCAAGAACTGTGGTTCAAGTGCTACAAATCTCTTGGGTGAAATTTAAGAAACTTTTTCTAATGACAGGTTATGTACAGAAAATTATTTTGTATTTTGAAACTCATTTATATGACTTTCTGGAATTATTAAGTTATACATATTAATTAATTTTTATAGAAGGTTTTATGCACATTCAAGAAGAGATCAATATGTAATAGTATAAATGTTTTGATTAGTTCAGTAAGTCATTTGATGAGTTTTGAAGTACAGAAAAAAAAAATTTACACATAACTTATAGTTATATGGAATTTTTTGAATTTTAACCAAAAATCTCTTTAAAATTTACATGATACATTGGTATAATTTTCTTAATCAATTATTATTACTGATCCACATGATACACTGATTGATACCTATATATAAAATTAAAAATTCACCATGTGTTTTTATTTAGAGGTGTTAAAATAGATTAATAGATCATTTTACAATTGATATCGCTACGAAACAATGAAAAAATAGAATTTTAAAAATAGAGTCGTCATCAAAATTTATTTAAGTTAAAAAATCTTGAGAAAAACTTTTTTATTTAAGTAAATTGGTCTTTTAAAAATTAAATTAAATTCAAGAGTCAATTATAAAAAATGAATTAATACTCTACACCTGTCTGTTTGAAGAATAATATCTTAAATTAATTGTATAAATTTTAATAATTTTAAAAATATTTATTTTACTCTATAATATATTTTTATTTTAAAATATAAAAAAAATTACTAAATAAATTTTATGCTTTCATTTTGTTTGTTTTTTATTTTTATTTTTTTTGTTTTTATCAAAAAATGACATGGCCCAAGTGAGGATGTAGCAACATAAAATACCAACCCATGGGCATTACACATGTTAGCCCAAGATGCAGCCCAAACAAAACCCAAATAAGCCTAAGACAACATACTAATAATAGGGATGGTAATTTTACCCGTTTCCGCGGGTACTAGCGGGTAATACCTGTCTAATTTTTTTCACGGGTATAAATACTTATTTTGTGTTATCCCTGATTAATAAACGGGGCGGGGGCGGGGACGGGGGTGGTTCCTTCCGTACTACAGTACAGCAAGCAAAAAAAATTATACAAATATTTTATATAAAATTATTAAAAAACTTAATTATATAAATTAAAATATGATAGAGTTATATAAATCAAAAGTATTTTAGGTGTTTGAAATTATTTTTGGATTAAGTTGTGTTGGACAAATTTTGAAAAATTATGATATTATACTTTTTTTTTTTTTTTTTCATTTTATTTTTTTAATTTTGTTTTTTTTAACAATTTATTGGGTAATCATGAGATATCCGTGGGTACCCATTTACCCGCGAGAGAATGATAAACGAGTATCCGCACGGATATGGAGGTGGAGGCGGAGGCGGGAGTAGATATTATTCGCAGAGGCAGAGGGTGGGGGGCTACTACCCGTCCCCGTCTCGTCCCGTTGTCATCCCTAACCAATAACCCAAAAACAAACCAAGGGGCAAAAACAAAATAATAGAATGGGAACAAAGGGGGACGCCGGCATGGGTGGCGGTGTCATCTTGGTGGTCCGCCGGGGATAAAGGGGACGACAACGGTGGGCGAATCGCCGAAGACAAAGAGGATGATTGTTGGGTAGGGTTCAGTTGTGGGTGGCTGAGAACGAGGTGTTGGTTGCAAATCCGATCACGAGGTGCGACGGTGATCTAGCTCACGGGTCGTCGGAGAAGTGTTGAGTGGTGACAGAGGCGGCGGAGGACCTGTTTCGGGGGTCATTTGGGGTCCTGATTTTGATGGTGAAATGGTCTTATGATGGCAAAGTGGTTTGGATTCTGATTGTATGGTGGAAATAAATGGTGATGCTTTGGTTGGGGTTATTGACAATGGGTTATTTTGAATGGTTGTTTTTGGTTTATAGTAAAATTTGAATTGTTTCTTCATTGAGTTTTATTTTGGAAAGTGTTTAGAACTGATTCTACGGGTTACCTGAAAAGTTAGTGGTGAATAAAAACCTTCGTGGCATGACAGAGATTACGATAGTGTGGAGAAATGAATATTTGTAAAAACACTTTGACACCAAGTAAATTTGTGCAAAAATAGTATAGTGTATACAATTAGATATTAAATTCATACCTTCTAGACTTTGTAGGGTATAAATATGAACGTGACATGCTGAGTATTCAATATGAATTGAATATTGTTACTTGAAATTAGGGAATTCATTATTCTTATATTTAATATCTTGTTTATGTAATATATTATTAGCATTCATATCGTATCTTTTAAAGGAATTCTAAATGATTTATGTTTAATAAATAAGCAGTTATGAGTATGCAATAACGTACGAATTCTATTCTAACGAGCTGGATTGCTTCAAACTCATGAACTCGTAACCCTGTCCAAAATAAAAAAGTTGTTGATTTTAGGTTAATTTTATTCCATTTTTGTTGTAGTTTGATGTGGTGTGTGGCGAATAAAGGTGTTCAAAGTGTTATATTAATGTATCTGTGTGCAGTTGAACAAAATGCAGATCAACCAAAATCAAAAGAGTAAGCATCATTTCATGTTGAAGTTAAAAGCAAAAGGAGATAGAGGTTGTTACCTTCGGATGTTACAAGAGATAGGTGTTATATCAGGCGTAGCTCACCTCTTGCAGAGATTTTGTTACATCAATTCAAGATTTGTTCTCCAATTTGCAAAGTCCCTGCAGTGTATATTAAATTATCTATTTTCCTTTTTCTATGTTTTGATTTTCTTTTTTTGCTGCCTTGAAACTGGGCTAAGGAATTCCATGCTGACTTAACCATTAATACTCTAAGTGGGTTGGGCCAAAATGAGAGATTGGGTATTCTTGCTTTTTTTTTTAAATTTTCATTAATTAACAAGACAAAGAAAAAATAAAAAGAAAAGCTACATATGATTAAAGATTACGAGATTTGGCACCACAAACACTCAATTAACGACTATACAATCAATTAAAAATGAAAAATTTATGAACAAATTTTGATATCAACATGCCCAATTTTGAGTCAAGATGGATTGAGTTAAGTATATTTTGAATTAATATTTTGTTAATTCAGTCCAATCTATTATAAGTTAAGGGTTAGATGGGTTGGTGAATTGGCCTACTAACTCTTTTTTTTTTTTAAAGTACAATAAAATTTAATCATTAAAAAATTTAAATTAATAAAAAATAAGAAATTTAGATAATTTAATTTTGAACTAATGATAAATAAATTAAAAAAATAAATCTATTGTGAATTGAGTTTCATTTTTTTTTAAAATAGTGATTTGATCTTAAGTTAGAGATTGTTAAAATAATAAAACAAAATTTAATTTTCGGATCAATAGACTAACCCAACCCAAATGCATATTGACCCGATTTTAGAACAAATTAGATCAAATTGGACAAAATCATGCTAAATTAAATTCGAACTCGCATTTTACCAACTCAACTTAGATATTTTATTAGGTTTTTAATAACTCTATTTCCATCATGAGACATGCATTAAAAGAAAGTCAATTTAATTTTGATCAAAAGAAAAAAAATGACTATTTAATGACTCTGACTGGGCGCAACGATAAATAATATTATTGTGAAATGTTGTGAGCAGCATGAGATCTATTTGCACCAAATTTTTTATTTTAAAGGCAAGTATCTATAAAATTTACGTAACGATATTGAATTTAAAAACTAATTTATTATCCATCATCATTATCTTGATATTATAAGAGAATAGATAAGACCAAACTTAATGTTTAGGTCAAAAATATTTTTTTTTTACACCCACTTTTTATACTTATTTTTAACATCCATAAGATGTGATAAATGTCTTAAAGATAAATGATGATTCTTATATTAAATATGGTGAACTCTAATTATGTTAAATCAGGGAGAATAAGGTCGCTATATAAATAATAAAAATAATCACTTATAATTTTATTGATCATCACATCTTTAATTTTGTGTTAAAAAATATGTTTTAATAAGTGGTTAACACTTCTAAGATAATGATAATTTATGTGTAAAATCTTATAAATTTTAATTTCATCTCACTATATTTAATAGAAGAAACTCATCATATAAATAATTTAAATTACTACTTATTACTTTATTGATCACTATATTTTATCGGTGTACATTTTATGAGTGTACAACTAATGAAGTTGTTTTCAAAAATATTGTCAAGATCTATTCAGATGTATTCCAACTAAGACGACTACACTGTGTCATGTCCTCTTACTTATTATCGTCATTTTCTTTTTTGTAACTTGACATAATTTTTTGTAAAAATATAAAAATCTAATATAACATAAAAGTTTATTTGAAAACCTACATTACATAGAGTCATTGAATAGGTCAAGAAATTTATATTTTTAAACTTTAAATAAGTATATGACCAGGATTAAATGACATTAATGTAAGAATAAACCTCTTATATCAATCTCTGACCCTTGATTTTATATGAATCTAATGGTCTAAAATTAACTTAGTTAATAAAAAAGAGAAAAGTCAATCTTATTTTAATGAACAAAGAGAGTAAATAAATATGACTTTAATAAAAAAGAAAAAAGTTTCTTATTATTTTTTATATTTTCAAACTATCTGGGTCACAAATTTAAAAGTGCATAATGCTAGTTGTTTTTAGGTAAAAAGTGTGTAACAATAATTTAATAATTATAAATCTTATCAACTAAATAAGAATATATTATCTCATAACTACTGTAAATAGAGAAGAGAAATATAGAAAAATCAAAACAAGAAAATAAAGACTCAAAATTTTATTCTGTATATCAGAAAAGATACATATCTTTGAGATCTGATAGAGTATTTATAAGAGCGTTTTAGGATTTATACAATGTAGTTATTTAAAATTAGTATCCGTTAAAGATTGTGATATTTTTTAACTAATTTTTCTATTTATGTGGGATAATTAAGGTAGTCATCCATCACATGCAAAATATGCATGTTTTACAACACTTTCTCTCAGATGACTATACATTATGAATATATTTCATTAAAACCTTGCTAAGAAAAACCCAGTGGGATAAAAACTTAGCGAAGGAAAAAAAGTACAATATTCATAGGCAACTTTCCCTCAAAATATAACCAATTATGAAAGGTCCTTAAGTTGATGCATTCCAATGTTATGCACATGCTTCTTGAAAATTGAAGTTGGTAATGCCTTTGTGAATAGATTAGTTAGGTTGTCACTTGAGCAAATTTTACAAATATCAACATCACCTTTCTTCAGGAGTTCATGAGTGTAAAAAAAAAACTTTGGCGAAATGTGTTTAGTTCTATCACCAATTATGTAGCCTCCTTTGATTTGTGTAATACATGCTGCATTATCCTCTTGCAATATTGTTGGCCCATCATTTTCCTTCAGTAAGCCAAATGCTCTTTTAATGTGTTGGATTATAGTTCTCAACCATATACACTCACGACATGCTTCATGACTGACCAATATTTTTGAATGGTTTGATGAGGTAGCAATGATTGTTTGCTTTACAGACCGTTATGAGATAGCAGTATTTCCACATGTGAACACATAACCTATTTGTGACCAAATTTTATGTGGATCAGAAAGATAACTAGTATCAGCATATCCTACCAATTTTGACTTTTCTCCTTTGGGTAAAACAAACCCATATCAGATGTACCACGTAGATAACGAAGAACATGTTTTACTCTATTCCAATGTCTTTGAGTTGGTGCAAAACTAAACATTACTAGCAAATTGACTGCAAAAGCTATATATGATCTAGTGTTGTGTGTAAGGTACAAAAGTGCTCCTATTGCATTAAGATATGGTACTTTAGGACTTTAGGACCAAGAATTTCTTCATCATCTTTTTGTGGACGAAAATGATCTTTTTTTTACATCAAGTGAACGAGCAACCATTAGAGAGCTTAATGGATAAGATTTATCCATATCAATTTGTTTTAAGATTTTTTCTATATAAGATGATTGATGCACAAAAATTCCACTTATCAAATGTTCAACTTGAAACCCAAGACAAAACTTTGTCTTTCCAAGATTCTTCATTTCAAATTCTTTCTTTAGGTAGCCTGCAGTCTCAGGGATCTCTTTTGAAGCCCCTACTATATTTAAATCATCAACATAAACTATGAATGTAACAAATCAAGAATTCATTTTCTTGATGAAAATACAAGGACAAACAAGATTATTTTCATGTCCATTTTTCAATAAATATTCACTTAAACGATTATACCACATGCATCCAGATTGCTTTAACCCATACAAGGATCTTTGAAGTTTAACAGAGTATATGTGTTGAGGTTTTGAATTATATGCTTTAGGCATCTTAAATCCTTCAGGGATTTTCATATACATATCATTTTCCAATGATCCAGATAAATAAGTTCTCACAACGTCCATTAGACGTATGTCAAGTCCTTCAGAGACTGTTAAACTAATCAAAAATCTAAAAGTAATTACATCCATAACAGGGGAGTAAGTTTCTTCATAATCTATACTAGGCCTTTGTGACAAGCCTTGTGCTACATGTCGTGCCTTGTATCTCACAATTTCATTTAAATCATTTCTTTTCCGCACAAAGACCCATTTATACCCATGGGTTTGACATCTTCAGGTGTATGAATTACTGGTCCAAATACATTATGTTTGGCTAAAGAATTTAACTCAGCTTGTATTGGTTCTTTCCATTTTGGCTAATCAATTCGATGTCGACATTCTTCTACACTTTGAGGCTCAAGCTCATTATCATTGATAATTTCAGAAGCAATTGCATATACAAAAACATTATCAATAACAACTTCATTTCTTCCCCTCATATTTTTAGATTTTAATGAAATCTCATAATTTGCTTGTACTAGAACCACTTCTGGGGTTGCTTTCCTAGAAATATGAGGTTGTTGATCTATATTATTTTTTACCTCTTCAAGAGTGTCAATGACCTCTTCTAGAGCGTCATTTTGATGGTTTTCCATTTTCTTCCTTTTTCGAGGAACAGTGTCCTTTGCACTAATAGGTCTACCACGCTTGTCAAAAAAAATATCTAGAAATTGATTTACGGTATTCTATAAATGAATTATTCTTTGAACTTCAAATTCACATTGATTTGGGTAAGAAATTTAGCAAAAATAACATTACGAGTTGAAAGTAAACAAGCATGTGACCATCGAGTGGAAGCATCAATTAAAATCATGAAATACCATAATGGTCCACAAGATGGATGAATTGGGTCACAAATGTCACCTTGTATTCTTTGTAGAAAATTAGGAGACTCCAAAGATAATTTAGATGTGAAAAGTCTAACAATTAATTTACTTTAAGTACAAGGAGTACAAAAATAATGATTAGATAGAAGAATTTTCTGATCCTTTAAAGAATGTCCATACATATTTTTAATAATACGTCACATCATAGTTGAACCTGGATGGCCAAGATGATCATGCCATAGTATAAAAGTTTTAGGATCTAAGCACTTCTGGTGCATATAATTTGACTCAACCACCCTTATTTTTGTAAAATATAATCTAGATGAGAAACTTGGAAGTTTCTGTAATATGGACTTCTGATTTGAAATTGTAGAGGTAATAAATAGATATTCTACATGTCCTTCATTTTTTGCTTCAACATGATACCCATTGCGACGTATATCTTTGAAACTTAGTAGATTTCTTCAGAATCTACTAAAATACAATGCATCATCAATATACAATTTTGTACCATTTGAGAACATAATTTGTACTATTCCAAAGCCTTCAATTACATTTGCAGAACCAGATATGGTATTAACATTAATTTCAACTAATGTCAATTGTAAGAAAAAAAATTTTATCACGAAGAATTGTATGAGTTATGCCACTGTCCACTAAACATATGTCATCCTCTATTATATTAAGTTTATTTTACAATATCTAGCATAAAAATATATTTGTAAGAATTACAAAGAGATAACAAATAAGAAATATGCAAATCATTGATATTCATATTATAAATAAAACTTTAATGAAAAATTACAAATAATAAACTTCAAAATAACATAAACATAAACTTAACATAAACATAAACATTTTTCAATAATAGACATTTCTATCCCCAATCAAATGATCAATCTTACCACTATAGCCTTCAAAAAAAATCAAAAACATCAAAATTAACATTCATAGGAGACTCGTTATCATGAGTAGAACCAACAAGTTTAGAAAATTTTACTTCAATATTTTTTCCCTTTTCTTTTAGTGATGCATTGTAAAGTTCAACTAGGTGTTTTGGACTGCGACATATGCGAGACCAATGACCTTTTGTTCCACATCTGTAACAAATATTGCCATTATTTTGCTCTTTTTCAATATTTCTACCATTTTTGACCTATTTCTTTTGGTTCCTTTCAGCACCTTTGCTTTCAAAACTTTGAGGAGGATTAGCATGAGTCCAATAATTTTTTCTACCACGACCCCTTTTATTACCATGGCATCATCCACGACCTTGAGAAAATGTCACATTCACTTCAGGGAATCGTGCTGAGCCAGTTGGACGAGATTGATGGTTTTTCATGAAAAGCTCATTATTTTGTTCAACCACAAATAAATAAGAAATTAGCTCAGAATACTTTGTGAATCTATGCTCTTGACACTGCTGTTGCAAGAGCACATTCGAGGCATGAAAAGTAGAATATATTTTTTCTAACATATATTTATTAGTAATTTTTTCTCCACATAATTTTAATTGAGAGCTAATCTTAAACAAGGTTGAATCATATTCATTTACAATTTTAAAATCTTGTAGACGTAAGTAAATCCAATCATAGCGAGCTTTTGGAAGAATCACTATTTTTTGGTGTTCATATCTCTCCTTCAAATTATTTCAAATGACTAATGGGTCCTTAATAGTAAGATACTCTGTTTTTAATTTTTTTTTAACTAATTTTTTTATTTATGTAGGATAATTAAAGTAGTCATCTACTACATGTAAAATATGCATGTTTTATAACAATAACATATAATCTTAGGAGTAGGGGGAAAACATGATTTGATGGATTGGTAAACCAAAGCATATTATTTGATCTTATAAATTTTTATGATATTTTAAATTTCAATTTTTTTAAAAAACTTAATTAGAGGTTTTACTCTCTTTTTTCTGACGTGAAATATAATGCAAATAATCGAATAACATTTAGTAATTGAATTATTATCATGTGACCTAGAAATTTAGTAATTATCATGTAACATTTAGTAATTACAGTATTTCTTTGTTCAAATGAATGATTGAATTTTTTTTAAAAAAAGCATTGATAATTAAATATATCACAAATTATTAACACTTAATTTTGTTATGTCTTCACTAATAAACAAAAGAGAGATTTTAAAAAAAATTAATTTTCGTACATATTGACTATCATGAACTAAAATAAAATTAAACTATTTCACCTTATATCAATTGCATTCATTTGTGTTCACTATAGGTTACATCCTTTACATTCATTTGTGTTATTTACTACCAATGTCAAAATAGGTTGAATAGATCAGCTTGAATAACTCGATAAAAGTTAGGCTGAGTCAATAAAATTGAAATGAAAAACAAAATTCGGCCCACAATGGACCGATCTAATTTGGCCCAACCCGATACAGGCTGACTCTCAATGATTTGGGTTGGCTTGCAAACCCTATAAGTGTGAAAACTAATAACTAAGTTTCTCTTCTTTTAAGTTTACTAAAATGTCATTTCAAGATAAACATATATCATTTTACTTTTTAAGTAACAATTAATTTAAAATTTTATCATAAAATTAATTTAAGTCTTTTAATACAGGTTAATCAAATAAATTATTTGAAAATAACATTTTTAGACTCTAATCATAAGATAAGAATAAAAAAAAATTACGAGCCAGCGGTCAACTTGAATAACTTGCAGACTGCAAAAAATTGCACTGGACTAACAATTTATAAGCCCAAAGTAAATTTGGACCTCAACTTGCCGAATCAAATTTCACCTACAAGCAACGAATTGATTCAAATGGACCAAATTGACCTAAATTGACACCCCTATTATGTAAATATATAGCATAATTTATAATTAAATTTTTAATTTGGTTGTGTAGTACAATTTTCTTTTCTTACATTTACAGTATAAGCATCACTTTTAGTATATTATTATTTACATATTATATACACAAATCATAATTATAAATAATTATGAAAATATTCTATCAAATTTTTATCAAAATATGTAACTTAAAATTTTTATCATTTTCTAAAAGAATAAATTTGTTGATTTTTATTTTTAAAAAAATTGTAATTAGTATATTTAAAATATATTTATTCATTAAATACATAATCTTTCTCTTCATTTAAATCAAACTCCAATATTCTCTTCATTAAATAAGCCAAATTTAAACCATTAGATTCAAATAAAATCAATGATACAAAAATTGATGTAAAAGTTTTATTGTTATACTATTGTCAATTGATCTTGACATATATAATGTATATAATTAATAAATTATATAAATATTATAAAAATTTAATTATATATCTAATTAATAAATAAATAAGTTAGCTTAATTGGTCAAATAGGCCTTTTTATAAGCTCAGGCCTTATCCTACTTAATGAAATATGTCTTTCAAGAATGCTAAACATGTTTATTGAATTGGCTAAATCAAAAGTAGGCCAAAAATAAACCCTTAGGGTTTGTTTGAGAGTGAGAATTAGAAGGGAAAGGGAAGGAAGGGAGGGGTTTGGAGGTGAGAAACCCTTGTTTGGGAGTTTACGGAAGGAAAAATGGGATTTTCGGATGCCCTCCATTTCGATTCCCCTAATTTGAGGGGTTTTTGTACAAAATTACTCATTTATCCTTCAACCCACCCCCACCAAATGCAGCACCACCGTGACCAGACCACTGTGCGCCGTCCACCACGCCAGACCACTGTGCGTTGTCCACTGTGCCCATCAACCCGAACCGCACCACCACTCCTCCTCCCAGTAGCCACCGTCGCGTCGCACGGAGCTGCCATTCACGACTGGACCCGCTCCGCGTCAGATCTGCCGATCCGCACTGGCTAGCACCTCGGAGCTCCACCGCATCACGCGACCTCTGCCCAGACTGAACTGCACGAACCCGCACCAGCAAACCGCCGTGTCGCCTACCTGCTTCGACCCAACCACGCGCGCCGACCAGATCCGTCAAGCTCCGTGCCTCCCAACCCGGTTTGCGTCAGAGGAAGAAACTGGGGAGGAAGAAATTTGATATAGAAAAATATAGGTGTTGATACCCAATTTTGCCCATTTTCTTTTACTTTTATTTTTATTTCTTTAATAAAAAAAAGAGAAAAAATAATAAAAAATAAATATAAAAAGGGCTTGGTACGGGTCAACCCATGACCCAATTCTCTTCTCAACCCAACTTCCTTCTTCCTACTGCAACCCTAGCCTCCACAATCAGCTTGCATTGAATTGGATTAAAAGCTTTAGACAGTTTTCTTTTCCAATCATCAAGTTTCTTCTTTATTGGCATTCATTCAGAAATCCAAGGGGCAGACCGTTTGTTTTTTGCATTCCAATCATCAGTAAACGAAGGGTTTTGTTTTGGCATGTTTTATTTTCCTTATAAGAATCACACACAAATGGGTGAAGAGAGGATTGAATCGTTAAAAAAGGAAAAAGAGAGAAAGCAACAAAGGATTCAGAAAAATAGAAGCAAAAATCACAGACTGAGATTTCCCCAGACACAGATTCATCACACGAAAATTCCTTCACCATAACCATCAACTCACCTCAACCGAGTTGACTCAGCAGCCTCCATTTTCACCAACACCAAGCCACCCAGTTAACTCACCCTTCTTCAACCTCATGAAACCAACCATCTTCAACCTCATAAAACCAACCATCTTCAACCTCTTTCCATAATCCCTCCATCTCCACCGTACACACGCTTCCCCAACCACCACACGAACCCAAAACACCACCCAACCGAGTCCCACCACAACCTCCACACGGCACCACCGAACTTACTCCCCCCCCCCCGCCGTGAACCTGTGAGCCGTGTACCCTCTGCCCTCGCAACCAGATCCGCGTGTCGTCGAACCCGCACCAGCCACCTCCGTCGTCCGAGCCGTGCGCCTCCGCCGGCATTGCGCCTCCCTCTGCTATCCGCCGCTGCACCGGCTCCACCAACGCGAACCCCGCGACGTCGCTGTCCTGACCCGCGCCGCACCAGGACCGGCCCCATCCTGTCGACGCCGTTGCGCCTCCCACGAGCCCAGATACGGCCGGATCTGTACCGAGACCACCACCACTCCCCACCGTGAGCTTCGTGAGTTCTTCTCCTCTCCCTTTGTCTCCTTGCTTGTTTGCTCTGCTCTGTTTCAAATATTTGAGGCATATGACTTTGTGATTTCAAAAGCAAAAGCAAAAACAAAATAAGGGAACTTTGGGCTACTGAAACAGCAGCCCACTTACGTGGGTTGGATTTTTTTTTTTTTTTGAGGTTAAAGAAAAGGAAAACACATAAAATGTAAAAATATTTAAATATAGAAAATAAAAAGATAAAAAAAATACATAAAAAAAAAAAAAAAAAAAAAAAATAAAAGATAAAATAAAATAAAAATACATAATATTTTGTTTGTTGTTATGATTATTATACTCATTAGTATGTTATTTTAATTTAATTATTATTGTATTAATCAAATAAAACTCACCGATGACGGAAAAATTGGGAGAGGATCGAGCGCCGATCGATTACACTCTTCCCAATAATCTTGAGGTTTTATATTGGATTTTGCCAGAGCGCCACAAAGTCTAATCCCCATATATAAAATTAAAATAATTATGTAAATTAAAATATTTTTTTAAATAAACCAAAATAAACTTTTCTTTTTGTAAAATAAAGTATTCAAATAAAAGTGAACAAATTCATATAGTTTTAGCATTATGATTGTGGTGAATTAAAACTTTATTTTTCATAAAGACATTTTTTTAGAAATTAATACAAAAATCTCATTGTGCCTAAAAATATTTTTTCTTGATTACGAATGAGATTTATTTGGCCATTTACTTTAAAAATCATTTTCTTACCTTAAACAAATTTCTTTGAGTTAAAATTATTCATTGAAATATTTTTTTTTATTTGGCCATTTTATTTTGAAAATTAATTCTCTTCAAAAGATAAAATTTTAATTCACCGCTTTTATACAATATGTTATAGACTTAGAATTTGTTCTAAAATAATGGCTATTTAGCCACCCATTACTTGTCTTAGTCATTTATCATTCTTGATATTATGCTTGACAAAATGGGACATGTCAAAATAAAAAAAATAAAAATTTCTTTTCTTTTAATTAATAAAGGACCAATTAAATTAATCTTGCAAATAACATTAGATTAAACAGGTAACCGTTCTTAGAACGGACGGTGTAGGGTGCTAACACCTTTCCTACCCGTAATCAACCCCCGAACCTCATACTCTGAAACGTAGACCATCTTTTAGGTATCCAATTGCGCCATTCCATTTAATGGATAAAGCGATTGGTGGCGACTCCCCAACACCCCGAGGTCCTATCCTCTTTGTTCTTTTTATTTTCGCGGCGCCCTTCGGGACGGTTGCGACAATAGGGAAGGACAATTGGAAAAGAAAAGTGGAGAAGAAGCTACGGACGGTGCTTGAGTTTTGTTTTAATTTTTTTTAATGTTAATTATGTTAATTTTTTAATAAAAGGTAAAATAGTAAAAAATATATCTTAAACCCTCCATTTCCTTTCCATTGTATATTTCACACTTCCAAATAAAGAGAAGATAAACCTCTCATTTTCTTTCCCTTCCTTCTCCTTTAAACTCTTTTCCTTCCTTTCCCTCCAAACTCCCAAATACAGCCTTAATATACCACCTGACTTAATTTTACCCCAAATTCTAACATTTTTTTGGTGCAAAGTATGTAAATTTATTCTATTATTATTAATTGGAGGTCTGATTTCTCATTATAGTTTAGAATGTGCTAAAGAAATTGGGCGTATCTAAACATCTTTTAACTCCATAAAAAACGTTTCTCTATCATATCATGATTTTCTTGTAAGAAGAAGGGGAAAAGAGAAATATGGCATGACTTGGGTTAATGGGCCTTTTTATAGACTTAGACCTTAGTCTACTTAGTTAAATAAATCTTTTAAAAAGCCCATACTTAACTTGTTCCATAAATATACTAGGTTAAAGTAGGCAAAAAAATAGGCCTTTAATAAACTGTCTAATCTATCTTCATTCCAAATGCTAACTTATTTTGTGTGATTGAAGTACGTAAAGATATTCTATTATTATTAACTGGAAGTATGATTTCTCATTATAGTTTAGAAGGTGCTAAAGAAATTAGGTTTACCTAAGCATCTTTTAAGTCCATGTAAGATGTTTCTTTATCATATCATGATTTTATTGTAGGGAGAGGGGGAACAAGACAAAAATGACATGAAATAACGTTGGAAGAAAAAACAACATACAAGTAAACTAGAAGAAGTAAGGAAGAAAGAAATGCTAAAGGATTGGGCTTTCATATGAAAGATTCATTCTTTATATCCTGTTTGTTTGGCCATAAAATTCACACTAGCATTTCCTTCACAACATTGCAAAGTTTCATTTATGAAAGGTGTTCAAGATTTAACCTTACACGATAATAAGGACTGTTCAAGATCTGACCTAACACGATAATAAGGAGTGTTCAAGATCTGGTACTAATTAGGATAGGTTTCAGATTCTAAGAAATAGATCTGATACATTTTTTAGTTAGATTTGTGTCACACTTAAGATTGATTTAACCTGACTAAATGTCACAAAATATTTTAAAACTTATGATTTTTTAGAAACTAGTGATTCTTGACTTAAATTAATACATTTTGCATAATATGGTAATATATTTATATTAATAATTTGTTTCAAAATTGTTCTTATCTATGACTCAACGGGTGAGATGATTCTGTTACACATGCCGCCTCTTTAATCGCGATGGGAGTGCAGTCTATTAGTGAGATATTTTCCAAAAACATGTGGTAACAACCAAGTCTGGATTCTGATAGATTCAGTTGGTAAGGTATGGCATCGGGCTGTAATCAACCCATTAGCGGGCTATATGGGTTCAAGTTAGGTTACATAGTAAGACTAGACACAAGTCTCAGAGACGATCAATTTGATACGATCCTAAAATACATATTATAAAACATTCTTTAGTTTTAATTCCTTACTTCTAAATTTTTTTGACTTAAGTGTGCACAATATCTAAATTTATACATTTTATTTAAATATTATGTTAGCCTAATCCCAACCTGCTCATTAGTCAGGCAATAATCGGACTGGTTCTAGGTCCAAAAAAGTAGCCCAGTCAAAATATCAGATTTAGATTGGGCCAATTTAAACCCGCCCTGCCCAGGCCTATGAGCACCTCTACCAAGTTGGTAAGGCATCCAAATTAACCAAAAGAATTAGGGGTGGAAATAGGTTAGGTTGTCGTCGACCTACTTGACCTTGACCGACTGACTGACGACTGACCGACTAAATTGCTTACTAAACAAGTTAGTTAGCCAAGCTTTTTTAAAAGTTTGTTTAACTAAAAGATCAAGTCTCGTATCTAATAGGCCTTTAATTATATATAATATAATATATATTATTATAATAATTATAAATTATAATTATAATTAATAATTGATTATAATATATTAATATATTTTTAATTAAATTTTAATAAAAATTAATAATTAAAACTTAAGTTAATAAGTTATAATAGAAATAACATATTTATTAATATATTTAACGTAATATATTTATTAGAATGAAAATAATAAGTTAACACTCATTCCTTACTTTTATAGATGCTCACTACTTTCTTGCTCTGATCTTTGATCGATGTGAGACTTGAAAGACTAGAGTAAGAAAGTGAGCAACTTGGTATATCTCCAAGTCCCATATCGACCAAAGACTAGAGTAAGAAAGTAGTGAATATCTATAACACTCACCCCTTACTTTTATAGATACTCACTATTTTCTTACTCTGATCTTTGGTCGATGTGAGACTTAAAAGACTAGAATAAGAAAATGAGCAATTTAGTATATCTCCAAGTCCCACATTGACCAAAGATTAGAGTAAGAAAGTAGTAAGTATCTATAAAATTAGAAGGTGAGTGTTAAATTATAACAAAGGCCTATTAGCTTTGAGTAGGCCCATTGGCTTATTTCAAGGCTTAGGCCTGTTAGCTTACGTAAAGGCATATTGACTTATTTAAAGGTAGGTCTGTTAGCCTATGTAAGACATGTTGACCTATTTAAAGGTAGGTTTGTTAATCTATGTAAAGGCCTATTGGCCTATTTAAAAGTAGGTTTATTAGCCTATTTAAAGACTTCATTGCAAAGTAGACCTTTAAATAGGCTTTTAGGTCAAGCTAGACTTTTAAAAAAGTCAGGACAAGCCTTAAAAATCGGCCTATTACAGGCTCATAGGCCAGACTCAGGCCTTATAATTGGGATACAAGTCAGGCCTATTTAAGACAAAACCTGGCTTGGCCTGACCTGACCTGACCTATTTTCACCCCTAAAAAGCATAAAGGAAAAATGATTGTGCCTTGTTTCAATATTTAAGAATTGAATTAGAGATCGAATTGACAAGACCTCAGGCTTATGATTTGATAGGTTCAAATTTAAACATGAAATATGTGTGTGTGTACAAGACTAATGGCACATTCACGATACTATAAGGGCCTATGGGTTAATCAAATCTATCTCTCTCACTTTCTTGCATCATTCCCACTGAAACCTTAAAATTTCAATAACTGAAACAGTGTATTGAGTTGTAGTACAATTGCTGACTAATGAGTGGCTCTGGTTATGAGAGTTATGTATGCAAAGTCACAAATAACCATCGAATGGCTCCTCAGCCTAGCCAAGCCTTCCATCGCCACCACAACGGGGATGAGTGCAACTTAAGGACGATGCAGATAAGCATGGTTGGACAACGAACAATGGCAACATGATGTCTTCAAGCGGCAGACAGTATAGGTGGGAGAAAATCCTAGGAGGAAAGGTAGATCGGCAGGTTCCTGAAAACTCACTCTAGTCCAAGCGGGCAGCTGGTTCAGTTTGATTTTATCCAGTTCTGAGGTTCCAAAGCGATTTGATGACTAAAAGAATTTTTAAGTCCTAATTGAATCGTAAACACGACTAGTTCCTACTTCAACCTGTTAGCCCAAGAATCCCTAATTAGTCTATGTTTAATGATGATAACACATATGGAATTATGACTTTGACATATATCCTTAATTTTTGCCAAGTTTTGTTTTATGCAGAATATTTGGAAAACTTGTTGACAAAATAAGAAGATGGAATGACAAAAAGAATAGACATCAATCAAAGAGGAGCTACTAATCTTATCACATCAAAATAAATAAGCTGATACACTTAACAAGGAAAATCAAAAGAGTGTACAAGGAAGCTGATGCACTACTTCAAATATTCACAATAAAGTTGTCCTAAGTCTACATGGTGAAGATATGAAGATCTTTGAGGAAGATCATTATATGGAGACTAAAAGACTTCAAGAAGATCAAATACAGAGGTTGCAACTATGTATAAATGCTAAGGATGCCTTAGAAAAGAAGTAAAGTCTGTTAAAAAATAAGCTATTGGTTGCTGAAATCAATTGCCTAATTGAAATCCATAGGTTGCTGATAGAGAACAAATGTTGCAGTCAAACTGCTGATAAATAAGATCAGTCAGCTGATGTTTGTTTTCCTACTATGAATGTGACACTGTACAAAATATTGTAGAACATTCCAAAACATTCCCAAACATATTGCAAACATCTGCAATGGTCATAAAAAAGTGAAATGGATTATGTTTTACAATTGTGGACCAATGATACATTCTTTTTCATACAAAAGGGCAAAAATATTTTGAATTTTGTCCTGGCAATGGGTGTAAAAGGAATCTAATGCTATCACCTCTTTGTGCCCTTAAATACCAAGCCACCAAGAGAAGAAATGTAGAAGAAAAGAAGGGAAATACAACCAGTTTCTTGATATGCATATGTGCTCTTATTTTCTTTTATTTCTTTGAGCTTATTTGTGAGAAAACACCATAATGTGTACAAACACTTCTCTATTCTCTATAAGACCCCTGTGAGGTTGTGTTTGCTAGCTTGTTGGCTAGGGTTTTAAGTTTTAAGTGACCTGTGAGCTATGTAAAGTGAGCTGTTGTTGTCTAGTTTGGAGAGGCTAGTATTGAAGAAAACTACTCGGTGCTAGCTTGGAGAGGTTATGGTTAAAGAAAACTACTTGTAACTAGCTTAAAGAGGCTAGAGGATCAAAAGAACACTTGGGTCTAATAGTGAAAAATCTCACTTTGGGTAGGAACTAGACATAGGTTCTACATTGGGTTCGAACCAATATAAAAACCCTCTATGCAAGCTCTTTCTCCCTTCTCATTTCAATTTTCACTACTCTACTTTGTTTTCTAACTCTAGTTTAAATTTTGAATTTGCATTTCATCAGCTGCTTGATCTTAACTTTTAGCCATCTGATCTCTGTGTGAAGTTGTGTTTTCAAGTTTGTTTTGCAAGACTAAATTTTTAGAATAATTGATTCACCTCTCCTCTCAAGGCTTCTTTCACCAACATAACCAGTTAAACCGACTAGTCTAGTTCATAAGACTACTTTTGACCATAATGTGCTTGTGTATAAATTTTCTGATACTTCATCATTTTATTGCTATATTTTGATGACTTGTTTCGTTGGTCATACATAAATTATTTTAGATTTGATAGGTCTAAAAGGAGCTTAGTAAGTCTTTTGCAATAAAAGACTTACGACCATCAAGGTATATATTTGGCATGCATATTATTCATGATAGAGTGACTAAGAAGTGGTGGTTATCTTAGGAGAAGTATATTAAGAAAGTGTTTCAACGATTTCACATGGATAAATCTAAAATAGAAACACCCTTGGCTTTACACTCTAGGCTTAGCCTTGGATAGGCTCTCTTATCTCTAACAAGCGGTATCAAAGCTGATGCTTCATCTAGGGCAGATACTTTGACAACGGTTGTTAGTGTTCTCATGGTTGTTGTTGCTATTGGAGAAAGAAGAGCCAACTTAAGTAAGACCATTGGCCCGTTACCTAGCTCGAGGAAGAGTGTCTTTATCTGTATACTCACACTTAACGGAGAGATTGTTGGGATTTAAGTGTGAGTTTCAAGTGAATATGTTGGTAAAAAGAAGTTCCACATTGAGAAGAAATATTGGGCAAAGTAAAGACTTTATAAGTGAAACAACACATGAACCTACTATCATAAGATTTTGGGCTGTCATGGTGTTAACCCACTATTGTGATTCCTCTTTAAGTCCATTGAAAACATAATTATCTGATATGTTTTCGTCTCCCCTGATCTAACAAATTATGTTACTTCTAGCTAATCTAAGCAAAATATGAAGTTAATGAGGTTTTTACTTCTAAAAAAATTCAAACTCAACAACTAGTAAATATTCGAAACATCTAAATGCAATTTAAATGTAAATATATCATCACAATCACAGGTTATTGAGTTACATCTCTGTCAAATAAACTAGCTAAACGTTTTAACTTTTAACTTCTAGCTACTTTTGGGACTAAAATAAGAATAAGAAATAGAGGGGAACAAGATCAGTTGTCAAACAATAATGGACACATATTATAGTTTATAGAAGGAGGACCTCTCGAGTCTTCTTCCTGAAGACTATGGAAAATAGTTGGAGAGAACCAAAGAAGGCCTTACTCTTATTATAATCCGGTAAATGGCGCATCCCATCGCTTTTCCCATATCTGCAGCATATTGGAACATCATTGGCCGCATAAACACACCCCACAAACCCACCAGGGCCATCACTGTCTCTCCCAACAAAGTCATGCCTGATCTCTGTTGACTGTTATCTCTAAGTGCGGCTTTTGAGAAATCTCTGACCATCGGTTCTATCTATCTATGTCTATTTCAGCGGGTTTGGTAATTGAAGAAGGAAGCCTAGCTAGCTAGTCCGTTTTCTAAATTTATGTGCCTCGTGCCGTAGGTTTAGGTTATCTTTGGTATACATGATAGTATAATATAAGATAAGATAATAAGATAGTATAAATTATGATAGTATAATTAATAGGATAAGATATAATTTTATCTTTTGTTTGATAATAAAAAGATAAATTAATTAATTGTATAATATTTTTTAAGACTAAAATATTCTTTAATATAAAAGTTAAAATAATTAAATAATAATAATAAAAAAGCTTTATGGTGGTGGTGGCGGTGGTGATGGTGGTGGTGGTGGTGGCGACGGCGACAACGGTAGCGACGACAGTGGTAGTGGTGATGGTGGTGGCGGCGGTGATGGAGATGGTGGTGGTGGTGGTGGCGACGACACTGCAGCGGTGGTGGTGGTGGTGATGGTGGCGGTGGCGGTGGTGATGGTGGCGGTGGTGATGGTGGCGGTGGCGGTAGTGGTAGTGATGGTGGCGGTGGTGGTAGTGGTAGTGGTGGTGATGGTGGGCAGCAGGTGGTGGTCCGACGGCAAGAGAGGTGGTGGTGGTGGTCTTGCTAGCGGCGAATGGTGGTGGTAGTAGCACAAGAGAGAAGAGTGATAAAAATAAAATTGAGAATAAGATTGGAATAGAAATCTTATCATGTCTTATTATGTACTACGAGAGAGAATAAAATTATTACCTTAGAAAAAGATAAAACGACTTAACTTGATTTTATTATACTATCAATTAAATACACTAAATAATGAATAAGACTTCATAGTATTAACTTATACTATTATATCTTCTTTATACGATACACCAAACGTAACCTTACTCTTTTATTCTCACGAGTTCGAGTCTTCCCCATACAACATGTAACAGTCTTCAATTATGAGAGGAGGTTGAGTCATTTGTTTTTCTCTTGTCGTATTTGTCAATCTCAAATCCGAAAATTTGGGTGGCTGACTGGCTCTTTATCTCTAAAATGAACAAATTAAGTCTATCTACCCTTAATTTGTTTAATGAATTAAAATCTCTATACATACAAATTGAATGAAAGATAAATAAATTATTATTTATTTATTTTAAAGATAAGTTCATTTAAAAAGAATATTTTTCTTTGAAAACTTGCTGTCCATGAAGTGACAACCCCCACCCTCAGGTACGACTTGGCCCAATTCGACATAAGCAGTTAATCATTAAGAGGGTCCTACAGACTATAGTCCATATATGTGCCTGTGAAAGGCTGAGCTTTGAACCTTGTTGTCTAAGTTCACTTACAGTGCATGTTTAGATTTGTTTAAATATTTAGAATTTTTATTTTATTTTTCAAAAGTTCGTTGCATAAAATTTTGATTATAATCTATATTAAACTTAAAATAAATTAATCCAAACTCCAAACACACACTTGGAGAGTGTTTGCTTTATTTTTTTGTTTTTATTTTCAATTTATATGTTTTCATTAATATTTATAAAAATATTATTTTGATTTTATTTTATTTTACTTTTAAAGTTTTGTAAAGGAAGTTGTGAAAATAAATTATTTTGACCACTTAATATCATTAAATTAAAGTACTCCAAGTAAATGTTAATCTCACGCCCAAGAAAGCTTATAAGAACAAAAAGTAAAATTCAGGATGTGGCCACTGGCCAAAGATACTCTGCACTCTGTAGTGCAGTTTCTTGTGCGTATATATACCGATGAACCCAGGACGAATGGATGCAACACAAAGAGTTACTTAAAAACAATACTGAAATAATATTAGAAACAAAGAAACCAAAAATTAATCCATCCAAAAACCAGAAAATTATAAAGATACTTGACAAATATAAATTTTTGTATTGAAAAGTGTAACAAAACATTGGTAATGTAAAAAGGTAATTTTGAATAGAATTTTATTACAACAAAATTTTAAAAGAAAAGAGAGCAACTAAATAAAAAGGATATAAAGACAAGTGTGAACGGACTCATAAGAATGTGTGAATTGAAAACAATTATCTTGTTTAACTATAAGATTTTGCTTCATCTACCAATGGATACTAATTTTTCTATTAATCCTAGACATACCGATGTGAATAATGTGTATATAAGTGTGTAAGAATTTTTGGGCATGTGTATAAGTAGATGGACTCTGGTGTATTTTTTGTTCAAACAGGGTTTATATGGACTTTCAAAACATAATTGTTTGGGAAATTAAGCTCAAACTGAAGTCTCTGTTTACTCTATGAACCAAAGTTTAGGCCTCAAATTTTATCCCAAATCCTTAAACTCCAGGTTAAATTTGGAGGGGTTGTTCGGCTCAGGCCTAATAGGAAAATGAATATCGCATATCATTTTATTTTACACTATATATGTTATACTTTTTTATTTAGGAAAATGGAAGATAAAGTGTGTATTGAGAAGTATATTTTTCTTGTTTTATCATTAAAAAAATTGATGTGTGAATATTATTGTTGGGCCGAATAATACCCACACCAAATCACAATGAATTGTCATATGGCAATCCCTCCTTCAATCTATCCCTATTTTATAAATTAGAGTTTCTTTTTTTTTTTTTAAAGTGGTTCAATTTTAATTGTACTTTCTTTTTTAGTTTCCCCCGTGTCCTAGCTCTCTCATTTCCTTCTACTTCACATTTTCATCTGGCTTTTTCAGTTTAACTTTCCCTTAATTATTTCTTCAATAATTATTTTCTCAACTTAGATTCTTTTTTTCTTTAATTATGTTCAGTCAAATTTGTAATTGCTTCGGACAATCACATTTTCAACAGTCAGCAATTATTCCATTTTTTGAAAATTTCCAAATTTACTAATGTTAAGTTAATTTGCAGCAATTTTTCAAATTTATTTATTTTTAATAAATTTACTTCATTTTCAGTTAGAAAACATTTCTTACCCCGTGTTTAAATATTTTTTCATTAATGGAACGGAACAGAATAAGTGGATATGAAACGAAAAAGAAAAGAAATGAATTGAATATAGTTTTCATTCTCTTTGTTTAGAAGTTTGATTAATGGAATGAAAGGGAACTTCATTACCCATGTATTTCTTTCATTTCATCTTAATTTTGGAGAGAATAAAAGTTGGATATTTGAGGAGAACAGGAAGGAAATAATTTCTCATGTGTTCCATTCTCTTTTCATGTATTTTAAAACTCTTAAACAAAGAAAATTATTTTTATTTTTCTCATTTCATTTTCGTTCCCCTCATTACCTTTCATCTAAACATAATATTAAAATTCATAATAGGAAGAATTCCATTTTGCGGTGAATGAAATTAAGAATAATGACTAAATATCTTGTAATTTACAATGTTTCTAACTCATGAAATTGGTTTGTTGAAAAAACAGATGAAGTACGTAATTCTATTTGGTCCAATTGGTACCTTATAATATATTTTATTTTGTATGATGAGTAAAGAATATCTATTGAAACTCTTATTTGTCTATTATCAATTCTCTCCAATTATTTCTTTTCTTATTTTCCTCAAATGCCCTTTCTATTTATTCTTAACATTTGTTAATTCTTAAACATTTAATTAGTTACACCCAACCCTCTAACGTTCTTTTTTTAGATGTAGTATCTTTTGTTTTGCTTATTTAGCCATTGAAATAAAAGACTAGAAAATGAAAAAAAAAATAGAAGAGATAGTTGTAAAAAATAAATATACCACATATATATAATAATTTTCTTCTTGGCATTTTCTCTAACTGTTTTTCAGTTCGTCAACATATTAAATCAGAACCAAAGTGAAGATATTAAAGCTTAGTTATGTATGTGGCAAAGTGCCAACTTGCATTTGACAAAAATGCAACAAAATGTAGGGTACGGCGAAAAAAAAAAAACAATTGGCGGATTTTGATTAAATATTAAGAATCGTTTCGTAATTTTAACATTACAATGTTTCAATTACTATTTATTTGTCATATTCTATGAACTTTTATTGGTGTCAAATTGCATTAATTTTACTATATATTCAATATATTACTTTTATAATCTTTTACAAAAGGCGATTAATTTCTTAATTTTTAAATTTATAATATATTAGATATAAATAGAATTTTTCGTTGAATGTAAAAAACTAATACTATAATTAGGAATTAATTTTTATATTTAAAATCTGTTATATATAATTGTAAATCAGAAATTTAATGAGGTATTAAAGTTAATGGAACATATTTGACTCAATTATTTAATAAGAGGATATTTTACAAAAGTTTAAAAGAAGTTAGTACAAATAGGAGTGGTAATAGACACTTCCTGATAAGTAATAAATTAAAGTTTAAATTAAAACTTTAGTCTTTATAATTTTCACTTATTTTCAATTTTGTCTTTATAATTTTTTTTTTAAATTAGTCCTTATACTTATAAAAACGTTTTCAAAGTAGTTCTTACTACTAATTTCTATTATAACACCATCAATTTTGTCACTACTAAAATATTTTACAAAGATTAAAAAAAATATAAAGGAATATCCACTTAACAAATGAGAACTGACTCAGAATAAATGAGCACCTAGAAAAGCATGTACTAGAACGTAGGAATACTTATTGGATGTTTTAGTGTTTAAAAAAAATATATGCATTTAAAAGAGCACCTACTAGAAAAAAAAACACTTATTATATTAGTTAATTGATGGTGTTTTAACAACATTATAATGAAAATTAATGATAGGAACTATTTTAAAAATATTTAAAATTTTAAGGATTGATTTGAAAAAAAAATACTATAAGAACTAAATTTAAGATAAGTGAAAATTGTAGAGACTAAAATTTTAATTTAATCTAAATTGAAACATAAAAATGAACTGCATATGGTCATATACTGATTTCTATTCTATGATTATTATCTAGGCATTAAAATTAAAACTGTGGCCAATTTCTATGCAATGTATAGACTACTGGCTAGTTTATATATATAGATTTAATTTTAATATACTATGAATGTAAAAAAAAATTACACTCATCATTTAATTATGTATTTTTATGTCATTAAAATTATTTAACTCTCACAACAACTACCTCAAAACTCATACATGTGGTAACTTATGACTGGTTGAAGGTGTAAAATATTTTACACCGACAAAGTATTAAAATTAAACATATATATATATATATATATATATATATATGAACATATCTAGTGAGATGAATTTTTATTGTGAAAAAGTGAGAGAAGTAAATCTTAATCATACAATTATACATAGATGATCGAGATTAAAAGTTACTTAAAAGTAATGCGGCTACTTAAAAAAGTCTCATGCATTTATATTTTAATATTAACTATTCATGTAAGATCTCATGGTCAAGATCCACTCCTCTCATCTCTTATAATAAACATTTCTCTCACTAAATACGCTCCATGTATGTGTGTGTGCTTGTATATATATATATACATATATATATATATATGTTTAATTTAATTTAATTTATATATATTAAATATTTTATCATATTTTAATATATAACTTAATAATAACAAGTTAATAAATAAATTTAATAATAAAATCATATTCTTTTTTTCATTAAAGTTGGCTTTTTTAGCATTTTATTTTTTTATTTAATGAGCTAATTTGAACTATTAGATCAAAACAAAATTAAAGATCAAATCTAAAAGTAAAAGTTTAAATGACTAAAATATTAACAAATTTAAGTTATTTAAAAAAAGAGCATATAGATCTTTTTATTTAAAATAAAATGTAAAAAATGTTAACAATCTCATATATATATATATATACACACACACACATACACACACACACACATATATATAAACCTAATAGACTCAAATAATAAATTTAGGTTCAATTATGAACTAATCTTTCAATTATCAAACCTACGAGTCTCATACATGACCTTGTACCTACGAAGTACGGACATATCATTTTTAAGATGTGTCTGAGTATTTGATATATGCATGTATTAGATACATAGAGACACGTGCACTATTAATTTTTTTTATTTAAAACAAAATTTAGAGACGGACAAAATTTTGTCTCTATTAGAGACAAAAATAGAGACAAAAACAGAGACGTTAATACAGATATGTGTAACATATGTCTGTATTACACATATGTTGTATGCGCGTACGATACATGTGTCCTGCATATTTGAATATGTCAAATTAAAAAAAATTATTTTTTTCAACTTGGACACAGCTCGAACATGCTTAGACACAACTAGGACACGACTTGGACACAACTAGGACACGACTTAGACATGACCTATTAATATTTTAAAAAAATAATAGTTTTCATGACTAATGTCTAGTTAGTAAGTCCGTAACCTACCTAAGTTCAATCACATAACTAACGTCCCTAACCACTATTTTTACATATCAGTATTTTAAGTTTTTTCTTTTCATACGTCACTATTAAACTTTTAAGTTTTATCTTTTCACACACCACTATTTTTATTTGCTCTTTCTACTTCTGTTCGTACCAAGTCGTCCACTTCTTCATCACCGGAGCTTGCCTCATACCACTATTCTCTCTAGTTAATTTTTTTGGATCCACATATACTTGTACATGATTAGCTCTATTAGTAGAAGTTAGTTTAGAAATTTTTTTAAGAAATGTCAATAAAGATTATGCTCTATATTTTTTTGAAAGAGCTCGCTAAGTAGTAAATATTATCACATATAACATATATTAAAATATTATAAATTTTTAAACTTATAAAAATTATATTAATGAATGATGAATATTTTTTTTTAAAATTTACATTTATATATATAAATCAAATTTTTTAATTTACTTATATATATATATATATATATATATATATATATATATATATATATATATATATATATATATATATATCATATCCTGTCATATCCTGTGTTTGTATGTGCTTAGTAGCATTGCACAAATGCTCATTACGAGGTTATGGGATTTGCTAATGGTGTTTTTTTTTTTTGGTATTTGTGCTTTGGGCCATTTTCCGTACACTTTAATTAATCTCTACTTCGATTTAAAATAAGTCATTTATATCATGATTAAATATTTATAAAAATATTTTTTGTAATTTGAGATCAATAAATTAATATAATTAAGATTTAAATTTATAATTATGTGTCTATTTATATATCATATAATCATCTGTCACTAGATTAATTTCTTAAAGTTATTAATAATTTAATGATATCAAAACTCACTCTTTTTTAAAAATAAATTTTTCTTACTTTATACTATTTAATGTATAACATTTTAGTTAAATGGATAATCACTATTTTCCACTTTAATTAATTTTTTAGAGTTATAACTAAAATAATACACGAAAATTTCTCTTTTTCATTCACATGTTAACCATCAACACTGTCACCCGATGCTCTTTTTAATCATCATTTTCTTTACCTTTTTTTTCATACCTCTCAGACAGATATGGTTTTCAAAAGGAAAAGATTATCTTACATCTTTTTAAGAAATGTAGTTATTATATATATTTTTTTTTAAGGATATATGATTGAAAGAAAAAAATAATAATAAAAAAATAAATATAATAAATAATATTAAATAAAATATAAAAATTATATGTATACTATTTATGATAAAAATATCAAAATTATTTTCGTAATCTTATGACACCTATTTTCCAATTTTACCCAGACAGCAATATGAAGAAATGGGTGGACCGTACTCAGCTCGTCACTCATGACGTTACCATAAAGCCCACTTTAGTCCTTGGTTAAAAGATTCTTTTCTTTTACTATTTCTAACATTAAAATTATCATTTTAGCCAAACTGAAGAGTTCTTTTTTATTTTCATTTTTTGGTAAGCAGAATGTAGAGTTCTATTAGGACTGAAACTTGCTTGTTGCGAATTGAGATATTATTTTAGACGCATTTGCAGAGAAGAGTAAAACCCATAAATGTTTAGTCGTACTCGGATGACCATGTTTTGAGAATATGATGATTTGGTTTTCAGTGCATCCTCGCATTGCTTGCACTAGCACACATTTAGTTACACAGTTACAATTTTCTATGGTTTCTGAATCTGGGTTGCAGTTATTATCTGGTACGTTTATCAACAAATATACTACCTTCTGGTCAACTTGGTATACGTATGCGTTTCTCTTAAAAAAAATTAAGAAACTCTATTATTACTCTTATTTGTTTATTATTATTTTTTATCTAATTTTTTTTAAGATGCCTTTTATTAAATAGTTGAGTGAAACTAATGATATATCAATATTCTTATTATCCTATACTTATTTAAATTAACGATTAATAAATCTAATAATAATTAATTTTAAATACAAAAATGACTTTATAGTACTATCCTTTTTTTTTATCATTTGTAATGTGAACTTTCATCAACGGACTGCAGTGAATGAAATAAAGTCATCACCTAAAACTATAGATAAATAATGTCTTACAACATTTTAAAATAACAAGGTAAAAACACGAGACAAAGTAAAATTCGTAAAGAAGGAATCTCACTAATTACATAAATTTTTTGTTTTCATTTTCCTTTCTCTCTCTAATCTTTGTAACTCTTCAAAGCTATTAATGTTCATGTGGAAATATTTTCTCTTATCCAAATTGTTAATATAATTCATTGAACAACCTGCCCCTACAAGCAAAAAAAAAAAAAAGTACTTTACCAAATAAATAAAGTAAAAATTTCTTTTGATGATTTAACATGAAGAACACAAAAACATTATTTTTGCTGAATAATAATCTAACCAAAGGTAAAGAGAGGAAGGTTTAAGCTGCATATCGTTTGATAAGTAATATTCTGAGCCCCTGAATGACCATAGAAGCTATTTTCCAATTATAAGTACTCCAATATGACAAAGCCAAAAGACGTTAAATAAAAAAAAATAGTGCGTAATGAGCAAGTAATTTTTATTAAGATTTATTATAATTGTTAATTAGAAATTTCTTTTTTATGTTTTGTTAATTAGAAATTTAGATAAGTATAGTAGTGATAAGAGAATATTAACTTGACTCAATTATTTAATAAAGGCTATTTAAGGAAAAGAAGAAAAAAAATAATTAAAGAAAAATAATTAAAGAAGAGTGTCAATTGACATACTCTAAAAAATGGTGTCTTTGGTGTCTACATTGAAAAGAAAGTAAATTATTGCTGACGATATTGATCGTTAATGGTTACCACCAAATGTGGTTATCTGATGAGCATGGTTACCATTTGTTTCATGCTTGAATATAGCTAAATTCTTACAGAATATTTCTAAGTACGATTTCTTTAATTGTCTGTATTCACTTCACAATCCTATTGTGAACCTCAAATACTTACAGTAACATTGTAAGACTAAGACACCTCTATACAGGTGTAACGCATGTCCATAATATTATTAAGAGTAAATGATAAAATTTGTTCTCGAAAGATACATCGATGGTGATATTAATTTCTGTTAATTCTTGAATAATAAAAATTATACCCGTGAAGTTTTTGAATATGCATTTCGTTGTTTAAATTAATCTTTAATACCAGTTAATGTATGAATATCCAATGATTAATTTGAATGACAAAATGCATATTCAAAGATCAAGAGTAATTTATATCATTCAATGACTATTATCATCCACTTTATATCATTTATGGACTAATTTGACCACTTACTTCTTAAAATGTTTAAAATGTGTTTATTTAGCCACCTGTATATGGTTTGTAACAGAACGAATAGGGTGGACACTAAACCCGGAAGTTAAGAAACAGGATTTAAATCAATCTATAAAAAAGAAAAAAAATGTATTTAATTGATCTTCCTCTTCACGCTTCATAGCTCTCGTGTATGAACATAACACTCACTCTTTTCTTTTGTCTGCACTAATAAACTGTAAATGGAAAGCACACTTGTTTACTAATATTAGTAATATATATACAATTTACAATGATGCACCGCTTCACGCCTTTATGATTTATAGAAAAGAGTAGCATTTGAAGAATTCAGACTTTGCAACCACGAACAAACACGCAGTAAGATTAGTTCATTGGATTCTGCTGTGTCCTGTGTCGTTTTTGACACAAGCTTTATTTTTTTATATATAAAGGGTACTTACTACATAGATTTAAAAGACTAGTACTGCATTCAAAGAGATCAAGAGGGTTTCGAAGCTAAGTCTCTGAAAGTTGCAGGTAGATATGGATCAAGAGATGGCAGACACAGAGTCTCAAACTATTTACATAGCAACAGTGCATGAGGAAGCACCTGACATCTTCCATAAGGAAAAATATCCGGTAATTCTCAAGGTATTGTGGTTAAATTGAAGAACTTTGCTGATAACAATGATTATTATCTTCCTCTATGCATGCATTTCAAATTAAATGACCCTCTTTTTTTTTTTCTCATAATAAAATTCTAACCAGGTATACTTTTCAAGTAGCTATGTTTCTGATATATGTTTCTTTACTGTTGTTGAAAATGAATAGTCCGTTTAATATTCCCTAGATGCATTTCATAATCCTGTTATCGCTCTAAGCCCCTTGTACATAGTTTTCTCTTCAATTTTCCTCTTTTATTATGGAAAAATAAGCCGTAATCATTATATAAAAAATAATGATGATTTTGCTCTCTCACTCTAGGATGCTTCCTTTTTAAAAAAAAATAAAATTCTGTAGCTTTTATTGTGAGTGTGCTAAAATGGATCAATGCTGATTTTTTTTATTATTATTAATTACTATTACAGTTTGATGATGTTGTCTATAAAATTAAGACCAAAAAAGTGGACTACTTGAGAAGAACACAAAGGCAGAAGAGAAAGTGATACTTAAGGGAGTGAGTGGCATTGTTCAACCTGGTGAAATGCTAGCCATGCTAGGCCCATCTGGAAGTGGCAAAACAACACTGCTAACAGCATTGGGAGGCAGGCTTGGAGGGAGACTTTATGGAAGCATAACTTACAATGGAGAACCCTTCTCAAATGCAATAAAGAGGAGCACTGGTTTTGTTACCCAAGATGATGTTCTCTACCCCCACTTGACTGTGACTGAAACCTTAGTGTTCACTGCACTTCTCAGATTGCCTAGCAGTGTGACAAAAGAAGAGAAAGTTGTGCATGCAAAAGCTGTGATGGATCAACTTGGTCTAACCAAGTGCAAGGATAGCATAGTTGGAGGCCCATTTTTTAGGGGGGTTTCTGTTGGGAAATCAAGACCAGTTGTTATGAAAACAACAAAAGATAACCCCCAGCAGAACCGTTATGCGGAAACAAGTTTGGGTGAACACACAGGAAGAAAACACCAATCATACAAAGACACAAAAATTTATAGTGAAAAACTCCCAAACCGGAGAAAAACCACTTCTGTTGTCAAAGACAACCAAAGATTTCACTATGAGAAAATTTGTACAACTCACAATAATCTTTCACAGAGTTATCAACACTCTAAAAAATACACCTTGCCCAAAAAAAGAGTCTTACACACTCTCTCTATTACAAGGACTCAGAATGTTACTCTGTATTTTATCACTTCCTCCTCTACAAAGGATTTCCCACTTCCCACTCCTTCTCTTGGTGTGTTTTGGGAATGAAGATGATGCATCTATATATAGATGTCTTCCTCAAATTTCAGCCACAAAATCTCCTTCAAATTGTAGCCACACAAATTACCAACCACAAAAACTACCAAGATCAATTATGGCCACAAAAAAAAAAAAGAAAGCCACCAACTCCACTTATGAGCTGGACTCCAACAAATCACCCTCTCCAGCCATAAGGGAGGTGGCCTGCATTTTCTTATCAAATGCCCAAACCTTATGTAGAGAAAATCGAGCATCCCCTACCGAGAATACCATGCACCCCCTCATCTGGATGCCTTGCCAAACACTGACTATACTGCCAGTCATAATTATCAAAACTGATAATTACCATGCTCCACCATAAGAACATATACACTTGAAATCAACAAATTTCAAGATTTTCTTTTCTTTTCGGCACATGTCGAAAAAACTTGTAGAAAAAATTATGGTGCAACTTTCATATTTTGCTTTTCCAGAAGTTTCATCTGCCATCGACATATATTTCCACCACGCACCCTGCACAAAACCAGTGCCCATACGTAAATGTGGAACCTGCAAATAGAACACATCCTTTATGCTGGCATTAGCGACCAAGCCAGAGGATCTTCATGCTTTTAACAAACATCATATGGGACCATCATATTCATCTCCCACCGAGGCAAGAGAAACACTATTTATTTATCTTTCGAGCAATTTGTCGAACCTGCTCCTCTTTTTGGGCAATTTCTTTTAAGGTGCCCTGCTTGCCCGCACCCCCAACATACAAGATTTCCTTTTATGGAGTTCTTCTTCTTCTTATTTTCAGCTACCAACACTGAGCTTTCAGGCATAGAAAACTTTCCACCACTCAGCCTTCTCTCTTCTGAAAAAAGTTTGCCAAACTTCCTCGAAAGAATATCTTCTCCTTCCCATGAATTAAAATAGGCTTCATATGTTCATAAGATGATGGAAGAGACCTGATAAGCCTTAAAGCCTTATCTTCATCATCCATTTGTACTCCCAGTGCTTCTAGTTCAGAGACAATCCCATTGAGAACGCTCAAATGATCTGACATTGTTGTACCTTCGCTCATTCGCAGCATATGAAATTGTTCTTTCAAATACACTCGGTTGGAGACACCATTTGTTTGGTACATCTCCTCGAGCTTCTCCCAGAGTTCCTTGGTTGTCAAAGTTCCTTGCACATTTGCAATAACATTTTTAGTCAAGCATAATCGTATGGTACTTGCCGCTTTCAGATCCAAATCCTCCCAATCTTCATCGCTCATACCAGATGTACTGGTTCCACTAGAGCCTTTGTCAAAATCTTTGCTGGAATCTTTCTCAGGATCTTTACCTAAAATAGAAATGGGTTTTCCTTTCAATGCTTTGTGTAGTCCAGATTGGATCAAGATATCCTTGACTTGTATTTGCTACAAGCCAAAATTCATCCTCCCGTCAAACTTTTCAATCCCAAATTTCATGGTCTGCATCTTGTACACGAACAGAAATTTTTAGTAGCATTATGTGAATAGTACACCAGGTAAGTTTCCAGGAAAGAGAGGTAGGCCACAAATGGACACACTTAAATACCAAATCTTTCCTTAGCCAGAACTTTTCCTAGACATCCACTTTCACACTACCATAATTCTTTTATGATGTGGAAGATCAATCAAAGTTGCAACCACAGAGCATACTAAGAATTTCCTGAAAAAATCTGAAACTGTCGTAACCAACAGCTCTGATGCCACTGTTGGGAAATCAAGACCAGTTTTTATGAAAACAACAAAAGATAACCCCCAGTAGAACCATTATGCGGAAACAAGTTTGAGTAAGCACACAGGAAGAAAACACCAATCACACAAAGACACAAGAATTTATAGTGAAAAACTCCCAAACCGGAGAAAAACCACTTCTGTTGTCAAAGACAACCAAAGATTTCACTATGAAAAAATTTGTACAACTCACAATAATATTTCACAGAGTTATCAACACTCTAAAAAATACACATTGCCCAAAAAAAGAGTCTTACACACTCTCTATTACAAGGACTCAGAATGTTACACTATATTTTATCACTTCCTCCTCTACAAAGGATTTTCCACTTTCCACTCATTCTCTTGGTGTGTTTTAGGAATGAAGATGATGCATTTATATATAGATGTCTTCCTCAAATTTCAGCCACAAAATCTCTTTCAAATTGTAGCCACACAAATTACCAATTCCATGAAGTGAATTTGCAACCACAAAAATTACCAAGATCAATTATGGCCACAAAAAAAAAAGAAGGCCACTGACTCCACTTATGAGCTGGACTCCAACAGTTTCTGGGGGAGAGAGAAAAAGGGTTAGCATTGGACAAGAAATGCTCATAAAACCAAGCTTGTTGTTTCTAGATGAACCCACCTCTGGCCTTGACTCAACCACAGCACAAAGAATTGTCTCAACTCTGTGGGAGCTAGCAGGTGGAGGGAGGACTATTGTGATGACAATACACCAACCTTCAAGTAGGCTATACTACATGTTTCATAAGGTGTTACTGCTATCAGAAGGTAATCCGTTGTATTTTGGAAAGGGGTCTGAAGCCATTGAATATTTTTCTAATATTGGTTATTCACCAGCACTGGCCATGAACCCTTCAGACTTCCTTTTGGATCTTGCAAACGGTATGCTTCTTTTTCTATGTATTTTAGCAAGTATTGAGATGTCCTGTTATGTTTTATTAAACTTTGGACTACATTATTGCTATAGATAAAAGTTTCGTTTTTATTCTGAAATAAATATTACATCCTGTACCTATATATATTTGGAATCTATTAGATTGTAAAATACTATGTATGAGCATTATAGTTATAGATATGTTTTGGCAGAGAAAGACTTTCTGAAGTTCATCTGATATTTATTTTTAAGTGAAATCTGCTTAGAATTTACAGTTTTTAACGTTCAACATTTATACGATTTAAAGTTAGAGATAAATTCTTTCTGCTAATGTGTATTAGGTTCTGTTGCTACTAATATAATAAAAGTGAAAAAAATGAGTTATCTGGTCACGAGCTTCAGTTTTATGTTTATTTAAAAGATAATAAAGGATAATATTTTATACTTTGTTACTTTGACAAGTGGGGAAAAACTGCAGGTATCTACACTGATGAATTGAATAAGGACCATGCCCTAGATAAACAGCAATTGATTTCCGCATATAAGAGGAACTTTGATGCACAATTGAAGCCAGTACTTCAAGAAATCAGTGACTCTGGTAAAATTCAGGGTGGATTTCAAGACTCAGGCTTTGGAAAATGGGCTACCAGTTGGTTGCAGCAATTCTTTGTGCTGTTAAGAAGACACGTCAAAGAGAGAAAGTATGAATCATTCTCTGGCCTGCGGATTTGTCAGGTCCTTGTGGCTGCTCTTATTGCAGGACTACTTTGGTATAAGTCTGATATTTCACACCTGCAGGATCAGGTAAATTTTTTTTTTAAAATGTATTAATATTGTTAATCTGAAATTATATAATTATAATAAAGAATTATTTTCTGAATTTGAAAGTATAATTGCTTTGTACTAAAGTTATTGGGCAGGGAACTAAATTACCATAAGAATACTATGGTTCAGTCTTCACTGATTGTAAGGTAATAATCATAATTCAACTTTTCTCTACTTGTAGATTGGGCTTCTATTCTTCATATCTGGCTTCTGGGGTTTTTTCCCTCTCTTTCAAGCAATTTTCACCTTCCCCCAAGAGCTAATGATGCTACAGAAAGAACGATCCTCTGGAATGTACAGGCTCTCCTCATACTTCATGTCAAGGATAGTAGCTGACCTTCCCATGGAACTTGTCCTTCCCACCATATTTCTTCTCATAACCTATTGGATGGCAGGGCTGAAAGCTAATGTGGTCAATTTCTTATACACACTGTTCAGCCTCTTACTCAATGTGTTAGTATCTCAAGGCCTAGGCCTTGCCATTGGTGCTGTTGTATTAGATCAAAAATCTGCAACTACACTTGCCTCAGTGATCATGTTATCTTTCTCGCTGGCTGCTGGATTTTATGTTCAGCATGTGCCAAAATTTATAGCATGGTTGAAGTACATCTCCATCAGCTACTACACATACCAGCTCTTTATTGGGTCTCAGTATCACACTGGTGACATATACACTTGTTCTGATGGCCAGTGCCCAATTGAAGAATTTCCTTCTATAAAGCAAATGGGGCTCCATTTGCACGGGCAAGCCTTGGCTGCATTAGCTCTAGTGATCATGCTAATAGGTTACAGACTAATAGCTTATTTTGCTCTTATGAGGATTGGGGTGACAAAGAAATTGGCTTAGTGTACTTCTCCGATTATGATCTAGTACTTGGATTTTATTTTTCTTCAATTGTACTTCTCTGTACCTTTATGCTTTTCATATGATACTTTTTGGTAGGTAGAGCAGCATGTATTTTATCTGAGCTATTCCAGATATAATATAATGTTAATTGAAATATCATTTCTAACTAATCGACCATCTTTCTTTTTCTTTCGGTAACAAAAATTGACACAACAATCTGTATAGTGCTACCTTTCAGACTGAAATGAAGCTTTTGGCATCTCTACCCCTAGGCTGTCAATAAACTTCGGCCCTTCAACTAGAAGTAGAACAGTAGGAACACCTCAAATACCATGGCATTGATCTTTATTTAACGGACAAGATGCTAATTTAACAGCTGTGCTTAGGCTTAGATTTCTGTTCTACGTCCAGTCAGAAATACAAGCTTTTTCGCTTTTTGTGGTGGAGTTTGTTCTTTGATGAACATGTTAGTGATGTTAGCTAGGCAATTACAAGCTTAATGGAATGGTTTGGAATGGAGTGGAGTGAAAACATAAAAGAATATCACACTAGTGTTTAGAAGTTTTGAAGGGAGCCATATTTATCGTTTGGAAGTTATAATAATAATTAATAGAATGGAGTAAATTACAGATTTAACTTCTAATACTATCCTTTTAATCTAATAATTATTATATGAGTCCATAAATAATTTATGTTAGAGGTGGCAAGATCAAAGCGTAAAATCTAAATTAACATAAAAGATACTATTTTATGATTAAAAAAATACTTTGAAAAGTAACATGAAAATAAGATTATAATACAATAGACAATATTATGTTGTAATATATTATAATTCATCACCAAAGTTTCATTGTTTAATTTAATCAATTACAAATTCAGGCCTTGTTAAATAGAGGTGTAAAGGAGGATGAATTTGAATAAAAATATGTGACGTCTTGATCTGTTCCACTAAGTTTTCTTTAATTTTTGCGTTTACTGCTCATGGCCTCGATGACATAAGCCATTATCTATATTTCATCTAGGATAAAACTTAAGTCTATTTCTTTACATTTATTACGTTCATTATACAAATAAAATTATGATATGTATTTATTAATATTCTCTCTTTTAATCTCTTTTTAAAAAATATATATATATATATATTATAATTTGATTGATAAAATGAATGTAATAGATATAAAAAAATAAACTTAAGTTTTATCTTTTCAATTAATAAGAGAGAGAGAGCGAAATTTATATATAGAAATTTTTTTATATATTCTTGGAGGAAAAACTTTTTTTTCCCTTTCAGATTGAGATAGAATGTGGAGGAAGAATTTCAAGTTTTTTCTTCCTCATGGTGTAGGGAAGAAGTTCTCTTATATAAATAACCATGACTATTCCAACTCCAGAAAATTCAATGTGAACATTTTCCTGTTTGAGACACTACATAAGTCTACTAGTGAAACCCATAAAAGCATGTCACAGAGTTTGGCACTTCGCTTTGATTGTTGGTAAAGCGTTCAAGCCTATTGAAGCAATATCTACTAGCAATATTGAGAAAGGTTCAAACTTTAATCCCAAAAATGTGTTTCTGTAGCTCCAATTAACTAAAACAGCTAGGCTTCTAAAGAACCTATGAAAGAAGGTGGCAGCATTGGGACAAAGCATTGTTTGGAACGGCTAGGGAAAGAAAAGGAGAGAACAAAGGTGACGTTTTCCATGTTCCTGAAACTTTTGGAGCTGGAAGCTCAACCACTCCAGCACCATTGATATATAAGTTAAAAAGTTGAATGACTGTGATTGTTAACCTTCAACTTGGCAACAGGTGATGGTGTGTGTTACATAATATATAAGTTGCAGTGATATCCCTAAGAAAGAGAGGATTTGAATTGATAATACAGATAATGGTTAATGTTAGAGTCATCCTCAATTAAACCACGTCTTTGTGAAATAAAAAGCTACTCTTTAAGATAAAAATACAGAAATTCCATAAGAGCTTGTTAGGATTACTATTTCAATATACAACGCCATCCTAAATATGTGGTCAATATATCTATTATTAATATATATATATATATATAAAACTTTTTGTTTGTAATCGCAAATTTTGCAGTGCTACGTGCATATCGTGAGTGTACATATATCGTCACTTTTTTTGTTTTTGCAATTTTTGTCATCTAAGGTACAAGTATTTAATTTAGATGTTTGGTTTATGTGGTAATTTGATTTAAAGTTCATAACAAAGATTTACAATATATGTACAAGTGTTTCGTATAAACAAAATAAAATAATGAGTTACACACACACAAAAAAAAGTGTTAAATAAAAATATGGTTCAGTATTAATTTAAAAAAACAAGACGTGTTGACTCCGCAAACCACATATCAGTTGTTTATTTAAAAATTGTGAACTTTATTATTTTGTGATCATAACTAGCTTTACATTTTTATTTAGAGTGAATTACACTTATTCCTCTCTAGATTTGATGATATTATACTTAATCTTATTTTTTTTAAGATAACACTCACCTCTATTAATTGATCAAGTTACATAATTATATAAATATTATCAATTAAAATTTATAAAATTTTCAAAGATTCACGCTTATTTATAAAAAAATATTTTTTTAAAAAAATATTAACCCCATTCTTTTTTAAAAATGACACTCACCTCTTAATTAATTGATCAAATTACATAATTGTGTAAATATTATCGCTAAAATCTATAAATTTTAAGCTTATGAAAAACTATGTAAACTAAAAATAATCGTGATACTTGAAAACTTTACAAATTTTAATTAGTAATATTTATATATAATAATATTTTTTATAAAAAAAAAACTTTTACAATTTTTTCTGTGTGGGTATGAGGAATTTTTGAAAAAATATATATATTTTTTAACTAATAATGTTATCAAATTTTAAGTAATAAAAAATATTATTAAATTTTAACTAGTAATATTTATGCATAATAATATTTTTAAATTTTTTTTTCATAAATAACTGTAAATGTTAAAATTTTTATAAATTTTAATTAATAATATTTACATAATTATATAACTTAATTAATTAATAAAAATGAGTTTATAAAAAAATGTAGGGCAGGCCAAGCCGCAAAAGTTAAGGTTATCATACTATAGGGCCTTGCCGGGCAAAATGATTTATTTCCTCCTATAGTATCATTTATTGATACGAGTGATCAGGCGGCGGTTTAAATCAAGGTTTAGGTTGATCCAAATCATACTCGATATGGTAATTGGGAAAAGTTTTTAGACCTAAATGTGCCCTGACCACGGGCCAGTAAGTGACCATGGCATCATCGAGATGACACCATTTTGATAAAAATTTACAAACTCAAATATTACGTATATCTATAGCATGATCTTATGTAGTATGACACAAGGACTATAAGATATTTTATAATCAACACTTGTCATCAAATTATATGAATGAAAAAGTATTAAGTTAGGAAAATAAGTTTGATAATTTATTAATAATTACGGTAAATTTAATATATGGGAAAATTAATTACAATGAATATTCTGTAATGATATTTAATTTAAAGAAAAAATTAAAATTATTATTAAAAACCATTTTAATTTTATTTTAAAATAAAGATCATTTAATTTTACTTACTAATTAAAATTATTATTTTTTAAAATTTTATTTGAAACGTCATTCATTCAATAAGAAATAGTAATTAAAACAAACAAATTTCTTTTATGTACAATTTAATTTGAAACTGTTAATCATTCAATAATTAATAATGATTAATTAATAAAAAGTAATAATTATTTATAAATTTCTGTCTATTTTCATTTATTTTGTAGCTTACATTATTATTTTATATGTTACTCACTCAATAATAATAATAGACTACTAATCAATATGAAGTATTATCTATTCACAAATTTCATTCATATAAAATAAAAAAGAAACATGTAAAATACTTGAAAAAATCAGATTGATATGTAAAATATCAGCTGATTAAAAAACAAAAATAACAGTTGGAGAGTTCATATAAAAGATACTTGAAATTAAATTCACTCAAAAATAGATAAATTAATACATTAAAATAAAAATGTCAAATAGTTAAAGCCTCAGTCATTTGGATGTCAATGATTGCAGTCATCTCTGCAATCATTACAAGCAAGTCATCATCCGCACAAACCATGGTTATCAGAAGTGCCAGCCTACATGTATAATTATTTAGATTTCCGAAAATTCCAGAATTCACCACTGGCCGAGCAAGAAACTCCTACTTTGAATCAGGCTGTGGGAAATCAAGAAGATACTTACACAACAGCACTATACATTCTTAAACAAAAAAGTATGTATCACTTTAATCCTTTCTCTAATATATATATAACCTTCAAAGCAACTCTGATTTGAATAGTATCCTGCACAACTTTGTAGGACCACTCAATTTGGCAAAGCAAGGTGGTCGCAGACATAAAGCCTATCCAATCATATTTCAGCAAGTATGTGAAGCGCATTAAAGTCCAGGAAATTGAATTATTGAAGGCTATATAAATCTATTGCCAAGAAACCAATTTCTTTACTATACAATGATTATCACAATAATTATTATCTTTATTAAATAAAAATGCTACCAATAAACCTTAAATTCTTACTAAATCTACCTATTACACAAAAAAAACCCTAGAATAAGCACAAGAACTTTCTTGTAAACTGGATTGGAGAAACATGAGGACAACATTAAAGCCTTATTATTCTCACAATAATTATTATCTCCTCATAGTATACTATCATTCAATTTTGAGGTTTCATCTCAATTGATTGAACGTTAAACATATGAAATGTTTTTAAAGTGTACTTAAAGCTTTAATTATTGTTGAGCTTTTATGATGTGCTTAAACTAAAGTTAATTGTGCAGATACCTTGTGAGTGGATTTTTGCTCCTCTTGAAAAGGCTGCCAAAAGCAAGAAAGCAAACCAACTTCTCAAATAAAGAAGAAAATGAACTCAATACCATAAAGAAGAAGAAGAGAATAAACTTCATTCTCACCGTTATATCCTCAATTTATGTTCAAGTAGTTCCTTAAACCTTTTAAAGGGTATTGATGGATGTTGCATATATTTTTCAGCACCTAAAAACAACTCCAAGTCAATATTTATAAAATGGGGAAGAAATCAAATGAAAAGATCAAATACCCACCATCATGCATGCGTAAAACACCATCATATAATTATAATCATAATTTTGTATCATGTAGACCAGAACTGAAAAAATTGGGAGCTTAGATATGCCAGAGCTTTTGCTGTTTACTAAATGTATTGAATTCATGCCGCACTAGCATTGATAGTTGGAGACCATTGAGCCAAACAAAATATTTATCAAACTCACAATGCCACAACGAAATTGATTACTACTCTCATATATAGCACAGTGGAAGTAATCAACCGATGACACAAACAAAATGACCATCGAAAGATCATCGAACTACACATGAAAATTGATTTGTAAATCAATTCAAATCCTATTCTTTATAATGAGTTCTAAACATGAGAATTAATTTCTAAATCAAATTAAACCAATTAAATTAAATTAAAATCGAATTATTTCTAATTTTCAATATTCCAAACACAACCATACTTTTTTTTTTTATCTATATAGCTTTTCATTTCAATAAGAAAAGTGCTAGTTTAATAGAGTCATCTATCCAACCAAATATTGATCTGGTAGCAGCAGTAGCACATAACCGCATCTCCAGCCAGTGATAATCACTTAATCTTTTAAACAATGCATTGCTTGTTTTAGCAATTACTGGTTCTAAGGTAGGCACAAACCAATGACACCATATGTTTTCAATGGCTGATTATGATGTCATTTCACCTAAGTATTTCTACAAGAGTTATGATTTTCCTGTCACTTTTTTTTTTACATCACTTTTTACATTTCTCTCCATATTATCAATCATATCACTTTTTTTATTACTTTCTCTCACTTAATCACAACCCTTCAAAAAAGATGTGAATAGTAGTGTAGGAGAAAAAATGATGTATGATGATCATTTTTCTTTCTACAACAGATACAAGGCAGGAAATAAACTAAAGTACTAAACACGAATGAAAGCCAAGGTACGTGGGTTCCCCTTAATTAATCATCAATTGCAGAATTATATCAGCATCATCACAACATTAAAAAACTTACTTAAATATAAACGATAGTTTCATCTTCAACTGCAATTAAATATAAAAATTATAATTATTCTGAACCGTGATCTGAATCACAGTTAATGGATCAATCTAGCACGAGTACCACCAGAATCCGCTATGAATATCCAATAAAGAATTGGACACTGTCAAGAACTTGGTACCACGTATATCGAATTACGACATTGGGCAAGTGCATTAGATCACGAGATTGTGCAGATGATAAAATCTCAAAATATCCATAACTGTCAATCACAATCTTACAAAATTATAGCATCTTTAACAATCTCAAACTGCTCATAATTACAATATTAATGTTCCAATCTTATAGAAATTTTCTGCTATAATTAAGGGAGACTAAACCCTAATTGTATTATATAAATACTAGGCATAATCACTTTCTACTGGTACCTTATTACTTACAGCATAACCCTACTTGTGCACAGTCTGACTTGAGCGGTGGAATCACTTTGCATGTACCAATAGGGATGGAAATAGGTCAGGCTTCACCCTAAACAGGTCAGACATGTGTTACAAATATCTGGCCTGAGCCTGGCCTGTTACCTGTCAAAGGCTTTTTTTAGGTCTGGCCTGACCTGTTTAAGAAGCTTGGCCTGACCTGAAACCTGTTTAAAAACCTGATTTATATTAAGGTCTCTAGATAGGCCAGCAGGCCAAGGCCTTCATATACGCCTAAGCCTTTAAACATGCCTTAAAAGGCCATTAAAAAATAAAATATAATATAATTTTATAAATAAATATAAACAGATCGGCCTAATAGGCCTAACAGACTTTGCTGAGAGGTCAGACCTAACCTATTAAATGAAACATGCTTTTAAAAAGGCATGAGCCTAGCTCATTTTCTAAACAAGTCAGGTCAAATCAGGCCTAAAACAGGCCAGGCCACAGGCCCTGACAGGCCGGTTGGTCAATTTCCATCCCTGGGTACCAACCCCATGGTTCAACACGTTTTGCTGCTGCTGCGTAAAAAGAAAACCACCAGAACATGCCTATCTCAAATACACCTTAATATCCACTGTTGAACAATAATCATACCTCCTTGCAACCAAGCAAGACCTTACAAATTACAAAAATACAATCAATAATATTAGCTCACAAAATCTAATAAAGCATCATATCAATACCTCATTATTTAGTTATATTTGGGAGAGGAAAAGTATGAATAGGTTGGGGGTTGGGGAAACTCTGGATTAGGTAAAAAACAGATTATTATAGGTTTTTTCCACTAAAATTCTTCATGAAATTTGCAGTTGATTTAGATTGCTTATAGAGTGTAATAAAGCACTAGATATGAATAGGGAAAGCCATAGTATGAAATCCCTTTCAAATGAAATTGAAAACCTGTCCAAGCTATGAAGATTCTGACTTTGTACAACAGTAATGCTACCTTGTATGTCAATATCAGTTTACCCTCTCGCAAGTAAAAAGAAGAAAAAGAACGTCAAATAGCTAGGATCTTCTTGTACTTCGCTTTATGCAACAAATGTCATAGATCCCGAAAACAGAAATATTCACATGAAATATATTTTTCTTTTCTTATTTTTTTTTAAACTAGAACCTAACAGAACAATACCAGTAAAGCTAGTCGAAGAAGATAAGAATATCCTAACCTTAGTAGATAAATACAAGGAACAAATTTGTGGAGAAGGACTCTTAAGATTTAACACCATGCTTCAAACTTACCCACAAACTGCTGCAACTTGGCTCCAAGTGCTGCCTGTTTAGCTACACACTCCCTTCAACAAAATCACAATCTCCAAAACATGTATTCTAATCACCTACACCGTAAACTTGCATACAATGGCCAACCTCACACCATGCCTCGCTTCGGCGTCGACACCAGATCTCCCACCCCCACCGCAGCGTTCAAAGGGCAAACCTTTGTCTGAAGTCTGAAGACGTGTTTGGACAAAACCTCGACTACATAATAAATAAGTATAACTTTTGGGTTTAGGAAAAATTAACAACAATATTAAACGGGAAAAAAAAAGACCAATCAACTGTTTTACCTATTATAACAGGTAAATTCAATAGGAGGTTCCATGTTCCAAAAGTTTTAGGAACATGGTAAACGATGCTAAGAACAACAGGGCTAGTGTGGATTGAAATTGTAAATGATCATCCAAAAAGAAGAGATAAATATTCTATTCCAAGCCCTCAAATTTGGGGTATGAAAACTAGGATGTTTGAGTGGAATAAAGTGATTTGGATTTCTCTACTTGTTCAATAGTAAAAACTGAGTTGTATCTAGATAGACAGGTTATGGTAATTCCTTCCTTACGTAGCAATAGTAAAGCGTGTTGGAACTGAGGGAGTTAATACCTGTAAAGGGACTTTAACACTTAAGTCAAGTTGTGCACAAATATATAGAGTTATGCTTTAAGCAATAAGTTACTTGTAGAAGGTGTTTGAGCTTGATATTTATAGAGTGCAATTAGGATTTAATCTCCTTTAATTGTAGCAGAAAATTCTTATAAGATTGAACATTGATACTGCAGTTATAATCAATTTGAGGCGGTTATGAACGCTATAAATTCAAAAGATCATGATTGACATTTACAGATATTTTGAGATTTATCTGCTGCGCAAATCTCGTGATTCTAATTCACTTACCAATTAATGTCTCTGATATACGTGATACTGAGATCTTGACAATGTATTACCAGTACTTAGTTGTGATGTTCATGACAAATTTTTTATGATACGCATGTCGGGTTGGTCTACTAAATGTGGTCCGGATCACGATCCAAAACATTACTTAATCATTTTACTCATTACTTTAAAAACTTTTAAGAAAATGAGTTGTTCTTTTTTGACGTTTCGACTTAATATATCCAAATGTAGTCTTAGGTTCATAATTGAGATTTAATATTGTTTTTTCAAACTGTATTGCAGAAGGCCCAATGAAACTGGCCTGGTCCAAAGCCTAGATAATTCAACATGTATGCTTTGCCTTATGGACTCATTTAATTATGGTGATGAATAATTGATAAAGAGGTGGAGTTAGGTTATGTTTGGATGTTTTTTAAAAAAATGAGTTAAAATGAAAAGTGATTGAATAACATAGGAAAGAAAAGGAAGGAATGGAAAAGATTTTTTTCCCCCTGTATTTGGGTGTTCAAGAGGGAAGAAAGAGAAAATTAAAGAATTATAAGAGCATAAGTTTTTTGGTTTGTTAATGATAGTGGTTAAATAAAATCCTCTCCAAAATAGCGACTCTAAAATAATTATAAGAGAGAAAATTTAGTATAGCATTCATAATTTTTTTTTAAAGTAACTCAAGTTATGGCAAAACAATAAATGATAATTTTTTAATAAAAACAAGTGCTATTTTGAATTATCCTTCAATACTCTCACTTTGAAGGAGAACAAAAAAGGAAAGTTTGTGGAACAATTGTTCTTCTCACAATTCCCTCTCCCATTATAATTTTTAAAACTGCATATTAAGCATAATATTTCCCGTCCCATTTTTATCCTTTTCATCTCACTCATTATTCTTCATCCAAACAAACTTTTGGATAGCATTTCTCTATTTTAAAACATTTGTCGTTTAAGGTATTAAGAATGCTATAAAATAGTCTTAATTTTAAAAAAATGCAACTACATTTAAAATATTCAAAATATAATATCTTAATTAATACTCTCTCTCATTTTATTTAATAAAAATACTAAGAAATAAAAATAAAGTTGAAAAACATAATTAGTACTTTTTTGATTTTCTAAAACAACAAAATAATTTAAACAAAATATTTTTTTCTAAAATGACATATATTTTAAATATATGGAATATTTTTGTGAAGTTCTTTTTGGTGTGGAGTTAAAGGACTCTTTGAATTGAGTTCCATACATCATTATTAGAAATTCATTAAAAGAAAAGGATTAAAAAAAAGCTAATATTTTTAGTTGTCCAACTTATATCGGTATAAGTCAATAAATTTTTTTTTTTGACGAGGTAAAAGTCAATAAACTTGAAAAAATGGGCAACAAATAAAATTTGTTGAGTGCTTATGTATAGGCTTTCCCTATTCAACTTTTTTCAGCAAACGATGGGTTAGTTAGTCAAAGTGGCTTTAAAATATATAATAAGATTGGATAATAAATTTTTAAAGTAAGATTATTTTTAAAATGAATAAATAAAAATATATTTATTATTAAATTTTAGTGAATTAAAATTATAATATATTTTAAATTTAATTAAAAATAAATACACTATTATTTATTTATTTTAAAAATAAATTTATTTTAAAATAGTATTTTAAATATGACTTTGACGATTACAATCAAACAGAGCACCCTATCTTTTAAATGGCACATGGGAGAATTAAGTGATGGGAGAATCATCACTATAATTTTAAAAGTCAAATCTTGGTGAGCGGATTGGTGGTGCATGACTAGTAATTACTACTGCAAATAGACCGGTCAAATAGTGGGGGGCTGCGCTCACCTTAAAACTTGAACATACAGGGTCAAATTCACAATCAGAAATTTAGAAGTGTTGGGTTGAATCTAAAAGCTCGTAGCTACACAAGTTGAACGGGGACGTCATTTGATAAGCATCTCCCATTGTCACGGTTTTTGCTGAATTCTTCGAGTCTTCTATGTATTCACACTCCAGCCTGTTTCACCATGTTGGCTATATGCCTCTGTCTCTCGAACTCAAAAGGCATGTGCCCAAAATCATTGTCTCAAAGTCAATGTCGACGCAAAAATTGGAGACCTTTTATTGGGTTTACAATTTTTTCATTTTTTTATTGAATTATTGGGTTTACACTTTACACTCCGCACAAGTGAGTAAGAGATATCAGTCGTAAGTGCCAAGGTTTATTGCCATCTTATCTTCAATTTACGTTCACATTGTCTAATCATCTGAACTAAGCTCAGTATTTGTAACATAATTCAATATCATTTCCTGGCACAATAATATTGAATGTAGTCATTAATATATTGGATTCAATATATGTTCATTTTACTGACACGTGGTTCTATCGTTACATCAAATGATGTAAGGCAGACATTTTTGTTAGTACATATATTAATTAATGCTCATGACAACACAGTTTTTTTTATTGCTCGAGTAGTGATATTTGTATTTGACTGTGGATTCCATCTCTATTTTAATTTCTTTATTTTTATGATAAAAATATTTTCGGGCAAATTTTTATATTAATTGAGACTAAATTATTCTCGAGACTGGATTCAAATCTTCTTCCTGTTCCTTTTCAATCATGTCCCCCATATTAAAAGAGAAGTTAAAAAAGATAATTTTTCTTTTTTGTGATTAATTGAAGAGATATAATAAGGTGTTACAAAATTTAAATATGTTAGATGCAAAGAAAAAGCATTTACAGAAATTTCACAAACTTTAATCATCATCATTCATTTTCTTTTCTCTTTCTCTCTCTTCTTTTTTCTCCATTTCATCAACGTCCCTTATCATTGTTGATATCTAATTTTGTCTATGAAATTTCTTTTTTATGTTTGTTCATAGACTAATAATTCTGTGATAATTGATGTTTAATTATTTTGCTTTGCACTCTTTTTATGATAAAATAAAATAAAATACAAATAAAAAATAAAAAAATAAAAAAATAAAATCTCCTACTCATTCACCTGCACTCACTCTCACCCACTCTCCGACACCCTAACCCACTCCACTACAACCACTCCGACACAATTACTCAATCATGCACCCACTCCCACATAATTATTCAATCATGCACCAACTCTCACATAATTATCCAATCATGCATCCACTCACTCATCCACTCATGCACCGACACACTCCACTTACTCACGTATAATCTCACTTTTTAAATACCATACCTCGTCTTCTCCATGGACAACTGAATAAAAACTGGAAACTTCACCATCTTCCATTATTTTTTTTCACATTCAACCTTCTTCCATCTTCCCCTGTCATCCATTCTAAAAATCACAAAAATCACAGAGGAATTCCCCAGACAGATACCAAAAAACACAGAGAAAAATTCTTAAAGTCAAAGGCAATAAAAAAATTTCTGTGCTCACACTCACGGTTTCATAATCTCAATTACCTCTTTGCAAACTACAAAAAAAATTTCCCAGATAGAGATCAAAACAATCACAAATTTTTTTTTCCTTCACACATAGGCCTAAATCCTCTACCTCCACCTTCATCACAGCCACCAATCTAACAATACGACACCCATCTTCATCTTTCACAATCCATAAACCACCCTCATTCACGGCCATCCCCTCCATCAATTCAACTTCCACCAAAACCTCAACCAAACTGTGAACTAGCCACCCACACAACCTTCATCTTCCTCATCCTTCATCTTCCTCATCCTTCACCTTCAACCTCACAGGGAACAACCGTGACTTCTACCATCCATATAGCCCCCTCTCACCCTCCACTTTCCATCAACCCTTGCACATGTAACCACCAAACCGAGTTCAACTCGGTCTCCTCAACACAAAGAAACATCGCGTGAGCCACCCCTTCACACCTTAATCCACCCCACCGAACCAAAAACCACCAGAGAAACCCACCGTGCCACGACCTCCATAGCAGCACCTTCATCTCCACCAACCCAGAATCGTGACCAGCCGCCGTCCACCACCGCGCGAAGCCGCCCCCAACCGCGCCCACCAATTTGCAACTCGTCGCGCTCCTATCTTCGCCGGAGTCACCGCGAGCCCAGGCCTCCTCCCCTTCACGCACCAGATCTGAATCGAACCACCGTACCCCCTGTTTGCGCCGCCTCTCTCCGTCTCGTTGCGCAACTCTCGTCGCGCCAGCCTCGTGTCTCTGACCAGAGCTCAACTATGCCAAGCGCGCCTACCGTCCAGCGGCGCACACAAACCACCACAAATCCAGACGCCGTCGCGTCTGCTACCATCCACGCTGCCGTCTATTCTGCTAGTGGTGGGCGTTCTCCCTCTTTTCTCCATTTTGTTTCAGTCTTCAAAACCAGGAACCTTCTCGTTTTTTTTTCTCTCCCTTTATTGTGTTTCCAGCCTTTGTTTAAAATGTGGGGTCTTTCAAATTTTAATTGATCTGATAATGGGGCTTTGCAACAAGGAACCATTTATCTCTTTTTTTGCTTTGTTAATCTGGTAAAAAAATAAAGAAATCTGGTTAAAAGAAAAAATAAAAGAATATATATATGTATAATTTCAAAATCATAAACAGTTAAAAATAAAAAATGAAAATAAAAATGAAGAAAATAGAAAATAAATAAAAATAATAAAATGAGAAAAATCTGAAAATTGTTAAAAAATAAAAATTCATTTTGTAGTTGTTTGATCTATTTAATCTTGCCTTTTATTATTATTTACCTAGCTCAGGGAAAGTTGTATTTATTTATTTGTCTTTGTGCATTACTAAAAAAAATAAAAAATAAAAATATTTTAATAAATACAATGACTAATGATCATGATTGAATAGCAGATGTTATCTTCAATGTCGTTTGGATCATAAGAGTTTATTGAGTAATTCAGTGCTAATTTGAGTTTTGTGCAAGAATAAGTATTGTTTTCAAATAAAATTCATTTTAAAAAAAAATCTTTGTTTTAATTAAAATCAATCACCCAATCATTTTAGAAAGAACTACGTAACTTTGAGTTCCTCATTGCACTAGGGGATACGTAGGAGCAGAAATTCATTTCTGTCAAGCCAAAAAATAAATTTTCACAATTTGATTGTTTCTTTTCTTTCTTTTTAAAATATAAAAATAAATGTAAAAAATGAAAAATAAAAATTTAGTTACAAAGTCTTTTTCTAAAAAAGGGTAAAAATAAATATATTTTAGATTATTAAATTTTGCACAACTAACATAAGGTACTGTTCTTGAAACGGGTAGTGTAGGGTGCTAACACCTTCCCTACCTGTAATCGACTCCCGAATCCCAATTCAATTTTTAAAAGACTAGTTTCCTGATTAAAGGGTTTTTCTAATGTTTTCCCAATTCAAATAAACATTGATGGCGACTCCATCTGATTTTTATTATTTTTTGGTCGTCCCGTCGCGATCCCGGTTGCAACAGCTGGCGACTCCACTGGGGATAATGAGAGAGTCAGGCCTGTTGTTGTTAGTTGTGTAAATTTTTAATAATCTTTTATTTATTTATTTTACCCTCTTTGTCTTTGTTTTTGTTTTCTTATTTGTTTGTAAATGTATTTTATTTAGTACTTTTATGTAAATATCTGATAGCATTATTTCATGTATATTGTGACTTGTATATATATTTTGTACTTAATTGTTAAAACCCTAGGGTAGACGATTGTTGGCTGGTTGTTGTGCATATGTTTTTGTAGGTTGGGGGTAATTTTGTCTTTTTAATCTTTTGTACATATGCTCCTACACACACATCACTATCACTTCACACACAAGCTCTACTCCCGAGCTCAGTACCTTGTAGGCTTAGATAGAGGGCCAAGTAGTGTTGCTTTGTGAGACCTTTGGTCTCCGGTCAGGCACATGAAAACCTCTCACTCAAATTGAACTTTTTCTGCTTGTAACCTATCATGGGTGAGGATGGAGGACTCTTGCTAGCCAAGTATTGGTGACAGTAAGAGGCAATTTGGGGATTTTTTGTCTGATAAGGGTCTAGAACCAAAGCTATCACTTGTAGATATAACCTTAGAGCTACCGTCGTTCATAGAACCCATCCTGCTAAACAGGTACCAAGATTAGGTACCCCTTTTCCTCTAACACATGAGGAATTTCTATTTGTCTTTTATTTTAGTTGCTAACTTTTTTTTTGTTATTTTCTTTTACCTTGCATTTGCATGTGTGATTCAATACTGTGAAGATATCGATAAACCTCGAGCATGGATAAAGGAAAAGCAGCTATAATGTCCGAGGTTGCAGAGAGTATTCGGGCTGTTAGTGAAGAGTCTGCAAGAATCCAAGCCAAGGAAGGAAATAGTTCGCGTCACGGGGATGCTCCTTTACCTCCCTTAACGGGGAGCTATGACTTTGAGCAAAATGACCTAAGGAGGCTCCGTAATGTGTGGTGTAGTATGAGAAGACAATAAGAGTTCAAAGACAAGTATGGAGATATTGCAGCTCTCATGTTCATCACCCCTAACCTCCAAATGTTAAAAGCTATGCTTTATTTTTGGGACCCCTTCTATCGGTGTTATACTTTCCAACAATTTGACTTGGTGCCAACGATTGAGGAGTATGCTAAGCTTCTTAATAGAGATGACATGCCCAAGGACAAAGTGTACTCGCATGACCCCAAGAAGACGCCAAGAAGAATGCTGTCCAAATTGATAGATATTCATGCCAATGAATTGGACAAGTACATGATGAATGGAGGACGAAGTCTGGATTCAGAATTCTTGCTTAGGATGGTTGAAGCTCAAGTTGATCAAAGTTTTGGTTTGGTAGCACTAGCCATCGCTATTTATGGGTTAGTAATTTTCTCAAGATGGAAAAATCAAATAGATGGACAAGTGATTAATTTGTTCGAGCATATTGAGCATGGGGTACACCCAGCCTCACCAATTTTAGCTGAGACAATTCGATCCCTGAATTATTACCGAGTCCATCAGAAAGGAAGATTTTGGGGATGTGCACCTTTGCTTGCAGTATGGATGCTTAGTCATATGCCAACCTTAAAGTGCTTTAACCATCCAGAAGTTGATCTGAAACAGTATGTCATACCTAAGCACCCGCTCTCTTTATATGGTCGTGACAATTGGCCTCACCGAACTCCTATGATGAGGCAATGGATCAATCTTTTCCTGGAAATAAAAGAGGTGGTTTGGAGAGCCAAGTGGTTTCCCTTCACTTATACTATATATAGATGTGGAAGCAAACTATGGGTTCCACTTATTGGCCCATGGGGAGTGGTGGGCTATGCTCCAGCTATGCCCCGAAGACAGATGGCTTCCTTGCAATTCGTTCTTATGACTCATGGATTGTCAACATTTGAATTCTCATATGGTGATGAAGGAACTGACCACAAGATCAAAGAAGTCATTGAAGATTGGAAGAATGCGAGAAGCGTGAAGCCTGGTATCCCCTCGTCTGAAACAACAAAAGATTATCCATTTTGGCAAGCTAATAGGAAGAAGGGGTTCCTTGCTCCTAAGGTACAAAGCCCGAAGCCACCAATGCATCAGTTTAATGAACCCAAAGACTACCATGCTGAGGCAGAAGACCGGTATGAAATCATTTATCAGCAGTGGGCCGCCGAGAGAAGAACCTTAATGACTCAACTTGACACCGCAATAAGGAGAACACTAAGTCAAGAATAGGAAGCAGCCTCTAAGGAGATTGAGATAAAGAAGCTAAGGGAGACTTGTCAAGTCCTCGAGGTAATTATTCAAAGGAAAAATGGCCAATTTGAGGAGTTCAAGTCTGAATTTGAAATCTTGAATTAGCAGCTGAAAGACCATGTTGAACAGTCTGCTTCCTTAGAGAATAAAAAGAATAAACTAGAGAATGATGTTATTCTCTTGACTGATGAAAAAGATATCTACCTTAATGCGAGTCGAGATATGGAGCGGAAGGCCAAAGTGGTAATTAACAATGTGAGGGAGATCTCTAATCGATCGAGGAAAAGAGCAAGAGAGATTCTCGACGTGGAAGTTAAGTTGATGCCAAGAGAAACCCAGGAACTTTTGGCTCAAGTTAAGAAGGATCTCAACTTCCTCGGCAGATTTCATTGAAGAAAACTTCCAGAATTAGTTTTTGGGAGTACTTATGTAATGTTCCTCGGTTTTAATGGAAATATTGAGTTGGCCTTATTCATTCTGTCTTGTTTTATAAAGCTAATGTCTTAATCTTTAGATATATAAGACAAGTTGTAAAGGCTAACTCTCTATGGCCTCAAAGCTTTTCTTTTTGAATGAATGAGGTTTATTGATATCGTTTGTTGCTTTGGATCATGTCTCTACATATATAATTTTATTTTTGTTTGCATTTTTTTTTCATGCTCCTAATAATAACAAATAATGAATACAAAAAAAAACTGTCTCTACGACATCCTTATAGGACTCATTCCCAAGCTAGGATCATGGATGAAATAGAACAAACTCAAGAGTTAAAGGATGAAGTGAATCAGCTCAGAAAGCAAATGTCCAAGATTATGGAGATGCTACAGTCCATGGAAAATAGAAGGAACACAGATGGGAATCCCTCAGTGGCAAACGAAGAACATCCAGCCACGCCTCTTCACCCGCCCGGTTTCAATTCAATTCCTCTACAATTCCAAGGCTTTAATCCTCAAGGGGTTGTGATGCCACTCACTATTTCTCCAAACAACACCACTCAACCCTCAGTTACCAGTGCGCAGGAAAACCAGGTGTCATCATTCCCACTATATGGTCTCCTTCCAGGATATGTACCATCATTAGCCGCCAACCCCCTTGATAATACCACCCCAGCGGTAACGCTAACTTCAAACCCGCCAAACTCTTCTCAAACCCAAGTCACTCAACCAAATGTCAGTGAAGTTATGCCAACACAGCACCCATTCCCTTTCTTTATCCCACCATATGGCCTCCCTTTTGGATTTGTACCACCACAGGCCCCCAATCCCTCTGACGGCAACTTGCCTACTTCAAATTCATTAAGCACTGCCCAACCACATACCTATTATCTTGGTGCTAGTGGAACCCCACCTGTGCAACATCCTGTTCCTACTTTCATGCCACAATATCCAATGAATTCTTCTGCCGAAAATCCTCAGTCCAAAGAGAAGTTTAAAATTCTTGAGGAGAGACTACGAGCCATAGAGGGAGCAAGTGGCTATGGTCTTTTAGATGCCTCAGAGCTCTGTCTTGTCCCAGATGTGGTGATTCCCTCAAAGTTTAAAGTCCCAGACTTCGACAAATATAAGGGAACCACTTGTCCAAAGAACCATCTGACCATGTACATCCGTAAGATGGCTTCTCATGCACATGATGACAAGTTGCTAATCCATTTCTTCCAAGACAACTTAACTGGGACAGCTTCGAATTGGTACACACATCTTGAGCGTGCCCATATAAGGAGTTTCAAGGATTTAGCTGATGCTTTCTTGAAGCAGTATAAGTATAACATCGATATGGCACCCGATATATTGCAATTGCAGAATATGGCTAAGAAAGATGTTGAAACGTTTAAGGAATATGTTCAACGATAGAGGGAAACGGCTGCTCAGGTAGAGCCCCCATTGACAGAAAGAGAAATGGTGGCCACGTTCATCGACACTTTGCAATCACCCTTTTATGACAAAATGGTAGGGAGTGTGTCATCAAATTTTTCGGACATGGTCATCATTGGAGAAAGAGTCGAGGGAGGAATGAGAAGTGGGAAGATAGTTGAAAGTTCAACAGGGACATTTAATGCCAAGAGGCCCCTAACATGGAAGAAAAGAGAAGGAGAAACCCATGCTGTTACCTTTGATCAAAGAAGCTTTACCCAAGGAAAACATAACCGATCACCTAGCAATACTCAACCATCCTTCCAACCTCCCTACATACCTTACAACCCATACTTTGCTCATGTCTCCCAAGTTCCACGTTCCCAACCTCACCAGTCGTATGTTGCCAATGCTTCACAAGCTCATTATCCCCAGCCTCACCACCCAATGATACCTTACTGGACACCATCCCCTACTCAACACCAAACATCCTTTGCCTTACCGCCTCAAACAGCTCAACCATGGACTCAAAATCCAAACACAAACCAAAAAAGACCACCAAATAACCAGGAAAAAAAATTTGTCCACTTCGACCCAATTCCCATGACCTACACTGAGTTACTACCCCAACTCATCCGTAACTCTCTCTTGGCTCCTTGCCCGATGAAGCCATTAGAACCCCCATACCCTAAAGGTTTTGACCCGAATGCCAAATGTGATTATCATGCGGGGGCCGTAGGGCATTCCACAGAGAATTGTAAAGCGCTGAAGTTTAAGGTGCAAGATCTAATCAATGCCAAATGGTTGAATTTCAAGCCAAATACTCCTAGTGTGGGCCACAACCCTTTGTCTAATCATGGGAATCCTACAGTCAATGCTATAGAGAAGTGCTCTGCCCAGCAGCTTATAAGACGAGTGACAGATGTCAAGACTCCCATGAGGGTCATCTTTAAAGAGTTGTGCAAATCTGGGATGATGGAAGCTCATATTGAAGAGAAAGGAGGCGACATAGATGAAATAATGTACAATCTCCATGGAAATGTGGGACATTCTATTGAGGAATGTGGTGGGTTCAGACAAATGCTCCAAGATCTAATGGACATGCAATTAGTGCAAATAGGTCATCTATGTGACAATGGTGGCATAAGCATGGTGGATGAGTGTGTTGTTCCACAATCGCAAGAAGGTTAGGAAGCCATAAACTCTCTGATCCCTTCTAGTGCAAGTCCAGCTATCAAACCATTGGTTATCTATTATACTGAAGTTACAGCTGCGCCATCTCCATGTGGCCCAAGGCCCATCACAATTCAAGTTCCTCGCCCTTTTCCATTCAAAAACACAAGGGCAGTACCGTGGAATTATGATGTGCAAATCCTTGGAAGCAATCCCACAAATGATCAACCAAAAGTTTCATCTTGTCCGACCTCTGTTGTCACTAATATATCAGGGATCGGAGGGATGACACGAAGTGGTCGCATTTATACTCCAGAGGAGCTGCGAAAAGGGCAAGAAGAAGAAGAAATGAAAAGAAACTGTAAGGGGAAGAGCAAGATAGGAGAGACTTCCATGGGAAATGATGTGAAAGCAAAGAAAGAGTTGACAAAGCTAAATGAGTATAAGAATGAGGTATCTGATGAAGAGGCCTATGAATTTTTGAAGTTCATCAAGCAAAGTGAATACAGAGTGGTAGATCAGTTGAATCGCACCCCTGCAAGGATATCACTATTGTCCTTATTGATGAATTCTGAGCCGCACAGAAAAGTATTGATGAAGATACTAAATCAAGTCCATGTTTCTCATGACATTACAGTTGACAAGCTAGGCGGTATTATTGGCAACATTACTGCTGATAATTATGTCACTTTCACTGATGATGAAATACCTGCTGAAGGAATGGGACATAATAAGGCACTACACATTTCTGTCAAATGCCAATAGCATATAATGGCTAGAGTGCTCATTGACAATGGTTCCTCTTTGAATGTGTTACCAAAATCAACTCTCTCCAAGTTGCCTTTTGATGAGACTTACATGAAACTAAGTACAATGATCGTGAGAGCTTTCGATGGGACCCGGAGAGAAGTAATAGGAGAAATTGAGATCCCAGTTCAAATTGGGCCTACTACCTTTCATATACTCTTCCAAGTGATGGACATCACACCAACTTACAGTTGTCTCTTAGGACGACCTTGGATTCATTCTGCTGGAGCCGTGCCGTCCACATTACATCAGAAAGTGAAGTTCATAGTTGGCAGTAGGTTGGTAATCGTTTCGGGTGAGGAAGACCTGTTAGTGAGTAAACCACTATCAACCCCTTACATTGAAGCTGCAGAAGAAGCTCTTGAAACTGCGTTCCAAGCACTGGAGATTGTTAATGCCACTTATGTGGAAGAAGGAGCTCAAATTTTAAAGCCACAACCATCTAATGCATCCATGATGATGGCTAAGGTCATGCTTGAAAGAGGATATCAATGTGGAAGGGGACTAGGAATGAACGAACAAGGCATTATGAAGTTCCTACAACTCTGTGAAAACAAAGACAGGTTCGGGCTAGGATATAAACCCACTAAAGCTGATAAGAGAAGGGTTACAGAAAAGAAAAAAGAAAGGAGGTTGGCTCGGTTGGAAAATCGGGAGCCTAAAGCTGAGGGAATTCCCATCTGTGATATCCGTCAAAGCTTTCGAAGTGCAGGATTGGTGTTTCTGAACCAAGTGACTGCTATCGAAGATTATCAACCCATCAATCATGGTGTCAACCTGGTGTACCCTTGTTCCCCAGATGCAGAGCTTAACAATTGGGAGTTCGTTGATTTTCCCATGACCTTTGAAACTGATTCAAAGTAATTCTGTAATGCTAATCCTTTAGCTCTGCCCAAGGCTTTAGAAAGATATGTTGTAAAAGCGGGCTCACATGTTTCCATTTTAATATTTACTATCAACAAATGCATTTTCAAATTATCTTGCCATTTTTTTCTTTTCTTCTTAGCTTTTTGCCGGACCATTACATTAACATTTATTCATTACTTCTTTTTATTTGTGTTAATACCAATAAATGCAGATCTGAAAGTGACTCTCTTGAAAATGACAGTGCTATGACCCCATTATATGATTTTGACCATCCCATTAATCATGTTGATGAGGATAATAATGATAATTGGGAACCCTCTCCTGAGTTAATGAGATTAATGGAACAAGAGGCTAAAGAAATTCAACCCCATGAAGAGCCAACTGAAGTGATTAATTTAGGGTCGGAAGATGATAAAAAAGAAGTAAAAATTGGCACTTCCATGAAAGAAGATGAGCGAAGTAAGTTGGTCAAGCTCTTATCTGATTATTGCGACATTTTCGCATGGTCATACCAAGATATGCTCGGGCTAGATACTAGCATGGTTGAACATAAATTGCCATTAAAACCAGAATGTCCTCCCGTCAAGCAAAAGTTGAGACGAATGAAGCCAGAGATGTCACTAAAAATTAGAGAAGAGGTTAAAAAGCAGTTTGATGCATGTTTCCTTGCCGTCGCAAAGTACCCTCAATGGATCGCCAACATTGTTCCTGTCCCGAAGAAAGATGGGAAGGTACGAATGTGCGTTGACTATAGAGATCTGAATAGGGCTAGCCCTAAAGACAACTTTCCTCTACCTCACATAGATGTCTTGGTGGACAACACTGCTCAACATTCATTTTTCTCCTTCATGGATGGTTTCTCGGGATATAATCAGATCAAGATGGCACCTGAAGATATGGAGAAAACCACATTCATCACTCTATGGGGAACTTTTTGCTACAAAGTAATGCCATTTGGATTGAAGAATGCAGGAGCAACTTATCAAAGGATAATGGTAACTTTGTTCCATAACATGATGCATAAAGAAATAGAAGTTTACGTGGATGACATGATTGCTAAGTCTAGAACAGAAGAAGACCATGTTGTTAATTTGCAAAAGCTCTTTGAACGTTTGAGAAAGTTTAGGCTCAGACTAAATCCTGCTAAATGCACTTTTGGTGTAAGATCAGGCAAGCTTTTGGGGTTTGTGGTTAGCTAGAAAGGGATAGAAGTTGATCCAGACAAAGTTCAAGCAATCATAGAGATGCCACCTCCTCGCACTGAAAAAGAAGTTCGAGGGTTTCTGGGGAGACTGAACTATATTGCTAGATTTATATCCCAATTGACTGCAACGTGCGAACCAATTTTCAAGTTACTACGTAAAAACCAGACCGTAGAATGGAATGAAGATTGTTAGACAGCATTTGAGAATATCAAGCAGTATCTGCAAGAACCCCCAATTTTGGTACCTCCAGTGCCAGGAAGACCTCTTATCATGTACTTGATAGTATTAGATGAATCCATGGGCTGTGTACTGGGGCAGCATGATGAAACTGGTAGAAAAGAACATGTCATCTATTACTTGAGTAAGAAGTTTACCAACTATGAGGCAAAATACTCATTGTTGGAACACACGTGTTGTGCCTTGGCATGGGCGGCCCACCGTTTGAGGCAATACATGTTGAGTTACACCACTTGGTTAGTGTCCAAAATGGACCCAATCAAGTACATCTTTGAAAAGCCTGCTCTCACAGGGAGGATTACACGTTGGCAAGTTTTGCTATCAGAATATGACATTGTCTATGTCATCCAAAAAGCAGTAAAAGGCAGCGCCCTTGCAGAATTTTTGGCCAGTCAACCTGTGGAGGAATATGGGTCTATGCAGTGTGAATTCCCTGATGAAGATATAATGGCTTTATTTGGAGAAGAAGAATCCCTGGAAAAGGAAAAATGGACTTTGTTGTTCGATGGAGCTTCCAATTCACTGGGGCATGGAGTTGGAGCCATACTAATTTCACCCGAAAATAATTTCATTCCAATCACTGCTAGACTGTGCTTTGACTGTACAAACAATGTAGCTGAGTATGAAGCATGTGCCATGGGAATCTAAGCAGCAATAGAATCAAAGGCAAAAGTTCTTGAGGTATACAGGGATTCCGCCTTGGTCATTCATCAACTAAAGGGAGAATGGGAGACACGAGATGTCAAATTAATCCCTTATCATGGTTACATCAAGACGTTGATTGAACAACTTGAGAAAGTCACATTCCATCATGTCCCTCGAGAAGACAATCAGTTGGCTGATGCTTTAGCCACATTATCATCAATGTTCAAAGTAAGCCATGATAGGGACTTCCCACTTATAAAGATGGAAAGTCGTGATCAGCCGGTATATTGTCAAATGGTAGAAGTGGAGCCAGATGGGAAACCATGGTATCATGACATCAAATGCTTTATCCAGAGTAGAGAATACCCTCCAGATGCTTCAGAAAATGACAAAAGGACCCTCAGAAGACTCGCAATAGATTTCTTTCTTAATAGGGAAGTACTTTATAAGAGGAATCACGATATGGTGCTGCTAAGATGTGTTGATGCAACGGAGGCAGAGAAAATCATTAGAGATGTTCATGAAGGTTCTTTTGGAACTCACGCAAATGGGCACGCAATGGCAAGAAAGATCCTAAGGGCTGGATACTATTGGTTGACAATGGAAACTGATTGCTTCAATTATGTAAGGAAGTGCCATAAGTGCCAGACATACGCTGACAAGGTTCATGCACCACCAGTACCTTTAAATGTTTTAACAGCACCTTGACCATTCTCAATGTAGGGAATGGATGTCATAGGGCCCGTTGAACCGAAGGCCTCAAATGGACATCGCTTTATTCTTGTTGCAATTGATTACTTCACAAAATGGGTTGAAGCTGCGTCTTATGCTAATGTCACCAAAAGTGTAGTGATCAGGTTTGTCAAAAGGGAGTTAATTTGTCGTTATGGTTTGCCAAGCAAGATCATCACTGACAATGCCACTAATCTGAATAATAAGATGATGAAAGAGATATGTGAGGATTTCAAAATTAAGTACCATAATTCTTCACCTTATCGCCCTAAGATGAATGGGGCAGTTGAGGCAGCAAACAAGAACATCAAGAAAATTATCCAGAAGATGGTTGTAACATACAAAGATTGGCACGAAATGATACCATTTGCATTGCATGGTTATCGTACGTCCGTTCGTACTTCAACTGGGGCAACCCCTTTCTCTTTGGTTTATGGAATGGAAGCAGTACTCCCTATTGAAGTGGAAATACCATCATTAAGAGTCTTGATGGAGGCAGGATTAGAAGAAGTTGAATGGGTCTAGACTCGACTTGATCAGTTGAACCTCATTGAAGGAAAGAGATTAGCTGCACTGTGTCATGGCCAGCTTTATCAGAAGAGAATGATGAAAGCCTATGCAAAAAAGGTGTGTCCCCGACAGTTTCAAGAAGGAGATCTAGTACTCAAGAAGATTCTTCCCATTCAAAAGGATCATCGAGGAAAATGGACTCCAAACTATGAAGGGCCTTATGTTGTAAAAAGGGCTTTCTCGAGAGGAGCCTTGATTCTCACAAACATGGATGGTGAAGATTTACCACTTCCTATAAATTCAAATGCGGTCAAAATGTACTATGCTTAAAAAAAATAAGAAAAGGAAAATGGCTCGCTAGGTTGAAAACCTGAAAAGGCGACCTAGGCAAAAGTTTGAGCGATCCGCTAGGTTGAAAACTCGAAAGAGCGACCTAGGCAAAAGTTAGGGTTTTAAAAAAATGATATTTGACACATCTGAAGAAGTGGATTTGCCTGAAGTCACAAACTGGGGCAGTTTAAGTTTATTTGGGCCAAATTGGGGCAGTTTGAATATATGAAGTCTTGTCAGGAAACACTCCTAATATATGAAGCTGGATCAAATCATATTCTTGGAAACACACAAATGGGTGTTTAAAATCACATACATGGGAAATTAGCACTGATCATCCAAGAGAACACCACTAAAGAGCTGAAAAACTCCATTCCGACATCTCTTTTGTAAACTTGTCAATTCTGATCCCTTTTGTACTCTGTTTCTTGTACTGTTCTTTTCTATAATAATAATCTCTCCTTGTTGCAACTCATTATTGATCTAATCTGCATTTTTCATAATAGTTTTATATTGAGATGTGAAACATGTGACAATATTGCAAAAAATATTCAGATTTACTTGAACAATCTCAAAAGGTCATGGGAAACACAATGAAGTCCTAATAAGAGTATTATTGAGAAAAGAAAGGGTAACCTGACAAATCCTAAAGCAAATCAACGTATTTTGTTACTATTTGACCATGATCCTCTTGTGGGAAAAGTCCTTAAGGTTTGTGGAACCAAAGCTCTGATGTGAAAAAAAAAACAAAAAAATAAAAAAAAACAAAAACAAACAAAAACAAAAGAATTTGCTTACTCAATTTGTTCATGAGAATCTTTACAGTAGAGCATCCATTGCATCATGCTTCATCTTAGGCATTACATGCATTGTCCTCAAGTGTCACATTGCATCATGCACCATTTCTGGCATCACATGCATTTACAAAATCATTGCTTTTAGTTTCTAGGTCCCCACACCCCTTGCCTTTTCATTCGCGGGTCGTCGTTGGTTCAAGGGACTTTTAATAAAATTCAAAAAGAAAAGGAAAAAGAAAAAAAAAAGAAAAAAAGAAAAAAAAACAAACAAACACGGATCAGACAATAAAAAAAACAAAAAAAACAAAAAAAAATGCTTCCAAAGATTATCTGCCCTCGTATTGTTTTTGTTTTTGGGTCCCCGCACCCATTGCCTTTTAGTTTCCGAATCTTCGCACCCAGTGTCTTTTCTTTTCCGAGTCCCCGCGCCCATTGTTTTTTCGCTTTCGGCTCCTTGCATTGCCTTTTAGTTTCCAGGTCCTCGTACCCGTTGCTTTTAGGACAAGTCAGGGTCTTACACCCATTGTCTTTCAATTCTTTGGTCCTCGCACCCATTGCTTTCACAGCAAGTCAGGGCCTTGTGCCCATTGCCTTTAAGCTTTTCCGTCCAGCTTCGATGGGTACCCTACCCCACAAGTTGTTTGCTTTTTACCTTTCCCTCCAGCTTCAATGGGCACCCTACCCCACAAGTTATTAACCTTTTACCTTTCTGTCCAGCTTCGATGGGCACCTTACCCCACAAGCTGTTTGCTTTTTACCTTTCTGTCTAGCTTCGATGGGCACATTACCCCACAAGCTATTTGTTGTTTACCTTTCTGTCCAGCTTCGATGGGTACCCTACCCCACAAGCTGTTTACCTTTTACCTTTCTGTCCAGCTTCGATGGGCACCTTACCCCACAAGCTGTTTGTTGTTTACCTTTCTGTCCAGCTTCGATGGGTACCCTACCCCACAAGCTGTTTACTTTTTACCTTTCCGTCAAGCTTCGATGGGTACCCTACCCCACAAGCTGTTTACTTTTACCTTTTTGTCCAGCTTCGATGGGCACCCTACCCTACAAGCTGTTTGTTGTTTACCTTTCTATCCAGTTTCAGCGGATACTTCGACTCATAAAGTTTTTACATTTATCTTTGTCGAGCTTCGGTGGATACCCGACTCCGCAAGCTTTGTGCCTTTTTTATTTTCAAGCTTCAGCAGGATACCCAACTCCAAGCTTTTTACCTTTCTGTTGTCAAGCTTCGGTGGATATCTGACTTCGCAAGCTTTGTGTCTTTCTTTTTAAGTTTTTTGTTATGCTTCAGCGGATACCCGACTCCGCAAACTTTTGACCTTTATGCTGTCAAGCTTCAGTGAATACTCGACTCCGCAAGCTTTGTGCCTTTTCTGTTTTCAAGCCTCAGCAGGATACCCGACTCCGCAAGCTTTTTACCTTTATGCTGTCAGGCTTCAGTGGATACCCGACTCCACAAGCTTTGTGCCTTTTCTGTTTTCAAGCTTCAGCAGGATACCCGACTCCAAGCTTTTTACCTTTCTGTTGTCAAGCTTCGGCGGATACCCGACTCCGCAAGCTTTGTGTCTTTCTTTTTAAGTTTTTTGTCATGCTTCGGCGGATACCCGATTCCGCAAGGTTTTTACCTTTTTGTCAAGCTTCAGCGGATACCCGATTCCGCAAGTTTTTTTTACTTTTTCATCAAGCTTCATGGACAAAATTGAATCAACTCCTTTGCTTTCCATTTATCTTAAACGTAAAGCAAAGGGGGGCAGCTGTTGATACCCAATTTTGTCCGTGAAATTTCTTTTTTATGTTTGTTCATAGACTAATAATCCTGTGATAATTGAAGTTTAATTACTTTGCTTTGCACTCATTTTATGATAAAATAAAATAAAATACAAATAAAAATATAAAAAAATAAAAATATAAAATCTCCCACTCATTCACCTGCACTCACTCTCACCCACTCTCCGACACCCTAACCCACTCCACTACAACCACTCCGACACAATTACTCAATCATGCACCCACTCCTACATAATTATTCAACCATGCACCCACTCCCACATAATTATCCAATCATGCATCCACTCACTCATCCACTCATGCACCGACACACTCCACTCACTCACGTATAATCTCACTTTTTAAATACCATACCTCCTCTTCTCCGTGGACAACTGAACAAAAACTGGAACCTTCACCATTTTCCATTATTTTTTTTTCACATTCAACCTTCTTCCATCTTCCCCTGTCATCCATTCTAAAAATCACAAAAATCACAGAGGAATTCCCCAGACAGATACCAAAAAACACAGAGAAAAATTCTTAAAGTCAAAGGCAATAAAAAAATTTCTGTGCTCACACTCACGGTTTCATAATCTCAATTACCTCTCTGCAAACTACAAAAAAATTTTCCCAGATAGAGATCAAAACAATCACAAATTTTTTTTTCCTTCACACATAGGCCTAAATCCTCTGCCTCCACCTTCATCACAGCCACCAATCTAACAATACGACACCCATCTTCATCTTTCACAATCCATAAACCACCCTCATTCACGACCATCCCCTCCATCAATTCAACTTCCACCAAAACCTCAACCAAACTGTGAACTAGCCGCCCACACAACCTTCATCTTCCTCATCCTTCACCTTCAACCTCACAAGGAACAACAGTGACTTCTACCATCCACATAGCCCCCCCTCACCCTCCACCTTCCATCAACCCTTGCACATGTAACCACCAAACCGAGTTCAACTCAGTCTCCTCAACATAGCAGCATCCGTGAGCCACCCCTTCACACCTCAATCCACCCCACCGAACCAGAAACCACCAGAGAAACCCACTGTGCCACAACCTCCATAGCAGCACCTTCATCTCCACCAACCCAGAATCGTGACCAGCCGCCGTCCACCACCGTGCGAAGCCGCCCCCAACCGCGCCCACCAACTCGCAACTCGTCATGCTCCTATCTTCGCCGGAGTCACCGCGAGCCCAGGCCTCCTCCCCTTCACGCACCAGATCTGAATCGAACCACTGTACCCCATGTTTGCGCCTCCTCTCGCCGTCTCATTGCACCGCTCTCGTCACGCCAGCCTCGTGTCTCTGACCAGAGCTCAACTATGCCAAGCGCGCCTACCGTCCAGCGGCGCACACAAACCACCACAAATCCAGATGTTGTCGCCTCTGCTACCGTCCACGCCGCCGTCTATTTTGCTAGTGGTGGGCGTTCTCCCTCCTTTCTCCATTTTGTTTCAGTCTTCAAAACCAGGAACCTTCTTTTTTTTTTCTCTCCCTTTATTGTGTTTTCAGCCTTTGTTTAAAATGTGGGGTCTTTCAAATTTTAATTGATCTGATAATGGGGCTTTGCAACAAGGAACCATTTATCTCTTTTTTTGCTTTGTTAATCTGGTAAAAAAATAAAGAAATCTGGTTAAAAGAAAAAATAAAAGAATATATATATGTATAATTTCAAAATCATAAACAGTTAAAAATAAAAAATGAAAATAAAAATGAAGAAAATAGAAAATAAATAAAAATAATAAAATGAGAAAAATCTGAAAATTGTTAAAAAATAAAAATTCATTTTGTATTTGTTTGATCTATTTAATCTTACCTTTTATTATTATTTACCTAGCTCAGGGAAAGTTGTATTTATTTATTTGTCTTTGTGCATTACTAAAAAAAATAAAAAATATTTTTTTTAATAAATACAATGACTAATGATCATGATTGAATAGCAGATGTTATCTTCAATGTCGTTTGGATCATAAGAGTTTATTGAGTAATTCAGTGCTAATTTAAGTTTTGTGCAAGAATAAGTATTGTTTTCAAATAAAATTCATTTAAAAAAAATCTTTATTTTAATTAAAATCAATCACCCAATCATTTTAGAAAGAACTACGTGACTTTGAGTTTCTCATTGCACCAGGGGATACGTAGGAGCAGAAATTTATTTCTGTCAAGTCAAAAAATAAAATTTCACAATTTGATTGTTTTTTTTCTTTCTTTTTAAAATATAAAAATAAATGTAAAAAATGAAAAATAAAAATTTAGTTACAAAGTCTTTTTCTAAAAGAGGGTAAAAATAAATATATTTTAAATTATTAAATTTTGCACAACTAACATAAGGTATCGTTCTTGAAACAGACAGTGTAGGGTGCTAACACCTTCCCTACCTGTAATCGACTCCCGAATCCCAATTCAATTTTCAAAAGACCAATTTTCTAATTAAAGGATTTTTCTAATATTTTCTCAATTCAAATAAACATTAGTGACTACTCCATCTTATTTTTATTATTTTTCGGTCATCCCGTCGCGATCCCGGTTGCGACAATCACATTTGTAAGAAATCTATATAGGAATTTTTTGTACATGTATTAATTTTAAATTTAAATTCCTTATGAGCACATATCTGATATCAATCGGGTACATTTAGGAAAAGTAATTGCTAGTCCAACAGTCAAGTTTCCTTTTTCTTTTTCTTTAATCGTAAGAGATTTCTCCATTCCGTTCGAATACGAGATTAATTCTCACCCGAAATCTCTCTGCACAAGTGTTTTTCGAAAAGTGAAGATACAAAGCATCCCTCCGTTCCTAGGCCAATCCCTTATATCTTATTTTATAACTTATAATCCCTGTTATATAATACTAAAAATATGTAAAGGGATAAACATGAATAAATGTCCGAATGAATATTGCTCAATGAAAGCACGTTGTATCCCAAAAAAAGAGTGTAGTTTGTGCGCTACTAGTTTGGGTTAGGGAGTCAAAAAACGTTTGTGTCAACCAGACAACCAGGTTTGGCAAGCCACCAGATTCATGTTTATCTGTCCGGCGCCTACAGAACAGAAGATATAACAGCTAATCAATGTGTCATGCAGCTCTTAACACTTACGAGAGTACTGCTTAACCAATTAAATTTGTTCTTGCACACACTGCATTCAGGCACCAACTCTGATTAAATTTTGTTATTTGAACACTTGTAACACAATATTTAAAAGATATTTTATTTATATTTGTCTATGATATATCAATTTTAACTTTATATACCATATATGATACTATTTATCGTTCAGACACAATATCTCATATAAGTATTTTATTGAAAGTGTACAAAATATATTTTCTTCAGTGGTTTGATTTTCTTAATTAGCTCCCATACCCCCAAAAAGAAAAAGGGGACATTCTACGCTGTATTTGTCTGTTTGACTTCTTTTTGATCAATTTTAACTGTTTCGTTTATTAACGGGCCAAAGGATGTTTTTTGTTTTTTTAATAAGAAGTACAGTTCTAGTATTAAACTCGTTCCACTCTTCCTTTTTAATTATTTTTGTTTTAATTAATACATCATGACAGTAGTATTATGAGTTATGACAAGGTTTATCCGCTAATCAGTTTCAACTTTTAATAATAAATAATCTGAATCCACATTAAATAAACCAAATTTCAATGTGACTCGATCTCCAGTTTTTGTTTCTCCTAACTTTTGGGAGAGATTTCCTTAAAACAAGCTTGCACTTGACATTTCTAGCAGGGAAGAACTTTTGGTAAGTGCACACAGCAAAATTATGATCCCTTCGTCAAGACTTTTTCCCTCTTACGCCACTTCAAATGAGGCTTGTGTACAAATAACTTCAACAACTTTGTAATGTTTAAAAAGTTATTATTTTTTTAAAGACTACAAGCTGTCCTTACATTTTTTAAAAGTATAAAACTAATTTCCGTTCAAGCGTTATCTATCTTGGCCTGGTCACAAAATGTTTTTAATTTTAAATGCCTACACTATAAAAAAGGCCATCTCGTGAAAAGCATACCATATTTTGTTAGTAGTGCTTTTTAATGCAAAATCCAAATTCAGATTTGTTCTTTTTCTTATTCTTTTTTTTGTAAATCAAAATCTTTATCTTAGTTATATATGTTTGATGAGTTTTAGAAAACGAATTATTGATAAAAAAAATATTTGTTCTGGTTATTTAAGTCAATTGAAGTTAATATAATATACATTATAGCCAAGACAAATTATTATTTCATTCCTTATAACCATTTTTAATAAAAGCTATTCTTTTCATAAGAATAATGTCAAATTTTTTATATAATCTTCTTAATAATCTTCTTAATTATTAAATAAAAAATATTAAATATTTTTTATATTTTTAAGATATTAAATAAATTTATTTTTTATTAAATATTTTTTTAGTTAATGTTAAAAATATTATTAAAAAACTTTAAAATAATATAATAAAACTCTTTTTATAATTCTTCCTACATTGGCGGAAATTCTATGAGGGCATAGGAAGCAGCTCCCCCGGCCCCCAAAATTGTTGTCTTCCCTTAGTAGTTAGTACTACTAAATATCATATAATGATTGTTGTCGTTAGTAATTGTTAATCTTAATTTAATGGATAAGTTTACAATTTCTTTATGAAAAATGATTAATCTTCTTAACACATCTTTTTAATAATCTTTTAATTATTAAATAAAAAAATATTAAATATCTTTTATATTTTTAAAATAATGATTATATTTAATTTTTTATTTAATATTTTTTTATTAAATAAAAAAATTTAAAAAATATTTTAAAAAGATATAACAAAGTTGTTTCTTTATTCTACAGAGCATCTGAAAGTCATAGCTTTTGAAAAACACACACTCAACCAGCTCATATATACAACTTGTGTAATGATATTGGTATAAATTTACACTAATATACCTTTCACGTATACCAATGCAATATGTTGACACCCTGGTCCCACTATAAATTTATTTTAATAGTTTAGATTATGGACATACAGTACATACAGCTTTGAGAATTGGGATGCTTCACTTTGAGATTTTTGATGGACGAAACGCCTGTCTCAGGTTTTATTTAGACATACGATAATTTTTTATCAAGTTCTGACATTGTCTCCCTATATTATTCAACCGGTTGTTATGTAATCGCTGGATACTTATGAATATTGTACTTGATAAGAGAGAGATGTCTAAAAATGAAGTTGTATAATTCTCGCTTGTGTTTTGTTATGGTAGCCTTTGGCTACCTTCATGATGCATGTGATGTTAAACAAATTAAAGTTTGACATAATCATCCCATCTTTGAATTTTAAATGGATTCAAGTCATGGCTAACGAGAAAAGAACAATCAAAATGTAAGATTTTTATCGTATTAGACCGAAAATCACACATCAAATAAGATTACTCAAGAGGAATAAACTTCATGTCATATTCTAATACATGATAATTGTATGTCTCTTTGAATTTTAAATGGATTCAAGTCATGGCTAACGAGAAAAGAAAAATCAAAATGTAAGCTTTTTATAGTATTATATAGACCGAAAATCACACATCAAATAAGACTACTCAAGAGAAATAAACTTCATGTTATATTCTAATACATGATAATTGTATGTCAAGACTACGCAAGAGGAATAGACTCTCTGAGAAAACGGAGAAAATGTGATTGGATAATTGATTAATTGGTAAATGTAGAAATTGAATAAACTCGTCAAAATTGGCCGTAAGAATTTTCATATTCTATCTGCATATACTACTAGTCAAGTTAAAGGAAGCACGCCAGAAGAAGGGCACGGGAAGAAGATGAATAAGCAAAAGATAGAAACAGAAACAAAATTTGAATTTTTAACATTTTTAAGCAACCTTCGACGAAATGACGTTAAACAATAAACACTGTATGTCTAGTTTCAATGTTCGTCATCTGTTGCGACGAAATTAATAAAGGCAGTGGGTACCCTGAATCCTGGTTAATCGCTCGTCATTGGGGAATAAATATTTGAGTGAATTTTATTTATATAGTTGTGTTGATTATATTAATTAATATTTAAATAATTGTATAAAATTATATATATATATATATATATATATATATATATATATATATATATTTATTATTTTATGTTAAAAATAATAATATATTAATTATTGATTAATTTAATACACAATTTATATAAACAAAATCTATGTGCGCTTTTTGTCTACGCAATTATTTCTCTCGTTGTGGGCGCTTTTTCTAAAACCCAAACCTTCTAAGTCTTCTGCTTAACCATTGAATTGAAGCCACCTCTTATTCCCAGTCTGCACGTGGCACAAAATAGATATATGTAACACACCCTATTCTCCTTCTGTGACCTTTAGCGTTTTCATATAATTTGTCGACCACACAATTTCTCCTGCTAGTGTACCTGTCAACGTACCACCACCATCGTTCACAAAAACCACACATCACCAATTCATATTACACTTCACAGAATTGGAGAAATAAAATCAGTAAATTTTTATTAATTTAAATGTGGGATTTAAACTACTTGCTTATAGAATAATTGAGTTGTAATAATTATATAACTCGTTAACTAACTAATTAACATAACAAATTAATTAACTATAACAAACTAATTAACTGATTATAAGTTACATATTGTGCAATACTCTCCTTCAATATGAGAAGTATATGTTTAATATTTTCAACTTAGATATAAGATGATGAAACTGAATATCTATAGCAGGTTTAGTTAGCAAATCTGCAAGCAAATGTTGAGACTTGACATGCATTAATTTGATTAAAATAACATTTTTTTTAATAAATGACAATCAATCTTCATATGTTTAGATTTTTCATAAAATATAAGATAGATGGCAAGATGAATGGCAGTTTGATTGTCACAAAAAATCATAATTGCATCCACTTGGATTTTGAAATCTCTTTTAGCAAGGTTGTGAGTCGAGTAATCTCACTAGAAAAAACTAGCTAAAGCCTTATATTCAGCCTCAGCAGAGGACCTGGACATTGTTTACTGTTTCTTTGACTTTCAAGCAACCAACAAATCTCCCAAAAAGACACATCAATAGTAGACCTCCTTGTGCATGTCGATCAAGATAGCTTCCCCAATCAACATTTGCAAATGCTTTGATGCTGAAAGAATTTTTTAAATACCTTAGAAGGTGATAAAGAGCTTGTAAGTGGAGAGTTATGGGAGAACTCATTTACTAACTGTTTTGAACGAATTCAGATGGATACTTGTTGATGGTATGGTTTGGTGGTTTCCTCCCTTCTGCAGCTGCGTTCCACCGTCAAGGTCCAGCGAGAATGGTACCTGTAAAAAGGACTCCGATGCTCAAGTCAACTAGTGTGCTAAGGTGTCTGTTACTCAATAACCGTTACCTGTTTAGGTTTACTTAGCTTGATCTTTATGGAGTATGATTAGAGTCAGAGCATTCAATGCATGTATTATTGTAATGTGGACGTTATAGTCATTTATTGAGAGGAGATATTATAGAATCAAAGAGATTCGTATTAGCAGTTACGAAGATCTGTTGATTCCCTGATCCTCATGAATTATGCATTCCGAGGTCCTACAGTACTTTCCGAGGTGTTGATGGAGGAGTAAGGTGGAGCGTGTGCTGGGTTGACCCTTCTGGATAGGATCCCGGTCTACGCACCAAAACACTAACTTAACTTATGCACAACATAACAGAAGTCTAGTATTGATATTGTCAAGTACATCGATCGGCCAATGAGTTTTTTGTACATAAAAGCATCCTCAAGCAAGTCACCATATGAAGTATTGAGTTTTAAGTTGGGTTTCATAGGTAAAGTCACTGGTTTGCAATCTAAATAACCAGTGTCTTAAAACAAGGAAACAATATTCTTCTTCTGAGACAGATAAATGCCCTTTGAACATTGTGCAATCTCTAATCTAAGAAAATATTTCAAGTCATCCAACACTTTAAGTTTGAATAAACTAAGCACTGAACATGCTAAATTTGAGATTGAGTTACACTTACAATGATGATGTCATCAACATATACTAATAAGATGACTAAAGAAACACTTGTCCCCTTAGAAAATAATGAATAATCACTCTTAAATTGAATGAAATTATGAATAATTAAAACAGTAAAAAACTTGTGGAACCATTACCTAGATATTTGTTTAAGACCATAAATGAATTTGTTTAACTTAGACACTAAATTCTCACCTTTACTATGATATCTTAATGATAAGTCCAAGTAAATCTCTTTAAAAAATTCTCAATTTAAGAAGATATTATTGATATCTAACCGTAACAATTTTCAATCCTTAGTGATAGTAATTGACAAAAACACCTGAATAATTGGGAGCTTTACAATTGGGAAAAAGGTATCTAAGAAATCAACTCCTAGTTATTGAGTATATTCTTTAACTACTAATCAGCCTTATACCTATATATTGAGTTATACTATAAGTTACATATTGTGTAATAATTCACATAACACCAAAACGGTCCAAACCCCTCCACGCCCCATTATTTCATGAGCTCTCGGGTTTTTTTTTTTTTTTTGGTACATGGGTTATCTTTTCTTTTATTTTTGTACATTTTGATCAATTTAATACACAAATAAACCCAAAACATGCCGATCTCTCATTTGTTCCTTTTCCTGCCTCTAATCCACGTTCATAAAACTCTAAAACGTCACCAATCAAGGAAGAACAATCGAGGGCATTACATTACACCACTCTATAATACATTGACCTTGACCAACCACGTCACTACCCTAGCTTTTCTATGAAAACGACCCAAAAGCTTGAAAGCCACACCCATATAATTCATACTTGTAAGCATTCCCATGGAGGTTGATGAGTGAAAGAAACACCTAAGCAGATGAAAAAGAGAAAAGAAGAAAGCGCCAAAAGATAAATAAGGTGGTACGTGTCGAGCAATGGAGGCAGCCACCACACGAGCTTTTATACTGCTTTCCTTTTCAATCTTGCCTGTTGTAACAAAATTCAAGGCTTCCAGCCTAACTCTCTATCTCTAACATGGACACGTGAGCACTCTACACGCATCCTCTCCTTGCCGATCGACGTGGTTCAATAAACCCACGCGTGAAAAATGACTTCGCCCACATATATTATTATTGGAAAAAAACACGATCCCACACACACACACACTTTGTGCCAGAAACTGGATAGCAATTATGCTTCCAGAACATCCCCTCCCCGATAGACATGCGTCAGAATTATCTCGATGTCTACTTTTTTAATAAAAAAATAAACAGTTATATAGTATATATATATATATATATATATATATATATATATATATATATATATATATACATGAGTTGGATAATGCATGTTTTTATTGTTTTTGAGACTTTTTTATTTTTAATAATAAATTTTAATTATTTTTGACAAAAAATAACTTTTGTCTTTAACCATTTATATCAAATTAAAAAAATTAGTCATCCATAAAAATGTGATCAAATAACTTGTAATTTATATATTTGAAAAAATTATATTGTATTTATAATTCTTAACTAGTCATATGAAGTTCATTTAAAGACTACTTTCATTTTGATATCTTTTATCATGATTTTTTTGGGTATATAATAAAAAATTTAATAGTAGGAGTGGTTATCCATCCCAAATTAAAAAAGGCTCTAAACAATAAGAACTTATAAGATGTCATAACATGATTTAAACCTGCAATTAAATTAATTGAAGGAGTTGGCCTTTATCAATTGTGTTGAGTATTATTTGCTATTAGTTGTTCAAAATAATTTATAAATAAAATTTTATGGATAAAATGTATATTACAAAAAGTTTGAAAACAGTCAACTAATAAAAAATTATTCAATAATTTAATTTTAGCTTTCAAATGTATGAATCATCCCTCGTATTGATCAAAACACTTTTTTGTTTTTTGTTTGTAAAAACAAAGGTTAACTTCTTACTTTTTACAGTTATGTACATTGCACCCACCGAAGCAGAGGACCGTACCGGAACCAGATAAGGTCGGCCGCAGAGATACTTTATGGGCAGGGCACGTGGCGAACTTCAAGTGGAGAGTAACTCATGCGGGCCCCACCATCAACAGTGAGACAAAGATAATCGTACTTATCTCGATCATTGTGTTTCCTATAAATAGCGCCCATGTCTTCCATCTATTAAAAAAAAAGAAAAGAAAGGAAAAGAAAAGAAGAAGGAAAAAAAAAAAAAACTCTTCGGTTTTCAGGGAGCTGCTGCTATTGCTTCTTCTTCTTCTTCTTCTTCTTCTTCCTCATCATCATCGTGGTCATCTTCTTTTTCTTTTAGTGAGTAGAATTGTGTGGGAAAAATGGGAGTTCCAGAGAAAGACCCTCTTTCCCAATTGAGTTTACCTCCTGGTTTTCGGTTTTACCCCACCGACGAGGAGCTTCTCGTTCAATACCTATGCCGCAAGGTAGCTGGCCACCATTTCTCTCTTGAGATCATTGCCGAAATCGACCTGTACAAGTTCGACCCCTGGGTTCTTCCAAGTAATTAAATTAATCACCCAACTCTCATAAAAAAGATGAAACCTTTTGTTTTTGTTTTTGTTTTTGTTGTTCTGAGTTTAATATACATGATTAATTGTGCAGGCAAGGCGATTTTTGGGGAGAAAGAATGGTATTTTTTTAGCCCGAGAGACAGGAAGTACCCGAATGGTTCTCGACCCAATAGAGTAGCCGGGACCGGGTATTGGAAAGCCACCGGAACAGACAAAGTCATCACCACCGAAGGTAGAAAAGTTGGCATCAAAAAGGCCCTCGTTTTCTACGTTGGCAAAGCCCCTAAAGGCACCAAAACCAATTGGATCATGCACGAGTATCGCCTCCTCGACTCTTCCCGAAAGAGCGGCAGCGCCAGGGTAAACAATTTTTTACATGTACACCAAAAATTTCACATCATTTTGTATATCACAATTTTTTTACATTATTTTTATTTTACACAATTTTATGATGTCTTAAATATTTGTTAATAACGTGTTTTGATTCCTTAATAACTAAGTAACATGTTTTTGAAAAAGCTAGTAATCGACTTAAAAATCTATTAACCAATTGATAAACGTTACCAATGATTATGAGTATGACAATGGCGTAAAAATTTAGTGTGGAAATAATATCTTTATATATTTTATAATAAAATGTTTTTAGGTGTTCAAATAACAATATTTTTTAACATCCCCTGTTTTTTAATTTTTCCTGTTTTGTTTTTGTACCTTTTACTCTGTTGTTCGATTAATTTAACGTTTGTTGCCGTTGAATCTTTTCGATGCAGCTCGACGATTGGGTTCTATGTCGGATATACAAGAAGAACTCGAGCTCACAGAAGGTCGTGCCAAACGTTTCGAGCAAAGAATACACTCAATACAGCAATGGCTCCTCTTCTCCTTCATCGTCCCACCTTGACGAAGTTCTCGAATCGTTGCCGGAGATCGATGACCGGTGCTTCTTACTGCCACGTGTCAATTCGCTCAAGACGCTGCAGCATGACGAGAAGCCCAACCTTCAGAACCTTGCTGCCGGAAATTTCATGGACTGGGCCAACCCCGCAGTTTTGAACTCAGTGGCCGAGCTCGTTAACCCGGGGAACCAAGCGGTTCAAGGCCAAGCTCAGGTGAATTATGGAAATGACCTTTATGTCCCTTCGTTGCCGCCGATGTGCCACGTGGCAGTGCCGGAGAAGATGGAGGAAGAGGTTCAGAGCGGCGTGAGAACCCAACGGGTAGAGAATTCCGGGTTTTTTCAGCAGGGTCCGAATGAGTTTACACAGGGATTCTCAAACTCAATTGACCCGTATGGGTTCAGATACCCGGTTCATCCAGTCGGGTTCGGGTTTAGACAATGAGTCGGGTTGGGAGTAGATAATCAGAATATTGATCAAAGTGCATTTGGTGTAAATAGGTTGGGATTCTTTGGGCCAACAGTTTGGCTACTAGATTCCATAAGGTTTTTAAGATTGCAATTGCAAATGTAGAAAGGGGAAACGCAAATTTTGGTCCTCTTTTTCGATGGAGAAGGAGAGTGTAGTACTATTCACGTGTTGAAAATTTAATCAGTTAGATAGGGTGTAATTCTTGGCTGCACCGGGCGTGCTCAACCACATGAATCACGTTTTGTACTTCAAAATGCATTAGCGAATTATTTCCAATGTTAGGTTACATTTCAATATTGATGTGATATTTTCAGCTAACCGCAACATTGGTGGCCAGAGCCTCATTAGTACAATATCGATCAATAATATATTCATGTTTTGTTATGATCAAGTAATACTATAAATAAAATTACATCAACGTTTTATAATATTTTATTGTTATGATCAACGTTTTATTTTATTTTTGTACTAATGGAAACCTAAAGAATTGAGTATGTAAATGAATAATTTTGTTATTTTTTTAATTATAATATATTTAATTTATTTATAAAATTATTATGTATATTATGAAAATTTTATAATTATATATAAAATAATTTAATATATTTTTTATATTAATATATGATATAAATACAATATGTATATTTGAATGTACATAAAATATATTTTTTTAAATTAATGTTACATGCTTAGATCACATAAAATTGAATATTGTAATATTCACGTGTAAAATGAGTCACCGTTTACCGTGTGATCCAAATCTCGATCAGTAGGTGCATTGCCATTATGAAAAAGAAAGTGATAAGGTTCATATAGGAACTCCCGTTTTATAATATTTTATTGTTATGATCAACGTTTTGTTTTATTTTTGCATTAATGGAAACCTAAAGAATTGAGTATTTAAATTAATAATTTCATTATTCGTTTTATTAAATTATATTTAATTTTATTTAATTTATTTATAAAATTATTATATATGTGAAAATATTATAATTACATATAAAATAATTTAATATTTTTTATATTAATATATAATATAAATATAATATATATATATATATATATATTAATGTACATAAAATATTTTCTTTAAATTAATATGCTACATGCTTAGATCACATAAAATTGAATATTGTGATATTCACGTGTAAAATGAGTCACCGTTTACGGTGTGATCCAAATCTCGATCAGTAGGTGCGTTGCCATTATGAAAAAGAAAGTGATAAGGTTTATACAGAAACTCCGATATGTACAAAGAAAGTTTGAAAGTGAAAAGTCAAGTTGAGATATTTTATCTTTTTCTTGGGTTCATTGACAATTTCAAACACAGAATAAAAGAAAGTTTTAGAGAGGGAAAAGTACTCCAGGAGACAAATAGAGATCTATCTAATTGAAAAAGAGTTTATGCACGATTATGTTGTCACCAGCTTTGAGAGATCAACAAGTTTGACTGCCAAAAATTGTTGAACATTAGAACAAAATGGTATAGTAACATTAAGTTCGATATATGTAATCAAGTCTTTGCATGAGATTAGGGCTTATTAGGAAAAAAGATTATGGCATATAAATTTTTTACATTATTGATAAATTGACTAATGATGTGTTTAAAATGGATTAATAATGTATATCGGCTAGCTAATGAATTAATAACATTTTTAAAATATTAAAAACATGTTAAAAGCTAATTAATCAATCAATACACATTGTTAATTTATTTTTAACACATCATTAACCTGTATAATAATAATGGTGTGCACTTTGTACGTAATGTGCAAATAATATTAGTATAATTGGGGTTCATTAAGTAATGTATGAATAGAGCTCTTTGAAAAAGTTAATTTCACGAGAGGGAATGTTAATTTTGTTCCATTGTTATTTTTAGTAAAAAAACAAGGTAAAGAAAAACATTTAAATTATAATATCCGTAACTCACCAACTGATGATTCCACTTGCTGATACAACAAGATGTGCACCATTAATAGAGATATTTTTTATGTATATAAATGTAATATGTCATTCTTACACACAAGATAAAAAATTTAAAAATTAAAGAGAAAAAAAATAAATTTTATTAAATCTACTTATCACAACAAATTATTTTTCTTTCTAATTTTTTATGAATACGTAAAAAAATAATATGTTACATTACAACCAAAAATTTCTCCCATTAATATAACTTGAATCCTGTCCTAGGGTTTGCGTCTCTAGAGCCTCATAGCTTTAGAGCAGCCGCTATCAGTTTTAAACCTCCGCTTCGTCGGTCGTTTTTCCTTTTCCTCTTCTCCTTTGTGGCCTTTGCTCTAGTCTGTTGCTGTCCCCACGTCCTCCAAACCGCATGGATCCCCTGGCTTCATCGCATACTGACCCCATAGGAGGTCATGGAACTGTGCTCACCAACGTCGTCCATGGCACCATCACAAACGAAAACACGATGTAGGAACCCCTGTTCCCCATAGATCCTTTCCTTGCTGCTGCTAACGACGCCATCGCCAGTCAAGGAGATAAGGCCACCAACGCTGCCACTAGCCAATCTACACTAGGCGGCGTTGTAAGATCCAGAGGAAGATGACAATATCGTTTTCCTAGATGATGAGGAGATGTGCTTGCAAACCGAAGCATAAAAAAACGGTGTTTGATCAGTCATATTTTCTCTGAGCAACATCAATTGTAAACAGCAACAAATAACGAGAAAAAATGTGTGGGGTGAGTTAAAAACAATTGAAGTTTAAATGCATGTTGTTCCGACTGTGTCAATTCAGTGTGTCGGGAAAATCTGTTAGTCTGATATTTAATTATTTTATTAATAATTTCTATGTTATATGAAGGATTTATTTTTATTTTTTAATATAAATTAATATTTATATTACAAAAATAATTTTATTTAATGTTTATTAGTATTTAAAGCATGCAATAAAAAATATAATGGTAAAGTATAAAGATAAAATTTTTATATGTTAAAAATATGAAAGAATTAAAAAAAATGAAATAATTCAGACCAATGGATAGTTCGGCCCAACTCGTAGCCCATGTAGGGCTGAATTGGGTTGTAGGTCAAGCTAGCAAATTACTAACTCGTAATAACTTTGACTCGGTCTGACCTATTCTGAAAACTGACTTGGCCGAACTAGTCTATTTTGACACATCTAACTTTTAAGACTGTCATCATTGCTATTTGGAACAATCAAAAGGGTCTTTTCAGTGCAAAGAAATTGAAGCCAAGTTTTACAAATTTTATTTTTACAATGAGATTAACATGCACCATATCCCTAGAAATTAGTCTTGGAACTACAAACAACAATTGCTTGTCCTCTGTCAATGGCAGCCTGAGAAGAAATTGGAGGATTATGACTTCCATCATGTTCCATTCTTGGTGTAATGCTGGGCCTGTTAGGAGAATGCCAGATGGTATCAGCAGGCAAGAAACACTATGAGAGGCTTAGATCGATGTTAGAATCAAGCCTCTACTTAGTCCGCGGTAGCTAAGGGTTTGTTTCGAAAGCTTTGGTTATGTCCAATGTACGCCAACCTCTTATATGACATAATGATGCGAATATGTTATGTCTGGTCATTATGATGCGAATAGGTTATGCATGGTTATTATGGTGTCAAATGATCGATGATCGTTAATGGGTCGTATTAAGCACGTGTTTATCGAGTTATTACTCATTCGGGTATAGGCCGGTCAAATCTTGTAGATAAAACATTAGTCCGAACTTTCATGAGTTTGATGTTTTGAAATGAGCCTAACTTATAAATGGTCGGATGCCAATTGGATTAGAATGATCTCAGTATCATAATAGATAATCATGTTTTGCTATTTTATTCTAGACATGTTGAAAGTGATTTTGAAAACCTTCCCGCTCATAATTCTTGTTGGAATTTTATTTTCTTCTTCATTTGAATTAATGAAATTATATCTTATTTTGTTAAAAAAAATGTGGACCATTAAATATCGGTAAATTGAATGACAAGTGCACCGCTTTGCTTTCTTGAAAAAATGCATATTTTAGAAGCTACATAGAAGAATAAATATAACTTCTTTCAATATCAATCCCCATAAAAGCGAGATAAGATTAGCATGGAAGTATAGAGAACAATTACGAAGTGGTATATCATTTTGAAGGGTCAATTTTCTCTCCATGACATAACATTAATGAATCGTTTGAAATGCAATAAAACAGGGGAAAGAAAAGTATTAGAAGAAAAATGGTGAGAAAAAAATAAACTTTCTCCGTTTGGAGGAAGGAAATAAAATGGAAGAGGAAAAAGTATGTGGGAACCAGAATTAAAAGTTTTATTCTCACAACTAGAGAGAAAAATGATAAGACAGTTGAAAAGTTTAATGAAATATCGAAATTACAAAATTATCTATATATCCATCTATACCATTTATCAATCTCACCTAACAATTGTAATTTTACATAATGAGGTTTTCTTTCTTCTTGCTTTCTACATAATCCAACAACACAAAATAACATTTTTTTAGTATTTTCTTCCTTTAATTTTCTCTTAATTGAAACAAAATATGACATAAAACTTTCTTCTCTATTTTCTTTCTTTCTTATTTTCGATCTCTTTTCATTTTCTTTCTTTTTATTTTCTCTCTCCAGCCAAACAAAGCCTAATGAAAAAGCCTTAAGTAAATTTTGAAAGAATTTTAATTTCAATTCTAATTATTTTAGTATTAGAATTGGTTCAGAATCTTAAATTTTATGTTTGGAATTGTCAAAGAATTAAGATAAGAAATTGTAATTTTAAATTCAATTATAATTTTATTATTTAAAAGTATGATCTAAAATATTAAAAAATTATTTACAAAATTAAAATTAATAAAAATATTCATACAATAATATTTTTATAATACAATAGTCATATTTTTTTTAATAAAAAAAGTTTTCTGAATTTTTTTAAAAATAAATAACTATTATAATAATTTTTATATAAATATAAAAATAATTTTCTATATAAATATAGAATTTCAATAAATATAATTATTCATAAATAAATGTGGAGAGAGAGAAAAAATTTAATGTTTAAGTTATGGAATTTATAATTCTTAAGGTATAGGCTAAGAATTGAGAAAGACATAACTTAGTTGTTTTTCAATTCCATAGAATTAGTTTATGGAATTATAATTCTAATTCTAAATGTCATTCCAAACATAAAAATTAAAATTAAGAGGTCCAATTCCAATTTCAAACTCCAATTTCATGCTCAATTCCAGAAACCAAACGGACACTAAAAAGTGTTGTTAATTTGCAGCATTTTAATTCTATTTTGGATTGGGATCCGAGTTATTCAGATTAGGAGCAACTTCTCTCATCCAAAGCACATCTTAGTTAATATTGTGCACTTTTGGATTGATAACTATGTCAAATAATGAGAAGTAAATCTCTCTAAGAATTTCTCATTAATAGGGGGATAGGATTAAAAAGGATAATTATCCTAATTAATTTTTATCCTTATTAACAATATTTATTATCCATTAATATAGATTTAAACATTATTCTTATCTATCTTGACTCTCCTATAAATACTATAGAAGGTAACAAAGGTATACATCTAAGTCCAAAATACTTTACTTACCTTGTGTATAGTATAACTTGAGTGTCAGAGTAGCTTTTACATATACCTACCCCTCACACCATTGTCACTGTCACTGTACAACGCAAAAAATCACCTTCAACAACTTTATTCAGGTAATCCTCTAAATTCCATTCAAAACAAATTCAATCATTGAGAATAAATGATCCCTTATTTTTAAACCACAAGTTCTTTAAAATTAAACCAATTCAGAAGTTAAAATAATTAAATGCATACATAGAAATAAATCTTATAACAAAATAGACTTTTTTTTCTTCAAGGAGAGCAATAATAAAATAAGTTACTCTAATAATAAGGGCACCAATAGAATAAACTACACTTTTTTATATTAAGCAATGTTTTTAAAATTAGACCGGACATTAAAATCGATGATGACACTAATTTACAGTTCTTTGATTCGACTAAGGTCGAATCAATGATATTTAAATATATATTTTTAATATTATATAATATATTAAGTAAAATACTAATATACTAATATCTTATATTATGTTGTTTAATACTTTAAAGTAACACATTGTATATTAAGTGAAACATCTAAGTATATAATATATATAAAAATTAAGAGGAGATCATGCTTACAAGTACCACACATAAAGTAGTGAGTGCAATATCCAAGCATACAATTTGTGTAAAAGTCAAGAGAGGGACAAATCTTCTTATGGCTTTCTTGACTCATATATGTGAGCCTTTGTAACTTGACATTAAGTTTTTATTTGGCTCAAAAATTATTTTTAAGAGTTAAAAATTAAAAATTTATTAACAAAAAAAATGAGTTTAATTTTTTTTCCAAAGCCAGTTCAAATTGCTTTGCTATCGGTTTTACTGGTTTGCTACTAATTTTACCCGGTTTGGGCTTATTTTTGACTCGTTCTCTCACATGTCGATTTTGTGGATTAGATGGATTAGACTTATAATCGGTTCAGTGGTTTTCCTATTAAACCAGCCAATCTAATTCGATTTTTTCAATATTAATATTAAGTCGACTTGCATAAAACATTAATTTGACACATTATTATAAAAGATTAAAAGTTTTCAATACTCTAAATATAAGATATATATATATATACACAGAAAAAATACAAAAATTACTATATACTTTCATAGTATTACGCTTAGATTTTATTATTTAATATTTAAATATAACATAATGATACATATAATTATATTATATATATATATATATATATATGATAATGTTTAACAAGTGTGTCGGGTTATATCAATGGGGGAAAAAACAAAAATTACTATATACTTTCATAGTATTACGCTTAGATTTTATTATTTAATATTTAAATATAACATAATGATACATAATAATACTATTCACATATTATAATTGTAAATTGAATATAATATTTAAGAAAAAAAAACAAAATATTATTCTATCGATTTAAAATTACGTGAATAATTTAATATATCAAAATATAATATTTTAAAAAATTATTTTAATATACTAATAGTATAAAAATATTTTATATTATCATTCAAGAACAAAGTTTAGGTTTAATTAGATATATCCTTGCCATTTGGTTCTAAACTTAAATAATGACATGCAGACTTTTTTTTTAACTCAGCAAATCACTCTTAACTCTCTCTCTCTCTCTCTCTCTCTCTCTCTCTCTCCATGTTAGAGAGCTTCCATGGAAGACTGCAAACTTGTTAGAAACACATGTGAATGTGTGTGAGCTTTAATGATCTTAGATGAGTCTGTGAACAGAAAAAGAAAGACAAGTGACTGCACAGTAAGGTCCACATAACTACAAAAGACAAAAACATGTAATTGGGTTGACTGTCAGCAAGGTCCACACGAGACAAAGACACGTGATTGGGTTGACTGTCAGCAAGGCCCACACAAGACAAAGATACGTGATTGGGTTGACTACGCCAACAAATCTCACACACGAAAAAAAAATGGTGTGGGTTGACACACTCACATATGAGAGGGAGTGTTAAAAATACATGTGAATGTGTGTGATAGTGAAGTAGGAAGTCCCACATTGGATAGATGAGAGGAAGATGAATATCTTATAAGCATGATGGACCAAAGACCCAACAAGCTAGCTTTTGGGTCTAAAGGTTGGTATGTATTGTAGGCATCATCCATCAAAGTTCAACTCCTTCCTCTAAGTCCAAATCATACTATACCATGTCATGGCTCATATACAAATTTCCAACAAAACTTCATCAGAGCTTCGCCACCAGCTAGACTCCACATATTATACATATCCTCACACACAATTCTTTTTGCCCTTTGCCTCTCTCTCTCTCTCTCTCATTACAAGAAAATGGCAAATTTAAGGCAGATTTTTTGCGGCGGATTCATTTGCAGCAAAATTTTACGACGGATTGTCCCCCGCAAATAGGACTCTGGTAACATTTTTACAATGAAATTTTTTTCTTGTTCATTAAAAAAGATTTGCGGCATAACTATTTGCCGCAAATTAATAAAATATAATAAAAAATTAGGGAGAAAAATAAAAAAATAAAAAAAACATTTAAAAAATTTACGACAAAAATATCGATTCATGAAATCTCCCTTATGGTTAAAAATAAATTTGCAACAAAAAAATTCACAAAAATTGATAAATGTAATAAAAAAAGGTAAAAAAAATATTAAAAATGGAAAAAAATGGAAAAAAAAAATTTTGCCGTGAAAAAAATCACCGAAAAAAATTGGCGCAAGTTAAAAATATATTTGTGACGAAAAAATTCATCGCAAAATTGATAACGTAATACAAAATTTGAATAAAAATATTAAAAAATTTACGGCAAAAAATCCATCGCAAAAAACTACTGCAATTCAAAAATAAATTTGTGGTGAAAAAATTCACCGCAAACTAGATCTAAAACCTCTCCCCTCTCTCCCTTTCTCATTTTTCTCTTTCTTCTCTCACATCCCTCATTCTGCTCTTTCTCTTTTATCTCTTGTTGGTGGCTGAAGAAGGAAGAAACAAAGGGAGAAGGAAGGAAATGAAGGAAAATAGAGGAGAATCAAGTCAAGATCAAGAGGAAGAGGATAAAAAAGACAAGAAAGTGATACAAAGTTAAGGTAGGGGTTTTCTCATCTTTCCTATCCATTTTCGTTTTCTTTCAAACTAGATTTTTTATGAAATGATGAGATTTTAATTGAGAATGAAAGATTCATGTGTTTGTGTTTGATTCATAATATGATAACTTGATTTTTCCCCTCTTGATTTTGGATGAGTTTTGAGATTCAAAAAGGGGATATTAAACCTACTTTTGATTTGTGATTTTGGATGAGGGATCTAGTGTTTCGATCAATTTTTGATGAAATAAATTAGTGTTTTAAGTTTTTTTTTAGGTTTATGAACTTGTTTAGTACCTGAAATCACTTAGAGATTGGATTGGAGTGGCCAAAATCCAAGATTTTGGCCCTAGGAATAGCGTCACGACTCTTCAAAGTGAGATGAAGAGTTTCTGGTCCAGAAACACAACCCGTGTCTAAAGACACGGGTAGGGCTGTGTTCTCCTCTGTCAGAAGAATTCTGTGAACAACGTTCACAAAGTAGGACACGGGGTAGGCCGTGTCTGAAGACATAGCTCGTGTCTGAGACCAAATTTTTTAAAAATGACATTTTTGATTTGAAACTGATGGATACATAGTTCTTTAACCCAGGTTACCTAAATACAAACTTTAAACCATGAATCGAATGATTAGAATTCATTAGATTGTGAAAAGATTATGCATCTAAACAAATTTGAGAAATGACTTTATGATGATATTGAATCATATGTGATTGAATCATATGAATACTATCAATCAAGTGCTGAAAAAGTGTAGTTCTTGAATGGGATAGGGTCATGCCATGTTAAGAGAGATGGAGATTTTGGAAATAATAGTTGTTTAGATTGAAATATTTATACAAGTATAATTTTAAAAGTGAGATAAATTATGCAACATATATTGTGCATTTTGTATTTTTGTATTTTGATTTAAGTGTAAAAATATCATTGCAAAAATTTGTAGTTCTAGAAAATCGTAGATGGATGTATAATAGGACTTATTCGGATCGTAGAGGACTTACACAAGAATTTGTATGTGGAGTTGAAGAGTTTGTGAATTATGCTTGTCGATCTTCCCATTACTTAAGTGAAGGAACAATTAGGTGTCCCTGTTTGATGTGTTATAGAGGGAAATTATTGAAACCTGATATTGTGAAAGTTCACTTATATAAAAAAGGATTCAAACCTAGGTATTGGTATTGGACAGATCATGGAGAGGAAGGGCCTGATCCAATTAGTGTAAATATAAACTTTGATGTGAACACTGCTAATAATCCTATATTAGAGGAGGAAGACGAGGTTGATAGATATCAAAATATGGTTTGTGATGCGGCTGGAACAAACTTTGGGAATTTTAGGAGTCGTTTTCAATAGAGTGTTGAGGAGCCTCCACATCTAGAGGCCGAAGAGTTTTATGATCTATTAAATGCTTCAAGTCAGCCATTATGGCCTGGATGAGAAACTCATTCTGAGTTATCCTTGGCAATTCGATTGTTAAGTCTCAAATCTGATTATAATGTAACGCATGCATGCTTTGATTCATTTATGGAGATATTAAGAAAGGTTGCTCCACCAGGATCACAAGTTCCTCTGAATTACTATAGAACAAAGAAATTGGTTGCTAAACTCGGGCTTGCTTAAAAAAAAACAGATTGTTGTATAAATGGCTGTATATTATACTATGATAATGCCAGACAATGTAGGTTTTGTGGTGCTGAAAGATACGAACTTCATAAAATCAGTAATGGAAATAAAAATGATGTTCCGGTGAAAAGTATGCATTATTTATCTCTTATTCTTAGGCTCAAGAGGTTGTATTCCTCTATAAGCTCATCTGCACACATGAGATGGTATGTTGAAAATAATAGGAAGAAAGGGGAGATGTCTCACCCATCCGATGGTGAAGCATGGAAGAATTTTAATAAGACATATCCTAAATTTGCAATTGATCCTAGAAATATTAGGCTTGGTTTATGTGCCGATAGTTTCACTCCCTACAATCAATCTGCTTCTCCTTATTCTTGTTGGCCTATGATAATCACTCCATATAATTTGCCTTTAGAAATGTGTATGATTGCTCCATACATGTTCCTAACATGCATTATTTCCAGTCCTAACAATCCCAAGAGCAAGATTGATGTTTATTTACAACCATTAATCGATGAACTGAAAATTTTATGGGTGAGTGTTTTAACTTATGACGTGTCAGGCAAACAAAATTTTATGATGAGGGCTGCATTGATGTGGACAATAAATGACTTTCTTGCATATGAAATGTTGTCTGGATGATGATTGCTGGTAAATTAGCATGTCCATATTGCATGGATCAAACAAAGGCATTCACTTTGAAACATAAGGGGAAAATTCGTGGTTTGACTGCTATCGTCAATTCTTGCATGTTGATCACATGTCTAGAAGAAATACAAATACATTTAAGAAGAAAACTGTAGTGAATGATTTGCCTCCACCAAAATTATCTAGACATGAATTAATTGAGATTGTTAGTGCTTTTAGTAAAATAACTAAAATGTAATCGTGCAAACACCATGGGTATGGTGTTTATCATAATTGGACTAAGCAGAGCATATTTTGGGAGTTACCATACTGGAAGGATAATTTAATTAGGCACAATTTAGATATCATGCATATTGAGAAAAATATCTTTGATAACATATTCAACATTGTTATGGATGTTTAGGGCAAAACAAAGGATAATGTGAAGGCAAGAATGAACTTAAAAGAATATTGTCAACAACAAGAATTGAAACTTATTGATTTGTCAAATGATAAGATCATGAAACCAAAGGCTAATTATACTTTTACAAAAGAGCAAAAAAAAATTATTTGTGAATAGGTGCAACATTTAAAAATGCCAAATGGTTATGCTTCAAACTTGGTCAGATATGTGGACATGAATCAATTATGATTGTTTGAGATGAAGAATCATGATTGTCACGTGTTTATGGAGAGTTTGCTTCCAGTTGTTTTTTCTTTATTGCCAGATCAAATTTGGAAGCTATTAACTGAATTGAGTCAATTTTTTAGAGACTTGTGCTCAATGACTTTGACGGAAAAAGATATGCTCCAAATGGAACAGAACATTCCGGTGATTTTGTATAAATTGGAAAGGATATTTTCACCGAGTTTCTTTGATTCCATGGAACATTTACTAGTCCATTTACCTTATGAAGCAAGAGTAAGGGGTCAGTTTAGTATAAATGGATGTATCCATTTGATATGTACTTAAACAAGATAAAGAAAACAGTCAAGAATAAAGCTCGGGTTAAAGGTTCTATTTGTGAAGCTTATTTGATTCAAGAGATATCTCATTTCTGTTCATTTTACTTTGAGCCTCATATTAAGTCAATGAGAACTAGAGTTAGACGAAATGATGATACAGATGAAAATATGTCAATGGAATCAACTTTGTCAATTTTTAATCAACCCGACTGAGGTTATGAAACATAAAAAATACAGTGGCTAAATGATGCTGAGATTAAATCTGCGACATTGCATATTTTACTAAATTGTGAAGAAGTTGAATCATACTTTAAGTAAGTAGTACTATTAATTTAATTTAAATTTCAAATGTATTGCTCACTAACAATCAAAACATAAACTTTCAATTTTTTAGTGTTTTTTTACAATATTTTAACATTTTTGAGAAACATTCAAATGAAAGAATAAATGCAGATTTTATAGAGTGGTTCAGAAGTTATGTAAGTATTTAAACATTACTAAGGATTGGTTTTCCCAATTATTATATATGATTTAGATCATTAACATTAACTATATTTTTTTCTAGGTTCACAATCCACAAAATATGGTGAATAATTCTTAATTGCATGATTTGGCATGGGGCCCGAGTAGATGTGTAACATCTTGACCAATGTATTTTATCAATGGATATAAATTTCACACAAATGCTTAGTCAAATGGGAAGAAAACAATTAATAATGGCGTGTGTGTTAAAAGCTCAACTAATGGTGAGCATGAAAATGATTATTATGGAATATTAAAAGATGTGGTTGAGTTAGAATATCCTGGGGAACCAAAAAAAAAGTTATTCTTTTTAAATGTGAATGATTTGATCCTATGATTAATATAGGTACAAGAGTTCACAAAGATTATAAGATTGTCGAGGTTCGACACACTAGACGATACAAGAGGTTTGATCTTTTTATCATTGCTTCCTCTACGAGACAAGTGTATTATGTTCCTTTTCCTGAAAAGAAAAAATATAAGGTCCAATGGTGGGTGGTAATAAAGAACAAGGCAAGAGGTCGAGTTGAAATTGAAAGTACCCAAGAAATTGCATTCTAAGATGATACTATGACTGCTGTGGATCCAATTATTGATGTGGATCTCGTTGACCACTTGCAAGACACTAATGAAGTTTTTGATATAGTTCAAGATGTTGGTTCTAGTAGACATGATGAAAATGATGAAGAAGAACAAAGTTTTAATGACGACGATGATGAAACATCTTCTAATAATAAATATGAAACAAATAGTGATGAGGACAATGTCTCCTCATAACTGTGAGTATAGAATTATATTAATATGTTATTGTTACTAGTTATACATTATCATGTTATGTTTGGAATTATATTTACATTATATTTTTATTATTTGTGTAGATGTCATCATCACGGGGAGATAAGGGGAAAGGGAAGGAGAAGGAGAAGCAACAACTTCGATGTCTTAGAATTAATATAGGGAGGCCACCTAGGGGGCAAACATCAGGATCATCTCCACCCCTAGTTACAATATCACCCACTACAGGTTTGCTTCAGCCATCATCTTCTGAGTACGTTATGATACCCACACCTGAATCCCGGCGTCTGTCACATACTTCTCATTCACCGCATGGTACAGCATATGATTCTAGGTCACCTACTATTGGCCCGTCACCGAGTACCCGTGAGTCACCGGGTACCCGTGAGTCGCCGGGTACTCGTGAGTCGTCGGCTACCCGTGATTCTAATGTTCCCATTTCTACAATAAATCAAAGCAATAAGATGTTTATTGAGCCCAATGGTGATTTTGGGTATGTGTACAATTATTTGTTATTCATTTATAGTTATGCGCGTTCAAATTTTTTGTTGAGAATATTTATATTTTCTTTTTTTAAATTGTATCATAGGTTTCTACCATCTAAATCTGCTGGTGATGCCATAACAAAGATTATACGATCTAGGTATAATCAACCTTGGACATCTTAGGGAGAAATACCCAATGATACTAGAGAAATGTGGTTTCGAGAGTTTTAAGAGTTTCAAGTATGCATCATTTTTTATTTGTTTAATTATGTTTGTTTATCGTGTAATCGTGCAATTTTTTTAACTTTAATATTATTTACAACATATTTTTGAAGGGTTATGTTTGGTGGATGCCTCAGCATCATAACCATATGCGGAAGACATACAATAGTCGTAGTTTGAAGAAACTATCAGGTTTGTTAGGGTAGGTACGCAACTTAAATGAAAGACTTTTTTTGGATTGGAGAAGGTATATGGGAAGACTTATACAGGCACTGGGTTAGTAGCGTGTATAAGGAGAAATGTTAACAAGTAAAGATGAATTGTGCTTCTGACACTGGTAGATACTTGTACACTGGTGGTTGCATTTCTACCGGCACCCATGCTCAGAAATTGGTAACTATCATTGTCAGTTGTTTAGTAATATGTTTTATTATTTTGTTATTAACTTATTTTCTCATTATTATAGGCTAAGGCTTGGGGTAGAGAGCCCACAGTTGATGAGACCTTTCGTCACGTACATTTGAGGAAAGAAGACCGTTCTGCATGAGTTTCTACAAAAGCTAAGGATTTATATGTTAGTATTTTTTTTGAAATTATAAAATTTAATATTAACTCATCTTATAACAACAGCCATAAGAGATTTTTTATTTCCATCTTTAGGAGGAATTCAAAGTAAAGAAATCTGAACAATCTTCTCAGTGCTCAAATGAAGAAGGGGCATCTGGTATACAAATGACCAGTCGAGAGCTTTGGATTAAAATTGTTGGCGGGATAAAGAAAGGTCGTGTTTATGGCCTTGATTCTCAAGCATCTATCTATGACCATGGAGAGTCATCCTCCTCAAGGCTTAGATCGAGTCAAGTTCTTGTGCACGTTATTAATCAAGTTAAGTAATAGCTGCAACATTTTTTATTAATTGATTTTTGTATTTTGATGGATGTAGTCAATCATTTCATTTTTTGTATTTTTGGTTAATTAATTTATTTGTGGAATGAATTAATGAATTTGTATTTACATATATTAATCAGGTTAAGGAGCAGTTGTAGAAGCAGTTGCAACGGGAGATGTTGGATCGAGTTCAGGAGATTCAACAACAAATGGAGCAGCAGAGCCAACAACGTGAGGCAGAGTGGAAAATGCGATTTGAATGATACCAACGTCAACAACAACAAATGTAATATGCTGAAATCATATTTACAAGCCGCTGGTACTCAGGCAAGCCAGCAACAACCACTAATAGAAGAAGACAATGAGGATACTGAAGATGATCATGAAGATGACAATGATAATGATCATATGGATTGAAATTGATGTTTGAGTGCTGTATGGATTCTAATAGTTCTTTTAAACTTTGTATTTGAAGAAACTTTGTTTAAGTAATATAATTTATTATGTTTGTTTTATGGATTAGTTAAATGCATTAACAAGTTGAAATTGATGTTTGAGTATTGTTTTGAATACATTAACAGGTTGAAATTGATGTCTGAGTCCTGTATGTATTGACAGTAATATAATTGTGAATTTTAAACATTTATTTTAAATATTTTTAAAAATCCAAAAAATTTGTGGCGAAAAAATCTTCCGCAAAAATCTGTCTCAAATCTACGTAGAAAGGTAGACAAATCTGCGGCAAAATTCGCCTCAAATTTAGGGTGAAAAAATTCACCACAAAATCTGTCGCAAATTAGCAGCGGATAAATTCACCACAAATTAGCAGCGGATAAGTCAGCCACAAATTAGCTGCAGACAAATCCACCACAAATTAGCGGCGGATACCATTCCGGCAATGATTTCAGCATGTTGTCGGAGCGATTTGCGGCAGAAATTAAAATCTTCCACAAACAAAATTGCAACGATCGTTTTTGCGGTGGTCACAAATCCACTGCAAATCTGTCGCAAATTGTATATTTTAGGTGATTTGCGGCGGATTTATCCTTTGCAAATCATATTTTTTCTTGTAGTGTCTCTCTCTCTTTCTCTCACACACACACACATTCTTTCTCTTTATCAATCTTCCCCAAAATTACACACACACACACACTTTCTTTCTCTTTATCAATCTTCCCCAAAATCTTCCCTCGTTCTTCAGTTATAGCGTTTTTGGTCGAGAAAACCACGAGTGGCCGCGATTACAAGGTGAAGGACCTGTGTCCAACCAATTTCAGGAACTTGGAGATCGAGCTCGTCGAGGTCGAAATGTCAGGCTTCATGACCTGTCGCGCCGAGTTTGGGCCCTCCCAACCAATGAGAGAGACAACCCAATGGGCAATGAGAGCAAGAAAGTTAAGAGTGTGTTTGTTGAGTTTGGAAAAAAATCTACACGCCATTGATTAATTTGAGAATTGGATGACAATGATATAAGGGGTTGAATCTAAGTTTTGTCCACCATTCAATCATAGATTTTTATGTTATTAAAAATATTTATTTTTATAACAATTACCTCAAAAATTATACATATAATGATATATAATTAGTTGATGATATAAATTTTTTTATACTTAATACATCAAAATTGTTCCTGGTACTGACCGAGACCTAGGTCAGTAGGCAAGAAGAGGACTCATTGGAGACCTGCAGGTGAGACAACAGCAAGGTCAATGGTACCTAGGCAAGTCAGAAGAATGGTCATATAGTACACAAAGTAGGCTAATCAGAGTGTCTGGGTGAAAGATAAAATATGTCTGGATTAGGTTGTCAGGCTAATTTATATAAAGATCTGATGACTGACTCCTCGGATACCTACCATTCAGGCCATTTAACACTCTGAATGTTAGGATGACATTACATCCAGTTATTATGGCGTGAAGACGTTAATGATTGTTGGTCATTATGACACTGAATGGCCGATGACTGTTGGTGCGTAAAACTAAGCACGTGTTCAACGAGTCATTACTCGTTCGGATATAAGTCGATCAAGTCTTGTAGTCTTCGGTCAAGTTAATCCAGACTTGCCTTGGCTTGTTGTTCTAAAATGAACCTATCTACTACAGGCGTTAAACTTGTATGGTCAGTCTAAGCACATGTTCAACGAGTCCTTACCCGTTCAGCTATAAGCCGGTCAGGTCTTGTAGTCTTCGGTCAAGTTGATCTAGACTTGCCTTGGCTTGTTGTTCTAAAATGAATCTATCTACCACAGGCGTTAAACTTGTATGATCAATCTATTAAGGTCTTTTATAATCATGACAGACTTATTATATCTTAAATTCAGAATAATTCATAACCTCCTAGCTTGATCATTTACAAAGATAAACTGAACTTATTAGAATGGCCGTATGGCAATTTAAGCGAGGAAGGTCCAAAAATTAAACTCTATTTTCAAAGTGCATATAAAAATTTCTCCGAAGGTTTGAAAAGAATAAAACCAAGTGCGAGAGTCATATAGGACAAAGGAGAGGACAGATAAGCATCGATCTTATCCTGCTTGCTAAGTAAAACAGCTATATACAATTTAGTAGTTTACAGTAAGATGGGGTAGCATCCCACTCCTAGCTGGTTTGCATCATGTTCCAAAAGACCGAACGTGAGCGTGTGGAAAGGGATGGGGTCAGCAGTCAAGTGCAGAACCACATGCACAAGATAAGTATCAAGTTATTGTACTAGGTTTCAGGTTTCTTAGCGGTGTGTAAACGAATGTTTGAACCTTGACTGAGTTTCAAATCAAACTTTGAAATTGGATTTGGAACTCAAAACTCATCATCATCATCGTCATGCTCAATCAGATCGTACCTTGGGATCATTCTTTGATGCTTTTTTTTTTGGGGGCTCATTTGATTTCTATAGGTATATCTATAAAAGAAACTGTTAAATATTTACTAAATGTTAATTATTTAATAAATTCTTATCCGTTAATTTATTATAAAATTAATTATTAATAAATATTTAATAATTCATATTGACTATGATACCTCTAAACATACCATAATACAATAAAATTAATGATTTATAAATATTTAATAATTAAATTATAGTTTTAATCTTTATAACTTATACTAATTTTTAACTCAGTTTTTATATATATTTATTTTGAATCAATTCTCATATTTATGAAAAAATTTAAAATAATTACCGTTATTAATTTTTATTTTAATATTATTAATTTAATCTTTATTAAATATTTTATGAAAAAATATATAAAAAATACTTATTAAACAAAAATAATTATTTGAAAAAATAAGTATTTGTTAGGATGAAAAATATCTTATTTAATGTTTTATATGAAAATAAGTATCTAAAAAATTCTTATTAAATAAAAAAATATTTTTTATTAGTCAAGTAATAATATTATGATAACATTATAATAGAAGTTAATAGCATCATGGTAATAATTATTTTAAAAAAATTAATAAGTATAGAAATTAATTTTTAAAAAATATAAAGACTAAAATAAAAAATGTAAAATATAAACAACAAATATTTAATTTAACTATATTTAATAATTCACATTGATTATCCTGTTGTAAAGTGCTTTTTATTTCTATGAAGCTGTCAATCACTTACGAGGGAGATTCGGTGGCCCATTCTTCGACTCGTTTCTTGCACGTTCTTTCAACGTGATAGATATTTTTGTTTCTTTTTCTTTTGGTTATTTTCTTTGACCAATTTTTTTTTTAATGGTAGCAATAAATTTTTTAAATATTTTTAAATATTTATTTACTTTATATACTTATAAAAATTATTAAAAAAATATTAATAATATATACTTTTAAACTAATAATAAAATAAATATTAAAAAAATATAATAAAATGTGTTGTATATTCTTCTTTCTCATCCTTATCAGTTTTCTTTCTATGCCCCTTTGAGGCGGCTTTTTGCTTCCGCCCCATTTAAACAAGTTTGAAACGTGCAAGTTATTAAGCGTTAGAAGCATTGAATTCGTGCAAAACATGCACTACATATATGTGCTATACATCCTTTTCAGTTTCTATCTATTAAAATCACTGGTTAGATCATGGTTCATGAATGCTGATCACCGGATCAGCTCTAATTTCCCTTTCTATTTGGTTACCGCATATCAGTACGTAATATAATTGTTGCATTATTAATGTTTTATAATCTTCGCATTTGAAGCATATCTTTTTTTGTTTTGACAGGACATTTGAAGCATATCTTAATTATTAATGTTATACAAGTTTGAACTGGTCTCTGCTGTAGGAACACTTGCACCCACAAGTCATATATAATATGAAGTCTTGAAGCCATTTTAAAGTAACAATTTGTAAATGAATTATGATATTTTTTTATATTGGTTTAATGGTATAAGAGTCCTAATTTTATTATTTCATCATTATCTGCAAAATGTAAAATTAGCTTTAACAAGTATGATGTTATATAAATTATGATCAGTTTATCAATAAATTATAATTCAATTCGAATAAGTCATTCACAAAATTAAGCTAGCTATTTATATAAATTTAATGAATTGAACAAGATATATCATTGATTGTGAAAGAAATGTTGTGTCATTGTACATGTCATATTAAATGTTAGAAAGTCTTAGGGGAGTAGTCACTCTCAACCTATTGTTTTCCACCATTAACTAGTAAGAAGTAAGAACAGTCAATGCCCAAAGAAATCATCAAGTATCTTTTAGTTTTAGACACTAGTACTCCGTATATATTCTCCCCCATCAAATAAAAACAGATAAGGCTTATTATATTGGACCAGGCGTACATCGTGTATCCATTTATTTATTCTAAAGAGAGCTTTGAGGGTTCTAGCTAGGTTTAAATTTTTATTGCTTTGTGATATACATTATTTCGATTTTTTATTTTATAATATCTTTCCCAAATGTTTCTACTAATATTTATTCTTTCTCAGGTTCGATTATAGTTTACAGTCTCGTTATTCGTTCAACCAAAATACGTTTAACTTGTTTAACTCCTTCACAAAATCATTCCGTATGTCACGAAAATGCTATAGTCGCATACGAGATGATTTAACATTTTAAACTAGTTTGATATACGGTGTAAAGATGGTGGACGTATTTAGTTGTACACGAAACATTTACCTATAGTTTATAGTAAAAATTAATTAGGATCATATTATAATACAAGTTGTATCATGTATTTACATTTAATTATCTTACAAACTGATTAAGAGATTGATGAAGATGTCACGCATATGATATCAGCTAAGTTGATGAAAATAAAAAATATTTCAAGCATAATTTATGATCACAAATTGCCTCTTAAAACCAAAAGAAAATTTTACGAGATAGTTATAAAACTAGCTGTGCATAATGATAGTAAATGATGTATGGAATTGCTAACAAGAGCAAAATATAAATGTAACGAATACGAAAATGTTAAGGTGGATGAATATACATACAAAAATAAAAGATTAGCTAATGAGGTCGGTTCATCCAATCAACCTTTCACTTATAATATCTGTATAATTTGGGTTCAAAACCCGTGAGTCCCTAGTTGGTAGGTAATGCAACTGTTATTCTCACTGAATTTTGGTGGTTTGCCGTAGGATTGAAATGAGGAGAGTCTTTCTTTACTTTAAACTTTTTTTATTTTATTTTTACAAAAAGTTATGAATAAATGTGTTTGTAAAAAAAATAAAAATTGGTTAACACCTATTGAGTAGAACATAATCTAAACATGCTTATGGTGGTTTTGATCATGTGTAAAGAAAATTAATAGATACTTCAATTAAAAAAATGGATCAAATTAAATAAGGTCAGATAATTAAAAGAGGCAGAAAAAAGCTAAACATATAATACTAAAAGATCTTATTCTAAATAATTTTCTTGACAATTTGAGTTTTGATAGAGTATAATATGGCGTCAATTGTTAATGAGAATTAACTTAATTAGTAAGATCAAATAACAATAATAAAAAAGTTTTGGATTAAATTACTAATAATAATTCTTTATTAATAGGTCATTAATAAGTACCAACTATATGCACTCACTCAGGCCTGCGACATATTATGAACTTTACTGATCAATCTCCCCTCCTCCGATGTATCACTGTGTTATCACAAAGTCACGTTGTAGTTGGCACTCTTGCTTCTGCGTCATTTCATTCAAGGACACCTCTCGTTGTTACACCTATACGTATCGCTCTTTTTTTTTAAAAAAAATTTCTTTTTAGCTTTCCTATTTGTATAGATATTGAGCACCTAGCTTATATTTATATTCACTTTTTTGGCCTACTTTTGATTGTCTTTATTTATCCTCCACCCCACCCTTGTTCGGTATATATGAATTTTGTGTTTCTTCAATTCTCTATGATCATTTCCTGGAATTTATGTGATCTTGTAAGACGTTAAAAATATCTTATTGATAATCACACAAGTCATGATTTGCGATAATTAGCAAAATCTATATTTAAATATAAAAACATTCTAGAAGGAAGCACAGACAGGATAAAACTTAAAAGAACCATTTTTTTTTTGTTTAATCAGTAGCAGAGCAAGATGAAAATACATTTCTTAATATCTTTAGTTAAGAATAACAAAGACGGACAAAGATAAGGATTCATTGAAGTTCTCATTCTTTTTATTCTTCTTCTTTTCCCCTAGAATTAGAAGAAGAAAAAAAAGACTTTACCAACTTTTCTTTCTCCGTTTCTCGTCGGTCGATTCTGTAAACCATTGGATGTTTAATGGTAATGCTAAATTAATGTAATGTGCAAATACTCCAATGACCTATATAAAATATGTAATTCTTTTAAACGTGAATTTTGGATAATGCGAGTGACATTATTTTATGGCAATAGTGAGCCTTTGGCATATCGTTTAGATATTTGTTTATCTTTTCATCTTTTCGGCTGGCTTTTTGTGTACCTAAGGAAAAATGTGAAAGCAGCGTAGTATGATTGAGCCTCTGAATCAGAATGCCGAAATAAAGAGCATGCTTTTGATTCTCACGCATGAGATGAGGGTCACAGTCACACTCACCCCCTCTGTCATTTCCCACTCTCCCTCCAACTGGCACACAACTCACATAATTATATTGTGGACGTTGATATATTGCAAAAAGAGCATTTTCACCTTTAAGCACTCCTGTATATAATATTATAATGAATTAGAACCTTTCTTAACTTGCGTTGATTCGGTACCAGCATGAACACTTTACCTAAAATTATTCAGATTCCGAATTATAATAATTATTTGAGGCAAAAGTCAGAAATATGATTTTATATCATTCCTCATTAGAAATCTTATGCTCGGAGTTTGCTAGGAGATCTCATGAATCACGTTTGGTATACTTTTTTTTTTTCATGCTTCAACTTTCAATTTATCATGTAAGTTCAGTCCTCTAAAACAAGGGCTAATAAGATTGGCTTATTTATTCAATTTTTCGTTTATATTAACTTGGATTTAAATTTAAGGATTTCTTGCTAATAGATAATTTATAATTTTACTATAAATTTTTGTTAATATGGTGGTTTGCCTTAGCATTAGAATAGGAAGAACTTTCCATCACCCTAAACTTTTATGTAAAAAAAATTAACTTGAGAGACTAAGTAGAAATATTATATATAGAGTCATATTCAACACATGCAAATTATGCAAAATATGTGGAAAAGAAATCATAGACATTTCAGATAAAAAAAAGGAAATCATTGACGTTTTTACTTTAACTCATTTTTTACAATACAAAATCTTTTATTACATTATGGATGTATCGAATTTAAATCATTCAAATTAAATATAAATTGTTAAATTGCACCAAAAAATATAGTTAAATCAATTTCAATAAATAATTTTAATTACTGAATATAATAACATTTAGGTTATGTTTAGTGTAAAGAATACAATTCCATAAAATAAAAATAAAAATTAGTTTCCATAGTTTGGTACAATTAAAAACAAAATGACATGAAAAGTGATTATACTATTTGGTATACAGGATAAAATATAAAATGGAATCTAAATTTATTTATTTAAATGATATAAATATCCCAAATGAGAAAAAAAAAACTTTTTCTTTCATATATTATATATGTGTGCTTGTGTTTGAGTGTGTGTGTGTATATATATATATAGGAGACATATCTAATGAGATAAGTTTTTATTGTGAGATGATGTGAGGAGTAAATTTTGACCATACAACTATACATAAATGATCAAAATTAAAAATTATTCAAAGGTCATGTGACCACTTAAAAAAGTCACATACATTTATATTATAATATTAATCATTCATGTAAGATCTAATGGTCAAGATTCACTTATCTCACACATCTTACAATAAACACTCCTCTCACTAGATAAGCTCCATATATATATATATATATATATATATGAAATATCCATTTTTTAAAATCAATGTTTAAGATTAATTTTTAAACAACTTTATAAAATAAATCTTGATAATATATTTTTTCTTTTAAATGTTTTTTTTTTGGTACGTTATCTAATGACCTTTTTTTCCTTATAATTAATATATTATAATTATGATTATATGCTTTATGATATTGTTACAATATTAATCTTAAGATAATTCAATAAAATTTAAGATTAAAAAATTTCCAACATATAAAAGGTTAACTCATGCCATTTTATAAATTGATTAATGGTATATTAGAAAAAATATATTAAATCTATTTCCACAAAAATATAGAACCGCAATCCCACCTTTTTTTTAAAGGAGTAGGATTTCATAAATTTGTAAAATATGATTCAGGATAAGAATGTCATTCTATTCTTTTTTCATTAAAAAAAACATAAGAATCATCTAATTCCAAGACTAAATTTAGAATGACATTTCAGTTTTTCACACCAAACATAACCTTCAAGTTTATATAAAAGTTAATAGAATTGAGTTAGTGGTGAGAGATGTAAATAATTTATATAAAATAATAGGTTCAAATGGCATTACCACTATTATACTTAGAAAAAGAAAAAATTAGAGTATGTATAAATTTCTCCTTACATTGAGTATGTAATTTTTATAATATATGTAACAAAAGTAGTAAGAGGAAAAGTTTTGTTCTTTTTCTATTTGCATGGCTGTGTGACTCTGTATGTGAATGGTTCTATTACATTTGTGAACCGGCAAGTTCAAACAATTCTGTAGTTTATTCTGGTAATAAGAAAATGATTTTGTTATGCTGTTATTAGCTTCTTTTCACGTTGCTCTTGGGCCTAAACAGGCTGGATTTGTAAGTGGCATCCATTAATTTTACTACGGAACTAGTGGTCTCCGCCCCAAAAAAGTATATAAGAATATTGTATTAGATTGCGTACTTAGGGGCAGCCCACCAGAGTTGGAACTCCGATCCCCATAAGCCCAGTTTATAGTGATCCCCCATAGTTTGCTTACTTGTCAAGTTTTATTAGTCCATCACCAAAAACAAAAACATAGATATGATGGCCCATCTGTTGCCATAACCGGATCACAGATAGTCAACAAAAATAAAAACAATTTAATGTTAACCCTTTTATCCATGTTAAAAAAAAAATTGTTATCCCTTCTATTTTGCAAAAAAAAAATATATAAAAACATGCACTCTTTTATCCATGTTTAAAAAAAATTGTTATCCCTTTTATTTTGTAAAATATATATATATATATATATATAAAAAACATGCACTAGCATTTGAAAAGCATAATAATTTTACCATAACACACATTGAAATTTGTCTTAGAGAAAAATTATCTTCAACTCTTCATTTTCTTTTCTGGGTACAGTACAACTCTTCATTTTTTTTTCCTCTTATGTCTCACACAACATGTTCCAACACCTTTTGAAAGTAAGTATTAACGTTTGCCCGGGCGTCTAATTGCGTAAACCTAATCAAAAGTGTTCCATGTTTTAAAAATTTACATGTGTATGCTTCTAAATTTTATTTTTAAATTGCATTTTTTTTTCTTGGATGATGTCAATGCATTATATATGATTGGATGATACCAATGCGTGTTGGTCTGAGTTACAGGAACTTGAGTCCCTTAAACATGTAGTCTTAAATTCAATCTCAGATTTATGTGAATAAAAATAATACACTGAAAGAAGTTTTTACTTAGACACTTGATCTTACTTTCGAAATATTAGTCTCTTACCTATCCGGTGGAAGATATTCTTAGAAACTAAAAAAATATATATATGATTAGATGATAGTTTAAAAAAATTTATATTAAACATTGAACAAAATTAAACTTGTATAATTTGAAATTAGAGAAACAAATTAGGTAGACTTTAAAATTTTGAAAGAGTATGAATATTTTTTATTAATTTTTGAATGGAAACCGAGCTTCTAAATTTAATACTTTGCACCTACAATTATGCACCTGGTACTGCAAAAATAGCTATTAGAAACTAAAACTAATCAAAAGTAAAATTAATATATAATAAAAGAAATATTCCCTACAGATTTAGAGGGCTGACACTTGAATACGTTACATTTGGAATTCAGTCATGCACATGAATGCAAGTATGCATATATACATGTTATATATATATATATATATATATATAAAAATCACTTGGCTAACTTGATTTATCTACAGCATAATAGCATGCTAAGTGAATATCTATTACTAGGTGATACAGAACTCAAACAACATGTATACACCGCCAAATAATTAACCTGATCTCAGACCATAGTTAGTAACACACGTCTTTGTGAAAGCCGGTATCTAATATGTATAATTATGCATGTAAGCATGTGTAGGGAAGAATCCACTTGTATAATAATGGAGACACATTTCCCCACTCATATGAGGAAATTTTTTATTATTTACAATAGTTATTTAATATTTTTACTCCTTCATATTTCTAATTTTATCTCTATATGATATGTAAGTAAATAAATTTGATATAAGAAAAGTTAAAATTCTTATAATATTTTTTAAGCTACATCCCGTAATTAAATGTCAAAATCATTCATATATGCGCAAATAAAAAAATATTTGATAATATTAAAATTAAAAATTTTATTTATACCCTGAAAGAAACAATTATAAATTAATCTTTTATCATTATATATTAATATTAATATTTTTTAATTTTTTTATCCTTATATATTGCCTTTATCCTCTCACGCCTAAATTTTTTGCATCCGTCACCGAACATGGGTAAAGTGTAACTTATAATTATCATTACTATATTTTATTAGATATACAAGATATCGTAAAAAAAGCATGTCAGCACATTAATTGGTCAAAAAGCACCCAATGTATAGTCATACATAATGAAATGATCAGTTTATTTAGTAATTACTGGATGCATGCATGACTTGGAAGTGGAACTTAAGCTAATGTAACTAGCCACAAGGCCAGTAGCTAATAGCTAGCTGCTAGAAATAGAGATCAAGGTGCAGGATAATTTAAAACCAGACCAGGCATATAATGTATAAAATATATTTAAGGACCTAAAGACCCTGATCATGCTATAGAGAGAGGAAGAAAAGGAAAGGAAGCTTTGAATACACAAAAGATGACATTGTCCTCAGTTCACTGTATCACTTTCAAGGTTAGGACTTAGTGGCTTAATTTGTGGCGAGTTTGCTTTTGTGTCCTATTTATAAATTTGTCCTCTTCCAAAAATTGGCAAGTGATTTGCATTTGCAAACAATGTCATCAAATTTTGACATAAAAACAGCTATTAGTGAAAGCAACCCTTAAACTCGCATTTTTCTCTCACATTCTGTATAAGGGTAAGCAGAAGCCAGTGCTAATACAACCCTGATTGCCTTTCTTAAGCTCTACTTGATGAGTCACCAATCACCCCTTTGTTCTGTTCAGGTGTATCTTTCGGATATGAAAGTGAAATGCAATTTACAAGTACATTGCTTGGAATTTGAGGAGCATTAATTATAAGGTAGCAGACAGTGGAATTCCATATTTCTCTATGGGAAAAATTTGTCAAACCAAATCACACCGTACTAAACGGAGTCAAAAGGATTAGCAAAAAAAATTAAAGATGATATGAAGATCACGTACAAAGGATGTAAGTTCCTTTTCCAAATATTAGCTGGTTGCATGGTACTTGGTTTGGCCACGTGTGTCTTTTGCTTGGTTGCCAATTCAAGCGCACAACTAGACAAATTCAGATCTTTACAAGAGAAAAAAAAAATTTAAAAAGAGGTGAAGTAATGCATGTAAATTTCAAATTTGATCTCTTTTGGGAGTGGTAATCTATAATGCATGAAAGGAACCCACCTAAATGCATTTATTACAAGAAGAAAAAATATATGGAACTAGTAGATATGATAAATTTGACAACGATGCCAGGAAAATATAGAAATATATCACTGAAGATAAGCATGCGTTTTTGTTGGTAAGCGTAATTTAGAATAGATTACATGCTTTAACATTTTTTGGTAGATAGATCCTTTTACTTATGCCATATCCTCTTATGCGTGCAAGCATCATTTTGCGGCTTTATATCTTAGAATCCACGTGCAGAAAAAACCCACCTCAACTTTTGAGTTGAGATAAAATGATAAATCAGAAAGATGAGTTCTTTTGGATTTGGTGATTTATTTTAATCCACACACTACGTGTTTTTGTTCATTAGATCCTTTTCAATATAAATTAATCACAAGCATTATCTACTGCTAGCTCTTGCATGCAAAAATCAAATGAGAAACACAGTTCGCATCACACCAATCATCCTGTAACTAACAGTCACATGGTAAAATGCAAATGATCAAATCATGTAGGTAATGCCATCATCACAAGTTTCATTTGTAGACCATTGAGACATGATGAACGGTGCATAGAAATTAGGAAGTGAACAAGAAATTAAAGTGATCTCCTTGTATTCCAAAATTTTCCTCTGAAATGCAAACAAAACCAATAGGGTTTCATGCTTTATTTTTTATTTTGTCCATCATGATGATGATGATTAGATAATCAAGCAGGATTTGATAAATTAAGTGATTTTTTTTTTAAACGTGGTTAATTTTTATTTGAAGAGTTTACAAAAGAAACTTTGGCTTGCTGCAGAATCAAGCGTAAGATGCCAAACTTATGGTTACCTGAGTAGGATGGATAACGCCGCAAGCCAACTGAATGAAAAGGTCTCAATCACATGTGAAAGGGTCATGCAATTGAGGCCCTCTTAAAATCAGTTACAATGGAAGAGGGAATTAGGCATTTTTTTGGTGGCATTCTCCGGGGAGGCTTGTCTTATAGTATCAAAAAATCAACCTTTGGAAAAAAAGGAACACGGGGTAAATGAAAAGGTTTTTTAAGAGAAAGTTAGTAAATATGTCATTCAAAATAGTAAAGTAACGTGTTGAAGACAACTAGCAATTAAAAGGACTTTATAAAGATTTCTCGGTGCCAAGAGAGGGAAAGGTCATGAAAAACATAACAAGGTGGTGCAAGTACCCATTAACTCCATTCGTATATGTAAATTGGCATCCCCTCCTTCTTTTAAGTGTAGTTCGCTGCTAGTATTTACTCAGTATCACAATTTTCTATTGCACTTTTTCCTGTTTATATATGTTACTACTTGAGGCCCACAATTTCTTTACTTGCCTCCTCCCTACATGGTTGAATAACTTCCATGGGTTATCTTTTAATTTAGCTAAAATGGTTGAGGGTATGTGCAAGATTTAACCAGATAAATGCAGCATTAATGAAAGATGGGGATGGTACATAATGACATAAATCTACTATCTATTCTAATAAATTCTTACAGATTAGATGAATTTATTACCTGTTATTATTTAGTCCATGATATATATCCTATAGCTGTCCGTAACTAGCTAAGTGCACTAAGAGAAAACCCAAGCAAAAATAGGGGAAAAAAAGTTGTGGAAATTAAATAAAACGAGAAGAAGAAAACGCAGCTCCTGTCTAGGGGTGACATGCACAAATCACAATATTACCCTTTTCTGTTTTCCAATGTAATAAAATAAAGGGGAGGTTACATTTTCCACCAAGAGATGGAAATTGATTGATATCATATGGTCTGGTATCTCGCTTATATCTTGCTATTGACCTAGATGCATGCTTATGTAATTCACATGAATAACAATTATAACCACGCTATGTATATGTCAAATTCTTCAACAACTTTTGCTGCTTCCTTGATGGTGATTTCAAAAAAATACATTTTTGCCTTTCTATTTTCGTGTATTAATAGTGTATCTTTAGTGCCTATGGTAAGAAAGGCATCATTTTCGGCACAAATAGCTAGGTCTTGAATTCTGACAGTAACTTCTAAAGTGCTAGCTTATTTCTTAAACAAACGAAATTAAATTATTAAGAATTTAATTTTAATGTTTTATACTTGCACCTCATTGTATAAGTTTGACATATCATGTATTTGTTAATATAATAAACCTTATTAAATGAAGTTTGAGGTGTCAGCATAAGATTAAATAAAATTAAGTGTGAAAATTTTATAAAGACCACTACAAAAAAATAAGTAATTTATGGCAGTTTTAATACGGCAGTTCTTAAAACTGCCGTAATATATAATATAATATGGCAGTTTTAAAATTGACATAATTTAAATTTATAAAATGGCAGTTTCATTCTTAAAACGGTTGTTTGAAACTTCCATTTTTTTTATTTTAATTTTAATAAAAATATTTCATCTTCCCTCTCTGTTTCTATTGCTCTCCCCTCCTTTTTTTCCTAACATTTTCTTTTCCTCACTTTTCCTATTATTGCTATTTGACCCACCTAGCAGCCACCCAGCTCTCTGACCAGCAAGGTCGTGGTTGCATCGCGGGTCCTGAGTTGACGGATCTGGGCGAAGGCTCTGTGTGGGTGGTTTGCGCGAGGTGGATCTGGACAGCATGTCATGGCTGTGTCACGGGTTTGTGGTCACGCTGTGATGGGTGTGGTGACTCGCGCGGTGGTGCGCGTGTTGGACTCGGTTGCGGCTTGGGCAAAGGTTGAAGCTCTAGCGGTTCAGATCAGTGAAGGATGACAGCGTGTCACGGTGGAGGACGGATCTGCTCGCGATGGCTGGTTGAGGATGGTTTGGCGTGTCACAGTTCAGATCTGTGGAGGATGGATCGACGTGTGATGGTGGAGGATGAATCGCCGTGTCACGGTTCAGATTTGTAGTGGTTGGGTTCGGTTTAGGCTAGGTGGTTTGGCCGGGAACGGTGGTGGTGGTTAGTGGCCCCGAGTGAAGAAGGGTGGCTGTTTGATGTGTGTTCGATGTTGAGTTCATGTCATGGCTTCTTAATACGCTACATGCAGATCTTATAACTTCAAAGAAGGGTCTACACTGGGGACTCTTATACTAGGGAATGGTGTAACGGGCAGAGCCATGGCGTTGGAGTGCAGACTTGCAACAATGGTAGCTGTTATATTGGGGAGTTTAAGTATGGCGTCAAGCACGGCCTTGGATGTTACCATTTTAGGTCAGCTTCTTGTCCCTAGTGTATAATTTCTAGTTTATGTTATCTGTTTGTTTGTGTTGATTTTCCTGGTTGAAAACGGGTGCTGAGTGAGTTTCTAATTCTTAATTGTGCATGCGGGATTGAATTTTGGCTTGGATATGTTAAAGGTCTTGAGCATTAATGAAAATCTAGATGACTTTTTTTGTTTTTTTTTAACTTTACTCCGAATTTACTTGTGTTAAATTTGTAATTTTTATTATGTTTTTTCACTAAATTTGTGTGTTGGGTTTGCAATTTATGAAATAGAATAGTGCAGTTCATTGTTTGTGTTGTGATTGATTTCTTAGATGATTTCAGATGTTGTGTGATTGAATCTTTACTGGGTTTGCCCCTGTGATAGTGAATAGGTTTCTTTTAAGGATCCGAGTTTTCTATCTGGTTTTGTTTTCTTTAGATTTGTGATCAACACTTTCTTGGAAGGATCCAGTCACCCAGATATATCTTAAGTGTCCCTAATTCAATTTTGAGTTCGTGATTTCTTGGATTATACCACTTTATGAGCTGTTGCTTCTCATTTTTTCACTTTTTTTCCCCACTTTCTTCTTGCATAACTATGTCCAACTTGAAGCACTAAGTTTCACTTATTTTCTTAATCCTCTGCACTGTCTTTTGATAAAATTGATCATGCATTGACATTGAATCAAATTTGGATGTCTCAGTTACTGAATTGATTAATATGTCCAATATTGATCTATGACCATTGTTCAAAGATATTACATGGTCTGACAATAAGTTGAATTAATGCAGTATTGTGAAGTTTTTTTTTTAAGTAGCATGTATTATAAATTTCATTGGAGGCTATGGTAGAAAATAGATATGCTAGAGAATATTTTGGAGACAAAATAAATGAAGAATATCAGCATAATTTATTAGTGTTTTCAGGTTATTTCTTATCCACTCTAATCTTCTTTTCTTTTGGTTGATGTTTGTCGTTGGCTGCAACTATCCACCTGAGTTGTGTTTGTTGTTTAATTTACTGTGCTTGTAGGGTGAACTTGAGGTTGTAAACCAGATTCCCAACAAAGTGTTCACTGATAAGAAAGATAACAATGAGGACCATAACAACAATGAGAAACTTTCGGATGGTGGAACTGAACGAGATGCATTTTTCGCAGAAACTTCCAAAATGCCATTCCTAATGTTAGGGCTGGACTTCCCACCACCTCCTATTTTCAAGGATGTGATGGAGAAAAATACAATACCTCAAGTACTACTTCACTTAATGATACTTTGCTTCTTACATATGAAATGCTCTAGTTGATATAATTTACACTGAGGTAGTCCAACAGTGGAGTTTGGATCTTGTTATTATGGCTGTAACCGTTATATGAGAGACTGATAGGAAATTGGAAATGAATAGACTATATATTATTGAATTCACTTGCTGAAAGACCTTCCTAGCTACTGATATTCAGTGGATATCAAGGACAAGGAAGTTTGCACACAGAAATAAGAAGGAAAACACTCAAAACAAGAAAATACAAAGATAGGGCAGCACTTCGAGGGGCTGCACCCTCATTGGGTTTATGTTATTAACCCTCTTACCTGTAGGCTCTGAATTGAAGCACTACAAATCTCAGGATCAGAAGACGTATTGTGAAAGAGATGTCTAGCAATAGGTCTTTAGTGCTTATGTTGGATAGGGATGGTGAGGAAATGGTAGATCCGTGGGAATAATTTACAAAAGATCACATTCAAAGATAATTTACAAGATAAGCAAGCAAATTAATAGAAATAAAAGATAAGGAATCAAATTAAAAAAAAATAAAGATAATTTTACCTATCTTTTAAGTTGAGAGACTTTAAGTACTGAAATTGAAACCTGGTGTGGTTATTTGGGAATTTCAGGTGGGTTGGATATATGGATCTTTTAAGTACCGTCCAATTTTTGGCACTTTATTTGGTAAGCTTCGTTTGAGGCGGTGTTTGGCATATATGTGGATCACCAATTGGGGCTTGCACCTAGTCCCTGAAATATGCTATGCCTGTCTCCTTACATATTGCATCATTACCAACTCCAATTTTTTGCCTGAGGTGAGCATAGAAAAATACAACTATCATTTATTTTCTATGAATATGCTACGTCGATTATATATGATATTGTAAAAACGTAAATCAATTGAAGTCTTATTGTGGAAAGACTAAAATAACTTCAATAGTTTCATTTAATTGGTCATCTTTTATATTTTGTTTAATTCAAGAATCTATAGGTCAACTTTATATTATGTTTATATTGCATTTATTATATCTAACAAATATATATAAGGTTAAGTTAGTTTATTTATTTATTTATTTTTTATAAATCCAGGAATCGGGTCTATGGATTCCTGTTACTCTTTTCGTAATTCACAAGGTATATACTCTATTAGAGTACTTGGCAACAGGGCTGTCAATCCGAGAATGGTGGAACAACCAAAGGATGTCAAGAATAACAGCCATGAATGCAAAGTTGTTATATATATACTCTCTACATTTTAATGTTTGATATAATATATGATTGATTCAATGTTGTATAATTTCACTGGTTAGATGATAGTTCTACTTTATTGTCGATTCTAGAACTTATAGGAGATGTTGTTTTGGTTGCGTTTGGGCTTTGAAGAGCCAAGATCTGTTAAACTCCATTTTAATAAATCTTCTATTATCTCAGCTTTTGTGTCATCTTTTTTGTACATGAAAATGCAAGACTGTCAAGTCCCTTTTGTTAGATGCTTTTTGATTAGCATCATGTTAATTGTTTGCTTTAACTTTGTTATTAATAAGTAACAAATGACACTCAAGGACAGTATTTCAGATATTAGTTTTCTTACCTTTCTTCTATGCTTTTCCTTGTACACATCCTGTGTACGTGGGTTTTGCTTTGCCTTTGCCTCTGATGTCTTTTTGATGGTCTTTACTTATTAAAAATGCTATATGTGCAATTATTTTGTCTTGTTCAAACATATTTATTTGAAAGTTAGCATCTCTCATACTTGTGTGCAGAAATGAGAATTATAGTTCTGAAGCCATTGATTCTGTTTCATTACTTTCAATTATTGGATTTAAGATATTATGCCTTGTCTTATTCTCTTTTAGGTTGGTGTTGTACCTGCGGATGAAATAATATCCAACTTAGAATTTTTTATAGCTAAGTGGTTCTTCTTTTATTTTCTTTTTGTAACCTTTCAGTGTTTTTTTATTTTATTTTATTTTCAATTTTTAAATTTAATACCTACCAAAACAAATACGATAACAACTTTCTATTCATTCCTGCTGGTGTATTGTTCCATTTGAACTGAACTTTTCATTTCTGGTGGAGCTTTTCATTGTTTTTTGTTGGTGTTATGTAAATTACGGCAGTTCTAACTACCGTAATTTACAATTTTTTTTGTTGGCGTTATGTAAATTACGACAGTTGTAACCGTCATTTTATGCAAACAGGGAACTGCCGTTTTATACATAGTGAATTGTGGCGGTTTACATGGCGGTTAATGTGAAACCGCCGTATTATACCAAACGGCGATGGTAATTATGTCAGTTTTAGAAACTGCCACTGACGCAAAAAATGGTAGTTGAAACTGCCATAATTTACATAAAAAACTGCCGTAATTTACCATTTTTTTTGTAGTGGACTGTCAAAATGAAACTTAGTTTCTTTCTTTTTTAAGAAATTGAACTCAATTATTAGTTATATTAACTCCAAGGGATTGACCTAGTAATAAATGAGTATTTGATGCATGTGGGTAAGAGCATGAGGTCAAGCCGCAAGTAGGGGCGGAACTAGGATTTTAATCATAGGGAAGCCGAGACTAAAGATTAGAGTCTAGATATATGTTTCTAAATATTTAAGTTAAAAAAATTTAATTTAATTCATAATGAACATGTTTTAAATTAGAAACATTCATAGTAAATACAATTAAATATAAAACAGTCTTAAATACATACTTTCAATTTTTAAATTGTGCTCGATATTGTTTCATAAAATAAAAGTCATCTATTATCGCATCTATGGTGAATTTTTTAGCAATCTCCTTTTCAATGTAAACAATCATGTAATCTATGAGAAAATTATCTTCCATCTTGTTCTGCAACCTTATTTTAATAATTTTCATAACTGAAAAGATACGCTTAGTAGTTACTGTTGACATATGAAGAGTCAAAACAAGCCGAAACAATCTATCAACCAAAGAATAAGCATTTGATTTTTCAGTTTCCACCAATCTTTGACACAAGTTAGCAATAGTAGACAAATTTTAAAAATTTAGATGTTTAAAGACATCAAGCTCATAATGTTGTAATTCATAATCCAACTGAATCTTTTCTTACTCAGAAAAATCTGAAGGATAAAACTTCTCAACAAGTTTACAAATGTCACCAACATTAAATGACTTGTAGTCATCTTTAAGATCTAAAGTTGTACTCAATATGATAAACTCTGTCGCTTGTTCATTAAATCTACTATTAAGTTTTTTCAATTGATAATCTACCACAGTTGTAAATATATCTACACAATAGTAATGTTCAACTATCACATCATCCTTTCAACGACGAGACTGAATTATGTCAGAGAAAGAAGCACCCATATATTAGGAAGTTGAATAGCTTGACTTTTACAAAAGGAATTAACCCTCTCTAAAAGACTATCCCAAACACAATCTCTTAACCTCTGAATCATTGTTTTGTGCTAGATACTAAATGCATAACATTTAAAATATCTTGAGATTTTTGTTGCAAAGCTTGACAAATTTTATCAGTAATTCCCATAATCTCTTTCATCATGTGCAAAATGAATATAAATTCAAATGATATCAATGATTTAAGAGTATAAGTAACATTACCTCATTGGGAGTATATAGAGTCTTCAACAACTAAATCTTCAAGAACTGAAGCAGTTGCACTAAACATACGTAAAAAGCTACATATTAAATTGAAATGAGAACTCCATCTCGTGTCTCCAGGTCTTTGAAATGTGCTAATTTGATTCATTCCCCTTCCTATCTCAATCTCATCATTTGCAACAAATTGAGCAATTTCATTTGCATAAGTAGCTTGTAGTTCATCATTGCATTTAGAAGAAGAGCACACCACATTGACAATAAAAGTCAAGTTTTGAAAAAATGCATGAACATCAGTTACTTCTCTAGCTATAGCAATAAAAGCCAATTGTAATTGGTGAGCTAAGCAATGAACATGATATGCATAAGGACATTCTTGACGAAAAGCTTGTAAGTGATTCCACTCTCCTCTCATATTACTTGCTTCATCATATCCTTGACCATTGAACATATCTCCTGTTTAAGAGTTATTGTAGTGGTATCTATAACATGTGTTACATCCAAAAAATGCTCTTTTACAAGTCCATGCTTATCAACAAATCTAATAACAAGTGTCATTTGTTCTTTTTTAGATTCATCTCGAGTTTCATCAACAATCAAACAAAATTTCGCATCACCAATCTTATTGCAAATTTTATCTTGCACCTTTCTAGCAAAGATATGTAAAATTTCCTTTTGAATAATAGGAGATGTGTCCCTTGCATTTTGAGGGGCATTCTCCAAAACAACTTCATTCACTTTTTCATTGTAAGAAGCTAAGAGTTTAATCATCTCAAAAAAATTATCACGATTTTTGGAGTCCAAGCTTTCATCATGGCCTGTAAAAGTGCAAGCCTGAAAAGTTAACCATTTAACAATATCTATAGAGGCTTTAAAACGCAATCTGTTACTCAAAATTTGTTGTAAAGTCTATTTATGTAGTACTCTTTCAATGTGACATGACTGATTCTTCAAATCTTTATAATATCTAATAGCAATATTGTGAATTGAATTGAGACTTTTTCTTATATGAGATAAAAATGGACATTCTTTTCCATTGTTTAATTTTCTCCAATTTCTAAACCCTTTTGAAGTGAATGAACTTGCTTTTTTAGAAAATAAATAGCATGGAAGACAAAAGACAACATCTTCTTCAGGTGAGTATTCTAACCAAGAAAAAGCTTTAAACCAATGAGCCTGAAATCAACGAGGATGATCTTTTGGACTAGAAAGTGGATACACATCCATAATAAATTGATATCGTTTAAACTTAATATAAGCCCTATGAATTTCATCTTGTTGATTAATAAGATATTCCCAAATTTGTGGACGCTTTTCAGGATCACGTATCAAAGTGTTAATATTAATTTTTTCTTGTTCAGTTCTCATATCTTTGGTAGAAGTTGGCTCCATAGTAGGCACTGTTGTAGTTTGCTCAACTACATTTTCAACATTCATCTTTGAATATATATTTGGCTCACTAGATTGTGCATTATCATTATTCCTCCCATTTCTCTTGAAAAATGAATCAATTATTTTCTTCTTAAACATCTTTCAACCTAAAAAAAATGCATATATATTTAAAAAAAAGTGAGCTACAATCTATTTACAATTTAATGTATTTTAAATACTCTAAACCAATTACAATATAAATATTAGTTAACAAACTGAACAAAGAAAACCAAATAATGTACGTGATGTAAAAGCTTTCTATTTTTCTAAGTTTATAAATCTATAAAAACAAACAAGAAAAAAAACAATAACATTAAGAGAATAAATTAAGAAAAGACTTGCAGTAAAAAAATAAAAAAGTAATCCAACAATATTGTGCAATGCAAACTAACCTTGTGCGTGTGTTCTTGTTCTATACTTGTTCTTCTTCTACGGCAGTTGTTGGCTGTTAATTCACTTTTGCACCTTTCTTGTGTGTTGAAAATTTCAAATAGAAAGTGAAAGTGATAAGAGGAGAAACTGGAAAGGTTAAAATGTTTACTTTGAAAAAGAGAATATTAGAAACTTCTTGAAGAAGTCTCTATCCGTCTGTCCCCTACTTTTTTGACCTTTTATTTTTTTATTTTAATATTACTTTATTCTTACTTGTGATTTTTTGGTCTTTTACTATAAAACTTACCACTTATTTTATAATTTATAAAAATGAGATACAATATTTATTTTTTTATTACAGGGACCACAAAAAAATATATCATGTATATGTAGAAAAAATATTACAAGTAACAAGCTGGGGGGGACCGTGGCTTATACACGTCCCCCCTCGTTCCGCCTCTGGTCGCAAGGAATATCCTTGTGAATCTCTTAGTCCTAGCGTAGATAATCTGTCTTTGATCAGACCAATATAGGTGAATTAGTCAAGATGCGCATTGTTACTCAATTGACAAATATATCAAATCGTAAAAGTAATATAATGATGAGTAAGTATCATCCCACGGAGATTACGTTGTCAAGTACCAAATTCATCAAATCAACACTATCTAGGCTATGGGAAATTGATATTAAAAAGAGTTCAAAAGAAAATTAAGGTGTAAACAAGTAATGGTAAAGATGCTAAAGATCAAACTTCACTTAATTCAACAATTTATCATAAACAATAGAGTAGTTTTGGGATCTTCATTTTAATTAATTTCTAATTATTCAATTGATGGAGAGAATTTCTTAATTAATTAAAACTCAATTCTTTGGCGGATTAATTCTCTTTAATTATCAAACGCTAGTTAATTCATTAATCTAAACCACAACTCTTAGAGACATGACATTCACTACATGGATTCTCATGAAAAATATCACAATTCTCTTACACAACTTATAACATCTATTCTTAGATGATTATAAATCATGACATTTATTATTTATAGTCTAAGTCATATACAAACCTTCTGATTCTACACACATCTTGTTAGATCAATTTATGAGTGACAAATTCATAAAAGTATTAAGAATTATAATAAGCACTCAAATTGAATAGAAAAAAATTAATTAAAAATTCATCTTAATACATGTCAATTGAATTAAGTTACATCTTCACTTTAACAACATACGAATTTAGCTACTCATGACAAAAGAGAAAAAAAGATATAGGAAGAGAAAAGAGAATTCATCATGATAGAACTGTAGAGAAGAACCAAAGCGCCTTCAATGGTGATTCAGTTTTCAACTCCATGAGAGCTTTATGATGACTCATCCGTCTCTCATAGGGCTTGTCCCTTTATTGCCTTTGAGCCTCCAAAACTCTATAATTTTTGTGTATTTTCTGAACCAAAAGAAAGCTCATTTGCTAAACTCATTTTTCTCACTTTTTATAAAAAATCTCACAGTTTTTCGTATCTAACTTGCATTATTTTTCTCACCCTCCAGATGATCGAATTTGCACTCAATCTCAATAGAGAAGTAATTATAGGATTTTTTGTTAGCTTTTCAATACCACAAATGGCGCATCGATCCAATCTCTTTAGCCCAAAATATAGTCTAATTACTGAAACATGGTTAGGAGAGTGCAAGAATCTGAACTTACAACAAACTCTATCTCTTTGAGAATCTTTATCCAATATTCAATTCAAACTTTCTTTAAACTTTTGCATCCAATTAAAACTTTAATTAACATTAAAGAATATGATAAGAACTCTTCAGATAATTATATTCAACAATTGTCTATTTTTGCACAAAATATGATGATTTATTTTAAAAATTTAAATATTATTAGGTGAAGAGATAATTATTTAAAATTAAATTAAAATTAATAAAAATCTTAATAAATAAACTCAAAAATAAGTGTATTTTATACTCATCACGCATGAGATGACACTTTTACACTCATCACGCATAAGATGATGCGGATATCACCTCATCATAATAATAAAAAAAATACTAGTTATGTTATATTTACAAAAGTTAATTTTTTAAAGATAGGAAGGGGAAGTATCGGGGGGGGGGGGAGAGAGTGAGTCATTAGGTTATAGGGTCATCGCTAATTGAATACTCAACATAATTAATGAAAGGATTAGTATAGAATGATGATGTGACTATGGTGGATAAGTATCCGTTATATATGGGACCTCTGCAGGGCAGCAAAACTGGATTCTTGTGTATTATGTTTTGGGTACTGTCAAGGTTTCTTTCTACTTGGAGTTGCATTTTGGGATAACATGGACACAGATGTGGTCCAAGTTGCAGTACGATACAATATAGGCTAAACATCGATCCTACAAAACCAAAATGCAAACTTTTTTCTTGGGTACTATTCTTTTCACCAATTTGTGAGAGACAACGTATATTATTCATGGAATGAGGCCAGTATCTTCTATCACATTAGCCGAGCATCAACTCTAACCTAAATGGGAGGTAGAGAATAGTGGAAATTAATGTATATAACGAACATAATACTATAATATTAAGCCTCTCCTCTTTTTCCAAACTTGTCATGCTTCACGTTGTATGTGAGATTAATAAAATCCTGAAAAAGAATCCACTAGTGTTTTCTTCTAAAGAAGAAAAATAAAGATTTTGTACTCAAAAGTAAGAATAAACTACTTACATAATTCTAAATTCATAATTGTGTTTAACTTCACACTTAACTTTTGAAATTAGGTGGTTCTATCAGAACATTTTTCAATTAAATTGATATAAAATCACCTATACGAATATGAATAATTGTAAATCCGAAAATTATTTTACAGACTAGTATTGTTCTAATTTTAATGGGATTTATGTTAGCTAACTAATTACACCGTTTGGTAGTGGCAGAGAATATCAATGTCATTTCCAGAAGACAAGGTGATAAAGTAAACATCTTTTCGGTAAGGATATATACTTGTATAGTACCTATTGTATCCATAATAAAGACTGAAATTTTTGATCCTGAAGAAAATAATACATATGGCTAAACAAAGAGACAAATGATATCAAACACATGCTGGAGAATCTTTGATGAAGATATCTGTGAGGTATGAGCTACTGCAACTTAAAAATGGGATCAAGTCAATCATCATCATCTTTTCAACTTTTTGTTATGGAATAAAAATATCTTGGCTTCTTTCACTTTTGGAGGAATCTATAATATATTTGTTTCCTAAAGTTAATTATTACTCACATTAAAAATTAGAGTTCAAAGATGGGGGAGAGAGAGAAAGAGAGAGACAAGGGATTAATATTGCTCTTGTTGAGTCTGTCTATGCGCTTGAACTTATTTCCGAGACTGGGATGTGAATGCAGCTTATAACCGAAAAGTTGGATGGCTTTAGGGTTATTAGGATCTGTCGAGCCAATCCACATGCATGTGATGTACCAATTAAAACTCTTGTTTTTTATTTATTTTACAATTCTTTTCCCTGTAAATTATACTTTTTGCACTGACTTTGTTGTAAAATATCCATTAATCAATAACATCAAAAACTGCAAGAGTACTTGATCATAAAAAAATCTTTTGCTTAGCTTATTATAAAAGGAAAAATATCATCCTACATATCTTTTAGAGGTGTAGAACTATACACATCATTTTTAATGGTGTGTGAATAAAAGAGAGAAAGTGAAAAGAAAAAATAAATATGATAAATGATATTAGATGAAATGTGAAAAGAGGTGTATGTATTATTTATGGTAAGAATATCATGCTTGTTGTAAAATGACCCAATTGTTTCTCAATGCCAATACGAAAGAATGTATTGTCTTTTGTTCCAAAAAGCATGATGGTCTCTTACTCTCTTAAATAGATTCTATAATATTCTTATTTAGTTTTTTTTTCTAAAACATTCTAGAAAATGGAAAAGAAGAGACAATATTAAAGAGAAAAAGAGGAGCACATGCATGACTTGTTTTGTGATCCATATCATAGTCTAATCAGGGTTGTTGTGATCAATAAGCATGGATTTTGTGGGATAATAAATTAAACAAACAACTAATGGGTGAGCTGAGCTATATATAATTATACTCTCTCTCTATACTTTTATCTGTTTATTAAAATTAATGTACACAAATTAAAAAAGTTATTAGATATGTTAAATAATAAAAAATATGATTTAATGTAACTAAATTACCTTTTTCTCACTTAATTAAATTTTGAAAAACAAAAAAAGTTTAATTACTTTATTAAGCAAAAGACATGTATTCTACGAATTAACTAGGGTGACTAATTTTAAAAAATTATAAAAATTAATTAATATATTTTTATTAAATTTAATGAAGATAATAAAAGATGAAAATAAATTTAAAAAACATTAATAAATATTTTTAATTTTTTAAATAAATAAATAATATTGAAAAAATTAAAATTCTTAAATAAATACATAAAAGTATACATAGAAAGTAAATACCATGACAATCCCCTTACACACTTTGATAGTCTAAAAGCATTGAGGTTTATGTGGTTATGATGCGAGACGTTTTCCGTGACATCTAGGTTTTTTTTTCACCTTCCAGTGGCTCCACCTGGTGTCAGGTCATGGGCTATAGCAAGTGACTCCCAATGGGACCCTCTAGTCGCTCATGGAACCAGCATTTGTACCCCACCCATCATAGTGTAGGTGTTTACCCCTGAAGTTTTTTGCAGCCTTCATTGGTTTTGATTGCATCATAATTGGGACATTGTAGGAAGGAAAATGTTTTTTATTTTTTTCACCCCAATTATGGAATATTATGATTAATATAAGTGTGATTAGATACTATCACCTATAATTATGATTTTTTTATATTATTTTTTTCTCATAATACTTTTTACATAATTTTTTATATCATTAATCATATTATTTTCTCTCATTTAATCATAATTATTAAAAATAATGTGTAAAATAATATTTTTTTAAAAATAATATATAAACATCATTTTTTCTATCATATGTTATATGTAAAATAAAAATATAAAAATAAATATATATATAAATATATATATATATATATATATATGAATGAAGTATCATCTAAATGTTATATTTTAAAACATAATTGTAGTAGAAAATAACTTTTTTTTGTCGTCATGCTTTCTCTGCATGTATAACCATGTACATCACCTTCAACCCCCTTATTTTGGTCAGAGACATGGTAGGAATTTGAAATCTGAGTTAATATATCTACTGGTTGTGAATTATAACAAAAGTAGTGTTTTGCTCATAATGACAACGAAATTGTAAAAGAACATTATCATGGAAAGTAACTTGAAACATATTTTTGTAAAGCATTTTCTTGAATCTTTCCTCTTTGATTGTACTATCATAGTAAACTTATTAGTAAAATAAAAGGTTTTATTCAAGAAATAATTTTAAATTTTTTACAACCCCCTAATGAATTGTTTTAAAACTGCAGGCAGTTAATCGAGTTTCTAATATATATTGAATTTTACAACTCAAATTTCTTGTGACACTGCAATTAATAACATCATATAGAATATGGCAGTAGAAGTTAAATGGTTCATAGTTAAACTTCTAGAAAATTATTGATTAGCAATAGTAAACAGCCATCTATGTTATATTAATCATTTTTTTTGTACAGAAAATTACTTTTCCATTTTTTCTTAGAATGTGCTGAATTATCATATGATCAGTAAGATTTGAAAGTATGTCTTAAATTAGAAATATCAAATTATAATAAATTAGATACTCACCCATAATATGAGTTGGATGCCATCCTAATCTCTTTTTTATGAAAAAAAAAAGACATTTCACAAAAAAGAAAAACGCTCTAATATATACAATGTATTATTATTACAACCTTTATTTTTTACTATTTTTTTTTACATTACTTTTTACATTACTTCTCCTATTATCAAGATCAATATTCACATATCAATATTTTCTCTTATTTAATCATAATTATTAAAAAGTGATATAAAATAATATAAAATAATATAAAATCATCATTTTCCTTACCATTATCGTTACCATCAGCCATGCCATGACCAAATATGATGTATTGTTACCATTCCCATGGTTGAAACTGAAAGTGGGTTTATGGCAAGGGTCCCACTGGTTTAGCATGGTAATTTTCTTGTTTCATAGGTGTTGGTGGTGCTATCTGCGCAACAAAAGCATGAGTGGAGACTAAAATCTTATCTCCGCTCCCACGCCTCACACTTATCCTTCCATTGTACCCTTTTTTTTTTTCTTTCATAACACGAACCATAATTAAAATCATTATCAGGGAAAATAAAGAAGAAAAGAAATGACACTGTCCCTCTTGGCCCCCCACCCACGTGTCACACTTCAATGAGTTGGAATCCCACGTGTCACCCTCTCAACGGCCAGAATTCCAGTTCACGTCATCATCAGGTACCCACCCCCTCCCACGCACCCGCAGCGACCTCATTTCTATTCCTCCAACAGGGTTAACACCCCATATCAGAAAAGACCATTCAGCGCCTGAATCATTGACACGTCACTAGACCATTGGATCCACTAATAGAGTTGCTTGTAGGTGATCATTCCCCCACTCCCATGCCCATATAAAACATTGGCTACACTCCTTGTGGGGTAACGCAAAGACAAAAACATAACATTTCGTCCTAACATGCTCTTGTGTGGAAACCATAGCCAAAGCCATTCGAACCCATCTCAGTGAAGAAAAAGCTCTATGACCATGGAGAGCACCGACTCATCCACCGGCTCACAACAACCGAACCTGCCACCCGGGTTCCGATTCCACCCCACCGACGAGGAGCTCGTGGTTCACTACCTCAAGAAAAAAGCTGCCTCAGCTCCTCTCCCAGTTGCCATCATCGCCGAGGTTGATCTCTACAAGTTTGATCCGTGGGAGCTACCAGGTACGTCCAATTTCACCAAAAGAATACAAAGTTTCAAACTTTACGCTCCAAACCAAAATGGGTTTGGTTTGTTTTGTTCTTTTCTTCTTTTGTTCTTTTGTTTTTGTAACCCCCCTTTTTTTTTGACCTTTTGGTTTTTGCAGCTAAGGCAACGTTTGGGGAGCAGGAGTGGTATTTCTTTAGCCCCAGGGACAGGAAGTACCCCAACGGTGCCAGGCCAAACAGGGCTGCCACTTCTGGGTATTGGAAGGCCACAGGGACTGATAAGCCTGTGTTAACCTCTGGTGGAACACAGAAGGTTGGGGTGAAGAAAGCTTTGGTTTTCTATGGAGGGAAGCCCCCAAGAGGGATCAAAACCAATTGGATCATGCATGAGTATAGGCTTGCTGACAACAAGCCTAACAATAGGCCTCCAGGATGTGACTTGGGCAACAAGAAAAACTCTCTAAGGGTAAGCCCTTTTTTCATACAAATCTTGCTTTGTTCTGTTTTTGATTTTGGGCTTATGTGGCCTTTTATGTTCATTTGGGTCTTTGAATTTGCAATTTGGTGTAAGTAAACTGTCAATTGTTAAACCAATGGGATTTAAACATTTCAATAATTATTAAACCATCAATTATGACATAGAATATTATATCTAATAAAACAAAACATAAATATTAGATGGGACACAAAATTCTTACATTTGGGTTTTTGTGTTGGTCATTTTTTAATTGTAGCTTGATGATTGGGTGCTATGCCGAATCTACAAGAAGAACAATACACATAGGTCGCCTATGGAGCATGACAGGGAAGATTCAATGGATGATATGATTGGAGGGATACCTCCTTCCATCAACGTGGGCCAGATGAATGCGAGGTTTCATCTTTCAAAGATGTCCACAAGCTACAGCGGTGCATTGTTGGAAAATGACCAGAACTTATTGGAAGGAATGGTGGTAAGTAATGGTGGGATCAGCATAACTGCTGCTGCCATATCATCTCATCAGTTGGGAGCTTCGAACTCCAAGGCAATAGAGCTACCTTTTGTCCCAACTATGACTGCATCTTCAAACACTACTTCGGCCTCCAAAAGAACACTCTCATCTCTGTATTGGAATGATGAGGATGTGGCAGGCACCTCATCATCGAACAAAAGGTTCAATTTGGACAGTGGGGAACATGGTAGTGTTGTGAGGACAGAAGAGAATGGCACTGCTAGCTCTATTGCCACTCTGCTTAACCAGCTCCCACAAACCCCTTCATTGCACCAACAGACAATGTTGGGATCAATAGGTGATGGCCTACTTCGGACACCATATCAAATACCTGGAATGAATTGGTATGCTTAGCTCAATTTCAGGTTTCTAGGGTGGTATATGATGATGATTATATTATTGATGCACAAGGAGATATTGAACTAAGAAGAAATCCTCAGCTTGTGATACCTTACACTGCTCTCTCACCTGCCAATTTGATTGTAAAGATTTTATGGGCTATATATTGAGATTTTGGTTGTTAGGAAATTGGAAGAAAGTTAGAGTCTAATCAGTTAGATGGCCTCAAATTTCTTCAACCATTGGAAGCAGCTGCTGGCAATAACAACACATAAGGTGAGGCCATGGATATTTTTAGTTAAACTTAAATATAGCTTTATACATATATATAGATATTTGCTTGTTTTATTGGCATGTAAAGAAAAAATGATGATGCTCTTCATGTACAATACAAGTATTGAAAAAAAAATTAAACAAAAAAAAAAAAGAAAGAATCAGCTGTTATATAGTTTGATTTAGGATACAAGAGAACCTTGTATAGATCAGATACTGTAGAACACGATCTATTGATGCAAGAATTAAAAAACAAATGGTGACTGTGTGGTTTGTCTATATGTTATATATTATTGTTCTCTCAAGAGCTTGATATTGATTTAATTTTCATTGGTTTTATCAGTAGATTACTAAGCTCTTGAAGGTTAAGTTAGCAACGGGATTTTAGTTTGTTTAAGTATATTTAATGTTAACCAAGTATCAGTCACGTCTCTGCATGTAACCGAGCCAGAAGGTTATTAGTCTTATTCATATCTTTATCCTTTTGCCCAGAATCATTCCCGATGAATCTAATTGAGTTAGAACAAGTGTATCAGCACATAAGTACATATAAAGTATGCAATATTAATATGTTTGTTATGAAATAATTTTCACCACTTTCTATGCGACGTAGGAAGGAAGATCTACATGTGCGACTTCATTCTCGTTTTTATGTTTCTTTGTTTGTGACTTTTCCGATTTTGATACACCAATCCAGTTTATGAATTTTGTTCCAACTGATCATGTGCTCATCTTTGAAAACTAAAAGTTTCTCATAACTTGTATTCTATATTTGATGACATGGTTTTAGTTTTATAGAAGATTAATTTTATATCAATTAAAAAAGTAATTATAAAAAAAAATTAATTAACAATATTCATAAGTTATAATTCATTATTTTTATGCTTGATATATAATGACAATAAATATGCTAATCATATCCCTTCACGTATTATTTAATATATGATGTTATTACTGGAGCAAATGCCATCTTGGGAGCTAGGCTCTAAGTCTTGGTGGATGTTGATGCACTGCCAATACAAGATCGAGTTAAGCTTGTCAAATTTTTCTAAAGCTTAATGTTATTGGCTTGTGATGCCATGATTCTATGATTATCACGAGCTAGTTTCCATGCTGTCCATTTTTGTTTCCCTATTTTCTCCCTTCTAAAAATGACAATGGCTCGTACAGCCCCATATCTCAGGATAACTTACCCTTTTTTTTTCACTAGTATTCCAATACATCAAACTATTAACTCACGAAGAAAATTCAAGTGTGCCTCATCTGCAAAAAGTCTGACACTTCGCCCTACGTAATCAATTTGACATGCACGCAGCAAATTTCTAGATGGCTTTATTGTCAGAAAGTATAAAAAGAATTTGTGAGAATTCAAGAGTATAACAACCAAATAGTAGAAAGAAAATCATGAAACTTTTTCAACTTTAACTATTATTGATCCTAGAAGAGAAAAGTGATATAATAGAAGACGTCAAGAAGAGATCATAGAACATAGGTGTCAGTTAAGCTCTAAGGATAGATTCAAGTTGCAAAACAAACAATTTCTCATCAGCAACCAATCAATGAACATTTGTTTTGGATACATCTCTTTCCTGACAGATACCCCAGATAGCTGTTATTACAATATTTTCAAACCTGCTCTTCAATGCAGGATTGTAATTAAGTTGGACAATATATGGTCAATAATAGACCATGACTCATGAGAGGAAAAAAATTATATACTCAAGGAGAGTGTGGTCAGAACAGAAACTACTTAAGTTGAATATTATTATTCTTTTAACCTTTACAGTTTTCCACCCACACCAGCTTTTGATTTAATCTGAAAAGGGTATCAAGATATTTGAGCATGGGTGTCATTTTCTTTCGTGGGACTGATCAGACGTAGTTAAGTATATTCCACCACCCAGAGGTCACACAAATAGACAACAAAGTCCACCTCACTAGCAGCTAGCTTTCTTTCTGGCTTGACTCTAAGGGACCATTTCTTGCTATGATCTAAAGGAATCATTATCCTAATACCACACAAATTAAATCCCCTTTTTAATTGCATTCCTTTCTGAGGAAAGAATACAAATCAACTTTATAAAATTTCGCATCATTTGTGCTTCATTTTGGAATAGATATCATAACGATGAATTGCACTATTGTTGCTATTGGTATCCTTGAGTTGTGCATGATGCTTTCACACTGCCTAAATGTATCAAATCTGATCTGTGAATTAAACAAATATATACAAAAAAGAAAAAAGAAACGCATGTACCCAACATAAAAAAAAAAGGAGAAAAAATAAACCGCTTAACCTACCTGTATTCTTGCATAATTAAAAGTGCTTTAGTAATGCTAATTAAATTAAGACTAATCTTTCATTTTAGTCTTCTAAATTAAAGATACAAGTATTATCACTTTAATTCTGTAAAGAATTTTGATACTAATTTAGTCTCTCAATTATAAAAAGTGACATTAAAAACATCTTTTTATGTACAGACAGTCAAATTAAAAAATTTAATTAATGTTATTTTAAGAAATTAATATTAACTTCGTATGATTTTAAGAGATTAAATTATTATCATTTTTTATGATTAAAAAATTAAATTAATGTCAATTTTTTTAATAACTAAATTAATGTTATTTTTTATAATTGAAAGACTAAATTGTTGTCAACTTTCTTTTGAAGACTAAGTTGATTTCACTTGTATCTTTGTTAACTAAAATTGAAGTTTATTATTAAATTAACTATCTGGCGATGAAAAAAATAAAGGACTCTCATCATAATTTATATGTATACATAATAATATTGTCTCTATCATCTAAATCAATTGTAGCACTATTTAACTGTAAAACAATATTGTCTCTATCATCTAAATCAATTGTAGCACTGTTTAACTGTAAAACAATATTGTCTCTATCATCTAAATCAATTGTAGCACTATTTAACTGTAAAACAAAATTAAAAAGAAAAAAAGAAAAAAAAAAAGGAGAAAAGTTTGAGAGATTTTATTTAATTATATTATATTTGATTTTTGGTAAAGGGTGGTTTTGAATTTTGATCATGAGGAGAAATATCAATATGGTTTTTGACTTGTTGCATTTAAGTTGATGATAGGGGGCTTCAAACGTGTGTTCCTTTTCATGGATGGAACTTGCCGAAAAGAAAAGAATGAAGGTCTTGAATCATGACTGATGAGTTCGTATCCAGCCAAGTCCAACTACAAAAACCATGCAAATAATATATATGGGAAAGCAGTCAATTAGCATCAAGTCAAATTTGGCACTGACCCACTACCACAGAGCATGTAGGTTAAGTCCCCCTCCCCTCCAATAAAAAAAACTGTTTATGTTAGGCCTCCCCTGCCTTTGGCAACATGTAACCCTACATCAGTGGGAAGAAAAGGAAAAACAAGAAAGCAAGATAATTACAACCCACTTTGGGATATACATAATAGAGTGTGGCAATCATAAAAGTTGTACTATACCTACCTTCCAATTATTTGCACAAAAATCTTAAATGGAGATATTATAAAAATAATGAGTTTTGTTATATCTTCTTAAAATATTTTTTAAATAATTTTTTATTATTTAATAAAAAAATTATTAAATAAAAAATTAAATATAATTAATATTTCAAAAATATAAAAAATATTTGATATTTTTTATTTAATAATTAAAAAAATTATTAAAAAATATGTTAGGAGAAATTAAAATTATGGAAATTTTTATATTATCATGATGGATATAATACTTAAGATGAATTGTTAATTATTAATTGAATGTTGATTTCATAATAAATATTTAAAAATAATTAATAATAAATTAAATACTTGACAACTCATTCTAATATATTATTCTAAAAAAAAATACCATAACAATTCCCTAAAATTATTCAAAAAGAAATAGATAGAAACTGCAACCAGGATGTCCTCAAAAGAGAAGTAAATAATAATCATCCTCATCGTCATAATAAAGAGCAAGTAGGTGGCAGTGGGTTGGATGAAGAGCAGTGGGCAGGGCAAGTCCTGGTTTTCCCAGCCAGGACCCAAAGTGCCCAACAATTTAGCCAACTAAGCTTTTACATGGGATTTAGCTGTATAGCGCATTTTGTGATCACAAATTGGTCTCTCTCTGCTAGACTTGAGATAGTAGATATGATATATGGAGGCTGATTCTCCTCCATTATAATTATTTATGATTATTACTACAAGTATTCTCTGTCCTCATGTGGCCTTCATCAATGCCAAATGGGCTTGATGGTCCATTGCCAGTTATGAATGAGCCTTCTTTGTGAACGATCGTACTAGCTCCAGCTCCAAAACGTCAGAAAGAAGGAAGTAGTAACCAATTAGTATATTCCAAAGGAATCATCAAACGTTCAAATTTCAAATTTGTGTGTCAAGCAGTAGTAATAAATTGACCAAATTCCAAGTACACACGCCAATTAACTATAAGTACTGGTCAAACATTTTGGGTCACTCACTCCCCACTATAAACTCAGTCTTGTTCCAAATCATCGATTCCATTACCAAGTCTTCAAACTGATCAAGCCTTCCAAACCCAAACTAGAAGGTTCATGAACCTTCCTCTCTTCCCTTAACCCTTTGCATATAAGTCTACAGTTCCAAAATCTCTTCCAAACCCAAAAACCAGACCTTTAGGAAAAACACACAGTTTCCCAATTTTCCTTCACATTCATAGCTTGACAAGAGAAAATGCAGAACACCCTTTTGCTGCAAACCAAAGAAAGTTCACAACTTCCACCAAAGATGTCAGTTTCAGGGCACAAGATGGTTCAGCTCAGTGTTGGTCACAAAGATGGTTACTTGGCCATGGCTCCGCGGTCCAGACCGGCCTGCACGTGCTCGAACCGGCCCGGTTCGGTTCGGTGTGCGCGTCACGGGTATGTGGTGCCATCAGGGGAGAGGTTGAAGAAGCGTGTGGCAAGCAAAGAGATCTTGAGGAGGGCACTAACACCACCACCAAAACGTTTAGGCCTTAGATGGTTGAATTTCAGGCCAACCCCTAGCAGGCTCTCTAACATGTCCATGGCTTGATTTTCCAATTTTTTTTTCTTTTGGATGTTTGTACAATTGAGTTTTAACAATCCACTGAAATTAGATGATTGATGATTCTATATTCTTTATGAAGTTTCACTTTTTGCAATTGGTAGTTTTTTTTTTTTTTGGGGTATAGCAATTGGGTAATCCAGTATTATAGTTTCAGACCTTTCTATTTTCTTCTTGAAAACTAAATTGGGTACATGTATGCAGATTTCCTGGGCAATACAGATTGGAGATTTATATATGATTTGTCCTTTTCTTGCTCTAAATACACTGGTGAAGTTTAAGTTAGATAGAACTGATGATTTGTATGTATTACTTGGTCTGAATCACAGTCAATGATCACAATAGTTACAATTGAATTCTCTGTCTGTCCCTTGATTATAGGAATCAGAAATCTAATTCTTTCAAAGTAGTTTTGTTTTCATAACCCAAATTTCACTGGCAAATTCGGACGCTATGGTATACTGCCAATTGCATTAGGGGTATAGTGTATTTATGTCTTTCTTTATTAACCTCATTACAATTTGCTGTGGTAGCAGCTACAATTATGTTGTAAACAGATAATCTCTAGTTTTAGGAGCATTTGATTCTGAATGCTTAACAAAGGTCATATGTATTGTGCTCTTCTTTTCTTGAGCTTCATTTCTTTTTAATCTTGCCTTCTGAAGAAGTTGACTACTTATCTAAACAAGAGAAGGGTGAGAAAAGGAGTAGGAGATGAGAATCTTTAGATTACTGTTCACATCTCATAGCAAGGTCATTTGAACTGGCACTGTGTATCTATATTAGCCTATTAGGCTAATAAGCCCTCACATAATGGAAAGGCAACCGAGGATCTACTGATAAATGAGCATGTAACGGATTCAGCCTTCGATCTTATCGTTTATAAGCATCATCCTAGTTTTTATGCCAACTGCAACAAATGTTTGAACTTTGAAGTTTTCATTTTCTATGCACCGGCAAAATTTCTAAAGTTTACAAAAACACACAATTTTATATAATTTACTAAATAAAATCTTGGTATATATTGTTTCAAAACTCCAGATCAAAATAAATAAATAAATAAAAATGTTTCAATGCTAAGATCAAAAAGAAAAATGTTTCGATACTAATATATTCAATATTAAAAAACATTTTTATGATTAATATTACGAAATTCATAGAAAATTAAAATGCAAGATTTTTATCAGTCAGTCATGGTCGTTGAATTTATCTTTTTATGATTTCATTTAAAAATTACGTTTAAAAATTAAACATTAACTTGTATTAAAATAGATAAAGTATTTTTAATCGTTATGATATAATTTTAATTTATTGGAGATAAAATCATAAAATTCAAGTTACTTATATAACTACATCATTTTTATCGCTGCTGTTATATAAGGTCTATTTAGATTATAGAATATTTTTCATTTCTCATTTTAATAAAAATTGCCTAGTTTCGCCAATAATAAGAAACACAAATGTGGAGGAAAAGAGCTTTACAGCATATGCATCCAAAATCACTCTCAATACCTCGTCTTAAAAAAAAGGAAAAAAAAAAAGGAAAAACCACTCTCAGTACTATAAATAACTTGGGGCATCAAAATAGGTACAATGTGCATCTGATACGCCGTATTATTTGCTATGCTATTGCTAACCCATTAATAAGTCACACACATTGTATTAGACTTCGCGTTAGGAGTTTGGCACATGGTCGGCATCAAGTTGGCCCATTGTTATGCTTAAGTTTTGAGGAATAATGCGGTTACACATTATTTAAGAGCACATAACCTTACATTTGAGACAGAATCATAATATAAGTGTGTAAAAAATAAAATAAAAATCAACTATAATAAGATAATAAAAACTTTTACAAACGTGAAATAATATGTATGTAATTATGTGTAAGTAAAGTTACTCTATTTTGAGCCTACTTCACCAGCACACCTTAACCATGCCTTAATAAAAATCATAAGTTAATGTGGCTTCGCTTTAGGCTGCAGCATTGGCATGGGCTAGTAAGTGGGCTTTGGTTCTTCAGGTAGGATAAGGTCTAGGCCTACGGCCTACCAATAGATGCAGGTATACTTACTGTGGAATGGGCTAGTAAGTGGGCTTTGGTTCTTCAGGTAGGATAAGGTCTAGGCCTACGGCCTACCAATAGAGGCAGTTATACTTACTGTGGAGTTTATGGTTATTAGAGGCGAGCCTCCCTCCCTCCTTGTTTCTTTCTGATGAATTATTTAAAAAAATAAAAATAATGTTTTATTGCTGATGTAGACACACTAAACAAACCCACGTAAACCATAATTACATTGGCCCTATGGTGTTTTTGGCATAAACACTTTCTTAATTAGTTATAGATTTAATTTTAATATACTGTTAATATAAAAGTTAATTACACTGTCATCTAATTATGTATTATCATGTTATTAAAAATATTTAACTCTCATAATAATTACATTAAAAATCACATATGTGATAATATGTAATTGATTGATGGTGTAAAAAATTTTACACTAACTATGCATCAAAATTAAACTCATTAATTATTACTTATTAGTTTCTATATTGTCAGTTAATTAAAAAAATTTCTTTATTAATTTAGTGTTTAGTTTCATCAATTAACTGACTAGGTAGCAACAAAAACACTTCCAACCAGTTAATTTAAGGTGACAGGCTCATGATCTTTCTTGTTCACATTATTGCAATGACTATTACAGTTGCAGGTGCTAGAGCAAGACCCTGAGTGCCTGAACATGATCGGCTATGTTCTTCACAAAACTTTGCTTAAAAAATTCCAACTTTAAAAGTAAAGGAAGAATGATGGTATTAATTGAACTATATATTGGTTATATATGATAATCAAGAATTAGAGAATACAGATACACATCGTTTAAGTATTTAGAAGAAAACACACACATAGTAAAACTAACGAGTTAAAAAGACAACTAACCATTGCTCGAGAAAAGCAGAAGGGCAAGGCAGAGCTAGGCAATGCAGGAGGACAGTTTTGTAAATTTATACAGAGTTAGCCATGTTTGGTAGATCAGGGAAAGATGCAGATATGTATGCAAAGAAATAAACCTGAAACATACAAATAACAATGCAAAACTAAATATGCATGTGTGAGAGAGATAAACAAGAACTTTAGACCTGTGCGGCTGTGCATATACTAAATAAAAAGAAAATGTTGTTTTTGTAATGATAATTAACCTAGACAGAGTACTTATTCCTGCCTGTTATTAGGGAGATAGTGTTTGCCTTAATCCTTGACACGCCGTCAAGAGCTTTTACTTTGGCTGGGTATAACAGTGTTAGATACCTGCAAAAACACTCTGACAACTAGTGATAGAGATGGGACTACAAACTATAGGCAAAGAATGAGCACTTGGGATTCTTACCTAAGCGTTCTTAAATAGCAGGATGAGGATCCTAGGGTTTGTGATGGTGGGTTGGACATGTGCCTTTAGGCTCGGGCCCGACAAGGACCTTTTGGTCTGTCGAGATTGGGATCACGGCAGGAGTGGTAAAAAATAAATTGTTACGAACTGAAATGGAATCGTCACCAATTTTATTCAAGTCAAGAAAAAATTGGAAAACTTTTTTATTTTAAGAAAAAATTAGTCTTTTAAAACAGATTGAATTCGAGAGTCAATTATGCATAGAGAATTGTAGAAACTTAATCTCACAGCATTCCTAATACATCTGTGTTAGAACGGTTACCTTAGTTAATCGTGCAAAAAAATTGGATAAACTTTAGAAATGTTTATTTTATCCCTTTTTAAAAGATAGAAAAGAAATTAACAGACAAATTATGAAAATTTAATTTTGCTTAACAGAATAGACATTTCTCTTCTACGTATCCTCGGGCAGAATGAAGAATTCAAAGTCATGTCATTCTTTAAAAAAATATTTGTGAGTTGGTTGTCTTTAATTTTTGAAAAGATTTTTGTTTTGAAAATTCATTTGATTTTTTTTTAGTAAAAAATTTGAATCATCAAGTTGTCACAACTTAGATAATTTTAAAAGTTACATGATTAACAAGATGTCACTACTCAGCTAATATCATTTTATTCTTCTCAACAAAGTTTAATTATTTTATTTTTTCTTAAAAATAGATTGTAAAATCCACTACTAAAAAAAGACAATGTTAGCGACATAATTAAAATAAACATACTAACAAGTAAGATAAATAAAACAAGGAGAAAGAAAATAATTTCTTTTATTTTTATTTTTATCTTTTTATGCCTAAAAAAATCCTTAAAAAAAATTGAAACATGTTCAAATAAAGTAACCAACAGGAAACAAGCAAATGTCCAAATTCCTCTCACAAATGAGCCCAAATTAAAATTCCATTAAAAAATAAAGCAAATCTAAATTAAACAAAATAAAGAACCAGAAATGAAGCACAAATAGAGAAGTGTCTCTGGCTTTGGGTGTTGAAACGCAAGGAGAATGGCAAATTACTGGTCATGTGCGCATCTTGGCTAGAACCTTGGTGCGAGGCGAGGCAGTTCCCGGATGGAAGGGAGCGGAGAAGAACAATGGCTTCGGCCGAATCTGAGTTGATTGGTGCGTGGTGGAGGACAACATTGAGGACAATGTTTGGTTTTGATGGGGGTGAGCGTTACTTGAATATTCAGTCATGTTATCATTATGTCACTGTTGTATGAATTATTTTTCCTATCATCTTACTCTACTTGTTTTAACTATTCACATATTTACCTATGCATATCTCATTGTTAAAAAAACTAAAATAATTAGAGAACTCGAAGATGAACATGTTGATAGTATTTTTACCTAGTGAGTTTTGAGTCATTCATTTTTATTGTGAAAATATTTTCTTAACCTTCTAATATTTATTATTAGTGCTCAATTTTTTTTATTTTCTCATTGGATCGTTTCATTATTGTTATTTTTTACTAAAGAGAAGTTTTAAGTTAAACTTGCATTTAATTTGATGCCACGAAAATTGATTGAGTTATGTATTTTTTTAAGAGATTATATTGGGCCATGTTTTTTATTTTGACTATTGAAATAATATTTTTTGTTCTTTCACATTTTACTGCTAGTTACCCCTTTAAGCCTGTTTATTAAATCTTTCTTTTTTAATCCTTTTCCAAAGTGTTTCAAGAAAGAAGTATTATGATTATAATATGAGGTGATATGAGGAATTTAAAAACAAAGTGAAAATGAAACAAAATGGAAAAGTCATAATAGAAAAAATGTGAAGTTTGAAAAACTTGAGAAAAAGTGTGAAGAAAAAATGTTAGTATTGGGAGTACGAGAATAAAGTGATTTAAAAAAAGAAAAAAGTGATATTAAAAGTGTAGATATGAGTTTCAAAATATTTTTGGAACACTTTTGATTTTTATTATTACCTTTTAGCCTTCATATTTTTTCCTTTACTCACATTACAAATTTAATAAAAATCATATTTGATCTTGGGGAATTGTATAGTTCTTTCAATGTACATGACTAATCTAAATGTGTGATATAAAATTTTTCTTGGTATCTTTCCATGAAATGATATTAGTTTTGTTTCCTCAATGTTCTTTCATTTATTTTATATGTGAGATAAAAACTTGATAGAAGATTTTCAAGTAATAAAATTACTCTTTACTTATAAGTGTACAAGATTTATGTAATATTTGACAAATATAAGGGTGTCAATCCCACAAGGAGTGATAGAATTAACTAAAATCTAATATCTAACTAAATTAATTTCAAGGAAAAAGAAAAGAGATTTTAACTTTATTTAATTAATATGATAATATAAATTATATGTTAAACTAAAATTAAAATTAAGTAGTAAAAATCTAAATGAAACGATTAAAATTAAAATGCAAGATAAATTAAAAAACACTTTTAGGACCTCAAATTTACCATTAATTATGCAAAGATGAATTTAACTTGAATGAGAATTAATCTTATTTTATGGTGTCTACGGCTACAAGCTTTGATTACTACTAAATATTATTGAAATTTAATTATTGACATAATTCATCTAAAATAACATGACCTATTCAAATTATAACATAAAATCATTTAATATAGCATAAATTATTCAATCCTTATATCACAAAAGTATTGAATATTATTGCACAACTCATACCTAAGACTACAAGAACTAGACACGTGATTAAAATATATCAATTTAAATTTATTAATTGACTACAAGATAATCAATAAAAATTAAATTGAATAACAATTAAAGATCAATAATCATTATCATTGTGTAATTATAGAACAAAGAAAAATATCTCAAACAAAGTTAAATAATCTAATACAAAGATTATTATTTCATCTTAATTTTAAAAAATAAAATTAACTACTTATGGCAAGAGTATCGAATACAAAGAGAGAAGACAAATCCATAAAAGATGAAATAATTGTTATGTGACGTTCTCCTTCTGCCTCTGCTTTGTGTGGCGCTATGCGCCTCCCTCTAGTCTCGAGACGTTGTTTCCTCCCTTCTCCTTGTTTATTAATAAGAGATTTTACCTAATAGAAATATATGTTGTACAAAATCTCCTTAATTGATTCATAAATAATAAAAAAATATTAATTGAATTTAGGAAACTAAATTTAGGAAAGTCAATCTCCTTAATTGGTTCCCAATAAATGAAAAGATCTATATTGGATTTAGGAAACCAATTTTAGGAAACTTCATCTTCTTTTATTGAATGCTGTCAAATTTTTATCTTTCTCTCTTTTTATTTTTCTCGTTCTTCAGATGACAAAATTAGCCTTCGAGGTCAACAAAAGAGTTGTTTCATTTTCTGTTATCTTTCCAACATCTCAAGAATCACATCGATCTGATATCTGTAACTCAAGATATGGTCCAAATACAGGAACAAGGTTAAAAAATACAAGTTGAATCTGAATTTGCAACAAATTCTTTTTTTTCTTTAAGGATCTTTATATTCAATCTTCAATTATCCTTATCTTCAAGTTTTTATACTTAATTGAGACTTTGGATGAGACATAAAATTTGGATAAATTTTTTTCAAAACTCTATCTTTATAACACGTTCTAGCATCTTACTAATTGCACCACTTTTACTTTTAAATATCTACAATTAATGCATAATTTAGTAATTAATTTATCTTAAAGAAACAAATAATAATGTTACATAATCAATAAAATCAAATATATTGAGATACAATAATGCTTATTTATATATATATATATATATATATAAATTAAACTATTATCAATTCTAGGACACTTATTAAAGGTAATGATCAGGATCTATTATCATTATTTAAAATAAGTGCACAAAAAAAAAATGGTCCAATGGGATGGAGGTCTTGCGCGTGTTGGCTTGCTTGGGTTTTTGTCTCCTTTACGTTGATCTTAGGCATTAAGAATATGGGGAGAGTTATTGACACAAATAATTTTGGAATTGAAATTACTCAAACATCAAAAGCAACCATTGATTTGCAGGACCAAATTAAAGGGAGAGAATGAGAAAGAACGAAACATAAATGGTTGAGATCAGGGTTTGCGCGAGTTTTGTATAGGAGAAGTCTGTACCAATAACAGCACTATAATAAATTGATGCAAATTATATGTAAATAAAATTTTATGCATTAAAATTGATGCATTAAATTTTTCTTTTTTCTTTGGTATTGCAATCGGTAGTATTCAAGTTAGTTTGTGTATATCTAAATTAATTTATCTCTATAGTTTGGTTAAATATAAGTCATCTATATCAAGATTAGGAGATTGACAAAGATATTCTTTACATTAAAATTTTATACATAAAATAATGAAATTGAAAAGAAATCACAGCAACTAAATTTATAGCAATTACAGCAAATTATTTGTAGAACTGTAGAAGGATTGAAAATTACAGCAACTAAATAAATTTATAACGTCATAGAAAATTATATGCATAAGGAGCTATGATTTATGCAATTATATCATGTTATAATAAAATAAAAATAAAGAGGGAACAATATTAAAGACGATTATCATCATGCCGTCCAATGATTAGAGGAGCACTGTCATGGCATTGTTTCTTTCATTCACGATGAGAAGCACGTAATAAGAATGACCCTTCATCATCATTAGGCAGGTTCATCTCAAACTCTTGATGAGAGTAGTTCAAGTAGAAGTGACTATGAAAATAATAAAGTTACAGAGAATTATATACTATATAATATGGATGCTTATCCTGTAGAAGGATTGGGTGCTAAAACTACCTTTGGATGATTTCTCTAAATCTATATAGGTAGTTTTAGCACCTACGCCTTATCCAAGAGAAACATCCATATTTGATATAATTCTTTATAGTTTTATCATCTTCATTGTCACTTCCACCCAAACTCCTCTCATCAAGAGTTTGACATAAATCTGCCTCATTTTCATCCTAATTTATGCCCACATCCAACGCAGATATATATGATTTAGGAAGTTGTTGGAATGACAAAGAATATCATGCATAAAACTGCACCATCATTAAAATGAATTTAATGTTTGGTGAATATTATAGATGATGGTTCGAGGAGCATGATGATACGAACCCTTGTGTGAGGGTGCTTGTGTCAAAAGTTTACTTGATAATGTAAAAATTAAGTAGAGTGTTCCATTATGATGATAGTATCAGGTGTTTGAAAGTTTTCTTTATATGAAAGTAAGTAATGTGTTTCTTTGATAATGGTAATACAATCACAATATGTTAATTTAAAGATTTGCTTGACAATTTAATCGTGGATTTGAAGATTTGGAAGATGCAATTTGTAGCAGTTTAATAGACTTATTAAGAAGGTGGAGAAGATGATTTGAAGATTTTGAAGAATGGTTCTTGATGATAGAATTTGGATTAAGGTGGAGATTTTTGAACTTGACCCAAATTTCTCTTTTAATAAGTATTGATAGTTCATTATTTTATTAGTAAATTTAACTTTTGAATTATAATTAATATCAAAATAATGGATATGTTTGTGATATATTTGTTTTCAAATAAGAGAGTAAGAAATCTGTATCATGATAAGAATAAAGATAAGGATAAAGTGAGAGTAATTAATTGACATGTAAGTTATTATGAAATATAAATATTTGTATTTGAAAATTGTTGAGATATGAGAAGGGTGTGAGATTCAGAGGTCTAGTAAATATGTAAAGATAATGATAAAGTAGTTGTAAGATGATAAAAAAGATTGAAAATATCTACATATATTATCTTATAATTTTGTTTTGATAATATATTCTTTTTATTTGTAAATATAGATATATTAGGCCCAAATATATTAAATTATGTGTAATTTATTTGTGATAATTTTTTTAATTAATAATATCTATGAAAATATGTGTAAATAGGATGAGGTATTCACCAACTAGTAATTTAGTGCATGTTTGGATACGATTTTCAACAATTTTTTTGAGAAAAAGGCTAATATGTTTAATCATAAAATTATTTAGGCTTTTATACGAAATTCAAATATAAAATAAAATTTTTTTGAAATTTTTTTATAATTAATAAACTTATGATTTTAGAAATTATATATGTAAATACTATTTTGTCCTCAATCAAATAATTTTTTTAATCATTTTATACCTATTTTAGTAAAATAGGATTCTTTTTTATATCATCCAAACGGATTAACTTAAAATCACCAAACATAAAAATGAATCAATTATAATCGATTATAACAAAAAGTTTTTATACAATAATTGATTATTAAGCATAATCAAATTTTTGCAGCTATCCCAAACACACACTTAAAAGTTGAGAGTAAGAGGAGCCAACGATGATACGGTCCCTAATGTTTCGTCCTTTGTGTTAAAAGTTTGTTTAATAATATAAAAAATTAAGCGACATGTCACATTATAAAGGGTGTACATCTAACGGCCCAAATGTAATTTGCAATTTTTACAATTTATGTTTTTCAAGGAAACGAGGCAATCGAGACCCGTACATAACTAAATAAAAAAAAAAGAGTTTTTGTAATGATAACTCATCTATCCTTATTTACTTTATTGGAAAATTTTGATACCAACCTCTGAAAAAAGAGGTATATAGATAGATTATAATTTTTTAGTTATTGATTTATTATTAAAATAAATTAATAATTTAAATTAAAAAATAAATTTTAATTAATAATATTTAAATTTGTATAAAAATTTAATTAAATTATTTTTTATACAAATAATTATATATATAAAAAATTTATAAATTTTAACTAATAATTTTTATATATATTCTAAATTTATATATAAATACTATCAAATTAAAAAAATCTATTTATAAACTTAAACATGTTAGGACAATAACTATATCATTAGTGTTAATGAATCATCACTTCTTTTATAGATAATGGAATCTTATGAAAAGGACTATATTATAAATGATTTATAAAATATGAGTTTAAATTAAAAAAATATAGGATTAATTTGAAAAAAAAAAAATAAAAAGAACTAAATATTTTTTACCAAATATATATATACATTGGGCATAAAATTCAATACAGTGGATTTTTTTATTGTATGGGAGCAATAAAAAATTACAACGAAAGAATATTAGCAATAGCTAGTGAAATTTGACAGCCATTTTTAACTTTTTATAATTTAGGGAGCCTGTATTTCGTGACACGAAGGTATCTCGACTAATGCAAAAATGGTAGTGGATCCCACCGTGGAGCCCTCTCATTATTCTTGTTCCGGTAGATTTGGGATGGTTTCTCCCTCAGGACATCTAGCTTTTTCCTTTTGAATTTGACTATAATAATTTCGTCGTTTTCTTTTGGGAGAAATGATAATTGCTTAATTAAATTAAATATATTACAATTCAACCCAACTAAGTTCATCGACCCCAATGAGTCACGACTAGTCCGGTGTAGAATAATATATTACTACTCATACAAGTTTGTGATAAAATTGACAAGTTTGCTATCTCTTTACATAATGAAAAATTATTCTATAAATATAGAGTATTTAAATTAAATATATTAAATTATTATATTATTAATTAATAGATAATTATTATAATTATATGTGATGTTAATTGTCAAAATAAATTATGGGCGATGTTGTATGAGCTTATACTAGTTTAGTAGGATTTTTTCTCCTTTTCAATAAATCCATAATTATATTTATTACTTGAAAATTAAAATTATTTAGAAGTAAAATACACATATCATGGCAAATTTGTTTGGGCTTTATATGAAATGATAGCCGAATGATATTCATATGTTAGGTTTGGACATTTGTGAGATTTTTTTAATAGAAGATGTATGTGCAAAGTGCAAACAAACGATCCTATTTTTTTAAAGATTAAGTACAAACTAAGTTCTCTATTTTATTTCTTTTTTTTCTTAGCTTTTTTCTTCTTTTTTTCTGTCCTCCTCCCCTCCTCCCTCTTTATTTTACCTTTTTAGCTTTTGTATTTATACTAGCCAGTTAGTTATTAAAATAGTTAGTTAGTTGTTTCATCTCAACAAAGTTAGTTATGCTGTTAGAAAAAATAATTATAAGTAGAGTTGGTTATGCAGCAAAGTAGGGGCAGAGTTATCTTATTTTACAATATAGTATAACTACAAAAGATTGTTAATTCTCTATTCAATACATGTTTTTGCAATTCAATTCAGTTCAGATGATTTTTTTTTTAATATGGTATCAGAGCCAAGTTAGTAGCAAAAGAATACACTCAACAAGTTGGAAATAAATAGTTAGTTGTTTTAGTTAGTTACAGTTAATTGTTTTATCTAAGCAAAGTTAGTTATGCTATTAGAAAAAATAGTTATCAGTAGAGTTAGTTATACAACAAAGCAGAGGCAGAGTTATCTTATTCTACAATATAGTGTAACTATAAAATATTGTTAATTCTCTGTTCAATACATGTTTTTGCAATTCAATTCAATTCAGATGAGTTTCTTTCTTAATATGGTATTAGAGTCAGGTTAGTAGCAAAAGAATATAATCAACAAGCTATGGTGAATTTTTCAGACACTTTCTCACCTGTAGCTAAGTTGACTATTGTTAGGATACTACCACCTTGGCTGCCATAAAAGGTTGGTAGCTATTTCAACTTTATATTAATAATGCTTTTTTTAATGGGAATTTGTTTGAAGAAATGTTTATAAAATTACCACTTGGCTACAAAGTTGAGGTGGAGAATATGGCTTGTAAGCTCAATCAATCCATTTATGGTGTAAGGCAGGCTTCTAGGTAGTGGTTTAATAAATTCTCTTCTGCCTTGCTATCACATGGCTTCAAGCAGTCTAAATCAGATTATTCCTTGTTCACCATTAGTTCAAGTCAATCTTTTGTAGCACTCTTGGTCTATGTAGATGATATTATCATAGCTAGCAAGAATTTCACTGCCATTGATCACGTTAAAACCATTTTGCAGCAGTCGTTCAATTTAAAAATCATTGGATAGCTAAAATATTTCCTTGGTTTGGAAATTGCATAGTCTAAACAAGGAATTTACTTATCTTAAAGGAATTATACTTTAACACTACTTGAGGACACAACTTTTCTTGACTGTAAACCAACTTCACTACCTATGGATCCTCATCTCAGATTAAGCTCATCTAATGGTGATCCCTTGCCAAATGACTCTTAATACAGAAGGCTAATTGGTAGACTTCTATATTTGACAATCTCAAGGCCATATATATGCTATGTTGTAAACAAACTCAGCCAGTTCATGGCTGCACCAAGAGGTCCTCATTTAGATGCAGTTCATCACTTATTGAGGTACTTGAAATCTTCTCCATGACAAAGGGTTGTTGTTTTCTTCATCCTCATCCTTTCACCTTAAAGCATATGCAGATGCAGATTGAAGGAATTGTGTTGACACAAGAAGGTCAATTACTAGCCATTGTGTTTTCTTAGGGGATTCCTTGATTTCATGGAAATCAAAGAAGCAACATGCAGTGTCAAGATCTTCTGTTGAGACAGAATACAGAGTTTTAGCAAGTGTAACTAGTGAGATAACATGGATCACTATACTGCTGTTTGATTTCGAAGTTGTCATTGGTCTAACTCTTATGTTTTGTGACAATCAAGCTGCTATACACATTACTTCAAATCCTTCCTTTTATGAAAGATCTAAACATATTAAAATTGATTGTTATTTTATTCATGAAAAGGTTAGTGATGGTTTAATCCATTTAGTACATGTCAAATCTGCGCATCAAATTATAGACATTCTCACCAAACCAGTTACAGCACCATTATTCAAAACCTTATTATGCAAGATGGGAATGATTGATATCTACTTCCCACCTTGAGGGAGAGTTTTAGCTTTTGTATTTATACTAGTTAATTAGTTATTAAAATTGTTAGTTAGTTGTTTTAGTTAGTTACAGTTAGTTGTTTTATCTCAACAAAGTTAATTATGTTATTAGAAAAATTAGTTATCAGTAAGGTTAGTTATGCAGTAAAGTAGAAGCAAAGTTATCTTATTCTGCAATATAGTATAACTATAAAATATTGTTAATTCTCTATTCAATATATGTTTTTGCAATTTAATTCAGTTCAGATGAGTTTCTTTCTTAATATACCTTTCTGCAATACATGCTTTTCTTTCTTACTTTAAATCCAGATCAAATTTTTTTTACTATAAATATAGTGTTTTTTAATCTTAATTGAAAACAAAAATACAGATGGAGGGATATATAGCATCCATAAAAACTTTTGTACTATAAAAAATAAAATAGATTGATTGTATCAATATAATAAGTTTAAAGAATGATTTTTATAAAGCCCATTTGTCTAACTTTTAAAACCCGCCAATTACTATGTATTTTAAAGGAGTAATGATACATATAAAAAAATTTCTTCCCATATTTTACACAATTTCACCAAAGTTATTTATATTTTTTCTTTTTGTTTCTCTTCCTTCATTTTTTTTACCTTATTCAATAGTTGATATAATATTTGTGAGCTATTTGTGCGAGTGATATTTCTCATTTTAAAGAAACAAAAATAAAATGAGACACATTAATTTAGAGCTTCTTTGGTTTAAATTCTTCTTATTGGGAATGAAAAAATTTTGGCTTCTACACTTTTGCTAGAAGTAATTAAAGGGTTCTTTTGGTCGAACGTGATTCGTGAAGCCAAATTTTTTCGTTTCGGGTGAAAAGAATTTAAACCAAATAAACTCTTATTTAACTACCTCTATTGTACATAAAAAAGTCAAATCATATTGTCAAAAGTTAGAACTACGTTAAATCTTTAATTAGAATTTTGTTAATAAATATTCTTAAGATATTGATTAAAAACTTAAAAAATAAGAAATATTAAGTATTAAATGAAAAAAAAAGCATTTAGTAGTATATTAAAAATTCAAAAACTTTCACTTTTTACTTAATATTTATTATTTTTACTTTCTTAATTTGTGTCTTTAAAGTATTTGTTAACAAAATTTCTTTAATTATTGTTGTGATTTATTTAATGTGAAACTTTATTCCTATAGTTTGATTAAACATCTAATTTCTCCGAAAAAGAATGTAAAAAGAATATAAACACGTCACTAACGGATAATCTATTTTTGTTTGGTACATATTAACGGATAATCTTTGAACTCCAATTCTCTAGCATTTGAGATAATTTGAGTTCAAGCGAATCTCTGTTATTCTGTTATAAATACCTTCAGAAGAATAATGTGTTGAAAGGGTTAAGAAATTGAGAAGTGGGTTCAGAAACTGAGATATGGTGGATGTAAGGGGCTACAATTGTTACGTAACAACAGCTGTGGCCTTGGTTTTGCTTTTGCTGAATGTGGCAGCGGTTTGCAATGGAGGCAAGACAAGCAGTTTCGTCAGGAAAGCTGAGAAGGCTGAGGACATGCCACTTGATAGTGATGTGTTTGTAGCCCCTTCTGGCTACAATGCTCCTTAGCAGGTACCTCTCTATTTGCATTTTCTCCTTCAAACTTTGCATCATTAATTGATGTCTCTAATTGGGACCAAACATGTTGTACTGTGTTTTATAGGTTCATATAACACAAGGTGATCATGTGGGAAAGGCAGTGATCGTGTCATGGGTGACTGTGGATGAACCAGGAAAGAGTGAAGTGCATTACTGGAGTGAGGACTGCCCCCACAAGAAGAAGTGGCCGACGGAAATCTTTTTACCTATAGATTCTTCAATTACACATCTGGTTTTATTCATCACTGCACCCTTAGAAAATTGGAGGTATAAGAGATTCATTAATGCTGCATGTTATGGTTTTTAGTATACACCAATTCAATTGTTACCTCATGTTCTTCGTTATTTTGACAGTTTGACACAAAATATTATTATGAGGTGGGAATTGGGCACACTAGGAGGCAATTTTGGTTTATGACCCCTCCTGATGTGAACCCTGATGTGCCCTATACATTTGGTCTCATTGGTAAGTTTTTTCTTTCAAAACTATGATGCTTGGTCGCTATACACTCACTTTGTGAACTTGGTACCATTGAGACCCAAGCTTGTCAAAATTAATTTTAGATGATGGGGTTTTCTTTGCAGGGGATCTGGGTCAGACTTTTGATTCAAACAAGACCCTTGCTCACTACGAATCCAACCCTAAGAAAGGGCAAGCTATGTTGTTTGTTGGAGACCTCTCTTATGCAGATGACCACCCAAATCATGATAAAATGTTAGGTGGGATACATGGGGAAGGTTCATAGAAAGATGTGCTGCTTATCAACCTTGGATATGGACTACAGGAAACCATGAACTTGACTTTGCCCCTGAAATTGTAAGCATTCCACTTGATTTGTTTGGCTTAGTTTTGTGAGAGTTTAGTTCTGTTCATAATTTGATTTGATTCCTCAATTAGAAATTATGAAGCTCATCTTATACTTTTTCTAAAACCAAATTTTAGTACAGAAGTAATTCTGAAGAGGAGATTGATGATGTTTTTCAGGGCGAAACAATACCTTACAAGCCTTTCATCCACCGTTACCATGTCCCTTACAAAGCATCAGGAAGTACTGCACCCTTTTGGTATTCTATCAAGAGAGCTTCGGCACACATCATAATCTTGTCTTCATATTCAGCTTATGGTAATATTAGATACATAACTTTTTCTTGACTTGGCTGAAACTTAATTTCTCTTTACATTACTTTTTAATCCTCAAGTGCTGCCTGAAAATGGGTGACACAAAACGGAAGAGATTATTGTTTATAACATATCCATAATCCATTGAAAGCTGAATTACTTCCTTATAACCTTGCTTGTATCATATATATACCTATACTGAACTAAGGGTCATAATTTGTGCCCCGGCTAGAGCTTTGATATATTGTGGCATCTTTTTCTCTGTAATAATTTTGTAGGTAAATATACCCCCCAATATGAATGGCTTAAGGCAGAGCTACCAAAGATTGACAGGACCAAGACTCCTTGGTTGATTGTTCTTGTGCATTCGCCTTGGTATAATAGCTACAACTATCATTATATGGAAGGAGAAACCATGAGGGTAATGTATGAGCCCTGGTTTGTGAAGTACAAGGTTGATGTTGTGTTTGCTGGTCACGTCCATGCCTATGAGCGAACTGTAAGTGCTAATACTGCTGTTTTTTCATTAGGTGTCATTAAGCTAGTCCAAAAATTAAGTAATGTGAACTAGATAATCTCCTAAGAATATTGAAATAATTTAAGTTCTATTGCATTATTGAATTGAGTTTTTTAATTTCTACCTTAAAAAAAATGACTCTGACATTGCTTATGGTGAAAACCAAATTGTATATACCACATATTAGGAACGTATCTCCAATGTTAAATACAACATTGTAAATGGTCGTTGTGGTCCTGTAAAGGATCAGTCAGCTCCTGTATACATAACCATTGGTGATGGAGGGAACATTGAAGGCTTAGCAAACAAGTAAGCTCTATATAGAATAGAAAGTGTCTTTCATGCATTAATGGCTTCTTTCTTCAATGTCAGGTTTAGTTTGATTACTAAAATTGTGATTTTCTTTCTCTACACTGCAGCATGACAATGCCACAGCCTGAGTACTCTGCATACCGGGAGGCCAGTTTTGGGCATGCCATTTTCGAAATAAAGAACCGAACACATGCTCACTATAGCTGGCACCGAAATGAAGATGAATATGCTGTGCAGGCTGATTCCATGTGGTTTTTCAACAGACACTGGCACCCCCTTGATGATTCCACAGCCAATCAACGCCATTAGGATAGTTTTGCATAATTTTTCATTTCTTTTTCTTTTTGAAATATATCCGTAATAATGTCTAGCCCCTGAATTGTTGGTTCATGTGATGGTAAAACTCTAGTCCCCTCCTATTTTTTTTCAAACTCTCAAACAAGGAAACTTGTTACCATCCCTTTCATTCCCTTTTTATTCTCTTATTACTTATCATCTAAACACATAGTAAATGTTTACTTTTTAATGTTTAAAATATTTTATTACATGTTATCCTGACAAACTTAAAAAAGATTGAATTGATTTTCTTTCTCCTTCTCAAATATTTCTCTATCAATAAATAATATTTTTAAAATCAGACCAATAATTAAATTGGTGAAATATTGATTCACAGCTTCATTAGTTCGACTATGGTTAAACCAATGTTAATTAAATATTTTTTAATATTATATAATATATTAAATAATAAATTAACATATTAATATTCTATATTATGTTGTTAGTACTTCAAAGTCTCATATTGTATAATAAGTGAAACATCTAAGCATACAATCAATATAAAAGCCAAAAAGGGAGACAAACCTTAAGTTTTTCTTAAGCCTTATATGTGGGCTTTTATAACTTGACATTGAATATTTATTTGAATCAAAAATTATTTTTAAATGAGTTAAAAATTTGTTGATAAAAAAAAGAGTTTGTTTTTTTAGAAAAAATTGGTTCAAATTGGTTTACTACAAATTTTATTGATTTTTGACCAATTCGATTAGTTTTTAGTAGTCTTTTAAACAGCTAGGTTCTATGAGTTAATTGGACTAGACCTGTGATCAATTCATCGATTTTCCAATTGAACTGGCTGATCAAGTCCCATTTTTTCAACATTGTCAACAAATTAAATATTTATCCGTTGATTGTATGCAATACGTTTTGTAATTAAATAAAGATAAAAAAAATTGTAAACAAATAAGGTTAATGTTACCTCAAATTCTTTTTTGCCATAATAAAATTATATATGCATTATTGTAATTTGGCAATTATAATTTTCATTATACTTAACACTATCTAGCAATATAATGAAGACAATCAATTATGGTGTTTAAGGATTGGATTGAATCAATTTTGAGAAGAAAAAAAATCATCTGATCCAATCTAAATAGTTTTCTTATTTTATTATCTGATCAGTTTGTTTCAAAATATAAATTTAATCTAATCCAATCAAATCTAAATTAGTTTGGACTTGATTGATTTTTTGGTTTTTTGTTATTTTTTTATACATAAATTAATCAAGTTCATCAAAATATGATTGAAAATAAATGTCTTTAATAGTTTTGGGAAATATTTGCAAATTAATTGTTAATCTTACAATAAATGTCTAAATTCAATAGAGATAATTAAGTTTGATTTAAGAGATAGTTAAAAAATTCAAAATAAGTGCCGATTACATAGAAATTTCTTAGAGAAAATATTATTTAAAAAATGTATATAAAATTTCGATTCAATTTGAATCAGTTTTCAAATTTAAATCTGAGATCCAATATAATCTAATTAATTTTTTCAGCTTTTTATTTTTTTATAAAAATGTGAAATCTCTATTATTATCTAATAATAAATCTATTATATTTTATTTTATATTTTCGTGCATTACACATGTGCTCATCTAATTTTACTTTAAAATTAAACTTACAGTACAAATTTACCATGTGTCACTTATACCTTAATTTACTTATAGCATTACTTAGAAAGGAATTTCTGTTATTTCATTTAATTTTCATACATGATGAAGATGAAGTGCTACTAATTAACATTATCAGATCTGAAGGGTAACAACAGCACACAGTTTATCCTTGAAACACACGGTAGACAGCGATTGTCCCACGCTTCAGGGGTTGTGACATTCAAAGTAGCAGTAACAAGCAAAATTGTTGCAGCCTCCCGCAACTGCAGCCTCCCTCGCCTTGCACTGATTATCGCATTGGTAAGTGTTTATACATGGCCCTGACCATGTTCCACTAGGCCTTCCACAAAGTGCTTCCACAGTGTGCACCTCTGCATATAGAAACAAAAAGGAAAAGAAAGATGGTCACTTAGTTTGCTTCACAATAGATAGAGAACTGGACATTATGGACATACATTAACTCCTTACACATTTTTGCATTGTACTAATAATGATATTTACACATTATTTTTTATTACATTATTCTTACACTATCTCTTTTTAAAGTAATAAAACAAGAAAAGCTCATATTCTAACATCGTCTTTCTTTATTTTTTATTTTTCAAATAAGCATAAACGTGATATAAAAATAATGATGTACAAATATAATTTTTGTTGTGTGATTGAGAAAAGAAGGGAGACACTAACCATTAGCACAGAAAAGGAAAAGGGCAAAGCAGAAGAAGGTGGACAACTCACGAATAGAAGTAGTCATATTTGCTGCAATATATTATATTACTATTATAGGCTTCTCCTGCAGATGTTAGAACTTAGAGAAGATATATATAGTGAGAACAAGAATGGTTGGGGGTTCAATATAATTGGAGTGCTTTGAACTAGAACGAAATGGACAATGGCTGTATATTTGCCATTTGCATAGATAATATCTTATTCTGTTTCCGGCTTGTTTTATTCTCTTGGACTTGGTTTGTTGTCCGGCCCCTGTTTTAGGCTCCTTTCTCCGTGCTGCGCACATGTTCATCATTAACTTTTTGTTGTGATGATATTTTGGATATTACTATGATAATTGTGTTTCTTTTGGAAGGAAAGATAATTTCGTAATGAAATATATTACAATTCAAACCAAATAAGTTCATCTACAACTCTAAGTGGCTATGACTAGCCACAAGATGCAGAATAATACAACTCATACAATTTATAAACGAGTAAACCCTCACTTTAATTCCTGAAATTGTATGCACCGGTCACATTAGTCCCTGACTTGTTAAAACTAACAACTTAGTCCCTGAAATATAAAAACGTAAGTCACGTTAGTCCCTGCGTCTTTTCCCGTCAGTTAAACTTGATGGACGCGCACACGTGGTACATTAAGTGCCATGTTGGACGCTGATCTGGTTCCTACCTCCCCCAAAACGACGCAGTTTCGTGTTTCCACCAAAACACAAAGCTCCATCCCTGAAATGACGCCGTATTGGAGGTAAACCCTCTTCTTCCTCCCCAACCTTAATTGAATTCTATTACTGTAACTTAGGATACCCATTTCTCATCTGCAAACCTAGAGAACAACCCCAATTTTGTAACTCAGGTTGGCAATGCTAGGAGATGATGGGTGGTGGAAACCCATCCCAATTTGCATCATCAAACACTGAAGGAAGTTAGAGTGGGAGTGCACCCAATTCTTCTCGTCACAGGGGGGAATTGGTAGTGATAGACTTTGCTTTTGTGGTCTAACAACGGTGGTAAGAAGATCCAAAACCACGGCCAACCCTGGTAGACTATTCTATGGCTGTCCTAAGTACAAGGCAAAGGTAAGAGTTTAAGTGAAGTAGAGCTGTTGGGATGAGCATTGCTGTTTTTTGTTTTTAATTTGCAATGTGACTTATGTTGTATATGTGATGATTTGCAGAATGGTGAACATTGTAACTATTTTTGCTGGGTTCATAATGGGGTAGAAGATAATGGAATTGGGACTGCCATTGAACCTGCTTCTGAAACTGCCACTAAAGCTGCAACTGAACTTGGTTGTAGGGCTGCTGCTACAAGTGAGAATCAAGAATGGAGATTGAATGTTGCTTGGAAGATAGGAAGCTTAGAAGCTAAAGTTAGGATGTTAAGATGTTGTGTAATTGGCCAGTGTATTATGTTGCTGGTTTTTATCATAATGTGGGGCTTAGTTTGTTTAGGGAACTAGGTAATTATATTTGGAATGTGTAATGGAGATGTTGTGTTTTTAGTTTGGGGAATTAGGTAACTGTGAATGAAAATTGAGTTGTTAAAGCTCATTGTAAATGTGCATTGGTATTTGTATGAATGTGCATTGTGAAAACTGAATATGGAGATGGAGAGTACTGATAGGGATTAGATTACTGTATTTGTCCAAATAATAAAGTTAAACTACCTTGCAATAGCCACCACAACACCAGCAGCGACAAGCAAGCACCCAGCAAATTGGTTGATTGTGTACCTTCTCCCTAAGAGAAGAGTAGAAAACATTAGTTGTCAAACCAAAAAAGTACGCAATAAAAAGAATTCGTAAACAGTGTTTTAAGATTTTTATGTTATGCATAATAATATATTAAATTAACTAGCAGACTGACTAACAAAAATATTACTATGGATATGCATATAATAAGCTTCAATCAGTGTCATCCCATAAAAATGAGTCAGGAGTCAGGATTCAATTGAAACGCAATTTTTCCAAATCAATTGCATTTATTGGCACCATCTAGAGTTGAGTTGAGATTACTGTATGCAGGTAACGATACTAGGATGAGGATCACATCACTAAATTCACCCTATGCTAACAACATCAGTAATAATAAATTTTCAGCAAAAGCACGAGTCATGAATAGGCATCAGTGATGGACAATAATTCATCCATTTGATATGTATCTGAAATATTACAGCAAAATTCTATGATTTCTGTCATTTTCTTCCATCCCAATTGTAATAATGGACAGGTTAATGGGCAAATGAAGCCATGCTGTCAAGGGACTCTGAAAATATGTTATAATATAATAAGCCTCCTATACTTTAGGAGTGACTGCTACACGCTACTATAAATATGGTGATGAAATGGCTTAAGTATGATGCCATCAATGTGAGACACAAAACAGACTCGATCTAAAAACAAATATGGACTACATTGTCTAAGAAGAAACAAGTTGGATGATGTTAACTGTGTCAATGTATTTTTGGAAAAAAAAAGGAGAAAAATGAGTGTAAGAACACCTTTGGTTAGTAGTGAGAACCAAAAGCAGTCTTGGTTTCTAATATGCTACAAGTTGATAAATGTCAAAAACCCTTACTTATTGTAGTCATTGCTAACAAATTAGCAAGTTTATATAATTGATAAACACTGTAATGTTCCAAATTCTGAATATATTATAAATCTATCATGCTGATCAGAGAGACCATTGAGTCTAACTTAACCCAATTAATGCCAAAAACTTCTATATTGATCATTTGCCAAAGTATTCCTAATTACATTATAATCCCTTTACAAAATATTCACAAGTACATTATAAGCCTTTTACAAAATATTCCCATGTACATTATAAGCCCTTTACAAAATATTCCCAAGTAGATTATAAGCAAGCCCTATACAGCATCCAGCAGGGACAAATCTTCAATTCATCTTCTTTGGTGGAGCACCTCTCAAAGTAGGGGTTAGTATAAACCGCATGAACCTTGTTGCTGTACCCTCACTTGTTGCTGCCAGTGTTTCTGCACTAATGGGAGTTGGACCAGGTCTTATATCAGCACTTGCAGTGGCAGAGTGTGTTGGAATAGGTGGTCGGACAGCTAGTTAGAGTCTGATAGGGAGTTTGTACCTGAATCCCTGCAAAAAACATAAGCACACGAGTCAAACAGTGTACAATTGAATGTGTAGGAGCTGTTCAACCCAATCAAAGGAAGATCAACACATAAGATGTGGAGGTTGAGAAGAACTTGAACAAATTGGAGATTGCTCGGCATGAGACTGTGTTAGATCTATCTCCTCAGCCTCAGTAGTTTTTGAAGCCTCATGCTCATTGCTTGCCTTAGCCCCAGTGTTACTTACCCCAGCCCCAGTACTACTTGCCCCAGCCCCAGCATTTGTTACTTTTTTCTGCCTTTTGGGTTTAGGAACTCCTTGGGCTTTGCATCCTTTTATGTTATGCCCTGAACCACCACACCTATAGCAAGTGAATTCAGGGTACACTCGCTTCAATTTGTGTGGGTTCTGGTTGACATCCTCCTCTTTTCCATATTTTCTTCTCTATTTTTTTGGCCGTTCAATAGGCCTCTTTATTGGTGGTGGAATAGGCTTAGGGTGTGGCGTGTGCTCCCAATACCTTTGGCCTCTCAATGGTTTGATAAAGTAGTCATATATGGCATGATAAGCAGCCATTGTTAACCACGCATAAGAATAGTCCTCAGGTTTGTGATTGATATATGTTATTGCAGCAACAGCATGCATGCATGACAATCCTATCACAACACATTTAACCAATTGAAGTGAGTAAATAAACAAATATTAACTAAAATTTATATAATTAAACTAAACTAAATAAGTGTGATTAATACCTGTGAGTTGCCAGAACCTACAAGTGCACGTGTGTTTGTTTAAGTCAACATCCACATTGCCCGGGAAGCCTTGCACCTCAAATCTATGGTACTCCTGGTCACCAGTCCAAACAAGAGTCCACTTGTTACTCTCTCTTTTCTCCTTGTCCAACCTACTTTGTTGTAGAGGAGCTAAGGTCCCTTTATACCTTGCCAATTTCAGCTTATTTGCAGCCATGGTCTTCATTATATAGCACCTTATCTCCTCTGCCATGGTTAAGATTGGCTTGCCCCTCATCTTCACAATCTTTGCATTGAAAACTTCACATGCATTGTTGCATATCTTGTCAGTCTTAGGATTTTCAGAGAAGTAAGCCTTTGTCCATGCTTCCTTGGGCCACTTGGCTAGATACTCCCATGCTTTCTCATTCACCCTTTTCACATTCTCTATGTTTGCATTAAACTCACCCGCAGTGGTTAATCGTGCACACTCCCATATTATGCCCTTTAACTCCTTGTCTTTCCACATCTTGGTGAAATTCCTCCACAGATGCCAAACACAGAACCTGTGAGGCACTCCAGGCATCACCTCTTGCATTGCTGGTATCAGACCCTGAAAACAAAATACTCCATATTAGTCCCTAACACATAGACAACTAATTCATATTAGTCCCTGAAACATACACAACTAATTCACATTAGTCCCTAACAAGTAGAAAAATAATTCATATTAGTCCCTGCGAACCTTCTGCATGTCTGAGATGAAGTTCCAGCCATGTTCCCTGTAGTCCCCCAGGTCTTCACGCAACAGTGTCAAGAACCACTTCCAATTGGCTTTGTTCTCCACATCCACGATGGCATAGGCAATGACAAAAATGTCATTGTTGGCATTTTGTCCAACAGCTGACAAAACTTGGCCACCAAAATATCCTTTTATAAAAGCACCATCCAAGCCAATTAAGGGCCTACAGCCAGCCTTAAAACCTAGTTTGCAAGCTTCCAAGCATACATAGAATTTTTCAAATTGTGGTGGGAAATTGAGAATTTCCATGACACCCAACTTCACAGTAGAACCAGGGTTGCTCGTCAACAGCTCTGCAGAATAATCCCATAGCCTTCCATATTGCTCTATCTCATTCCCCTCCACAACTTTCCTTGCCTCCTTCAAAGCTCTGTATATTTTGGTATTATTCAAATGTACCTCACACTTGACTTTCATGTAATCAAAGGCTTCCCTATGGGTCAGAGTTGGCTGTTTTCTAAGTTTTCTAACCAACTTACCAACCACCCACTTCCTACTAGCCTGAGAATTCTTGAACCCTCTACTGCAGCTGTGCTCATCATTAAAAGTCTTGATCTGGAAACTATTGGTGACATTACTCCATGCACAATAGATAACCCATTTGCAGTTGTCATTCTTACAGTTGGCTCTAGCCCTCACCTTATCATTCTTCACCCACTTGATTTCTCTACCCAGCTTAATTGTGTAGTCCTTAACCCTCTGCTTGAATGCCTCTAAAGTCACAAATTCCATTCCAAGCTCCAACCTAACATGTCCAAATCCAGCACCTTCATTGAACTGAGGGTACACTTGTCTAGTACTTCCCTCATCATCAGATGTGACTGGAGTTTTCATGTATTCAGACTTTCAACTGTAATTAGAATCTTCACACGCTTCTTCAGTGACCCCAACATTTGGTTCATAACTTTGCTTGTGTCCTAAACCCCTCCCCACAGGTGCATCAGAGTCGCTTGCTTCATCATAATCTGCAAATGCATCATACCCAAAGTAAACTTGATGAATGGATCATTAACTTGAATACTTGAAAACCTAGAAATATTATGAGGTAGTAAATAGCTTGGATCATTAACTCTCTATTAAGGGAACTATTAGTCTCTATAAAATATTTTAATTCATACTTATAAAATATACTACGTTATAGCTGGTAATATAAAAAAGTACAAGTAATGACATCATACCGGAAGATGCATCACTATCAAAGTCACTTTCTTCATCATCAGGGATAGGTGTAGTTTTCTTCCCGCACCTCTTCGGTGCAGTGCTCTTCGGTGTAGTGCGTTTATTAACATTAGTCTTCTTCATCTTCTTCTTCTGTACAACCCTCTTTCCCTTATTCATAGTAACCCTTTTATTCTTCTTCTTCAAAAGACTAGCAATAGACTCATCCTCATCCTCGTCAATAGCAAAAAGAGGGGGGCTATAAGGGTTGTCCTCTGCACTTTCATAATCATCACTAGAGGAACTTGATTTACGAGTGTCACCAACTGCACCTTCAGCTGCATGTTGTTCTTGTTGAGGGTCAGCTGCATGTTGTTCTTGTTGAGGGTCACTTGCTAGTTGGAGTTGGACTTCCTCTAGAATATGTGTCTCAGGCTGGGTCTCATTGTCATCATTTGTTGGCTCCTCATCAACTAACGACACAATTTTAGGGTCAGCAATTATGGGGTGTTCATAGTACAAGTGAACAATCCCATTATTCATCCTCGAAGCCTCAACCATCCGTAGAACATCAGAATCTGTCCTCATGTCCATTAAACCATTTTCTAGTTCTTTACCAGGCATCAACCAATAGCACTTGTCCACCTTATGGTAACCAATCTGTTTAGAAAAATTTATCAAACTAAACACATCCAATAGGTCTTCATCGGCTTCAGGCCACCACTCTTCTCCACCCCCATGATAAGAAACTTTGCCTCCAATTTGTTTAATAAAAGAACCACCATGATGGAACACAAGTCTAACCATCTAAAATGAAATGATACACATAACAAAACATAACTTATTAAACACTTATACATGTGTGCTGTGTATATATATATAAAAAAAACGTTGTGTGCTGTGGGTAAATGTAAAAGTTTAAAAACATGCAATGCAAGAGAACTATAACTACGTTGTGTGCTGTGGGTAAATGTAAAAGTTCAAAAACATGCAAGACAAGGACTACACACAAGAGGATCACACGCAGCAACAATGGAAGACAAGAAGGGGACCACACTGGTATGGAAGACAAGCAGGGGACCACACTAGTATGAAAGCAACGTATATACAATCAAAATAAGAGCAACGTACACCAAATATGGAACAAGCAGGACCACATTGCAACGAAAATGGAGGACAAACAGGACCACATTACAACAAAAATGGAGGACAAGCAGGACCATATTGCAACGAAAATGGAGGACAAGCAGGACCACAGCACCAAAAAGGGAAAGCAGAGACCACAAACATACAATCAAAATAAGGAATATTTGGAGTTTAGGGAATATATCTTTCTGCAACTCGAATCCCACGACGAAGATGACAAATTCAACGTTGCTGGGGAGCGTTGACAGCAAAATGAGGTTGATTTGGGAGAGAAATCTAGTGGAAATTTAGGAATTTGGGATTGGAATACCAATTACGAACTTAGGGTTTTCATATATCGTTGCAATTGGGGAAGAAGCTCAAAAAATTTCCCTCCACCTCCAATACGGCGTCGTTTCAGGGATGAACCTTTGTGTTTTGGTGGAAACACTAAACTGCGTCGTTTTGGAGGTAGGAACCAGATCAGCATCTAACATGGCACTTAACGTTCCACGTGTGCGCGTCCGTCAAGTTTAATTGACGGAAAAAGACGCAGGGACTAACGTGACTCACGTTTTTATATTTCAGGGACTAAGTTGTTAGTTTTAACAAGTCATGGACTAATGTAACCGGTGCATATATTTTCAGGGACTAAAGTGAGGGTTTACTCATTTATAAACTGAGTGGTTGATGATGGTTTGCAGTATTAATTGTCAAAAGAGAAGTAAAGACTATGAGCGGTATTGTATGAGTTTATATAAATAAACTCGATGACAATTTTCATTTTAAGATTGTTTTATTATATATCAAATAGTTTTCTTAAGTTTTTTAAAAACAATATAATTTAACTACTGCTAATATTATTTTCTTTTAATTTTTTAGAGTTTAATTTTGTAAAATATTTCATACTTACATCAAATTATTTGTTAACACGCCATTAAAGATGTTTATTTTTCAAATAGTTATTATCACAATCAAACTCATTTAATAATGTAGCAATGTATAAATATATAATAGGAGAGTATCTATTACCACTCCTTTGTGTTATTATCCCTTCTATTCCATTAACTATTTATTAAATACCTTTTGATTTTGTTTTGATTTAATAGTTCAAATTAATTCATTTAATAAAAAGTTAATAGAACATAAGTGACAATAAATACAAACGAGTGACAATAAATACTTTTAGATAATAGTGTAAAAAGACAAATATATACAAACTGATATGAATTTTAATTATTTACAATTAATCAGCTAAGTAAAGCTAACAACGATTGACACAATTAATAAAAGTGAACTATGTCAACTAAATTGACTAGAGTCGAATCTTATCCATTGTTAATAGATTATTTGTATTTATAAACGTTTGATAAGCCTAAATACCTACATTTACTTTAGGATATGATAGCTATCTCTAAGCCTAAATTTTTGTTCACCAACAAAAAAGTTAGCTAAGTAGTTATTTATAGTTAGCCAAGTATTTAGTTATTTGATGTTACCACATGCATAAATAGGACTTATGGCAAAACAATTTCTTAGAAGATTGATTTGAGAATTAAGATTTAGAATCTTATTGGGCTAGGGAACTGGTTTCTCTAGATTTTATCACAATCCATAAAAGGATTTGATTTATTCAATTTTATCTCTTATAATATCATTTTGAAAGGAAGAGAATCTTTTAAAGTAATTTATGAATAAATAAATATTTATTAACCATTAATTGATTGACCTATCTATCAATCAATAATTGATAAATGTATATTTACTTATAAATTACTTTAGAGGATCTAAATTCTTTTTGAACTATAGTCCCTCTATTTTAATAGAGATAAAGAAGTGGTAAAAATTTAAATCCTGCCCAGCACTGTTGTCCTCTCTTCATTCTGTCCACCTTCAGACAAATATTGTTCCAACACAGCATTAGAGTCTCAGTTATGGTCCGGGAGTTCCACCATCTCCAAATCCTGCCTTACTCTTAATCGACGAGTGTCCTTTTATGCTACCAAACAGAAATAATGATTTTCATTGCTCCATTAAAAAGAAACAGTTTTTTTACTTCAGACTCTCAGGTATGTAGATGAAGGTGCTATCATTTTCTTTTTCTTTCATTAATTTAGATCTGTTTTTGGGGAAGGGATATAGGGAAGGAAAAAAAATATAAGAATTCACATGCATGGAAAGCCAGAGCAATTCACAATTGCGGTGATAAAATTTGCATACTATTTTCTGCACGCCATTCTTACACTATTTCTTCTTCTTTTTTATAATAAAACAAGAAAAATACATTTCCTAAAATACATTCTCTCTTTCTTTTTTCCTAATGAAATAGGTGTTTGTAAAAAATGTACAAAAATAGTATGCAACCATCATTTTCCATATAATTATCACTCCAGATATGCTTATTAATCAAACTAATGCCCAACCACCATCCCGAACAACGAGCTCATTTCTCATATACATGTTTCAAGCATGACATGTTTGACAGAATGAATCCCATCTCGACTAGGTTTTATTACATACAATTATTGTAGGACAAGTTTAAACATAAATTATCTATTCATAAAATTTATCAAGAATTACATTGGGTAATGCTTACAGGAAAGTTGATGTTACCTAACATACATGAGTTTCTAAGAGATGCAACATATATATATATATACTCTGCTTTTCCCACATTCCGCATTATAAATCAATGTCCAAATCAAGACTCTCAAAAAAAAAAAATCTATGTCCAAATCAAGGTCCAGCGCACTGTGAACTCTACTCAACTTTGACAACCTGATTGGGCATGCAAAGCCATCTTTCCCCCACTGCTTCTTGTCATATCTCTTGTAGTTACTCCTGATAAATATAAGAGAAGATTAACAAAAAAAAGCAATCCAAAAGCCATAAAAAAGTATTTTTTTCAAATTTATTAAATATGCACATAATAATTATTAATTTATCATGTACCTCATGAGGATATACTGAAGGAGTAGTGGATTTCACTTCTGTATGTACCTCAGACTCGGAGCTTCTTGCTTCTGATTTTTCATTTGAATAACTATTGAGCACAAAAGCCTATGTTAGAATCATTGCAAAGATATTCACATGAACAATAATGCAAGAAAAGCTGGAAATATTTTATTATTTTAGGCTGCTAAAATTAATCAGACTCAGATAAACTACATGACACAGCGTTCCATGAGCAAGCTTTGACAGAACCCCCCCCCCCCCTTTCAAAAAAAAAAAAATCCCAAAGCTATTAATGAAGGGAAAAGAAAGAATTAAATAACTCAGGAATTAAACCAATAGACCTAATTGGTCGGATATGTGAAACAATCTTTTATACAAGGTTAGAGCCATCTTGTGTATTTTCTGGGAGAACAATGTGTAGTGGGAAGGTAGTACAGATTCACTTCTACAACTTCTGTCTTTCATTACATAAATTCTAAATGAGGGAAACTTCTATGCAAAATTCATCTCTCAAGAAAATCGAAGAATGACAATGTCCATCTTAATATCATCAAATTTCATCCTAACAGCATCACATGGAAATCCAAAAGGCATAGTATGAAGTTATCAACTGGAAGCTGCTATGGTTACTTTGACAATGCTTTGCAAAGGGTCTAGATTAGTATTTAGTAGATGAAATAGTGAAGCAAAGTGGTGGGCTATTTGGTACAGCTGTAGCAACAGTGGGAATGTTGAATGATGTTGTTGAAGCCAAATTTGTAGATGAGTATTCAGAAGAAGCATCAATTGAGACCAATCTATCATTCTTTTCTCAGTCTACTATAGTTATGGCCACACAACTAATGGAAAATTTCATGATTAAGCTGGATGCAAGTAGCATTGTGGGTGTGATTGTTGCAAATAGAAGTACCATGAAGGGTATATGTTTCACTAATGGCCAGAAGATTACTACAGTCCGTAAGTGCTCTGCAGGGTTTGGTTCTCTTGTTGTTACTTGCCAAGAATTTGCATTTGTGAGTTGTGACTCTTAGCCAAGCTGTTACTTAAGATATCATGTCTCTTTGTGGGAATGGAAGACAGTCAATGGGAACCAGGCGAAAATTATTATTCTTCAAGCACCAGTTGGTCACTATGGTTCAAGCAATGGGACCTAGGTGGAAGTTTCCTTCAGCTGTCCAACCTTCACCTTGAGGACAAGGTGATTGTCATCGAGGGCAGTATTGATAGGCCCCTTGTTTTGTAACTGGCGGAAGTGACCATGCTGTTATACTTTGGAGCAAGCAGGATGGTGAGAACATTGGAAGCCAAAAGCATTGCACAGGAATCTTCATTCTTCTGTTGTCATGGGAGTTGCTGGTATGCAGCAAAAGCATATTGTGTTGACCGCTGGTGTAGACAAGAGGATTTTTGGGTATGATGTTCATGTAGGAAGAACAGATTTCAAGCATCAGATTGATAGTAAATGCATGAGTGTCCTGCCAAATCCATGTGATATCTTCAATTTATTCATGGTTCAAACAGGGTAAATTACATCTGCCTGGAGTCCACTTGGTTAAGTTTGCTTCTTTAGTTTCCACAAGCTTTGCTGTATTATACAGAATTTATAACATGCTCCAATTTCCAAGTTTTTGTCTGTCTTGAATGTTTGGTTTTAGGGAAAATTAAGTATGTTCGTTTGAAGACGGTACTATATGATTTGATCCAAATGTTTAAACACCATATGACATTTCTTGCAATATTACCATTTGTTTGCTAAAGTGCAATAAAACTACTCCCATTTGCTTATGTTGTAAGTGCACTTTAGGGAATGGGAACACAAGACGGATTGTAGTTTGGTTCCTTCAACCTGAAACTCCCACACTACTTGATGTAGTGATGTCAACCAGTCTATGATTTTGTTTTTGATATTTAATTATATAATATATGTATGTTGACTGCTTCTAGCCTACAATGTTTAACATAATAGCTTTCTAGAATCTTTGGATAACCTTTTGTACATTCAGTTAATACTTCATCTTTCGGACTTTAAGCAGGGTGACATTATCAGTTTGGAACCAAAAATTTGCATTCAAAAAGCCAAAGTGTGTATGCATTATTTCATTGTGAAAAATGGTTGGTTCTTGAAAACAAAATTGTGTTTTGGTAGTCTATATTATGGACTCTTTGAAGTAATTCAATTTTATGTTATTGTTAGCAGGACAATGGATAGAGAATGATGATGACAAGGGCAGCCATCCCTTTTCTCTTTCTAAGTTGTGATTTATAATATTAAAAATAATAAAAAATTGGTTGTCTTGTTTGTCCATTGGTGATAGGCATATGGTTCACATAATCATTCACAAAGCTCGAGTTGTGACTGTGTAATTGCTAAGAGTCATTTTGATTTTTACATCAAATTCAACGATTGTGTTAAGAATTAATGAAATACAGGTCATTGTATGTGTTGTAGCCAAAAGTGTGCTATTGTATTTTTGGATTCATGTTACAAGTTTATTACATAGAATTATTTTATTTTTATTTAACTTTACTGTTGTATTTGCATTAAAAAAAAAACTTTACAATTGTATCTTTTAAAAAGAATGTATAACGATATGAATTGAGGATTGTTATCCCGAATCCCCTCCCTTACCTTTGATTGAGCCAAACATTTCCTCTTATATACCTTAACGGATATCTTAAAATGGAATTCAAGTTTCAATTTCAACATAGTTAAAGAAGCCTTCAAATGGACTAAAATTTAAAGCTTTTATAGAAAGCAACCATATCTGCAGTATCCATGACAAAATATTTGTCTTTGTGGGTGGGAAGAACCAGATAAAATTAGAATTTTATATGTTTATGATGAATTTCAAGTACGCTCAATGGCTTATATTGCTTCACTTGCTATATTTTATAAGTTGCGGAGAAAATAGACTATTAAATTTTGAATCAATTAGAATTTAAATTTGATTTTTCTTAAATCTATCATTCATATTTTATATTCCTGTATTTTTTTATTTATAATAAATTTATCTGTCAATCATATTTTTATGTGAACTTCAAGAAAAATATATGTAAAATATAAAAATTATTTCATTTTATACTTTTGTATGATATATTTTATTTAATATTGGAGTTGATAATAGTTTCAAATTATTTTTAAAAAATAATAAATGTTTACAATTAATTTATTTTTTGAATTGCATGATTTATAATTAAAATAAAATAAATAACTATAATTTATCTACACGTGCGTCAGCACAGGCATCTAAACTTCAAATTGTCCATAATTTTCTTGGTTTATTAATTAGTTGCAAAATGTTGATTATGTATTTATTTTAATTCTTATAAAAATTGAAAAATTAGAATGAATAAAAATAATAATTAATTTAATTATTTATTTACAACAATGATTAATTAATAATTAATATGGTATATAAATAAAAACCATAATAGAGTTAAAAAATACTTAATATAACACAAAATTCCATTCATTTTAATTTTTTAACTTGATGGTATCATTTATTTTTCATAAGCTGTGTAGTATCATTTATTTTTCATACATGATGATGATGTACTTATTAAGATTAACAATGCATATGAGGAAGAGAAGAAGAACAAGGGAGAAGAGAAAAGTAGTTAGGGTTCTCTATTGCAAAAGTAAATTAGTCAACCTTACAAGAATAGAAAAAGGGTAAAAATATATATACAACAAATAAAAGACTAAACTACCCTTAAGATAAATAAAATAAGTAAAATATAAATGTACCATATTATCTAACATCTCCCCTCAAACTCACGATGCATCAACAGGAAGCATTGAGAGTTTGTTAATCAAGAAACGAAAGCGTGGAGTGGAATGCGACTTTGTAAACAAGTCAACAATTTGCATAGAAGAAGATACGAATGGTAAAGTGATGGTCCCATGCTGAAAGTGGTGTCGAGTGGAATGACAGTCAATTTCAATATGCTTGGTGCGTTCATGGAAGACTGAGTTGCGAGTGATTTGTATAGCACTCATATTCTCACAATACATAGGAGTGGGTCCAAGGGAAGTGACACCCATAGACTCAACTAACTAACGCAACCAAACTATTTCGGCAGTAGTGGATGTCATGACACGGTACTCAGCTTCGGTAGAAGAGCGAGAGACAACAACTTGCTTCTTACTCTTCCAAGAAATGAGAGAATCCCCTAGAAAGATGCAAAACCCTGTGGTAGACTTACGATCGGTGGAGTCACCACCCCAATCAGCATCTGAGTAAGCACGTAATTCCAAAGAAGATGATGAAGGAAAGAGAAGACTCTGAAATTGAGTACCCCGAAGATAACGAAGAATGCGAAGAACAGCTACCCAATGAACTGTAGTAGGAGAAGCAACAAACTGACTAACAACATGCACCGCATAAGCAATATCAGGTCTAGTGATGGTACGATATACCAAACTACCAACAAGAGTACGATACAAAGTGGGATCTGACAAAGGAACACCATCAAAAGAAGTATACCGAACATTATGCTTAAGAGGAGTATCATTTGTTCTAGTGTCAGAGAGATGAGCTTGTTCAAGAATGGTGCCAATGTACTTAGATTGAGAAAGGAGGTAACCTCTAGGAGAGTAAGCAACTTCAATTCTCAAAAAGTAACGAAGAGTACCTAAGTCTTTCATCTCAAACTGATGGGCCAATTGGAGTTTCAACTCCACAATCCCGTCAACATCATCCCCAGTAATGATCATGTCATCAACGTATAAGGAGAGCAGGATACGACCATGAGAAGGGCACCTGAGAAACAAAGCAGAATCATGCGGGCTAGAGTGGAAGCCAAGAGATGTAATCACAATGGAGAACTTCTCAAACCAAGCGCGAGGAGCTTGTTTGAGCCCGTAGAAAGCCTTCTTCAATTTACAAACTTCACCTAGATTATGAGAAACACCTGGTGGAGGAACCATATAAACTTCTTCTTGAAGATCACCATTCAAGAAGGCATTTTTAACATCCATTTGAGAAATATGCCACTGGCGGATAGATGCGACTGCAATAAGAGTACGAATAGTAATCATTTTGGCAACAGGAGCAAAAGTTTCTTCATAATCCATACCATATTGTTGAGAAAAGCCTTTAGCAACTAAGCGAGCTTTGTATCTCTCAACAGACCCATCAGACTTGGTTTTGATCTTATATACCCAACGAGAGCCAATTGCAGTTTTTCCTGGTGGAAGAGAGACAAGGTCCCAAGTATCTGTCTTGTGCAAAGCAGAAAGTTCCTCTGCCATAGCCTATTGCTAAAGGGGATCAAGAACAGCCTTTTTATAGGAAGATGGCTCAGACAAACTGTGAATAGAGGTTAAGAAGGAAGCAAAAGAAGTGGAATAACTAGAATAAACAAAATTTGGTAATTTAGTGGACTTACGATCACGATGAGGATAACGAGGAGGAGGAGGATCCACGATCACAGAAGGTTCTTGGGGAGGCGCGGGGACAGAGGAGGCATCTGGATCTACAGAACTACTAGTGTCAACCCTGCAAAGCTCAACATTAGAATTATTTTGGTTATGGGTCACAGGAAGAAGAGCGGTGTCAGAATCTGTGTGAAAAGGATCAATGTGGGTAAGATCAGATTTGATAAGGACATGTTAACTAGAAGGAATGGAATAAAAGGGAATATGCTCAAGAAACACAACATGACGTGAGATATAAAGTTTTTGATTTGCAGGATCATAACAACGATAACCCTTCTGACCATCACCATAACCAAGAAAAACACAAATCGCTGATCGAGAAGACAACTTACTACGTTCTACATGAGGGCGAAGAACAAAGCAAGTAGAACCAAAGACTCTCAAGGCTGAATAATTAGGAACACAACCATATAATTTCTCAAAGGGAGACAAACCTGAAGTAACAGAAGAAGGAATTCTGTTAATGACATGTACTTGCATGAGGACAACTTCCCCCAAAACTCACTTGGGACAAAGGCAGACAGAAGAAGGGAACGAACAGTTTCAACAATGTGGCGATGTTTTCTTTCAGCAACTCCATTTTGTTCAGGAGTGTCAGTACACGAAGTTTAGTGAAAAGTCCCATCAGAAGCAAGTAATTTAGAGAATTTATTAGAAGCATATTTACCACCTAGATCACATCGAAAACACTTAATAACAGCATTATGTTGAGTTTTAACAAAAGCACGAAACATATGATAAATGCCAAAAAATTCAGAACGATGTTTCATAAGATAAACCCAACAATAACGAGTGCAATCATTAATGAACGATACATAATATCTAAAACCACCTTTGGTAGCAACTGGTGATAGTCCCCATACATCAGAATGAACCAAGTCAAAAGGTGCAACAGAAACTGAAATACTTTTAGAAAAAGGCAAAGCAGTAAACTTAGTAAGTTTGCAACCACAACAGTCAGAAATATCATTAGATTGCAACTTTCCTAAAGCCCCTGTAGAAGCTAAGTATTTCAGACGGGAAGAGGAAATATGTTCAAGACGAGAATGCCATAAATAAAAACTAGAAGACGAGGAATTCAAACGAAAAGACGGCAGGTCAACACTAGAAGCTGCAACATCTGAAACTCTCAGTTCATCCAGAATATAAAGTCCCCCCTGCCTACGGCCTGTCCCAATCAGCCTCCTGAATTGCAGATCCTGCACAAAACAAGAGGTGGAAGAAAATAAAGCGAGTAACTTAATCACATAATTGACTAACAGAAACAAGACTCAAAGTGAGATTAGGAATGTAGTAAACATCTGAAATGGACAAATGAGATGTGGAAACAGACCCAGTGCCTGCTAATGGCATAGGAGTACCATCAGCAGTCATGACTGACACAGATGAGACAGGATGTAAAGACACAAATGATTTAAAATCAGATAACATATAATGAGAGATTCCAGAGTCAAGGATCCATATGGGTGAAGATATACCTGATGAGCTAGAGGAGGGCAAACCTATATTGGATTGGGCAGACATGGCATGTGGTTGTGTGGCAAGAAACCTCTGGAGTTGCTCAGCAAGATCAGATCCTGTAGGACTAGAAAATGATGTACTCTCAGCTGACGGAGGAACAACTGCAGCAACATTTGATGTTGGAGGCTTGAAGTTTCGTTGGCTAAACTGACTAGAAGGTCTCCATTGAGATGGCTGTTGTGCTTGCTGCGACTTATTCAACAATTTTGGACATTGGGCTTTTCAATGGCCCTTCTGCTTGCAAAAACTACATTCATCGTAACCAACCTTTCCATGAGATTTACCTTTGTTAGAAGGAACAGCAAAAACAGATGGGTCGGGGAGGATTCCTTTGTTTACATTCTTTTTTTCTGATTGAGACTTCAGTCGAATCTCTTCAGCTAACAATTCATTAACAACCGAATCAACAGTTGGAAGATGATTACAATGCAAAATTGTTCCACGAAACCCTTTAAAATCATCTCAAAGAGCCATCAAAAACTGAACCAGACGCTGTTCTTCTCTACGGTCAATGTACGGCTTAAAAGCTTGTAACTTAGCAGATTCAGTAAGAGCCAACTGGTCCTAAAGATTGCTCATAGCAGAGTAAAATTCCTGTATGCTCATGTTGTTTTGTTGAAGAGTTCGAATATCTATCTCTAACTGATATTACTTTTCAAAATTAGACTGCACATATAACTTTTTCAAATGATCTCAAACCTCCTTGGCCGTTTCATATTTTGCTAGTTGAACCCCTATAGACTGCGAAACAGAGTTGTTGATCCAAGTAATAATCTTCGAATTATTTACCTCCCAGGTTTCTAGCTCTATTGCATATTTCCCATCTTTTTCATCTTTTAGCTTAACAGATGTTCCAGAAATATAACCCCACATTCTCTTGCCTTTCAAAAAAATTTTCAACACATAACTCCAATATGAATAATTCTGCCCATTCAACTGCACACTAATGGATTGAAGAGAATCATCCTTTTCTCCAGCCATTGCAAACAATCACAAAACAGAGAAAAGAAAATCCTAATTTCTGAAATGGGTCTCTACAAAACCCTAACATAGAGAACCGCAAAAGGAAAAACGAATTGTTAACAAAAAATCACCTAAGTTGCTGTCGAAATGAACGGAATAGCGTCTGTGACCAGAATCATCCTTGCTCTGATATCATATTAAGATTAACAATACATATGAGGAAGAGAAGAAGAACAAGGGAGAAAAGAAAAGTGGTTAGGGTTCTCTATTGCAAAAGTAAATTAGTCAACCTTACAAGAATAGAAAAAAGGTTAAAAATATATATATAACAAATAAAAGACTAAACTACCCTTAAGATAAATAAAATAAATAAAACATAAATGCATCATATTATCTAACAGTACTACAATATCATATGTGAAAGGTAGCAACAGCACACAGTTTATCATTGAAACACACAGTAGACAACGATTGTCCAACGCTTCAGGGGTTGGGACCTAGGAAGCACGGACACGGCAAAATGCTTGCCGTACCGGTGTCGGACACGTTTCCGACACCGGAACACCGATGACACGGCCGGATACGTGTCCGTACGGTGTCTGGTCCCATTTTTGCATTTTTTCATTTTCTCAGCACTCCGACACGGCTGGACACGGCCGGACACGGAACGGACCCGACCAACAACAGCCCACCAACAAGGCCCACCTCTAAAAGGCCAGGTTTAAGTTCCTGAATCCTATAGCTCTCCTCTTTCTCGCTATCATCTCCCTCTTTCCTTCAAGGATGAAACACCATTGCCTCCTTGCTCCTTCATCTTTCTTCTCTCCCGGTGGCCATCGACCGGCATCATGAAAAGTCTTCTTCCTTACGCGAAGAATGATTTTCTTTTTCCGATCACCAACGCTCCGTGCTCCACCAGTATCCATGCGCTTCGCTACGGGTAAGGCTAACTAATAATTGGAAGCTTTTCTTCTATTGTAGTTGTATATTATATAATAAAATATTCCAACTTTTACAATCAGAAAGTGTAACTTTACGATGGTGAGAAATTCTTCTATTATATTGTATATTATATAATAAAATATTTCAATGTATCTAAACTTTTTTATCACAAAGTATAACTTTTACTTGTTAGTATGACTAATTGTAATACTTTCTTTTATTATATTATAATAATATTTTATTAAAAGGTTAAAACTAAAAAAAAAAAAATTAAAATTTTAAATTTGTCTTTTTGTGATTTATCTTTAATTTTTTATAATTTTTTTGATTTACTTTTGGTCATTAACTCATTGTTATTTTTAAAACTATAATCTTGGTAGAGCAGCATGACCTAGAATAATATAATAATATTTAATTCTATGAATGTTTATATCTTAAAATTTAATTTTTAAATTTATTTTATAATGTATAAATATTTATATGTTTAATTTTTTATTCATAATTTTAATTTTTGATAGGACAATGTCTTTTTATGATTATAATATATTTATTTTATACTTTAATATAACGATTGTCCATACGCTTCAGGGTGCGTGCTTCCTAGGTTGGGACATTCATAGTGGCAGTAACAAGCAGCATCTTTGCAGCCTCCCCCAACTGCACCCTTCTGACTCTTGCACTGATTACCGCATATATGAGTGTTGAAACATAGCCCCCACCATGTTCCACTAGGCCTTTCACAAAGTGCTTCCACAGTGTGCACCTCTGCATATAGAAACAAAAAGGAAAAGAAAGATGGTCACTTACTTTGCTTCACAACAGATAGAGAACTGGACATTATGGACATAAACATTAATTCCTTACACATTTTTGCATTATACTAGTAATGATATTTACATAATATTTTTTTTTACATTATTCTTACACTATCTTCTTTTAAAGTAATAAAACAAGAAAAACGTATATTCTAACATCGTCTTTCTTTATTTTTTATTTTTCAAATAAGCAAAGTATAAACGTGATATAAAAATAATGATGTACAAATATAATTTTTGGTGTGTGATTGAGAAGAAGGGAGACACTAACCATTAGCACAGAAAAGGAGAAGGGCAAAGCAGAAGAAGGTGGACAATTCACGAATAGAAGTAGTCATATTTGCTGCAGTATATTATATTACTATTATAGGCTTCTCTTGCAGATGTTAGAACTTAGAGAAGATATATATAGTGAGAACAAGAATGGTTGGGGGTTCAATATAATTGGAGTGCTTTGAACTTGAACGAAGTGGACAATGGCTGTATATTTGCGATTTGCATAGATAATATCTTGTTCTGTTTCTGGCTTGTTTTATTCTCTTGGACTTGGTTTGCTGTTCGGCACCTTTGTTAGGCTCCTCCTCCGTGCGCATGTTGAACCTAAAAATTGTTTTATATGGATTAAGAAAACTATTTAGTATTTAATAATGTAAAGAGTCTCACATTCTCAATCTCAATCTTTTGAGTATAATTTATATATATATTAGATCATTTTATTTAATATTAATTAGTTATAAATTAAAATCTCATATATAAAATAATCTTAAAAGTGAAAATTGTTACTGAATTTATATAAAGTCATACAATACTGCTCATAGTCTTTACTTTTGACAATTAATACTTCAAACCGTCATCCACCACTGAGATTTTGTGTGAGTAGTATTATTCTGCATCTTGTGAATATTTGTAGCTCTCGTAGGGGTGTAGCTAAACTTACTTGGCTTGAATTGTAACCTATGAAGCACAGACACGGACACGAATATGAACACAAGATACGATACAGATACGAATATAAAAATACATTAAATTCAAAAATTATAAGGCATAGACACGGTATATATATATATATATATATATATATATATATATATATATATATATATATATATATATATATATATATATATATAATTACAAAATTTAAGTAAAAAATTTTATAATTCATTAATATCATATTTATAAATTTGAAGATTTATAATATCTTAAATATGTATTAATATTTACTACTTAATAAGTCTTTTCTAAAAAATATAGAGCATAATTTTTATTGATATACTCTAAAAAATCTCTTAAAATAACTTCTCTTAATAGAACTAACCATAAATGAGTACATGTGCATAAAAAAAATTAATTAGAGAGAATATTGGTATGAAATAAGTTTTAGTGATGACGAAATGGGTGATTTAGTATGAGTAAAGATAAAAGGAGCAGACAAAACTTAAAATACTGATGTGTGAAAATAGTGACTTAGGACATTAGTTATGTGATTGGACTTGAGTGGGTTACGAGCTTTCTAATTAAACGTTAATCATGAAAATTATTTAAAAAAAATATTAATGGATCGTGTCTAAGTCATGTCCAAAGCGTGTCCAAACGTGTCTGAGACGTATCTAAGACTGTCCGAGATGTGTCCAAACGTATCTGAAATGTATCCAAATTAAAAAAAAATCTTTTTAATCAGACACATTCTGACACGCAAGACACGTGTGTCGTACGGGTATCCCTATGTGTCTAACACGGACACGTGCCCGACACACAGACACGCCTCAACAACAGTATGTTCGTGCTTCATAGATTGTAACATATTTCGTTACGAAATTATCATTCCTTCCAAAAGAAAATTGCACAATTATCATAGTAATATTCAAACTATCATCACAATAATAGTTAATGATGATTTTATAATTTGACTGCTGCTAATTAATATTCTTTTATTTTAATGTTTTAGAATTTAATTTTTTAAAATATTTTATACTTACATAAAATTATGTGTTAGCATATTATTAAAAATGTTTACTTTTCAAATAGTTATTATCACAATCAAACTCATTTAATAGTGTAGGAATGCATAATTAGATAATAGTATAAAAAGATTTATATATGCAAATTGATATGAATCGTAATTATTTACTGTTACTATTTAGTTAAGTAAAGTATCAATATGTGTTGGTCCGAATGGAAGAAGCTCGGATCTCTTAAGTATGTAGTCTTATATTCGACATCGTGATTCATGTGCATGGAAATAATATCATTGTAATGATTTTTAGCTTAAGCACCTGATAGTATCCAAGGAAATTAGTATATCACCTATCGAGTGAGAGATATTCTGAGAAACAAAAAAAAAAAGTTAGTTAAGTAAAACTAACAACGATTGACATAATTTGTAATGCCAAGTTGTGTCAATTAAGTTGATCGAAATTAAATCTTACCATTTGTTAGTGGATTATCAATAAGTATCTCTCTAAGTGCTCGTTGAGTCAGAAGGCCAACCTTAACATTAGGATAGGATAGATACCCATAACCCTAAATTTTTGTCCGCCAAACAAAATAAAAAGTTAGCTAAGTAGTTATTTATAGTTGCCAAATATTTAGTTATTTGATGTTAATAGTTGCATAAATTGGGCTTATAGCAAAACAATTCATTAGAAGATTGATTTGACGATTAAGATTTAGAATCTTATTGGGCTAGAGAAATCGAATGGTTGTTTGGTGACAAGGTTTTTTTTTTGGGGGGAGGGAGGGTACATACAAGGTTGTTTTTGAATGAATAGATATTGATATAGATTGTAATTAATTATTATTAGTCAGCTAAGTAGTTATTTGTAGTTAACTAAGTAGTTAGTTCGTTGATGTTAATCAATTGTATAAATAAAACTTATAGCAACAAAAAAAATTCATTAGAAGACTGATTTAAAAAAAAATCTTATTGGACTAGAAAACTAGTTTCTCCGTATTTGAACATTGAAGATTTTTGTCATAATCCATAAAATGATCCAATGTATTCAATTTTATCCCCAACAATTTGTTTTGTGAAATATAGTCCCTCTATTTTTATACCGATAAAGAAGTGGAAAAAATTAAAATCCCGCCCCAGCACCGTTGTCCTCTCTTCATTCTGTCCGCCTTCACACAAATATTGTTCCAACACAGCATTAGAGTCTCCGTTATGGTCGGGGAGTTCCACCATCTCCAAATCCTGCCTCACTCTTAATCGCTGAATGTCCTTTTCATGCTACCAAATAGAAATAATGATTCTCATTGCTCCATTAAAAAGAAAGATTTATTTTGCTTCAGACTCTCAGGCATGTAGATGAAGGTCCCATCATTTTCTTTTTCTTTCATTTAGATCTGTTTTTGGGGAAGGGATATGGGAAAAATATAAGAATTCACATGCATAGAAAGCCAGAGCAATTCACAATATAATTATCACGAGTGATATGCTTATTAATCAAACTAATGCCCAACCACCATCCAGAACCGTTATCTCTTTTCTCATATACATGTTTCAAGGATGACATGTTTGACGGAATGAATCCCGGCCATTTCTAATACAGGGTGTATGATGCATATGATGCATCTCAACCGTTGAGTGTGTTGAAAAACACATCAACGATTATGATTAATGACCTGTAACTTGTTGTACTGTTCACCATTACTGTTTACTGTCTTTGTCAGAAATATTATTCACACCGAAAAAAATACTGTTTATGTCAAAAAAATACTATTTATGCCAACAAAATACTATTTATCATCGGAATCCACACTGTTCTTGCCTGAAAAAATACTGTTTATCGCAAAAAAATTATACTGTTCATAGTCGGAGTTACTGTTCATGCAGTTATTATTTTATTTTTAAGTTGCATAACTGTATAAAAAATTATCGTTAAAATAATACTAGTTAAAACTATACTAGTCTTTATATTCTTTTATAAATAATTGTGCATATTAAAAACTCTACAAATTTTATTGTGTGTAAATATTACCAATTAAAATATGTAAAATTTTTAGTATACACGATTATTTATAAAAAATATAAAGACTAAGATAATTTTAACTTGATATTATTTTTACTTGTATTATTTACACAATTATACAACTTAAAAAATAAAAAATATAGCCTAAAAAAGACAGTGTAATGACAGACGATTAAACTGACAAATATGAATAGTTATTGACCGACAACAAATGATGATGGTGATGATATATAAAAATAATAATAATAAAATTAACTTGAAAAAAAAACTAACCTAAAAAAATACTAAAAAAAAAACTAATTAGAAAAAACAACTAACTTAAAAAAAAAAACTTATTATTACAGATAAAAAATATAGGTATATTATACACTCAAAACTAACAGAGTGTATAATAACACCCATCATGAATCCCCTCTCAAGTGGGTTTTAATACATACAATTATTGAAAGATAAGGGTGGAAACGGATGAACTCAAGTCTTATAAAAATGTGACCAGTCTAAAGACTTAATTTATAATAAAATCTTTAAATACCTATAAATAAGTTAACAAAATAAATTAATAAACCTAAACCTTTACATAAACTAACTAACTTAGACTTTAAAAAAAATTATATTATTTATTAAATTAATTATATTTTATAAATATTAAAATTTCATAATATATATATAAAATAATAATATAATTAAATAAATTAACCTATTAAATTTAAAAGACTTTTTAAAAGACCTCAAACCTAGCTTGTTTAATTAAATAAATTTTTTAAAACCTTTAATTTAGACTTTTTTATTAAACGTGTTAAGCCAGACCTTAAGTCAGGCCACAGGCCCCAACGGGCCACTGACCTATTTCCACCTATATTGGAAGACAAGTTTAAACATAAATTATTTTTTCATAAAATTTATCAAGAATTATAGTGTAATGCTTACAGGAAAGTTGATGTTACCTAACATACATGAGTTTCTAAGAGATGCAACATATATACATATATAATCTGCTTTCCCCACATTCCGCATTATAAATCTATGTCCAAATCAAGGTCCAGCGCACTGTGAACTCTACTCAACTCTGACAATCTGATTGAGCAAAGCCATTTTTGCCCCACTGCTCCTGGTCATATCTCTTCTCGTTACTCCTGATAAATATAAGAAAAGTTAACAAAAAATGCCATATAAAAGTATTTTTTTCAAATTTATTAAATATGCACATAATAATTATTAATTTATCATGTACCTCAGGAGGATATACAGATGGAGTAGTGGATTTCACGTCTATAGGTACCTCAGACTCGGAGCTTCTTGCTTCAGATTTTTCATTTGAATAACTATTGAGCACAAAAGCCTGTGTTAGAATCATTGCAAAGATATTCACATGAACAATAATGCAGGAAAAGCTGGAAATATTTTATTATTTTAGGCTGCTAAAATTAATCAGACTCAGATAAACTACGTGATACAGCGTTCCATGAGCAAGCTTTGACAGAACACAGGCGACTTTCCAAACTGACAATAATACAAAATCCCCCCCCCCGGCCCCCCCAAAAAAAAAATCCCAAAACTGTTAAGGAAGGGAAAAAAAAAGAATTAAAGAAGCCGGGAATTAAACCTATAGACCTAATTGGTGGGATATGTGAAGCAATCTTTTATGCAAGGTTAGAGCCATCTTGTGTATCTTCTGGGAGAACAATGTGTAGTGGGAAAGTAGACAGATTCACTTCTACCACGTCTGTCTCTCATTATATAAATTCACATGAGGGAAACTTCTATGTAAATTTCATCTCTCAAAAGAAAATGGAATGACATTGTCCATCTTAATATCATCAAATCTCATCCTGACAGCATCACATGGAATGACATTGTCCATCTCAATATCATCACATTTCATCCTGACAGCATCACATGGAAATCCAAGAAGTTTTCAGAAAACTACCAACCCACCCAGCCATGATGACCACCAGAAGCAATGTCAATAATGAAACAGCGAACCTTGAAAACCCTCAACCAACATCGAAACCCTGTTGTGCCATTTGTGATATACACAAGCCAGGATGGATCAAATGGCGAACAGGGAGACCCGTTGAGTAGAACTGAAGAATGATGTTGAAAGTAGCCAGGAGAATATGGAGAATGTCGTTTGAAACGCACCAGCCAGGAATGCCCTTCACCAACCCAACACCCTCCACCAGCAGCAGACCACCCTTTCTCAGAGTTCATAATAACAGTAGCTCCTCCAGAACGGTTCTGATTGCCCACCATGGAGTTGTACGATGAAATGACCGACCTACAAGAACACCTGACCATGTTCAACTCAATGATGTTGTTGAATGGGGGAACGGATCCGATAAAGTGTAGAGCTTTCCCGACCACCCTGAAGAAATCAACCCTTGTTCTCAACCCTCAAAGCCGGATCCATCAATGATTTTTCAAAGTTGTCAACCAAAATCTTGACTCTTTTCTCAACCAGTAAAGTCTACCAGAAGACCTCGGCCAGTCTGATAAACCTGAAGCAAGGGGAGAATCAATCACTAAAGGAGTTCATGATGAGGTTTGGTGAGGAGGCGGTTCAAATCTGACATTTCAACCCTGCTGTGTAGCTACACACTATTATGGCCAGTTTGAAGCCAAGACTGTTTGCTGATTCACTTGCCAGGCGAGCACCGGTTGATCTGGATGATTTAAGAAGCAGATCCATAGGCTACATTAATATGGAGGAGGTAGCAGCTGCGAGAAATCAGATGAATCCAAAATTCTATCAACATGCTCGAAGAGATTTAGATAACCCCAACATTTCTATCCGACCAGCCTATCAATCCCAACTGTATTGGGGACGATGTCTTGGATCAGGAGGAAGAATGCGAACAAGAGATCACAGAGCGGACCAAGTTTCTGATCGGAGCAACCCAACCAATCAACCCCTCACCCGAAGTTCGATGTGTACACATCCCTGAACACAAGGTGGGCGCCAAATGTTCCACTCTTTACCCTAGACACTAAACCCTACCACCCTATCAGTCTGACCTAGGTTAGAGGACCAAGAAAGGCTTGCCGGAGGCCTATGAGGGAGGCAGCGGTGGTGAGGACTGCCTGGGACATATAGTAGGCCGGGATCATGAGTTGGTACGGTCCACATAGTATGAAGTTATTAATGTTCAAATTCTAATATGCAGCAATTTAAAATAAATCCAGGTAGACATACGTTGAAAGTATGGTCACCCATACAAGCTCGACACAATCCACCCAAAGAAGTCTTTGCTCAACTGGTATTACACCATAAGTAATGAGATGAGCAAATGGCCACAGCTTCCACCCTGCCTGTATATGAAAATTTTTTTAAGAAAGCATTAGAAGCAAGAAAGTTGCAAGATATGCTATTACTAAAAGATTCCACTACTGTTTCCTAACAGGAGATAGCAGTATTATAAGTTGATAATCATAGCATGACTTGGTAGAATTTCAAATTAGAGTAAGAAGCTAGAACAAATTGCCTTTAGTAGATGCCCCAAACAAAAAAATTAGGGGAGCAAATGTGTCAACAGCAAAGAGAGAGACTTCATTTCAGCTACTAAACATGTTCATTTCAGCAAAACAGATAAAATTGTGGTTCTCAAAGAAACACAAGAACTATTTCAATGCAATACATGAAATAGGAAAAGCATGAAGGTTCACTTACAGTCAACATGGGAAAAAACGTTGCCTTCAATTCATTAAAAATATTGATTGGAGAATCAAGACGCAGGAATCCCACAACAGTATAATAAATGCTGTTCCAAACTGCTGACCATGCAGTTTGATCGAAGGCAACTTTGGCAGGAACTACCCACCACTCTTGGTAAGGAAATAACTCCTGGTTAAATGAGAAAGCCACTTAGTATATCACCATAAAGTTAGCAATTTCAAGAACCAAGCAGAACAATGAAAAGAACATTATTATTATTATGGTTTACCTCACAAAACTGATAATAGTAATGAGAAAGAGAGCCATGTAGAGTAAAACCAACAAGCCCTGATCTGAACATCCGTGCACGATCAAACTCAAAAAGAGGTTTTCCTTCAAAGCACTGCAATAATCAGGAGTAATTAAGCCACAATGCATTATAAAAAGATTGCCTTTTGACTAAATTAAGACTCAGCTAGCTGTACACGAAGGATAAAGCTTCTTGCACATCAAGTGTGCAAACATTTGCTCACACTTGAAGTATTGTGAGGTGATGTGTGTGCAAGTGTGTGTATGTAACATTATTTGTACATGAATTATACAGAGACTTACCTGTGCAATCCAGTCCCCTATGGAGTAAACAATCCCACTGATCACCATCTTGGCAAAAACCGGATTTGTCTTAAGAGCTTCCTCATAAGCAGACCAGTTGTGCTCAGGTGCATATCTTAGTATCTCGTAAAGTGTCCATCCCTATATGGTATCCAAAAGAAACATAAGTCCCAGCAGATAATGAATACGTCAACACCCCACCCCCCGAACCCCCAAAAAAAAAAATTTTTTTAAATTTCAACCAATCATTTTATTTTCTATTTATTTTTATCACATCAAAACAGTCATTTTTTATTCCAAATTTTTCACAACAAAACCAAATTCATTTCCCAAAACAAGACTAATTATCCAAATAAAACACACTCAATTGCAGATAATGTAAACCTCAACTCTTTTTTTTTCAAGTTTCAACCAAAGTAGAAGGAATTACATTTTATTTTCTATCTTCTCTATATTTGTATCACATCAAAACAATCATTTTTATTGTACCAATATTTCAACTACAAGACCAAATTCATATCCCAAAACAAGATTATCCAAATAAAACACAACTTCATTCAGATAAGCATTGTTGAGTATTGACTTACTTGCCAGTAATCATGATCAATGGTAAGAAGCTTGGTGATAGCAAAAGTACCAGCAGCAAGCACCATAGTGGCATTGATACCCCTATCTATCAGCTTCTCCATGTTCTCCTCGCTCTCATCCCCACCCGAACCCGAAGAACCCAAACCCGAAGCCGAAGAAAACCCTTCCAACGATAACAAACCCTCGTTCGCTCCGAACCCACTCACCTGAGTCGCCAACTCGCCATCGCCACCTTCCATCTCCACCCTGCTCACCACCACGCCCTCTTGCTGGTCCGTAACATCACCGCTCTGCACCGCTATCACGTCGAACTCTTCCACCGCCGAATTCACGGCCACCACTTTCCGTTTGTTTTCCGGGAAAATCGAATTCCGGGAAATTTTCGAGCCCGGAAAATTTTGCGATTTCGGAATGGATTTTGCGTGAGGAATCTTGTTCAATTTGGATTTTGCTTTGGAAATTGATGATAGGAAGCTGTGGGGAGGGATGGCGCTGTGGACCGACGCCATGGCCGCGAGTCGCGGCTGAGTTGGGAGGAAACTGAGTTCCGAGTTTCGCAGCTGCGTTTTCTTCTCCGAGTTTTGTGCGGCTACGAAACGCGCACGTTTATAGTCTTTTGATGATCTGGTGTGTCGCGGTGGTGTGTGGTTTGGCGTGGCTTGGGAAAAAGTGCTGTGGCTAATGGCTATTTTGTGTTTTGAGTAAAATGGACTGACACATATTCACGCACATAGATGAAAAATTTTAAAAATTATAAGATGTGATATAATTAAAATATAATATATAAAATTAATATAATATTAATATATAAATATTAATTTTAAATTTTTATTTGTCAAATTAAGTTATAAATATAATAAAATATTATTATTTATCAAATTAGTATAATATCTTATTTATATTAATATAAATTTAAAAAATAATTAAAAAACATAATTTAAAAATATCTTATACAATAAGTATTGAATATTAATACAACAACAAATAATAGGTGTTTTGAGTTAGCGCTGTAATTGGTTGGGAGTGAGGGTGTAAGATGGTACAGCGGAATGTGGGATAGGTGAGGTTATGTTCTGGAGATAGGGAGAATGTCGGCGACGTTGAATGGTGTGCACATGAAAAAGGTGTATCAATCGGATATCAGAAAAATTAAATAAATAAAGTCTGCCAGAAAAAATATAAATTAATCACAGTTGACTTTAGTCTCCCACACACAATTTTGTCCTTTTTTTTAATTCATACATCAAAAAAAGACATTTAAGTGTTGTTGTTATTAAAAAATACAATTAGGATAATCTTATTAATTTTTAATCACGTTACTTTTTATATCACATAAAATTAATTAATAAAATATAAATTTATAATTAATAATGTATAAAAATTAGTTAATGAATATATAAAAATTTAATTAATAAAAAGTAAAAAATAATTAATAACATATATAAATTAATTAACGAGATCAAATTAAAATAATTATATATTTGTGTATATCTATTAACTAATAATTTATATTTTATTAATTAATTTTAATGTGATGTTAAAAATAATGTGAGAATTGTTTAAGTTAAGATTATCATTATTCTAAAAAATAAAATAAAAAAACTAGCGCTATTCACTTTAACTCTTTTGCCAAACTGAGTTTTAGTGAAATTGAATAATTGATAAACCTTTCAAGAAAAAGTCAGAAATTAAGTGTTGTTGTTATTTTTAAATTGTAATTATCGCTATTAAATAAATTTCATCTAGAAATGTTGCTTATTTATTTTATGTTATACTATTAAAGGGGATTTATTTCCTTTGGACACATTTTAATTATCTTATTTTATTCCTATTTTTTAATACTTGAGTTACCCCATTTTTTCTATAATTATCCATAATATTATAAAGAAAATTATAAATATATATTACTACTCATTTAAAGATAAATATAAAAAACATTTTCATCAAAAAGAATTTTAAAAAGATTCTCTTCACCTTCTTCCTATATTATATCTAATTTAAAAAAGATAAAATTGTAAAAATATCTTTTTCTCAAATTACATTACAATTATAATTATATTTAAATTCTTCACCTTCTTATCGTATTGTAATTTTTTTTTTTTTTGTAAACTCCCCATATTATATTTATATTATATTTTTTCTTATTGTAGATTTTGATATTATATATTATAGAGAGATTATAGTTATAATTCACTTCAATATTCTTCATTATTATTTATTCTTTTGGTATCTTGAATAAAAATTTAAAAAATATAAATGATGTCATTTTCTAATAATTATAATAAGTATTTAAATTTAATATACTATCATTGTAAAATAATTTTATACTTTCTCATTAATGTATTACTACATTATTTAATGAGTTTCACAAAATTCAGATAGAAGTGTTATCTATGTACAGTACCACAATTGGAGATTTATTTAAGTAGCATTAATCTACCATTTCATATAAAACCAAAAGTATTAATAAAAAATATTTTAAATAAATATATATGATTTTCATATAATAACAACACAAAATCGAAATGCAGAATATTTATTTGTTTTTTTTATAAATAAATGTCTAAACTTTTAAAAAGTAAAGCTATTTTTTTTTTCTTTTTATCCTTTTATCCCTCTTTTTGTCTTATTAAAAAAACTTAATAGGTTGGATATTATTGTGATATTAGAATCTCGAGAATCAGAATCTCTGGGAAAGTCTATTGAGGATTGAATCAAGTGGGCCTCTTAAGAACCGAATCAAACATAGTCCAGGAATACATTATACATGGGCCACAAATTGTGACTCTTCCTGAGCCATATGCTTGGACCAACGTGTTCACTTTGGAATAGAATCGAAGCAACTCGCTTAATAATTATTATACAACCAAACAAATTTATATTCTTTCCTGACTTTTTATATGTCTTTTAAGATTTTTATAAAGTAATTAAAAATAATTTTAAATAATTTTAAATTAAATAAAATATAAGTTAATATGATTAAATTAATTTTATTTTATTTTATTAAATATGTGTAAAAAATTGTAAAAATTAATTAATATGTGTAATTATTAAGGTTAATAGAGACAATAGAAAATAGGGTAAAATTAGAAAAATTTAATTAATGCATCATTAAAAATTTTAAATGACAGATAAATTAAAATAATATATATATATTTTTAAAAAATAGATGAAAAAAAAAAGAGAGAGTAATGTTTCTGTCATGAATAGCTGATTTTAACATATTTTGTTGACCAATTAAATACAAGCCATTCAAATTGTTACGGTTGTGGCTAAATATAAAATAAATATTTTTGTTTGTTGTTTGAAAATGCTTGTAAGTTGTAACAGAAATAGCAGACAAATAAATGCTAAGTTGGAATTTTGATGCACGTCTTGTGGTCCAAAGTGAGAGTAGAGCTAGAAATATTGATGTAAAACATTTTTTTGGTTACAATCCCTCAACTCCACACTTACTCCAATCAAGAGTCTTATACTATTTCCATACTCAACTTTAGATGGATTTTGCCCCCCCCCCCCCCCCCCCATTTCTGCTTAATTAAGAGTATAGTTATGCTATGTCGCCCAGATGGCTTCTTGCCGAGCTTCTAGCCCTGGCATACCAAAGTAAATTATAGTCTTTACCTTAGTGCGAATAGAGGATCTAGCTCAATATTGTTACGTGTCAGCCCAAGCAGCGCACATCCACTATTACTTTGTCAAGGATAACATTTTTTAAAAGCTACGAAGTACGGAAACATTGTTTTTATAACGTATTCACATATTAGATATAAGTCTATAAAGACATTTGAATAACACTCGTATTTATGTGTTTAAATGTGTCTAATTAAAAAATTATTATTTTTTAATTTGAACATAATTTATACACATCATTATTAAATTTTTAAATTTTATCTTTTCATATACTACTATTTTCATCTGTTCTTTTTATCTCTATTTGTATCAAACCGTCTACTTCGTTATCACTGAAATTTGCCTCGTATCAATATTTCCTCTATTTTTTTTAGATGCACATGTATTTGTACATAATTAGTTCTATTATGATAAATTAGTTTAAGAGATTTTTTTAAAAAATCTCAATAGAAATTATGCTTCCATATTTTTTAATAGAAACTTACTAGATAGTAAATATTGGTACATATGACATATATTAAAATATTATAAATTTTTAAATTTATAAAAATGATGTTAATGAATTATGAATTTTTTCTTAAATTTTATAATTATATATATATATATAAAACTAAGTTCTTTAATTTATTTTAATATTAATTTATATATATATATGTCATGTTCGTATTTTATAAATTTTTAAATTTGATGTATCCTCATATCCATGTCTGTATTATCTCTTATGTCCGTATCTGTGTCTGTGATTTTCATATATTAAAAGTAAACTTTTCGATGAATATGCATAAATAGTTTTATATATACTTAACTAATGTGAATTGCAAGCATATGATACTTTAGATATGTTCAATTTCTTAGGTGTGATGACGCTGGTGTTAGAGGAGAGATAAGGTTGAAAATAAATTTTCTTATAAGGGGTATTTTAGTCATTTAGCCTATATATGTAAAAAAAAAAAATCAAAGTGTTAAAACGGAGGAAGAACGAGAAACAGAGACATTTCTCGTCCTCTGTTTCTCGTCTCTCCCTCGTTCTCCACCAAATTTCCATCCTTTTCCTATTTTAGCACCAAATCCTTGTGTCCACTTGCACCAAGAGGTTGAGGTAAGTTTCTACTGTTTTATTCTCGTTTGCTTTGTACCAAATCTCATTTCCCTTAAGCTTTGTTATCTCAAATAAAATGGTAGGTGAGCGTATTTTGGAGCTTTGAAGTAGAAATCTAAGAATGTGGAATGTTGGTTCTAGTAAGTGGTAATGGAAAAGTCATACATTAATTTTTTTTCTTCTCTCATGAGATTCTTGAAAATCCTAAGTCCTAAAATTAGGGATTTTAACTAATCTCTTTACTCATTTGTTAGTTCAACTCTAAATGAAATTTCTATAGCTTTATCAATTATAAAGTGTTGTGAAATGGGTATTTCAAAAGAATAAGTCCCACATTGGTTGGAAGCAAGTTTTTGAAGAGTTTATATTTCAACTTGTGTTTTGGGCTTTGTAAGAAACAAATTAAGTGGTGGGCTCGCACACAAGATTGAAATTTGAAAAACTTTGGCTATTTCCTCGATTTGCCCCCTGCGCTATTATCATGGTATCTTTTGTCAAATATTTAATTAATTTTTGGAGCTACCCTAAAATGAGGTTTTTGAATAATTCAAATTTGACTTGGTCTTTTTCATATTTATAAATATGTTTCCTAACGCTTTCAATTAGCTATTAATAAGCTTAATTAGCATTTACTTTTTAACGTACCAAATTTATTTTCTAAACGTTACTCTGCCAATGCTTCTATAAATTCTATTTTACATAGTGTGGTTACCCTAATTCTACTCTCTTACTTCTCGCTTCTTCTTCTACACCTTCTCCTTCACTTCGTCTGGTTACTCTACTCTCTTGCGCTTCAGATCCTGTCAAACAGAAGAGTCTCATGACTGGGGATTTTCGTATATACCGAAATAATCCTTGAGGCGGTTTGCTTGGCACGCTTCGAGTTTCTTGTAAATTAACAACAATCTCGAGGATTATGGAACCACAAAACGCAGCTAACAACGTTGCTCTCTCGGCCAATCACGGCTTAAAATGGTACCCCACAAAACCCACCTCCTATTGTTGCAAGAAGCGATTATTACGCCAAACCATTTCCGAGATGTTTCCAAAATCGAAATGTTCTAGGACAAAATTTCAAAAGATGGCGGGGAGCGTGTCTACTCTATTCTAGACATGCACGGCGTCGTTACTACACTCACGGATCAAATGCGACACATCTACGATCGAAGAAACACTTGACAATTGGACTTATGCCAATAAGGTATGTAGGCACACAATTCTAACCACATTATCTAACGAATTGTTCGATGTCTCTAATTGCTTCATACAAGGAAAGCAACAAAATTTGGGAGTCTATGATTGTCAAATACAAGGTTGAGATGTTTGGCAAACAAAAGTTCGTCATTGGGAACTACTACCGATGGGAGATGACGGATGAAATTGATATCAAGACTCAAATCAACCAATACCACAAGCTATTAGAAGAATTGAAGACTGAGAACATCACATTGCATGATGAATTCGTAGCGAGATTGCTCATTGAAAAACTACCGCAAACTTGGAAGGACTACAAACAACAACTCAAGCATAAAAAAACAATGTTGTCCCTGGCATCTAATCACCCACATAATCATTGAGGACACGAATGTAAACGAAATCAAGGTGCAAGGGCAAAAGCATTGGCTTCAAGGGCAAATATGGTACAAGTCAATAAGAAAAGGTACGAACATAAAACCAACAAAAGGACTGATTACAATAAACCAAACTATGTGCCAAGAGTGAATAATCCCACTTTCAAAAATAATGGAGGAAACTGTTATGTTTGTGGCAAGCCAGGTCATCGGGCGGCTCAATGCAGACATAGGAAGAGAAATGACAATCCTCCTAAGCCAAACGCAAATTTGGTCGAAGGAGATGATATAATTGCTTTTGGTCGTTTCTCAAGTTCTATTGATGGCCAATGTGAATGATTGGGTGGTAGACTGCAGGGCTACCAGACATATTTGTGCAAAGAAATATGTTTACCTCCTACAAAATGAATGGAGAAGAACAAGTTTATCTTGGTGATTCCCGAACCGCCGAAGTTCTTGGGAAAGGAAAAGTTCTTCTTAAACTCACATCCTGCAAGACTTTAGCTCTCAACGAAGTGCTTCATGTGCCTAGCATAAGGGCGAATTTAATTTCGTGGCCTTGCTAGGAAAGGTTGAGGTTAAAGTATCTTTTGAGTCTTTACAAAATAGTGATGACAAAAAATAATGTCCTTGTAGGGAAGGGTTATTGTAATCAAGGCCCATTTTGTACTCAATATTGCTAAAATTAATGAAAATGCTACTTCTTATTATATGATTGACTCTATTGATATGTGGCATGCTAGATTAGGACATGTTAGTACTTGTTTATATTAAAAATGAAATATCTTGGATTAATTTCTGTTTTTAGTGATACATGCTTAAACAAATGTGAAATATGTTCTTCAAAAATAACTAAAAAATCATGTTTATCTAGAAAGAAAAACCGAAGTTCTTGAATTAATTCATTCGATTTAGGAGACTTAAAACAAACTATGACTAGAGGTGGTAAAAAATATTATGTAACTTTTATTGATGATTTTTCTAGATACACTAAAGTATATTTACTTAGAAATAAAGATGAGGCTTTTGATATGTTTCTAGTATATAAAGCGTATAGAGAATCAATTAAATAAAAGAATTAAAAGAGTTAGATCGATAGAGGTGGTGAATACACTTTATTTAATGACTTTTGTGAAAAAGAAGGGATAATTCATGAAATCACACCCCTTACTCTCCTCAATCCAATGGTGTAGTTAGGACTTTAAAAGAAATGATGAATGCTCTTTTAATTAGTTCTAATGCACTGATAACCTTTGGGGTGAAGCATTATTTCGCATGTCACTTACAAAATAGAATTCCTTATAAGAAAATAGGTAAAACACCATATGAGTTATGGAAGGGTTATAAGCCTAACTTAAAATATTTAAAAGTGTGGGGTATTTAGCTAAAGTGATGTTACCCGAACCTAAAAAGAGGAAAATAGGCTCTAAGACTTGATTGTATGCTTATCGGGTATCTTGATCATAGTCTTTATAGATTTTTAGTTTTAAAAAGTGATGTGCTTGATTGTAAGTCTATAATTGAGACAAAAAATGCTGAATTTTTTGAACATATTTTCCCCTTAAAATTAGAAAATATTTATCCAAGACAAAATATTTAGCTCTAGTACAAAATTTATCTAATGATTCATATGAGGATTTGAGAAGAAGTAAAAGACAAAGAAAAGAAACTTCTTTTGGAAATGATTTTTACACATATCTTGTTGATGATGACCCTTTAACTATTTCTCAAGCTTTTTCTTCACCTGTTGCACTTTTTTGGAAAGAAGCCATCAATTATTAATTCAATTACAAAATGTAATACTTGGGTTTTAGTAGATTTACCTCCTGGAGCAAAACCAATTGGTTGCAAATGGATTTTTAAAAGAAATATAACCTTACGGATCAATTGAAAAATATAAAGCAAGATTAGTAGCAAAAGGTTTTACTCAAAAACAAAATGTTGACTTTTTTATACCTTTGCTCCTGTAACTAGAATTTCTTCTATTCGAGTTTTGATTGCTTTAGCTTGGTTATTCACCAAATGGATGTTAAAACAACCTTTTTAAATGGTGATTTAGAAGAAGAAATTTACATGGTACAACTTTCCTGGACAAGAAAATAAAGTATGTAAGCTTCTCAAATCTTTATATGGTCTAAAACAAGCACCTAAATTGGCATGAAAAGTTTGATCAAACTTTAATTTGTGATGGTTTTTCTTCTATTGAAGTTGATAAATGTGTATATACTGAAATTAGTAAATAATGAATGTGTGATTATTTGTCTATATGTGGATGACATGCTAATTTTTGGTACTAGCCATGACATAGTGCATCAAACAAAATGTTTTCTTGAATCTAAATTTGACATGAAAGACATGAGTGAAGCTAGTGTAATTCTAGGTGTTAAAATCATAAGGAAGTGTGATAGTATAATACTATCACAAGAACATTATGTAGAGAAACTTCTAAAGAAGTTTGGACATTTTGATGTCAAACTCCCCCTTATGATCTAACACTCAATTAAAGAAAAACAGAGGTGATCCTATTGCCCGGTCTCGTGACACATTATTGGGAGTGCATTTGATGAATTTCACTCGACGATATAGCGTATCATGCAGATTCCTAATCCTAATAATGATCACCGGGCCGCTTTGGCTAACTAATGAAATATTTGAGAGGTACCATGAACTATGGTATTGTTTATATTTCCCTTTTGTATTAGAAGGATACAATGATGCTAATTGGATCTCGATTCGTGAGATTAAATCCACTAGTGGCTATGTGTTCACCTTTGGTGGTGGTGCGATGACTTGAAGATCGCCCAAACAAACAATAATTGCAAAATCCACCATGGAGTCGAGTTTATTGCTCGGAAAAGCCGAATGAAAGTGGTTGAAAATTTCTTAGAAAATATTCCATTAGGAATAAAACCAACCCCTTCATGTCTGTGCATTGTGACAACAAGGCGGCAATATCTATTGCAAGTAATAAAACCTTTAATGGTAAAAACAGACACATTAGGTTGAGACATGAAGTGATAAAGCAAATTCTTTGAAAGATGGAATTATATCCATTGATTATGTGAAGTCGAAGTGAACTTGGCCGATCCTCCGACTAAGCCTTTGGGAAGGAATTTAATATATACCACATCGAGGGAATGAGACTTAAGCCAATTTGAAACTAACAAAGGTGATGGTAACCCGACTTTTGAGTGGAGATCCCATGAAAGAAGTTCATATGGGTAATAACAAGTCACTTGTTAAAATGCTATGAAATTCTAAATGGTGTGAAAGCATGAAAGTGTTAGTTGCATTTATTGTGAGGATAAGCTATATGCTTTTAATGAATTTCATATCCCTTATGGGTGGTGTATAAAGTGCAGTTGAAATCACCTATATGAGTGTGGAGTGGGGCCGCTCCTATGAGAAAATGGCATAGTCTCTAGAGCACTCATGAACAACCATGCACATGGCCGAAAAGTGCAAAACGACGTTAACACAAGAGATAAGTGAGAGTGTAGATGTGATCAAATGGGATTCTAATTTACACGAAAAATGTTTTGGTTCATAAAAGTGTAACCTTCACCAATTACATTGTAAGTTAGAGTCTTATTTATCTAGGTCAGTTCATAGTCGTCCGAAGACACCAGATTCGAAAACGTTACGTTTACAATGATGTAACCCGATTCTATTTTTTTATTTTTATTATTTGTTTTTATTTTAAATATTCTTTTGAAATTGTGGGGGATTGTTGTGAAATGGGTATTTCAAAAGAATAAGTCCCACATTGGTTGGAAGCAAGTTTTTGAAGAGTTTATATTTCAACTTGTGTTTTGGGCTTTGTAAGAAACAAATTAAGTAAACACAAGATTGAAATTTGAAAAAACTCATGGCTAGTGCAAATCCTCGATTTGCCCCCCTGCGCGTGATATCATGAAGCCCAGGATCTTTTGTCAAATATTTAATTAATTTTTGGAGCTTTGGAAAATGAGGTTTTTGAATAATTCAAATTTGACTTGGTCGTTTTCATAACGGGCAAATAAATATGTTTCCTAACGTTTCAATTAGCTATTAATAAGCGAGATAATTAGCATTTACTTTTTAACTTTATTTTCTAAACGTTACTCTCATATGCCTTTTTTTTAAATGGCTTCTATAAATTCTATTTTACATAGTGTGGTTACCCTAATTCGGCCGCCCCTCTTCTGCTCTTCTTCTACACCTTCTCCTTCACTTTGCAGGTTACTTTCTCTTGCGATTTGTGATCCCCATCAAACAGGAAGAGTCTGTTTTTTTCGTATATACCGAAATAATCCTTGAGGCGGTTTTGTTCGCATTTTAGCACGCTTACTTTACGGGTTTTTTATTTGTTTATTTGCAGGTTCAATTAACAACATAAAGTTGTAATTATAATGTAGTTATTTTATTTATTCATGGTATTTGTGTTTTAAATTCCTAATAGCTAGTGGGTAACTTTACATTTATCTTAACTTGTCAAAATGCTTGTTTATGGTCAGATTCAGTGGGCACTACACAGCTTGCTCATTCGAATGTCGTAGGAACCGATTGAGTTGGTTCTTCATACTGTGAGTGAATAATTTACACTGTGATATATGTTAAAATTTAGACTTCTCGGCATGTATTTATATCTATTCTAATAGTTTTGGTTATAGCCTCAAACTTTATATTATGGGGAAACAAAACCTTTCAGTTAACCTTGGATAATTGTGAATCTTGGTTATAAGGATTGAGCTATAAAGGTTGAGTGTTAAAATTTCGTCTGCCGTGGCGAAGAGATATAACGACATGTGTTCCGCCTGCAGTGGCTAAAAGATATAACGGCGTGTATTTCGCCTTCCGTGGCGAAGAGATATAACAGTGAGTGTTCTGCCTGTCGTGGCAAAGAGATATAACGGCGTGTGTTCCGCCTGACATAGCGAAGAGATATAACGGTGAATGTTCCGCCTGCTGTGACGAAGAGATGTAACAGCTATTGTGTATAAAATGAATGTAGAGATTTTGTTTTAAGATATGAGACGAGATTTGATAAGTATAGTTGAATTCCTTTACGATTTTAAATTTATTACTGGAAAGGAAAGCATGTGACGAGATTTTATTTATCAGTCTCATTTATTTGATTTTTGTGTATTGAGTTGTCTTGCAAAACTTAAATGTTTTTGGCTCTTGCTTCCCTTTCTTGTTCACTCTTTTTTTTATGCCCTCACTGAGTCTATGTGACTCACCCCTTTCTTTCTTTTTCCCTTCAGATTTATAGGCTGTTGAGTAGGGGATTCCTGGGATTTGTTATTCTGCCCAAGAGTATTTGTATTTTGGTAGGCCTTCATTTAGAGCTGGCAAAATGAGGCAACCCGCCCCGACCCTCCCCAACCCACTTCAACCCGCTAAAATGCGGGGCGGGGTGGGTTGGCCCATTTTAAAATATGAGTTAGAAGAGTTAACCCACCCCGCTTTAAGGTGGGTTGGCAGGTTGGCCCGCATAAAAAATAAAATGAGAAAAAATAGATGAGTTGGCGGATCAACTTTTAACCCGCCTAAAAAAAAAAAAAAATTATATAAAAAATAAATAAATACTATAAAAAAATAATAAATAATAATGGTAAAAAATTACAAATCACATATCTAAAATATAATTTTTAAAATAGTCTAATTAAATATTCAAACATAAATTATATAACATTTAAAGAATTTTTCATTTATAGTATTACTTATCATTTTTTTTTTTTTTTAAGTCAACCAACTTGAATGAACCCGCCTACTTCGTTTAACCCGCGGGTTATGCGGGTTGAAAAAAAAAATATGGGTTCAATCTTGAACCCAACCCGCAAAAAAATGGCGGGTTAGCGGGTTAACCCGACGGATTGAACCCGTTTTGCCAGCTCTACCTTCATTGTCGTTGCTGGCTAGTGTTACCTATCGACTCCAGTATTTTACAGCTATAAGAGATAATGTTTATTTCCTTCTTTTGATGTATATATATGTAAACGTAAAGTCTTGATATATCCCTTCTATATAGTTGATTCATCTTGTTCTTAGGATTGATACTAGATACTTATGTTAGTGATGGATATGGATATATATTGCTGACCAAATCTAAATGAATTATGTGGTTTGTTCAATTTTTAGAAGAGACCTTGTCAGATATTTAATAACTATAATCTACATTGTAAATTTTTTTTTTAATTGATGTTGTATGGTTAGGCTTGCCAGACTAGTTGAGTATTGAGTATCACTAGTTTGTGCGCCAGTTATGACCTAAGATGAGTCGTGACATTAGGTGATGCTTTAGATATTAAGAACAAAATATTATCCGGCTTCTGCTCATGATATGGTGCCAAGTAAGGAAGGAAATCCTCCTATGTCTATAACCACTAGTGATTAAATGCAAAGAAAATGGTATCAATTCCTCTCTACAAGTTAAGTTTGGAATTTTGTTGCATGCACCTTATGTCTTGTGATATATTCTTTTTTGTCTTATTAAGTCTGTCTTTTAAATCTTTTCTATAATAATTAAGAATACTATTAAATAATTTCAAATATAGAAAAATATAATTTAACATGATTAAATTAATTTTTTTAAAAATTATAAAAATCAATTAATTATAAATTACGCAATTATTGATTTAATTGAAATAATAAATAATGAGAATAAGATTAAAAAATTAATTAATTATTTTTAAATATTATAAAATAACAAATAATTTGAGATAAAACATTTTTTTTAAAAATAATTATAATGAGACAGAAGAAATACTCCTCTACAACACATCAAATAATTGTATAGAAACTATTTTAGTTACTAGAAGTTGTCCCTTGCTTAGGGATCTCCTTCATTGTGCCATTGGATTTTGTACAGATAAAAATTTCAACAAAAGCTAGCCCTTTATAATTTAGTAATTTACAACACAACCTGCATCACTAGAAAATCAGGCTGATGCCATATCCACATAGTATATAACAAAGAGTCAAAGGTTGTTTCCAGCTTGAGCATGACTTTAAGACCAAGAGACCTTCTCAAGTTTCTTTTGGCAATAGAAGGCGATATTGGCCTTCAATAAGCTTTCTCAATGTTGAACTCAACAGTTCTACTTCCCTTCCCTCTAAGCCTACAAATTTTTTGAAAATATGTCGATTTTCCCCCTTTTCTAGGTGTTTAATTATCCCAGAAGACATGAACTGCGGATGAATAACTTTCTAAGCATTATAAGGTAGTGAATGACATAACATTGGAATCAGAGTCACTGATAGTGGATATTGCATATATTGCTCGGGCATCCAAAAAAGATAATGTCACGGCCCGAACTCAGGTTGATGACTAACAAAGGTAAATCACAGGTTAACTTAAGTGATACAAGCTTCTAAATTCTAATCCTGCAAATTTTGTAGACATTCCAGAACAATAATAATAGTCACTACAGGGCCTAAAAACAAAGTTTGATATAAAAAATATTATACTTTCAACATTCATAATTAACCAAATTTAAGAATTGTAATTTATCAAAATATCAATTAAAATTCTATTATTTATTTGAAATCCTACTTACAAAAATAATGATACAACTCTAAGATCAATAATTCATATTGTTTCTAACCAAACTTAATAATAAAATAAATAAATTTTCAAATATGTCAATACGAATAATGTGTTGGGCTCACTAATAGTAACTATGTCAATTCTCTCGATCAAATCGGAGGAGTGGAACTAAAGGTTATCTCATTTCCTTTATTTGAAAAACATAATTTCAATTTGGGTAAGTCACAAACTCAATAAATAATTACTACCTACTACAATAAAAATAAGATAAATGAGACATGAGTTTTATTTATCAGGTAAAATATTAAATTAAACAAAATATTTTCTTAGGAGAATAATTCCAATCAACTCATTAAAAAACATTTTGAAAAGAAAGAATATATATATATATATATATATATAAAGGTCAAGTAAGAACAAATTCCAATTGTACAAAATCAAGCATAAATCGTTAAAATCACAATTCATATAGGAGATTTCACTAGGTAGAACCAAAATTGAATGAGCACACAACTCATAAATAAGCTAATCATTTGACAAGCCCAATACTTGAATTAATGAGCATTAAACTCAAAATCATTACAAATTCATATGTGTTGGCCTATACACAAAGTTAACATATATTCCGCTAGTTAGGACCTAATCCAATTCTATGTGCACTGAGACTAACATTTATTGCTGTTAGATATAGCGTTTTAACAAGGTCTTTTTCCAAAAATAATTTATTAAAAAAATGTAACAATATGACTTTCAAGAAAATAATTTTTTTCCTCAAATGAGCAAAAATAAGATACAATACAATCAAATAAACTTATTTCAAGGAGTATAATTTCTGTCATTTAGAGAAATGCATTCAAATAAATTTAAATTTCCTTTCTAGAAGGATAATCATAGTCTATATCAAATACCTTCATTGGCCCAAGTCAATACTCATAACACTTATTATCATTGGCATAAATCATTAAACATAACATTTACTAACTTTAGTCCATAACCAATTTCAAAACATTTCAAGATAACCAAAATTGGTGGCTTAAAACCTATGAAGCACAAATACGGATACAAATATAGGATACGACACAGACATAGATACTAAGATACACCAAATTCAAAAATTATAAGATACGAACACGACATATATATATATATATATATATTTAAAAAAACACACACACACACAAAATTTAAAGATTCATAATTTATTAATATTATTTCTATAAACTTAAAGATTTACAATATCTTAATATATGTTATATGTGTCAATATTTGCTGCCTAATAAGTCATTCCTAAAAAATATGAAGCATAATTTCTATTGATATATTCTAAAAAATCTCCTAAATCAAATTCTTCTAATAGAACTAATAATGTACGAGTATATGTGCATAAAAAAATTAACTGGAGAGAATATTTGTGTGAAACAAGTTTCGGTGATGACAAAGTGAACGATTTAATACGAGTAAAGGTAGAAGGAGCAGATGAAAATAGTGATCTGTGAAAAAATAAAACTTAAAACTTTAATAGTGATGTGTGAAAAGATAAAACTTAAAATACTGGTATGTGAAAATAGTGGCTTGAGACGTTAGTTATGTGATTGAGCTTGGGTGAGTTATGAGCTTACTAATTGAATGTTAATCATGAAAACTATATTTTTTAAAAAATATATATATTAATGTATCGTGTCCAACTCGTGTCCTAGACGTGTCCAAATGTGTCCGAGACGTATTCAAACGTGTTCAAGCGTATCCGAAATGTGTCCAAATTAAAAAATATTTTTTTAATTAGACACATTTCTACATGCAGGACACGTGTGTTGTACGGGTATCCCCATGTGTCTGACACGAATACGTGTCCAACACGTAAACACGCCTCAAAAATGACGTGTCTGTGCTTTATAGCTTAGAACAATGTCAAAAATCAATAGTGGGTTTACTAAAAATCTTGTTTGTCCAAAGAGTCCTTAAGGTTCTATTACATTTAAAAATTCAACAACAAAATCAATTTAAAATTGATAAATTCAAATAGATATAACAAGTAGAATCACTCACAGTATGTGTCGATTCCTAATTAAGTTTTTTTTCAAAAATTTGCACTGTTATACTGGAGGTTATATGTGCTGTTCTATAGCAACATAAATATCAACAATGTATTAATCAATTAGATCGCATAAAATTTTATTAATTTTGCTTTCATAAATCATAAATAAATCCTAATTGACATCGCCCTAAATTTACTATTTAACTTACTTACAATGAAATTATACCAATAAAATTAAATATTAGAATTTTTAAGTTATAGATTTACCTTAATAAGTCAAAAAATAAATTTCCACAAGTGAGTAACTATTACTCTTCTTAAAGTATAATTATTAACCTAAGAAAATCACCATAAGAATAGGTGTAAGAAAAAAAATGACACTTAAAAATTTTAATAGAATCTAAAGATAAATAAATAAATAAATACACACAATTATAATATAATGGAACAAGAGTGGAAGAAAGAGCAAGAAAACGAAGAAAAAGAATATGGGGGAGGCGACGAACAGAGGTTGTAGACTGTGACCTCTTTTGGTACGATTTTTTTGGGTGAAGATGGCTTAAATATAAGGTTAATTTTGACAAAATTACAATATTACCATTATTAGAAAGTAACTCAATTTTTTTAACTTATTAAAACGGTGCGTAACAGATAATCCCAATGCCTATGCAATAACAATATCAAATTCAAATTTCAGATTTTGGACATGCTAATAATATTGTAATTGCATAAATGTCACTGTCATTTTATGTGAAAAATAAAAGTAACTACTAATCTATTATTGATTTCATGGTACTATCATATTATCCGGCATGTAGTTACCTGTAATAGCTCTAGCTCTGTTACAATATCCAGTGTAGATGCAAAGCCTAGAGCTTGTAACCTACCCTGCATAACAAAATGAAGTTTGAAACCAAAATGGATGCTTCTATTGTGAACCATAACTACCAATTTCACGTGATGTTGTGAATTATGTAACACTATAGAAGATTTCATCCTTCAAAAGACCTAAATATAATGAACTGAAATGAGTAGAAAATAGCCTCACCCCTTTCTACTTTCATCATCCGAGTCTTTTTCCTTCATCCAAATCCTTTTTGGCTATGGGGCATATGGTATATTGGCATCTCAACATTGTCTTTTTGAGCCACATAAACAACAGAAAAATGTCCTCATGTCTACAATTATGTCTAGATATACAAACACTCATAAATTTCAGTGTCATTTTTTTAAAAGGACAAAATTTAATTTTATTTTTTTTATGTTCATTATATTCATTCTATCAATTAAGTTATAATATATATGTATATTTTTAAAAAACAGAATAAGAGAAAAAATATTAATAGACACATTATAACTTAATTGGTAAAATAAATATAATTGACATAAAAAAATAAAACTAAGTTTTATCCTTTCTAAAAATACCTTTCCATACGTTAGAGATGCATGAACCAAAGAGCCCCTTTCCCTCAATTCTGATGGCATACTAGATGAGGCGCCATAACCCATATGCAACTCACCAAAGCCTCCCTAATACCATTCCCATTGTCTTCCTCCATCGTCTAATCTCACAAGTTCTCCGTTAATGCTTCCCTTCCTACCCATTATGTGCTTTACTTCATCCGGACAAGAGACCAAGACACAAAACCCTTTAGTTTTATGGTTGTGGACGCATAATCACAGCAATACCTCATTGTCTGAGGTTTCATATTGAACAACTTTACTAAGAAAGCAGCAAAGTTAACTGTTATAGGGAAATAGGGTATAGTTACTGTTATGCCCATTTATTTTTCTATTGTTTCTATTATGGTCAAATCAAAGTTTTGATCTCTATAATTTATATTAATTTTTAATTTAATTTTTATATATATTTTTAAATTAATTTTTATATTTATAAATATTTTTAAAATATTTATTATCATTAATTTTCATGTTAACACTATTAATTTAATTCTTATTATCTTATTTGATATTTCACATAAAAATGAACATTAAAAGGAACTTTTATTGAATAAAAAACACTTATTTTGTTAAGTAACTGATAATATTATAATGGTGTTATAACATAAATTAATAACGTGAACTATTTTAAATATTTTTTATAAGTATAAAAATTGATTTGAAAAGAAAAAAATTATAAAACTTAATTAAAAAAGAATGAAAACTATAAAGACCAATACTTCAATTTAACTTTAATTTAACTTTATATTATTTTTGCTCATGAGTCCGTAAAAGAAGTTTGTAAGTGTAGATGTGGTGGTATATAGCGCCCATTATAGAGTGTGAAAAGTGAGCAGTATGAAAACACATGAAATATCATCAAAATTCCTCTCTGTTCTCTCTATTTTGTTTTATAAGCATTTCTTTCGTCTAAGTTCTTATTCGCCGGATTTGCTTCTTCCGTTGCTATCTCCATGATTATTTGCATTGAATACTCTCGGATTCATAGCAGTCCATGAGAATTCTACTTAACTTCCATTTTTTCCGTTACACTAACTCATCTATGCAATGATTAATAGATTATTATTATTTAATTAGAAAGTAGGTGTATGGAAGAGTTTTTCCCAGGTTCCAACCTTCTTGTAAAAATACTTAACAAAACAATCTCGACAATCTTACTTATTTTTAACAATATTACTTTTCACATTATATAAAATTAGTTAATAAAATATAAATTCATAATTAATGATGTAAAGAAATTAATTAATGAGTATATAAAAAATTGATTAATGAAGAATAAAAATTTATTAATAACGTATATAAATTAATTAATGAAATCGAGTTAAAAGAGTTATATATTTGTACATATCTATTAACTAATAATTTATATTTCATTAAGTAATTTTTATATGGTATTAAAATAGTGTAAGTATTATTTAAGGTAAGATGATCATTATTCTAAAAAAAAAAAAAAAAATTATCACATTTTATCCAGTAAAATCTGTATTTTATTTTATAAAGTAGGTGTAAGACTTTGGCTGTGCCTAACATGCTCCCAATGCAAACTATCACACTTTGACTTGCTTGCTAAGCACCGTCGCTCCCTTAGTTTAGGATTTCATCTGATTGAAGCTATGCCTTCTTTTTTGTGTTTTTTTGACGTTTTGCTTACCAATGCAAGTGTTTTTTTTTTTCCTTATAATGTAGTGTCTTAATTTTTCTTGAACTGGTTGCCCCGCTGTTAATAATAATAATAATAATAAAATGCTCCCTTATCACCAGAGAACATGGATACACCTTTTTTTATAATTATTGAGGCTACGTTTGGTGTATCGTATAAAGAAGATATGATAGTATAAGTTAATATTATCAGATCTTATTTAATATTTGGTGTATTCAACTGATAGTATAATGAAATCAAGTTAAGTCATTTTATCCTATTCTGAACCGATAATTTCCCCTCCCTAAGATACGTGATAAGACATATGATAAAATTTATATTCTAATATTATCCTCAATTTCATTTTTATCACTCTCTCCTCAGGCCACCACCACCCCCCCACTCCCACCACCACCACTTTGCCGCCACCACCGTAATGCCGCCGTCGCCCACCGCCGCCATCACCACCACCGCCCGCCGCCACTACTACCACCCCCACCACCGCCACTACCATTGTGTGCCGCACCCACCACCACTATCAACACCAACACCAACACCGCTACTATCACAACCACCACCATCACTACCACCGCCGCCACCCCCACCCCCACCCCCACCGTCGCCGCCTTTGTCTTTTACCACCACCGCCACCACTACCACCACCATAAAGTTTTTTTATTATTGTTTTCTAATTATTTTAACGTTTATCTTCAAAGGATATTTTGGTCTTAAAAAAATATTATACGATCAGCTAATTTATCTTTTTGTTATCAAACAAAAGATAGGATTATATCTTATCTTATTAATTATATTATCATATTTTATGCTATCCTATCATCTTATCTTATATTATACTATCATGTGCACCAATCATAACCTGAATTGACTAAATTTGCAATCAACGGTAATAATCATTTAACCAATAATTGCTTATTAGGTTAAAAGCAAAAGAGTTTAATTCCACCTAATTGATTATGTCAATTAGATGTCATGTATAATCCAACGGTTATGATTTAAAGTACTAATTAAATTAATTAAAAAATTAATTGCTGCAAATGAGATTGCCCCAGATAAACAAACTGTAAACTCAAACCTGTCAGAGTTGTCTGTGTGTGGCCATAGGTCAGCGACGATGTTGCTGCAACTATCACTCGACGGAAACCGATCAAATTTGGATGGAATTAAACTATTTTGTCTTTAAAATGATTACCCCTCATGATATGCTTAAAAATGCTACCTGGACAGTTTCAAACTGCTGCAGCGGCAAGCCACATCGTCCTTTTGATCAAGTATAAAAATAAATATGCATTGCTTAACCTCTGTGAATAATTAAGTCTTTGCAATTTTTTTTTTTTTACGCTTACTTTCCCTTTTGTTGCTGTAATACACAACTCAGACATGGTGAAATGCTACTTGAGGGGTAATCATGATTGAAATTTGGATGATATCAGATCCAAATTAAGAGGGGACATATATTAAGAGGAGCATGTTATTTCAAGCTACACTTCGAAGAACAACTTCAATGAAGAGACTGATCTCAACCAAATTCTTCAATAATTTTTACACAATACACAGATCCATGGTTCCATCTCATAGATTTGTTCGGTCTCCTAATGGGGGAGAGAACCATTATCAGGGACCTCTAAATCCACCATAGAGCCTTGCACAAACTCAGAGCCATGCAATGCTCTTCTTGGCTACACGCTTTACACTGACCTCAAGGTCTCCAAGGAGGCTTCCCTCTTCCAAATCAACCCCATCGCTCTTCTCACTGCCAATGCCATTGACATCTCCTACCCTGACATGGAAGACCACATTCTTCCTAGTTCCTTCTACACTCTTCCTCAAGATCCCCATCTCCTGTTCCTGCGTTGACGACATTTGCAAATCGAATGTTCACCCAATCCCATTACAAGAATTGATCTTTTGATACCCTCTTGTTGATTGTGGATTCGGTCTATGGAGGTCTGGTCTCTGCTAACCAGCTCAGGGAGGCCAATTCAATAAGCTGGACATGGGTCAGAACCCCTCTTCCTTTCACTTGCTTCAATGGCACAGTTAGGTCAAAATAGAGTTATCTCTCACAAAGATACAACAAATTAGCAGACCCATGCTCTTATTATTAGACCTCACACACAATACTTCACCAATTTCTCTTATTATCACTTACCGATTATTAAAGGAATGGTTCTTCTATCTATAGTCGTTAAATGGAGCCAAATCCGAAGAACTGGTTAAAAAAACTTGACAAAATGCACAAATTCAATTAGTAAAAATAAATATAAAATTAAAAATAATTTAAATTAACTTGATCTAATGTGATATCATTATATGAGAATGGACTGAATTAATAAAATATTAATTTAAAATTCATATAATCCTATTTAACTTGACTCAATTTGACTTAGTTGAATTAAGCTGATTCATTTTAATAATTATATTTTTACCAATAGGTTAAACAAACGGTTCACTCATGTTTTATAACTTAAAAAGGAACACCATAAAATTAGTAGTAAGACTTTATGAGAGAGAAAATTAATAGAAAAAGTGAAGGCAAATCGATGAATAGGATTTCTATGCTACTTGAATTACGTATCTTAAGCAAAGTCTATTTTTATTTAGAATAAGATTTTTTTAATGGATTTATTTTTAAAAGTAATGGAGTAAATATGTATTTATTATTAATTTAATAAAATATATTGAGATTTTAATTTATTAAATAATTTAAAAGTAGATACATCTTTACTTATTAAATTTAGTTACAAATTTACTTTAAAAGAATTTTTTTAATTATGTTATTATATAATTATGTAATACACACAAATGATCTAAATTATTTTTTAGCAAAATGAGAATGTAGCTTATGCTTAGCATATATTTCAACATATTAATAATTTATTTAACAAAAAAATAAATTAATACTTGATTGACTTTCTGTTCTTGCCGTGTAACTTGGATTCGAATATTAAAATTCTCATTAATAAATAATTTATAATCTCATTATAAATTTTAGTTTATTTTAAGCGAATAGTCTCCCATCTTAAACTTTTTATTGACTAAAAAAACGAAAAGAAAAGAAATAAATTAAGAAAGGAACAAAGAGCGATGACGGCTGAGGCAACGGTGTGATGAGACGTATGAATAATGATCGTGGTTCACCGCGAAGCACTGGATCTTCAAGCCCTGAATCCAAACCTCTGAGTCTGAAACTGAACTCCATACTCCATCATCGAACTCAACCACTGCCAGCAAAACCCAAGCACACTCTCACATCACTTTCTCTTAAAGAAACCACTTCCATTTCCATGGATCTCTCCTGATTCTCCAGAAACTTCTACAGATCCACCATGGCCAACTTCCTCGCTCAGTTCCAGACTATTAAGAACACCTCCGATCGCCTTGTTATCTCAGGTAATTCCCAATTACCCATTTCTATTTTCGCCTTTTTCTCCAAAAGGGGTCTTCATTTCATCCCTCTGCAACCAATGATCTGATCTTGTTCCCTCACCATTCATACTCATCTATAGCTTCCAACCAATGTCCAAATGCACAATCACATAAAAATGCTTTTTTTTTCTTTAAAAAAAAACATCTTTCTATGAGTTTTTAAATCGTATTATAGGACTTTTAGTTGGGTTCCACTGCAATATAATATTCTGGGTTGGATAAAATTTATCTGAATGAACTCTAATCAATCAAGTGTGTGTTTGAATTAGCTTAAGTTTTTTTTGTTTAAAATAGCTCCTAATCAAAATATTAATGAGAGAGCTTTTGAGAAAAAAAGTGATTTTTTTCCTAAAAATTAATCTAATCCAAACATTTACCAAGTTTAGTAACATTACAATTTACAATGTATTGTGATGATCAAATGCTCATGAAATGGAGAAAGCATAAAGCATCTTCTTTTAGAGCAAAGATAAGAAAGGGGTTCATCAGTAACTACTAAAAAATTATCTCAACTTGTCCTTACTGTTGTGACTGATTGTCAACTATGCAACAATTGTAGAAGCAGAAATAGTATAATGTATTTGGTCAACAGATATAGGCATAGCTACCATTGATCTAGATGTGTGTGTGTGTGCCCGTCTATTGATGCTTCATCAAAATGATTTTTTTCAGTGGAGGACGTGAGTGACTTGTGGCCAACGATCAAGTCTGCTTTTGAGGCGCGATTGCCATTCAAAAGGGCGTCTTTGAATAACAAGACGCGGAACCCTGTCTTCGTTGAGACATTGCCAGCTGAGTTCATATTAACTACAGATTCAAGACTCCGTAGCCGGTTCCCTCAGGAGCAACTGTTATTTTGGTTTCGAGAGCCGTATGCAACTGTTGTACTTGTTACCTGTGAGGTAACATGAATTTCCGTTGATTACATTTTTTAGACTCTAGCAGAAAGTTGTAATGTTGGGATAACATCCCAGGTTTGATGAGGGAGATACACTATGATTTTTGCCACAGTTTGTAGCTTTCATTTTCGGATGCTTTTATATATAACTTAGTGATGCTGCTTTCTGTGTGACTATATGAAAGAACAAAACATAAGTAAATAACATGCAAAGCATATTGATTCAATTCTTAGCTAGCGGAAAGAGAGATCTAGATCTTTTTTTTGGGTCCAGGAATTACATAGTACATATAATTGGAGTACATTTGATAACTTCAATTACATAGAATGATGCTTTCCTATTTTTCTTTTGATAGAAAGAAATTGTAATGTCTTATTCCTTTCCTTTTGAAAAAAAAAATATTGAAAAATCTGTCACCATATATAATAGTATCTCACTTATATATCCAAATGGGTGGGACACTAATTTTGCAAGTAGAGTTACTCATGCTAGTCCTTGGAAATTTATTTTTGGGGGATTACCTTCTTTTAATTCTCTCTTGTCCTTGTGTTTGGGTGATGACTCTCATATAAATTTTTGGAAAGATATTTGGGTTGGTACTGTTCCTCTCTCCGAGGCTTTTCCAAGACTCTTTTACCTATTTTCTTTTCATAATGCCCATGTTTGTTAGTTTTATTCTCAGGATAACTTCTCTTGAAACCTTCATTTTTTCATAAACTTGCATGATAGAGAGGTTGGTGAACTTGAGTCTCTTTTGATTTTGCTTGATTCTATTAATCTCTCTTCAGATCCTGATTCAAGGATTTGGACTCTTGACTCTTTGGGAGTTTTCTCTTGTAAATCGTATTTTTAGTTTTTGACTAAATCACCTAATAGAGATAGATTTCTTTTGGACAAGCCCTTATGGAAGTCCAAAGGTCCCTCAAAGATCAAGCTTTTTTCTGGACTGTTGTTCTTAACAGGATTAACACTACCGACATGCTCTAGAAGCGCAGACCTCTCACTGCTCTGTCTTCTAATATGTGTATAATGTGCTGCTATGATTCAGAATCTGGGGCTCATCTCTTTTTGCATTGTTCTGCTGCGATTTTTTTTTTGGAATAAGCTGTTTGGGATTTTTGGAATGTCTTGGGTCTGCCCAAGGGATTTGCATCAATTTATCCTTACTAAGTCTAGAGGTTGTGGTTCTTATAAAGAAGCAAAGATCTTGTGGCAATACTCTGTCTATGTTGTTCTATGGTGTCTATGGCTAGAAAAGAATGCTAGAATTTTCAAGGACTATTTTTCAACCCTGGACTTCATTTGGGATAGGGTTATTCTTTTGGTCTCCCTTTGGTGTTCCGCTCACGGTTTCTTTAGGGGTGTTTCTTTGTTAGAAATGCAGGGAGATTGGCATGCTTTGTTGCATGACACAATCTCATAGGTTTTTCTCATTTCTTTTTCGTTTGTTTATGTCTTTGTGAGGATTTCTTATCCTCTTTCTTTGTATTCTTCTCTTCTCATCTAATAATTTTTCTTTTTCTATAAAAAAAGAAGTATCTCACTTATAGACTCATTCTTGGGCTTGCACCTAACTTTTCAACTTTTAGGATGACTGGTTTCTTACATGGTATCATAGACTTTTTTATTTGGGGGGCTGGAATTTGATCCTAGCTAATCCATTCTGATAATTATATTGTTTTAGCAGTTAGCACGAGGTAATGGTGGGTTTATCCTTTGTCCAAGCTTCAAATCCAAAGAGCTTTAATGTGAAGGGGCACATTAGGGAAAAACATCATTTTTGGGTTGCATCTAACAACTTAAGCTTTTAGGATTACTAGTTCAATGACAACCTATCCTGTCTTTTATTTAAAATTTTTGCAGCCTTCACAGCCATGATAGCCACTATCATGAATCCATTTTATTTCATCAGATTTCTCTTACTTTGCTTCTGCATTGATGCTCTTTGTGCTCTCCATTTGTAATTTTGTTGGACATGAAGATTACATTTCAAATCCTGTTGGTTAGGTCGAATAGATATCCTGATGTAGGGATAGTTTTGTTGCTTCTGGGGAAAATCAATACTGATCTCTTTTTTCCCCCCCTTTTTTTGGGAGTTCTGCAAATGCTGGAAGAGTAATTATTGGTAATATGATGCCAAAACCCACTATAAGGAGCTTTACTTCATGGAGTTGATAAAGAATCCTGTTACCGTATGTCTAGCCATAATACCATGCTGAGTTTTAGAGCATGTGGGAAAAAAAAACATTTAAATTATCAATTATTGGGTTTTAAAATGCTTTCATTTATTTATTTTTGGTGTGTAATCCTTTCACTGTTTAATTCAGTTGTGGATTCTATTGTGTAGCTTAACTCTCATTTTCTCTTCCCAGGATCTTGATGAGTTCAAAACCATCCTTAAACCACGCCTGAAATTAATTGTCCAAAATGATGAAAGGGAATGGTTTATTGTATTTGTATCTAAAGCTCATCCAGCTAATGATCAGGCAAACAAAATGGCAAAGAAAGTATATGCTAAACTTGAAGTTGAGTTTAGCTCCAAAAAAAGAGAAAGGTAAGCTTGCAAAATTGGACTTGCGTCAATTGTACTCTCCCCTTCCCCAACAAAAAATTGAATGATTTGTTGGTTGATAGTTTTCTAAATTATTTTTCAAAATTATTTTTTCAACTCAAGGTTTTGTCAACTTTTTTAATAGACATGATTGCATATGGTCAACGTATAGGAATCTAAACAACTATTTGATTGGATATTGTTTTCTTTATTATGAACTTGATGTGGCAATGTAAAAAGCAAAAAATGGAGCTTGGAAGTTAAGTTTTAAGGGTCAACCTTATAGTTGCTTTCAGTAGCATCATTCTTCCATCATTGTGTCTTTCTACTTATTTAGCAGAAAGGGAAGTCCATAAATATTGTGGAATCAACTGTTTATATTACAAATGTGAGTGGTTGAGAATTTGATGATAGAATTAGGAAAAAAAAAAACTGTAAGCAGTGATATTTACCAAAACAGAAATAATAACCAGTTAACCGCTCATGAGGGGAAAAAAAGAGTAATATTCAAGTTTTTCCTTCTCATTTGTTTCCAATGTACAGGTCGCTTATTTTAATTACATTATTGATAAAACTTCATTCCCTTCCCTTTTGATGCTTTTAACACTGCTTCATCCTCATTTAGATGTTGCAAATATGATATGCATTTCCCTGAAGCAAATTTTTGGGAAGATCTGGAATCAAAGATAATGGAATGCATCAGAAATACACTGGATAAGCGTGTACAATTTTATGAGGACGAAATACGAAAGCTCAGTGAACAGCGTCTCATGCCAGTCTGGAACTTCTGTAATTTTTTCATTCTGAAGGTTGATCCTTTTCTTATGAATCATGGACTTAAGAGTGCAATAAATGGTTCTTAAAGCCCAACCTTTATCATTCTTTATTAATTTGCTCTTTCTATTCATTCTAGGAGCTTATGGCTTTTTTTAACAAATTTGTATTCTGTGCTCAGGAAAGCTTGGCATTTATGTTTGAAATGGCTCACCTTCATGAAGATTCCTTACGGGAATATGATGAACTAGAACTCTGCTATCTTGAAACAGGTGCATAATGCTTAGTTTCCTTCTCTGTTGCTGCTGTAGTCAAAATGATGTTTAGATTGACAATATTATGCTTTAGGACACTTTTATGGAACATTACAGATCTTTTGTTAGACAGAGAGATCCCTGTGAGCAATGAAAATTGATCCAAATATATATGGAATTAATGCAGTTAACATGACTGGAAAGCAAAGAGACTTTGGAGGGGCAGACCATGGTGATGATCAGGCAGCATTGCTTAATCCAGGAAACAAAGCATTGACACAGATTGTTCAAGAGGACTCGTTTAGGGAGTTTGAATTTAGACAGTATCTATTTGCCTGTCAATCAAAGGTTTGCCCTGGCTGAAGCACTTGTATTACACAAAACATTTTTCATATATAAGCAGCTTAGTTATAATTTGTAAAGCAAATTTAGATTGATGTGTCTATTGTGTCTTCTTTGATGTTTGTAAACTTGGGTGCTTCTTTAGTTGTAGAATTTAAGATATAATTTAAGATGCATTTCACAGGTCAGAGTGGATTTCACCTCTTGCATTTAATTAAAATTAAAATAATATGCATGACAATAATGTAGTGTATTGTATGGCTTTGAAAAGTCATTCATTTTTTCATTATTATCATGCTACACCTCTCTCTCTCTCTCATGTGCCAGTATGTGCACATTGGATTTGCTTTTGCACAATCACTATATGTATAAGGGTTTGATTTTTCAAGTTCTTCAAATAAATTTCAAGACAGGACAGCCTGCAACCATCTTTTATACTTACATAGAAAGCTCTGCTTTTGTGTGCATCTGCCTGTGTGTTTTAGTTATTTTAATCATGGTTTCAAATGTGGCCTGATTATTTTCCGTGTCATAATCCAAAGAAGATACTAGTAAATTTCCTTTTTTTTAAGTGTAACATGAAAATTAATTCTGTTATCTACAAATTGAACAAATCTGTGTTGACGCACAAATACTATTATTGTAATTAATATGCATAAATGCTGTAAATTCTTTACTGTTCTGAATTGAGATTTTTTAGCAATACACATTTTATTAATTAAATATGAGACCATCTGCTGAAGAACCAATGTATTTCATGTGTACTAGCGTGTGCATTTCTAACCATTTTAGAGGAAGATATCAGAAGATTCAAAATTCTCAATGTGTTTGCATGTTGGCTGTGTGAGAGAGATATTAGGAGAAAAATAGAAGCAAAACCATTCGCTTTCATATATTTTAAGACTTCTTTCATCATTTGAAACTAAAAGATTTTTAGTGATTAAAGTTCGATTCTAATTTTGGTCCCCTAAGAGTTTTATCTGTTTGGTCTTCAGTCACCAATTTAGAGAAGCTTTTTTCTGTTAAAATTATAATGTGTTTGAATCTTTGAGAACTATCTGTTTGAGTTCTCATTGACATTTTGGGTTTTTGCTACTATCCCAAGGAGCCATGCTTAATCAAATCCCCATGACATTTTGTGACTAATTATTTGGTTTAACTGTCTTTGGTTCACTACTTCACTGTCATTTTGCAGCTCTTATTCAAGCTAAATCGTCCCTTTGAGGTTGCATCACGAGGTTATTTGTTCATAATAAGCTTCTCAAAATCCTTGGCATCACATGAGGTATTCGATTCTCTGTTTTTCATGTGTTTTCTTCACATGCATATATTACAAAATTGTTTCAGTTTGAACTGTATAATTTTTTTTTTTTGTCCCATTTTTACTTCTGTATGATGTTTCTTCTCAGCGTATTCTGCCTTTTTGTATGCGTGAAGTCTGGGTGATAACTGCTTGCTTGGCTTTGATTGAAGCAACCATTTCTCATTATAATGAAGGACTTGTGGCGCCTGACATAGAGAAGGAGTTCTTTCGTCTTCTGGGTGACCTTTATTCACTAGCTAGAGTTAAGGTATAATGCTTTTGTCTCATGAAGTTGGTAAATAGACTGGAAATCTTATTTGATTTGATGCACTCTTAAATGAGGCAACAACTCCAGTGACCAGAACCCACCATTGAGTTCGAATGGAGTTGAATCAGAAGCATCTTTTTTCTCCTTTTTTCCTCCCCTATTTTCTTTGCTAGGTTCATTACTGAGTACATTGCTATTGTGTTCCATACCATTGCTAACTAGGGTTGCTTTCTGAATTTTATATATGTTGGCAGTTCATGAGGGTTGCCTATTTAATTGGGTATGGAACTGATATAGAAAGAAGTCCTGTCAACAGGTACATTTTCATACTTGGAAGACCAATAATCTTTTGCATTATCTTAATCTGATCTATTTTGATTCCATTAATTAATCATGTAAGGCTAGTTACATCACATTTGGTTTCATTCTCCTTGTTTGATAGTTTTTTCTTTCCTTTTGAGCAGTGCTTCCCTCAGCTTACTACCTTGGCCTAAGCCAGCAGTTTGGCCTTCAGTTCCTGCAGATGCATCTGCAGAGGTGCTTGAGAAAGAAAAGGTAACTTGTAATCTATACTATTATAAAGGGCATTTCCTCATTTGGTCACACTTTTATTTTTCCTAAAATACCATTGTTATTTAATTAAACTTAAAATATTATTATAAAGGGGATTCCCTCATTTGTTCAGAGTTTTATTTTTCCCAAAATACCATTATTATTTAATTAAACTTAAATATAAAAAAGAAATATAAAAAAGGATAAAATTATTTATAGTTCTTATTTTGCAGTTGTAATTGTTTTCAAACACTTTGGTTTTATGCCTGGGAAAAGCCTACGATAGGGCACTGAGAGAGGTCTTGTGGAAGGCTCTGGAGAAGAAAGGAGTTCGCATCGCTTATATTCGAGCAATCCAAGATATGTATGATGAGGTTAAAACTAATGTGAGAACACAGGGTGAGATCACAGAAGATTTTCCTATAACTATAGTACTGCACCAAGGGTGAACCTTGTGTCTTTATCTTTTTACCTTGGTCTTGGATGTGCTTACTGCGCATATCCAAGAGTCGGTGCCACAATACATGCTTTTTGCAGATGATATAGTCTTAGTTGGAGAGTCGAGAGAGGAAACAAATGGGAAGTTAAAGCTACGGAGACGAGTTTTGGAAGAACATGACTTCCGTCTAAACAGGAGTTAGACGGAGTATATGAAATGTAAGTTCAGTAAGAAGCGTCACCATACCATACCACAAGTCACATGGTTTAGGTATCTTGGATCTATCATACAAAATGACGGAGAGATAGAGAGAGATGTAAACCATAGGATTCAAGCTGGATGGATGAAATGGAGGAGTGTTTCAGGAGTAATTGATAGAAAAGTGCCTCTCAAGTTTAAGGGTAAATTTTACTGTACAGCTATAAGACCTGCGATGGTGTATGGTATTGAATGTTGGGCGGTAAAAAGCCAACAAGAGTATAAGATCAGTGTCGCTGAGATGAGAATGTTGCGCTAGATGTGTGTCTATACAATACAAGATAGGATTAGGAATAAATGCATTAGAGAGAAAGTAGGGGTAGCACCTATTGTGGAAAAAATGGGAGAATCTCGCCTTAGGTGGTTTGAACATGTAAAGAGAAGACCCTTAGAAGTCCCTGTAAGAAGAGTAGATCAGGTGGAGGATAGTCCAATAGCTAGAGGAGAGGGAGACTAAGAAAGACTATAGGCGAAACATTAAAAAAGATTTAGATTTGTATGACATTTCTGAAGACTTTGTTTATGATAGGGTACAATGGCGTCATTTAATTCATGTAACCGACCTCACCTAGTAGGAAAAGGTTTGGTTGTTGTTGTTGTAATTGTTTTCAAACAATCTTAAACTTCTCAAATTGTAATTACAGTTTTTTCTTTGGCAAAACTTTGTAGTTATAATGAACTCTTCATTAATGCGGATCAAAATGCTAGTCATAATTATGACATCACAGAAGATTTCATTGCCCAACAGAATTTTTTGAATTTTAACCCAAAAAAAAAAATTTATTCATTCCTTAATACGTCACAATAATACTTTTTCATGGCTTCTGTTAAATATTTCAGTTGAATGTTAAGAGTGAGATTATTAGCAATGGAAAATGTAGTTATCCCATCCAAAGATGACATAATGTAATTTATAACAGTCATGAGATTTCTTCTAACTGGCTTGCCTGGCCCCCATCAGTGAATAAAGTAATTTTCACTAATAGATCTGTTTAAGAACATGAGCTTGGGGAATACGTCACAACTCACAAGTTATTGGAATTTAAAGATTTTCCCTTAAAAATCTTTACATGTCGCACCAGCCAAAGGCACCAAAGAACAGCATATGGCTATGTTGTCATGTTAATGTTTCAATTCCACTTTTTTCACAAATTCTATTTCACATAAATATTTGGTTGGAGGCTCCTTGTCATTTCTTTTATTCCCTTAATAAAATCTTTTACTTAATTAGAAATAGAAAAAATTGCTTATGTTCCCCTTAATAGAATTAGAATTTTACTTAGAAAGAGAAAGAGAAAAAAAATTGCATATGAAATGGGTTAGGCACATGTTGTATGTTTCAATATTATTACTTTAGTTTCACCTAAGATTTTTATCTATCATATGTTTGCCTTAAATAATGTGATTATATCTCTGCAGCTGATTCTCCAAACAACTACTAGAACCAAGCACTTTGGTATCCAGAGGAAACCCCTGCCTCTTGAACCTACTGTGCTTCTACGAGAGGCCAACAGGCGGAGGGCTTCACTTTCAGCTGGAAATGTGGTTGAAATGTTCGACGGTCGTCAGGGTACAATGGAAGGGTAATGAAATGCTATATGTTGTTCCAGATGGATTCATTCAGTAAACTATTCAAAAATCCTATATTTGCTGTTACAATTTGGGTTTTGATCAATCTGATTTATATACTGACAGATCACCATCACAAAAAGTACATGCAAGTTCCATGTCGCGCACTAATTCTTCACCAGGAAACTTCGATAGCTCAATTGACCGACCTATGAGGCTTGCTGAGATTTATATAGCTGCTGAGCATGCTTTGAAGCAAACCATTTCTAATCCAGAACTGTTGAAATCATTTTCATCATCTGAGGAGTTTGAGGTATCATCATGGGCTGACAGATAGTCTGAAGCTCATTGAAATGATTGTCAAGGATCTCTTATCGAGAGTTTCTCATAATTTATATCCATATCTCTGATCGTTTTATCATCTCTTATTGAGTACTTGTAAATATTTTTGTTAATATCTCTTATAGTGCCATTTGGACTTCATCTTCATTAAATTCTTACTTGTCTGTCTCTTGTTATTGGCAGCAAAAATATTTGGAGCTAACTAAAGGTGCTGCTGACAATTACCATCATTCCTGGTGGAAAAGACATGGAGTTGTCCTTGATGGTGAGATAGCAGCGGTCGCCTTTAAGCATGGACATTTTGATCAAGCTGCAAAGTCATATGAGAAGGTTTGTGCTCTTTATGCTGGTGAAGGATGGCAGGACTTGTTGGCTGAGGTCCTTCCCAATTTAGCCGAGTGTCAGAAGATACTTAATGATCAAGCTGGCTACTTACTATCTTGTGTGAGGTTACTTTCTCTTGATGAAGGATTATTTTTGACCAAGGAGCGTCAAGCTTTTCAGTCAGAAGTTGTTCGTCTTGCTCATAGTGAAATGAAGGACCCTGTACCTCTTGATGTATCATCATTAATTACATTTTCTGGAAATCCTGGGCCTCCATTGGAGTTATGTGATAGGGATCCCGGTACCCTTTCTGTAACTGTTTGGAGTGGTTTTCCAGATGATATAACTCTTGATTCAATCAGTCTTACATTAACGCCAACACATAATGCTGATGAAGGTGTAAAGGTATTTGTTGTTAGGCATTATTTCACTCATTTCAGCAATAGTATGGAAGTTTATGGTTTTCAATTATTTCCTCCCTGAATAACTCAATTATTTAAATTGTTTTAGGCATTGAAGAGTTCTACAGCTATTGTGTTACACTCTGGTCGAAATACTATTACCTTGGATCTACCACCTCAGAAACCAGGATCATATGTTCTTGGAGTTCTTACTGGGCAGATTGGGCAGTTAAGGTTTAGATCTCATAGTTTTTCAAAAGTTGGTCCTGCAGATAGTGATGATTTTATGAGTTACGAAAAGCCAGCTAAACCAATTCTGAAGGTAGCCTCTCTTCTAACAGAATGAGAAAATGGAATCTGATGGTTCAATAGAAGATAGGGATGTCTTTATTCATATTATATTCTTATTCCTTCCTTTGATGTTTCCTCTTGATTATACCTAATAACCTGAAATTGATTTTCTACAAGTTTTTGGTAAATATAATCTGTCATTTGTTTTAACAAGTGTCGTTTATTTTTGCAGCAACAAGAAAGAGTTAGTGTCAATTATCTAATAATACCTTTTTATCTATTTTTAGGTTTCCAAACCTAGAGCCCTCGTTGATCTTGATGCTGCTGTTTCATCTGCTTTGTTAATAAATGAACATCAATGGGTTGGCATTTTAGTCCGACCAATAAATTACTCCCTCAAAGCTGCTGTCTTGCATATTGATACTGGTCCAGGGTTAGAGATTGAAGATTCACATGTAATTGAGATGGAAAGCTATGCTGGTGTATCACATAATGATGATGACCAGGTGCAAAAGGATGGTGCTCAAATAGGATCTTTGAATTCTGAGAAAAAATTTGAACGTTTGACTCTTCATGAAGGTAAAATAGGGTTTCCGAATTGGGCAAGTGACTCTCCTTCTATTCTTTGGGTTCTGATTCGTGCCGTCAGTGACATGCTCAGCAGAGGATCATCTTCAGGTTAAGATGGTGATAGAAATCTTGAAGGCTCCATACATGTGTATTTTATATTTAACCATATGTACTTATATTGGTTATTCTTTCCAGTCACAACTAGGAGAGAGAGTATTGTAGATGGAATGAGAACAATAGCTCTGAAACTTGAATTTGGAGTATTCCACAATCAGATATTTGAAAGGTTTTTCCATTCCATCGTTCTTATGTTTCAAACATATAATTGATCATACAGCTGTTGAATTATAAGTACCATGCATCTGGTTTTTGCTTCTTTTTTTTTTTCCTGCTGTTAGTTACTTATAATCTGTTGCCTTGATATGCAGGACCCTAGCAGTGCATTTTACATATCCTTTCTATGTTAGGACGCGTGTTACTGATAAATGCAATGATGGTACCCTGCTTCTGCAGGTATGAGTCTTTTTTTTCATAATTATTTAATTATACTTGATACTTGATTATGAACAATAGACTAACCATTATCATGAATAAAAAAATATGGGAGCCAAGGCTCCATGTATAATTAGAGCACTATCCCTTCCATTGCTTTCTGTGGATCTTGTGAGATTTCTAAAATCGGAAATAACACATGCATTGGCTTTTTTCATATGAAGTAACTTTGACTGCTATCTGAAGAGAGAAAAAGAATATTTTATTGATTGAATTTATAAATCTTAAAGAAGGAATTTTCTGATACTACACCATCATAAGAAAAGAGATCCACTTTCAGCACTGAACTTTGTTTAGATGTTAGCGTCATGATCCCTTAAGCCAAGGTCAGTGTTTTAATGAGGTTATAATTGGCAGCTCTTTATGATATGCTTTAAAAAAAATTAATAAGGCCATTATTGACATTCAATTGGCAATGATGTACCAAAAGTCTAAGTTGATTTGCACTTTCTACTTGTTTGAAGATTTTTATATATCTACAAAAAAAGTGTAACAATATTTGTTCATGTCAGCAACAACCACTAAAATTTCTATGAATTCATCTTGTTCTTTTTTGTTTATAAAATACACAATGGTTCATGTGACTTCTAGGTTATACTTCACTCTGAAGTAAAGGCTACATTGACCATATATGATGCTTGGCTTGATCTTCAAGATGGATTTGTTCATACTGGACAAACTGAGGGTAGACCTAATTCAAGCCACTTCCCACTAGTCATATCTCCGACTTCCAAAGCAGGAATTTTGTTTAGTATCTGCCTAGGCAAGACAAATGCAGAAGGTAATCATATTCTGCCAGAGATCAGTGAAATGATGTTAATGTTGCTTTTTAATATATTAACACCAAATAATTTGACAAGTGCCCTAAATTTCAGTTACTATTAATCAATAAAGAATTTGGGTATTGGTAAACACAATTAGTTCCTAGCACGGGGTCTTACATTTAACTGGGAAGTGTATTCTGTAGTTCTAACCATTTTCAAAGGTTACTGATTAGTTGACTTATTCTACTTCAAATTTAATAATTTGTGGCCAACCACAGCTATCAATAAACTCTACTAATATTTTTATTCTCTTGATGTTACCAATTCCATGTTGATCTTTCTGAACATGCAAGAAAAACTCTTTGTCCTTATGTCTTAACCTGTAATCTATGTTTAAAACTAACAGTGTGGTTTCCAGTTTCTATTAGTTGCACAGGCACAATTGATAAGTGATGTTGATATGACCACCTCTTTAGTCACATTTTCATTTTATTCATTATGTTTTTCCTTAAGAGATTTTACTTATTAGGAATGAGGGGCTTGTCCATAGAATACTTTGACTATGCATTTTTCTTAACCTTTTAAAAAAAAAAACTGATATAAATATAGCAAAGCACGTATGCCATTTTTTATTTTTCTGATACGATCTGGACATATCGCTAGTTGACAACCTTAGTCATGGATTTCAATCTTGTGGACTTACAATAATACACGTTTCTATCCCAATAGAAGTATTTACCTGTCAAAATTATAATAGCTTGATTTCTGCAATTATTCAACTGATTTGATTTGAACCCCTAAAAAAAATTGCAGAAGAAGCCAGAAAGCAACCAGAAAGCATATTAAATATCAAATATGGAATTTCTGGTGATAGAACTATTGGAGCCCACCCTTCTGTCATGAATGAATCTGCTAAAGTTGATGGTGCCAGACAGGAGTTGATCTTCAGGAGTGCAATTACTTTGCAAAGGCCTGTGCTTAATCCATGCCTAGCTGTTGGTTTTCTTCCTCTCCCTTCAGATGGCCTAAGAGTTGGGCAACTAGTTAAGATGCAATGGAGGGTGGAAAGGTTAAAGGATTTGGATAAGAAGGAAGTTTCTAAACAGAATGTAAGTCGCAGTAAACAGAGAGAACAATGTTTGCTACTTGTTCAACATTTTTTTATGGTTTCTTAGATCCCTGATGTATTTGCTACTGTGGCTTTTGAACTTCGAACTTCAATTTATTTATGTGCATAATTTTATTTCTTGTTACACAGCTAAATGAAGAAACAATCACTTCCTTTCTGTGCCACGTCTTAGGTTCTGTTGGCTTTGTTTGGGAACAAATTGAGAAAGGACTGAAAGTAGAGGTTCTTTTTTTTTTTAAAAAAAAAAGGGGAATGGTATTCACCAAAAAAAAAAAAAAGGGGGATAGTTTTTTTAGGGTGAGGGCATTTTATTTTTCCCTCGTTTTTGTGAAAAAACTGAGCCAATGAAGATGTTGGAAGGTAATTTTCCATTGTTTGGGGACAACAAACAATGCAAGAAGTTTTTCTATTAAAAAAATTAAAAAAAAATGCAAGAAAGACAAATTATTAGTACAAATACAAGCCTTCCATTGGCTCATATCTGTGTGATCGATTTTAGTGGGTCCAACATAAAAATCATTCTCCTTTTATTGGTTCCTTCCTTATTACTCTTTAAATTTCCAAATATAGTAATAAAACCTTCACCTCTTCCTATTCCTCCCTCAACATTGCATACATGATTATTCTTATAGAATGATGTCAATACATTGCATGACTCTATCTCTGTATTGTCTTTTGGAGAAACAGATGAGGAAAATTGGTTAAATATCTGGTTTCTGAAGAGTTGTTTCAGTCCTGAATCTGGATAAATATTGTGCAAGTATTGTGTGATTCTCATTTACTCTTCTTGTATTCCGTTTGATGCTATAATTTTGGTTTTAATTGAGACAGGATGAGGTGCTATATGAGGTAAATGCAAATTCTGGAAATTGGATGATAGCTGGGAGGAAAAGAGGACATGTATCTCTCTCCACAAAACAAGGTACTTGGATCCTTTGACAGTTTGTTCGGAAAAAATCATTTTATTTAACTGGGAGGAACATATTTTGCAGTAGGTGATAGTCTGCAGGAATTACTTGCAATGCACTAAGCCTTCATTGATATTTGATTTTCTTTCTTATCATGATAGGTGCAAGGATAATTATCTCAGTATTGTGCATGCCACTGGTGGCTGGTTATGTTCGTCCGCCTATACTTGGTCTGCCAGATGTTGATGAGGCAAATATAAGCTGCAAACCTGCTGGGCCACATCTGGTTTGTGTGTTGCCCCCAGCTCTCAGCTCATCCTTCTGCATTCCAGTTAATTCATGAGCTTAACACTATCTTTCCACTCAAGTTTGATTGAGTTTGTGTTCTATCAGAAGTTTGAGAAATTTTTACATAGTTAAAGTTAAGTAGTGTGGTGTAACTTTTTGCTTGTTATCTTCATTGCATGAAAAATCTCCATAGTTGGATTTGTGTTGCTTATGGCCTTCAGGCAGTGTTCAGAGTATCAGCAGCAACCCTGGCGCATGTACAGTGGAATTTTGAGCTCTTCCTTGTACAATAGATACACGGACCATAACATTCTTTTGTTTCATATAATGATATGATAAAAATTGGTTGGAACCAATGAAAAATTATCAATTTTACTTTCTCCTTTTAAACTTGATCAGAGTTGCCACTTGATAATGATTTTATTATTTTCTGCGTACCTCTATTTTCCCCCTCTCCAACTTACTCCCTTATCGTTAATTAATTGAGGGATATTAATCCTTGTAAACAAGTTGGATTCAACCGAGTATTGTAAGTATATTTTGGAATGCTAAGTTTAGGACTTGGCGTATAATTCATCCTTTCTGTGCAATAAAGCCAACTTTCCCAGCAGTGTATGGATATCATGGGTTAGTTGGCATTCGGCCTTCACGTGCATACTGCATGTTGGCACAACTAGCTAATGAAAGCTTCGATAACATGAAAATTAAATTAATGTCACCATAAAAAAACTAAAAATATTGGGTAAAAGGTCCCACCGAGATTTGAACTCGGGTTACTGGATTCAGAGTCCAATGTCCTGACCACTAGACCATGGGACCAACTTAAGAAGTTAACGCTTCTGAAATATAAATATTAAAAATTAATATTTATGTGACACTTGGGGCAATTGGTAAATGTACTTGTTTCTTTAAAGTGACCAAAATATCCACTATGTTTGTCGTAGCTACCCAAATCGAAAAGTGCACGAACTCTATGCCGTTGCATGATCACAACACAACATATAATTAAACATATTACAATTGCATGGGTTTGAATATAAGGATCTCTTGTTGATAAATGACTTGTAATTTTATCCTAAATGATTGTTAAAATTGATGGTTTGCCATGGTTTTAAAATGGGAAGAGCCTCATCCTAAACTTTTTCTTATAAAAAATATACATGGTTAACTATATGATCTATTTGAGAAAATGTTAAACACTTAGAAAAAAATAAAGAATCCACCTATTATCTGAAGAAGGGATGTCAAAATAGGCTGAGCTTGACAAGCCAAGCCGAATAATTTGACAAAATGTGTGGGTTTGACCAACAAAACTGAAGCACAAATATATTTTAGTTTAACTTGATTCTGCTCAACTTGGTCTAGTAGACACACGCAAGCTAAACTTAGAACACTTGTAATAATGCTAAACCATTGTGTTATTTCATTTAGAATCATGAACTATGTTTTTCGTTGTCTCTAATAAGTGTAATTTTAAGTGCTTATCTTATTGCTTTTCGTATTAGTTCCAAACTTAAATTATGCAAAAATTAGTATTTTTATATTATTTTTTAATTTTAATGTTATTTTATTTGTTAGAATTTTTATTTGATTTTATGTCATTTTAATTAGTTTTTTTTAAGATTTTAATATTGTTATTGTCACTATCTATTTTATAGCTTTATTTGAATTTTTAAACATAATCTAAAAGATTTTAGGTTAGATTAGGAAATCTTAAAGATAAAGCTTTATAGAGATTTTATCCAAATTCTGAATCTTATCAAAAGCATAAATTAATGGTGAAAGATTCAAAATTAATTCTAATTGGATTGTTATCAATATCAGAAAATTAAGGAGTTAGAATTAGAATTCTAATCAAATTGGGTGTAGCCCAAGTCACCAAATCAGAATAAATAGAAGATTCAACGCGAGAGTGCAACAAAGGAGAAGAGTCGCACAACACGAAGGGGATTAAAAAGAGGATCAAATAATTATAATTTGGGAACTATTCTTAGAGTTTTTATTTTTTTCCTTTTCTACTTTTGATGTATTCTGAATATTTTGAGATGTTTATCTCCATTATGTTAGGCTAATTTTTCTTTTGGTTAAAGATGATGCTGAATCTCTAGATAATATGTTCTCTAATTTGATTTGACATCAATTTATCTATTCATATACTTGAATTATTTGTAATTCTCCAATACTTTAATATTTATGATATATTCAAAATTTTCTTAGCCTGATCATCTAAGTTTGTTTTGAAATTATCTATTGCTATATTAGAATTTTGTACTTCCATAAAATTCTAATTAATTGTAGCACTTGTGATTAATTGTTATGGACAAGTAATTGTTAATTTTCAAGAGAGAATTCAACATAGGTTCATGGTTCATAAGGTCCACGTGAAATTGTCTTGCTTAGAACAACTTATCTTCTATTTCAATTAATAATTTGATTCTATACATTTTAGAATTAATAAATGATTCAGGTTAGGAGGGAACATTTTCGTCCTAACCATTTTGGAAGGATGAATAATTTACATTTAATTACTCATGGTTGTTAGCTCAAGTGAATAAGGAAATTATTAAAATTAAATTAAGAAAATAATAATCCTAATGGTGAAAACTGATCCTTAGACTAAATCAATCAATAAATTTTAAACACATCATTTTTCATAATTTTTTATTTTGGTTAATTTAATTATTGAATTTTTAATTTTAATTGTTCTTTTGTGTTTTTGCTATCCATATTAATTATTTAGCTTAATTATTTATTTTTCCTTGGGGAACGATATCTTATTTATTTGTGCTAAAATTTAATTTTTAAAATTGGTAAAAGAGCTTTAATTTGGTAGTAAAAGGACCTATCAAATTTTAGTTGTTGGGAAAAATTATCATTGGCCGAACTAATATAATTGATTATGAATTTTTGTTTTGGTCATTTGTGTTGTTTTCTTTCTTTGGTATTTCTTTATTTCAGTGTTAATTACTTTTCTTATTGAAATTTTTGTCTTTTTTATTTTTGTTTATGTGATTAAGTGTTATATTGTGAATTTAAATTTTTCTAATTTTCGTGCATGATTAGTCCTTTGTTTTTAATTGTTATTAAGTTTTAATATTTTTATGTTCATTTTTTTATTAATTTCGTGAGTTATTTATATATATTTTTGCATTGATAATATTTTAGGTGTGAGAATTTAATCAAATTGTTCATGTTGCTTGAGTTTATTTTATTATATCTGTTAGTCTTTTATTTTTTTGTTTCTTGTTTTATTTAGTAATATTATTTTTAGTTAATTTTAATTTTTCTTTGTGTGATTTTCATGTACATGCGCAATAATATATCTCAATCTCTTGTGTCATTTGATATAGAGATTGAGTGAACACTTTCTCAAATCATGAAAGAAAAGAAAGCAGCTGAGCAGAACAATGAACCTACATCATCTTCTCCATATATTTCTGAAATTGATTTAAAAGATCAGGAGATACTTTAAAGAATCAAAGATTCTATCATAACTCTACTTCATAGCTCACCAATACAAGAAGGAAAATAAGAGATGACTCGACTACAGAACAATAGAACTTTGAGAGAATTGGCACAGCCTAACCTTGATGTGTAGCCTTTATGCATCCAGTTATCTCTAGTTGATGGTGGATTTCAAGTAAAGTTGAGTTTGGTAAACATACTTCCCAAATTCTATGGGTTTCCATCTGAAGATCCAAACAAGCATCTTAGGATATTTTAGACAAATTGTGCCACTCAGAGGCTAGCCAACATGACTGAGGAGTAAGTTATGCTTAGAGTGTTTCCTTTCTCCCTTGAAGAAACAACAAATGATTGACTTTTCTACTTGCCCTCTGGATCTGTCACAACTTGAAATGATATGAAGAGGACTTTCTTTGAGAAGTATTTTCCTGCTTTGAAAGTTGCTAGCTTAAGGAAGGATATCTGTGGCATTCGATAGAACTTTGGAGAGACATTTGCTAAATATTGGGAGAGTTTTCTGAGACTTGTAACAAGTTGTCCGAATCATTAGATACTAGAGAAATTACTCTTGCAATATTTCTACAAGGGGCTAACTTGGGCAAACAAACAGATTCTTGACGCTTCTAGTGGAGGAGCATTACAGAATAAAACACCTGCAGATGCCAAACGTTTAATACAGGTATTGGCTGAAAATACTCAGGAATTTGGTAAAAAATGTGAAACAAAAAAAGTAAATGAGATTGATATATTTGATGTAGATTAAAAACTAAATTAATTAACTTTTATTGTTAAAAATCTTGTCATTAACCAAACCATTGTAGTTGCAAAGTGTGAAATTTGTTTGAAAATAGGACATCATACAAATGCTTGTCCATCCATGCAAGAGGAGGATTGTCATGTGGTAGGAAACTATTTTGGAAGTAATTCACAATCCTAGTATTAGAAATGGGGGAGTAATCAGTAGTCCCAGACCAACTATAACAAGCCCCATGGCTTCCAACAAAGACAACAATTCCTGCAGAGACCCCAACAACAGCAAAATAATCTGAATCAAACTTCTATGAGTTCTTTGGAGCAAATGATGAAGCAAATGGCTTCAAATCACATTGTCTTGCAGTAGACAATATCCCAATTAAGTCAAAATTATTCTCAATTTTAACAAAAAACCAGAATTGGGATGCAGAATTTGGAGAAGCAAATTGGTCAATTGGCTACTTCTCTGAATCGGTTGGAGTCATAGAACTCTAGCAAGATTCCTAGTCAGCCATTATTCAATTTCAATATGCAAAATGCAAGTGTCATCACCCTCTGAATTGGTAAATAATTAAATGACATTTCCCCCAAAAATTCTGCAGACATTAGGAGGGAAGCTGAAGAAGAAGAATTAGTGGTTTCTGAGTCCATGAAGATGACCCCTACTCCTGTCCATGAATCTTTTGATCAACTTCCTCCATTCTCTCAGAGAATTGCAAAGACAAATAAGGATTAACAAGAAAAATCAATTCTGGACACATTCAGAAAAGTCAAGTTAAACATTCTCTTACTAGAAGCCATCAAGAACAAGCCCAAATATGTCAAATTTATAAAGGACTTGTGCACTAACAGAAAGAAAGTTAAAGGTAATGAAAATGTTATCTTGGGTAAATAGGTATTAGTACTGTATCAAAAAAAACTCCATGTGAAATGCAAAGATACAAGTTCTTTTTCTATTCCCTGCATTATAGGAGAGAGAGAGAGTTTAAAAAATGTATGCTTGATTTAAGAGCTACAATTAGTATTATGTCATTGTCTATTTTAAAAACATTGCAACTAGGGCCTTTAAAGAAGACTGGTGTGATACTTCAGTTAGCTGATAGATCTCTTTTTTATCCTGTGGGGGTGGTTGAAGATGTTTTAGTTAGGGTAAAAGATTTAATTTTTCCTATTGATTTCTATATATTTGATGTAGAGGTTGAGGGTGCTTTGCATCCCACTTCAATTTTGTTGGCTATACCATTTTTATTGACTACTAAGACAAAGATTGATGTATCTGAAGGAACTCTCATTATAGAATTTGATGGTGAGTAGTTAGATTCAATCCTTTTGAAGCTATGAAAAACCTTGAAAGTTTTGATTCTTTATGTTTTATTGAAATTATTGATGTTATTGACATGTTAGTTTAGCAGGTTTATGAATTAGATAAGGATGATGACTTAGAATCTGCCCTTATGAACAGTTTGGAACAAGATAAACTAAATAAAATGTATAGGGAATTAAAGTTATCTGAGAACATTATTGAGCATGTTTTTGCATTGGAGACTTTCCCTAAAGCCCACCCCAAGGTGGCATATACTATTCAGTTGCCTTCCCCAGAAAATCAACTTCATACTTCCATTATACAACCTCCTATGTTAGAATTGAAGCCACTTCATTTCCACCTCAAATATGCTTTCTTGGGGAACAATGAGACTCTGCCATTGAGATTTTGGGAGCAAGCATGATGGTGTCCAACTAAAAGACAATAAAACAAGCGCTCATTGGGAGAAAATCCAAGCAATTTTTTTTTTTTACATTTATCCTTCTTTTTATTTTACTTAGTTTTTTTTTCTTCTTTTCTTTTACTTTTTTTATAGTATAGGTTCACATAAGTTTGGGAGTATGTGCAAGTATTTTGAGGCTCTTCACTCTCCATCAGGTTGTGTTGTTTTTATCTTTACTCATTATTAATTTAGTCTTTTTTTTATCTTACATTGAGGACAATGTAAGAATTAAGTGTGTAAGGAAGGCTAGAGTAGTTTTTAGTTTGTTTTATTTTCTTTTTGTTATTTCTGAGTTGACTTAAGTATCTTCCTAAGTTCGGAGCCTCTGTAAAGAGATGTAAATAGTATCGACTAACAAAAAAATCAAAAAATTTGAAAATATAAAAAAAAATCTAGTTATTTTGTTTCTTTTTCAAAATTCAAACCCCTTTTGAGAAAATTTTACATTGATAGATGATTGAAAAGAGCTAATAAAGGTTTGATGTGTCAATATCTTTTAGAAGTAAAAGTGGAAGAAAAATGCATGATTGTTATTGATGTTCACTTGATGCATTTTATCAACTTTAAGCTTTTGATTTTAAAGCTCGTTTCATTGGATTTATGAGCTCTTGAGTTGGCATATGTGTATGATGTGATTTCTTTTTGCTTTCCTAGTCTTTAGACAATTCTTCTATTCTTTTCAAAGCGAAGTTCTAAGACATTGAGTTAAGGAAAATTTAGGCAATTAAAGAAAAGTGAAAAAAAAAAGAAATTATATGATCCACCCAATTACATAAAAGAAAATAAGTTTGGAGGTGGTGAAAATTGAAATGTATATGGAATGAAAAACAAGGAGTTTGGATTATGTGAGGATAAGAGTTTTTGATGTGTGAATTAGGCACACGGTCAAGAATTCAAGTCCTTAGCAAGAGTTCGTAATATATGGAGGAGGTGCACTGTTATGAATTTGAGCGTTGCCAAGTCTATATCTCTATTATTGAAAAAAAAGGGGGGAATCAAATAGTGAGAAAATCTCAAACTGAAATCCTAATGATCATTGATAAGGTGTAGACTTGAATTAATAAAGAATTGAGTAGCAGTTTTACCTATTTGACTTGTGGAAAGTGTTTATGAGTTGCTAAGTATGCATATGTTCATCAAGCCAATAATTGAGTTCATGAGATTTGTTTTTGAAGGCAAACTTGGTTTTGATAGGTAATTGACATATCAAATTTATTGCAGTTTTCTTTAAAACTTATATTTACACTTGTGTCATCTCTTGTTTGTGTTTATATTTTTCTTGCTTGAGGGCAAGGAAGGTTCAAGTGTGGAAGAATTTCTTTTGGTTAAGAGTGATGTTGAATCCCTAAAATAATATAGTCTCTAATTTAATTTGATATTAATTTCTATATTCATACACTTGTTGGATTTTATATATTGTTTTCCTATGAATAAAAGGAAGACCATATTCTAGCCTCAATTTGAGCAAGTGTTATGAGCTGACCTATTAGGTCATTTTGTATTGCTGACATGCTTATTTTTCAGTTTTCACCATCCTTTTCATGTATGCTGGGATTTTTCTGGCTTGTAATTTAGAGCACTATTTCACATTTTTCAGCAGTTCTTTTGTCTCATACTACAAATTCCTCTGTTATTTTCACTTTTATGCTCACGCTTCACTTTCATTGTGAAAAATACTTGGGTTTATATTGTGTTTCCTTGTCCGCATAACTGCCTTTGCTCGATACAGTACAGTGACAACTAGCTACAGAATTACCTTGAATTAATTATGTGGTTACCAAATTAAGCACAAATTTAGTTGTAAAGAGCAACACTTAGAGAAAGAGAAATCATTAAATCTAACTTGTTGACGGTACTAGTTTGCATTTTGACCAAAGGGAGCCAAGGAAAGACACTATAGTATATCTTTTCTTGATAAACCAAGCTACATGTACCAAAAAAATAAACCAAGCTACATTATTGTGAGTATCATTTTTGTCTCCCATTCTTTTAAGAAAAAGAGTATGACTAACGGTTTCAAGTTTGATTTCAGGTACATTCCTTACCATGTGGCTCAAGGGTTTTACAAGATCAGTGATCTTCATCAGATGTATCATTGATCTCATAGCAGACTTTGTCTTGTCCAAGGCAGTTTGTGTAGGCCCATCACCATTCCTGTAAAAATCATCTCGAGTACAATAGATCTTCTCTTCCTAAATTTTGGGATTTGTAAATTTTGTATAAATGGAGCGGTACAAACTATGATATGGTAATTATTCCTGCCTATACTTGAGCGGATGGCCTTCAAACTGCTCGATAACGTTGGAGAGCTCCACGTCAGTCGGCCATGATGATTCATTAGTCAGAGATGGAGTGAGGTACTTGTAAAGATATCTCGATACACATGTCAATTTTAAAGTAAAATGAGAATAAGAGTGTAAATAAAGAAGTAAATATATCTAAAATATTTCCTTAGTGTGAGTTTAAAAAGAGAGAGAGACAGCTAAAACATAAGATTGAGTAATATGTATTTCATTAGACTTAGGCCATACAGTCCAGTAATTTAATTCAAGTGTAAAAATTAGTTTAAGAATACTTCAAATCTCATACTAGCCCAAAAATTTTCCAACAATCTCGATTTTATTGAGTATTTTATCACCTTGAAAATATATTGTAGCTCCACCATTCAAATTTGATTACCTGTTTTGAACACCACGAAGAATCTTGTTTGTAAATACAACAAACAGAAAATATCATTGGCTCTCGGTCAGATACCAATTTACACATGAATTATTCAAACAAATTGGCCAATGTGTAATTGAGAGATGGCAATTGGCAAGCACCACCCAACTCCAAAGAATGAGCCAAGTCCATCCACTCCAAATGACAAGCATTATCCTTCACACTTGTTTGTACCGTAGAAACAAAAATCAACCAATCTTCAAATAAAAATTGCACATGGCTACCTAATTTTTCTTGCGATGCTATAAGACAACCAACTATACTTAACATAGGTAACTAATTTTTCTTGCACTGCTATAACAGACATAGAAGACACGTGCAAGTAATGTGATGCATTTGGAGTTTTTTTTAAAGAAAAGGCATTGGTACATGAGTGTAATGAGGCAGCACTTTGGTTGGCTCAGCTTGACATGATTGTATGTGAGATATTCTTATATGCATACTGACTTACTACATTACATTTAAGCACAAGAGATAAAAAGTTAGAGGGAGAGGATAAATAGATCTCCCTACATTTACTCATCACAAGATATTATTCTTTCTTTCTAAATTTTTATCTCTTATGTATAAACGTGACTTGATAAGTCTGTATACACATAAGAATATCTCCACGTATGCTCGTTGTTTGCTACAATAAGGTAACCACTTCTCATCTTGCTCAGCACTGTGATCTCAAACTCCGAAATTTATCCGCTTTGTTTCACTTTTTAGGCACTCAATCTTTCTTTAGTAAAAGACTTGGACTGAAATTGTGTTACCATGTCTTCCATAACTACTGTGACACTGACACACAGTGACCAAAGTGCATCACAGTTAAAAGGAGAGAAAGCATGAAATATCGTATTGTTGCTTTTGTTCGATCTCATCAAATTGAACCAAGGAAAGACCACTGCATAATGTGTTGTTTTGTGTATACCTTTTCATTATAAAAATGTGCAAGTTTTGATCAATTCCACACAGATTGCTTAGCAACTTGCTCAAGTAGCGTATCAGGACTATTTCAGAGGAGGGCCAGGAGGCAAGGCTTGCAGATGGAGTACGACATATTATGCAAATAGAGACCAAAATATATAGGACCTTCCTGGTTTGTACTTATTCGTTTGTCTCAATCAACTTCATAAGATAAATCATTGATCTCATAGCAGAGTTTATCATGTCTGACTATGAGGGATTTGTAGGCCTTTTTTCATTAATGTTTGGACAAATTATTTTTATATAGACTCAAGAAACTATCATTATATTGGTCATTAGAGAGATATACCTCCGGAACCCAAGAAACTTTCATTAATATTTCAAATTTTCAAATCATAAAAGATATATGGTTGCAGGCAAATTTTTAACCTAATTGAAAAGGCAATCAAATTAAGCAAAGAATTTCCTATTCTAAGCTTTACACTAACTGAAAGGAAGAGATTTTTTTCTAGTCCAATTGAGAAAAACTTAACGGCAAAGTACTTGTGTAGTTTGGCTCTGATCCCCTCTTCTAAAAGTGACACACTTTCAAGATACTTATCCTTATGATTTTTTATTTTTATTTTTTTGGTAACATATTCCACAATGGTAAGGATCCCAATTTATGATTATTATGCAAGAGACAGTAGTTGTAGAATACTTATCGCAAATTTTAATTACAATGGAAGGGATCCGAACTTTATGCTTCAGATAATTCTAAAAAGAATAAAACTCGACTTCCTCTTTTTTTTTAATCTTTTCTTCCGACTCTTTTAATTACTCTCTATTTATCTATTAATTTAATTAAGTAGGGTTAGAAATAATAAATGAAATATAGTTAAAGGGGTAAGAAAAAAAAGTTGGTTTTATTCTTAAAATGTTATATTCTAATAAAATGAGATATCTACATTGAACCTAACAAAGGAAAGCATGGCTTCGTAGATGTTGAGTCCCAAATGGTCATTGATTCTAGGATAGCAAGTATGGCCCCATTACTCCTTTGGTGTCAGGATTAGAACTTAGGGGCACATGTGCCATGTGGTCCTAGAAAAGCTGCTTTGCAAGACAATCAACGTTACTATAATGTCAATGAAGAAAAAGAAAAGAAAATTTCCGAGAACCATATCTAATGCTCACTTGTTGATTTTAAAGTAAAAAGCAGGAACACAATTCAGTAAAAGAGCAACAACCCAAACCTCAAATAAAAGAAGGTAATGTCTGCTATAAATCCATTTTAGCACATTTTGCCTTTCAAATGTTCTCTAGCGATTATCACAATGAAACAACAGCCCCCACAAAGACTACCTAAGTCATTGCCTAATTAACTGACTATAATTACGTATGAACCCAATACAAGTAATTTTGAAGAACATGTCCAATTTGGTAGAACAAAACAAAGTTAAATGACTACATAGACCAAATCTAAATGAGGTTTGTGTAATTTTTATGAAACCATTTTAGTTCTCTACCATTAGCCAACACAACCAACCATTGTTTCAGAAGCATGAGATGTAATCTTCTAACAAACTAATCCAGCCGTCCACGCCATCATATCAACTCACAACCTCCACAAATTTGAATTGTACAGGAAAGAAATATCACTAACTACTTTTTCCCATCTAATCATCGCCATTAGCTTTTAACTTTATTTAACAGAATCCAACCTCACATGGACATGGAGAGAAGAAACTCGAAACACCAAAAAATAAATAAGACAGTGACATCTTCAAGCTTAAAATGCAACAATAATTCATCTCGACCTCTCTTTTTTTGCCTTACAATCCAACCACAATTATAGGCTTTTCTGCTATCCAGCGATAATTCTACCTCCATCCTCAATTTGGTTAAAAAACTTGCATCGGTAAGAAAAAAAAAAAGAGAAATATATTGTCAAAGACCAACTCATTAGTGGTTTTATTTTTAACTAGCCCCTCACATGTAAGGATCGAACTCTTTTTTTTTTTTTTTATAAAAAGGATCAAATCAAACTTTTGATCTCTTTTTTAATTATAGAAGCTCTACTACTATATTACCATGTCAAGCTCTTCCAAAAGCATAATTAAGTGAATGTCCATAAATAATTTTATATCTAAAGTATGTCATAAGACATAACTCAAGTGTAGACAAACGCAACAAGTTCCAATTTAGTCAAACCATTCTAAAATACATCAAAGTGCTACAATTTCATTGCTAACTATAAAATCACCAACATACACCAGTTCTCTACAGAAACCAGGCACCAGTTCTATCATCCTCAGATAGTAACTCATCACATTATAATAACATCTACTTTTCCTTTTTTGCTTTATCAAATTTCCTTTTCAAAAGACAATACAACTAAAACTACTATTTTATTTTCAAAACAAAGCTTCTGGTTCGACTTCGCCTCCCCAGCCATTACAATGATCTTCGGCAAAATATTTCTCATTCTCAGTATATATTGTTATATTATGATTCTTCCATATAAACAGATATGAAATACACATTAACTAATGTGTATTTTAGCTTCTTTTTTTCATTATATATATTATTTCTCTCTGTATAAGGTTTATTTCCACGTCAGCGTAATATCCAATCCAACCGAACCTCAGGGGGGCCATTGACAAGCTGACTAGGTTTCCTGAACGAAACGATGTGGCTGCTGACCATGAACGCAGTGACGCGCTCAGAAACCCTAACATCCTCCATCTTCATCTCCTTCAATCTCATCACGTACTCCGGCACGTGCACCAGGTCCCACACCACCCCTACCCCACCCGGTTTCATCACCCTCACCACCTCCCCCACCGCCCTCATCCTCTCCGCTGCCGCCTCCGCCGCGCTCCTCCCGTGCTCCCTTCCCACCGTGTGCACAAACACGCCTGAAACCACCACGTCGAAGTAATTATCCGGGAACGGCAGCCGCCTTGGGTCGCCCTCCCGGCACGTGACGTACTCCCCGACCCCCTCCGTGACGGCGGTCCGGAGCGTCGAGAGTGTGGTTTGCTTGGACCGGTCCAACCCGACGACCCGACCCGAACTGCCTTCTTTTTTGAGTTGTGTTGCGACGGCGTTGAGGAGGATGCCGCGGCCGCAGCAGCCGAGGTCGAGGGCGAGCTTGACGGAGGACCAGTCGGAGACGGCGGAGACGATGCGCTGGGCCATGTCGTAGTGGAGGGGGACGGCGGAGTAGAAGAAGTTGGCGGCGGCGAAGAAGAGGCAGAGGGCGGAGAGGGCCGTGACGGAGCCGGTGAACCCGGCGGCGAATCGGGCGGCGCCGGCGGAGAGGAGGAGCTCAAAGAAGGTGCAGATTGAGTTGAAGTAGAGGAGGTAGAGGATTGAAAGCACGGAGAAAAGGATCGCTTGGCATAAGAGGAAAATTAGGGTTTGCCATTGGTCCATTCCGTAGATCGTGTAGATCTGAGTCCAGTCTCTGCTGCTTGTGCTTGTTGATTTTCCCATTTGCTTCTTTTTTTTTTCTCTCCTCCTCCAAATAAGTTGAGTTCTTTTCCTTTCTTTTGTTTAATTGTTGAGAATTGAGTTTCTGTTGTTCTGCAATGACTGACTGATTCAGCACGTTGCTGAATGGAGATTCTGCAATTGAGAGTGAGGTATGTAAGAAACCATAATTTTCATGACAATTGTGTGTGTAAGTGTCCTTCTTTGTTAACTAAATGGGTTATTGAAGAAAAGTAAAAAGGTGGGGGGGTCTTGGAATGTGTCACTTACAAGTGAGAATTGCAAGCTTGGGAATCAGATCCAATTTAAGCCTTTTGAGCTTTTTTGTTCTTTTGCTTGATCGTTGAGAATTGAATTTCTGTTGTTCTGGAATGACTCAGCGCGCTGATGAATGGAGACTCTGCAATTAACAGTGAGCAATGTTAGAGACCATGGTTTTTATAGAGTGTATGTCAAATTCAAATAGGAAAGTAAAAGCATATAGTCAGAAATGTTCTTGGTAGCCAAACAAAGAGGGTAAAATGTAGTGTAGTCAAGTACCCTTGTTTGTTTGATTCTCAGAAGCCAAAGTCAGTGAAGAAAAAAAGAAAGGTGGGATTTTGGAATTCGAAGCTTGGGATGGTGTTCAGATTATATTATATATATCAGATCCAATTTTGTGGAGATGAAGAAATAGGTGACAGTCATAGGTTCATAGGCATACCTCATCATCATCTTGGTGATTCTGCTACAGTTGTCAGGACTGATACACTAGAAGAAGAAGAAGAAGAAGAAGACGTTGGGATCATGTTGGGTTCCCTTCCAACGCGCTTTGATTCGTCGTTTAGCGTTTTTCCAATGTCCGACTCAGAGAAACCCACCAACAAAAGGCACAAAAGCGCGCAAATTTGGGAGAGGGAGAGCAAAAACGGCAGTGTTAATTCTGCGTTTCACTCACTCACTCACTATGTCTCTCACACCAGTGACGAGATGGCACAGATTGCAAGAGAGAGCAAAAGAAGAAAAAGGTGAATGAAATGCCAATGCAAATGGCAATGGGAATGGGAACTCGTTGGTTGTTGTAAGCGTCAAGAACATGTTATATATTGTGTGTACGGCGGTGGAGAGAAGAGTTTAAGTTTGAAGGATTCGCCGGTTCACCGGCTTAGGAGGTTGCCAGTGACTTTCTTGTATCAAATATGGCAAGTGGTTTGGTTAGTGTGAAAAGGGAATAATTGGGAAGGTTTTGTTTGGATCTTTCATTCTTTGTAGCGTTGGTCGTCTCAGCTCAGCCTCTTCCAAGCTTGGTAACTGTAATTAATACGGATAATTTTCATGGTCATATATGGACTTTTTGTTTTGTGTGAGGAAAAAGAAAGGGCCAAACGACTCCTTCCTTTTTGAAAACGTGACATTTATTGGGTGGTAAATTCGATATTAATTTTGGTGCTTAATTCAATAATATTACCATTGTTGTGTGGGCTTGATTGTAGGAGAACTTCGGATAAAAATATTGGCATGTGACTGTAAGTAATTCCTAGATACATTTAGAGCAAGAAATTTATTATTGTCCATACTAGTGAGAGTTATTTTTATCTTTTTAATTATTTTTTTAAAAATTTTTAAACATTAGTCATGATTAATTAAATCTAGTTGAAAAATAAAAAAAACTAGATATGTGCCCTAACCATCAATTTCATTAACTTTTCACTTTTTTTTGTTCTTTGCCAAAACTTAAAAACAAGTTCCTGCACACCCATAAACAAGACCCTTCACCAACACAACCCACAAACCGAACAACTAACACCACCAAATAACCATCCAGACATAGCAGAGTCCGCACCACTGCAAGGCCACCGTCCATCACGCCTTCCACCTCGACCCACCATCCAATGTCATCAGCATCATAGCTAACAGGCTCCAGAGAGAAAAGAGGAAGCCAATAATAAAAATGAAATATGAAAAGAGATGAACCAGATGTGGGGCGGTGCTAAAGATGTTGGGGGTAGTGCTGAATTTTAAGAATTTTAAAATGTTAAAGTACATAATAAGTTAACTATGATTAATGTTTTAAGAATTAAAAAATTTAAGGAAACAAAAATAACTTATATAACTGATGTGGTCAATAATGAATGACATATATAAAAAAATATATTGCTCTAAGATTATATAAGAATTTCTTGATTGTTGCCCCAAATTTTTGCGAAAGTAATCAATGTGTGTGGATTGTTTAGCAAACAATAGCAGCTAAGTATTACTTTCAGATGCAAATTTACCTCTTAAGTAATTAGACTTTTAGTGCACGATTTCTGTTCCTAGGAGTTAGTCTCCTGTTCTACATGTACACATTAATCTTACCATTTGAATGGCACAAATTACTTTAGAGTGGTACTTTTAATTTGCTTCACAATACTTATATTACCAATTTTTCATTTTGTATGCAAATGATAATGTTAAATGCAATAATAAACCAAAAAGAAATTTCCAAAATAGCAAAACATAAAGAGACATTGTTGGTGATTTCTTTTCAAACTGAAAATGATTTTGAGATTTTTAAAATCAATACTCATATTACTTTGGTCAAATTTTCCCATTTTGCATTTTATATTCTAAATTCTAATTACTACTTTTTCCTCTCATGTTATTGGTTTTAAATTGGTGTTTAATATAGTAATATAACTATTTTTGTGTGCTTTAATCTACTAGAGTGATTTGCTGTGTAAAGTATGAGGGCAGGGTGTTTCTGCCTTGTGATTTTCGATCTATCCTCTTCACTCTCATGCCCATTAATTCACAATCACTTTTAAAATTTTTAATTACTTTATACCTATTATATTCCAAGCAATTGATGAATATAGGATTATTAGCATATATATAACCATTAATTGTTAAAGTGCTTGAGCTCCATTTTGTTGCTCTAGTGCTAAGTATGATGCCTTATTATATAACTAAATAATTACTTTTTAAAACATGTCAAATAATAATTTTCTAAGTGAAAAGCTTGACACAATTTTATAAGATAATCTTTAAATGTAATTTTATCTCTATATTATATTTTTTAATCTTTAATTAAATATTCTCATAACCATTATTATGAGATTGACTCTCAGACATTATTGTGATTATGAAATTCTCTCAATAATTCTCTTCTCTAAAATTTAAACTTTAGTCATCTTTTTAAAAGTATAATTCACTTATTATTGTATTTAATTATTTTTTGGTCATATAAATTTTAATAACTTGAGTGACAATTCTTATAATTTCTCATCTAAAAAATTCCTTCTAATTTTAAGCAAAATCATAATTAATGTCTTTTATTTTTTATGTGAATTAATGTCTTTTAATTATCATGGTAAAGCTCGCCAACTTTCATGAGATAGTGTTATTTGCTTCAAAATGAAAGTAAGTACTCAACACGTAACCCACTTTATAGATTTTTCTATCACCCAAATGACCTAGCGACAAAGATGCCTTATAGTGTCCTTTCTTCAAGCTTCACAGTTCACACTTCTCCTTTTTCGTATTCTCTCTCTCTCTTTTTCATTTTTTTTAATTGAATATGCTGATATAAGTCGTTTAGCTTGGTAGAAACACAAGAAATTACGTCCGTACCGCATCTGAAAATTGGTAAATAAATACTACATATATATGTCAAGAGTTCTTTTGTTTGGTACAATAGTAATAAGACAATTTTGAATGCAACACTCCATTGGATAGGTGAATGTCTTACCCTTTCTTGAGTACATTTAAAACCACAAAATTAAATCCGTAACTTAAAAAAAAAAAAAACCAAAGATCGTAAAACATTTTGGCTATGTTTGAAAATGTCAAAAAAATAAGAAAGTGGATCATAATAAAATAAAATGGAATGAAATAGAACAAATTATGTCACTATATTATTTATTTATTTAATAAATTTAATGAGAAAAGTAAGAAAATTCATATCATTCTTTCATTAATCCTCTAATTCGAAAAGACAAAAATTTAAAGCTTTGGATAACAAATGATGGATTACTAGTCTCTTCCTTATTATTCCACTACCCTTTTTTTTTAAATATCTTCTAAAAATATTTTTATTAAATTTTCCTATTTTATTTCCTACCATTCATTTTATTGACATCCTTCCGATCATAATCTTATGAAAATTTCCAATCGTGACTGTGCATTAAAATAAATCAAATTCTAAGAAAGGAAAAACTCATGTCAAAACCCGAGTTTAGACTTTTTCCTTTGTTTTTTTAAGAAAATACTTTTTTCTATTTGTTTTTGAAAATATTTGAAAAAGTAAAGTTGCATCCTGAACACAAAATTAACATAACATGGATGTAATTTTATTTTTGGTGTACTAGACACTCAAGTTTTTTTGACATAATGATGTAACATATTTGTTAATTGTTAAATGGATGAGCAATTCTTAACACTTCATATCCCATATTGGTTGGGAAAAACATAAGTGTTTGCTAAGTGAAAAAGAACAATCGAAATTGAGCGTTGGACTCATATCGGTTAAGAAAAATATGAGTGTTCGTTAAGTGTAAAAAAAAATATTGAGATTGAGCATTGGATCCATCTCTACTGAAAAAAGCAAAAGTATTCATTGTGTTAAAAAAAATCATTGAGATTGAGTGTTGGACTCATCTCAGTTAGGAAAAAGAAAGGAACAGGAATATAAGACAAAATATTCTAAGTGCTATAGTTCAAAAATGCCCAAAACCCGGGACTTGTCCATTCACAAATGAAATTAACCCCACGTAGGGGACAAAATAAAAAGACATGGAATGAAGATTAGGCATCCGAGGTAGGCTCCCCTTGGTCGATAATGTCCACCTTGGCCTCCTTTACTGGACCACCCTCCGTGCTTTCCTCACCTTCATCCTTGTCGTCCTCTGCTATAGGAACTCGACTCACTGAAGTGGCCTCCGAGATGGCGTCCACAATGCAACCATCACGGACCACCTTTCGTGAACTGGTCCCTTCGATGATGAGGTCCAGATTTAACAAGCGTAGGTGAGTAAGAGCATTGGAGAATGATTTGTAAACTAAATTGGCCCATTTATCTTCAAGATATAGAATATCAATTTTTAGTTTAGCTTCAGATAGCCTAGGAATCTCATTCTCAGCTCATAGTGCAGTTAGATTGGACTCGGCCGAAGACATTTGATCTTTTAAATTATTTTCTCGAGCAACTCCTTTTGTAATTTTGGCCTGGAACCTAGTTATCTCAACTCTGCACAAACCGAGCTCTTCGTTGACTTGAGCCAGTTGTTCGTCTTTTTGAGCCACAGCTAACTCAAGCTCTTTCCTTTCACCCCGGAGGGCATCTAACTTCTTTTCCATCTATCAAGTCTGTGATAACTACACAGAATGCAGTTATTTGTGCCCTATTCTTGTGCTAAAATGAATGTTGGATCCTTGTTTATAATGCATATTTGGAGGGTTTTGTGCTTATATTTCTTATATTCTGATTCTGAGCCTTTCTGATATGTTTTATAGCAAACTGTGCTTAAATGAGTATGAATTGAGTAGATTTATATTTGTTATTGATTTGGTGTTTTCTCTATGTTAGGAGAGGCTCTAAACAAGGTTAAATATGGAGCAAATGAGCTTAAAGAGGAAGAGAAGCCAAATCAGCCATTTCATTAAGGCCGGCAAGCTGCAAGAGTGTTGAGCGCAGCGGCAAGCATAGGCAAAATGGAGATGCCATACTTGGACCCGAGAGTTCGGGGCCGCGGCCCAGGATATGTGGGGGCCGCGGCGCAATAAGACCGACCCTGTGAGGGCCGCGGCACGCATGTGTGGGAGCCGCGGCGCTGAGGCGGCTGCTGAGCCTATAAATAGTTTTTATACATTTTTTCTCACATTTTGTACAGAGCTCTCTCCCATTCTCTCTGTTTTTCTGAGTTTTGGCCATTTGGCCATTTCTCTCTTTTTAGGTTTAGTTAGTTTAGTTAGTTTAGGTTAGTTTTAGGTTAGATAGTTTAGCTAAATCTCCATGGATGGTGGATTGGAGGCAAGGATCAAAGGATTGAAGGAGGATTCAAGCTTCAGAGACAAATCAATGAGTTTCTTTCTCTCTTTTCCCTTTCTCTCTTCTCTTCCTTATCTTTTGTATAGCTAAGCTTTGTTTAGGAATACTATGAATCCTTTTATTTATATTAATAATGTGTTTTTCTCTGAGTTTGTGTGGATGTTTGATTATGGTTCAATCATTATCTGTGTTTAATGCTTGTTCTTGGTTGGCCTCAATTGCATGATCTTAATATTGGCAAATGAACTAGACATAGGGATTTGTTGATATGGATATGGTGTGGTTGATACATGTTCGGCTATGAGCTGTTTCGTTAATAAGGTTTAATATACCTATTGACCATGTATAGTGTGTGATTGAGAATAAATCGTTCATGAGTAGAAGTTGTACTAACTCTCAAGGAAACTTGGTGAGTTAGGCAAGTAGAAACTAGGGTTGATTGACCTAGACATAGGCTGTTGACTAATGAAGATTCTCAAGCTAACCTAATCAATGCATTTATGTTTATGAGGGGGATTGCATGTTGTTGACAGATGTAGGGGGTGAAGGAGGATTTCCTGAAACCTAACTGCTTTTAGGTTTATAGCTTTTGTAGATTAGTTTAGTTGAGTTTATTGCTTTTCTATTTTTATATCCTTGACTAGAATTGATTAAACTATTGGTTGGTATTTAGCTTTATATCGTAATATCCTCGTGGGAACGAATTTTTACTCTGTATCTGTATTACTTGAGCGACCCGTGCACTTGCGGTTAGCAAATGGGCAACACGTTTTGACCCTATCAGTCTGCAAACAAATTCAAAAGCAAACTCCAGAAAGAAAAGAAAGAAAACATTACTCAAAGCCCACACCAAGGCATCTTGGATGATCTCAATCAAGTCCTGCTCAATTAGGACGTCTTGGTCCACCGAGGTCAACAAAGTGTTGTCAATAATCCAGCCAGGATCGACTCCTCTACTCCAGATCAACTGCCCAGCAAATTGAAGAGGGGCACCCTCCAGGATCTCAAATTCTAGGCTAGAAGTTAAGTCCACCAGCGCCACCTCAGCCACTTGCCTCTTGCCTCGCGACTCCCGTCGTCTTTCCCTCTTCTTCTTGCTAGTATGGAGAAGTTGAGCAGGAGAACCGAGGTCCGCCTCCTGAGGCTAGGTTTAATCTGGAGGGACCAAGTCGGTAGGTTGGGATCTAGGTCCCGAAGCTGCAGCCTTTCACTAGGCCAACCGCATTGTGAGAGTCTCGAGCCCACCAGGAGGAGCCATGTTTTCTATAAACAGGAAACAAGAATGTTACAATACTTAGAAAAAATTGAGAAATGCAAGTTTACTAAACATATATATGACAAGATACCTAATAATGATTTAATCGAGTCAGAAGGCTCATCTAGAACATATTTACAATAGATGACCCCACTTTTATCAATTCACTCAACTAGAAAGTTGAGGACATTAGCCTCATCTTCAGATAGGTCAGACATCAAAATCTCAATCTCCTCCATACTTCAATCCCAGACTACCTGTGTCTAGTACAAAAATAGTTGTGGTTCGCCTTTCGGGGTAATAATAAAAAAGAAGCTATCCTCGGAGCTCATTCCACTCTGAAAAAATCATTTTTAAAACTCTTAAAGGATTATTGATACGGCTTGAACACCTTACGTCCTGCTTGCACCCATAAAGTGACCCATCTTTTTTGGAAGCTGCTCCAAGAGGATGAAAATTGGGTGTAGAGAAAGAAAAATGACTTTATATAATACGGTCATCCGAAGGCTCTATAGATAACTTCAAAAGTTTGGATGAAGCCTCAAGCATTTAAATGTAGTTGGGTTGGAGCCATACTCAAATGATTGAGAACTCCAAGCTCGAACTTAGAGAATGGAAGTCAGACCCTGATGTGAGTAGACAAATCTTCGTACATGTATATGAAATGGTCGCCCTCCGTTCTCATTGAACATACCATTTCTTAGTCAGTCGAAGTATGGATGGCATACTCTCTATCTCCTTACCTATCCTTGCACAGGCATCCTCCAAGCTTTCCATGTTGGAGGGAGTGCCTAGTATTTCTCAATCTACTCACTAGTAAAGACCGATGTTTTTGGGGAAGACAAGTTCTCTGGACTCTGACGTAGACACTCTCTGACGTCCCATCTCTATGTTACTAGCTTCACCTAAAGAGGTCGCATTCACGTTAGAATAAGAAGAAGATTTATTAAGATTCTCTAACTCTATCATGAGCGCGGAGAGCGGATGTGTTGGTAGGCCTTGCAAGTTATCTTGCACAATCCATCCTCCGTAATGCCTCCATGATATCCATCCTAGTTATCAGCCTCAAACCCTCAACAGAACCACCATCATGAAGTGAACGTCTCTGCTGCGCTTGAGATGACAGAGTGCTAAGAATTTCTAAGAAAATACTATGATCATCACTATTGTTGATACATAATTTTGTCCATAAAATTTTTATTTTACTGTTTAATCAAAAACTAATAAGTTTGTATTAATTGATGTTTTATTGTAATGTTTTGAACTTTTTTTTAATTATTTTTTTTTGTTTTGTTTGTAAAAATAAAAAAAAAATCTTTTTTATAATAATAAAAAATAAAAAGTGCACTTAGTGCAAAACAGAAAAATAAAAAATAAAATAAAACAAAAAATAAAATAAAATAAAGAAAAAAAAAAAAAAGACATGTGGAGTGGTTGGGCGCAAAGCCAAAAATGTTACAATCATATAATGTAGTGTTAAATTTTACAACATTATTCAACCTAATTCAAATGGCAACATCTGCTTTCCAGTTGTAAAAGAAAAATTTGATAAGATTTTCTTTCTCCATTGGTCTCCCACTGTCTCCTAATCATCGAAAAATTTAGGAGAAAATTTTGCAGGCTTAATCCTATAAATCTCAAGGAGATCACAAAGAGGATCACAGAGAGAAATTCCAGAGACAGAAATCAAGAAACACAAAGAGGAATTCCCCTAGACAGAAATTTCCCAGGACAAATACCAAGAACACAGACGAAAAATTCCTACGGGGAGCCTCCATTTTTTTTTCTCTTCACCCCTATCTCCAACCCAAGTCTCCATCTCCACCAAATTACCAGAACTGCAACCCAGCTCTTCACTCTCTCCATCCAACCCAACATCAACCACACATCAAACCATAAACCACCAACTTTCACCACCCCTCATCACAATCCCACCTGCACTACCTCACCGTCACACGCACAAGAATTCCCTCCATCTTGATTACCATAATAACATACACCCACAATATCTCATCCAAAAATTTCTTTAAAATAAATTATCAAACACCTTGTGTGCACCAATTTAACAAGCCAGCAACTCCTTTCCACTTTCACCCTCTTCACCCAGCAACTCACCATCACCACCAAGCTTCATCAACCTCCACACCATCTAATCAATCATCAAGCTCCACCAACCATCCAACTGAGTTAATTCAGTAATTAACCTACCCATAAATTAACTAAACAATACTTCGCCTCCCATCACCAGCCAACAAGACGTGCGCCACGCCACTGGCAGAGGCACGCAATAGCGTGCTCCACGAACCTAGATCCATGACCATCTGCGTCGCTGCGCCGCTGCACCACCATGAGCAAACTCTGACCAGCTCGCGAACCGCACCATCAGAACTGGCCACGAACCCGCGCGAGCCCAAATCCGGAGCTCCATCGCGCGTCGCTGACGCTCCACTTAAATTCTGGCCGATGCCTCCACCCTTTGCGTCGCCTCTCGCGGTACCAGAGAAGAGCCTCTCTTTCTCTTATTCTTTTGTTTCTTTGGGTTTCACGTGATTTGTTTTGCTGAACCCTGTTTGCTCTGTTTGGTTAATTTTGACTCTTTTCTTCTTTTTTTTTTTAAGATAGAAAAGGATGTTGGGTTACTGAAATACCAGCCCACTTACGTGGATTGGTTTAATTGTGTTTTACAAAATATGATGATGTAAAAAAATATATAAAAAATAATAAAAAAAAGAAAGGAAAAATAAATAAATAAATACAAAAAAAGCTAAAAATGATAAAAATAAAAAATAAATAATTAACATTTTAAAAAATAAAAAATAAAATGAGATTAATTGAATTGTAATAACTTATTAGTCTTATAATTTTCGAATCATTTGAGTTGCGACACCTAAATGATTCAAACATTTTTCTAAACATAAAAAAATCAAATGATTTCTCAATTTTTTATATTTTATTTTAAAAAAAAAAACAACAAACCCACAATAATTTTTCAAAGAATTACGTGACTTTGAGTTCCTCATTGCACCAGGGGATACGTAGGAGCAGAAATTTATTTCTGTCAAGCCAAAAAAATAAATTCTCACAATTTGATTATTTCTTTTCTTTCTTTCTTTTTTTTTAAAATATAAAAAATAAATATAAAAATAAAAATAAAAATTTAGTTACAAAGTCTTTTTCTCGAAAAAGGGTAAAAATAAATATATATGATATCATTAAATTTTGCACAACTAACATAAGGTACCGTTTTGGAACGGCAGAGTGTAAGTGTGTAACACCTTCCCTACCATGTAATCGACTCAGAATCCAAATTCATTTTCAAAAGACCAGTTTCCTAATTAAAGGGTTTTTCTAATGTTTTCTCAATTCAAATAAACATTGGTGGCGAGTCCATTGATTTTTCTAAAAGCAAATCTTTTTTCGATCGTCCCTTCGCGATCCCGGTTGCGACAACTATTATGTGACATTGGAGCTTTCTTCATGGTGTTTTCAGAAGGAAAAAGAATAAAAAAAAAAGAGAATACCTTGAAAATAAGTGAGAAGAAGGTTTAAAAATAAGCAGAAACCACCAACAACCACCATCTAAACTCATCGAAAATTGCCTAAGTTGGTTGGAGAAAGAGGCAGAAATGGGAAGAAGAGAGAATAGTGAGGGGACCCCTCACTCTCTATTTATAAGCACCAGAAAACCTCTCCCAACTGTTGCTATAAAGAGGGGTAAAATTGGGAGTTTACAATAAATTTGAAATAATAATCATGGCGGTACAAAACCCAAGTGGTGGCTTCCAATACTTTTAGGCCACATGGCTGAATGTACCTAACAAAGCAGTTGAGAGGACAACACATAGAGTTGAAGCGACATATGACATTGAAAGTATATATTCAAACTGGATCACAGACTTGTGTCATGATATAATGATATTTTTGAAATACGGATATCGATTCGAGATCAATTAAATTACTTTCAGAATTAAATGGGCCCCACAAACAAAATCTATATAGGGGTAACCTACTATGAATCCCAGATGACGGTGTATTAACTTTAGGCAGAGTGATTCATTTTAGATCCCGACCTTATTCTTTAACACTGGGGGCATTTTACTATATATCACGAACATCGACTCTTTAGTAAAAATATTGTGCGATCCAAAATTTATATCATGACTTAGATTCTTTTGTCCTGTGCATGTTGTTTGCTCTTATTGAACTCGGATATCTTAACACTCAGTTGTCACATCTAAGCGCTAAGCTGGGGGCAATTGTTTTGGACTGAATTCCAGATTAGCGAATTAGGAGCAACTCGGCCTGTTAGAATTGAATATCAGATATTTTTGAGCACTATTAGATGAGTAAATATTCACATTTATGAGGAGTAAATCTCTAACAGAATCTCTCATAGATAAGTAGATTAATTATATCCCTCATAAATAGATGAATCAATTATAAGAAATAATAATCTTACAATATTTTTATTTTAATTAATATCATTTAATGCAAATTTAATTATGATTCTTATCAATCAAAATGTTTCTATAAATACCATGTAAGGTAGTAAAAGTATGCATCTAACTCCAAACACTATCTACATTGTGTACGATCTAACTTGAGAGTCAAAGTACCTTTTATAGGTACCCACCTCTCTCACCACTATCGCAACCATCGTACATCAGAGGAAACCATCTACATCAACCTTATTTAGGTGATTCTTTAAACCTAATTCAAAACACATATTATAATGTTAAACACAATACTAAACCAAAAAGAAATTTCCAAAATAGCAAAACATAAAGAGACATTGATGGTGATTTCTTTTTAAACTGAAAATGATTTTGAGATTTTTAAAATCAATACTCATAATACTTTTGTCAAAATTTTCCATTTTGTATTTTATATTCTAAATTCTAATTACTACTTTTATCCTCCCATGTTATTGGTTTTAAATTGGTGTTTAGTATTGTAATATAACTATTTTTGTGTGCTTTAATCTACTACAGTGATTTGCTAGGTAAAGTATGAGGGCACGGTGTTTCTGCCTCATGATTTTCGAACTGTCCTCTTCACTCTCATGGCCATTAATTCACAATCACTTTTAAATTTTTTAATTACTTTATACCTATTATATTCTAAGCAATTGATGAATAGAATTATTAGCATATATATAACCATTAATTGTCGAAGTGCTTGAGTTCCATTGGGTTGCTTTGGTGCTAAGTATGATGCCTTATTATATAACTAAATAATTACTTTTTAAAACATGTCAAATAATAATTTTTTAAGTGAAAAGCTTTACACAATTTTATAAGATAATCTTTAATGTAATTTTATCTTTATATTATATATTTTTTTTTATCTTTAACTATGTATTTTTATAAATATTATTACAAGATTAATTTTCAAATATTATTGTGATTAAGAAATCTTTTAAATAATTATTTTTTTTGAAATTTAAACTTTAATCATCTTCTTGGAAATAAACTCTTTTATTATTGTACTTATTTTTTGTCACATAAGTTTTACTGACTTCAGTGATAATTCTTATAATTTCTCATTAAAAAATTCCTTCTAAATTTCAGCAAAATCATAATTAATGTCTTTTATTTTTTTGTGTGAATTAATGTCTTTTATTTATCATGGTAAAGCTCGCCAACTTTCTTGAGATAGTGTTATTTGCTTCAAAAATCAAAGTAAGTACTCAACACATAACCCACTTTATAGATTCTTCTATCACTCAAATGACCTAGCGACAAAGGTGCCTTATAGTGTCCTTTCTTCAAGCTTCACAGTTCACACGTTTCCATTTTCATATTCTCTCTCTCTCTCTTTTTATAAATATTCTGATATAAGTCGTTTAGCTAGGTAGAAACACAAGAAATTGCATCCGTACCGTATGCGTCTGAAAATTGGTAAGTAAATACTATATATATATATAAGTTCTTTTGTTTGGTACAATAGTAATAAGACAATTTTGAATGCAGCACTCCATTGGATAGGTGAATGTGTCTTATCCTTTCTTGAGTACATTTAAACCACAAAATTATATCTGTAACTTAAAAAAAAACACACACACACAGAGCTCGTAAAACATTTTAGTTATGTTTGAAAGTGTCAAAAAAGATGGAAGAAGTGAGTCATAATAAAATAAAATGAAATAGAATAGAACAAATTATATCATTATATTATTTAGTTATTTAATAAATTTAATGCGAAAAAAAATTATGTCATTCATTCATTAACCTTCTAATTTGAAATAACGAAAATTTAGAGTTTTGAGTAATAAAGAATGGATTACTAGACTCTTCCTTACTATTCTACTACCTTTTTTTAAATATCTTCTAAATACATTTTTATTAAATTTTGACATTTTATGCACTGTCATTCATTCTATTAACATTCTTCCAATCATAGCCTTATGAAAAATCTCAATCGTGACTGTGCAGTAAAATAAATAAAAAATTCTAAATTTGTTTTTAAAAAAATGTCAAAACCTGAGTTTAGACTTTTTCCTTCGTTTTTTTAAAGTAAAGAATTTTTTTGTTGTTGTACTATAGTAAAGACTTTTTCCTATTTGTTTTTTAAAACATTTGTAAAAGTAAAGTTGTATCCTGAGGACAAAATCAGCGGAATACAGATGCAATTTTTTTTTTGGTGTACAAGACAGTCAAGTTTTTTTTACATAATGATATAACATATTTTTTGATTGTTAGATGGATGATCAATTCTTAATGCTTCATTTCATTCAACATCTACATTTGAATCTAATTAAATTTTGTGAAAATTTTAATTTTTTTTGTTATGTAGCATTGCTTTATAGTTCTAAAAAGATTAATGCACTACGAATTAATAAGAGACTTTATTATACAAGTAATTATTGTAGAGAAAAATTAAAATTTGTGTAAAATATTAGATTATATATAGATTTATTATAAAAATTATGTGACATTTCATAGACTTAATTGTTATAATTTTTAATTGTTAATTAATTTTTTATTAACTATTTTATTGAGTTATTAGAATTTTTTAATTGTTTATCCTTTTTTATTAACTTTTAAAATAAAAGTAATTACTCTCAATAAAAAATAATACATAAATAAAAATGATTATAAGGTTTATTTTGAATAAAAATTTAATCATAAGAAATTTATAAATTTAAATTAAATATATTTATGTGGAGTGTGATCATCAAAAACAAGTTAGGCATTTCTAAAGATTTAATTTATGATAGAGTATAATAACGTCATTTGATCTATATAACCGACTTTATATAATGAAAAAAAACTTGGTTATTGTTGTTATATTTTATGTGGAGTGGAGTGTAATAAATAGAAAATACCAATAGGCTTATCTAAATCTAACAATACAAGAAGATTTATACATTTTTATATATATAAAATGTTGTTCAAATAACATTAATCCAAATAAATAGATGCTTTGTAAATTGAATCGTGGCCAAAAATTCTGAGTAAGTTTTGGTCTTAGCTGACTCTTAACATGGATAGCTGACATTGAATAAGGTCAAAGGAAGTGAAATAACAGTAATTCGAATAAATGAAAACCAAAGAAAGCCTTGTGGTTCAGACAACCATGTTAACATGACTGGGTTCTTTCCTTCCGCCGTACTCTGCGTAAGGGAACCGGTATGCCAAAAACTTTGCACAGCTAACAAGTGACAACCAGTCAAAAAAAAAAGAAAAGAAAAGCTCATCATATTCATTGAGAGATGTTCCCGCCAAGAGCTTGGGTAGTCGTGTGCGGGACTGGACTCTTTGGTGGAGTGTTGCTAGCTCGGCTGTACATAGTGCAGGTGGTATTTGCAAAACCATTTCAACCTTCAAGCTAGCCCATGCAACAAGTGTTTAAAGAGTATTTAGAATAAAAAGAGAACATAACCTGATTAGTGTTGAGGTTGTTGCTATAAAAGGGTAAAGGTGATGGCTTTAGGGGAATGCGTAGTGCAACCCCTCCCCATAATTGTCATAATTAAGATAATATATTCTATTATTAACATGTGTCAACATTCTGTTACAATAAAATATTCTATAATCAGGTCAATGGGAGTTAGGCTTAGATGCAAGCGATCAAGTTGGTTAGGTCAAGTAACTCAGATAAGGTGGGTATGATCGGGTAGGTTGGACAAAGTGTGTAGGGCTAGATAGGTTGGATAAGGTATATAGGATCGGAAAAATCGAATAAGTCGGATAAGGTATATGAGGTCAAGTAGACCAGTTTCAGCCTATATCTTTATGGTCGTTAGGCTAAACTTGGTTATTCATGAGATACGGTCCACAACCTCCAATTCAAAGCTCGACTAAGTGATCAAGTTAAAGGTTAACATGTTTATGGTTATTCTGTATGTGACTTGTTTTGTCTCATAAACTCGTCTTAGGATAAGATTAGATCACGCTCAGCCCAATAATCGTACCCTTTTGTGGTTAAGTTTTGGTTATCTGAGTTACAGTCCAAAAGGTTCATGTGGGATCATCTTCCTCCAAGTTCAAAAATTAATGAATTTAGAAACATTGAATAGGTGAATGATATTTATATAAAATGTAATGATAAATTTACAAACTTTGTTCTTACCAAATCCTTCACATATTCTATGATAGACTCATCTTGATCATTCAACAAAAGTTTGAGAAGGACTGATGTATTATTAATAACTTGGATGAGAGTTTACAAGAGATTTGTGAAAATAAAATCTATACAAGTTTGATTAAATGTGTATAAATAAATCTTCTTGTGTGTATTTCTTTCCCTCTCCAAATGCGAGATTCCAATTTTTAACATTTTCGGGTAAGAGCGTAAATTTAAGTTGGTGGTTTTTCTTCTAAGAAACTGTTTAAATATAAAAATAATGATATTTACACAACTAATAGCTTGTTTGTTTTAACTACTCCTCAAGGGTAAGGAGCGTATGAATAAAGTAAGAGTATACTTCCTTTTAGCAAATGTGTTTCGGAAAAGCATGTCAAGCGAATCATGAGGACACATTTTGCATATATCGCCACGTTATGGTAGTTGCCATCTAAACTAAACAGACCATAATTTAATACAAAAACTCTACAATAAATTTTCAAGTCATCTCGTTAAATTTTTTCTTTTTTTCTTTTTATAAAGAGTCAATCTTTTATTTAGATAAAAGTTTAAGAAGATGGAGAATTTTCTCATTCAAATATCAGTTTATATCACAAACTTTGATAAGAGTTAATGGTTCCTACATATAACTTATCAATGAAAAATTACAAAATTGATATTTGTGCATTAAATTCTTACATCATTTTTAAACTTTATTTGTTTTGAAGAATAAAGATAAAAAGGTACATTAAAATATGTATTTTTCTTATTTTATTATCTAAAAAAAGTGATATAAAAAAATGTAATTTTTTTATGCAAATATCATTACTGAAAAAATTACTAACAAAAATCCAAAACTTGTTAATAAAATACAGTTTGATTTTGTTTGTTGACGGCTTGACTCAACCATAACTTGGTAAGCCCATGACTTAGTGCATGTTTAGAAACTTGTTGAGGACACCAAATTGACTTTTAAAATTCTCAAACAACGTAAACTATGTTTGGATGTTTTCAATTTCGTTTCCTTCAACGTAATTTTTAAGCTAAATGTACGTTCACTGAAAGGTAAAAAAATATTACTTTTACATTAAAGTTGTTATCTCTAACTCATTTTTTAGTTAAAAATTTTTAAACATAAATTATGTTATTGTAAACTTACTTTTAATTAAATTTAAGTTTATAAATATACTTTCAACCAAATTTAAGTTTATCAACTCTAATTCAAACACACACTTAAAGTTTATAATAGTAAATTTGTTATACAACAAATTTTATTTAAATTCAACCAATTATTACCACGCGAGTTAAGTCTAAGTAAAAGAATAAAATATTTTTCGGTACAAAAAGAATAAAATATTTTGATAATTCATGAAAAATAAAACAACTTGAAATAGACTATTATTGGTTTGTATGTAAAAATTAATTTAGTGAATTTCATTACTATTAAGAGCTCTTTTATTTATAGTGACAAAAATAGTTGTTTTATTTATACACAATTTTTTAATAAAGTTAAAAACTTACGACTCTTTTTTTTTTTTAAATTTGTATGATACCATATTAAACAATTTTATTTTATTTTTTTAGATTTATGAAATACTAAGGAGATCTCTAACTAAGAGACTTATTGAGAAATATACAAGTAAACCTAACAGTACATCTTCATTCAAAATTTTATTAAATATTTTTATATAAACTTGTATACATCTAACTGTTCTATCTATATTTATATGCAAAAAAAAAAAAAAAAAACTCATTTTTATCTTTTTAGATAAATTACATTTTACTCTCTTTAGTTTAACCCCTCTCTACTTTTTTTTTTCATTTAACCTCCTCAACTTTTGTTTAAGTTGAAAACAATAATTTTTTGGTTAATTTTAATAACAGTTATTGTTTAATTTACACATTATTCTTTCTTAACTTATTTCCTAAATGTTTTTTTTTATAAATAACTAAACTCTCTAAATTTTAGAAGCTAATTTGAGAAAGTGTTAAATTGTCATCAAAGTTAACCAAAATGAAGTGAAATTTTACAAATTGCCTTCTAGAAATAAAGAAGAAAAAATTTTGCTTAAAAAAGTACAAGATGGTAAGTTGAGATATTTTGCGACTAAATTAAACAAAATAAAGCGAAAAACACTATTATTAGATGTTGATAGGCGCAAATCATGGAGTTAGAAGACCAAAGCCGTACAGCATGGCACACTGGGATCAAAATTCGTTTTAAAGCGTTTTATTGGATTCTTGACCCCGCAACACACTTCCAAGTATATAATATTATTTCTACTCTATCACTCTCTCACTTTCACTTCCCATTTCCCATCCATTGTCACTACTCACTAACCAGTCTTGATCTTCAACCTGTTTACCCTACATATGAAGCCAAAATGAAAATACTGTGAAAACGCCTTTACATAAAACCAAAGCCCCCTGTTTATGGGTTCATTCCCAAATATACCACTGCCGTCGCCGGCACTAGGCCACAATGTGTGAGCATGTGAGATGAGTTAGCCAACAACTACACTTGACTTTTTTTGTATAGGGATTAGGAAATAGGAATAGGAATAAAATATTAGCGATCCGTTAGACATGTCTGGTCTTGCTTATTTCTAATACTCTACATGTCAACGCGCTTCTTACTTTAATTTAAATTAGAGAAATGATATTCAGTTAGAATAAATAATTAAAATATTTGATAATATATATATATATATATATATATATGATTGTTAGATGAAATGAAATGGTAAGATCATATATTTATTTAAGAGTCAATAAATATATCACATTATATTATAAAAAAAATATGTCAAAATTTCTGACTTTTTAACATTTTTTGTGCATCAATTCTTATGTAGATGAACTTGTCCTCTTCTATTTAGTGGTCCAATGCCAATAATGCGACTAGAGATTCTTCTATCATTTAGCATGTATTATATTTAATTTTAAAAAAATGTATAACATGTATTACATTTAATTAAATGGATCCTTTAATTTATTTTTCATAAATTTTGGATAAAATTCAAAAAAAAAACTTTAAACCGATAAATATCCATATATATAACTAAAAAAATTACAAAAATATTTCTCCATATATACAATAAATGTCCATATAATGCGACTAGAGATTTGTGGTCCTCTTCTATTTAGTGGTCCAATGCCAATAATGCTACTAGAGATTCTTCTATCATTTAACATGTATTGTATTTAATTTAAAAAAATGTATAACATGTATTACATTTAATTAAACGGACCCTTTAATTTATTTGTCATAAAATTTGGATAAAATGCAGAAAAAAGTTGATAAATATCCATATATATAACTAAAAAAAGTACAAAAATATTTCTCCATATATACAATAAATATCCATATAACTACAAAAATTATCACATGCTGACGTGAAATGCATGTGTTCATGTAAAAATTCATTTATGTGAGAAGAAAACCATCAAAACCTTAAGCTGCAAGCAGGATTGAGTGTTGTCTCGTTGGACTGCCGGCCTATTCCAGTGTAAGTGTTTACCGTTTAATAGTTGCCATATTGGTATAAAATTATAGTGAAGACAGCTAAAACGTATGCCATTTTCACGGGAGATTACAGCTATGCTAATGACTGTTACAAATTGCAATATTGCATGCTTCGAAAGAGAAAACCATTGGGCTTCTCAATTTCTTTTTGCCGCTTCTGCCTTCTTGTATTTGAATTCTGAGCATTATCACTTTTAATTTTTTTTTTTAAATTATGAATGTAAATTTATATAATGAAAAACATTCTCTCAATTTTATGAAATTATCTTGTTTTGTTAACTTAACCACAAAGGATTAGACACGATAAATAAAGTGCATTCTTTAGAAGATGATCTCAAGAAATGACAAAGGTTTTATCTTTGAAGATACCACCTCTAGAGAAGTCTTATATCGTTCTTTGAAGAGATTAGTCTCACAAAAAATATATATATAAATCCACCATAAAAAAAGAAGTTTTGCTAACAAGTGTGTTTAAAAAATCTTCAATCCTATACCTTATACCTTATATCTTGAGGATACTTGTTAATGAATGAAAATTGAAAAATATTAAATGAAAAGTTAAAATTTTCAAGTTTCCAATATATTAGGTGTTTTATTTTTTATTTAATACATTCTATTTCTTAATTTCTTAACAAGTATCATTAAAAAAATCTTACAATTTTAAAATTTTTATTTAATAATTTTTATTTTTTGATCTCAGATATTTACATTCAGCAAAAGACTTCTTCCAATTTGAACTAATTTGTATTCCTAAAACTTTGGTATATACATTCAAACTAAGGCTACTATGCAGATTTAATTTAACATTTCTTTTTAAGGTAAAAGTTAAATTGGTAGGGATCTCACAGGCTGTTTAAGAAAGGGAAGCAAGTGGGTCCCCATGAGGAGAAGAACGCGGGAATGAGCGAAAGCCAAAAGCGATTGCGCGTGGATTGAAGCTGGTTGGCACCAACAAGACGAACAAGCACTCAGTCTCCGCTTGTTTTGACGTTTGGCACCATCCAACAAGTAAAGCACACTTACTCTCATTCACTCACCGACGCTGTCCCAACCATTAGCACTACATTTCAAGAAATTGCAAATTTTCCAACCAAAATGGAAAACCCCACAAGAATAAACAAACAATCCCCAATGTAGGAAATTGTTTATCCAAAATGGACAACCATTTGAAGAGAAGAATTGGCATTTCACCAAAATCAGAATCATTCTCCGCAAAAATTAAACTAGGAAGGAGACCTCCAATTCACCAAATCCATTCACTTAATTAGTTGTATTATTTGTTTAATTCATCAATCATTTGCAGCCTAGCAATGATATATTTCCTTGTTAAGGTTGGGAAGCAGGCTTTAAACTTTAAAGATTTAGATTCAATAGTTATTAATAATTCCGACTATAATAAATTTAAAGATTTAAAATTTAAATTTACAGGATTTTTCTTTTAGATATTGATTTGTATTAATTCAGATTGGTCAATTAGCAAGGTTTTTTGTTTTCAGTTTTTATATTGTTTTGTATCGCATTTAGAGTTATTGTCTCTTAACTAATGTGTGTTAGTTCAAGTCAAAAAAATTCAAATTTTTTAATCATAAGGTCTTAACTTTAATCACAGGATTCAATGTGTGTTAGTTTCTACTTAATCGTTTAATTATATTTTAAAAAATTAGTCTTTTATATATCGATAATAGAATATTTTGAGAAACAAAAAAAAAGAATCATTACTGCTTTTTTTTATTAATGAGACTCGTAATTAATTATTAATATGAGTATTCTATTTATTGCTAAAATGTATTTAATTAATTGATTAAGAACTCATTTGGATGTACTTCTTTAGATAATAAAAATTATTTTTTAATAAGTAAGTACTTTTGCTCATTTTTAATGTGTTTAGGTTAACTTTTTAAAAAAGAAAAAACATTAGAAAAAGCATTAAATGTGCTTTTTTTAAAGATGGATTATGATGCTTCTCAAAAAGACTTTTTTATAACATAAAAAAACTGTTCAAATATTAAAAAAATATTTCTCTAATATTACATCCAAACATAAAATAACTTATATCTTTTTAAAAGACATTTTAAAAAAAGATCTTATTTTATAAGCTCATTTAAAAGAGTTCATGAGTTAATATTTTAGTTATATGCAATGTTTTTTAAAAATTGGTTTGGATTGACAGTTGAACCGATTGGACCGTGAACTGACTATGTCTTTTATTCGAGCATTATCTGATTCAATTGCAGTTCAATTACAAATTTAATTAGTTAAATTAATCAAATCATAAATTATATATCTAGTCAATTTAGTCTCTAATTTGATTTTTAAAACATTGTTCACATGAGATATTTTCATTGATATGACACTTTCTTTATTTGTAGTTAGTTTTCTGCTTTTCCCTTTTAAGATATACCAGAAAAAAGAGAGAGAGAGAGAGAGATTTTCATTGCTAATCGTTAATTACTAATTTAACTCATAACAACCTAATATAGTCATTTTGTATAAAGAGAATCAACATTTCATAAAAAATTCTGACTACAGAAAGCAAAACAACTGCAATTTTTGTGGACTTAGGGCATGTTTGTTTAGGATTAAATTTTTGTCTAACAACTTTTTGGTAAGAATAAAAGTCTTTGGGTGTTATTTTGTCATGTTTAATAATTTTAGCTTTAGCTTTTACATAAAATATAATACATTATAATATTTTTTTATAAATTTAAAACTTGAAGTTTATGATTCTAAATTATATATTATTAATTTAAAAATTTTGATATGTAAATATGATTTTATCTTTAATTAAATAATTTTTTAATTATTTTATACTTTTTTAGTAATTTAATATATAAAAATAATTTTTTAATATCATTTAAAAAAATAAATTATTTTAAAATTACTTTTCAGTTAATATATCCAAACATAAAATTAATTCTATTATAATTAATTATTAAAATAATAAAAACTTTCCCAACTAAACCAAACACACTGAATTACAGTTTATTTAATTTATAATCATCTTTATTAAATACCATAATCTTTCGAATCTGTGAATGCGTAATCTTATTCTTATCCTAGCTGTCAACCATCCATTTCACCAAGATTTATTTGCTAGCAATTTTTATATTTGTAAAGGTAAAAAGAAATTGAATTGAATTTTGATTATTATTATCGTAATTTTTTTATATTCATCTAATTGTTATATGATTTTGAATAGTCTTTTAAAATAGCTATTATCATTTTAACTTTTTTTAATATTATATACTATAAAATTTGAAATGTATAATTAGTACAATAGTTTAAAATTAATTCTATACTTTTTCTTTTAGTTATAAAGGAGATGTTTGACTCTATGAAAAAGATGATTATAAATTAAAATGCAAGCAAAACTATATGCGTATGATTTAATCTTAAGATCAAACAGTATTCCATAAACTAGTACAACTTGAGCTAAGATTACTAAACAGTTCTATACTTTAATATTGATATTATCAATGTTTTAAAAATCATATTTGATCAATTGGTTTAATTGATTAGATTATGAATTAATTATATTTTTTATTCCATCACATTGAACCATCAATTTAATCGATTGAATCAATCGAATCACAATTAAGAGCTATCGCTAGTTCGATATCTTATTCAATTTTTAAAACATTAGTCAGTATTAATGATAATCTAATTGAAATGATGAAAGTGGCAAAAAAAAAAAAAAGGAGAAATACATATGTAAATGCTTAAAGAGGCTTCGTATAATATTGAAATGGTAAGAACTACGAAGGTTTGGTCAGATAATATATGAAAATCCTGAATTGATTTTTATAGTTTTTTTTTCGAAATTGATTTATATGGTTTACTACTTTTCAATTGGGTTTAATTATTTTAATGCATAAAACATGTTCGTCCAACTAATTTTATTCTTTTACACAAAAGTACAGAACAATTTTGGTTCGCCGTCGAAATACAACATTATCATTTTTTATTAAAAGGAATCATCGAGCACTTATCATTAATAATAAGGTAAAAAAAAAAAAAAATATAGATTTGGGTCTAAAGAAAAAATGGCTCTTTCTAAGGAGAATAAATTCGAAGAGGATGACTGATCTAGCCATGTTGGCTAAAAAATCAATTGGTTTATTTTTCTTTTGTGGACATGTTGGGTTTAATTAATAATAATAAGATTATTTGTGATCATCTAACTCATGGCCTTGCCCGGATAAGGTTAGGTATTCTATCAATATCATGCCGTACATGTTGAAAAATAGTTGGTCGTTATGGGCATATTGTAAATTACTTTGAAAACCACTTTGGTATTGTCCATATAAATGGTTAATATTTTTGTACCAAAAAAAATTAGTTAGTATTATTAATGTACTTATTTTTATGTTTCATGTTGACAGTTATTTTTTTTTAAATTGTGATTATAGGTGATGTTCAAATTAACTTGAGTGTAATTTAATTAATTTATTTCTCTAATATGATTAAAGGTATCCTACCCATACAAAATTAAAGAATTCACAAAAAATATTTCTTCACAGTTAAAATGTTATGCAAAAACATGTCATGTGAATATGATGAAAATGAAACTAATGAAGATATAATCTCCATTTTTTAATAACAAAAAGAAAGTTTGGAATAAGTAAGAAGATATATAGAATGTGTTCTAGACCGTGGTCTGGAATATTATTCAGAAGGATCAACCCAATACATGCTCTATCGGACTTTGCCATTAACACTCCGGAAATGTCTATAAGATCTCGGATTGCGGCATTGGGATATATGACGAGAATCACTGAATCAATGTAGATTCTCATAACTGCCAATTGGGATCTCATGATATTATAGGCTCCTTAACTGCCCCTAATAATGGATAACCGTAACGTCTGCATTCCAATAGTATATGCACTTAATATCACGATTCCAACTACGCTCTATAAAGACCAGGCTAAGCTAATCGAATGAGGTATCTGTTATGATAGAGTAAAAACCCTACTTGTGCACGACCTAACTTGGGCGTTGAAGTCCTTTTGTAGGTACCACCCCCTCCGATTTAACACGCTTGGTAATGGTTGTGCAAGGAGGAAACTACCACTTACGTGCCTTTCTCAGGTATTCTCTGAATTCACTTCAGAACAAGGAGGAAACCACCATTTACGTGCATTTCTCAAGTATCCTCTGAATTCGTTTCAGAACATTGGCGCCGACTATGGGAAACTGGTAAACTTCCAATCTCACGTCAACCATGGTGAGCACAAGACAAAACCAAAGGACAGGAAGTGTTGCGCATGCTGCCCCTGTCCAAGGACAAGGCCCAGCGGTTCAGCGCGACCCTCCTTCTGTCGCACCACCAGAAGCCTCTGCCACAAGAAGCAGACCTGTTTGGGTAGAGACTCTCAACGAGGGGCACGAAACCTCGACATCGATTGAAAGCCCCGCCCCCTCGCGAAGGGCCTCTGTTCGGGATAGGCTTGTCTTTCCTCCCACTGGTGGAGAGAATAACGCGAACCAAGGAACGAGGATCCCAGTGCACGCTTGCCTGGGAATCTCGAATATTGATGCTGATCATGTATCTCATTATGAGGACAATGCGCAATCCACAATGGTGAGGAACGATCTTTGAGAACTGTTACATCAATAGACTGCGTTGATAGACGACCAACGGCGTCAGTTAGATGAACAACGTCATCGTTTGGAGAATTTAGAAATATCTGTGCCCGTTGATAATGAAGACGAAGAGTGAATTGGGTTCATAACAATCGAGAAGCCCAGTGTGTCGGCGCCAGGATCATTGTAAACAATGACCCGGCCCCCGGCCGTCATTAGCATTTCTCGGATGTTCTAATGGCGTACAAGGTCCCAAGAAACTTCAAACCCCCGAGCAACTCGGAGCCTTACGATAAGACCACAGATCCACATGAGCATTTAGATGCCTATACTAAATCCATGCAACTTTACGGTACACCCTAGAATTGTTGTGCCGCACTTTCCCTCTCTTTTTGAATAAGGATGCTCTCCGCTGGTTTGTTACTTTGCGAACGAAAATTACAGGATGAGAAGACCTCACACAACGCTTCTTATTATACTATACTACTACTAAGGAAAGGCCGAAGTCAAACGATTCTCTTTTTGGAATCCGCCAAGAAAGCAACGAATCCTCGCGCGAATATATTAAGAGGTTTAGTCACGCTTGTGTAGGTATAGAGACCTTTGACGACAAGATAGCCCTCTATTATGCCAGAAATGGTCTCTAGACTGATTCAGATTTTTTCTGATCACTTGCTAAAAAGAAGTCGGCCAGTTTATATAAATTCCACCTGCGAGCAGATAAATATGTTGAACTGGAGGAGATTACCAGGGCTAAAGAGAGCCTAGAAAAAGGTGAACCAGTTCACCAGAAAAAGAATCAGAATTCCAACCAACCCCGTGATTACTCCAAGAGTGAACGGCATAGGCCTAAGTATTCTGAATATACTCCTTTGAACACTCCTCGAGAGACAATCTTGAAGGAGGTCCTTCAGACCGAGTTTCAGGATATCAAAAGGCCACTACCCGTGAAGAAGCAATTCCAGAAGGATCATTCGAAATATTGCAGGTGGTATAAGAGCTACGACCATGAGACAAAAGACTGTTACCAGTTCCGAGATGTTATCGAGTCCCTGATCAAAGAGGGACGACTGCAAAAGTATATTAGCGGATTCTGAAGTGATAAGTACCACAAAAGACGTAGGGATCAGAGACGAAGCGTAGTCCACGGCGAAATCCAAACCAACGTCAAAAAAGAACCCAAAGTCCCGCCAGAAGAACCCGGAGTCCCCCCAAAAGATCCCAAACCCCGCCAAGCCGTGATGTCGAAAACAGGCAAGATCAGAACCGGGATAATCAAGGCGGGGGTTACAGGAAAGACAGTCTTAGCAGCACCATCTCCAGAGGGTTTGCAGGTGGTGGTCTGTCTAATAATTCTCGGAAGAAAGCACTCCAAACAACGGTCTTGAGCGTATCCGGTTCCTCGAGAAAACCACGTTTCGAAGACACTGATGCACCGCCCATTTCCTTCTCCGAGAAAGACTACGGCGATATTATCCGAGATAATAACGACCCACTGGTCATATCTGAAATAATATCGAACGCTGAAGTCTGCCGTATCTTTGTGGACTAAGGGAGTTCGGCAGATATTATGTTCAAAGACGCCTTGGAAAGGCTGGAGTTCCCTCTCCACATTAACACCCTACGAAGGTGAGCTTACCAACTTCTTCGGAGAAAAAGGTTTCCCTGGTGGGATATTTTGAACCTTCCTGACCCTAGGTGATGACAACATGTACAGAACAATCAAAGGTGAGATTCTTGGTTGTAGATTGCCCTTCGGCTTACAACATTATTCTGGGCTGTCCTACATTGAATGGCATTGCCGCTGTAGTCTCTACCACCCACCAGGCCATGCAATTCCTTAACGGAATAATAAAGTGGTCACTGTCAGGGGCGATCAGATTGCAGTCCGCAAATATTATAACAAAAGTTTGAAGATCAATAAGGCTTCCAGGAAAACAAAGGCGCATACATCCATCCCGACCCACGATCAAGTCAACATCCTAATGACCGAGTTGGATGCACGTGAGGAAATTTGAGGCACAAGACCCTAACCTGAAGGGGAATTGATCCCGCTACAACTTGGTGATAAGCTTAACCAAATCACTAAGATAGGTGCAAACCTTGAAGAACAGGAGAATATCCAGTTGATAAAGTTCCTACAAAAAAATAAGGATCTTTTCTCTTGGACATCCGCCGATATACCTGGGCTTGACTATACTTTCATCTGCCATCATTTATCCATTAAACGGGATGTAAAGCCAGTTTCTCAAAAGAAAAGAAAAGTTGGCCCAGAGAGGCACCAGGTTATTGAAGAGCATGTCAAAGAACTATTAAACGCCGGCTTCATTAGGGAGATCTCGTATACCACATGGCTCTCGAATGTTGTCCTACTGAAAAAATTAAACGACAAGTGGAAGATGTGTGTGGACTACACTGACTTGAATAGGGTGTGTCCTAAAGATCTATACCCCCTCCCAAACGTTGACAAGTTGGTTGATAGCACCTCTGGTTTCCAGCTACTATCTTTCATGGATGCTTACTCCGGGTACAATCAAATTCCAATGTACTCCGGAGACGAAGATAAAACTGCCTTTATCACCGAAAGGGTGAGTTATTGCTACAAGGCAATGCCTTTTGATTTGAAAAATGCCGGAGCCACTTACCAGAGAATGATGAATAAGGTATTTGAAGAACAGATGAGAAGAATGCTAAAGGTCTACATTGACGATATGATAGTCAAGACCCCGTCATTAGGATCGCACACTTCGGACCTCGAATAAATGTTTGCGCAACTGAGAAAGTACAACATGAGACTTAATCCGAAAAAATATGCATTCATGGTCCAGGCTGAAAAGTTTTTGGGGTTCATGCTAACTCACCGAGGAATCGAGGCAAATCCCGACAATTATAAAGCTGTACTTGACATGCACAGCCCCCAAAGCGTGAAAGAGGTACATCAACTAACTGGACGAATCGCGGGCCTTACACGATTCTTAGCCAGAGTCGCTCTAAAATCCCTCCCACTCTTCAAGTTACTAAAAAATGGGACAGGATTCGAATGGACGCAGGAATGTGAGGACATTTTCACGTCTTTGAAGAACATTCTCTCATCCCATCCCATCCTCACAAGACCAGAGTCGGGTGAAACGCTGTAGGTGTACCTCTCCGTCCACGAGAAGGCTGTCGGCTCGGTACTTATCAGAGAAACCATCAAGGGTCAAAAATCAATTTATTTTGTGAGTAAGGTGCTGCAAGGCCCCGAGCTTCGATATCAAAAAAATCGAGAAGGTTGTATTTGCACTCATCGTCACGGCCAAAAGGTTAAGACAGTATTTCCAGTGTCATCCGATTGTAGTAAGAAAAGATCAGCCTATCCAACAAACATTGCATAAATCAGACTTAGCTGGGAGGATGATTGTCTGGTCCATTGAACTCTTCGAGTTTGGGATTGTCTATGAACCCAGAGTAGCCATTAAAGCACAAGCAATCTCGAACTTCCTAGCCGAACTCACTTCAGAAACCAATGACACCGAGGAAACACAGTGGACCGTGTTCGTTGATAGGTCCTCAAACCCAAAAGGTAGTGGCGTCGAGATAATCCTAGAGAACCCCGAGGGAGTTACCGTTGAAAACTCCCTTAAGTTCGAATTCCCCACCTCAAACAATCAGACAGAATATGAGGCGTGTATCGCCAGACTGACAATGGCTAGAGAATTGGAGGCCACCAAAATTAGACTTTGTAGCGACTCCCAGCTTATGACCTCCCAGATCCGGGGTGACTATCAAGCTAAGGAGCCCCTCTTGCAGAAATACCTAGCAAGAGTATAGGAACTCCTCACGAATTTCCAGTCGGTACAGGTAGCGTATATACTAAGAAAGCACAACTCTAGGGCCAACTTCTTATCCAAGTTGGTCAGCACCAAGAACTCGGGTAATAACCGTTCAGTAATCCAGGAGACCCTTTTACGACCCTCAGTTGCTGACATGACTATCTTCCAAGTCGACAGACAAGAGCGTAACTGGATTACGCCACTAATGAAATATTTATAGTTTGGCAGCCTCCCAAAGGACCCAGAGGAAGCTTCCAAGCTAAAGAAAACTGCGGTCAGGTATACCATCTACGATGGACAGCTATACCAGCGTGGATTTTCCTTATCCCTCCTCAAATGCCTTGCACCAAAAGAAGTCGAATATGTACTGAACGAGGTTCACGAAGGAAGCTATGGATACTATCTAGGAGGCAAGACCCTAGCTTTGAAGGCACTCAGGGCAGGTTACTACTGGCCGACAATGGAAGCAGACTCTCTTGCGCATGTTCAAGTATGCGATAAATGCCAATGGCATTCTGACCACTATCACGCCCCGCCGGAGGAACTATCCACAACATCTATACCCTGACCTTTCTATCAATGGGGAATGGATATCATGAGTCCATTCCCTCAAGCATCCGGGCAGCTGAAGTTTTTTATTGTGGCCGTGGATTACTTTACTAAGTGGATTGAGGCAGAGCCCCTAGCCACCATCACCTCGGCTCGAATTCAGAAATTCACATGGTATCACATTATTACCAGATTTGGAGTCTCAGAGTCAATTGTGATAGATAATGGGATGCAGTTCAAAGACAAGAGGTTCGAAGAATTACTTGCCAGACTAAAGATAAAACATCATTGTAGCACCGTCGAGAACTCCAGGACGAACGGACAAGCCAAAACTACAAACCGGATCATCGTCCGCGGATTGAAGAGAAGGCTGGATGAAGCAAAAGGAAACTAGGCTGAACAGTTGGACCACGTCCTATGGGCCTACCGAACCACTCCTCACTCCTCAATAGGTGAAACCCCTTTTAAGCTCACCTATGGGTGCGAGACTATGATCCCAGTGAAGATAGGAGAACTAAGCTGGCGTCTTCAAAATTTCTCGCCTGATAACAACCCCAGGTTAATCAGGGAATACTTAGATTTACTGGAAGAAAGAAGACGCGTCGCCCACATACACGATGCCACGATCAAGTAGAGAACGGCATTCCGGTATAACTTGAAGGTTATTCCAAGAAGATTTCAGCTGGACGACCTAGTGCTCCGCAGGGCCAACATCGGTGGACGAAATGCCTCCCAGGGAAAACTAGCCCCTAACTAGGAAGACCCCTACCGTATCGTGATCAGCACCGACAAAGGAGCTTATACTCTGGAAACATTGACTGGGAAACCATTGAAAAATTTTTGGAAGGCGAACAAACTCAGAAAGTACTACAACTAAGTGTTTTCTAAGGCCTAGTTTACTTTATGTTTGATCTACCCCAATTGTTATGGGAGCACATTGTATGGACTCATATTACTCCTTTACCTATTCAATAAAGTAAGTTATTACGCATTTTCTACTGAAGTTTTCAAAGGCTTTCAAAAAGGTATTACGACATCCCAAGACATCATGGTACTGACCGCGAGTTGTCTTATGCTAGATAGGTCGTGCAATAGAAAAATCCTATCTTGAAAAATTTTCGCACCAAACCATAAGCACGAAAAGATCCTGGTAAGGACCAGTCTTTTAAACCAAAGTCACGTGGTATCCTAAAATATCAAAGTACATGGTAACGGATCTTGGACAAGGTTTCTTACCTTTGACACGATTCTCAAATGCCAAACCACTTTGGCAAAGGACAAAACTCTCTTTGAGCATAAAAGAAACAACAGGAAAATCATATTGGAAAATAAAATGAAGGAATGCCAGTATCAGACGCGGACCTCCCATGTTTATAAAGGGACTGAAAAGCTCGGATTGGCCCTAGGAATCAAAAATCAACCGTATGACGAAACCGCATTTAATGCTCTTCCCTTCCTATTGGTTACGAGAGCAACGGGTGTTTGGGAAACATATTAAAACTGATATCCTTTTTTAAAGGATCCTTATTTCCCGATAAAGTCAGAGACAACAGTTTCCAAAGACTAGACTCGAATCTGTGCAAGTTATAGAGAGCATCATCGCAAAAAACCCTAGTAACCCAAGAGGGCAACAGGAACCAAACCCTGGGACAAGGAGTACGGATTCTAACCACATTCTAACCCCGGAGGTACTTTTTATACAACGGATATCGGTCTCAACATAAGACATCACAAAACCTGGCTTTAAAAGCTGGGGCATAGTCCACTGAGGTTTATCCTAATAAAGCTTATACCTTGACACTTGACAGTCCTACCAAAGCGCCAAGTTGGGGGCAACTGTTCTGGACCGTAGTCTGGTATCTTATCCAGAAGGGTCAACCAGCACACGCTCGACCGGACTTCTCCATTAACACCCCGGAAAGGTCTATAAGACCTCGGATTGCGACATTGGGGCATATGACGAGGATTATTGAATCAGCGCAGATTCTCATAACTGTCAATTTGGATCTCACGAGATTATAGGCTTCTTAACTGCCCCTAATAATGGGTAACCGTAACGTCCGCATTCCAATAATATATGCACTTAATATCACGATTCCAACCACGCTCCATAAAAATCAGGCTAAGCTAACCGAATGAGGTATCTATTATGATAGAGCAAAAACCCTACTTGTGCATAACCTAACTTGGGCGTTGGAGTCCTTTTGCAGGTACCATCTCCCTCCGGTTTAAGACGCTTGGTAACGGTTGTGCAAGGAGGAAATCACCACTTACGTGCCTTTTTCAGGTATTTTCTGAATTCACTTCAGAATAAAGAAGAAACCACCACTTACGTGTCTTTTTTAAATATCCTCTGAATTCACTTTAGAACAGAATGTAATTTCTTTTACTTTTTTATATTATTAGCTTGGAAGGGATGAAAATGGAGAATAATGTGAATTTTTTATTATTTGGGAGTAATAGAGAAATGGACATAATATTCTAGTAATAAAATTAGAAATAAATCATGAGTCTTTAGATGGATTTCATTATTTATAGGGATAAAATGGACAAAAATAACAAATTGTATGTTGATAGTTACTTTTACTTTCACTCCAATTTTGGTGAGAATGATTATTCACAGTAAAATTAATGATTTTTTTTTCACGAAAAAACACTAACGATTTGTTTTAATCGTTATTTTTTTTAAATATTCTTTTATGTTGTAGTCAAGGTTTCTAAATCATTATAAAATTCCCAAGAATATTTCTTTTAAATCCGTAACCGACATTATATTATACTAAGTCTTTATTTACATGTAGTCAGGTAGTGTTTAAAATATTTACATGCAACAAATCAAAATTTATGAAACTTTCACGTCTATAATTAAACTTGAGATATTATTTTATGACAACCACTACTCATATTCTCCTTTTGTCATTTTCTACCATATTTTCTTGTCCACTAAAGGCATGGTGGCCAAGAAAGTAAAAAGGAAAAAGAAAAATATTTTGTTACTGTGCGCTCAAAGTGTTTTACAGTGAAGCATCCTCACCGTTTGTATGATAAAATAATGTTTTTGAGATTTTCGCGTTGTTATAATTTTATTTATTTTTAAATAGAAGCTGTATCTATTCGAGCGTTTAAAAGCTCAGGCTTTTTTAGTATCTCTCCTCTCAAAAGAAAAAAATATATATAATCTTAATAAATGAAAGTATTTATTAATATTGGAAACCCACATCGATCCAATAATTTGGGACGATAAATAAGCACCGATTTGTTAGTTATCCTATTTAAGAGAAATATCGGACTATATATCATCATCCATCCCAATTCAATTTTTTTTTTCTCAGAATTCAGAGCTTGGATTATCCTAGCCAGTATGAAAATCTCCCCCAGCAACTCATCTCTGCCTCAAAGTTGTAGGTTGTGTATATGCCTGGCCTCACCCTTGCAAGCAGCTTGCAATGTGCAATAATTGCCATAATGGGATCATATGGTCCCATTAATTAATTATACACTTCATTTCACTAGTGACTGACATACATTCATATATATATATATAATTTTTTTTAAATAATTTTTTACTTATTTTAAATTATTTGTCAATTTAAGAATATTAAAAAACATTAATTAATTTTTTTATTTTATCTTTTTTTAATAAAAATAAAATTTATTATATTATATGAGATTAGTAGAGAAAATTAATATAATAAAAAAGTAATTACATTATATCATATTTTTTCATTTAAAATTATTTAATTTTATCTTTACTACGTATATAAAACTTTAAAGGACAAATAAAGAGACGAAATGAGTACACAAACGCTTGCTTCTACTATTTATCCTCTCTGTGATAATATCATTGGAAGAATAGACATAGTTCTTATTATTTCTTTTTCTTTTTTCCTTTTGGATTTTAACTCAACCCAGTGTTATTAGACAAGTGCATGTTCAAGGATTCTTGCTACTTCACCAAGAATGAAAGAGTACTCTTTATTACTTTAAGAATTCCTTTAAATGCTTTCTTAGATTCAGCATCTGTTCCGCCATGGACGAAGCTTTGTCTATCACAGTTTCTGATTGAATTAATTAGCAGTGAATCAAACTTATTTAGTGATTTATTAAAGCCTATGTCGGAACTCAAATCCAGCTATTGCCAATGGCTTTACATGATGGCCAATAGAAACGTGACAAGTAACAGGTAATGTACGCTATTTTAAAAAATAAAATAAAATAAAATATTGCTTGTTGACGTAAGTCAGTTGAACAAAGAAAATGCCATCACAAATTCACGAGGGTGGGCCGTGCACTGAAGTAGACTGTGCATCGCAAATTGTAATTGAGGTCATATCATATGGTATGTTTATAGTTTGTGGGTTTGAAACAGTAGGCTAGCTATCACATTAAATTCGGCCGACGAGTAATTATAATTTTCTAATGTTAATTATTATATCAATAATTTAATTTAATTTCAGATAAAAAATAATTTAATTTAATTTTTATATTACTATAATAAATTATATATATGGTATTATATATTTTTAAAACATTTGATTTTTTTTATTAAAAGACAATAATATAGTATTTTCCTATTTTTTAATTAATAATTTAAAATTTTTACATTTTAATAAGTTAAACTTAGTGTGCATTTGATCAATTGTAAAAATTTTGATTTTTTCAATAATCGATTATATATCGATTATAATAGAATCTATTTTATATTTAGATATATTATTTAAAAAATTATTTTAAAATAATCTGTTTATTTGAGATGATATAAAAAATTATTTTTTATATATTAAATTATTAAAAAAATATAAAATAATTAAAAAATTATTTGATTGATGATAAAATGATATTTACATCTCAAATTTTTTAAAATAATTTATAATCTAAAATTATAAGTTTTAAACTTATAAAAAAGATTATTATAATACATTAAGTTTTGTACAAAAATTAAAGAAAAAATTGTCAAACATGCAATAAATAAAAAAAAAACTTTTAAAAAAATTATTGACATAGTGATAAAATATGTGCCAAATATGCCCTTAGACTCTTAACAAAGAACTATATTTATTCAGGTCTTTGTTTATTTTGTAGAAAACAAGAAGATCCATCTTAAAAAAAAGAATTGTTGACTTAGATTAATGCTTACAATTATAGTATATAGCAAAAACATATGGTTGTTCATTTGTGTGACTTCTAGAATGAATAGATCAATTTCCAGGCAGAGAGATGTAAGCATTTTTTTACTCAACCTGAGGTTCCATGGGAAGGAAAGTCATCTCTTTGTTTTCTAATCTTTGCCTCCATGGGAATTAAACCGTAATTAAGTTTAATTAAGGTTGTCTTTGGCCATCAAGTGGTGGTTTAATTATCGAAGTCTAACACGGTAGTAAGGAAATCTATCTTATATTTTGCGTGTACTGTATACATATATATGTGTATATATATATATATATATATATATAGTTGATACCAGATCAGAGTTTTAACTTTTAAGAATGAAAATGAATTAAAATAAATCATCCACTCCGTTGTCTGGCAAAAATACAAGAATGGCAACGATAAATTAACAGGGTTGACTCTTGACTGCATGGCACGATGATCATGCAGATGACAAGGATCCATGTGTGTGGAATCTGGAATCAATATGAAAGCGAACGATTTGTCAAAAACAAAGGCAGGATAAGAGTGAAAACGTGCATGCATGGTACCCATAGTTCTTTGAAAGCAACCTTTCGCCTAAATGGAGACGATTGATAGTATGAAAATCAAACCCAACATATTGATTGACTTTGTGTTCATGACACATTAAATAGGTTTTGAAGTTTCTCACTTCTAAATTTTCTCCATAACTCGCACAAAGACTGTCTTTTGTTCAGCCAATAAAATTAAATCAATAGGCTCTTGTACCAAAAAATAAAATAAAATAAAATCAATTGGCACGTCAATAGGACTTCGTCATATATAATAATACAATAATGATTTTTTTACATTCTTAAAAAAGAATTTAATATTGTATACATCATTTTTAAAGAATATAATTAGGTGATAAAAAAATAATAAAAAAATATATGTATAATAAATGATATTAAATAAAGTATAAAAAAAATATATATATTATTTGATATAAGAATATGTGTTAATAATAATATAGCATAAATAGCAATTATTACTTAATGAATTAGTGGATTATTAGGACAGGAATGATCAGTCAGGGAACATATCTAGTGAGGGAAGTTATTATTGTGAGAGAATGAGAGGAGTAAATTTTAACCATATAATTATATATAAATGATCAAAATTAAAAATTATTTGAAGGTCATATAACTACTTAAAAAAGTCATATGTATTTATGTTTTAATTTTGACCATTTATAAAAGATTTAATGATTAAAATTTACTCTTCTTATCTTTCACAATAAATACTCTTCTCACCTAAATAACATCTTGATATGACATTGGGTTTTGGTTGGATATATAATCACTTGATAAAGCTTTTCGGCCTAATTTTTGGGGTAGTGGCAAACAGAGATTGCAACCCCTGCTTTATATTTATATTAATAAAAATTATCTTCTTTACAGGGTCATAGCGTCGAGATATTATTAGGTATGCAGATTGTGTTCTTAGACCCAACCACGGCTGATATTTTATTTAAATTAATTTAATAATCTAGATTTAATTTTTAAGGCACAGGTTAATTAATCTGTTCGTTTTATTTAAGAGAGTAATAACACTTGAAGTTGCTAGCGAATAAAGTAAGTTGTAAACGCTGAAGGGAAAATCAATAAAATAAATCCTAATTATCATGTATATGTATTCTATCATAATCTAAATTACAATTTTTTTCATCAACTAAATATTAATAAATTCATATTTAATCACAAAATTCCACCATGTACATTAAAAATTCTTTATCCAATTAATATTTATCAAGGATAACAGGAGGATGGGATATGCACAATAATAATAATAATAATAATAATAATAATAATAATAATAATAATAATAATAATAATAATAAGAACTCAAAAGCTTGATAAAAAGAAATAGAGTCAAAATAACACGAGCATTCCACTATGGGAGAATTTGGATAATTTGCACAATCCAAGCATGATGAAATAAAGTCAAAATATCAACAAGAAGAGTACCATAAGCATGCAACTACGAATTTTCTGTTCTGATAAGGTGGATAGCTTCTTTTTATTATTATTATTATTTTGGTCAAAAGTGGATAGCTTCTAAATCTAAAGAGTCAATTTCGAACTTTTCAAGTAACCCTTCATGAATAGAATAGAGCTCAGCAAGCATTGTTTGAAGCTATGCCCAAAGGCCCATAAAGACTTCAAGTAACCATATGCTATTTTCACCACAAGCATGCAAATCTGTTTTGTTGGATGTAATGACATGGGGCGAAAAAAATAAAAGGTTTATCTCTAGCCTTTGGCATGCGGGCCTTAACTAGAGGCAAAACGGCCTAGCTATCAACAAAGTGGGAGAGCATGGCCCTAATAATTAGGTTGTTGTCCCTCTAGTCTAGTGTGAGGGCTCAACCATATGGATAGTCCAATCCCTGTCCCTAAGATGTGGGTCATCCAACTCCAAGGGACAGTAGCATCGTATACATCTCTTGTTCAAACCACTATTTGAAACCAAAATTCCCCTAAGATAATATTGCTTACCACAATGTTACATATATGCTATCAGTTTATTTACTTAAAAGATAGGTAATCGCTGAATTACAAACAATTTTGGAGAAAAGGAGATATAATGGAACCGGATTGCCTCTACCAAAAATTTGCCTCAGTGGTGTATTAGCAAGAAAGGAAGCCTCATAAATTTGAGTCGTCCCAACTAGCATAAGCAGCACCAATTAATTTTTCAAGCAATGTGACCCCAGAGCATGCAATTATGCCTCGGTCAAGACCTTCAAATTAGTACATTCCCTTTGAAAAGTCCAGAGTCATCAGTTACCACACCACCAGCCTCATCAACAATTACAACATCAGCAGCTTGATTCCACATCTTCTCCTTGTACCCAGACTTAGCGAGTTTCATGAATATCTCGGCGTCTCCCCTATCTATTGCTGCTTATTTTACTATGCTGTGGACACGCAAGGGCTGTTTTCTGCACCAGATATTGAAAGAAAAAAACATGGGAGATACCAAAATGTACATAGCCTAAGTTTATAACTAACTAGATGAAGACCCGCGGCCGAATATGATTAAGTAAAGACTCTTTGGGATAAAATGATTAATTACATACAAGAATATTGTAAATTCCGATACCTGCATTCAGAACAATACTGGTGTGTAATAAATATATTCTTCCAAAATGCTATGGCTATATACGATAAATTGACATTCTCACTTAGATTGTTTAAATTCCATTTCATATTTGCTCTTTCCTATTACCATTTCTCACTTATTTCTAAGTTGAAGCTGTCTGACCTCTAATTCATCTATAAGCTAATCATACCCATCCGTCATGGTAATCTCCATAGCATGACTAACCGCATCTCCCTGCATTTGAAACTTTTGGCAGGTTTTGAATAGTAATGGAATGTTTTAATTAATAAACAATCTACGTTCAACACCTTGGTGCAACTTCTGCTACAAATTTGCTTGCTTTGAGTCCCTATACTTGATGCTGCTCTCTTTTTCTTAGAATCATTTGAACCTAATCAATCCAAAAAGCATTAGCGGTAAAGTAAAATAAGAAATACTAAGTTGGGAAAAGAAAAAACAAAGTAATGTGCATTTTTAAAATACACCCGTTAATACTTAGGCAATGAGAAGTACTTCTCTATACAAGTTGCATAAATTAAACTAATCAACAACTGATATATTGTTACTTTTATTGTAAAATAAATATAAAACACAAGAATTTATGTAATTATTCAAATATTAATTAGTCTAATTTACACATTATTCAAATAATATTTCTCCATGTTATGATTTCAGAAAAAATTAAGTACATGATTCTAATACAACTTTTCTTTGACAAAGAAAACCCATAAAATAAAATTAAAAAAAATCTTGAGATTTCAACTAATACTTCTTTTTACATATATCTAAAAAGAATAGATAACAAAGAAACTCAACGAAATAGGTAATAAAATAAGATCTTGATTTAATATTATATGAAATTTTAATTTAAAATTAATTAATATTAAATAAAATGATCCGACTAATATATAAACAGTATTCAAAAATCTGAGAGATACTATGTAAGATTATAAAATAAATAAAACCCAATATCAATTATGCAAGTCACCACAACCTCTCAGAGACCAAAAACAAAAGGGGAATATGGGATTCCAATCCAATGCATTTCACCTGCAACAGTGACAGGAGAATCATCGTGGTTGGACATAACGTGATGATTGGTCATAGAAAAGAAAACAGGCGCTGCTATACCCTCCCACACAGAGCACAGGCCACGTGGACCACTCTGACGGCCACCGCCAATTCCTTGGCGTACCGGTCCTTCTTCTCCATCGTCGAAAGTCACAAGCTTTTCAAAAACCCAGTTTTAGAATCGGGGGGAACCCGTGAAAAAGTGGGAAAAAGGGAAAGAAAAAATGGACAATGGCATTTCCAAGCAAATGGGAACGGAGGAAGTGAAAGTGGGAAAATGGGGCTGTTGTTACTTCTTGTGTTGATCGTAGGAAAGAAGAAAAGGAAAGCAGAGTGTATCAGTGTCACCCGTTTTGGTACAAAGTACAAACAGAGCAATGTTCGTGTTTGGGGCTCAAGCTCAAGGGGAAGAGGATCATAATTCACGGCACAGTGGTCTCTAATTCTCGATCACACTCGTATACTTTTTACCATTCTTGGCCAGCTCCTACAATGCCACAAACGAGAAAATTTTCCATTCTTGGCCAGATCCTCCAATGCCACAATCGAGAAATTCTTGGAGCAAGAAAAGAGTTTTTCCGTCTCATCCAAGCTAGGTGGGCTATCACGGTCTCTCACCTTAATAATATTTTTAATAGTATAATTATATGTCACACTATAAATGATTAATTAAATTAATATATGAAAATAATAAGGTGGATAGAAATTCTCATTTAAGCGTTAATTGCATTTTAAAAATTAATCTCTTTATTTATTAGATAAATAATATTTTAAAAAATAAAATAAAAAATTAAAGTGATATATATCGTTAGTGTAAAGCATAGTTTTAAATTATAGTTCCACAACTATAATTACATTAATTGGTCCATCTGTATACTACGATTTTAATAAGATTTTAAATCGTATCGCGATTGCAATTATGATTACATCGATCACATTTTCTTGTAATTGTCCACAATATTATTGTTTTAATAGTTTTTGCAATTGCGACTACAATCTTAATTTAAAATTATAGTATAAAAATTTTTACACCAACATTCATTAATATTTTGACACATTTATTTTTATTTTAATTAATAAAAAATAATAATAAATTCTAATTTATTAAAATATCAATTAATATTAATGTAAAACTTCTTTACACTAATAATGCATACTAATTAAACTTATAAGAGATATAAAATAATTTTTTTTCGAATTCTAGGAACACTTAAATTTCTCATCACAAAAATTCTGCAATGTCATCATTTGACATATTTCAGATTATGAGGGGTCCTGCTCCAGTGTGCTACTTATGCTAAGATATGTGCATTTGTTTTTTGGTTGAGTTGAAGAGGCCAAGGCCCAAAGAATATGTACAATTTTTCGTTTCATGGTCGGGCCATAGCCCAAAGGAAGAAAGCAACTAAGTAAAGGAAGATATCCTACACGAGTGAAAAAAAAAGGAAGATATCCTACGGGAAGATACCTCTACTGAAATCAACATTGAGCAGCAGCGCAAGCTCAGGGTTAAATATCTACATCTTTTATTTTACATGATTTTGGATAGAATAATGCTTCTTGAATATCATTAAGAAGCACATCTATTCACATAAGGAGTAGGTGGTAAAATAAGAATAGCTCAAAAATTAAGGTAGATTAATTATAATTATATGATAAAAATTATAAATATGAAGTAATATATGTGTAAATATGTGTATATAACAGTATTTTTATTCTTTCAGTCATTTGTATATTGTATACGAAGAGTTTCTTTTGTTACATATCAGTGTTCTCAGACATGATGAATGAGATGATTTAATAATATCATCGTGAATATAACACTTAGTAGTCACAGATTTGTCTCATAACCAAATTAACTATTAAATTACTTTAGATTAGTTAAAACTAGTCAAGATTAGTCAGAACTTAATTGAACTTGTTAGTTGAATGGTTGAATCAATTGACCATTAATTAAAAAAATATTTTTCACATTTTATAAATATTTTTATACATCTCATATTATTGCATATGGATTATTTTTATAATGTCATTTGATTCAATCAATCAATTTAGGACCCGTTTTGTATAGATTTTAGTAGAATTAATGTTGAACGAATTGATTTTAAATAAAAAATTATTTGTATTTTGAATGATATTTCAAAAATTAGTTTAAAAGAATTGATTTTATTTGAGTAATAAAGTAGAATCACTTTTAAAATATAATCATAAGTACATTTTTTAAAATTGTATGGGTTCAACACTTAGAATCAATTCTATTCACCGAAAAAAAGCAAGGAAATTTTACTACTATCAGAATCAATCATTTCTAACACAACATCTGTTTTACAAGTGAAAAAGTAACCTAACACACTTGTTATTATTCAAGGTCCATATATTAAACGTAAACATGCGTTTAGGTGCCACCCAAACAAGTTATTAAACGGTTAAAGTTGAACCAGAAATCTTACCAATTCACTGTTAAATTTGATTTTAACAACATTGGTTCGCATATATGTAATAAAAAATATATATTCATATTTATCACATAATTTCACTTATATATATTGGAAATAAACTACACAGCCCCACGTATTTTTGTTCCCAGTAGGAAACTAAAAAGGAAGACATCGGTTAATATTATTAGGTAAATAATGCAAAAATGGTTATATAAAAAATTATTCATAAACCTATACTTAATAACTTAATCTTTTAAGAGAACTGATATTTAAAATGATATTAGAACCTTTATGAATAAATGATCAGAAATTTGATCTTTATCACCCATTCTTCAGATAATGAGTTGGTCCTTGAAAAAAATTAAGCTGAAGCAGTTACGACTTTTCACTAAATATCTGAGTTATATATGGTTTACAGGTAACACCTTATTTGAAAGGAAGTATCAATTCTTATTCTTGAAGGCGTTTTGTTGTGTTATCCTTTGCTCCATTGTTATCCCCAATTTTGATAAAGACGAGACATTCTAGAATCTTTTTAAATTGTTAATCGATGAAAAACCACAATTATTTGTGCAGAAGCTATTGATTTGCACAAACATGCAATCAAATATTGTAAAGAGTTTATGATTAATTATTGCTATCAATTCTCCTTTTAGAAACTCAATTAACTCTTGCAAAACATGTACGTTGTGCAAATTGCTGGCAATTTTCTTTGATAAAAATATGATTGAGATTTGACACGGTATTTTCTTATCGCTGAGTATATATTTATCTTCATGTCGTTTTCTTGTGGTTAGTTCCTGTTTGTCTGCTTAATTATTGCATGGAAATATGGGTGAAGGCAGAAGAGTACTCATAACTATCACATCTTTTTATACTTAGCAATTAAGAAAGACTTCTAACTTTGAATTGATATATTGTCAACACTTAATAGCATTGAAACTTACTCCACCACATGAATGGCCCTCTTGCTACTTTTTCGCCCACTTATTTAATTTGATAATGCACCTTGCCAGTGGCATTTAGACAGTGGAGTCCTAGGCGCACGTTAAAATAATCTAAATTTATTCTGTATGATAAGATTTAGAAGATTTATATAACATTTTTATATAAAAAAAATCTAAATCATTAAATTTATATATATTGAAGAGATTGAGTTCATTTAAGATTAATTATTTTAGACCTACACGAATAACTTAAGTGATAACTAAATTTAATTTTAATATTTATAAGAAAGGAAATTTTCAATATTTTAAAAAAAATTAATCTCTAATTCACATAGTAGAGGAAAATATAATAAGAACAAGAGTTTTACCTTAGTTACTTATTAATAATTTATTTTTTATAAAAAAATATTTAATGTATTAAAAATTAAAAAAAACTTATTTTTGATTAAAAAATATTTTGAATTATCCTTACTAAAACTTAACTCTAAGAATAAAAGACATTCAATTATTGTAAACTTTTGTGCGAAATTATGTGACTGTCCTTTGTGACATCTAGTGGGGTCTTTACATACGACTCAAATTTATTATTTATGCACAGCTATATGAATGACGAAAGGTCCCTTGATCTTGATGTATGCTGACGTTAGAACGTACTTAATTGAAAATAGGTCCGATATTTTGATACAACTCGAATATTCTCGTATTATTTTTTATACTAATTAATAAAATATAAATTTATAATTACTTATATATATAAATTAATTAATGAATATTCTATTAATTAATTAATTAATATACATAATTTTTATTAATTAACTAACACATATAATTAATTATAAATTTATATTTTATTAATTAATATTAAAAATAGTGTTAAAAATGATAAGATGATTATTTTTTATTTTGATACAAGGTAATGTTTGAATAAAAAAATTATTAGATTTTAAATAAGCTAGGATGCTGAGGGACAAAATTTTCACAGGGTACAAAATCCGTCTTATTGCCAAGTGCCAACCCTTGCTTTTTACACAATTGTTTTATGAGTAGGGTTAGAAAAATATTTTTTATTATATTTTTTAATATATATTTTTTAAGTCATGTCATATAATAAAATAATATTTAAATTTAATTATTTGTTAATTAAATTTGAATGTTATTGATTATATATTAATCAAATTTAAATATTATTGATTATATATTAATTAAATTTAAATATTATTTTAATGTATAATATGATTCAATAAAAATATATATTAAAAATATAATAAAAAATATATTTTTAACACTCTTGATATTTCTTTTATAATTATAAATAATTGTATAGTCCAATCTACTTTAGTGGAATTGGCAATAAAACTTTTCTAATTAAACTCTTACTGAGCAACGTCTATTGCTGTCCAAAACAGTAAATGCAATAACAATATAAGTCGGGTATTATTATTCCATTTATAATCCTTACGGATATGTTTAATATGAAAGGTAAGGTAAAATTTAATAGTATTAGACTTAATAATATAAGGTTTGATAATATAAAATTTAATATATAAGAGTTTGAAATATTATGGTGTTTAAAATTATAATAAAAAAATTTTATATTAATTTATACATTAAAATTTAATTAAATCTAATTATATTTTTTAAGATTTGATTAAATTATTTATTATTTTAATATATAAAAAAATTTAATAGATATATTTATATAGTATAATATTTATACTAATTAACTAATAAAATTATAATACATTATATTAACTTATCTTATCAAGTTTAATATGAGATATAAATCACAACAAGTAAGCTTAATGTATTCCATAAACCTGCTTAATTATTGCAAGAGAAGCTTAATGTTCTGGTTAGGTGGCATTTCGGGCACGCAGAACTTGCTGCTATCTTGAAAGGGATAGAACTCCGAAAGTGGAAATGGAATCAGACTCCAAGGAAGCTATCCGCCTCATTTTTACGGCTTCCACTGCTACCGACCTCTAATATGGAGCTCTTCTCTTTGATATCAGATTTTGGCTGCAAAAAGACTGGGATGTTAGTTAATGTTCAACGGGGAAGTCTAATATACACCTCCCTTTCAATAGTATATGATATACTTTGACAATTTAAATTATTAATTTATTCATAAAATAAATTAATAGTTTAAATTAATTACAAAAAATTATTAAGTAAGTTTTTTTTAAGTTTTTTTAGGTTTTTTTTAGTTTTTATATTTTTTTTACATACTACAATTATCACTGTCATCAATTGATAGGTCATTGTATGTTATTTATCGATCACCACCAATCACTTTTAATTTTTTTAAAGTTATATAATCAGTATAAATATTATCGTTAAAATTTATAAATTTTTTTAACAAACACAGTTATAATTTTAGGAAAATTAATCACTTCTAATTTTTTTAGATTATATAATCAGTATAAATATTATCGCTTAAAATTTATAAGATTTTTTAATAATTATAATTTTAAAAAAAATTAGTGTGCACAGTTATTTATGAAAAATATAAAAATTAATATAATTTTAATTGATATTATTTATACAATTATGTAATTTTTAAAAAGTGAACAGTAATTAACTGGAGGTAACCAGAGGTGGCCGACAATTGGCCGACGACGGTAGGCGAAGGCTGAAAGTGGTAGGAAATTCATCGGCGGTGGTCGAAAATTCATCACGATGTTGGGAGTTCGTCGACAACAAGGACCGACAGGTAATTAGTAATGGTTGCCTAAAAAAAATCATAAAAAAGTAACCTATAAAAAAATTATTATTACAAATAAAAATTTTAAATATATAATATATTTAAACTTGACAGAATACACAATAACACTCACTATACTCAACATGTCCTTTGTGAAAGAAACTTACTTTTAATTTGTACAAATTAATTACTAGGCCAAATGGGGCACCGGGATGATATCTGCACTGTTTGGAAGAGCGTCCTCCGGGAATTAATATCCATCACTGCTGATCAAGCAGGAACTGTGTTTGTTAGGTGCTTGTTTTCCCTTTTTTTTATCATGTGTGAAGAGAAAAAAGAAAAAAGAATAAGCTTAATGTTCCTTTGCCCATTATGTATCTATATTAATAATTTGCATCTAGTTATACTTTCATGGGACTGACATGCGTACCCTTTCAACCAGTAACAACCAAATTAATTATAGAAACATGTTTTAATAATGTTACATAAACACATTTATATATATATATATATATATTATTTCACATTTATATACATTTTATCATTTAATTATAATTAAATTTATCTTATTTTTTATGTAAAATTTTAACTTAAAACTAAATGTAATAAATATATAAGTAACACTCAAAAAATTAAAACAAATAATATAAGACATTTAATATCCTCTTTCACATATACTTAAACTGAACAAGTGATTTTAACGAAATAAGTAAAATAAACTTAATAAAATAAATGATAAAGTTAAAATCTTAACTTTGATATTATATAAAATTTTAACTTAAAATTAATTAATATTAAATAAAATAACTTAACAAATATATATAAATTATCTAAAAGAGTGAGACAACAGATTGAGAAAAATAGCATGTGAAACAATATGTGATTCATATGTGATTCTTACCATTTCACATACACGTTAATTCTGTTATATAAACAGATATAAGAAGGATGAGTGAAAAAGTGACGCGGCAATTAATTTTTTTCAACAAGTTTAGCTGTACTATGATTAGATAGATGTGACCAACTGTACGAAGGTAGATATTTTGACTAATTGGGGCCATCTAGCTTTGATTTAAGTGAACAGGTAAGACGGAACAGCTAATGTTCATAAAAAAGAGAGAAAGAAAGATGGAACATACAATCTCACTCGTCCTATATAACATGTGCAGATCCTGTACTTAATAAAAAATGATACTCTTATATTCTTAAAAAAATATTATTATTTACATATTTTTAAGAGTTTTAATTAAGTAAAAAATAAAAAATATAATAAATAATATTAAAAAATAAAAAATATGGTAAGAATATAATTAAATTTTCAGAAAGGAATTATATCTCTATTTAAGGGAATTTTGATTTTTCACACAAATGGTAATTCTTATCAAAATAAACCAGACTTCAATAGTCGGCAAAGGGGCTTTAAATGCCTGGCTAATCACAGATTGCATAGTCTTTTTCAATTTGAACATGAAGAAGGATAGGTAAAGTTGATATATCCTTAAAATTATAAACAAATAACTAAATGGTTAATTTTCTATACTATTTTCCTACTAACTTTCAAGAGATACCAAACTAGTCTCAAAAAACAATCCTCTCAATATTCAGTATCAAAATTCACATTATTTTCTTCTCTTAAGCCGTTCTTACTTTCCTCCAACCCCCACAGCTGTAATAATTTTGATGAGACTAATTTAAATTTAGGCAGTGAATAAGCTTTTTTAATATTTCATATCTCTTTTTTTTGGGTAAAATATAATTTTTTGTACATAATATTTCATATCTTACTACATTTATTTAATTGAAAAATGATTCTTATACATATTCTTTTTACACTTTTTACACTATTTCATTAGGAAAAAAGAAATAAAAAGAATTTCATTTTAAAAATGTATTTATTTTATTTTATTATAAAAATAATAATATGAAAAAAATAATGTGAAAATAATATTACCCTATTTAATTTATTTGCAATCGACCTCTTCAAATAAATTGAGAAATATTTAAGTAGATTTTATCTAAATAATTATATAAATTAAATTAATTAATACTTAAATAATTACATAAATTTTTATGTTACAAAATTATTTTATATTAAAAATAACAATATATTAATTTTTAATTAATTTAGTCTATATAATTTATATAAATAAAATTTATACAAATATTTCTCTAAGTAAACCACTTCTTAACTCTCATGTCATGTATACACATTCCCAACTGTAACTCGATGTGGCAAACGTTCACACGATCACCATGATTGAACCGACAAGTCTCCCACTGCACCCATATGGAAGAAAGTAATTGTAATATAAATTCAAACTAACAGTGAATCTTATATATAATTATATTTATTATTAAATTTTACAATATACACATATTTATAATTTTAAATTATATTTTAAATAATAAATATACTATCACATATTATATTCATCGTAAAATCAAATTTATATTAACATTACTTTAAGAAAAATTACAACATGTGTCACCCATGACCCATCCAATCATTTCTTTGACACGTGTCATTCATCTAGCCGAAGATAGCGCTGTTCCTCTAACCCAAACCTTCAACCAATTTCCCTCCCTCTATAAATTCACGTGTTTGCATTGGCACTTTGGTTAAGCAGCCATAAAAGAACCTAACTATAGAGCAACCTTCGAAAAAAGACAACAAAACAAAACCAAAAAATCTTTGGAAGAAACTAATAACAACTTTGAAATGGTTTGCTTCTGTTTTCTGGTGGATCAGACAAGGAAGGTGCGGCGGAGCAAGCCGGCGGCGGGGACCTGCTCGCGGTGCGGCAGTGGCGCCAGCGTGGCCGATATGATGACACAAACCAGATTTTGCTATGTTCCCTTCTACTGCAAATCTTGGAAGGCTATTATATGCACATTTTGTGGAGCCATTCTCAAGTCTTACAGATGAACTTGAGTACCATATAGTTCTATTTTGTTTTCTTCCCTCTTCTTTTGAGCTCTTTTTCCTCTACCCTCTTATTTCTATATAAATAGCTTCCTGATCTATTATGATTTTCAATGTATATATAACATACACATATTTGGATTTGAGGGCTTAATTAATTGGTTTCCTGTTGTTGTATAGAGTTGTGGATATTAAAGAAAAATATTGAATTCTTCTATTCTATTAGTCTCTCATGTCTTTTATCTGGTTCCTTTTTGTGTGAAAGCCAATAAGTTAGATACGTATGTACTGTATCTGGCAACAAATTGATATGTGTTTTCTTATCTTTAGGATACTGTTTTAGTGAAGATGGTTAAGGAAGCATCCTTTAATTTTTCCTTCTAAGAAAAATAATGAGAAAACTCTTGGATTATCTTTTTGAGATGGTGTCTATAATTTTATTCGCTGTCACTCTCGTTATTAATTGTAATTTGAGTATAATTCAAAACCTCTATTGGTCCCTTGTTTCGGGATGGAGCGTTTGTGGCCATTTAATAGGTTCTTCTTATATATTTGGTGTGTTTTTGTGGTCAATTAATTTCATAGTTGAATTTAATTAAGTTGACAAGTTAGTGTGTATTTGAGATAATTGTGAAAATTTAATTATTTTAATAATTGATTATTATTTAAATTTTTTTATTATAATTGATTATAATTGATCAATTTTATGTTTAAATATGTTAGTTAAAAAATGATTTTAAAATAATTTGTTTCGTTTAGATAATATAAAAAAATTATTTTTTTATGTATTAAATTATTAAAATATGTATAAAATGATTAAAAAATTATTTAATTGAAGATAAAATAATTTTTATATTTCAAAGTGTAATAAATAATTTATAAGTTATAATCATAAGTTTCAGGATGTATTTGGTATAGATTATAATTAGCTTTTTTGAGAAAAAATCATGTTATAATAGTGTTTAATCATGTTTGGTAAAATTAACTTCAAATTTTTACACGAAATTTAATGTAAAATAAAAATTTTTTAAAGCTAATTTTTATAATGCTGAAGATTAAAGTTTATGATTTTAACGTATAGATTATTCATTATACTTTAATATGTAAATACCATTTTATCATCAATCAAATAATTTTTTTAATCATTCTATATCTGTTTTAGTAATTTAATGCATAAAAGTGATTCTTTTTTATATCATCAAATGAATCAGATTAGCTTAAAATCACTTTACAGCTAATGCATCAAAACATAAAAATGAATTAATTATAACAAAAAAATTTTATACAATAATCGATTACTAAGCATAATCAATTTTTTGCAGCTTTTCCAAACACATACTCAGTCTTTAGCATTATAAAAAAACTTTGTAATACATTAAATTTTATGTAAAAGTTAAAACTAATTTTACCAAACATATTATAATACTGTTATAATAGCCTTTTTTTTCAAAAATAATCTAAAAAAAGCTAATTTAATTTGAAACAAACAAGTCCTTAATCTACCTCTCTACTCATCCAAAAAAATTTGTGTAAATAAAGTATTATGGTTCAACCGAAAAAACAATAAGTGTTCTGGTTTAATTTTTTAAAAATTGAATTGGAGATTGAAATGGCAAGGCTTCCAAATCATGATTCAATTGGTTTAACTAACTAAGTTTATAGTTAAATTGTTATTGAATTATGATTAAATTGAATATTATACAAATCAAAGGTATAGTTGGTTCATGATCCAATCCATCAGTTCGATCTGATTTTTAAAACACTGTTTTAGTTATATACAATTTTATAAGAAGTGAGGGTTTAATGCACACAGTGAGTTGCATTTACACTCTCTCAATTAAAGAAAGTAACGATTAGATGCTTAAATTCTTAAATTTATAGTAAACATTTTATTAATATTATATTAATTTTAATTGGCATGTGCCATGCATGTGATATATATATATATATATATATATATATATATATATATACCTTTTTTTGTTTGCAAATTTTTAAATAACTCGTCAAATAAAATTACATTTTATATCAACATTTACTGATTTTAAAAAAATAAACTGAGCCCTAAACAAAATTGGAAATTAGGGTTTGCGTATGAACTTGGTTGCATCAACTTTCATTCCTTTTTTTTTTCTGATTTCTTTCGCAACATTTTAGATTTCTTTCACATCATATTTTAGATTTCTTTTTCATAATTCAGATTTTATAAGATATTGGAATTTATTTTGTCTTGAGATCAGTAATTGAATGGTACTTGATCCCAAGCAAAATGGAATTCAGTGTTGCAGCGCTGAAGTTAGGATTTGTATCGAGAGGCAAGCATGATGGAGAAGATATGTACTGGAGTGTACTAAGCCCTTTATATAGTGTGGAGAGTAGTTAGCCAAGATGCAGCCTATGAAAACTCTCCAAAGATTTAGGGACTGAGGATGGAATTTTATCTCCTCTTCCCTATCATACAGAGAGTTTGTATTATTTCCTTTATCTAAAAGATTTATGTGTTATTAGGGGTGTAAATGATTCAAGTTAAGTTGAGATAAATTGAATATTTGAAACAAAATCTTTGTGAAAAAAATAGGCTACCTAAACTTGACTTATTTATTTAAATGAGTTAATTTTAAAACTTAAACTTAACTTATTTAAAAATATAAAAATTTGGGTTCGACTCGTTTAATTCGTTTGTGACTTAATTATTATTTTTTCTTTTATAAAATCTTTTCTTAAACTATTTTTTTATTTTTTAATTTATTAAGCTAATAATTAACAAACATATTATATAGTATAAGATGAATTAAAAAAAGAAATATAAACTTTTTTTTCATAATTCATTATATAAAATGATAAAAAAATTCATATATAATCTCTTCCACTATTATAAAAAGAAATTTCAAAATAATCTTTAACACTTAAAAATATTCAACATATTTCTACAAAGAAATGATATTCTTCCTTTATGCACGAAGATAGAACTCATTAATAATTGTATATACTTGTTGTTAACTTTTTTAAAATACTTATTAAGATAAATAATTTTAACAATACTACAATTTTTATTTTTTAATTAATTATGATAATTTCTACTTACATTATATATATAATCGAGCTGTTTGCAAATTTTTAATATCAAGTTTATAAAATTTGGAGTTAATTCATTTATATAATTGAGTTTAAATTAAAAGTTTAGACTTGTTTGTTAAGTTAAATAATAAACTTGATCAAGTATTTATTGAGTCGAACTCGAATATGAATAGTTTTGCTCATTTACATTCTTATGTGTTATGATAGAGGATCCATGGTGAATACCCACTGGATTGGCAAAACCCGATTGTAATGGACCCAAGTTCGAAATCCTAGTCCGGAATAGAATTTCACTTAGGTATGTCCCCTTGAATTTGTCATTTTTGCATTTGATTTGTCAGGTATGTCCTCGGCTTCTTGTTATCTTCTCTTAGTTGTACATGAGCATGATCACACTAGATGGCCCTTTACTTGCTGCAACCGTTATGCTTTAATGGGAAATGAAATTAAAATTTGTGCTTTGTATATATTTATTGTTCATGGTCTTTATATACTGCATAGATGTCAGCATTACTTATGCCTATTGTTGGATTTTCTTTTTTGGAGTTATTAGGGTTGAAGCCCAAACAAGGAAAGAAATACTTAAGAAGCTACACTACGGGTATGGAAGCCCCTCAATTACATCACTACATAAATCAGCTTTAGAAAGGAGCTACATGTGATTTTAACTTTATGAGCATTGCCTCTTTGGTCTTAAGTCTTAACCAGTCCCTGGCCCCATTACATAGCTACTCCAGAGGCCAAATCCCACTCGCAATCCCTCATCAGTACCACACATTCAGCGTTGACTTTTCATGTGAATTGTGAAGGCCAACCCCTGTTAACATTATATTTCCTACTGGTTTGCGTAACTTACTGGGCTCTGGGTGGGCACTTGGGCTCAAAAACTACTAGTATATTTTTTCCCTTTATTCCGGATATGGGCCTGAGACAAAAATGACATATACTTCATAATTGGGTTTGGCCCGGGCCTTTGGGGTTGGCTCGAAGACTAAATGTGAATATGGGGAGAAGAATGTAGACCAAAAATAGAAAATGGAGATAAGAACAAGGGTTATGAATGTCAATGACAACGTAGTGAGTTAGGAAATGATCTCAAGAGAATCATTATATAATAGATAATACAGTGCACTGCTCGATGTTATTTTTATTATTCTTTTATAAATAACATTCACAATTAAAATTAAAATTATTATATTGAAAATTATAATTATTTATTAAAATATGAAGTAACAAAATTGTAAATAGAATAATTATTTTAATAATAAAATAATTTTATTATAATTATTATTTATAAAATAATTCATTTAAATAACACATTAAATCAAATAACAAAGGAAAACACGTGTTACTTGTTGGAAGATAAGAAAATAGAAAAGAAAGTAAGGAAAAATAAGAGAAAACAGAAAAGGAAAATGAGTTCCAAGAACTCGGTGAAGCGAAAAGAAGTTCGGGGTCGGTGCCAGTGTGTCACCACTTTGATATGATGCTGGAAAACATGATACAGAGTAGAGAAAATAAGGAGAGTTAAGAGGGAATTAGAAAGTTGGATTTTACTAAATGTGTAAAATATGTAAAATAAATCAATAGAGTGATGTATGTAGAGCAATATAAAGTAATTAACTAATAATTAATTTGTTAACTCAATAAATTAATCTAATTAATATTAATTATGCTCTAATCATACTTTAACTATAATAATATTACTTATCAATATTTCTTTTAACAAAAAAGAAAATATAAAGAATTAGAATATTATTGTTGAGGATTTAATTTAAATACACTATCAATATAAAAAATTTTATATTATCATTTAATTATAGTATTATTATATTATAAAAATATTTAATTTTTATAATAATTATTTTAAAAATAATATATAATTAATTAATAATACAAAAAAATTACACTCTTCATGCATTAAAATTAAGCTCTGTTGTTAACGGGAGAGGGTGGTGGGGCATAAAGATGACGTCAAGCACATGGCATGACAGTGATTCAGGCTTATCTAACGCGGTGCGGCGGTGATCCTTTCAGTTTTGTCCATGGCAGTGGTATCCCTAACCATACCAATTTATCAATTTTCTGTTTCTCAAAAGTTATAACTGTCCCTGTATACCCATACATTAATTATACATTTATACATAGTGTATGTACATATTAGACACCATATTTGTTTTACAGTCATAAAATTTGATTTTAGACTGTGAATATTTATTTTCTGCTTTTTATGTGTATTTTCTCTTATTAGATTTGATTATTATAAGATGAAAAATCATAAAAGCAAAGAGGAAAAAGTCATGGTAATGGGTGATGAGCCTCAAATGATCATGAGAAGGGTAGCACTAACAGTTGACTTGGGAGATGAGAAGACAGGAGTTGTTGATTTGCCTTTAAAACTAAAAAGAAAAAAGGAATCTATAAAAACAAAGAAGAAAAATGAAAAACGGAATCAACACCTTCATTCACGGCCTCAACGTCAGCGACTCAACGTCCACGTCAATGGTGCTGTCTGCTCTGGCGTTGTGTTCACGTACACCAAGTCTTCTTCGTCTTTCAAGAAGAAACTCAATAAGAAATATTTCATCTAACATTCTTACATCAACAAAACAAGGGTTGCACTACCTGAATCTTTTTTTAAAATTGTCTAAGGTTAAGGTTGTTCTAGTTTTATCACTTTGACATCATCATTATCGGTGTGTTTGTGTATATATATATATATAGTTTTGGCTTATGTTTAAAACTTTATGTATGTGTTTTGTGTAAAATATTTACAAATCTTTATTATACTTAAAATATAAGCTTTGCATACTTATACAATATTCATTGCATGTATAAGTAACGAGAGAAATACATGATAAAAAGAAAAACGAGAGAAATACATAGTTTTAAAGTTGACTTCACAGATATATTTTATACAAAAGTTGTTTCGGAACAGATGAATATGAAAGTTTTAGCTTATTTTCAAAACCATGAGAGATTTTGGGTAAAATGTCTACATTTCTACGAAAGATAAGCACATGATTTTTTGAAATATCATTTCCATTTGATTCACTTAAAAACAACTTCATTTTGGGTACGTGCACAAAAGTTTCTGATGTGTCACTTTTATTAAAAAAATAGTACAACATAACTATATAATTAGAGTAAAAATTACAAAAGACACAAAGTTAAAGTTTTTGATCGAAAAGTGATAATTAGCACAGTTGATAATTTTTTTTGTAATTGATTATGAAAATCTCATCTTTATTTATTTGCGATATATAGGCAAAGCTCAATGTTATCTTAACTCAAGATGTAATGTATGTGCATTGGTGTGTGCTTATTTGAGTAGGTGAATCAATTCATAGTTAAAATCTATCTTCTAGATCAATTATCTATCGTAATCCACTTTTCTGCCCAATCTATAGTGAAAATGACTTTCATACATGTATGATATTACAGAAATGGTATGATACACGCTGTCATCGTTAATTCCAAATTGGTTGAGTTTTGACCGACTCCACGCCCATATATATGAAAAGAAAGTTTTCTGTGAAACATATAAATGACAGCGGTGTTGCCCGTAGTTGTTTTTGCTTTCTTGAATGACCCCCATCGTGTATTGTGATTGGGAATAGAGAACGAAGAGCAGGAAAATCAAACTTAGTTTAAGTTAAATGGTATTCCTATGTAACCAAAATATATATATAATGGTATTCCTACATCAAATTTTGTATAGCCCTTTTATACTTTTTTTTGTGAAAAAAGAGAGAAAAAATATTATTCTTAAATCTTACATCAATTTTTTTATGTCTCCTTTTTATATTTTTTATTTATGAAAAAAAGAGCGAAATTCATGTTCCTCTTTTTTTTTTTCCTCTCCTTTTTTAAATGTTAAAAGGATGGCATAAAAGTTTTGATATAAGAATAATAGATGAGAATAGATGGTACTAGGTACTTTAAAGGTTAAGTTATGAGTTGAGAGATTTTATTCCAAAAGATAATAATAGATGAGAATAATTAGAAATGTCAGAACTAAGAAGCGACAGAAAGTGATAGAGATTAGATAGGGATGCTGGCGTGCTAGGGCGAGGCCATGTGCTGCTACGCGGCGGTTACTTAAAAAAATGTCATTGCATTTAGGATCCCTCGTATTATTATTATTTATTTATACACCAGAAATAATTAATATATTTAAAAATACCAGATCAAAAAACATTTAATATATTTAAAAATAATTAAAGTGGCACAAGCTAAATGATGCAGAGTAAGACGAAAATTTTGAGAGTAAGACGATATATATACAGATATATATATATAGAGAGAGAGAGAGACTTAAATTTTAGTTATATCAATTATTTAGATCAAATTATATAAAATATCTTTTTAAATGTTCTTGTTCTAACATAAATGACAGTATATAATCATATTAAAAAAGTAAATTAATCAACGTACATATAAGTTGGTTCATCACTTGACTTTAATTATAGTATCAGATATTGTAATGAGATTAATATCTTAATTACTATTCAATTAAGAGACACTTCTAATAATTATTTTTTCCATAATTCGTTACATGACTACGACGATACTAAAAAAAAATGAAGGCAATTATCTTACGCTAAATGTATTTAAGAAAAAAAATTTCCCATTTAAGATTGCTCCTCATCTCATATACTTTACCCATCACACACCTATAGTAACTTTTTGAATTATTTCTTTCTCTATTTCTATTTCTATTTCGACCTCATGATCTTCTTTTCTTTTTACCCATATGATCTGTTAAGATTCACTAATTAATCTACGGTATTATCTTTTTATTGATATAAATTATACAACAGACATACTTTTATTTTAGTCTTAAACATTTTCCTTTTCATTTATTATAGAAGGAGGCAATCGTTTCTTTAAAATTTTCTTTCTAATGTAGTTGACCTCTCATGTAAACCATAACAATTTTTTTTAATCATGTAATTGTTATTATAATTACATTTTTTTAATTGATTATAATTACTTTTTATTAATATCACAAGATTCAAAACACATAAACATTATTAAAAATTGTACAAATACAATGAAATAAAATTAAACTCTTAAATAAATTATGTGATGACCATGGCTAATATTAAAAGTTACTCATACAATGGAAACAATCAAATGTGAATAACTAAGCAAAATGGAAATTTTTTCTATTAATTCCCAATGTTGGTTATTTTCAATGGCACTTAGCTTTCATCTAAGGAAAACGATAGAAATCACATGATGTGATCACTAATTAGTAATTACTAATCAAATTAAGTCCATGCTTTGCATGACTAAATTACTTAGAATTTTGAAATCCTCTATTACAATGGGTAATAGTTTTTCTTTTTCAAATCATAAAAACTTCTTGATAGAGTGAGCCTAATGATTTTATTACCTTATCCAAAATCTAATTTGTTTTGGACGGTGATCCGAAATCCAGCTAGTCTGATCAACTTGACCTAGCATAAGTATAACCAGACTCCACTATGGATGACGTGGCTAAGGACTTAAGTGCTGTCTGGATCTTGGAGCTCTACGTATTGAATGACACCGGGTCATAATATCAAGATTTATAAATATGAGCAAATGATATATTCTTAAATATTCGTAACTGACGATCATCTACTTACAATGTTATTGGACCCATAACAGTCTCAATTTGATAAACAGTTCTTATATTGAAAATTCTTAACATATAGGGATCGATCCTAGTTATAGAAGAAAAGTAATCCTCCCTAAGATATTAATCCTAAATACCTGTATTCGATAACAGATCATACAAGGATTCAATACAAACTTTATAAATTCAAGGCTAAGTATCCTCAATCAAGTATCTGTAAATTACTCAATATACTCTTCTTACTTGTATACGGTCTAACTTAAGCGGTGAAATTCCTTTACAGGTATCCACCACTAGACTCAACACGCTTGATCGCTGTTGTTAAAGGAAGAATCCACTACTCACGTATCTATCTCAGGTATCCTCTTAATCTACCTCAGAACATAATTATAAAAAGCACAAAGAAGAGTTACTTTTCAAATAACTTAACATGTGATTTTTTTTATAATCTTGATAATAAAATTTGAAAATATGACTTTATGCAAACTATCAAATAAGTTATTTAACATGTGAATTTAGAATAAAGTAATTTTATCAAAGATAGTGAATTTATACATTATTCTTACCGAGATTATTCTTGTGTATATTTGATATACATAAGTTGTATATATTAAGTCAATTAATAATTAATAAATATACAATATTACTTTAAGTATAAAATAACTATTATAAAATATAAAATTTTATATAATTATTTAATGTCAATTGTCAACTTTTGTTTGAAGAATTTCCCATTCTAACAACAAGGATGGATGGATGTCCACACACACTTACGACGCTTGCTGTCAGATATAAATATTGTTGACGGAGAGAGACTTCGTATATTTTCAAAATTAAAAAAAAAAGATTTGTAATTTTGTATAGGGAAAAAACAAATTTGTGGAATAACTTATAATTTATTTACTCTAAAAGACTTTTTAGTCATGTAGGACTATATTCTATAATAGTTATTTTATTATTATTTCTTTTTTAATTTTTTAGAATATATCTGTATTTAATAAGTGAGAGATTAAGTTTGTAAAATATAATTAAATGTTTAAATAGTAATTTTTTTAATTATATTATTTTTATATACATAAATTTTAAGATTAATATCAAAATTACATATTAAAAAATTTAAATTTCTTTTACTTAAACTAAATACACATTAATTACCATATTAATATGATATAAAATATTTTAATATTTTTAAATATTTTTTATCAATATATCTTTCAATTATCTTTTAAATTTTAACCGTATAAAACATATTAACGTGACATGATATCCGTGTTTCCTAGCCTTTTAGCAATGTTGAAAAACTTAACTGTTGTCAGACCAACTCCGTCAAAGAAGGCATCAACCCTTGCCTCTTCTGTATCTTGAAGCCGCGTTAAAGCGGGTCCCACATTTTGTTGAACCCAGCGCAGCAACCGTCCATTCCCTTCCAAGCCATGTTCTTTTGTTGCTGTTGTTTTTTTTTTTCTTTTAAACTCAAAATTATATTCTATAAAATAAAATAGACCCTTTTGAGAATTGCAAACCTCAGTTGCTGAACTTTTACGATGTTATTTATCTATGTTTTTTTTCTTATATTATTCCATCAAAGATTCTGAATTTTGAAAAACACACCACAAAACCTTCAGGAAACAGCTGGTTTTATATGGGTTAGTAATATTAGGTGTAGTAGTAGAGTAAGAGTTTGAAGTTTCATAAACCTTTTTCTTTCTTTTTTGCTTTTTTCTTCTTGTGGGGTCCTCTTTTTTCCCATGTAGATGACAGCCTAATCAACAGCCTGGAAAAGGGTTTTTGCAGCCACACTAAAAAGCTCATAACTTGATGGCATTTCAGTAATGGGATTCACGTAATCTGTTTCTAAACTCAATTGGGTCTCATTATCCTGTTTCAACCCTGTTGTTCACTTTGGCTTTGGAAGCAGATTGTTCACATTTTGCTCCCTTCACAACCACAACAGCACAAGGTAAGCACACCAACACAACTCCCTATTCTCACTGTACTTACGTCACATAATTCTAGCAAAAATAGATTCAATAAGACCCTTGTTCAGAAAAGTTGTGTGTGTTTGTGTTGTGAGTTGTGACATTAGAATCATTATATTTTGTCTGTTGCTTGTAACAGAAATGTCTGGTTCTGTGCATTGAATTTGATAGATCCGAGGTTGTTGCAGGTCTTGTGTTGTGTCTTGGGATTGGAAGTAAAGTTGAGGGTATTGCTTACAATTACAATCTGTTTATGGATTGGTGAAGATCCTGGCAACTACAATGGTATTAATGATGATGAAACTTGTAAAGTGGGTTTCCTCTTTTTTGGTTGTTTATCTGTTTTTGTTGAATGTGTCATTTGCCTCATTTACTCCCCCTGATAATTATCTAATTGCTTGTGGTTCCCCCCAAAGCATCACCTTCCAAGGTCGTACTTTTGTTCCTGATTCACAACATTCTTCACTAGTGTTAAAATCTGGGAATTCTATTGTTGCTAGTTCCAATTCTAGTGTCCCATTTCCAATAATCTACCAATCAGCTAGGATTTTCACTGAGAAAGCTTCTTATAGATTTGAAATTGAGCAAAAAGGCCGGCACTGGGTCCGGCTATATTTTTCCCCTCTTCCCAACTCTGTCCATAATTTGACTTCTGCTTCTGTAACAGTGGTTACTGATGATTTTGTTCTCTTGAGCAACTTCACCTTTAGGAACTATAATGTTTCTTATATGTTTAGGGAGTTTGCCATCAATGTTACCTCTGATACCTTGACTGTCACCTTCATTCCTTCAAATGGTTCAGTCGCCTTTGTCAATGCAATTGAAGTTGTGTCAATGCCAGATGATTTGTTTGTTGATCAGGCATTGGCCCTTAACCCATCAGCCCCATTCAATGGCCTTTCTGAACTTGCTTTTGAAACTGTTTACCGCTTAAACATAGGTGGTTCCTTGCTTACTGCCCAAAATGACACCCTGGGAAGGACTTGGGAGAATGATCTGAAATACCTCCATGTGAACAGCTCAATCATTAATGTGTCAGTCAGCCCTTCCACCATTAAGTATCATACAGGTGTTACGCCTGAGACAGCACCAAATTTGGTCTATGCCACTGCTGAAGCAATGGGGGATGCGAATGTGGCCAATTCGAATTTCAACATTACTTGGGTCTTTCCTGTGGATCCAAACTTCTCCTATTTTATTCGGGTGCACTTTTGTGATATCATGAGCAAGTCACTCAACACTTTAGTCTTCAATTTATTCATAAATACTGACATAGCTCTTGGAAGCCTTGATCTCTCATCCATAACTAATGACTTGGCTGTGCCTTACTTTAAGGACTTTGTTTCCAATGCCTCAGCAGACTCTAACACTTTGACAGTAAGTGTTGGTCCTGATACAATGGCAGACATCACAAATGCAACTATGAATGGACTGGAGATAATGAAAATCAGCAATGAATTGAAGAGCTTGGATGGACTTTCTTCAGTTGAGAGTCTCCTTCCTAGTTCATCATCAAACAAGAAGAAGATAGGAATAATAATTGGTTGTGTTGTTGGGGCTGTAGCTGCCATAGCATTTGTTGGTTTGTGTTATTGCTGCTTGGTGGGACGCAAGTCAAAGTCTACTCAACAGGGCCATCCATGGCTGCCTTTACCCTTATATGGAAACTCTCAGACCATGACAAAAATGTCAACAACTTCGCAGAAGAGTGGAACTGCAAGCTGCATTTCTTTAGCTTCATCAAATCTTGGAAGGCTCTTCACTTTCCAAGAAATCCTAGATGCAACCAACAAATTTGATGAGAAGCTGCTTCTTGGTGTTGGTGGTTTTGGTAGAGTTTATAAGGGAACACTTGAAGATGGGACCAATGTAGCTGTTAAAAGGGGGAACCCCAGATCTGAACAAGGTCTTGCTGAATTCCGAACAGAAATTGAAATGTTATCCAAGCTTCGCCATCTTCATCTTGTGTCTCTCATTGGTTATTGCGATGAGAGGTCAGAAATGATTCTTGTCTATGAATACATGGCTAATGGACCCCTCAGGAGTCATTTGTATGGGACAGACCTGCCACCTCTATCATGGAAGCAGCGGCTTGAAATTTGCATTGGAGCAGCAAGAGGCCTCCATTATCTCCACACCGGTGCATCTCAAAGCATAATTCACCGAGATGTAAAGACAACAAACATCCTCTTAGATGATAACTTTGTTGCTAAAGTTGCTGATTTTGGCCTCTCCAAAACTGGTCCTGCTCTTGATCAGACTCATGTGAGCACTGCTGTTAAAGGTAGTTTCGGTTATCTTGATCCTGAATACTTTAGAAGGCAACAGCTTACAGAGAAATCAGATGTGTATTCATTTGGAGTTGTTTTGATGGAAGTGTTATGCACAAGACCAGCCTTGAATCCTGTCCTTCCTAGGGAGCAGGTTAACATAGCTGAGTGGGCAATGACCTGGCAGAAAAAAGGGATGCTTGATCAAATCATGGATCAAAATCTGGTGGGGAATGTGAATCCTGCTTCTCTCAAGAAGTTTGGGGAGACAGCTGAGAAGTGCTTGGCTGAGTATGGTGTGGACAGGCCATCTATGGGAGATGTCTTGTGGAATCTTGAATATGCACTGCAGCTCCAAGAGACCTCATCAGCACTCATGGAACCTGAAGATAACAGCACAAACCACATTACTGGAATTCAGTTGACTCGTCTTCAGCATTTTGATAACAGTGTCAGTATGATTGATGCGGGCAACTCTTGCACGGATGATGATGCAGAAGATGCTGCCTCAAGTGCAGTGTTCTCACAATTGGTAAATCCCCGTGGAAGATGAGTTCTTGTGTATCCTTGATTCTGGCCATGAGCCATTAAGTACAGTGGCTGTTCTGGCCTTGGACTAATTGAAAAGTCCTGATTGATGAATGAAGGTTGTTTCCCATTTCATTACTGCTTTTGTAATCAATTTTTTTGCCCATAAGCAAGTTACTATGTAATATAGTTGAGTGGTAGTGATGGATGCCAATTAGCTGGTCAGAAATTGTATGTTAGGTACCCATAAGATTCTGTTGTACTTTGCATAAGCCAATTAGGAGTTCAGCTCCACTTCTTGTTCTTACATGTTACAATAAAAGTTCTTTAGAAAATTAATAAACTATACTACAGCATGTTGTAAGGTACTGCTTCTGATAAGCTGACTTGCTTTCCTTTGCGCGTTTCTAGTAATTCTCAAGAATCTGTTATACTCTTTACATATTGCTGCTAAATAAACTTAAAAATTTTGAAAGACTGAATTTATTGTGTAATCAATATGGTACCCAATAAATTGAAAATGATGGAAAACTTTTGAGAAGATCATTAAGACATGAATTATTTTTTCTCGGATAGTTGTCATAAGGAGATGGTTAATTTTCTCAGATGTAGAAAGAAAATGAATTTTAAAGACATAAACACAGTTTTTTAATTATTCATTCTCCTAGCAATAAAAAATTTCAAATACGTTTTTCTGTTAATCTTGTTTTTGTATGTTGTTCAGTATGTTAAAAAATCTCTTGAAATTTCCCATGCTTGTGTTATATCTCTATGCAATAACAGATTTTAATACACGGTGTTTTCAAACTTTCAACTTATGATCTTGATCTTCTGCATAATATTATTCGGGTATGAAGTGAGAGAACCTTCCATATAATCACACCATTTGATCATTTATGAGTTAAATAAACAAAAGATTACACTTTTTATTCAACAGGAAATCAGGGTACAGAACACTTTTTTTTTGCCACTGAGAATAGAACACAGTTATTTTCTCAGAATTACAACTTCCAATCATTCTAGGAGAACAAAGGAAACAATCAAATTTATCTTCTGCAAACTATACCATTCCCACTATTGGCACCACCAGTGCAATCCAGCATACCATATTCCATCACTGAGTCTTCCTTCTCTGAAGCTTGAGCAGGAGAGAATATACAAGCACCACAATCTGCAGAAAAAAGTGAAGTGGTTCTATACTTGTCTTCCCCTCCAACTACTGGCATTGCCACGCCTGGTTTTGCTGGATTTTGAAAATCTGGCTGATAAGTCCTGCCAAGAACTCCTTCAACTTTGGAGGATAGACAATAGAATTTGAACTGCACCTCTAAGTGAGTAAAACAATCATCATCAGGGATCTGATAGTTGTGAATTCTACTGTCCTCCTTGGTGACAGGCACCACATTGAAAGATATCTCTGCAACTTCTGGGAGAATAACCATAACACTGTTCTTGCTTGATGTTCTCTCCACTCTAAGTTGATTTTCTTGGCATTGCCATGTAGAGAGGTGACCTTCTGGGATGACAAGTTCATCTCCATTGTAAGACAGCTTCAAATGGTCAACTTCATCATCCCAAATTGTTGATGAAGTGGCCTCAATAGAAAAGTTGTGGGAATCAAAGAGGATTCCCAGTGCTTGAATCCAAGTACAATCCCTGGGGCGCCCTGCTGGCCTTAGGCCAATAAAACGCGCATTGATTTGGAGGTAGACATCAGATACTAAGCTGAAATGCTCAACACGCCTTCCATGGAAGTAGAAAACAATGCCATCTGCACCAACAAAGCGGGGATCCAAGCGTGCAGATCCACGGCCATTGCAATTTGGTTTGCGATCTGTTATATTATCAAATAAGCATGAAAACTTGTTATACTTCCATAACAAGGTAAACAAAAGAACACTGACCAAAAAAAGGTGCTAAATAAAGAGTTTTAGTTAATGAATATGCAGTTGTATACTCTGTGAAGTCAAGTCACTGAACACAAAATGATCTTACTTTTGCACTGACTTCTGCATATGGGAGAATCACAGTCAAGATAGTAGACTTTGGCTTTTGGGTCAGCTGGTGATTTTAAAGGGCACTCAGCAGGGCATGGTATTTTCTTGAGAAAGCATGGGCTCCTGCGGTTGGTGCATGTCTGAGTTTCTGCATTAATGTGAATCACACTGGATGCAAATAACAGCAGGACAAATATTAAGCCTTTGCTGCTTGAGACACCCATGACTTTCCTCTTTGATAGACAGGGTTTCACTATGGTAATAGAAAACTTAGCGAGTGGTCATTTTTCTACTACTTTAACAGTTGGTACACACTATGTTGTGTAGCTCAATTCCACAAACGTGACCGGGATGAATACTTGAATTCTTTGTGACATCTTTTAACTTGTCAAAGCATTTTAACGATCACATTATAGTAGAGCAAATGGTGGTTGACCTTGTGCCTTCCAGTGATGACAAAGGCTTCACAAGCAGCTTATATTGAGAGGGGCTGATTGACCTCCACTATGTTCGTCCAGTACAGCTATGAGAGATGGAGGCAACTTGCGAAGATGGCATGGCTTGTTGTGAATTTAATATTGAAGATGAACAAAAATTGACTCTAATCCTTTTCTTCTAACTCTTTTAATCACATTTTATGTGTCCATTAATTCAATTAAGTGCAGTTAAAAGTAACAAATAGATAATAATTAAAGGAGTTGGAAAGAAAGAATTGGAACTAAGTTTTGGAAAGAAAGAATTGGAACTAAGTTTTGTTTATTAAAGAATTAACTAATTTAGCTAGTTTATGTATATATATATTTTGCTACTACACTAAAACAATGTTTATTTATTTATTTTTTAAAATTTTATGGATTTTTTGGACCAAAATCCGTGTTTGCGTTGCTTGTGGCCGTTGCCAATCTTTAAGAGAGGTTGAGGATGTGCTGTTAGGACTTCAATTTTGGATGGGAAAATGTTTATCAAATACAATTTTTTTCCAACATCATTTTACACTTTATTTTTGATAAAAAAAAAAAAGAGAGTGTATGTATTAAAAAGTGTATTTCTCTTATTTTATTATAAAAAAATGTAAAAAAAAAATGTGTAATGAAAGTAGTGTGCAAAAATAGAAACTCTTTTAGATATTGTCTCTGTATGAAAAGGAATCTCCCTCTCTCTGACCAACAAAAAGGAAACCCTTCTAATTTCTGTTAGGAGCCCCCTAGCCCTCTTGTCCCGAAATTTGAACCATTTTTTTAAAGGTGGGAGACCCCTTCTAGGTGGAGAATTGGGGAAAGTATGCGGAGATCGATCCCTCCACTTTGAACACAACTCTTTGATGAACAAGGAATGTGTCAATAGGTTACAAGGCCATTGGCTTGTTGGCTAGTTCAAAATTGTCCCATAAATATCTCATAACTACCTTGTCCATGTGATAGTTTGAACTAAAATTTTTAGAGTAAAAATGAATGCTTAATATTTAAATTAATTTATTATGATATACATCTTCTAACAAATGCATGCTTTTTTAAAAAAAATAAAAGATTAAACCTTATATATCTAAAGTTTAAAGTAAGTTACTAAAAGTAAACTAAAAGATAAGGTTAAATAAAAATTTTAGGACTACTCTTTTTCAACAAAACGGAAAAGTAAAGTTAATAAAAACGAATGATCTTCACATATAATATGTGTCTGTATAAATTTCTTTTTTAATATATATTTAGGAGATTAAATATTTTTTAAAAGATAATTGCACTTACCAGCGCTTACTGTTTTCGACGCATTCTTGTATGAAAAATTATACTTATCTCACTCACCTTGTTATTTAGGTTATAATGACTATAAATGGTTCATTAACGAAGTTAGATTACATTGAATAGTAACGGTATATTAGCAAGACCACATTACATTGACCAGACAAGATTCATTACCAAATACAAATGCATTGTCTTACACCTAATAAACATACTCAAACCAATTACAAAATCTAGACCAAGATATAATCCAACTATCTCCCACTTCATTATAACCCTTTAGCCTGATAATTCAATAGAGATGGCAATGCGAGTTAATCCACCCGACTCATTACGAGTTAGTCTAAAATGAGATTAGGCGGGTTGACTCATTTTTAAAAAATGGGTTGAGAATGTCAACTCACCCGTTTTATAGTGAGTTGGCGGATTAGACGGATCAACCTATCAAAAATTAAATAAAAAAAAAGTGGGTTAGTAACCCACCACAAAGAAATTACAAAAAAAAAATGACTTGACGAGTCAACCTGCTCAATTTCAACACAACTCGCTTAAGAAAATAAGTTACAAAATGTAACCCAATCTATCAATTTTTAGCAAGTAAACAGGTCAACCTATTAAATCCAACCCATTTTGCCTTCTCTATACTTCAATAGCTCCAACTATCAATAACAGTAGCAATAATAGTGGTGCTGCTTTTCTTTTCTGCTTCTTAGGCTTTGTTCATGTGCAGGATGTTGCTCTTTTCCTTCAAATGAAATTAGAGATCTCTAAATATCTTATCATAAACCATTAGATGGAACAAGTTCAATATGCACGTCAGAAACCATGTTTAAAAACTATACAATATCAATTAAATATATACATGTAAAAATGTTGTTGCCCACATAGGACCCTTTCCCCCTTTTAATTTTTCTTTGTTATTTAGGCTTAACTGAGTACTTGCCTTCTCCCATGTGTCCTTCCAAACAAAAATATCATCATCACTAGGCCCTTCTAATCCTACGAGCATGGAGGCCTCTACTACACTATTCATTTGGTCACTAGTACTGTCATAACACACATGTCAAATGTAACACCCTAGCTCTGATTACCAACTAACGTAACACCCTAGCTAAGGCATCACATTTCTGACTTCTGACTCATAATCTGAAAATAAGTTTGCACAAAGTTTGAGTTATAAAAAAATATGGGTTTCAAAATTTCTTTTCGCGGAAATATAAACTTACTAAAATTTATAGGTCATACTTACAATATATTTAAAGAGCTTAATATACAATATCGACATCGATTAATAATTTGAAATTTCACAATTTAAAGAGAAATATAAAATTAACAGACTTTTTTTTTTTTTGACAATAGTAAACCCCATGACGGTCCTACTTAATAGCACGGTACAACACTAACGAGAAACTTTAACATACTTATTCCTTTTTCTGTCCATCTTGATGCATCAGACATCTGTTTCTTTGCCAACACTGCACACCTTCGAGTCCTGAATGTCCACTCCTTATTGTTGTCACCAATCTCAGAGTATTTACCGCTCGTTATGTCTAAGACAACTCGATCCTTCTATTGTTTGATTTAAACAATACAGACACAACAAAACAATATAACGAAGAGGTGAGATCACCTACACCAATACCAACATGGCAGTACAGAGATAACACACAGCCAACAATTCATACAGATAGATCATATCATAATCATGCTATCAGCATAAATCAACTATCATTATCTAATCATTTATCAGTTCAATCATCATCAACAATAATCATGAACAATGCTCTCACCATTATCATCATCATCATCCAAGTATTCATAACAATCGTCATAACCAATATTCCTCAATTAATATATCACACGAGATATAAATGTTCGATTATGCATGTGCATAAAGACTCGATTTTTCAAAAACAACTCCATGGAGGTTTTCCAAATTTCGAGAAGAATGCTCAGTCAATTCACCTTATTCCAAAGACAATCTTCCAAAGAATAGAAAATAATCGTATTCTTGTCGGGTATCGTCAATGCGTTTGCAACTGATTTGCATCGCTAATGGCACAGTGGTACTGCCTTGGCCGTCCACTAGTCGACCACCGCTACCTCGACGCACCCCAAGATCCATCATAGACCTCACCATCAATTCTCATTCCCTCTTCAACCACAAGGGCCATAATAGCTATTAGCTATCTTTTATACAATGCACGAATTTATCGGTAAGTTCAACCCCAACCGACTCTTTTCAATTTCATTTGTACAATGCACAAGTATATCGGTCTGTAAGTCCAACCCCAACTAGCCAAATCTTTTCAATGCATGTATAATGCACCAAATTCAAATACGGGCATCTCTTTCCAATGCATATAAAATGCACCAAATACCAATCATAGGCAAAACAAGTCACTTCTCATACAGTGTCCATACACCGGTTAAACAAGAATTATATCGTATTTTCAATACAAAATCATGTTATCATGTTTTCATAGTTATAAAACACTTTCGTAGTATTTTCACAAGATTGTGCAACATTTTCATTATGTTTTCACAATTCTAAAATGTTTCGTTACATTTTCAAAATATCGTAATACTTCATTACGTTTTCAAAATTAAAACATTTCATTTATATTTTCACAATCTGTAAAAATATTCTATCATTTTTAAATGACATAGTGATTTTTCAACAGTAGTAATATAACAATACCGTAAAAATATTCTATCATTTTTAAATGACATAGTGATTTTTCAACAGTAGTTCAAATTACGTGAAATATTTAAACGTAATTCAAATCACTTAAAATGTTTCAACGCATCTCCAATCGCGTATTAATATTTTATCATATTTCAAATCGCATAAAAATATTTTACTGTATTTCCAAACACTTGGAAATATTTTACTATATTTCAAATCACGTACTTTAAAAATTACATTTTTAAGATACGTAAATAATTATTTTTCACCACAATTCCATTTTAGAAAATGTTTCTCATTTCTTCAAAAATTTCATTTCCACTTTTCTCAAAATAATATAACTTTAGACTTTATTTAACACATTTTCTTTACTCAAGAAAATGTTTTTCCACCTTTCTTTACTCAAGAAATCCTTTTCCAAAATATAATTCACAAATTCACTTTTTCATTGATATAAATCAACGTTTCAAAACTTAGCATTTTCTAACGTACTTCAAAACTCAAAAATAAGTTATACGTTAGTAGATTTTCATAATACTACTATATTCTTCATTTTTCTCAAATCATTTCCAAACACAACCTTCTTCAAAATAAATTGAAGTTCAAAAATATTTTCGTTTACAAAAACTTAATTTTTCAAGTGATAAATGCTCTAATTCCATTTCCAAATTCCTCAATATTCCAAACATTATTTTAGACTTAAATAAATCAATCTTAATTTCAAGAAATCCTTTTTCATAGTATATTTCACAAATTCACAATTCCATTGAATTAAATCAATGTTTCTAACTTTAAAAATTACTAATGCTTTCCAAAAATCTAACGGGATTTAATAAATTCTTTTTAAAACAAATTGAGGCTCACTTGCAACCTCTCTTTTCTATTTACATAAAAATTCATTTCTCAAGTCTAAAATACTGATTCCCTTTTTAATTTTCTTATATTAAATTAATTATATTTTCACTTGGAGAATCACTTTGTTCATAAAAATCAAGGCATTACAAGCCTTCAAAAACGTGGACATGACTATTGAAACCATCAAAACATTTTTCCTTCTAAATTGATATGGTTTTACACAAACAAAATCATTAAAAATCCTTTACAAAACTTAAGACTTATAGTCTTCGAAATCAAATCATTTGCCCATTTTTATTTTTCACTTTCTTTGCAAGTCCTTGAAATCAACATTGTCATTTTCATTTAAAACTCATGTTTAGTAAAACACTTAGGATCTTTCTTTTTTTTTTTTTTTTTTTTTTACAAAATAAATTAATAAAATTCCTCAAAGACCGTATTCTTGTTTTTCTTGAAAAACAAACCCTTTGTTTATTTTTCTATACTCTTCAATTCATTTTCATTCTTCATATTAATTTAAAGATACGTAAAATATTTTTCTAATTTATCAAAACCTTATAGATGGCCATTGGAACCATGAAATATTTTTCTTCTAACTTAAATAAATTTCATTCTTGTTTCTACACAAAATAAATCAATAAAATTTCATTCTAAAATTTGTGTTCATGTTTTCTTAAAAAAAATAAACCTTTAGTTCATTTTCCATACTCCTAAAATCAATCCAATTTTTTTCTTCCATAACATATTAATTTGTAAACACCTATTTTGAGGTGTCTTGATCAAAATTCTCATTGTTCTAGGGATAAAAATTCAATTTTCTTGTTCTTGAAAAATTTCAACATTAACCCTAATCAAGGGTAATCAAAACCGAATCCTTCCTTGGCCATTGGAACCAAGATTAATTTTCTTTCCATCCACATATCATGGCATACATATATATATTTCATCTTGAATATCACTAACATGCCATATACTCATCATGCATAATATAAGCATATCATCAAGATCATAAAATCATGCAAAGCATATTAAGTATAGACAAAAATAATCAAGGCATAGGAAAATAATCAAAGCTCACAAAACATACAATTAATTATTACATGACCATGGATTGGAATTCTCACATGAATTCACAATCCATCAAATATAAGACCATCTCCCACCACTATAATTGGTTGGTGAGATGGATCTCCCTCTTACCTCTTGAAGATCCTCCAAGCTTCTTGATTTTGCTTCTTTTTCCAAGTCCTTCAATACCAAAGGCTTCTCAAATCCAAAACAAAATACATAAAAATTAGTATACTAAGCTTGATTAAGAGGAACCATGGATCAAACATGGTTTAAAACTTTGAAAATCAAAAGAAAAGTGAAGATTAGTAAACTTCACCATAAATACCCAAGAACTTTGACCTTGAAGAAAATCCATGAAGATGGATGATTTAGAGAAAATCTCCAACATGAAAGTTGTTTAGAATCTCATGTAGATTCAAAATCTATGGTTGGATGAAATTAAAAGATATTGGAGAGTGGTTTTTGGTAGGTTGACCGAATGGTTTCTCTTGTAGCACAAAGGTTGAATTTTTGATTTTTGATAGAAACTTGAAGCTTGAATTTGAAGCTCAAGATGAATGATTTTGGAAAAACTCATAACTAGAGATGTTCTTAGAATGGTGTTTAGGTTTAGAAAATCAAGTTGGATGAAATTAAAAGTGATGGATGGTGTTTTTGGGCTGCTTGACCGAATCTATGGAGAGAAAAGGAAGAAAATGGTTGTTTTGTGTTCTTGGCTTGGTTAAGTGATGAAGATGAATGATTTAGAGAAAATCCCCAACATGAAAGTGTTTTGGATTGATGAGAGGATTCAAGATATGTAGCTAGATAAAATTATGGTAGATTAGAAATGGTTCCATGGGTGGTGACCGAATGGTTCAAGGAAGGAAAGAAAATGGTGTTGTTCTTTGTGTTCTTGGTGTTCTTGACAAATTGGAAGAGAGAGAAGAGAGAAAATGAGTTAAGTGTGATAAAATGAAAAGAAGGATGCTGCATTTTGGAGTGGAAACCATAGCCTTGCATGGAGAGAAAGGAAGGAATAATTTGGTTTTAGAAAAATGACTAATAATTGGTCGAGGCATCCAATTAAAGTCTTCAAACTTTTTCTTTGGCCTAAAAAGGCTACTCCAACATGTCTTAAACATGTTTCCCCTTCTTCCTTACTTCCAAAACCGCCCCCCCTCTTAATCATGCATGCATGAAGTTTGTCATCTTTTCATGCATTATTTGAAGCATTACTAATCAATCTTAACTAATTTTCTAATTATATAACTAATTAATTAGACATATTATTTCATATATTATAATTTCTAATTAAAATTAGGATATTTAATTAAGAATTAGATTATTTAATTTAGTTTACTTAACTTGTTAATTAGGCCATTAGATTAATTAAATTAGGCTTAAATAGTTTAAGGAGTTATTGTGTTTGAAGAAAAAAAACAGGAAATCAATAATAAATAATATAAGTCAAACCTTTTTTTTTTTTCTATGTCCACCACCGTAGCCTCCCCTCCATGCATTCTAAGTGTGCAAATAATTCAATGTAGTACATAATTGATCAAGACTTTTTAACAATGACATAAAGCAACAATGACATAAAAGTAACTATTATTAGTCATCAAAACTTTTTCTTTGTCTCCTAACAAGCCAAAACCGTCCCCCTCCTTGCTATATGCAATAATATGGTCATCTTTTTTTCATGCAATTATGTGAAGCATTCTAGCCATTGATTAATTCAATGGTTAGGATTTTAGGTAATTAGATTTTTTTTTTTTTATTTTAGAAGACTAAATCTGCGCCAATTAGATCTTCCTACTTGAAATTCTAACCATAAGATGTATCTCCAAAATTAAGGGTCAAGATTGCTTCTTCTTACTTTTAATCCAATGGTCATAATTAGTCTTTCTACTTTTTTTAAGACCAAATCTCACCCGATTAATTAACTTCATCACTTTTAAGACTAAATCTCCACCTTTGATTTAGTCTAAATCTAATGGTTGTAAATGGTCACCTTATATCATCAATTTTACACCATTGATTAAATCTACGATTGATATCGAAGTCACTGCTTAATTTTATTCTAACACCATTAATTAAATTAATGATGATTATCTTATACTTATTATTAAATTTATTTCTTAACTATTAATTAAATTAATGGTGGATATCTAAACCACTAATGTTGACTTAACAATATAATTTCTATTGTTATCTACTAAAAAATCCCACAAAAGAATATATTTATCGTATTTTTATCTTTCGATAAATAAATACAAGATCAAAAAAATTTTCTAAAATCTGCTTTAGGATTTCAGGGTTTAGTAAGATCCCCAATATCCGTTAAACAATTAAAAATTTTTCTATACGTAACTTTTGGACCCACCTGGGCCCACATATACCACCGGCCCACATACCCCTCGTGGGGCCCACAAATAGAAAGAAATTCAAAATCACATATAAAATCACAAAAATTAAAACACACAAATATCGATCGACATTACGTAAAATAATTACCTAATGGTAAAAATTAAATTACGTAAAGTTTTCTCCTAAAAATTTTTATTTTCCTACACCTGAAAGAAATAACTCAAAACGATTAAATACGCTGATGGGATATTCAAAATAATTTTACAAATTAATTTACTTAAACAAGAAAATTCGCTTAATCAAAATTATCATTTTTAAGATATAGGAAATTTGGGGTGTTACATCAAACATTAACAACTAAAAAAAAAGGCAAAAGAAGCAGCATTTCAAAACCACAATAAAAGGGAAAAAATTGGAGAGGGGGAACTATTGAGGGACCACATGCATAAAATTGACAACAACAAGAAGGGTAAATGGGGACTACAAGCTACGTGGTTAGGGTTTGGTTGGAGAAGAAATTCATACCTACCCAAGAAGCAACCAATTTTTTATGGCCTAATCTCTTTCTCCCTCAACCAATTTATGTAAATGGGTTAGGATTTGGCTAAACAATGGTGGTTGTTGACCGGGGGAAGGAATTGGTTCATTGGAGAAGAAGACAGATCATATGTTGTCATATGTGCCAATGGACATTAGAGTTAACAGATAAATGCTTGGTTTCACTTTGAACCAAAAGTTTAAGGGAGTTTAAGGGGATCTAGTGAAATCATAGGAGAATAATTGCAATTTACCCAATAAATTAAATTAAATAGGAGTTCAGCTAGTAGGTACACTGTTCTCAGTACAACATTGTCTTTATGCGAATATTTTTTTATGGGAACGATTTTTGTAAGTAATATCATCATCAAAGATATTGATAATATAATCATTGTCTTAACAATGGGGTGAATTTTTGCTTAACCGACCTTATCTCGCACTTTTAAGAGTTAAAACTCACACTTATCCCACAAGAAATGTATCAAAAGCTACATCGGCCTCGCTTTATCCCATATTTATGAATATTTTAAATTTATATAATAATTAATTATTATCTTAATATTAATTTATTATCTTATATAAATTAAAAAATATATTAAGAATAAACATTAAATTAACAAAAATAATTAATATTATTAATTAAAATAAAATAATATTCATTTAGACGTAAAATACGGGATCGAGCGAGAAAGATTTTAAACCTGCCTTGTACGGATAGAGTGAGATTGGTAAGTATCAAGGTCAAATTGCCATGCCTACGTTAGCTCATCATAAGTTGGACGGAAACATTTTACCACAAGTGGTATATAAATGTTGAAGATCTTAACAATGAGTATAATCAGTTATTATATTTTTATCAGTGTATATATATATATATATATAAAATATTTTTTAATATTATTTATTATATTTATTTTATTTTTATTATTTTTTAAATATGACATCCTTAAAAAATATCAACAATATATATCTTTAAAATAGATATATGATAATTTTTTTCCTTGTATAATAGATCAAGGACATAAATTTGATCAAATTAATCAATCATTAAAATATTGTGGTAAAATGATGGTCTATTTAAAGTGGCTAAAATTGGGCAAATTTTGAAAACTTAAATAATTTATAGGAAATTATAAGTTAAAATTTTGACAATCTCGTTAAAAAACTACTTATAAAAGGAGTATTTATTATCACTATTTTGTATTTTATTGTTATTTTTATTTTATTAATTTTTTATCAAATAAATTAATTTAAATTATTATATTAAAATAAATAAAAAATCATTTAATAAAAATTAATAAAATAAGAGTCTCAATAAATAAATAAAAAGTGACAAATAAAAATTCTCCTTCTAAAATACTACTTTCATAACTTATGCATCCACAAAAATATTACTTGCTTCAATAAAGGCGGTTAGATTGTTGCAGAGTGTCAAATTAGTGCACATGCAGGTTGCACGGGTCCAAATCCATTTAGCAAGAGAAGAGGTTAGTGTTTTTAAGTCATAAAAAAAAGAAATAATGATATTTATACATTATTTTTATAGTACTTTTTTTAATAGAAAAAAACACGCATTAAATATATAAACTTTATTTTTTTCTTAAACAAAAATGATGTAAGAAAAAGTATGAAAAAAATAACGTGCAATGTTCATTTTCTAAAAGAAAATGGGTTTGTATATTGCATTACTTGTGTGAAAATCTCAATTTTTTTTTGGTACCAAAGATCTTAAAAGTTACTGTACCTTCTCTTATATATAAAACAATAAAAATCTATTTTATTTTATGAGATATAAAAAAGCTCTAAACTTATTTTTCTTTGGAGTAGTTTTTTTTTATATAAGAAAGAAACTAATCAAAGAAAAATTAATTCAAAGAATGAATTCAAACCATATTGAGTCCCAATTTAATTCAGTTTATTATTTTTTTAAAATCAGATTTCATTAATTTTTTTTAAGATTTAGCTTAAAACCAGTGTTGTCATAACCAGATGAGACTGAATGATTTGATTGAAGTATCGATCGAATTGACTGTGAACTGGATAGACATAGCTTGGGATATGAGTTTCAATTTCTTTTACTACATTATTTTTATACTTACTTCACTTTCTACACAAAACTCAACTATGTGAGCTCAGCAAGATCTTTATGCAAAACAGTGTTGTAAAAGCAACATGATGTATAAGAATTTTGTTTTTTAAAAAGAAAATATATAAGCCAATCACCTGCACTGCAAACATATGCATACTTCAACCATAACTTTTTTATTTTCTTAAATTAAATGCTTAAGTAGTACATTAATAGAATAGATACAAAACATTGACCAACTGAGCATAATACAAAGAAGCAAATACTATGGATTCATTATTCTAGAAGGCGAGGTTTCAGATTTTCACCTCAACCATGCTTTAGGTTATTGTTTCTTAACATAGTAGCCAACACTATTTATAGATAGTTCTCATTTCTTGCAAACAATTCCCAACCCATATGAAAACTTGGTACAATCAAGGGTACCATACTCTACCACTTTAGTTGTCTCTTTCTCATATGAAATTTCATGTGAGAACAGACAAGAAGCACAATCAGGAGAAAGCAAGGAGGTAGTCCTGTACCTGTCTTCTCCACTAACAACAGGCATTGCCACACCTGGCTTTGCTGGGTTCTCAAAATCCAGCCTATAGGTCCTGCCAAGCACACCATCAACTTTGGGGGACAGTGCCAAAAACCTGAACTGAACTTCCAAGTGTGCAAAGCAGTCATCAGAAGGCACTTGGTAGTTATGAATTCTATCATCTTCTTTGGTTACTGGCACAACATTGACCAAGATTTCAGCCACATCCTTCAGTGTAACCATGACACTGTTCTTCCCTGCTACTCTCTCCACTTTCACATCTTTCTCAGGAGAGTACCAAGTGGAGAGAGAGCCTTCAGAAAGGACTAAATGGTTCCCATTGTATGTGAACTTGAGATGGTCAACATGGTCATCCCATTGAGGTGTCTTGGTGGCCTCAAGTAAGAAGGTTTGGGAGTTGAAGAGGATTCCAAGGGCTTGGATCCAAGTGTAGTCACGGCTTCTGCTAGCAGGCCTGTGTCCAATGAAGCGAGCATTGATTTGAAGGTTGGAATCTGAGACTAAGCTGAAATGTTCATTGCTCTTTCCATGGAAGTAGAAGACTCTGCCATCTCCACCAATGAAACGGGGATCATAGCATCCTGATCCTGGTGCATTGCAGTTTGGCTTGCGATCTAAAAATCACAAAACGAATTTCGTCATGTTTGTTTCCACAACCCAAAACAAAAATAGATGGGTTGAATTTGGATGCATTTTTAGTATAAAACTATTTTACACTTGCATTTAATGTGTATTATTACATTATTTAATGAGTTTAATATCTTATGTAATTGTTAATATAATCATTAAACATCATGTAATGATTTAATTGTTATGTTAATATAACTAAGTTCATTAAATAATATGATAATACATTATTAAATGTAAGTATAAATTTTTTTTATATGGAAAATGTATCAAAATTAAATTTAAAATAAAAACACCAAAACAAGCATTGGATGGTGAATTAATGTACAGTATAATTATATCATATTCAACAAGCTTAAGAATTAAAGGATGGTTTATCTTACTTTTGCAGACAGCCCTGCATATAGGTTTGTTGCAGTCGATCTGACAAACCTTAGCCTTAGGATCTGTTGATTCACTGCTTGGGCATTCATATGGACATTTGATGTACTGTCCATAGCATCGGGTTCCTATGGTGCTACAGTAGGCGTAATAATATGCCTTGACATGGATCAAACTTGAGAGAAGGACTAGCAGGATGATTAGGATGGAACTACTTTTGGTGATCTCCATACTTAAATTCTCTATTAGTGAAATATAGGAAACAAAGAGAGAGTTGTAGCTAATTGATGCAGCATCCTCTATCTTCTCCTGCTATTTATAAATGTATCTTCAAGAGGTTTGCTTCAGTATGATGAAGGTGGCTTTAGCAAACTTGTAGTCTAATCTAATGCTAACTCAAACTCGAAGTATGAACATGGGTTTGGCTGATTGAATGCAGAATATCAAAAGGATCATTCAAATAATTATTTCTTCTTATAGAAGGGTACTTTCATGCAGGTAATTATGGATATTCTTTCAACTGCAAAATTGTTGGCTGGACTTCTGATAATATATATAACTAGCTAGAGATAAATATGAATTATCAGTGTATTATGGGACACGCTTGATTATGGGAGAGGCAAGGAGCTAAATTAAAGTTGATACCTTGAAAATGAAAACGACAACTGTATGAGATAGAGTGAGAATTCATAGAATGTTTATTTATTTTTCTTTCTTTCTATCATGCGACTCAGGTGCGCGTTATGCTCTCCGGACTTCTGAATTGTGTATGAGTGATAACGTGTGCCTTTCTTTAGATGTCATGTACATAAGTTTAAATTCTATAATACATGCTAATATGTAGTTGCTTTTAATAAATGGTCAACTCTTTAAACTTTGTTGTCGACTTAAGTGATTGATCAAAATAGTGTCTCAACTCTCAATCCCTTGCCAAACATAGAAAGGTGAAGAAATTCTTGAAGTTGGTCTGATAAAAACATTGAAGCTAGTTACCATAAAGGGCAGGTTCGATTTACCTATAATCTATATCACTATCTAGTGTGGATATAGAAGAATGGATGATAAAATGCTTTAAACACCTTTCTTTAACTTTCTATTATATACTTAATTATGTTAAAAGTAGCATATACTTAACAATGATAAAAAAGTGACATGAATATATAGGGCCATAATCAATTGATACCGGTATAAGAGTTATATTCTTACACTAATCTCTGACCATTAATTTTAATTTAATCTAAAGGTTCAAGATCATCCTTATGTGGTAGAGCCTCATTAATTTAATAAAGAAAGAAAAAAATAGAATCTTGGCTTTAGTGATGAGAGAGAATCTAATTTTATTATTAACTCTATTTATTATATTTGTAATTATAAAATTTTGCATTAAAAACCTATAATAATAAATTAATAATTTAACATATTAATATTATCAACTAAATAATGGAATTAAATATTTGTTACAAAATCTCCAACAAATTCATGTTAATTTTTTAAATCATTAATATAATATATTAAAAAAAAATCTTGATTTTATAGAATTCTATCAAGTGACAATTCTAGGTTGTGCCATCAATATTATTTGAATTTAAATTTTATTATTATCTTATTAAAAATAATTAAAGAAAAATATAAAAAAATTTTTTTGTCAATTGTCATTTATAAGTTGTTTTACTAATGTAATTTGAATTTGAATTTGAATATTATCCTTTTAAAAAAATTAAAGAAAAATATAAATTATTTTATAATATTTTCTTATAAGTGTCATTTTAAATTGTATCATCATTGACTTATTACAAATTTGAATTTGAATTTCATTGATATTATCTTATATATATATATAAAAATCTTTTTTAAATATTTTTTATAGAATAAAAATATTTTTATTATAGTGTTAAATCATGCTATAATATACAAATATGAATCCAATGAAGTTAAAAATGACCGTAGCCCCAAGCTCAAAACATTTTTTCAATAATTTCTAAAATATTCTTAAAATGTTATATATTAACTTGACAGTTGACATCCTAAAAAAATTAAATAAATATTTAAATAGCATGTAAAATCTCTATATAACTCATGTTCATTTATGAAAATTAATTAAATTATATATATATATATATATATTTATAGTAATTAAATATTTATTATATATTAATTTAAATATTTTATTTTTTAAATCTTTTGTATCGCACGGTGCTATTCTAATAGTTACTTAAAGTTGACAAAACAAAAACATATATGAGAGTACAAATGGCATGAAACGGACGTACAATATGTCTAAAAATAAATCGAACTGAATTCAAAAAATATTTCATACAAATAAAAAGATAAATGCTAATTTACATGAAAAATTCCACGATAAGCCTTTCAATTGTAATAATATTGATGAGTTCATAAGGATTTTTCGTTTAAAGATTAATTCTCTTGTTTAAATTTATTTGGCTACAATTCCAAACATGAGTTTGTTCTTGTTTGTATTTTATTGATATATAGTTTTTCCGTTATAATGAAATGAAATAAAAAAAAGAATTCAAGAAAGTATGCTCAACTCTTATTTTGAGTAGACCGGGTGAAATAAGTTAGAAACTTTTTTTGACATTTGATTTCATATAATCTGTACGTAGTTGATATATTAATATATATTAAATTATTCGTCAAAAATATAGATATACTAAATTATTATTACAAAAAGTTTATACAAAATCTAACAATTCAATAATTAAGTATTTTTTTAAAATATTATAAAATCTTTTCATAAATTATAATACTTAAAGAATCTACAATTTTATTAAAATGTACCAATTAAATGAGAATTTTTTCAAGTCGGGTTTAATTAGTAATTACCAATTATACATATCAGTTAGCAATTTTATAAAAATAAAGTAAATAAAAACATAAAAACTTGACTCACCTTTACATAAAAAGCTAGAAGATTATTTTGATACATTAAAAAAAAAACTAGAAGATGATAAAATGATTAAATGCGTTAAATAAAATGATTAAATGCGTTGTCCCTGACAATTTATATTATGGCATACATGTTTGGTTTTTCAAATATAAATAACTATTATAAAAATCTGAAAAGAATAAAATAGAAACTCTGCAATAATTATTTAATAATTCCATTATTTTGTTGAGAATATTAACATGTTAAATTATTAATTTAATATTTATAATCAGTAATGCAAAATTTAATAATTAAAAATATAAATGATAATAAATAGAGTTAATAACGGTAAAGTTAGACTCTCTTTCATCACTAAAGTCAAATTCTATTTTTCTTTTTTTCATTAAATTAGTCAGATTTCACATATGAATGATCTTGAATTATTAGATTAAAGTAAAATCAATAGTTAGATATTGGTGTAAGAGTTACTCTTATATATATATATATATGAAAGAGGGATTAAGTTATATTATTGATATAAGATTTGATATATTTACATACTTTAATAATTTTTTATAAAATATAATTTTTATAGATTTAACTATTAAATTATAACTATCTAATAACTTGATTATTTGTGTAAAATCTTAAAAAAATTAAATATTAATAAAAATATAATAAAGTGATTTTTATTTTTATATATTTTAAAAATATATATTACATTAATCTTTACGTATATTAATAAAATATTAAATGTTTTTATATTAATATAAAATTTTATAAATATGATTTATATGATAAAAATTTTTAATTCAATAATAGATTTAATGAAAAAATTATTAGTAACTTTAAATTACACTAATGTAACTTAATTCCTCTATTTTATATATATATATATATATAAAAAGAGAGAAAATGACAAAAAAGATTTAAAATTATGATATCTCGTAAATTATCAAATCTTTTAGGATTAGTCCATGAGAATTAAGTATTCTCAAGACAATAAATTTTTCTTATTTTGTATTATTAAATAAGTATCTAGTGAGTTTTGAAAGTCATTATTATATTTTACGATATACATTTTTAATGTTGAGTTGGTATACATTTAATAATATATCAAAAAAAAAATCTTACTTTAGAAACACCCAAAATTACTCCTATTCCACACATAACGGCTTCTTAAATATTATTTTCTATCTATACTGTACTAAATAACACAAGTGAAAATCAAAATCTTTCAATCCTACCTGTCCTCTCTCTATATATATATACATGCATTATCATCATTTTTCGTTTATTCTTTTTTTCTTTTGGTCATTATTATTTTCGCTTATTCAAAAGTTGTCTTTTGTTTGGGCGGCCCAAATTGGGCCCCATGCTCTATTGGGCTTTTGCCCTCGATACCCAACAACGAACTCAATTAATCCTTATTTGTGTGTTTTTTTTATGCAAACTTCATAATTTTCGGATGTCCAAAGAAAAAAAAATCCCTAATTTGCGTTGATATATGTTACAGTAATGTAGTCATCATGCAAATCAAAGTAAAACTCGGGCCGTATTCACAGTCCAAAATGTCGGGCCTGACGTGAATATTAGCAGTTTAGCACCCTGATGGCCCACTTTTGTAGGTTGAGAACAGGTGTGTTGTGTAATGGATTTTATTGAAATTGAATTAAACAAAATTTAAAATTGACATTGAAATTGTGTAATGGATTAAACAAAAGCCTGGTGCACCTAAATTAAGTATATTAAACTAATCGCATTATAAATAATTTAATGATTAACTATCATAAATAATTATTAATTAATTATTATAATAATTAATGATATACCAAAACTTTATTGGTTTAGTGCATCTAATTTAAATGTAACATATTTATACAAGTATTTCTCAAACCTTAAACAGTGTTAACTTTTGAAGCTTCTCCGGCAAAATAATACTAGAAGAAAGTATGTGCTGAGGAATATTCAACCAAACAATGATATAATGGTAGATTTCTTTTAAGCCAATTTAGAATTTGGATGGATAAATAATTTCTATCACTTTATTCAATTTAATAACCAACTTTAAAATTTATCTAATTTAACTGATAACTATTCTTAAATTTTGTCTAATTTATTCTAAGTAGCATTACTCAAACTATAAAGTATGAACTTTTGCACATCCGATCAAACTATAAACTAAAATTTTTTTTTTCGATAAAGTTAGGAGAGATTATTCTAATACTCTTGAAGCATTACACTATTTCAATTTAATTATGACACGAAACTTTAAAATCATATAAATAATTAAATTAAAATTTAAATATTTTTAAATTAGATGTAAAGGATTATAAAAATATTTTATAATTTCTTCCTAATAAACCCTTCTTAGTTCTTGTCTGACATCTTCTTGTGCCTTATTGTGCCTTGCACTCTCTAGCTCAGAATCAGCTCCTAATCATGGCGGCGTGGACTGCTGCGGCTCGCCAAGCCTGCAATCTCGCTCGGCTTTCTTCGCCAAAACCGCTTTCCCTCCTTCACCGGCGTGGCTTGGCCGGCGGTGCTGGTAACTATTTCCCTTTTGCACTTTCTGATTTTTCTTTTTTCTCTCTTCTTATTCCGCGCTTTGGTTATGATTCCTTATAAATTGTTCTACGTTGATTGGCGCAAAGGGTTATGTCGATTACCAATTCATTACTCAAAAGTTCAAATCTTTGAACCGAATCTAGTCTACCAAGGAAATGGGTTGTGTCCAAATACATTGCCATTTTCCAATGCCATTTTCTTAAGCATGTTGTAATATAAAGTTGGGCATTTTCATTTTTCTTGTGGCACTTCCCAGTTCCCATATCCTTTAGAGGCATTGTTGTTTCCTATGATATTTGTCAACAAGGTGATTCTAAAATAAAATGCACAACTTCATAATCTTTGTGATATACCAAATGCTGCATAGATGTTCATGACATAATTGTCTCCTTCTTTATCTAATAATATGGGAAGATAAAACATAGTAGAGATAATGGAATTTTTTTTTTATTTTACTGAACTCCTTCACTAATCATTAGGATCACATGTGTATAGCATCATTCTGCATTAACATGCTACTGCAGCTCAATCTAAGCTCCTACAAATATCCAAAATCATCATTGTGTAGTTGTTGCATCTTAAGTTCTGGAATGATACTACGTATTTGAGTGTGATTCTAGCTGTGAACTTGAAAAAGAAAAATCTAAACCAATAAGATAAATGAAATGTCTGACTTGTCCAACTCTGTACTATGTTGAATGATATTGGTGATGTTTTAGTAAGGTGTTGCAATTTTGGGCTGTAGTTTGTGGAAAGAACACTTTATTTTATAGTTTACTGTGCCATTGAGGTATGATGTGGTGATAGCTGGAAAACAGCCTTCTGATAGTGCAACAAGAACAAGAAGGAAAGTTCACACATTGATAATTTGCATAATGTGCTTTATTAGTCTATGGAACTTAATGTGCTAAAAATTGGTTAAGATTGAATAAACCACACTGGTACAGGTGGAATGATTAATGAAGTGAAATATTTTCTCCCTCGTTGCTGAAGAATCACTTGCCTATATTTGACATGTTGCAGATCATGGACCTCCAAAGGTGAACTTTTGGCAGGACCCATTGAGTCCATCTAAGTGGAAAGAAGAACATGTGAGTCACTTTAGATTTTTTCGAAGCTTTCTTATATGTTAGTTTAAGATCTTCTATATTGACTACATTTTGATGCTGAATCATTTTGGTATTGGCAAGAATATACTGCTGTAATAGTATCCTTTTGAAGAATACCTGTGACTGAATCCAGTCTCGCTGTACAAGTTTATATTGACATTGAAATTTAAGGGAACTTGCCTCCTATAGAACAGCAAACAATTCTTCATACATACACACACTCATGGGATAGAGAAGAACATAAACTAGTATTTCAAGTCCACTATGTTGAGAAAACTGATTTGCCATTGAACTACTAGCAAAGAAGAGGGTTGAGGAATGCCACTTACGAACATTTTGGTCACCTCGTGACTTCGTAGACATTATTCTCTGAGATTTGTTCATGCTAAAATATTAAATTTTTCACCTAGTCTTCTGCTGTTGCAGTTTGTGCTTGTTTCCTTGACTGGATGGGGTTTAGTCTTCTATGGCAGTTACAAGTTCTTCACTAGAGGCAAGGACAAGAAGGAAGAGGTATATAAGTTTACCTTAATAGGAAATTAGATTTGAGTTTTATGGCTGCTTCTTACACTCTGGATTATCAGGGGACATGTACTGCCTTCTTCTCACGATTTTACTTGATAAAGTTCATGCTTATTTCATTTTATATTTTGATGTAGTAAGCAATAGCAGCCAAGATATCTTTTTGCTTGTTACCTTCAGATCCCCACAAAACTAGCTTTGATATTCCTAAGTTTTAACTTCTAATTTTCTCTCTTCAGTTCATTGAAGTTATCAAGCATTCCTTGTATTACAGTTCATTAGGTTCTACTATATAGTTAAACATGCAAAACGTGGCTCGCTTGATAAGACTACTAGCATATTCACAAATTTTATTTTTGGATATTTTGTGCATCATAAGTACTTGCTTTGATGACTGTTAATTTTGCAAGATGACTTATTTTGCATCTTCAAATAAGTATGGAACTCTCTTACCAATTCTTGTTTGCCATGTCTTACCGCAGAAAGTTGGAGAAACGTCAAACAAGGCTTGAGTTTGTTACAAGTTATAACATCTGCTAATAAGTTGCCCTACTTGACTTAAGGTCTCCGGATTGTGATATTTATCTTTGTACCGAGACACGCCAGTTTGGGCAGTTTTAGTGGCTTGTACATGACTCCTAAAGCAATGGTTTAGGAACAACTACACCTTTTAGAATTCTCTTACTGTTATGGTACTTTCATACTTATGCGTATTATCTTCTCTGGTATGTTAAAGCATTTTGTGGAATAGAAGCCTGCCTGCTGATAAGTTAGCACCATCGTTTGCTTTTTAACCAATATGTCATTAGAGACAAAATTATTTATTATTTTTTTGAAATTATATATTAAAATATCACCTTTTTATTCAACGTGATATTTTTTATGATTTTTCTGTCTACGTAGATAATGTCATCTACGTTGACGTTTTTATGTAGATAACATTAACGCGATTGGCGTTATTCACATGGAAGCGTCTAAGCGAGTGACATTATCTACGTGGAAGAGCCTAAGAGAATGACATTTTACACTTGCAATGAAAAAAAAAACCAAAAGTTATTTAAATCAATCAATTAATTAATTAATTTTTTTAGCGTTGATGTGGAGGTGTATTAAATTTTGTTGTTCCAAATTTTATACTTGCAACCAACATGAAAAATAAAAATAAAAACTAAGCCTCTTAATTTTGTGAAGGTGTATTAAATTTTTGATGTTAATGTGGAGGCGTATTAAATTTTTTCAAATTAAAAATCAAGAGTCTCTTAATTTTGTGAAGACATATTAAAGTTTTGATATTGATGTGGAGGCGTATTAAATTTTCTTATTAGAGGTTTGTGCATGGTTCATTATAATTTAGGAGTCTCTTGAGAAAACATTAAAAAGGTTTTAAAAAAAGTACATAAGTTTTCAATGAATTTCTTATTCTAATATAATGAGCGATGGTTTAAATAAACATTGGATTCATGAGTATCAATGCCTATTTCCAATTTGTTGGTAGCTGAAGCTAGTCATAAAATTTGTGCGGTAATAATGAGCTATGCATGAACCTTTAGTGAGAAAATTCAATACGGCTCTACATTAACACCAAGAATTTAACACGTCTTCACAAAATTAGGAGACTCTTAGTTTTTTTATTTTTTTTTCATTTTTGTTGCAGGTTAAAATTTAATACGCCTTCACATCAACACCAAAAAAATTAATTAATTAATTAATTGATTTAGGAGACTCTTGATTTTTTATTTTTTTTTCATTTTCGTCATGTATAACGCCACCCGCTTAAGTGCTTCCACGTAGATAACGCCATCACGTGTGGCGTTACCACGTGAAAAACATCAGGCATGTTGAGTTTCTACATGTGTTGCGTCAACCGCATTGACATTTTTCTATTGGTAACTTCATCTCCTTTGACGTTATCTATGTAGAACGTAAAATAAATAAAAAATTCAACGTGACAAAAAATATGATAGTTTAATAAATAATTTGAAAAGTATAACAATTTAATAAATAGTTTTGTCACTAAGGGTAAATTGGTCAAAAACCCAATCATTGTATGGACTGATTGGGTTCGATGTAATCGGAAAACCTGTGATCCGAGTTTTGGGATGGTCCGGTCCTTGATTAGAACAATTTTGTCCATTGACCCGATCAAACCTGGGTGACCCGGTGACCCATCCTCCCGAGTTGACTCGGATTGACCTAAGTTTCTTTTTTTTTTTTAATTTAAACTTTAAAAAGACAAATTGTAAGATTTGAACATGATACTTAGAAGACTCATGAGATAAAATGTATTTTACCATTAGACCACAGATATTATTGAGTAATATTTTTGATTTTTTAATATAATTATTACTTAACCAATTGAAAGTTGAAAAATTAGAGTTGAATAATTATTACCGTTAGTTTGTTCACACCATTAGTACTTTTTTTATAATGTATTTTTTATATAAAGTATTTTTTCATATAGTATATTTTTAATTTTTTGTTACTTTTTCAAAATTTTCAATTCGACTGTTTAACTTACGGTCGGATTATTGATTCGTTGACCCAGCCTTCTGATTGGATTAACTTCCAATCTGAGTTATACAACTATGGTTAGCATTCCAAATTTGGTTTTTAACTTAATTCAACTTTCTTTCTTGGTTCCTACAACTTAGGTGGTTTTTGATTTATTTTTGTTTTTATTTTCAATTGATATATTTTCACATATAATTACAAAATTGTTATATTGTTTTTATATTGTTTTTTTTAAACTTTTGTGAAAGAAATAGTGAAAACAAAAAAAAAGTTGTTTTCACTATTTTTTTACAAAATTTGAAAAAAAAAACAAAGTGGTATTTTTATAATTATAAATAAAAACATATTAACTAAAAATAAAATAAGAAAACAAACTAAACGTACCTTTTAAGTTAGTGATATGATTCTAATACTTTCCTCATTCAGAAATTGTCCAGCTCCAATTTCTGGCTCTTGAATTTGGAGAAGTTGGTAACTTTTCAATACCCGCGTGTTAAATATAGATAAAGGCAACAAGAAAAAAAAGGAAAAATGTTTTTTGTCTAACTCAAATATGGTAAATATATGTCTATTAAATATTTGTGTGAGATAAATATTAAATTAAATTATATGTGACTATAACATTCTTATAGGATATAAAATAAGTTTGTGAGTGAATTGAAAAAAAATTAAAATATGAAAATTAGACGAATAACGGAACTGAGAAAAAAAGGGTCTTCATTACAGGTAGTTTTAAGTGGTTGTATATTACTGTACACATGAACGAATTCTTGAAACATTAAAAAAGACCTACTTTTGAGATTATTCGAAAACATTGCATCTAGTTCGTGAGTTTGATCATTTCCCAACTTAGTGCATGTGTCTTACACATCGTGGGAGGGAAGCTTGCTTAATTCGAAGGTCAAGGCATAGTATAAGTCTTAGTGAAGCCTTTCAGTATTACCTATCAATAAAAAACTATCAGCAAAAATTAAACCAACACGATTTGATCCTATCATGGCATGAATTAAAAAAATAAAAAACAAAATCAAACATGCTATTGATCTAATTGAACGGGTGACTTATGTTGAAGAAAAGATATCTTCATTTATTTATGACAAACTGTAAGTAAGTTATTAGTTAAATAAGTTTGAAAAATGATCAATTTAAACATACTAACCAAAATGCCCAACTTGGTCAATTTCCTGTTATTATTTGAGAAGCACAAAAGACTAAGACTACAAAATATTTTCTCTATTTGGTCGTACATATATAAACTTGATCTCATTTTCTTTTTAGGATTTTGCTAAATGCTAACAAACGCTCTTAAGGTATGTTTAAATGAAGAATATTTTAAAGAAATGAAAAAGAAATGTTATTTTTCATTTCTAAATTAAGAGAATTATAAAAAAATTATAAAAAAAAAGATTTTAAAAAATTATATGATTATCTTTCATTTTATTCTTTCATGTTAAAAAAAACCCTTCAATATAAAAAAAGTTTATTCAAAATAAAAAATAAGCCCACCACCACACCGAGAGTTGTGATTAAAGTGGTCACAATCTACACAAAGTATGTGAGGTGCTCATGTTCGAACCTTGAATTTGATCACTTAATGAATATATTGGGTCTTCGATGAAGTTAAATGTGGTAGTGAATCATAAATCCGAACATTGTGTTGACTTGATCGCAAAATAACGCTTGTTGATATCTAATTTTGTCTATTTTTTTATTTTTGTTTTTATTTTATTTATTTAATTTAATTTTTTTAATAAAAAAAGAGAAAAAAATTAAAAAATTAAAAAAAGTTTTATACAGGTCAACCCATGACCTAATTCTCTTCTCAACCCATAACCCAACTTCCTTCTTCCTGTTGCTGTAACCCTAGCCTCTACAAACAGCTGTATTGAATTGGATTAAAGGCTTCTGACAGTTTTCTTTTTCGTTTACTTTCCAATCATGATTGAGAAATATAAATTTCAACAGTTTTTCTTTTCCTTTGGCATTCTAATCATTATTTAGAAACGAAAGGTTTGACTATTGGATATTATAAATATCAAGCAAACAAATCAAAAGGGGGGAGGAATCATTCAGAAAGATAATACAATCACAGAGCAATCAGAAACTGAAAAATTCACATGGATAAGAGAAAAAATTTCCACACTTCAGCAGCCCCAAAACTGCTCACTCCCATCTCCAATCTTCATTCATTCCACCATCTTCAAACCTCCACTTAACCACCATTATCTTTATCACCTTCATCTTCACCACTTTCCTCACCATAAACCTCCATCTTTCTCTGTCAACTGTGACTCACCCTCACACCCAACCCCATCATCTTCATCAATTCCTCACCACCCACCTTCGTTACCACCGTAAGCCATCACCTTGCTTCCAACCTTCACCATCTCACCCTGCGCCTTCAAGCTACCACAAAGCACCATCTCGGCCTCCTCCATCTTCACCAACACCAAGCCACCTCCATTAACCACCCAAACCAACCATTAAAATTACCCAATCACTATCAAATCACCCTCCACAAGACACAACCCCTTCATCTTCATCATTTTCTTCATCACCCATCTTCAAGCTCACCACCCCACAACCAACAACCCACGTGAAGCCACCGTGCTGCACGGCCTCCCCAACCACCACACGGATCTTCGTTGCGCCACCGAGTCACCCAAACCAGAAACAGAGCAACCACGGCCCGAACCCAACCGAGCCACCCAGCTCGCGCGACTCGCACACTGCCGTTGACCAGCCGGAGCCACCGCAGCATTGCGAGCTACGCTCCCCATCGTGAGTTTCTTCTCCCCCTCCCATTTTTCTTCTTTCTTTCCATGATTCGTGTGATATTTCTGATTTGAGACTATAAGTCTCTTTTATATTTGCTTTGCTTCAATTCTTTTTTTTTTTTGTGGGCTCAAGTAGAATAAATTTAGGCCCCCCTTCTTTATTTTTTTTACTCATTTGGGCCCCTCTCTTTTTTTTTTACGGTTTGGGCATGAATCTTTAGTTTTTTTTTCTTTTTAATTTTATTTTATTTATTTATTATTTTGGATTGATTTGTATTTACTAATTTGGGGTTTACATTATTTGTATTTAATACACTTTTTATTATTAAGTATTTTGTTTGTTATTATGAGGTTGATATGTGACTTTAATTTAATTATTATAAATTAGATAATTTAAAACTGGCCGATGACGGAACAATTGGGAGAGGATCGGAGCGCCGATCAAATACACTCTTTCTGATAATCTTGAGGCTTTATATTGAATTTTGTCAAGAGCGCTGACGAGGTCCAATTCTCACACTAAATTAAAATATTTTCGCTAAATAAAATACAACCCTTTTTATAAATTAAAATAATTCTTTTTTAAAAAATAAAAAAATCTTTAAATAAAAGTGAACAAATTCATATAGTTTCAACATCATGATTGTGGTGAATTAAAGTTTTATTTTTCATGAAGACATTTTTTAAAATTACTACAAAAATCTCATTGTGCCTAATTTTTTTTTTATTATAAAGGAGATTTTATTTGGCCATTTAAAAAAAACATTCTCATACCTCAAACAAATTTTTTTGAATTAAAATTTATTCATTGAAATAATCTTTTATTTGGCCATTTTATTTTGAAAATTACTTCTCTTCAAAAAAAAAAAAATTTAACTCACCACTTTTATATAATATGTTATAGACTTAGAATTTGTTCTAAAATAATGGTTATTTGGTCACCCATTTCTTATCTTAGTCATTTATCATTTTTGATATTATGCTTCACAAAATGGGACATGTCAAAATAAAAAATAAAAAATTCATTTAGTAAATAAAAAATAAAAAATTCTTTTCTTTTAATTAATAAAGGACCAATTTAATTAATTTGTAAATAACATTATATTAAATAGGTAACCGTTCTTAGAACGGACGGTGTAGGGTGCTAATACCTTCCCTACCCGTAATCAACTCCCGAACTATGAACTCTGAAACGTAGACAATCTTTTAGGTGTCCAATTGCACAATTCCATTTAATGGATAAAGCGATTGGTGGCGGCTCCCAACACCCCAAGGTCTTTTCCTCCCTATTCTTTTTATTTTTCGCGGCGCCCTTCGGGATGGTTGCGACAGTTGGCGACTCCACTGGGGACAGTTAGAGGGTTAAACCTTGTTTTAATCTTATGTGATTTGCTCTTTAATTATGTTGGTCCGTTTGTTTATTTGTTTCATATTATTGTACATTTTGTTTACATTATATGTATTATATTTTTGCTTTGTAAATAAATTTGCTTGCATATTCTCTTATGTACACCTACACACACAAGTTCTATACCCGAGCTCAGTACCTTGTAAGCTTAGATAGAGGGCGAAGTAGTATTACTTTGTGAGACCTTTTGGTCTCCGGTTAGGCACATGAAAATCCCTCACTCAAATTGAACTATTTCTGCTTGTAACCTATCATGGGTGAGGATGGAGGACTCTTGCTAGCCAAAGTGTTTGTGACAGTAAAGGGCAATTTAGGGACCTTTTGTCTAATAGGGGTCTAGAATCAAAGCTATCACTTGTGGATATAACCTTAGAGTTACCATCATTCATAGAACCCATCCTGCTAGACGGGTACCAAGATTAGGTACCCCTTTTCCTTTAACACATGAGGAATTTCTGTTTGTCTTTTATTTTGTAGTTGCTAACTTCCTTTTTGTTGTTTTCTTTTACCTTGCATTTGCATATGTGATTCAATATTGTGAAGATATTGATAAACCTCAAGCATGAATAAGGGAAAGATGACTCTAATGTCTGAGGTGGCAGAGAGTATTTGGGCTGTCAGTGAAGAGTCTGTAAGAATCCAAGCCAAGAAAGGAAATAGTTTGCATCACGGGGAAGCTCATTTACCTCCCTTAATAGGGAGCCATGACTTTGAGCAAAATGACCTAAGGAGGCTCCGTAATGTGTGGTGTAGCTTGAGAAGACAAGAAGAGTTCAATGACAAGTATGGAGATATTGCAGCTCTCATGTTTATCACCCTGACCTCCAAATGTTGAAAGCTATGCTCCATTTTTGGGACCCCTCATATCGGTGTTATACTTTCCAACAATTTGACTTGGTGCCAATGATTGAGGAGTATTCTAGACTTGTTAATAGAGATGACATGCCGGAGGACAAAGTATACTTACATGACCCCAAGAATACGCCAAGAAGGACGCTGTCCAAATTAATAGGGATTCATGCCAATGAATTGGACAAGTACATGATGGATGGAGGACAAAGTCTAGATTCAGAGTTCTTGCTTAGAATGGTTGAAGCTCAAGTTGATCGAAGTTTTGGTTTGGTAGCACTAGTCCTCGCTATTTATGGGTTAGTAATTTTCCCGAGATAGAAAAATCAAGTAGATGGACATGTGATCAATTTGTTCGAGCAGATCGAGCATGGTATAAACCCAGCCCCACCAATTTTAGCTGAGACAATTCGATCCCTGAATTATTATCGAGTCCATCAGAAAAGAAGATTTTGGGGATGTGCACCATTGTTTGCAGTATGGATGCTTAGTCATATGCCAACCTTGAAGTGCTTTAACCATCCAGAAGTTGACCTAAAATAGTATGTCATACCTAAGCACCCGCTCTCTATGGTCGTGACAATTGGCCTCCCCGAACTCCGACGATGAGGTAATAGATAAGTTTTTTCATGGAAATAAAAGAAGTGGTCTGGAGGGCCAAATGGTTTCCTCTCATTTATACCATATATAGATGTGGAAGCAAACCTTGGGTTCCACTTATTGGCCCATGGGGAGTAGTGGGCTATGCTCCAACTATGGCCCGAAGACAAATAACATCCCTGCAATTCATTCTGATGACTCATGGGCTGTCTAAATTTGAATTCTCGTACGGCGATGAAGGAACCATTCATAAAATAAAAGAAGTAATTGAAGATTGGAAGGACATAAGAAGTGTGAAGCCCGGTCTCCCATCGTCTGAAATGACACCGGAATACCTAATTTGGCAGGCTAGTAGGAAGAAGGGGTTTCTTGCTCCCAAGGTACAGGGTCCAGAGTCACCAATGCACCAATTTAATGAACTCATTGACTACTATACTGAAGCAGAGGGGCGGTATGAAATCATTTATCGGCAGTGGACCACTGAGAGAAGGTCCTTGAAAGATCAACTTAGCACTGCAAGAAGAAAAATCCAAAGTCAAGAACAGGAGACAGCCTCTAAAGAGATTGAAATAGAGAGGTTAAGGAAAACATGTCAAGCCCCCGAAACAATCATTCAAGGGAAAGATAGTCAACTTCAAGAATTCAAGAATGAAGTTAAAACCTTGAATCAACATTTAGAAAAACATGTTGAATGGTCTACTTTCTTGGAAAGTAAGAAGAATCGGTTGGAGGATGATGTTCCTTTCTTGACTAATGAAAAGAATTTCTACCTTAATGCAAGCCAAGAAATGGAGCAAAAAGCCGAAATGGTTATTGACAATATGAGGAAAATCTCCAACCATTCAAGAAAGAGGGCAAGAGAAATCATCAAAGTGGAAGCCAAGCTAGCACCAGGAGAAAACCAAGATATTTTGACTCGAGTTAGGAAGGACCTTGACTTCCTAGGAAAATTTTACTAAAAAGGATCACTGAAATTAGTTTCTTGTTCTAGGAGTGCTGATGTAATTAAGAGTTAGCATGACTCTTTCTATCCTGTTTTGTAAAGTTAACTCCTCTATCCGACTTGAGGAGTAGCAAGGATCAATATGTGTAAAACTCTCTATGACCATAGAGCTCTTCTCTTTGAATGAATGAGGTTTATCGATATCACTTGCTGCTTTGGATCATGTCTCTACATGTATAGTTTTATTTTTGTTTGCATTTTCTTTTTCTTTTTCATATTTTCTAATAAAAAATAATGAATACAGAAAGGAAAATTGTCTCTACGACACCCATATAGGACTCGCTCTCAATTAAAAGTCATGGATGAACTGGGTCAGTCACAAGAAGAGTTGAGAAGTGAAGTAAGTTAGCTAAAGGAACAAATGGCTAAGATCTTGGAAATTCTATAAAAAATGAAGAACACTGAAGGGACTCCTTCAAAGGCAAATGATGATCCTTCGGCCCCGCCTGCTCACCTGCCTGGCTTTACACCAGTGCCTTGCCAGTATCCTAGCGTCACCTCTCAAAGGGCCATAATGCCTCACCATCTACTCAAATAATCCTGCACAAAGCCCTATTACTAATCATCAAGAAACATATGCATCTTCATTCCCACCACATGGCCTTCCACCTGGTTATGTGCCACCATTAGCCACCAATACTCCTGAAGGCAATGCACCGATAGTCACAACAACTTCAAACCCTCCCTAAAGATCTCAGCCAAATACCAGTGAGATTCCTCAGTACCCTGTTTCTAGTCCACCTTATGGCCTTCCCCCTGGTTTTATGCCGTCCCAAATTACCAACCTTCCTGAGAGCGGCTCATCATTGGTAATACCTACTTCAAGGCCACAAAGCTCGACTCCGGCCTAACCTCCTTTTTACATGCCACAATTTTTCCCTCATAAGATCACTGATACTTCTCAGCTGAACCCTTCAACTGAAAGCTTTCAATCCAAGGAAAAACTAGAAGTTCTTGAAGAGAGACTACAAGCTATAGAAGGAGCAAGTAGCTATGGTCTTCTAAATGCCTCAGAACTCTGCCTTGTCCCAGATGTAGTGATTCCTCCAAAATTTAAGGTCCCAGATTTCGAAAAATATAAGGGTACCACTAGCCCAAAGAACCATTTGACCATGTACATCCACAAGATGCCTTCGCATGCTCATGATGACAAGCTATTGATCCATTTCTTCCAAGACAGCTTAACTGGGGCAGCGTCTAGTTGGTATACATACCTGGAACGTGCCCGTATACGATGTTTCAAGGACTTGGCTGATGCTTTCTTAAAGCAATATAAATACAACATCGATATGGCGCGGATAGGCTACAATTGCGAGAATATGGTTAAAGAAACAAGCTTTGAAACCTTTAAGGAATATACTCAACGGTGGAGAGAGATAGGCTGCTCGGGTAGAACCACCATTGACGAAAAAAGAAATGGTGGCTACATTCATCGACACTCTCCAATCTCACTTTCTATGACAAGATGATATGAAGTGTGTCATCAAATTTCTCGACATAGTCATCATCGGAGAAAGAGTTGAAGGAGGAATGAGAAGTGGGAAGATCGCTAAAAATTCAATAGGGATGATTAGTGCCAAGAGGCCCCCAACAGGGAAGAAAAGAGAAGAAGAAGCATATACTGTTATTTCCGATCAGAGAAGTTTTGCCTAAGGAAAACCTAGCCAAGCACCTATTAACCCTCAACCATGCTTCCAACCTCCCTATATACCTTACAACCCGTATAGTGCTAATATCTTCCAAGCTCCATATCCTCAATCTTATCATCTAATGATCCATTATCATACACAATCTCCTATCCCAAACTAAACACTCCTTAACATGCCATCTCAACTAGCCCAACCGTGGGCCCAAAACCCAAATACCAACCAAAGAAGGCCAAAATAAAAAGAATAAGGAGGAAAGTCCACCTTTGACCTAATTCCCACTGATCGCTTTATCCATTAAATGGAATGGTTCTCGCAATCCTTGGTTCACCTAAAAGATGGTCTACGTTTCCCAAGAAGATTCGAGGTTCGGGGGCTAAATGTGAGTACCATTTTGGGTAGAGAAGTGTTACTCCCTACACCGTCTTGCTCTAAGCTTTACCTATTTAATCTAATGTTATTTGAAGATTAATTAAATTGGTCCTTTAAAAAAAATTATTCCTATTGTTATTTTGATATGTCCCATTTTTGTCATAGATGTTATCAAAGATTAAAATGCCATAAGACATGGAATGGGTGACTAAATAAGCCATTATTTTGTGAAAATTCTAAGTCTACAAATTTTATAAAACTTGAATTAAAATTTTATCTTTTGAAGATCAAGAATTTCCAAAAAAAGGCCAAATAATGTGTAATATTTCATGAATAGGGCATTTTAATTCAAAGAAATTTGTTTAAGGTAGGAAAATGTTTCTCCAAAGTTTAATGGCCAAATCAAAACAAATTTATAATCAAGAAAAATAATTTTTGTGACAATGAGATTTTTGTCAAAGTAATTACACCTCCAAAAAAAATCGCCATAAAAAATAGAACATTAATTCACAACAATCATGATGCTGAACTCGTATGACCAATTGTTCATTTTTATTTGAGGATTCATTATTTTACAAAATGATTTTTATTTTCTCTTGTTTTTCCTATCAATGTAATTTTTTACAAAATTATTTAATTACGAGTATGCCTGGACATATGATGTGCAAGTCGTTGTGAATGACCTCCAGGGCAAAATCAAATATAATCCCATCAAGATTATCTCTAACATATATATTTGATCGGTAGGATGACTCCCCAGTGGTCGTTTTATACACCATCTGCGTAAAGAGCAAATGGAGGAACTGGAAAAATTCGATTAAAGGCAAAATGGGGAAACTTCTATTGAAAAAGTATAAAAAAATAACAACAAATAAGATAATTATATAAAAAATGAAGATAAACTATAAAATCATAAAGCAACCCAATACAATTAAACTTTCATCATTTTTTCTTATTTTTATCCCCTCCGGCGATTTTTTAATTTTACGTGGTTTTTATTTTTTATTTTAAAGAAAACAATTTTATTATTTTCTATTTTATACGAAATGGTTTCTTAATTTTGTGGGTATTTTATGAAGGTCTTCAGATGATGGGTTTGAAGAGTGGGTGGAAAATGAAAAGCAAAAAGTATGGCGTTTTTGGCATTAATGGAGGATGGTTGATGGTCACCGTGACCACCCATAAACATGAAGGATAATAATAAAAGGAAATTGATGCATGGGATAGTTATGAAAAAGCAAATAGAAACAAAGAAGACTGGTGTCTCGAAATGGAAATGAAAATGAGCAACAAAAGGTTGAGGGCAACAATAAGGCTAAAAGTGTGGTTGAATTTTTCCTCTTATCCGTATGAAATTCAAGTGATGATTGCTCTGGCTCGGGTCTTCGAGGCCGTTTCTTTTTTTAGAGGATTTGATGGAGCGCAGCGGATGCCCTTTTATTCTTCTGAGGATGATTCTAATCAATTTGGTTTCGGGGTTCTGCCTTTGGGGAATGGACGAAGGTTTTGGGTTTGTGGGTGATTGTTAATGATGGTTGGAAAGATGGAAATGAAAAGCGCCAGTGGCCTTTAATCCAAATCAATGTAGCTGATTTTAAACAATGGTGGCAGAGGAGTTTGGAAGAAGGAAGTTGGGTTTTATGGGTTAAGAGGACAAAAATGGTGATGGCAGAAGAGAAATTCTTTTGACTCAATCACCATGTTTTTTTTGGTTGCTTTTTTGATTTCTCCTCTTTTTTTTTGAATGAAATAAAATAAAATAAAATAAAATAAAATAAATAAAAACATAATAAAAGAAAATAAATAAAATTGGGTATCTGCTATCTCCTTAAAATTTTACATTTAATTTGAAAAACAATAATTCATTTTCAATTTTATCCAGGCAAATGAAAAATAAACGGATTCAGCCTTTGAAAATTAACAAAATTAAAAGCAATGCGGTTTGTGGAGGCTAGGGTTGCATAAAACAAGGGTACAAGGACCCAAAAGGTAAAAAGGGAAGGGTTCCGAGAAACTTAACAAAATGGGTTATGGGTTGAGAAGAGTCGGGTCATCCGTTGAAGCTTAAAAGAAAACTTATTTCTTTTTTCTTTTTTTTCTTTTTTTTTTTTTTAAAAATGGAAATAAACCCAAAATAAAAAGCTAAAAATAAAAACTAAAAAAAAAGGGATAAAATTGGGAGTCAACAGTATCCGTTTTGTTTTACATTTAGAATAAATGAAAAACAAAGGAATTGATTCAATTTTATCCATGAAAAGGTAAAAACTTGCGGATTCAGGTGTCCGCTGAAACTTAAACAAAAAGAAGGAAAGAAGCTTACAGAATCAGGTATCCGTTGAAACTTAATAAGAAACTTAAAAGAAATGGGTATAAGGACCCGAAAACATAAAACAAAAGGTAAAAAGCTTACTGGTCGGGGACCTTAATCGAAAACAAGGTAAGAAGCTTACGGAGTCGGGTATCTATTGAAGCTTAACAGAAACTTAAAGGCAGTGGGCACAGGGACCTAAAAACATAGAACAATGGGTATAGAAATCCAAAAAAGGTAAAAAGCTTGCGAAGTCAAGTATCCACTGAAACTTAACAAAAATAAGGTAAGAAGCTTACGGAGTCGGGTATCCGTTGAAGCTTAACAGAAACTTAAAGGCAATGGGTACGGGGAATCGAAAAAGGTAAAAAGCTTGCGGAGTCAGATATCCGCTGAAGCTTAACAAAAACAAGGTAAGAAGCTTACGGAGTCGGGTATCCGTTGAAACTTACCAGAAAACTTAAAGGCAATGGGTACGGGGACCCAGAAAAGGTAAAAAGCTTGTGGAGTCAGGTATCCTCTGAAGCTTAACAAAAACAAGGTAAGAAGCTTACGGAGTCGGGTATCCGTTGAAGTTTACCAGAAAACTTAAAGGCAATGGGTACGGGGACCCAAAAACAACGGGTACGGGGACCCAGAAAAGGTAAAAAGCTTGCGGAGTCAGGTATCCGCTGAAACTTAACAAAAACTTAAAAGCAATGGGTACGGGGACCTGGAAACATAAAACGATGGGTACGGGGACCCAAAAAGCTTGCGGAGTCAAGCATCCGCTGAAACTTAACAAAAAACTTAAAAGCAATGGGTACGAGGACCCGAAAACATAAAACGATGGGTACAGGGACCCAAAAAGGCTTGCGGAGTCAGGCATCCGCTGAAACTTAACAAAAACAAAGTAAGAAGCTTACGGAGTCGGGTATCCATTGAAGCTTAACAGAAACTTAAAAACAATGGGTACGGGGACCCGAAAACATAAAACAATGGGTGCGGGGACCCGAAAAAGTAAAAAGCTTGCGGAGTCAAGTATCCGCTGAAGCTTAACAAAAACTTAAAAGTAATGGGTACGGGGACCCAAAAACATAAAACAATGGGTATGAGGACCCAAAAGGAGAAATAATGGACATAAGGCTCTGATTTAACTAAAAACAGCAAGTTGGACCTTTATAGGTCAAGGCTAGCAAAATGAGAACAAATGCACTATGCAATGCATGCTTCAAATGTATGAGAGTATGAAAACTTTTTCTTTTTATTTTTTTTTTATTTTTTTTTGTTTTTGTCTCCGCGACCCCTGAGGACATGATTGTAATCAATTTCGAAGATGAACTGGAATGAGATTTATTGGCATCCTTTCCTTTGTCTATTCAGCCGATGGTTGAAATATCCAACCAGGATGACCCTTGAGGTGTGCATTAGATGTGACACATAAGAGCAATGGGAAAACCCTTCAGATGACCCTTGAGATGACCTGGTTATCTTTTCTTTTATCAACACTCTTATTAGGAATCATTGTGTTTCCCATACTTTTCAAGTCATTAGCAATTCTCAATGCTTTGGTAGCAATGTCACACATTTCACATTCCAATATATGATTATTAGAAAAATGCATATTGAGTCAAAGAAGAGGCAAAGGTAAAAATATGATGATATTGTATTGAAATGGAATGGTGAAAAGAAAGCAATATTATGGTCATCAACATAAAATTTACAGAGGGATGATAAGGGTAAAGGTCTTCAATTCTTCCAGTGAAACCCTTTATCGTAATCAGCGTCAATCCTCTGCATACCCGATTTTGAACACCCATTAACCAGCCTATGAAGACTTTGACTGCCCCAGTTGGGATCATTTGGCCTGCCCCAATATGGAAACTTAGTTTGCTCTAAAGCAGAGATTTGCTCCTCCCTAGCATGAAGACTCAACCGCTCAGGTCTCACTTCCTTTGTCATATCAAGCACTATTGTCATTTTATTTTGGACCTTAACTTTTGCCTAGGTCGCTCTTTCGAGTTTTCAACCTACCAGGTCGCTCTAACTTTTGCCTAGGTAGCCTTTTCAGGTTTTCCACCTAGCGAGCCATGTTTTTCCTTTTTTTTTTTTTTTTTTTTTTTTTTTTTTGACAAGTAGTGCTTTTACGCATAATATTTCTTGATTGCGTCTGAATTTACAGGAAGTGGTAGATCTTCACCGTCCATTTTTGCAAGAATCAAGGACCCTCCAGAGAAAGCCTTCTTCACGACATAAGGTCCTTCGTAATTTGGAGTCCATTTTCCACGATGATCTTTTTGAATTGGCAGGATCTTTTTGAGCACTAAGTCTCCTTCTTGAAATTGTCGAGGGCGCACTTTTTTCGCGTAGGCTTTCATAAGTCTCCTTTGATATAACTGCCATGACACAGTGCAGTTAGCCTTTTACCTTCAATAAGATTCAACTGATCTAGTCGAGCTTGGACCCATTCGGCCTCTTCCAATTTTGTCTCCATCAGTAATCTTAATGAGGGGATCTCCACCTCAATAGGGAGTACGGCTTCCATTCCGTAAACTAAAGAGAAAGGAGTTGCCCCAGTTGAGGTACGAACAGATGTGCGATAACCATGCAGAGCAAAGGGAAGCATCTCATGCCAATCTTTGTATGTTACGACCATTTTTTGGATGATCTTCTTGATGTTTTTGTTTGCTGCCTCAACAGCCCCATTCATCTTTGGGCGGTATGGCGAGGAGTTATGATGTTGGATCTTGAAATTCTCACACATTTCCTTCATCATTTTGTTATTCAAGTTGGTTGCATTATCAGTGATAATCTTATTCGGTAGACCATAATGACATATCAACTCTCTTTTGATGAACTTGATAACCACATTCCTGGTCACATTGGCATAAGAAGCAGACTTTCAACCCATTTGGTGAAGTAGTCTATCGCGACAAGGATAAAGCGATGCCCATTTGAGGCCTTAGGTTCAATAGGTCCTATGACATCCATACCCCACATGGAGAATGGCCAGGGTGCTGCTAGGACATTCAAAGGGACTGGCGGCATTGATCTTATCAAAGATATGTTTGGCACTTATGGCACTTCCTCACATGATTGAAGCAGTTAGTTTCCATGGTTAACCAATAATAACCAGATCTTAGGATTTTTCTTGCCATTGCATGTCCATTGGAGTGAGTTCCAAAGGAGCCCTCATGTATTTCTTCAATAATCTTTTATGCTTCCATTGCATCAACACATCTTAGAAGCACCATATCATGGTTTATCTTGTAAAGTATTTCCCTACTCAAAAAGTAACCCATTGCGAGCCTCCTCAGGGTCCTCTTATCATTTTCTGAAGCGCTTGCAGGGTACTCCCTATTCTTGATGAAACATTTGATGTTATGGTACCACGGTTTCCTATCAGGCTCATCTTCGACCACTTGACAGTATACAGGATAGTCACGACTTTCCATTTTTATAAGTGGTAGGTCCCTTTCATGACTTACTTGGAACATTGATGATAGTGTGGCCAAAGCATCAGCCAACTGATTTTCTTCTCGAGGAACATAATGAAAAGTGACTTCATCAAATTGCTCGACCAATTCTTTGATGTAAACATGGTATGGATCAGTTTGGCATCACGGGTCTCCCATTCTCCTTTCAGTTGATGAATGATCAAGGCAGAGTCCCCATATACTTCCAAGATCTTTACTTTTGATTCTATTGCTGCCTGAATACCCAAAGCACACGCTTCGTATTCTGCTATATTGTTAGTACAGTCAAAACACAACCTTGCTGTGATTGAGATATATTTATCTTCAAGGGAGATCAAAATGGCTCCAATACCGTGCCCCAGTGCATTAGAGGCTCCATCAAACCACATACTCCATTTTTCTTTTTCAGAGGATTCCTCATTTTTAAATAGAGCCATTATATCTTCATCAGGGAACTCACATTGCATCGACCCATAATCTTCTATAGGTTGGTTAGCCAGATAATCTGCAAGGGCACTTCCTTTAATTGCCTTTTGGGTGACATAAACAAATTCATACTCCGATAATAAAACTTGCCATCGCGCGATTCTCCCAGTGATAGCGGGTTTCTCAAAGATATACTTGATATGATCCATTTTGGACACCAACCAAGTAGTGTAACACAACATGTATTGCCTCAATCGATGGGCAGCCCATGCCAAGGCGCAACAAGTTCGCTCTAACAATGAGTACTTTGCCTCATAATTGGTGAACTTTTACTTAAATAATAGATGGTGCGTTCTTTCCTACTGGATTCATCATGCTGCCCAAGATATGCAACCCATAGACTCATTAAGAACTGTCAAATACATAATGAGAGGTCTCCCGGCACTGAGGCACCAAAACTGGGGGTTCTTGTAAATACTGCTTAATTTTTTCAAAGGCTCTTTGACAATCTTCATTCCACTTAACTGGCTGATTCTTGCGTAACAACTTGAAGAGCGGCTCGCATGTTGCTGTGAGCTAGAATATGAATCGAGCGATGTAATTCAACCTTCCCAAAAATCCCTAAACTTCTTTTTCAGTGCGAGGGACCGACATGTCCAGTATTGCTCGAACCTTGTTAGGATCAACTTCTATTCCTTTCTGGCTCACTATAAACCCCAATAGTTTGCCTGATCTGACACCAAAAGTGCATTTTGCAGGATTTAGTCGGAGTTTGAACTTCCTCAATCGCTCAAAAAGCTTTTGCATATTGATTATATGATCTTTTTCTATTTTTGACTTTGCAATCATATCATCTACATAAACTTCTATTTCTTTGTGTATCATGTCATGGAACAATGTCACCATAGCTTTTTGATACGTTGCTCCAGCATTTTTTAAACCAAAAGGCATCACTTTGTAGCGTGAAGGTCCCATAAAGTGATGAATGTGGTCTTCTCCATGTCTTCCTAGGTGCCATCTTGATCTGATTATATCCCGAGAAACCATCCATAAAGGAAAAAAATGAATATTGAGCAGTGTTGTCCACCAAAACATCAATGTGAGGTAACGGGAAGTCGTCTTTAGGGCTAGCCCTATTTAAGTCTCAATAATCCACACACATTCGGACTTTCCCGTCTTTCTTTGGGACATGGACAATATTGGTAACCCATTGTGGGTATTTTGTAACTGTAAGAAATCCAGCATCAAACTGTCTTTTTACTTCATCTCTGATTTTTAGGGACATCTCTGCTTTCATTCGTCTCAATTTTTGCTTAATCGGAGGGTACCCAGGTTTTAGTAGCAACTTGTGCTCAACTATTTCAGTGTCTAGCCTAGGTATATCTTGGTATGACCATGCAAAGATATCACTATAATCAAACAAGAATTTAATCAACATGTTACGCTCATCTTCTTTCATCGAGGTACCAATTTTGATTTCTTTCTTATCATTTTCAGTCCCTAAGTTAATTACTTCAATTGGTTCCTCATGGGGTTGGATTTCTTTAGCTTCTTGTTCAAGTAATCTCATTAACTCAGGTGAAGTTTCCCAATCATCCTCATTATCCTCATCAGTATGATTAACAGGGTGTTCAAAATTATATGATGAGATATTGACACTGTCACTTTCAAGATAATCATTTTCAGATCTGCAATAAGTGATGTTGACACAAGAAAAATGAAATGAATAGAAGGTCATGATAATGGTAGGATGAAAGCTAATGGAATGAAAAATGAGAGAACTCAAAAATGCATTTTATTAATAACAATTATTGGAAAGGAAACATGTGAGCCCATTTTACAAATAAAAATCCTAAAGCCTTGGGCATAGCTAAAGGAATAGCACTACAAAATTACTTTGATAGAGACTCTAAGGTTATGAGAAACTCGGAGATCTCCCAATTGTCGAGTCTTGTATCTGAAGAACATGCATATACCAGGTCTGCATGACTGACAAAGTCATCATCTTCAACTGCGGTCACTTGGTCTACGAACACAACTCCCGAGCTCCGGAAGCTTTGTCGTATATCACAGATAGGGACTCCCTTCACTTTAGGTTCTCAATTTTCCAAGCGAGCCAGCCTTTTCTCTTTTTTCTCTTCCATTATCCTCCTCTTATCGGCCTTGGTGGGTTGGTACCCCAACCCAAATCTATCTTTATTTTCCAAGGGTTGAAAAAGTCCTGTGGCACCTTGTCGTTTTTTGCTCAGCCCTTCTCCATGCTGATAACCCCCTTCTAACATAATTTTAGCCATCATTACAGATGCAATAGACAGCTGCGGTTTAGGAATTGGAGCTCCTTCCTTTATATAAATGGTATTGACAACCTCGAGTGCTTGAAAGGCAGTCTCCAAAGCCTCTTCTGTAGCTTCAATATAAGGGGTGTCTAGCGGCTTGCTCACCAGCAGGTCCTCTTCACCAAAGACAGTAATCATCTTGTTATCAACTATGAATTTGACTTTTTGGTGCAAGGTGGAAGGCACAGCTCCAGCAGAATGAATCCATGGTCGTCCTAAGAGACAACTGTATGATGATGCAATGTCCATCACTTGGAAGAGTATGTTGAAAGTGCAAGGACCAATTTGAACTGGTATTTCGATTTCTCCTATGACTTCTCTCCTTGTGCCATCAAATGCCCTTACTATCATCGCACTTGATTTCATGTGTGACCCATCAAAAGGCAATTTGGAGAGTGTCGACTTTGGCATCACATTCAAGGAAGAGCCATTATCCATCAGTACTCTAGCCATGATATGGTCTTGACATTTTACTGAGATATGAAGTGCTTTATTATGTCCTCTTCCCCTCATTGGGTATTTCATCATCGGTGAAAGTGATGTAATTATCTCTTTGTGATGTTGCTATAACGCCATTCAACTTGTCAACCGTGATGTCATGAGAAACATGAGCTTGATTAAGCACTTTCATTAGCACCTTCCTATGTGGCTCAGAGTTCAGTAATAAGGATAAGAGTGATATTCTTGAAGGGGTGCAGTTCAGTTGATCCACCACCCTGTATTCACTTTGCTTTATGAATTTTAAGAACTCATGTTCTTCCTCGATCACTTCTTTCTTATAGACCTCTTGCTGTGTTGTCTTTGGTTCTTCCTTTTCTTTCAAGGCTTTTTCAATAGAAGTTTCCCCCATCTTGCCTTTCCCTTTCCAAATTCTTTCCACTTCCTCCACTTGGTCTTTACGCAGATTTTCAGGTGTATAAATACGACCACTCCGAGTCATTCCACCTATCCCAGATATGCTAGAGATAGCCGATGGGATTTTCATTTGATTGTCCTGGAGATCATTTACAACGACTTGTACATCATATTTCCAAGGCACACTCTCTGGTGTCTTTATAGGAAAAAGAGTCGGTACTTGGATGGTGATAGGATTCTCGACCAAAGAGACTTGTGAGAGACACCTCTTTACTATAATGAATCGTCAATGGCCTTGGTATACCCGGAGCTTGCTCTATGATTGGTTGCGTTGCATAGGTATTGGCAGCCTCTTGAACTGGTAGAGGTGTAACTTCTTTGACCATATAGACATCACCATTATCGTACTGATTGTTTATTTGTACTAGGTGACTGTCCATTAAACTTTGAAGGATCTGTTTGAATTCATCACATTCCTCAATAGAATACCCGACTTCCCCATAGATCTTGCACACAGATTCATCTTCATTGACCTTTTTGATCTCAGCTTGGTTTCGTATCAACCCAAATTTGTAAAGCTCTTGAAAAATTACTCTCATGGGAGTTTTCACATCAGCTACCCGACTTATGAGGCATCGTCCGAAGATTTCTCTATGGCATTAACTACGGACCTCCATGATCAGGCAAGGGATTGCGGCCTACATTAGGAGTTTTTTCTTTAAAGTTTAACCATTTGGCATTAATCAAGTCTTGCACTTTGAACTTCAAGGCTCTGCAATTTTCTGTTGAGTGACCTACGACCCAAAAGATGGTACTCACATTTAGCATTCTGGTTAAATCCTCTTGGGTAGGGGGGTTCCATTGGCTTCATTGGGCAAGGAACCAATAAGGAGTTTCGAAAGAGTTGTGGTAATAGTTCAGTATAGGTCATGGGAATTGGGTCAAATTGGACGAGTTTCTTCTCTTGGTTAGCTGGTGGCTTTCTTTGGTTGGTATTTGGGTTTTGGGCCCATGGTTGGGTTGGTTGATATGGCATGGTAGGGAGTGTTTGGTTTGAGATAGGAGATGGTGTACGATAAGGGATCATTGGGTGATAAGGTTGAGGGTATGGAGCTTGAGAGGCATTAGCAATGTATGGATAGTAAGGCATGTAGGGAGGTTGGAAGGATGGTTGAGGGTTAACAGGCGCTTGGCTATGTCTCCTTTGGCAAAACTCCTTTGATCGAAAGTCACAGCATGGGTTTCTCCTTCTCTTTTCTTCCCTATTGGGGGCTTTTTGGCACAAAATGTCCCCGTTGAACTTTCGGCAATCTTTTCACTTCTCATTTCTCCTTCAACTCTTTCCCCGATGATAACCATGTCTGAGAAATTCGATGACACACTTCTTATCATCTTGTCATAGAAGGGTGATTGGAGAGTGTCAATGAATGTGGCCACCATTTCTCTTTCTGTCAATGGGGGTTCAACCTGAGCAGCTATCTCTCTCCACCGCTGAGCATATTCTTTAAAGGTTTCAGCTCCTTTATTAGCCATATTTTGTAACTGTAGCCTATCTGGTGCCATATCGATGTTGTACTTATATTGCTTCAAGAAAGCATCAGCCAAGTCCTTGAAACATCGTATATGGGCACGTTCCAGGTGTGTGTACCAATTAGAAGCTACCCCAGCTAAACTATCCTGGAAGAAATGAATCAACAGCTTGTCATCATGAGCGTGTGATGCCATCTTGCGGATGTACATGGTCAGATGGTTCTTTAGGCAAATGGTTCCCTTATATTTTTCAAAATCTGGGACCTTAAACTTTGGAGGAATCACCACATTCGGGACAAGACAGAGCTCTGCGACATCCGGAAGACCATAGCTACTTGCTCCTTCTATGGCTCGCAGTCTTTCTTCAAGAACTTCTAATTTTTCCTTGGATTGAATGGCTTCAGTTGAAGGGTTAAGCGGAGAAGTTCCAGCGACCTTATGAGGAAAAAACTTTGGCATGTTGTAGAAAGGAGGTTGGCCCTGAGTCGAGCCATGTGGCCCTGAAGTAGGTATTACCAATGATGAGCCGCTCTCAAGAGGGTTGGTAATTTGAAACGGCATAAAACTAGGAGAAATGCCATAAGGTGGAATAGAAACAGGGTACTGAGGAATCTCACTGGTATTTGGTTGAGATCCTTGGGGAGGGTTTGAAGTCGTTGGGACTGTCGGTGCACTGCCCTCAAGAATATTGGTGGATAATGGTGGCACATAACCAGGTGGAAGGCCATATGGTGGGAATGAAGATGCCTGTGTTTCAGGATTATTTGAGTAGATGGTGAGTGGCATCATGGCCCCTTGAGAGCTGACGTCAGGATACTGCCAAGGAACTGGCGTAAAGTCGGGCGGGTGAGCAGGCGTGGTAGAAAGATCATCATTTGCCTTTGAAGGAGTCCCCTCTGTGTTCCTTGTTTTTTCCAGAATTTTCAAGATCTTGGTCATTTGTTCTTTTAGCTGGCTTACTTCACTTCTCAACTCTTCTTGTGACTGACCCAGTTCATCCATGACTCTTGATTGAGAGCGAGTCCTATATGGGTGTTGTAGAGACAATTTTCCTTTCTGTATTCATTATTTTTATTAGAAAACATGAAAAAGGAAAAGAAAATGCAAACAAGAATAAAGCTATGCATGTAGAGACATGATCCAAAGTAGCAATGATATCAATAAATCTCATTCATTTAAAGGGAAAAGCTCTATGGTCATAGAGAATTTTACACATGTTGATTCTTGCTACTCCTCAAGTCAGATGGAGGAGTTAGCTTTACAAAACAAGATGGAAATTAACTCTAAATTCATCTAGAACAAGAAACTAATTTCAAGTGAAATTTTCCTAGGAAGTCAAGGTCCTTTCTAACCCGAGTCAGAATATCTTGGTTTTCTCCTGGTGCTAGCTTGGCTTCCACTTTGATGATTTCTTTTGCCCTCTTTCTTGAATGGTTAGAGATTTACCTCATATTATCAATAACCATTTCGACTTTTCGCTCCATTTCTTGGCTTGCATTAAGATAGAAATTCTTTTCATTAGTCAAGAAAAGAACATCATCCTCCAACCGATTCTTCTTACTTTCCAAGAAAGTAGACCATTCAACATGTTTTTCCAAATGTTGATTCAAGATTTTAACTTCATTCTTGAATTCTTGAAGTTGACCATCTTTCCCTTGAATGATTGTTTCGAGGGCTTGACATGTTTCCCTTAACTTCTCTATTTCAATATCTTTAAAGGCCATTTGTTCTTGACTTTGGATTTTTCTTCTTGCAGTGCTAAGTTGATCTTCCAAGGACCTTCTCTCAGTGGTCCACTGTCGATAAATGATTTCGTACCGCCCTTCTGCTTCAGCATAGTAGTCATTGGGTTCATTAAATTGGTGCATTGGTAACTCTGGATCCTGCACCTTGGGAGCAAGAAACCCATTTTTCCTACTAGCCTGCCAAATTGGGTATTCCGGTGTCGTTTCATACGATGGGAGACCGGCTTCACACTTCTTGTGTCCTTCTAATCTTCAATGACTTCTTTTATTTTATGACTGGTTCCTTCATCGTCGTACGAGAATTCAAATTTGGACAGCCCATGAGTCATCTGAATGAATTGCAGAGATGCCATTTGTCTTAGGACCATAGTCGGAGCATAGCCCACTACTCCCCATGAGCCAATAAGTGGAACCCAAGGTTTGCTTCCACATCTATATATAGTATAAGTGAGAGGAAACCACTTGGCCCTCCGACCACTTCTTTTATTTCCATGAAAAAATTGATCCATTGCCTCATCGTCGAGTTCGGGAGGCCAATTGTCACGACCATATAGAGAGAGCGGGTGCTTAGGTATGACATACTGTTTCAGATCAATTTCTAGATGGTTAAAGCACTTCAAGGTTGGCATATGACTAAGCATCCATACTGCCAGTAATGGTGCACATCCCCAAAATCTTCTTTTCTGATGGACTCAGCAATAATTCAGGGATCGAATTGTCTCGGCTAAAATTGGTGGGGCTGGGTGTACCCCATGCTCGATCTGCTCGAACCAATTGATCATATGTCCATCTATTTGATTTTTCCATCTCGGGAAAATTACTAGCCCATAAATAGCAAGGGCTAGTGCTACCAAACCAAACCTTTGATCAACTTGAGCTTCAACCAGCCTAAGCAAGAACTCCGAATCTAGACTTCGTCCTTCATCCACCATGTACTTGTCCAATTCATTGGCATGAATCCCTATCAATTTGGACAGCATCCTTCTTGGCGTCTTTTTAGGGTCATGTGAGTACACTTTGTCCTTTGGCATGTCGTCTTTATTAAGAAGCCTAGCATACTCCTCAATCGTTGGCACCAAGTCAAATTGTCAGAAAGTATAACACCGATATGCGGGGTCCCAAAAATGGAGCATAGCTTTCAACATTTGGAGGTCAGGGGTGATGAACATGAGAGCTGCAATATCTCCATACTTGTCATTGAACTCTTCTTGTCTTCTCATGCTACACCACACATTACGGAGCTTCCTTAGGTCATTTTGCTCAAAGTCATGGCTCCCCTTTAAGAGAGGTAAAGGAACATTCTCGCGATGCAAACTATTTCCTTCCTTGGCTTGAATTCTTGCAGACTCTTCATCGACAGTCCTGATACTCTCTGCCACCTCAGACATTAGAGTCATCTTTCCCTTATTCATGCTTGAGGTTTATCGATATCTTCATAGGATTGGACCACATATGCAAATGCAAGATAAAAGAAAAGTTAACAACTACAAAATAAAAGACAAACAAAAATTCCTCATATGTTAGAGGAAAAAGAGTACCTAATCTTGGTACCCGTTCAGCAGGATAAGTTCTATGGACGATGGTAGCTCTAAGATTATATCTACAAGTGAGAGCTTTGGTTCTAGACCCCTATCGGACAAAAGGTCTTCAAATTGTCCCTTGCTGTCACCAACACTTTGGCTAGCAAGAGTCCTCCATCCTCACTCATGATAGGTTACAAGCGGAAAGAGTTCAATTTGAGCGATGAGTTTTCATGTGCCTAAACGGAGACCAACGGTCCCACAAAGCAACACTACTTCACCCTCTATCTAAGCCTACAAGGTACTGAGCTCGGGTATAGAGCTTGTATGTGCAGGTGTACATGAGAGAACTTTATTTACAAAGCAGAAATATAATACATATAATGCAAATAAAATGTACAATAATATGAAACAAATAACAAATAAACAAACAAAAATGGACCAACATAATTAAAAAGTAAATCACATAAGATTAAAATAAGGTTTAACCCTCTAATTCTCCCCGAGTGAGTCGCCAATGGTTGCAACCATCTCCCGAAGAGCGCCGAAAAATAAAAAGAATAAGGAGGAAAGGACCTCGGGGTGTTGGGAGTCGCCACCAATCACTTTATCCATTAAATGGAATGGTGCAATTGGACACCTAAAAGATGGTCTACGTTTCGAGTTTGAGGTTCGGGGGGTGATTACGGGTAGGGAAGGTGTTAGCACTTACACCGTCCGTTCTAAGAACGGTTACCTATTTAATCTAATGTTATTTGCAAGATTAATTAAATTAGTCCTTTATAAAAAGAAAAGAATTTTTTTATTTTTTTATTTTGATATGTCTCATTTTGTCATGCATGTTATCAAAGATGATAAATGACTAAGACATGGAATGGGTGGCTAAATAGCCATTATTTTAGAATAAATTCTAAGTCTACAACATATTATATAAAAATGGTGAATTAAAATTTTATCTTTTTGAAGAGAAGTAATTTTCAAAATAAATGGCCAAATAAAAAAATATTTCAATTAATAATTTTAACTCAAAGAAATTTGTTTAAGGTAAGAAAATGATTTTTTTAAGTAAATGGCCAAATAAATCTCATTTATAATCAAGAAAAAATATTTTTAAAAGACAATGAGATTTTTGTAGTAATTTCTAAAAAAAAAAAAAAGTCTTTATAAAAAATAGAACTTTAATTCACAACAATCATGATGTTGAACTGTATGAAATTGTTCATTTTTATTTGAGGATTTTTATTTTACAAAATGATTTTTATTTTGTGTTTTTTTAAATGTAATTTAATTTAAAAAATTATTTAATTTAGTGTGAGAATTAGACCACAGCCAGCGCTCCTGGTAAAATCCAATATAAAGCCTCAAGATTATCGGTAAAGAGTATATTTGATCACGCTCCGATCCTCTCCCAAATTTTTCGTCATCGGCCAGTGATTTACGCAAAAAATGATTAAATTAAAGTCACATACTAACTAGTATAAAAATCATAACAACAAATAAGATAATTAATAAAAAATAAAGATAAACTATAAAGTCAAACCAACCCACAAATTAACTTTCATCATTTTTTCTTATTTTTATCCCTTTTTTTACATTTTTAATTTTACGTATTTTTATTTTTTATTTTAAAGAAAACAATTTTATTATTTTTTATTTTATACCCCAAATACTCATCTTAATTTTTTTTTATCTAATTTTGAAGCAAAAAAAAAAAAAATCTTCACGTGACAAAAAAAAAAAGGTGGGGAAAAGGTCAAAAGCAAAAAGTAAAAAGTAACAAAAAAAATAAAGAAAGAAAGTGGGTGGTCACCGTGACCACCCAAGAACAAAATGGTAATAATAAAAGCACATAGGCATGAATAGTAACAAAAAAGCAAAAGAAACAAAGAGACTTTGGTCTCTGTAAATGGAAAATGAAAACAGGGCAACAAAAGGTGAGGGGAACAAGGCTCACGGTGGACGGTTGGATGGGAGGCTAGTTCGTGTGAGGCCACGTGATGGAGGCGCGACTCGGGTCGTCTGAGGCTGCTGGTCTGCAACGACAGAGTGCTGACGACTAGAGGACGGTGGTGGAGCGCAGCGGAGCTCCGGCGAGGAGTGACGTGGTTGCGCGTGGAGATCGGATCTGGGGTTCTCGTCTTTGGGGATGACGATGGTTTTGGGTTTGTGGGTGATTGTTATGGAGGTTGAAGATGATGGGTTTGAAGAGTGGGTTGAAAATGATGGTTGTTTATGGCGTTTTTTGGCCGTGGGTGATGGAGGGTGGTTGATGGTGTTGCTGCTATATGGGGATGAAGGGATGATGGTGGCTGTTTTAGGAAGATTGATTGGTGGGATGGGTTATTTGAGAAGGTTATAGAGGAGGAAGAGTGGTGGTCTGAATGAAGATTGGAGATGGGAGTGAGCAGTTTTGGGGCTGCTGAAGTGTGGGAATTTTTCCTCTTATCCGTATGAAATTCTAAGTCTATGATTGCTCTGTAATTGCTCTCTTTTTTTCTTGTTTCTGAATGATTCAATCCTGCCTATTTCTGTGATTGTATGCCCTTTTATTCTTGCCGGATGATTCTAATCAATTTGCTTTCCGTTTTATGCCGATTGGAAGGCCAATGGAGAAGAAAAAATAGTCAGAGTAATACCTCTCAATGATGGTTGGAAAGCCAACGGAAAGAAAACTGCCAGGAGCCTTAATCCAAATCAATGTAGCTATTGTGGAGGCTAGGTTGCAGCAGTAAGAAGAAGAAAGTTGGGTCATGGGTTGAGAAGAGAAATTAGGTCATGGGTTGAGAAGAGAAATGGGTTATAGATTGACCCGTACAAAGTTTTTTTATTTTAAAGAAAAAATTAAAATAAAATAAATAAAAACGAAAATAAAAAAAAATATAGATAAAATTGAGTATCAACGTCATGAAAAATATTTTTTAAATTTTTAATGTATTAAATATTCTATTTTTCATTGACAATTTTCTATTTTGAATTCTTAACTACAGCCCAAAGTAAAACCCTTCTTTTAATATCAAGTTTTCAAAACATTTTCAATCTCTTGTCACTATATCTCTCATTTCAAGATTTTCACTTTTATTTTTTTGGAGTTATAAGTAAGAGGTCCCCAACATTAAATGCCCAAAACATATGTTCATTTGAAAAGTAATGTATTCGGGTAAAATCATTACAAGCTGTTGATTGTAAAAATGGCAACAGCTTTTTTTTCAAAAGTTAAAATTTGAGCATTTTACATTTTAGTTGTTAGAATTATTTCTCATTTTAAGATATAAATATTATTTTATCTTTAATTAAATAATTTTTTTAATTAATTAAATAAATTTTTAATTATTTTATATTTATTTTAATAACTTAATACATAAATAATTTTTTTTATCATTCAAATAATATAAATTAATTTAAAATTATTTTTCAATTAATATATCTAAACATAATTTTTTTTATAATCAAATATAATAAAAAAATTTATATAATAATTAATTATTAAAATAATTAAATTTTTAATTTTTTACAACTATCCCAAACATACACTAATTTGAAGGGAATAATGAACTTATGTAATGTATTACTTCATTTCTAGGCTGTGTAATCGATTATAAATAATTGAAGTAGTCGCTGAGACCTGTATCATTTCATTCCCCCTAAACTTTTTCTAACCAAAAAAGAAAAAAAGAAAATTGAAGAAGCACTTTGGTCAACCTAAATAATAGAGGTGTGATATGAGAAACATCACTGTCAAAACTTATATTACAATTGCAATGTTACTCTGCTCACCATTCTCCTATCCTCTCTAGAATATGTGTTTCCCTCATTGTATCTCCAGTACAACGGACAATGCAAGCCGCAGCCACCTCTTTAACTGAATAAGATTTGTCTTCTGCATAATCATCCTGAAAATGCAATGCAAATTTCAAAAGGGTATTTGGTGGCCAACGAAGAGAGAAACAATTATTAGAACAAAACAGACCCAAAGTACTGGGCGTTTGTTTTGATTTCTATTTTTATTTTCAGTTTATATATTTTCACTAATCACTAGTAATTACAAAAATGTTACCTTATTTTCACTTTGTTTCATGTTTTTAAACTTTTGTAAAAGAAATTATGAAAATAAAATAATATAGTTTTCAATATATCCTTCACAAAAGTATGAAAACAAAAAACAAAATGAAAACAAAATAATATTTTTGTAATTATTAATGAAAACATATCAACTGAAAATAAAAACAAAAAATAAATCAAACACCACCTATTCACTTAATATTAATGACATGCTTACCTATGACTATGACCTAAATAGTTAAATATGCAAACTACTAGGAGAATATCAAATGTTTTTTAGTCCTAATTTCTAAAATGCATTGAGATATTCGCTGGGGAGAATACCACCTCCCCCACCTTCAATCTTTTTGGAAAATACCACATCACCATCAATCTTTTAGGAATACCACATCCCTTTCGCATATAAATACAAGTAATTGGGACTACAAATAAATCACGCACAAAGGTTTAATGTAATTCGCCTCAACTTGCCTACATCTATAGATGAGAAAGTTACATTTACTATCAAACAAATCTAGCCTATAGGCCTTGCGAGACAATCTCTCTCAGACTCTCATTCTCACTCTTATAACCTTAACAATTCCCGAATACAAGTATTTATAACTCATCTTTCCTAGTTTCCTATTGTAAACAAATTTCTCACAAATCATATACATGTCTCACATATCTTTCAAATCTCTAATATATCTATAAAATCTTTTAACAAATCTTTAACATATCTTCATATATCTTTGCAAATCTTCCATATCTTTACAAAATAAGAAACTAGTGATAACAATTTTTAATGAAATTTGAGTCAAATCCAACAATATTTATACCGCATTCCATTCCAGACTCTTAATAATTGTAATTTTACAGCAAAGAAGTTTTTCACTTTTTCATATTGCTCAGAAATTGTAAAATATGCTCTTTGAAAGAAACTTCACGTGCATTCAATTATTTCCATCCAAATTTGGACTTCAGTGTTCTGACACATTATTCCCAAATGAACTTATTGACAGCATTTTACTCTCATACTTTGTAAGCGTTACCCCACTATATTAACATTTTAACATTAATGTGGATATGAAAAGCAATGGTTCAATGCCCCCCGATAATGTAACTAGGGCCAAATCCCAACCAATCAAACTATATAATTAAGAACAACAGGGTAGCCCCACATTAAAATCTGCATGACTTGACTATAAGAAAGTTTGGTAAGAAACAACAGACAATTCTTAGCAATAAGAAGATATACAAGTGTTTCTAGAAATAATCTTTTTTTTTTTTTTAATTTCCAGTGTTTCTAGAAATAATTGCCAACGCAGGAAATGAGAAAACAGTATACTTCAAATCTAGTATCCTGAAATTTTAATTTCATTTACTAACTCTAAATACTAAGGCATCTTAAGTCATATTGTTAACTAATGCATCAGGAATTCAGGATCACATCAACTATTCCTCATCCTAAATGGTTTCTATAAAGGTGGATATTGTGCATAGGAAACATCTAAGTGTTATTTTTGCTATCTACGGGTGATTGCTAAACATTACTTGGCAAATTGCAATTCAGCAAAAGAGTTAGGTAAACCATACACATGCCAGAAAGGTGGAGGAATGACATACAGAACATGATTGATATACTAAGTAACTCTAGTCAACCCAAAATTTGCTAGTTACATCACACTTACCAACATGTTATAGCTGTGAGGATTCAGTCTGCATCTTTTATTTCAGCTTCAACATCAATTGCTCTACCAGAATCTTTTTCTGCCATGACAGAAACAATGGCACACAGCATCATCAACAAAGATTATGGATAATAAAGAGAAAGGGGATAAGGAAGAGAGTTACATTTAAGCAAAATGTACTTTTAAGGGAAAAAGGTAACAAGCCTTGCAAAGTAGTCAATAGCGCACAATAGCGGCGCTCTCGCGCCGTCGCGGCCACTTCAGTTCTGCAGAGACTGAAATCTCCGTTTTCTATTTCTTTTTAAATAGAATTCCTTTTTTACCCTCATTTTAGCTGTTAAAACTTCTATTTTGCCCTCACTTAAACTAATGAAGCCTCTATTTTGCCCTCACTTAAACTATGGAAGTCTCATTTTTCCCTCACTTAAACTCATCTTCTTCCTCCCAATGACCAATTAGGGTTTGCAGCAGCTCCTTCATGCTCTCCAAACAGAGTATCATCTGCTCTTTCTTGCACAAATCCATTGCACACAGAGAGCCAAGAAGATATAGCTGCTCTGTTTTCCACCTGTTTAACAGCCCTCTGTCTTCACACTGTTTCTGTTTCACACTTTCTTGCTTTGTTTTGGCAATTTCCCTGCACTCACTCAATCCCCAACTCTGTTTCAGCCTCTGCATTCCTCTGTTTTGCACTTTCTCAGCCTATTCCAGACTTTTCCAGCCAAGCCCATCTTTGTTTTGTGTTTTTTAATCTATTACTATGAAGTACTAATGATGATTATATCTCAAGTTTTGAGTAGTGTTTAAAATTTGAGCATCTACTATGTGTATTAGAAATTATGTATGTTTTCCTCATTATCTTCGATATAGCAGCCGCTCTGCTATCCACTATCCGCTATACTGCTATAGCGGTTTTGGGGTCAGCTGCTCCGCGCCGCTATCCGGGATTGACTACTATGAAGCCTTGTGAAGATTACCATTTCTAGACCGGGAGAAATTATTGAATGCTTGTCCAAATGTTGTAGATTGGTTTGAAAACTTCACAGAGTCCTTTACAAACTCATTGCCAACAACTGATACCAAAATAAATTTTTTCAACAGTGAGAAATATGCACATTGTGATTTTTAAAATAAATAGAACTGAATAATAAGACAGTGAATGGTATAAAGCATTCTAATTTACTACTTTCAAAATTGCACATGGAAGTTACATTAAAGTATCACAAAGATTGGTGGTAGGCATCTCTATGAATCAAAAGGGGTTATCTCATGGTGAGGAAAAGGCTATCATTATCTCCCAGGCAATTAAAGCTATCAGGATATTAATAGATAATGAAATAACTAAAACAACATATTAGTTGATAGTTAGAAGCATAATATGTGTAATCAACCATCATGTTTCAGGGTTGCATGCCTTCTGCAACCTGTGGATTTTTCCATTTCATTTGACCAAAATACTGGGCTAAATAAAAAATTTACACAAGACTGACACTACAACAAATTAACTTGGTTGAAAGTTGTCAGTGTTAAGCAGCTAAATTGTACTTCAGAAATCAGAATAATAGAAAAGAAGCAACAATCAGAGCTAATACTTCATTAATCAACTAAAAGAGTTAATTACTTACAGACCAAGATCCATAAGAAGATACATAAATAACTAACAAAGGGAGTGGAGAAAGTAAAACTATCTAGAATGTCTAAAGTATACAGAAAATTCAAGCACCTATGCATGAAAGAGTATGAAGCATAGCAAATAGATCCATTAAATGAGACATCATGAACATCCACCAACGTTGAAGTATATGAATATATGCAAGTAAGAATCATGTAATGTATGTAATAAATATAGCAAATGGTATCAATCAAACACACTCATCATCTGTCAAGCATGGTATCCTTTCAAGTTTCAACCTCTGTTTAGATAGGAATTATGAACAGTAACAGTTTTGGAAAGTAACATTAGGTTTGGGTGTTGCTAAGAAACAAAGAAACCTCATTATGTTTCAAGGAAAAAAAAAATCACAACATTTGTACGATGTCCATTAATTGTCTTGGCCAAAAGTCTGAAATAAAACTTGTGTCACTTAAATTTTGAACTACAGCTAGAAAGAGTTCAGTGTAATACTGACAGAAAGCAACAGGAAGAATTAAGGACAGACAAGTAAAAATATCCAAAACTGGGCTCTTACCAGAAAAAGGTTGACCACAAAAAGGGCAGAGCTGCAAATCATCATTTAGAGAGGATCTGAAACAGATAATTGACATAATAAAGTAAAGGTGGATGGTGTGAATTAATTCAAAGTAAATCATCTACGAATAGCTTGATAAGATGTATCAAACAAATCTTACTTGAAAACCTGAAAATCATTTCCACAATTTGGACACTGCACATACAAAGGAAAAAAAAAAGCAATCAATAAAGGTACAAGTCACCTTAGAATAGACGAATTATCGTTATCCTCATAATAACTGGATAGCAAAAAATCAAGAACTTGATATCAAAATAATGAAAAGGCTAGTATGATATAAAATAACTATAATATTTTACTTTTCTCCTTAAAAATTCTTAAAAAATAAATTTCCCTACAAATTTCCCAGTTGGGAACAAACAACTTCAAGCTTAAACATGGAAGCATTTAAAAGCAATAAAATAAAGCAACTGTATGTCTGCAATATATCCCATAATTTATAAATAGTGAGTTAAAGAAGCAAGAAGTTTCAAAGTGAAATTTTGAAGAAGCCTCACAGTGCCTTGCATTATATCTCGTCCTGCCCACCAGAGGAAAGCACCAAGACCTACAATGGGTATTAACACTGCAAATATCTGCATATGAAAAATGAAAAAGAGAAGAAAAACCAAACAATTCAGATGATCCAATTACATATACTAATTTTGGAGGAATAAGTGTATTAGAAGACATTAAGGATCACCAAGGGACAAAAAAAATTCTTTGGCAAGGAAAAAAATTTTAGATCGAAAAGGAAGAATTTATATCACATAATTTTTTTATGAAATATTACAATAAACAATGTTGGTGTTTACATAGGTGAAAAATGGAAATGATGTGAAAGCAAGCAACAAGAGATGATCCCCACCTCCTTGGACAGGTAGCATGGACTTGTATTGGAGTATAAAGTTTGTCAGGCAACCTAGACTTAGATGTGGACACCTATTTAAGAATTTCAGTGTCAAATGTTATCAGGACCAAGGATAGTAATTACTAAAATATTCTCAAGAGCTTTTCTTTAAAGATTCAGAATTTAATTCTTTTTTCTGGTTAAACATTTAACATGTTTGATATGCTGATGTACCACTTTTCCCTTGATGACTGCCTATTCTGACCAAAAAGGCACAAACAATCTAACAGCATGGAATTTTTCATTTAGTAAGCTGGTGCTGATTGTTTAAAAAGGCATGGAAAATTATCCTTCACCTATTCTTTATTCAATTGCCACACTGATGTCTATCTTATTTCTTGCATTTTTGGATATGTTAGATGAGATCTGAATTTATAAAAAAGTTCAATTAGAGCATGGGGGAGAATGCTGTAATCAGGAATCCTGCACCAGGGGAGTGGAAGATTCTATAAGGAGTGCAAAAAGGTTCTATGTGGAAAACCTATTTAATTGGCTCTAGTTCAGCCAGAATCTGCCATGATAAGTTATATAATTGATTGATTAAGTACTCTCAGATTTGGTTCTTCTGTTAATATGTTATAATCTACCTTGTTGCTTTCTTTTTTTAAGGTGGTGTACTAAATGAATTTCATGTATAGTAAAATTCTCATATATTCCATGATGATAGCAAGAGGGTAAGCCTTGGCACAACGCTAAGGTTGCTAACATATGACCTAGTGTTCATTGGTTCTAGTTGCAAAAACAGCCACTGTATACATGGGGGGTAAAGGGTATATAAACCTCACAATGGTGGGGAGCCTCATGCACTCCCTTTATTATATGATGATAGCAAAATCCTGGCTTCTAATTAACATAAGGAATTTGGCTAACAATTCTTGATTAATTATTGAACTAAGACATAAAAAAAAATGGAGCCAACCATAAAAAAAAAATGGCTTAATAATGGACTAAATCACTCAGCACAGAAAGACGGATTACTCAAAAAAAAGATGGAATAGGATATAACATATAAAAAATCATTAATGTGCACTTCTGATATTTCATGACAATTATACGCTGACTACGCTAAATATGACCCAAAAAAAGCAAACAAAGAGATAGAATAATACCCAAATGGACACGATAGCATCCAAAATCCAGCCAAGCTGTCCAGTCATTGAAAGATAAGTTAACCCAATAGCTAAAGCAAGATTGCCCAAAAGCCTAGCAGTGGCACCATCATCTCTTCCACCACCACCACCACCACCACCAAAGTTGAAGCCAAACCCCTGATTATTTTTCATCAAAACCACTCTCTTTTTCCTCTTGCATCCCGTCTCTTCCAACAAAACCCTATTTTTAAACACTGTACCTCCCAAGAAGGACCATCTCTCCCTGTATGCTCTCAGCTTGAAGCTACTCTGATGAAAAGAAGCAAACTTTGGTTCTAACTGAGAGAAAGAGAAAGTGGGTCTCTTGTATATGCCATCAGGGAAAGAGTTGGGCTTCAAGTGTGAAAATTTGATGGAGAAGTGCACAAGTGTGGTCATGGGAAAATATGGGGAACAAGGAAATCTAGTATAATGGACTAAGAAGTAAGAATGTTCAGTAGAGGTTTGGACATGGTCACTGGAACCTTGTAGAGGATATAAACTCAACTCGAGTTTCTCAATCTTAGCTTTTCCTTCACACACTTTCCAACTCCAAATCCAAAGGATTTGCGCCACCTGCCACGTTGGCTTCAAGTGACCCCACGAACAACATTATCTCATCTATTTTAATTAATTAATTGTAATAAAGGTCATATTACTCCCTGGTCTAGGGCAATTTAGATGTGTGAAATTGGTCCGGCCATTTCGGATTAGGCAAGTGAAATTTGTATGTTTTAGGTTAATATTTTGTTAATTCAATTTGTTGGGGATTATGAGTTAGACGGGTGAGTTTTCTTATTTGTCAATTTTTTTAATTTTTTAAAAAATAATAAATTTAATTTTTAAAAATTTAAATCAATAAAAAATGAAAAATTTGTGTTACATAATTTTGAATTAATAATAAATAAATTAAAGAATTAGTCTAATTGTTAATTAAGTTTTAATCTTTTTAAAAATATGATAATATAATCTTAGGATTATGAGTTAGGTGAGTTAGTTCACTTATCTGTCAATTTTTTTGTTTTTTAAAAAATAATAATTTTAATATTTTAAAAATTTAAATAAATAAAAATAAGAAATTTGTATTACTTAATTTTGGATTAATAATAAATAAATTAAATAATTAATCTAATTATTAATTAAATTTTAATTTTTTAAACAAAAAAATGATAATATAATCTTAGATATAACTTGTTTAATTTAAAAAATAATTAAAATTTTGACTAACGGACCTATCAAAATGAATTAATCCGATTTTAAATCAAATTAGATTGAGTCAAGTCACATAATACTAAATTAAGTCTGAACTTGATTTTATTAACCTAATTCACATATTTTATCAAGTTATTCAGACTGGTACATTAAACTCAACCCATTTTTACTCCCCTAGATAAGATGGTTTAGCAATATTCTCCACCCTTTCTTTCATTTCTTGTAATTTTCAAAACTCTAGTAATATATAAAGATCAAAGTTTATGAATTTAATGGTTTTTTAAAAGTTAAATCAGATTAATGTTTTTAGTTTGATTTAGTTTCGTATTTCAAATTTAACTAGTATATTACCAATGTCGAACATAAAAGTTACTTAAACCTTAAATTGATAAAAATAACTTAAAGTTTAATATAATTTGTTGCGATGAAAATTAAGTGATAAATTTGCATAAAAGATTAGTTTATTACAATGAAAAATAACAGTCAATTTTTTTCTATTAGATAGCCATATGTTGTTTTTTCAGAATGAGTTAGCATATTAATTCTTGGATAAGTAAGTAAACAATATCACTTTGAGTTATCTAATAATAACTATTAAATCTTGACAAATTCTGATTGAGATGTGTCAAATCTTTTCTAACTCTGTGTATTATTATTCTAGTACAGTTTTTAGCTAAAATGAAAGTACATGCTAATGCAACAACGCATTTAAACATAGGAGAATGGGAGATGCTGCCATATTGCTTTCACTGTCATTTTTTCCTTCTTTGTGTTAGGGGTTTGCAGGGTTGCATTTTGCCATTATGGTATAGAGTTGCATTTTTCCTTCATCGTGATGGCAAAACGCTATCATTAGATTGTGAAGAAATGATGCCAATCTAATGCCAATAATCGTGCGGGGGATCTCAAAATAATGTCAGTCTAATGCCAATCTAATACTCAAAATCAACATTTCTTTAAGTATTATTTTGAGCTGTTATGTGTGATCAATCTTTTTTTAACCACACATAGGAGTTCAAAATAATACTTAAAAAAAATAAAAACCAACATGTGGTTTTTTATTCAACAATAAATACAATATAATATAGAATTTCCTCCATAATTTTTGGATAACTTGCAAAATCGAAAGATATTGACAATATTTCATAACCATGACAGAGCTTGTCACATAACAATATAGATGACCGATGACCGGATTGAGAAAGAAAGACCCCCTCCATAGCAAGAACGAAAGGAACCAAGGAAAACTGAAGGAAAGGAGGCTGCGACGTTCAACTTGCAATGAGATGCATTATCATTACATCAAAAGTAGTTTTGAAAAAAGTAGATAATATTGTGGTAGGCTTGTAGCTGAGCCAAAAGCTTTACTGAATAGAGTCAAACAATCGATAAATTCTTAAGTGTTCCATAATTAAGACTTTTTTTATCATTAAATAGATGTTACATTAGAATTATGAGTTATCATGATCTCTTATTTAAATTATATTTTTAATTATATTTTAATAATATTATTAAAAATATAATTTAAATAAAAAATAAAAATGACTTATAAATATGATGTAATATTTATTTAATAATTCAGACTATGAGAATTATCTTATTTCAAAAATACCTAAAAATCTCTCCAAACATTCAATCACCAAGTATTACATGGATAAATGCTAATAACCATAATCAGAAAAAAAATGCCAATAATCATTGGATCTACTATTTGGTTTCACCTCCATGACATATAAAAATGTTCAATTCACCAAAAAAAAACCAAAAAAGATGTTCAAATGAAAATATTATATCGCACTTGGGAATCATTCAGCACACCTGCACCAACTGAATTAACTGCTTACACTTTAAAGCCGCTGACAGTCACCTAATGACTGTCATGATTGCAACGTAGTGATGATCAGATCATTCAATATGTTTGGTTCAGTGCTTGCCCATCATCTTGTTTGGCGATGGCATTGCTCAAAGTTCTGAACGTTCATAACCAAGGCATGTGCAAGCCTAAGCCTCAGAAAGCAGTGAAGAGAAAGAAATCAATGATATTGACAAATCACTTTCAAAACACAATTTTGAGGAATTTTAGCAACATATTATATTAAACACTTCTTTCAATACTTATATTATTATTGATTCAATTCATATTCTTAAAATAATTATTAAGAAAAAATACTAATAATACTTATTTTAAACTAATAATATAATAAGTGTTCTGAAGTGAATTAAGAGCAGATTTGAAATAGGCATTATCGCAGTGGTTTCTTCCGAAAGAACAACTGGTCAAGTGTGTTGAGACAGTGGTGAGTATCTATAAAAGGACTCTAACACTCAAGTTAGTCTATACACAAGTAGGGTATTATACGGTGAGCAATTTATTAAAATCTGTTTAAGGTTACTTAGTTTGGTATTTATAAAGCGTATGTAGAATCGTAATGCAATCTTTATTGAATGCAGTTATTTAGGATTAGTATCATAGCATGGATTGCCATCTATTATTGTTAGTGTAAATCTCTATAAGTTAGGAACTTTAATATGGAAATTACTTAGCAGTTTGAGATAGTTATGAATCATATAATATCGTAAGATGATAATTGATAATTACAGATATTTAGGGATATATCATCAACACAAATCTAGCAATCATAATGCTACGGCTCAAGACTGTTCGACGTGCATTGTTCCGAGGTCCGAACTGCCATCAAGGCTCCAACTGTATTATCTATGGTGGAGTCCGATTGTACGCGTGTCGGGCTGATCTGTTAAAAGGGATCTCAAATCATGATCCAAAATAATAAGTATTAAAAAGAGTATTCAAAAAAATATGTTACTAATATATCTCTACAATTTTTACATCATTTGTTTTTTGAATAATAAAACAAGATAAACATACTTAATGATGTGCAACATTCATTTTCTATCGTGTACATAAACATAAATGGAATAAGTTATTGTTAATAGGTATTTTATAAATTCAATTATAAATAAACTTTTTTTAAAAATAAAATTATTTAATAGTCCTTTTTATTTTTACTTTTTACACAAAGAGATTATATTCCCTAAATAAAAAACAAACAGAAGAAGATTACGGACTACGAGGCTGCGACTTTGGAGGATTCTTCGACGACTTCGTGGTATTCAATCTGGTCTTCATGTCCCGCCACGTATCGTCGCCAGCACGTCGTCTCCGGCAAAGGAAAGGTAAAGGTTTAGCGTCCCAGCCACCGAAACTCCGTCCTTTCCCAATCAGCCGCCGCTAGCTGTCGCCCGTGTCGTTCCTCGTTCAGGTATGAGCCACCCTCAATCGAACCTGTCTATGTTTGTTGCACGATGATGATGTTGATGTTGATGTTGAGGTGGAGAGGAACAGGGAAGGGAATTTGAGGGGCACTAGTGTTTCTAGGTCTGATGGGGAAATAGACAATGTCACTGTCAATGCTAGCTTTGTAGCTGAGAAGGTTTGGTTGGATTTATATCAGATTGGTCATTTGGATTTTGGGAGGGTTTCTTTCTCACATGATTGAATTGAATTCATCAATTCACTCAATTTTCTGTATCTGGGGTGATGGGGATAGCAAACCTATGTAATTGTAATGTATTTTCTCTTTTTAGGAATTGACACATTAATCCGGCACATACTGTGTTACATGATTTGATTTTGAAGAAAGAAGAGGTGCCTGTGGAATCAAAGTTCATGGCATATCCTGCATGTACATATACACATGTACATGCACATCAGACCTGATTCTATTATGTCTAACCCAAAAAGTATGGCTCTCTAAAAAATTTAATACGTCTACATAATTTAAATTACATCACAATTAATTTAAAAACAAATTTAACCAAAAAAAAAAAACATTTGAGGCACCATAGGGTCTTCTTTGTTGTAGGCCCCAAACATTATAGGGAAAATCCATGAACATGAAGTCTATATCATCATAGGCCTTCTTTGACTTATCATCATGAGTCACCCCTTCTTTAAAAATAACATTAGACCTCTAACTTGGGATATAATTATGCCTTTTTTTAATGCCATACGCAAGCTTCAACCCATGCTATCTACCATTGGTGCAAAAAAAAAAAAAAGTTCAACACCCTTGTAATCTTTTTTTTTTTTATAATAATGTTATTTGAATTAAGTATTATTTCACCCCCCCCCATTCTTCTTCTTTTCATTTTTTTTGGGTTGGTAAATATCTCTCTATAATTAAGAGTGCTAATAATTCAATATTTTGAATTGCTCTACCTAATATTTAAATAAAATATACAAATTTAAATATTATATATAATTAAGTCTTCAAAGTTGGTAAAAAAAACTAAGGAATGTTATATAATATGTATTTCGGTACAAATTATATAATAACAAAAATAATATTATACTATGCAAAAATTATTCATTTAAATTAAGAAATCTTATAATTTATTACTAAGTTTTAAAATATCATGTAACATCATATTAACTTAAAAATACATTAGATTTAATTTTAAAGATCCAAATCAAACTCCATTAACTTCGTGCCAAGCATAGTCTTGAGCACCCTTGCTTACAATAGATATTTTATTAAGGTTACACACACTTATGTAAAATAGTTTGACTATAAATTTACTTTCACTTCCTTTACAAAGCAAACTTGACAGTTTAGTATGCGATTATGTGGTCATCAATATATGTGCATTTTCATTTTTTTTTTATACAAGGAGTCTAACATATTTTTTTACATAAATTTATATTTTAAATATAGCACAGTGTTGCATATTGTTTTGTTTAAACTTTTATACATATTTTACATTACATTTAATTATGAGTATTTAGCCTTGTCCAATTAAATCAATTACTACACATTTTAATAGTGATTAGCCCATGCCAATTTAACCTATTATGAACTATTTTTAAATTAGTATTAGCCTCATCTATTTTAACCCATGGAAGCTTATTTTTATATAAGTATTTTGAAAAGTCTAATTTAATTCTTTACGGCCAATTATATCTTTTGACCCAAAAAAAAAAATATTACAGCCCAATTAGTGACCCAATTAAACCCTATTTATCAAGAAAAAATAATAATCTTCCACCATTTGTCCCACCATCAACAACCTCGCCCCCTGAATGCTTAAATGATAACATGTTGCTATCTTCTTGCTTTGAAGAACTTGATAAAACTAAAACAACATGATGGGTGAGATCTTAAACCAAAAATAATCATGGTGAATTGGTTTCTTTAAAAACATGGATAATGTAAATTAGGTGAATGTGCACGTTTCAATCATGGTGAATGTCAGCCATGAATACTTTGTAAATTAGGTGCATTTCTATGTATACATTTCAATCATGGTGAATATCTAGATCAATTTTTACGCCATAAACAACAAAATAAATTGACTTCTTTAAACTTTTTTTAAATAAAAAAAACCTAACTTTTTAAAAAACATGGTGAATGTCCACGTTCCACTCAATCATGGTTCATGGATGCAATTTCGCAATACTAGATATCACCTGAAGGTTTATCAATCCTGGATAACTAATACATAGATATTTGTTACCAACAAAAAAAAATGAAAAACATAGATATCTATGGTTCACGTTCCAAGCACGTTTCAATGTTGGAGGACATAACAATCCAAGCACTCACGGTTTGCAATACATTCCAATTAATCCATTTATTAAAAATAATTAGATAAAGGTTTTTCTTACAAATTTTATCTCCTTATTGTTTCTTTTGTAAAATTAATTATTAAAGGAATGTCACTTCACATGTCATAACCACTATTCCATGTGGTTAATTCTGATTAGTCTAGGTATATAAGGGTTTTGGAATCCAAACTTATACTTGGGTTCCATTGAATTTTCCAATCATAAATCATAAACTGTAAACATTTTTTCTCTTTTGGCCTACGCCACCTCTAAATTGGTACAAAGTACCGAACCTATTCCATGTGGTTAATTCTGATTAGTCCAGGTATACAAGGGTTTTGGAATCCATGCTTATACTTGGGTTCCATAAAATTTTCCAATCATAAATCATAAACTGTAAACATTTTCTCCCTTTTGGCCTACGCCACCACCAAATTGGTACAAAGTACCGAACCTATTCCATGTGGTTAATTCTGATTAGTCCAGGTATACAAGGGTTTTGGAATCCATGCTTATACTTGGGTTCCATAAAATTTTCCAATCGTAAATCATATATAAACTGTAAACATTTTATCCCTTTTGGCCTTCGCCACCACCAAAAGTATTGGTGGTTGAAGAACATGTCAAAGTACCACCAAGACAACAGGCTCAACTAGTTTTTAAAATAGCCAAAAGAAATCAAAATATTACTTTTTGAAAAAAAAAGCTTCAATTATATGATAATCAAGAACAATATCTCAAAGTTAAAATAAGAAGATGTACATAGACCTCTTGACCGCCATATCCTTTTCAATCCTGAGCTACCCAGCCAATTTTAGTTTGATATCAGTCACAACAGTAAAGTTAGCTTGTATATCTTAACACTCAATATGTAGTTTGTATATCTTAACACTCAATATGCTCAACTAATCGAATAATGAGTTGGAGGCTGTCGATCAATATGTCTTACTAAGTCGACCAATAACATGCACATGATCCATATCATGTAAGGTCCTAGGGCTTCAAGCAGACACTTAAGAATATTTCAAGTATATTCACTTTTTTTACTTTTACTCTTTCTTCTTTTTAACTTTGAAATTAACTTAAATGTTAGAATATTTTTGCAAGTATCTCATTTTCTTTTCGACCGGTGGACCACCTTTGCCGAGATCAAACTATCTCAAGACTACCCGCTTAAATACAAGACAAAACAACCTCATCGTACAAAATCACAATGCATATCGTTATGAACCTAATATTGATTCTCCCATAACATACCATTACTAGTAATAGTTTTTTCATAAAGACAACCCAGCAAAAAGCAACTACAACTCCTCCTCCTCCTGTCACTCAATTCTTTGATATAAAAACGACATGGTAAAACTAAAATATAATAATACTGTTAATCACAAGTGTCGGTATCATAGCTTTTTTTTTTTTATATACAACCACAATTAATCACACATGCCAATATCATGGCTTATGTTTTTTGGTACAACCACTATGATATACACTACAAGACAAGAACTTATGTCATACTATAATTATTTCATATTTCACCTAACTAAATGAGTAATACATACATTATGAATATAAACTATACACCTTCTAATTAATGATGTGGACTTGATCTAAAGAGGCCTAAGAAAAAAGAATAAGATCATCCGTAAAGCTAAGATGAGTTAGCTTAGGACCATCTTTTGAAAGTATGGCTTCCACAAATTATTCTCCACAACATTAATCAAACGTGATAAGAGTTCAAAACAAAGAAAAAAGATATAAGGAGATAGAGGTCCCCTTACTTAATCCCCCTTGTAGGATGAAATTCATTGGCGGCCTCACCATTCCAGGAGATACTCATGGATGATGAATTTAAGCAATATTGTATGATAGAAACAAGATTTTTTCAAAGCCAAATATCCATTAAGGTATCCTGGATGAACTTTTAGTCCAACTGGTCATAAACTTTTTCCAAATAAATCTTGATAGTCATAACCCTTTCTTGCCTTTTTTCCTCCTCATACCATTAAACACTTCTTGCCCAATGATGATATTATCTAATTCAGCTGTGTCATCCAATGACAAAATTGCACTAGATAAGAGCCACAAGATTAGCCATAAGCCCTTTTAATTTGTTAGCAATATAAGTTTTGTCACCACCATATAAGAGACGTTGCAAAGGCTTATTGGCCTAAACTAATTATGTGCTCTAGGTGATCAACCTTAGGAATCAAAGGATGAGCGTTTGATTAATTTGCTCGATAGAAGATGGATTAATTATTAAAAATATTCATCCCCAAAATACACAAAGAGGGCCCAACAACCTCCTACTCTAGTAAAATAGCATGAAGACCATCCATCCCTAGCGCCTTGAGCCCGCTTAATTTTTTGGTTTGTCGGCATCACACCAAGCATATTACACTCTTCATTAGATAAAGGAGGAAAACAACCACACACACACACACACACACACATATATATATATATATGAGAGCGTGGCCCATCAGCCGTATAGAGAGTTTTGAAAAAATTAATAGCCATATCCTTTAGCTCATTCGCATCAAAATCCCAATCACCGTTTTCATTAAGAAGAGCCTCAACACAATTACTTTTCCTCCTAGATACACTACTCCCATAAAAGTACCTAGTGTTTTTATCACCAAATTTAAGCCACTTACATCTTGACTCTTTGTACCAAAGAATCTCTTATTGAACAAGAGTATACTCTCTCTCTCTCTCTCTCTCTCTCTCTCTCTCTCTCTCTCTCTCTCTCTCTCTCTCTCTCTCTCTCTCTCTCTCTCTCTCTCTCTCTCTCCACAACTTCTTTTTAGAGATCCTCAAAGAACAAATTACAACCAAAGCCAAGCTTAAGAGCCATGCCATGGAGTCTATTAAGCAGCTGTCTTTTGCGTTGAAAGAAATAACCAAAGACTTCATGGCTCTATTTCAAAACAATATTCTCAGCCCCATCTATATCACTGTTGTAATAGAAGTCCCACATTGGTGGGTTATTAGCATTTGTGGAGGAGGTTCTCCTATAAATAAGGACCTCCTCCATTAGTTTTAAACATCTCAAAAATTCTCTCCTTCTTCTATGTAACTTTCTTATAATTACAAGAGAAGTTGTAATCTTTCTTCATAGTGAAAATCTTTTAGTCTTACCCGTGGTTTTTCCCTCATCATTAAAGGGGGTTTTTTACGTTAAATATTGTGTGTCAGTTTCTCTTTTCTCAACTCTATTTTAGTTGTGTGTTTCTATTTCCATAACTCTGGTACCCAACAGTGGTATCAGAGCCACAGGTTACTACGGTGAAAGAGTTCGAAAGAAAATTCTTAGTATGCTCTGTAGTTGCAGTATTGACTGATCTTCCATTACTCCATTAGTGACCTACCTCTCTTTTCTGGGAACTTGCTTGGTACACTGCTCACGGTCTACGGTCACTATTCCAGTATACGACACTACTCCTGTATACGGTACTATTCACGCTGCAGATACTATTCACGGTGACTATTCATACGTGTAGTTGTATATTTTTACAGTGATTGTTAACGCATACTGGATTTGTTCTAGTACACGGTAATACGTACAATACTGTTCACGTATATTGTACTATTCACGGTGAAATAGTGTAAGCCGGTCCAGTTGAGAAATAGATTGTTGTCAATATCATGGCAACTAAATATGAGATTGAGAGGTTCAATGGGAGTAATTTCTCTTTATGAAAACTGAAGATAAAGGCAATCTTGAGGAAGGACAATTGCTTGGCAGCAATTGAAGGCAGACCCACTGGGATTCCTGATGACAAGTAAAAGGAGATGGATGACAATGTTGTTGGCAACCTGCATCTAGCTTTGGCAGATTCAGTTTTGTCAAGTGTTGCAGAAAAGAAGACGACAAAGGAGATTTGGGATGCACTCACTAAATTGTACGAGGTCAAGTCACTTCACAACCGGATATTCTTAAAAAGGAGGCTTTATACTCTACGAATGAGTGAATCCACGACAGTAACGGATCACATCAACAATCTGAACATGCTATTTTCTCAACTAACCACATCAGATTACAACATGGTGGAAAATGAACGTGCAGAACTTCTACTTCAAAGTCTACCTGACTCTTATGATCAAGTCATCATCAACATAACAAATAATAATATTGTTGATAGTCTTCAATTTGATGATGTTGCTGCTGCTATTCTTGAAGAAGAATCCAGGGGGAAGAATAAGGAAGACAGATTAGAAAGCTCAAAACAAGCAGAGGCTTTGTCGATGACGATGGGAAGATCAACGGAACGTGACTCTAGTGGGAGCCGAGATCAGAGTAAATCAAAGTCACGAAGAAGGAAGAATCTCAAATGCTACCATTGTGGCATGAGAGGGCACTTGAAGAAAGATTGTTGGTACAACAAGAAAAATGCAGGAAAAGCTCCTGAAGCAACAACCTCTCAAGGATGTGTTGCGAGTACCTCTGATGATGGAGAAATCCTTTATAGCGAAGTAGCAATTGGTTCCAAAGGCGGAAAACAACTCACTGATGTTTGGATAATGGATTCAGGAGCAACATGACACATGACTTCACAACGAGACTGGTTTAGCTCTTATGAACCTATCTCAGAAGGATCTGTGTTCATGGGAAATGATCATGCCTTGGAGATTGCTGGAGTTGGTACTGTCAAAATAAAATTACACGATGGTATTGTTCGCACAATTCAAGGGGTACGACATGTGAAAGGCTTAAAGAAGAATTTATTGTCTATTGGACAATTGGATGATCTCAGATGCAAAACCCATATTGAAGGTAGGATCTTGAAGGTGATTAAAGGTGCTCTTGTGGTGATGAAAGCAGAAAAGATCGCGGCAAATCTATACATGCTTAAGGGAGAGACATTGCAAAAGGCAGACGCATCAGTTGCATCAGCCGGCCAAGAAGAATCAACGACAATGTGGCATCGCAAATTAGACCATATGTCAGAACGTGGTTTGAAGATTCTCGCGGAATGTAATTCCTTCCAAGGCTCAAATCAATAAACTTACCTTTTTGTGAGCACTGTGTTACAAGCAAGCAGCATAGATTAAAGTTTGATAGATCAACTTCTAGAAGCAAGCGCATACTAGACTTGATTCATTCTGATGTGTGGGAGTCACCAGAAATATCCTTAGGAGGAGCAAAATACTTTGTATCACTAATTGATGATTACTCCAGGAGATTATGGGTGTACCCAATCAAGAAGAAGTCAGATGTGTTTCCAATTTTCAAGGACTTTAAAGCAAGAGTAGAACTTGACTCCGAAAAAAAGATCAAGTGCCTGAGGACAGACAATGGAGGAGAATATACAGATGGCAATTTTCTCGCATTTTGCAAGCAAGAGGGTATTCAAAGACAATTTACAGTTGCACACACACCTCAGCAGAATGGTGTAGCAGAGCGGATAAATAGAACTCTCCTAGAAAGAACAAGAGCTATGTTACGAACTGCAGGTCTAGCCAAGTCTTTTTGGGCAGAAGCAGTCAAAACTGCCTATTACGTAATAAACCAGTCGTCATCAACTGCAATTGGTTTAAAACACCAATGGAGATGTGGAATGGCAAGCCAGCAGATTATTCTTATCTTCATGTGTTCGGATGTCCTACATATGTGATGTACAATTCCCAAGAAAGGACGAAGCTGGATCCAAAATCCAAGAAATGCATATTCTTGGGTTATGCTGATGGTATTAAAGGGTATCGCCTGTAGGATCCTACTGCTCGCAAGGTTATTGTCAGCATAGATGTGATATTTACAGAAAATGAACTGCAAAGTAAACAAGAAGATATCAACATTTTAAAAGAGACTACTACGGTACAGATAGATGGAAAAGCTAGAGAAGAAGATTCCTCTGAAGCAGAACAAGAACTAGAGCACGAGGAACAAGAACCATATGAGGCCAATGATACAGAAGTTCGACGGTCAACTCGTCAAATAAGACAACCATCATGGCACTCAGACTATGTTATGGCAAACCACGATGCATATTGTCTTCTAACAGAAGAAGAAGAGCTGTCAACCTTTCAGGAGGCTGTGAGCAGCTCAAATGCTTCTCTATGGATGGCCGCAATGCAAGAAGAAATGGAGGCCCTACACAGAAACAAGACATAGGAACTTGTTGAACTTCCAAAGGGACGGAAAGCCATTGGTAACAAATGGGTCTATAAGATCAAACGAGATAGCAACGATCAAATGAAACGATATCGTACAAGGCTGGTGGTCAAAGGGTATGCTCAAAAAGAAGGAATTGATTTCAATGAGATATTCTCTCCAGTTGTCAGACTTACCACTATCAGGGTAGTCTTGGCTATGTGTGCTGCATTTGATTTACATCTTGAACAATTAGATGTGAAAACAGCTTTTCTTCATGGAGAGCTAGAAGAAGAGATATATATGCTCCAACCAGAAGGCTTTAAAGAACAAGGAAAAGAAAACTTGGTTTGTAGGTTGACCAAATCTCTGTACGGTCTAAAGCAGGCGCCCAGATGTTGGTACAAGAGATTTAATTCCTTCATTATTAGCCTTGGATACAACAGACTAAGTTCAGACCATTGTACGTACTATAAGAGGTTTGGTAATAATGATTTCATCATTTTACTATTGTATGTGGACGACATGTTGGTGGTAGGCCCTAACAAAGATCGAGTCCAAGAATTGAAGGCAGAGTTGGCTAGGGAGTTTGATATGAAGGACTTAGGACCTGCAAACAAGATTTTAGGGATGCAAATTCACCGAGATAGAAAAGATAGGAAGATTTGGCTTTCTCAAAAGAACTACCTGAAGAAAATCTTGCGGCGCTTCAATATGCAAGATTGTAAGCCAATTTCTACCCCACTTCCTGTCAATTATAAATTATCCTCAAGTATAAATCCTAGCAATGAAGCAGAGAGGATGGAAATGTCTCGAGTACCGTATGCATCAGCAGTGGGAAGCCTTATGTATGCCATGATATGTACAAGACCAGACATTGCACAAGCAGTGGGAGCGGTCAGTCGTTTTATGGTAGATCCTGGTAAAGAGCATTGGAATACTGTTAAGAGGATCCTAAGATACATTAAAGGGACCTCAGGTGCTGCATTATGTTTTGGAGGATCAGAGTTTTCTGTCAGGGGATATGTTGATTCAGATTTTGCAGATGATCTTGATAAAAGGAAATCTACTACAGGCTATGTGTTTACACTTGCAGGAGGAGCTGTGAGCTGGTTATCCAAGTTACAGACTGTTGTAGCTCTATCTACTACAGAAGCTGAATATATGGCAGCTACGCAAGCTTGCAAAGAAGCTATTTGGATTAAAAGGTTAATGGAAGAACTCGGGCACAAGCAGCAAATAATTACTGTGTATTGTGACAGTCAGAATGCTTTGCACATTGCAAAGAATCCAGCTTTTCATTCAAGGACAAAGCACATAGGTATCCAATATCACTTTGTTCGAGAAGTAGTAGAAAAAAGGAGTGTGGATATGCAGAAGATTAACCTAGCAGATGTTATGACAAAGTCAATCAACACTGATAAGTTTATTTGGTATCGATCTTCCTATGGCCTATCAGAAACGTAAGCAACATGGAATGGCAAGATAGAAAGGGTGGTGTGAAGATATGATTGACTCAATCAAATCTTCAAGTGGGAGAATTGTTGTAATAGAAGTCCCACATTGGTGGGTTATTAGCATTTGTGGAGGAGGTTCTCCTATAAATAAGGACCTCCTCCTCCATTAGTTTTAAACATCCCAAAAATTCTCTCCTTCTTCTATGTAGCTTTCTTGTAATTACAAGAGAAGTTGTAATCTTTCTTCATAGTGAAAATCTTTTAGTCTTACCCGTAGTTTTTGCTTCATCATTAAAGGGAGTTTTCCACGTTAAATATTGTGTGTCAGTTTCTCTTTTCTCAACTCTATTTTAGTTGTGTGTTTCTATTTTCATAAATCTGATACCCAACAATCACCTCGCCAGTTATCTCGCACCAGACTAGTAAAATCATGTTGAAGAAGCCAATACGCCATGAAACGGAAAGGGCGATGACCACCGTTAGAATTTTATAATATTTACTTATTTAAAATTTTGAATTATGTTTTGAATGATGAATATGTTATTACATGCATATTATCATAAATCAGTTTATAATAACACAACTTGATAATTAATTGTATGGATTATGGAATTAGGTTACTCACATTTATAAATTAGTATGAAATTATTTATGATTTATAAAAAATTAAAATTAATTTTTTTATTGATAATAATTTATTTTATACTATTTTTAAATTATATACTATACAACATTTCTAAAAAAAATTTAAAAAAAATTGCTAAAATATTTTCATAGCATGAACTATTCTTTCCGTATCAACTTTGCTATCGAAATTTAAACTAAGATATTTTTATTTAAATTCAAATAACAGAAGTAATTTAATGCTCCACTATTTGTTCTTGAGCTTGGTATGAGAAGTCATTCTATAGGAGATTCTAGAGCTGTCCTGAAGCACATTCAACGAGGAACTATAGTTCCTATCAAGTTTCAAGAATGTGCAGTACTTTGCATGGTCAAGTCCAAATTGATTCAAAACTCCATAAACGGAATAACAATCTTGTTCGTGAAAGTTCAAACATGGCAGCACACCATGTAGCTCAATATGAGAAATCTTAATGCCATATTGTTACTTGGATTGGGGCACCTCTTTTTTTTCTCGATTTTCTTCTTGCTGATTCAGTTCAATGATATTCGCATTTCACATTTAAAACAAAAACACTAGCAATGATAAAAGTTTTCATGGAAATTATTTGTCAAAATGTATACCATGTAAATATCTACTTCTTTTTAGATTAACAGAAATACAAAGGGACACAAACAAAGAGGGGGGGAAAGGACAGCAATTAAAAGGGCAAAGAGTGCTCAAAAGAATTTAGCTTTTTTTTTAGCTATGATGAAAATAAATTAGTTAAAATGTACCCCAAAAAAATTAGTTAAATGATTAGACTGTAGTATGATAGCAATCAATTATATAAACTTGATTGACAATACGTAAATATTGGTTTCTTTCTTAACGTCTCCATAATGAAAGCAATCAAGCGACAATTAGTCCAATGATTAAGACTGGCTAACTGAATTGAATATTATCTATAGGTATATTTTCTATAGACTTGTGCAAATAAAAACAATGGGCGCAGGATAGGCCAAGAGAGGCCATATGGGTGTCACATGGCCCTTCCCTGACTTCTATCCCGTACCACCTGTTATTAAGTGGACTAATAGATTCCTATCTTTTTCTTGGGTGCCCTTCATCCATCAGCACAGAGCATTTATCCATCAAATAGTTAAGGTTTGGTCACCTGATTCCTCTTCTCCTTCAATTCAGTCTTCAAAGCTTGTAAGATCTCCACCAGAATTACCTTACATATTGATCTTCATTTAGATCATATGTGTAGAAGAAGAGAGACAAGAGAGGGCTTTCATCTAAGGCACTGTGCTATATAGATGCCTATTTTATATGAACCAGTTCCTTGAGTCTGGAAAGAGAGAAAGAGAGAGAGCCAAACCTATCTGAGCTTATGTCCCAATTTTTTAAAAGGGGAAAAAGTGTGAATGATACATGGTGGTTTTGTTACTGAAAGCCAGAAAGTCTATAATCACATAAAAATCTGAATCTCTTTTTATATAAGTTTAATACGTGAAGAAAATTGTCTAGGTTTCGATTGATTGATCTTATCAATGAACTTTTATTAGTAGGTTACTTATAAGTATTAGTGTTAGCTTTTTTTTAGACTTGTAACATTTTTAATTTTAAAAAGAGATAATTTTTCCTTCTCTTAAATTTTTATTCATAAATAAAAAAAAGTTTAGAATGCACAAAAGTATAATGCAATTAAATTCAAAGATATAAAAAATATATAAAAACATGCATAAACTAAAATAATTAAATAAGTAAAAAAACTCTTTCAATTTGATGAGAGAAAATTGAACGGTTTAAGAGAAAGTAAATTTTCTCTGTCAAGTTATGAAATTTGGTGACTGAAAAAATATTTCTTGCATCAGAATGAGGACGTTACCTCATTTTTATTTACTTAATCATATTTATTTGGAAGATCAATACTTCAATAGTTACGAATGGGCCAGTTGTCGTCCACTTTAAGCAGTGACTACAGGGAAACCAAATAGATATTATTGAGTTTTTTTTTTTGGTAAATTTTAATTAGTCAATAGTTAATTTTGGGATTAAAAACATGAAAGACGATGCTTATTGCTTATGATCTTGATTTTCAAATGAAATTATAATGATGATTTGGCGAAATCTCTGTTAGAGTTTCCATCATCCAATAGATCCTTTTTTCCCAGTTTTCAAGTAATCAGCAACACATCACCTAGAAGAAGGCATAAGCTAAGAGCATGTTTGTAAACACCTATAGCATGTCTGGTTCGGTTTTTATAATTGAACTAATAATTTTTTTTTTGGAGAATAAATTGTTGCACACATATCTAACATATTTAGGTTTATTTGGAAAAAAAAATTAATAACTTTTTATTAGAGAAAAAAGTTGTTGGGAGATAAGTTAAAAGTTGAGCATTTTTATAAAAATTATTGAGATTATTTTTTATTTTGAGAATATATATAATTTTATTCTCAATTAAATATTTTTTAATTAATTAAATAAATTTTTAATTATTTTATATTTATTTTAATAATTTAATGTAAAAAAATGATTCTTTTTATATGATTCAAACAAAATAAATTAGTTTAAAATCATTTTTCAACTAACATATTCAAACATAATTTTTTTATAATCGATTATAACAAAAAACTTTTATACAATAATCGATTATTGAAATAATTTAATTTTCACAACTATCTTAAACACGCACTTAGATTAGTTTTTTTATTTTACCTTTTTTTAAGTTGTTTCAATAATGTTATAATATGTTTAGTAAAATTAGTTTCAACTTTTACATGAAATTCAATGTATTATAATTTTTTTTTCATGATGCTGAAAATTAAGTGTGTGTTTGGGAAAATTACAAAAATTTGATTATGTTTAGTAATCGACTATTGTATAATTTTTTTTTGTTATAATCGATTTATTTTTATGTTTAGATGCATTAGCTGTAAAGCGATTTTAAGCTAATCTGATTCGTTTAGATAATATAAAAAAGAATCACTTTTATGCATTAAATTACTAAAATAAGTATAGAATGATTAAAAAAATTATTTGATTGAGAACAAAATGATATTTACATATCAAAGTGTAAAAAATAATTTATAAGTTAAAATCATAAGTTTCAATTTTTAACATTATGAAAATTAGATTTAAAAAATTTTTATTTTACATTAAATTTTGTGTAAAAATTAAAATTAATTTTATTAAACATTTATATATTATAATAATTTTTTTTTAAAAAAACTAATCATAAACTGAAACAAATACACTAAAATTTATAATTTTAATTTATAAATTACTCATTATACTTTGAAAAGTTAGTACTGGAAAAGAAAATTAATCAATAACTTTTACTGGAAAGAACTAAACATGTTACAAATAACAAAAAATAAAATTTATACAATAAAAAAACTATTGGACCGCATAAACCGGCCGAACCATACATGCAAAGAATCTGACATTGCTGATTTGCTTCCATTAAATTATTGAGACTTGAAAGAGTGAGTTTAGCTCACGACATATTTTGAAAGTAAGAAATGTCGGGTAACGCTTCAAGCTTTCCAAATCTTTAGTTTCTTTTTTAATTTATATTTTTCATCAGTTTTCAATATGTATATTTTATGCTTTCATTTTCGTGTTTTTCATAATATTTTCTTCTTCTCTCTCTAATAATAAACAAAACCTTCATTTTATATACAAAACCAAATCTACTCTATATTAATGTTGTTCGTTTATCATGGCAAAGAAGTGTTTATATAATAATATAATATAAAGAATTGTTTTTCAATAAAAATAAAAAGGATATCATGATTTTTTAATGTATTTACTAGAGGTGTTTATAGGACAAGTTGATACAAGTTTGCCCTAATTCAAATCTGACCCAATATTTTGATCAAGTTAATTCTTTGAACTTTGACTCGATTCCAATATCAAATAAATGATCGAATCAAGATCGAGTTGATTTAATAATAAAATGAATTGTACAAATATAAATATTTGTATAACTAAATAATAAGATTTTAAAAATAAAAACTAAAAGTATATGATGTTTTTATAATATAAATTTTGAAATAGTTCATATCATCATAAATATATTATAATATTATATAAAAAGTATTAATTTATGTTAGAAAAATTTTATTATTTATCATTAATTATAAAAAAAACTTAAATTTTAAAGTATTTTATAACAATGAGTCAGGTTAAGACAATTTGAAGTATGACTCTAATCTAACTCAAAAATACACCGGATCTAATTCATAAAACTCAAACATGTCCAAATTAACTTAGGTTGGGATGAGTCATCAGGATGAGTCAGATTTTGAACACCCATAGCATTTAGCATTATAATGTACTTGTATTATGAAACCCACATTTTCAATAACACATTTACTAGGGGTGTTTGTAGTTCGTTTTGAAATAATTTTGAGTAAAAATGTCAATTAATTCAAACAATACTATTTACATCAGTTTAAATAATTTAATTGAATTGATTACATTCTAAAAATAAATCCAATCCAAACCGTGGTTTAATCGATTTTTGATCAAAAATTGTTTAAGCTTAAAATGTTTAAAAGTAATTTAGTATATTAAAAAATAATAAATAAAGGGAATAAAAAATAGAAATAGCTTATTTTACATGTTTAAATTAATATTTGATAACATAAAATAAGATAAGTATGTGCAAAATAAAATTATTATAAGTAAAAATATAAATTCAATAATAAATAAATATATTATATAATATTAATCAGTTTAGATTATATTATATCATTTTTTAAAATTAAAAATATAAAATTAATTCAATCCAATTCATTTTTAAAAAAATTAAATAAAAATATCAAATATATTTAATTTTGATTGAATTTTAATTTTTCAATTTTTTGATGACATTTAAACACCCTTAACCTTTACTTATTATGATATCATCTGGGTAAAAGAAATCAGATTAAGGTATATTAAATTTTTAATGTGATTATTCTAATCTTTGGTCCCCTTCCACTGCACCAAAAAAGCTGAAAGTGACTGGTTTCTTTGTCTTTTCATGAGTGTTGACATTGAGATTAAAAAAAACACCCAATGCATGATTTGGCAATGACAATAATAGTGTTGAGTAATCTGTGCCATTGCCAATCATGCTATGGTCCAGACTCCAGCGTCGACACCATTGCAATATTAGGTCACCCCTTCCTCCTTTCTCCATCTTTATTATTCTTCAAACAAATAAATTATGCCCTAAAACAACTTACTCTCAATATATTCCTTTAAGTGTCAAGCTAGTGTCGTCTAATTTTAGGTTGTCTAATGGAAGGTACAAGTATGTAATGTGGTGCAATGCTATATATTAAATGGAAAATATTTTTTTAAAAATAAGCTTATTTATAAAGTGGGTAATGTTTTTATTTTTAAATTATTTAATCAACTAATATCACATATGTTTTAAACTAAAGGTTGGGGATTTGACTCCTCTCGTCTAAAGTGCATCTTGCATTTTAGAGAATTTAGTGCAGGATTTTAACTATTAATGAAAAAAATTAAAAATTTAAGATTTTATAAGATACATGTACATGTAGTACACATCATATATGTATAGTAATTTATTCTTTTAATGTTTTCACTAATGATTAAGATTATAAACTTTATTCTCTAAAGTGCATTCTGCACTTTAGGGTATCAAAACCTACAAGTTGAAATATACAAATTAAGAAAAAATGTATAAAAATATTCTAAATTTTAGCCTAATTATAAATAGTCACTCTCAATTTTAAATTTGTTTTAATTGAATCCTAAATTTTCACTAATGTTTTAATAAGGATCTATTAAGATGTTAACTCCTTAATGATAAACTAATCACAATCGTTTATTTTCATTAAATCTCATCCTTTCATTAATTTATTTTATAAAAACTCATTTTATTAATTATATGAATTTTTAAATGATCTATTACTCTATTTCAGCAAAAAATACTTAAATACTCTTAGAGCAATACTCATAATAATTTTGTAACCATCCAGATTTAATTAAATAATATTTTGTTTTCAGTCTAAGGACATGTATGATTTTTTGGTGCCACATGTAACGTTTTTAGTAGAGTAGTATAATACTCCCAAAGTTTGCTCTCCATTTTAACATAATAAAGAAGATCATTAAAGACATCATTCAATTTCTCAATAGGTATAATAACTCAATCACTAATATTAATAAAAAATGAGTTTTTATAAGATAAATTAACAAAGAAATGAAATTCAATGAAAATGAATAATCATAATTAATTTATACCTTTTAATAGAATGACCTATTGAAATATTAATAAAAATTTAAAGATCAATTAGAACAAATTTAAAATAGATGGTAGCTATTTATAATTAACCTAAAGTTTAGAGTGATTTTGTACAATTTTTTTCTACAAATTATAATCTGAAACGTACTATAAGTCTTATATATTGTTAAGTTCATATACCAGTTATATAAATTTAATGGGTCCATTATATTTCATAAAAATAATAATTATATCATTAATTCATGACATAAAGTTTTAAACGTGTGGGCCAGAAAATAAAAACAAGAAAAACAAAAGCGAGAAAACATAGGGAAAACGCAGATACTAAAGTCAAGGAGGGCGTCTATATTTGCGATCTTTCTCTTCTACTTCTTCAGTTTTTCACTTTTACGGTCGCATATTAATAATCAGAGAGACGAGGAGTTTCAGAGAGAGAGAGAGAGAGAGAGAGAGAGAGAGAGCATAAAAAGACCAAATTGACCTTGGATCTTCTTCGTCTTCCTCTCTCTCGTTTCGCTTCTGCTAACTCCTGCTCCGTTTCGTTTTCGTGTTTTTGTTGTCGTTTAAGCTGTCACCATGAACGAGAAGGCCAACGTTACCAAGGAGCTCAACGCCAAGCACAAGAAGGTGTCTCTCCCTTTTTTTTTTTTGGTTCCTGATTTTTTTTCCAATTTCGATTTGCCAATCCTGTTTTTGCAAATTATATCGGATCAAAAAATGTTAATTGTTAGATTTGAATCAATCACAGTCCCATATTTATATATCGCGAAATTTTGAACGTAAAAAGTTTAATTATTTATTTTTTATTTTTTTATTTTTTTGCGAATTTATAAGGGATACTTAGTTGTTATGTATGATGTTTTTTTGGTTTATGTTTTGAGCAAAATTTGACCAAAACTTAATTGGTATCTCAAATGTGAAAAAAAATTTGTAGTTGATTTTTCTGTGTGTGAATCTGGATCAGTTTCCGTTGATTGGAAAGGAGTTTTCCTTCCACTCATTATAAATTCTTGATGTATGTTGTTACTTGTTATTAGTAATAGATATTTGAGATCCTTTATTTTTTCAACATATGACTTAATTTGGATTTTGGCCTTTATTGAATGTTTTTTTTTAATTTATTGAAACTTATGACATTTTCTTTTTTTCTTTTCTCTTTTGATGACATTTTTTCTTTCTTTACTCTAAATATGCAGATACTAGAAGGGCTTCTTAAATTACCAGAGAATAGGGAATGTGCTGACTGCAAAGCTAAGTATGTATCTGGCTGGAACTGAATGATCCAATCTGGATCTCATGTCAGTAGTAATACAAATTGGTTCATGAAATCTGGATTGTCTTTGTATTATGCATTTTCATTTTTCAGGATATATATATATATATATTGTGGTTCACAATGTTCACTCAAGTTTCTATGGTAATTTACTTTGCAGAGGACCAAGATGGGCTAGTGTAAATCTGGGCATCTTTATATGCATGCAGTGTTCAGGAATACATCGAAGTTTGGGGGTACATATATCAAAGGTGATGTTATGTTCCTTAGTATGGTGCGTATGTTTAACCGTAGAATATCAGAAGTATAAGTGGTTGAGATCTGTGGGTTCTCTTATAATGCGGATGCTAAAGAATTTTTAGTTAGATCTATCATAAAATAAATCATAAGAGGGAAATTGTATATTATGGTGACTCATGGAAATAGAATCTTTGAATTCAATAACATAAGAGTATGTTTCTGCACTCTGCATGTGTTGCAGCAATTTTAATGTGGTTAATTGATTCTCTATAATTTATGATTCGTTATGAGAGACACTGCAATTTTTGTATGCTTATTTCACACCTTTGCTAGCTAATATCAAACAGAAGGTTTCTAAATGAGTATCATCAATATATTCCTTCCCTAACTGGAAATTTGCACCTTGGTTTAGTTTTTCTCTTTTTTTTATAAAATATTTGTATATTTATAGTTGATGGGAAAGATGAGAGAATTTCGCATTAAGTGGTTTGGACATGTAAGGAAAAGACTCTTAAAAGCTCCTGTAAGAAGAGTAGATCAGGTAGAGGATAGCTCAATAACTAGAGGTAGAGGGAGACCAAGAAAGACTATAGGTGAAATGATTAAAAAAGATTTAGATTTGAATGACATTTCTGAAGACTTGATTTATGATAGGGTACAATGGCGTCGTTTGATCCATGTAGCCGATCCCACTTAGTAGGAAAAGGCTTGGTTATTGTATTTATAGCTGATTCCACCTAGTGGGAAATGACTTTTATTGTTGTTGTATATTTATATGTGAACAGTGCTGCTGTAGGGCATTTATTTGTTAATTTACAGTCGGACTATTATTATTTTTTTACTGTGGCTCTGGCAGTGTTTATGGAGATTAATTTTTCCTCTAACGAGTGCTAAGCTGATAAATAATTTATTTGGTTCACAAAGTGTTTCAATATGGTTTTGTTACTTTTCCATTTAAAATCTCAAGTATTCAATATGGATTTTCGTACTGACTCAACTTGATGTTGGAATAATTGAATATAGCTCCTAAGCCCTAAATTTTGACTTTTTGCAGTAACTAAAGACTGTTTCTTAAAATGCAATCACTTGTGCCAATCTTTCTTGTTATATATTTACTTAATGGCTTTTCTTGCAGGTTCGTTCTGCAACTCTGGATACTTGGCTTCCAGAGCAAGTTGCATTCATTCAATGTAAGGGAATCTGAATGGTCGTGAGCTTGTAGTTATTTTGAATTTTTGTTGATGTGCATTAGTTGTATAATCTACTCATTATATTAGAATTTCTTGTTTTGGTCCTATACAGCAATGGGAAACGAGAAAGCTAATAGTTACTGGGAAGCAGAATTACCTCCAAATTATGATAGAGTTGGAATTGAGAATTTCATTCGTGCAAAGTATGTTCGATGATAAACAACTTGAATCTGGCTAAATTTTTATCTTTGCATTGTTTGAAGTGTATGCATTTTGTTTTGTGCACCTGGTTTCAACCATTACATATATTTAAAGGTATGAAGAGAAGAGATGGGTTCCAAGGGATGGGAAATCAAAATCACCTTCAGGACTGCGGGAAGAGAAAACTCCTTCACATTGGCAGAGGCCGGTGGAAAGAAGTGGGCATGGTTATTCAGCTGCCTCTGAGAATGCTTTTGAGGAAAGGAAGAAAATCCGACCATCAAATGCAATTCCTGCTACAAGAATTAGTGTACCTGCTCCTCCGAAAGGGCCTGAGCAGGTAAGCTTTTTTTCTTCCCATGTTATTGCTGTTTTGTATGTGAACCTTTTTTTTCTCTTGTTATTTTACCTCCTCTTATGTTGCATTACATGTGGTATTGTAGTTGTAATGTCTGTTCTTCTGCAATCAATGTGATGAGTTACTACTATTTTCTAGCAAAAAAAGTAATATAAGATGGGGAAATGCAGAGAGTATTATATAAACAAATTTAACATATTATATATTTGCAATAACATGATAAATTATGATGTTATGAGCAATTAACATAGATGATCCCAGCTTTTACCATTTTTTTTTTTGTAATAAGGAAATTTCTTCCCTTGTTCTTCTATAAATTTGGAAATTATTATTCTTTATAGTGGTATGAAAATAATCAATTTGTGAACAGGTAACTCCTGTTACCAAACCTCAGCATGTTGAGAAAGTGGAACCAGTAGCACCACAACCACAAGCTGAAACTTCAAAGCAGGCTACAGACACTGCTCAAAATACCCCTCCAAAAGTTGACTATGCTACGGACCTTTTCAACATGTTGTCTATGCATGGTCCAAGTGAAAATGGCTCAGAGGCAGCTGGTACTACTGCTGATGATAATAACTGGGCAGGTTTTCAGTGTATGTTTTATTTGTCCCTTTTCTTTTTAAATACACCATGGAACCACAAAAGAAAGTGCTGCTAGACATTTTGTTTGGGAAGATTTGAAGATGCTTCTCATGATTATGTTGTGTATTACTTAGGTTGTAATTTTGTTGCTATAACTGTTTCAGCTGCTTCAGAGGCATCAACAGCCGAGAAGACTGGTCTGCCAAAAGCAGCTGAGAGTACTCCCAAGTCCGCTTCGGGAATTGAGGATCTATTTAAAGATTCACTTTCAGTGACACCAAGCTTAGGTCCAGAAAAACTGCAGAAAGATGTAAAAAATGATATCATGAGCCTCTTTGAGAAGGTACAAGGCAATGCTTCAATAGGTTTGTTTTAAGATTTTGGAGTTACTTCTTTGACTTGATAAGCTTAGTCTTATTTATTGAATATATAAATTATTTTGTTCTTATTTGAGCAATTGTTCCCCTTTTGTCCTATGTGTGAGCTACTATCCAAGACAACATTACAAGAAGTGAATTTGCCCTCTATCATCAGACAATTTTTTATTTTTGGTATTTGAACACGCTTTTACCTGACCAGTGAATTGGATATCTGCAGAGCGATATGGTGTCTCCATTTTCTATGCATCAGCAGCAGCTTGCCATGCTAGCACAGCAACAGTCTCTTCTAATTGCTGCTGCAGCTAAATCTAATGTTGGGGATCCCAAGTATCCTGCTAGTATACAACAACCTAGGTCCAATATTCCTGTCCAAAGTTGCCCAGCTGCGGGCTACCCGATTTCTGGAGTAATGCCCATGGTTGGTCAGGGAGAGCTGCAGAAATTTATGCAGGTAATGACTGAAGTAAGCCAAAAGTTAATCGATTAATTATTCCTTTTTATATGTCCGGCAACCTACTTATTTCTCTTCTTATTTCTGGGTCAGACTAGGAACATGACTCCAGCACATCCAGCAGGGAGCTCTGTTCAGTATCCTCCATCTGGGTATGTCATTAGTTAGTGTATTTAAAGCAAAGTTAATTTCACTTTGGATAACTTGAATATTACCTGATTTTGCTCCATAGAATTCTGAATAATCCTAGGTTGATATTGGTGCCAATCAACTTTGGTTACTGAGAGTTACTTGTAGACAGTTTTACCAAAAGGCTATTTTGGGCTGTGTTTCCATTCCAACCATTAAGACTTTCGAAAATAGTTCCTCTGTTCATCTAGAATTTTCATTTCGTAGTTGAGGCTGGTGCCATGTGAGTTGAAAATTTTTTCACATAAATTTTTTCACTGTTTATTCCTACTATTCTTTTCTTTATCTGTCCTTCTATCATGTTACCTCCCTACTACATCAAATCTACTGCATTTGCTGTCAATCACCTTCCTTTTAGATTTTTGTGTTAACCAAGTCCAAGTCGCCATTGTTGCAGTTTCTATGCAATGGGGCAAGTTGCTCCAGTCAATGGTATGATGACAACGGGAGCGAGTAAACCTCAGTCAGCAGCTCCAGTGTCATCAACCACTTCACAATCTGCGACGGATTATGATTTTTCCTCCTTAACACAAGGGATGTTTGCGAAACACTGATTGGTCTTTTGTTGGACAAATGCCGGCTATTTCATATACCATAGAAGATTAGTTAAAATTACAGGAAGTGCGCTTTCTTTTTCAATTTTCCCCTTGACCTATCTGTGGGTTGTAAACCATTTGTAGAGCTAGTTCTGTTTTTACCTCGTTATTTCTAGTGACTTGCTTCATTTGTATCGGTAGGTGTATTCAGTATTCACAATAATAGTGATATTAATTATATATTCCTTCCTTTGCTTTTATATCTTCTATAATGAATTATATATTCCTTCCTTTGCTTCTACATCTTCTATAATGATAAATATACGTTTGATGTTTGGTCTCTCATCTTACCATATAAATATATCCTAAAAAAGTGGAGGAATTTTTAAATTTTAATATTACCCGTTAGCCTTTTTTATGTTCTTAAGTTTGTGCTTCTTAAGAAGTTATTTGTATTAAATCACGCTAATAACTCGTAAATGAAGCCTGTGCGAGCAGTTGTGATTGCAACTTTTATGTCAGTAACATTACTATGTCAATTCTTTAGTGAGGCAGAGATAAAACATTTTGGTGATCGATTTCAGTCTGTTCTATTGACGTGAAACAGAATGCAAGAATGTACAAATATATAAAGAGCAAGAAAAATCCATTTTGAGTGGAGAAAGTACTAATAATTCAGCCAATCGATACCATTCCCACTACGAAATGCGATCTCGAGCTGAGATTAATGTTGAGGTTGATGATGGTAATGGTGGGCGAGTTTTTGGTTTCAATAAAGTGGAAATGGATCCCCTGCATATGGGGATCTTAGCCGTAAAATTTTTAACTGTGATATAGAATGTCGATGAAAAATATGTTTATACAAATTTCAGCCAGATTACAACTGCACCGTTATTTTATAATTTGACAGGATCTCAATCCAATAAAGTAGTTGGGAGGTGTACTTTTTTTATATAACTATGATTTTTTTGTCATTTTTTTACATCATTTTTTATATTATTTTTTATATTATTAATTATTTTTTTATTTTTTTTTTCATTTAATCACAATTATTAAAAAATAGTATAAAAAATAATATTTTACAAAACATAATGTAAGAAATATCATTTTTCTTTTTTGATGCATCCACATTTGAGTTGATGCCTGCATCCATCGTCGTTTGGGTGAGAAGTTTTCACTTTAAGCATGTTACAAATGTAAAATTGTGTTAATAAAGATATGTATAATTTTAATATAATCTACATAATTATACATATGCCAAACATTAATTTGTATTCGAAAGTGAGAAATTTTTACCCAAAAAATTCTAAAAGCAAGGGTGAGTCCAGTCTGTTTATAACTTAGAAAAACGAGGTAACAAAGCCGCAATGGTAAATATGGATTGAGGCAATGTCACTTCTTTCTTTGTGTGTAATTTTATTTTTTACAACCGTGGGGTGTTTATGCACCTTTTGGTTGTAGAATTAATCTACGGTTGGGCGTTGACTTGATTTTTGCCACAAGGCATTATAATGTGTTTAGAACTCTTACGCTGCAAATAAAATTTACTCACATAGAACTTAATTTGTTAGCTCAACATCACCTCGTCATCGGTATATTAATCCTAAAATGCTATTCTAACTCCTAGATAATAATTCTACTAAAAAAAAAATACCTTTTTAAGACATGTTTGGATGGAAAAAAAAAGTGAGACAAAAGAATGAAAAAAAGTCTTAAGTAACATTCTCATTCTTCAAGAGTTTTTTAAAAGAGAGATATTATGAAATCATTTGAAACATTCTGTTATTTGTTTTTATAAATATTTTAAAATTGTTATAATTTGGAGAATTTCTAAAAGATTTTAAATATCAAAACAAAAGTAAATACACTATTTTCTTAACATCTCATTCTCTTCTCTTTTCTTTCCCTCATTTTCTTATGATCCATTTCCATCTCAATTGAGTTTTCATTAGTTACATTGATTTTGCATTTTATTGGTTGAGTGGCTAAGACAATTAAAATATGAATTTCATCAATACAAAAATAATGAATTTCAATAGAAAATTCAATTAAAATAATTAACATCACTATTATCTATAATTTTTTTTGCCTCATCGAAACATAACTTTATCACATATCTCACAACCATGTCACATGACAAGTATACATCAATTACGAATGAAATCATTAAATATATAACGTGTTAACTCTTCTTTTTTATTTAATTGAATTCTTGAAGGAAGTCAATAAATTGATCGCAATTTTAATTTAATTTAGACAGCATTTTATTCTCTTTAATATTAGCAATAAATGTGCCACAACAACTTGAATTTCTCTCTTGCTTGGTCATTATCATCATCATGAATGTGCTTCGTTAGGCTAATGAATGGCCCCGTGTACTACAGAGTTCCTACTGAACATTGATTTTCCTCACCAAATTGGTGGAAGCTGGGACAAAAACGCAGCGCTTTATACAGTAGACAGTAGCCGTACTCGGCAGGGAGACGTGTCTTTTCATGTTTGACACATGTCAATAATCTAACCACTAGACGGTGCCATCCAATGGACCAATGGCATGGCACTCAACCATGGACATGACGGCTTTTACCAACCAGTGGTCATATTTTCATCACTGACCAACCAAATAAGACCACGTAATCGGCTCCTAAGTCTGCTACTCAGATAAGAAATATTCTTACGTATATACAAATGCATTACATTATACTTATACATAAGAAATAAAAAATTAAAAAAAAATCATAACGAGAGAATTTAATAAAACTCATTCATTCTCTATTTCTAACGTTTTATCTCTTATATATAAATATAATATAATATAATATATTTATATATACACAAAAATATTTCTACAAGAATAACAAAAGTGTAAGTGGAAAAGTTAGCAAGCTCCACAGCAGCATGTTGGTGTTGCCATAAAAAAAATTTCGAAGCTAAACTTTCATCGTAGATTTCGATTAATGATTAGGTCACACGTAAAGTGACACGTCACACGTGCCACCTATTATAACTACACATAATTATAATGTGATTATATATCAAAGTTTATTTAAGTGAAAGTTCTTCATCCAAATAAAATTATAATTACAAATGTGTAGTATATACAGTATTATAAATAGTAGTATTAGCACTCATTCCAAATGGAAACAATTTTATAGGTGTCGTGTCACTGCTCACGTATATAGTATATACATTAAATGTCTTTATAGGTCATATATTCTTCGCTCACATTTTCAATTTGCCAAATCAATACGATAACAATATCTGACTTTGGTGCATTAGAAATCAAATTCACAATCATCAAGTCCGGTTGTGGTACTTAGAACTCGTAGACTTGGCTTTGGGTTATTTCATTTCATTATATAACGCAAAACCAAAATTCTAACCATTTGGTTGAGGTTGGTGCTTGCTTGATATCACACAACTCAAATTAAATGCAGCCACATATATGAAGTGTGATCAAGTTGATCATTGTCTTGTTTTGGGTATAGTGAGGTACTAAGTCACTGGCCTTGCGTTATTTTTCTATGGTAGGCGATTGGGAAGCTTGTTATTGACCATTCATGAAATACACGCATATATAGCACATCATTTTACTCACGGAGCGCTTTTTTTTTTCAATGTAAAGGATTAGATTAGGAATGGCTTTCGTCATCAAGGACATTGCGTGTTCCAAAACTAGGTTGATCTTTAATCCATTATTGCATGGAGGAAAAGAAAGCTTTTCACCTTACATAGAGTGTAAAGGATAAGTCTCCACTAAAATGTATCAATCTTAAATATAGTTTAGATTAAATTAAGAGTAAATGTATCCTTATTTTCTCATTTTAAAAATAAGTTCACTTTAAAAAAATTCAATATAAAAATGGAAAACAAGAATAACTTTGACGACATATATTTTGACATATTCATCAAAATAATCTCAACTTAAATATTTAAGGGAAAATTAATGTTAAAAACCGCTAAAAAAGACTATTTCATTTTGACAAAAATCATATTTTTTTCTTCTAACTTGTTTTCTATTTTTAAATTAGTCTTCTAACTAATTTTCATTCTAAATTGATCCTTTAACTTGTTAAAGCCCAACATCATTATCTTTCCACTTAACCCCATTAGTTTTATTGACAGAATAATCTAACTTAGTGTCCTAACTGGTAAAACGACGTTAAACTCTCATAAGCTAGGGCAAGACACTCAAAACAACAGTGTTTAATGATTAATAAGTTAAAGGATAAAAATATAATTTTTGCCTTTAATTTTAAGGGATATAAACAAATTTAAATTATTAAGAAGAAACACACAAAATTTATTTAGAGAGAACAATCATTATATAATAAAATACTAAATGAAGTGTCATGCAGGATCTATATTATACTAATCAATTATCTATATTTTTTGTTTTTAAAACTTAATATTTATAGGACTTAGATATTAAAAAATGTTACATTTAATTAAATTTGAAAAATTCATGTTTGTATTGAATTGTGAATAATTTTTTTGGTAAAAGAATTGGGAATAATTTATTTTAATATGAATAAAACAACTCATTTATAACTCTCATAACTTAATAATGTGACAATACATAATAATCAATCAAATGATGAATCAAAATTAAACTGAAAAAAATGTGAATGTATTAATATCATTGTTATATTTATGTTCTACTAATGTTGTAAAGCAAGATGAGGTTATTTTGAAATATATTTTTGTCTGCATATAAATGTAATATATGAAATTTATATAGAAACAAATAGTTAGAAAAGGAAGAAAATAGGTTTTATTAAATTTATTTATCACAAAAAATTATATTTTTTCTAATTTTTTATTTTTTGTGCGTAAATCTAATATGTTATATTTGTGTGTATGTAATCTTATTTGGGTGGCTGGTGTCCTAAAGAGAGGAATTGCATTATTTTTTGTCTCATGTCGTCGTGTAGTGGGAGCGGAGGATGGTTCACACTGGTCAAAATGCTTCACATTTGATGGTCGGTATGGCGATGGACTTATGTGTAGGGCATGTGGGAAGGCCCGGAAGAGCCGGGGATCTAGGATCCAGGATCCATATTCCGGAATCGCTACCGCTCCGGGTTTAACGGTCATATTCTTTTTAGCCGTTGAGGTTTTCATATTTAAATGACCCCATTCAAATGCTCCTCGCTGTCACTGACACCAACTGTGCTTCAAAAGGAATAGAATTTGATGTTTCCTACTAAAGAAATAGAGTAGAAACAGGAAACGTGATTATTAAAACGGAAACAATTATTAAAGAACACTAATCACTTTATCACTAGGATAATAAATTTGAGGAAAAGCATAACAATATTAACAGTCTTGAAACATCTAGAAGTGTTGGTTTTGCCGCTTTCGATGCGATAGCAGTGTTTCTTATAGTTACGTCTCATAAGATTATATTAGAGGCTTATAGTTATAGTCCCAAGCAACACACTGACACCGCTCAAATCAAATTTAATTAACCGTCCATGCATTGCCGACTTTAATTAGTGTATTTCCTTTTTAGGTGCATTAATTACTTCGTGTGTTTTGTTTAGCTAAGTGCGTTTTGGATTACTTTGTTTTTGTTTGCTGAAAGATGCATCGTATATGGGAAGTGTTTTTTTTACATCACTTTTTTAAAAATGTTTTTTTGTTATAATTACTAAATTAAAAAAAGAGAGAAATTATGTATTAAAAAGTCTATATTTTAATTTTATTATTTACAAAAAATAGTATAAAATTAAAGTTATGAAATTAGTACTCAAATAATTTTTTCATCCTCATGTTGAAAAAAATTTAAAATGAGAGTAGACTCTTTCTATTTTAAGGCGAGTGTAAATTATTAATTTTAATAAAAAATTATAATGAGATTAAAAAACGGTATTCTACTAATAGAAAATTCCACCACTCAAACCTAAGATGCACATCATTAAATGATACATTTTATACATCACCAAGATACATATCTTCTTACCATATTCAAATCTCTTGACTCCTATCCTGTGTCTTCAATTACAAATTTATAATTTAGCATACAAAATTACAAACTAAAAGAGAAATTATTCATTTTTATATAATAAATTAGAATATATTCCTTTTAAAGTTAGTTAATCTCTTAAACTATTCTCTTTTTGAGAATGACACATCATTTTTTTATTTTTTCTTTCAAATTTTAATTCAATTTATCTTTTTAATTAATTATGCATATCTAATTTATAATTGATAATTTTAAATATTTTATCTCTTTTTAATTTATACTTTTTTAGATTATATCTAAATAAGTTAATTTTATATATCCTTTTTATAGTTTTAAATATTTTTTATTTTAATTTATATTTATTTAAATTCTATCTAAATTTTAAGAAACTTATGCAATACACAAGATAAATGGAAGGAAGAGAGAACATTTTTTTAAGTTATCAACTTTTAATTAAGGAAACATGAAAGGAAGGAGGAAAAGTGGACAAAAAAATCCACTCCTTCTTACATTAGTAATAAATGGCTGAACTAGAGTATAAATACATATAAAATCAAGTAAAACCAATTATAACGAGAGTAAAAATTATATAAATATAAAATGATGCATGTATAAGTATAGAGTACTGTTATACATATATGTTATACATATATTATTTATAATTTTTATCATTTAATTATAACTAATTTCATCTTATTTTTTGTACATTTATATTTTAATTTTATCACTTAAGTGAATGTAAATAAATGTGACACTAGAAAAACATGTTTCACTAGAAAAATATGTTTCAAGCATTTTTATAAGTATATGAGTAGCATTTTTCATAAATATGCGCCTCATGAACCTATGCGTCCTTTTCCTTACCAAACCAAAATATATAGGCCAAGCCGCACAGTGGCTACCCACGTTTCAACGGTTTATAATGGTCTTCATCTTGAAACGGTCCACATCTCAACATAAAAAATGCATCCTCGCCTCTACCTCTACCCTCTATACCCTGCAATGCAATATAAATAGTCCTGTCCTTTCTCTCAAAGTTCCTACGCTCCTCAATCTCACTGCAAATCCAACGCAGAAGAAGAAGGTAAGTTAGAGAGAGTTCCTTCCTACGCTATACTATACATACAAAGCCATATCCACAATAAAAGAAAAGAAATAAAAAAATTGGGAAAAATGGGTTTGCTGAATGTGAAAGTGATTCTAATCTCCACTGGGATTTTATCCATGGCAATGGGGTTGAAGCTTACAGTCCCAATGGTCTCCCATTTCATCCTCTCCGAAGCTCCTTCCATCTACACCTTCTTCCTCACATGTCTCACCCCTCCTTACCTCTACATACTCCTCAACTTCATCATCCTCACCATCCTTGCTTCCTCCAAGTTCCACAACCACTCGCCGCCAGAAACCCCACTCCTCCCGACGGAGCCGCTTGTCTACGCCGCCGCCTACGACGGATCCGCCGCAGCAGCTGTTCTTCCCCCAGTCCCCGAGCCGGTCAAGATCTCAACACAGACGGACTACAACGTCTACAACGCCGTCGTTTCCGATGCATATGTTTATGAAGCGAAAACGCCGTTGACCAACGATACAGTAACGAACGGTAACACTTACGAGGAGAACATGCTGGCGAAAACGACGGTTAGCAGCGACGAGGTCGTCATCACTCCCAGCTTGCAGAGGAAGGATTCGTTGGATTTCGCGTTTCTGAATGATGAGAACGAGAAACCGCCGGTTTCCGCCAGGTTCAGCCACCGGAAAGCCTTTAGAGCCAGTCCCGAAGGTTCCGTAACCTTTTTCTCTCTCTCTTCCACTGTCTCTGTAACCGTTTTCTCTCTCTTTGTAACCTTTTTTTCTCTCTCTGATTTTTGAATTTGAATTTGAATTTGAAATTGGTTGTGTCGTGGTGGTTTTAGGAGGGAAGGTGGTTGCGTTGGGAGTGGCAAGGCCGAAGAGGCAGGACACGCTGGAGAGCACGTGGAGGACGATAACGGAGGGGCGAGCCATGCCGTTAAACAGGCACCTCAAGAAGTCCGATACGTGGGAGCAGCAGTCGCGCCGGAACGCCGCGCCGTTGACGGACCTGAACGGCGGCGGAGGCGCCACTACTCCTGTGATGAAGAAGTCGGACACGTTCGGCGGCGGAGGAGACAGGGAGAAGAGCAACACGGCGTCGCCGGGTTCTTGTGGTGGGAGGCTGAGGAAAGAGCCGTCGCTGAGTCAGGACGAGTTGAACCGGCGAGTGGAAGCGTTCATCAACAAGTTCAACGCGGAGATGAGGTTGCAGAGGCAGGAGTCGTTGAGACAGTACCGAGAGATGATCAACCGTGGGGCTCATTGAGAGTGAGAGACACAACAAAACGCCCATTGTCGTTCCAATGCTTCCATTTCCTCTTCACTTGTTACCCTCCAAATTGGGATAAAAAGTTAAGGAGGATGAAATTAAGTGAAGTTTAATCATGATGATACTTTTGGGTGATTAACAAGGTTTTGTAAAGCAATGAAGGAATATATCTTGTTCCATTTCAGTTACTCTATGTTACAGTGGTTTTGTCAGGGAAAGAGTGAAACAGACTGCGATATTACATTATATCACAAAAATTTCAGTTTAGTATGTATTATCATGGATAAAATGCTGGGGAGGGGGATATTTTCAATTTCCACCCATTGGATTTTATTGTTATTTATATTAATTTATAGTGTTTTTTTTGGGTACATAATTTAAACAATGTTAATACTTATTAGTGTAAGTCTTGCATGTTATCTTTAGATTGCTGGAGGGAGAGAACTTGAGCATCTTATGATTCATGGACTTGAATTAGGATGTTTTTCTTTCGTGTTTGAGATGTAAGAACCTGGTGGTGGCCATAATAGCCGCATTTCCCCTCTAAACAACGTTTCATAGTTTGGAAATTGGAATTTGCATCATCAATACTCTACCAACTTGTTTGGATTAGATTAATTTTAAGAAAATAATTATTTATTTTTTAAAAATTCTTTCAAAGAATTTTGGATTATAAATTATTTTGAATCCAAAATAAATTAATTCTAACACTCATTAGATAAAACACGAATGTGAAAATTGCTTAGTTTTGTCTACAATATGTATAGTTTAAAGGCAGTGTACTAAAAAAACTCATTAAAAAAGAAATAGTCCAAACCGGTCCATAAAATATCAAAATGTAGTGATCTAATCTAATAACTGTATGTAATTTTTTGTGGAAACGAGTAGGCTGGCAGCGTTGATAGCGTCACAAGATGGAATTTGTATAATGCAATGTGTATGAGACAAAGCTCTGTTTACCGAAAGCCATCTACCCAAGATAACGATGATCTAACAATGAGGTGTTGGCACAGGAGGAGATATGGCCAAGAAGCTCTGAGATTATTGTGGATTTTCTGGATATTGGATAGTGGTCAAAGTTAATGATGACTGCCTCTCATTCATTATCTCTTCAATCAGACATGGTTTTAAGAGGAAACTAAATGCATGCAGAAAACTACAAGGTTTGCCCCTTGGCAAGATGATAAAGCGGTTACACAAAAGCACAAGCAGCCACATTTCTTTGCTTTGTGGGAGATTAAAGAAGCTTCCACATTATTCCACAGTGAGGGTAATTCTCATAGGCAAGATTGTCATCATAAAACACCACATTATGGTTGTACCAAAAAACAAAAACACCACGTTATGGATATGCATAATGATGTCATGTCATTTTACTATGCAAATTTAGAATTAAACTTCCTAATGCGGCTTTCCTGGTGATACATTACAACATTCTGAGATCAGACAAAATGAATTAAATCCTTGCATTTATTTCAGCAGTTGGGGGACCAAGCTTACGGATGGACTCGGCAATTAATTCTCACCGTGTGAGTGAATCAGGCAAATGGAGTTAACAGTACTGGAAAGATGAAAAACCGGAAGAGTTCGAGTAAATTTTCTACATCATTTTTTTATACGTACATGATGTATAAATTTGTGATTAATTATATATATTAATTTATTATCAAAAAGTAAACTTCATGAAAAGAGATTAATATCTTATTATCTAATCACTATATGTAATTAATTATAAATTTATATATTATTAATTAATATAAAAAGTGATATAAAAAAAGTATGAAATGGTTATTTTTCAAATTCAAATGTTTTAAAAACACCGTTTCTCCCGATCAAGAAAAAAAAAAGGCCGTTTCTTTCACTTCTTTTGCTATCATGCTCTTCTAGTTTAGAAAATGACTGCATTGCAGTTTAAAGAAAAAATAAATCCAGCAAAAGACTAATGAGTGGGTTTTTGAAAACATACTTTATTATGCAATAACTATCATTTGAATTTCTATAACTACGAATACTTGTGTGATTATATATATACTCGTGAGTTTATGATTATGAATTTCTACATCGCCATTGTGGCTGGGAATAACCTATCTAAGAAAGTATTCACACCACCTCCTAAGAGCAGTGAGCGGAAAGAGTAAAGTGTAACATGCGTCATAAACAAGGAAACTGCCACAGCTCAAAGCAAAGATATTAGATAGCAAAATGTATTTTTACAATTCAAATAGAAAACTTTAAGATAATTTAGATAAATAGTAAATACTTTTAAGATAAGTAGTAATTTTAATTGTTTATATAATGATCTTCTTAAATTATATATAGTGAGTTGAAATTAAAATTCACTATATAAGTAATAAGAATTACTACTTATTGTCTCATTGATTACCATATGGTAATCTTTGTATAAAATGTGATAAATTTTAATTTTAACTCATTATATAATTGAAGAAAATTATTACACAAATAATTAAAATTATTACTTATCTTAGAGGCATATATCATTTATCTGAATTATTTCAAAATTATCCATTTTAAATTATACAAATAACATGATTCTATTAGAAAATGGCTAATTGTCTCGGGTTATTTGGCCACAATGATTACCATGTGCCAATTGGAAGTGGGTTCACCTGAAACTAGCATGTGATCATGTTACAAAGAGGAATAACAACAACAGATCATATACTATATCTTAATTCAAAATTTTAAGAAAATATTTGTCTCAAGTTATATAATTAATTAATTATATTATTAGAAATAACATTTTCAAAAATGTTATGACTACAAAGTTATTCGTTCAAAAACATGTTTGTTTAGTATTTATTATACCTGGGGATGTTTTTTAAAAACATGAGGAAGAAAGTGGGGGAATATGAGAGTGCAAGTCAATTGTAGGTATTTTCATTGTCATGCCATGGAAAAATAACATACCCACCCTTATTGTGAGAATGAAAAATTAGGCAAAACATGAGAATGTGACTTTCTATACAATGGACTTAAAGAGGAATAATAACAATAGATCGAAAATTACATCTTAACCAAAAATTTTAGGCATTAAGTTAATCTCAAAGTTAGTTTTTTTTTCTTTAATGGGATAGGCAATCATGAAAACATCAATAACTATGTTAAAGATACTTGCCCAAACTAAAAATTCTGATACCACATTTTAAAAAGAGAGAAGCTTATAATATTACTTGTTGATAAGTTCATGAGTTCAACCACTTATAAAATCTTTACTTTGTCTATTTTTAAACAATGTAGGACTTGAACCACACTTGAATTATCAACAATTACCTCCTCAAGTAAAGTCTACACACAAAAGACAGTCCACGCACAAGTAAACTGATAGCGAAGATTCCATACCATGAAGGTTTGTAACCTTTATACACGAGAAATATTACACTATTTTTTAGTATTCACTTAACAATTTGAGCTTTTAGTAGAGTTAGTTGTTGACACCTTGCCTATTTTGTCCTTCCAACAACTGATGCTGCTACACCCAACAGTGCTAATGTGGTCGCAAGACCTAAGGAAAATGCAATGGAATCTCATTAACCAGACAGGAAGAAGGCATATATCAGAGCACGCTCATAAATTACTAAAAAGTTTAGGCTTCCAAAAACAATAGCAAGCTCACCAATGTAACCAAGGGTCACTGGTAAGACACTCACAAAGTGCACAGGGAAAATGATTGGTTACAAGCCCAGCCCTATAAATTACTGTCAAACTATAAATATGAATATGAAGTACCATTTCAACTATCTATCAAGTTCAAGGGTTCATTAATCTCATACAACAAGCTTTCCTAGTAAGACACTAACAAAAGGAAAGCACAAAGAATCACTTACACACTCGTCAATTTTTATTCTTGCTCTATTTTTAAATTTCTGCAAAGGATATCATTTTTTTTTTTGGCTAGAAGCAATTGCTGAGCTAATTTTGTGTTAAGGGTGATGTGTAAGTAAATCTCTCTCTAAAGTCTCAACTCTAGAATTATAATATTATAAATAAAGTTTGGCTAGGATCACAGTTTATTTTCTAATGTAACTCTTAGTAGTGTTTTTTTCAAAGTAACGACTCTAAAATTTGAATTAATTACATTGTAGGTAAAATTCACTTTAGGTCAAAGTCCACTTCTAGGAGTGTTCATGAGTCGATTTGATTCAGATTTGATTAAAAAATAAATTCAAACTAATCAAATTAAATTGATTTGATTTGGTTCAGTTTTACAAATTTGTTTTTTGCCAACCCAAACCAAACCAACTTGATCTAAAACAAGTTGGCTTGACTTGGGTCATCGGGTTATTCATTTAAAAAAAATTATTAATTGAAAAAATAATAATAAACTAAACATAAAAAAATGAATAAATAAACTATCAACTGAACAAATAAAATGAATATGATAACAAAATAATCTTTATCAAAATAAAAGTTACAAAAAATAATAAACTACACATGTATAAAGAAAAAAAAAGGTAAGGTGCAATCATGGCTCATAAGGCAGAGGCCCATGATGGTTCATTGGTTGGGTGAGTGCATCAGTATGTTATTTGATCTTTTAAAGATGGTCAAATAATGAATGAAATGATAAATTTAATTTGTGACTTAATTAAAACACACAATATAAGTATTAAGTATTTATTAAAAAGAAAAAAAAACTTCACGTGGTCATTGGTTCGAGTCATTGAATCATTAGGTTCAAAATCACGAATCTTAGAATCAAATTAATGAAGATTGATTTTTATCAAGTTTGATCTAATGTAACCCAATTATTTAAATTAAATCTAACCAATTTAGTTAGCATGATTTGAGTTTTCAAGTTCATTGAGTCAATCCAACTCGATGAACATTACTATCCATTTTTATTACGACTAACTACTTTTTTAAGTGATATCATTTTAATATTGAGAATAATTCCAAATTTTTAATAACTATTTTTTAAATAATAATCGTTTTAATATTAAGAGTAATTCTGAATTTTTTTAACTATTTTTATAATCATTTTAATATTAAATAAAAAAGGATTAAAGGTTTTTCTTCTATTATCAAAATATTAAATACATTTATTTATTTTTATTAAATATTAAGAAGACTGTTTTAAAAAATGTTTTAGAAAGATATAGTTCTACTCGTTGTTTAAGTATTAAGGATAAAAAGGTCAAAAAATTGTTATGAGCGGGTCGGGTCATAAAGCACACTTTGACACTTTTCAGGGTTTATGGTTTCTGTATAAATTCTGCGCTTCCTTCATTCTCGCAACTACAGAACTAGGGATTTCGGTTGCGGTTGCCTCGTCTTCAACTTCAACTTCAACTTCGAGGTCACTTTCTCTATCTGAATTCATACCTTTTTCTGCCATTCAATGCTAAACCTCTATCATAGTTCGTGTGGTCGTTTATCTAGTTTTATGCTAGACCTTGTTCTGCTGGTTGAAGCTATGTATTAAGAGTTTCAATCATGGTGAAAGTTTGTTATTTTATTGGATTTATGCTGAAAGTTGGTTTTTTTTTAATTGCAAGTTTTGTTTATGCCAATTTTGGTGATTAGGTGATTCCCAATTTAATTTTAACATGAATAAATGGATGCACACTTGCCATACCATCGTTTTATTAATGGCTAGTGCACTTGAGAAGTGGCCAATTTCATAATTGATATTGCCCAATTAGTTTAATAACTGAAAGAAGAAAAAGGTGAAGGTTTTTTTTCTTCTTCTTGAATTTGAAGTGCTGCTGTGTTTCAGGCACAAGGCCTGATTTGTTTTGTTATTGTTGTTTATGCAGGAAGGAAAGGGCGTTTATTGAAATCAATAAGGAAAAATGTCAGGGTATGATCATTTTGCTCTCATGGGTGATTGTATTATATAGTTGGTTATGCTATGCAATTTTTTGAAGAATTGAAATTATAGAAGCAGCTCTTGTTACCTTTTGTAATTTTATGGAATCAACAATTAAGTAGGAAGTAGAACAACCAGCTGAAAATCATATTACAGTTACCTGATAATCGTTCCTTCAGGATGAAAAATTTGGTATTGAAGATATATATATATATATATATTACAATGCCAATATGCGTTGTCTTGAGGCTCTGATGGTTCAAGTTGTTACTTGAACTTATTGTCCTGGTTGGTTTTTTTACTTACCTGTTTCAGATAGAAGCTTCTGATCACTCTTTCCTACCATGATTCCCATTATTGAAGGTGCATTAAATATCTAAAGTAGTCTATGATACTTCAGGTCAATGTTTGTATTTTTTGTTGCATTTGTCTTATAACGAAAGGAAGGAAAGCAAGGGCTTGTGATTGAAATTTAGTAAGAGTAGGAGTATAACATGGTGTATCAAGGTCATGAGTTTAGGTCTCTCATGAACTATTATTGAAATTTTTCAAATGTCTTATCAAAACATGTTTTAAGTACTGCTTTTGAAAACACTGCAAAAATTCCTTCCCTTCCTAATGCGCAGAGTCGCAATGGGGCCCTGTGAGTGTAGTTATTGCTGTTGTTCTTATTGTGAAGTCAGTGGGTACCATACTTACATCAATTTAAATTGATTAACCAGATGAAAAACAAGGAAAACTAATCATGTGTTACATATTTATCAACCTGCGAAGACAATTCTTTTACAGGATGTTGGTAAAAGTTGTCCACATTATTTGTGTTTTGGTCTGTGAGTGTCTCTTGAATAGCTTATCGAGTTATCCTTGACAAAGGAAAGATTTTTCTATGGATTTGTGACTGTTCAGAATACTTTTCCTGTGCAGTGAAGAAGTTGCTGTTGCAGCTGAGACAGCTGCTGCTTCAATTCCAGGTGAGCCAATGGACATCATGACTGCCTTACAGCTTGTGCTGAGAAAATCATTGGCTTATGGTGGTCTTGGTCGAGGCCTGCATGAAAGTGCAAAAGTGATTGAGAAGCACGCTGCACAGCTCTGTGTTCTAGCAGAAGATTGTGACCAACCTGACTATGTCAAACTGGTGAAAGCCCTTTGTGCAGAGCACAATGTTAGCCTGTTGACAGTTCCAAGTGCTAAGACCCTTGGAGAGTGGGCTGGTGTAAGTGCCATTGACTGCAAATCATATTTTTTCAATTCCTTTGTGTCATTCATATACTTCCAAATTTAGTTGGTGAATATTAAATAGTGATTATTCTTAGTTTATTTATACTCCTAAATCTTTCTCCTGATAGTCTTTTGGACTACCTAGCATTATTGAATAATTTTCTTGTATTAATTTTGGTGGGTCTTTTCCTTGCAGTTGTGCAAGATTGATTCTGAAGGAAAAGCTAGGAAGGTAACTGGTTGCTCCTGTGTGGTTGTCAAGGTATGAACTGTATTGGAAATGGAAATGCTGGGGTTTTTTGCCTTGCTATGTCCTTGTCTAACTACTTACTTCTTGCAGGATTTTGGGGAGGAGCACGAAGCCTATAATGTTGTTCTGCAGCATGTGAAATCTCATTGAGTTGCAGTATGATTAGATTTGTGGGTTTCAGTTTGCAGTTATTGTATGAGATGATTTTAGCTTCTAGCTGGAGTATGTGCGTAGGGATTTTGATTGTTTAATACTACTATGTCTGTTCTCATTGCTGCTGTCACTCTAATTTGATTACTAACTCTTGGTTTTCTCACTATGATATCTTTTGCAGTAAATTAATGGGAAAAGAGTACAGAAACCCGATAAATTTTAACTCTTTTACAAATTATTACCACGAATTTTAAAATATTTAAATTAATTCATAAATTGTAATTAATGTTCCAATAAATCATTTTGTTTAATTTAGATCCCTTAATTCATTTATGATAATATTATATGATATCTTTTTATTTGTATTAACATTAATTAAGAATTAGTTATTAATTTATTTATTAAAATTTAATTTTAAATATATTTTTTTCTTACAAATATGAATAAGATGTTATATAATATTATCGATAATAAATTAACATATTCAAATTAAATAAAAAAATTATTGAAACATTAATTAAAGTTTATAGACTAATTATAAAGGTTTTAAAGTTTGTGGTGGTGACTTACAAAATAGTTAAAGTTCAAGGAGATTGCATATTCTTTTTTCCTAATCCTGTGTTTGAATATATTATCATTAATGGAACGGAATAGAATACGTAGAGATGGATCGGAAAAAAAATAGAATGAATAGAACATAGTTATTGTTCTTTTTGTTTAGAAGTTTCATTAACGGAACGAAATAGAACTTCATTATTTATGTGTTCTTCTTATTTCATCTTAATTTTGGGGAGAATAAAAATTAGATATTTGAGATAAAGATGGGAGAAATAGTTTTTCATGTGTTTCGTTCTCTTTTTATGTATTTTAAAATTTTCAAATAAAAAAAGTTATTTTTTTCCTTCATTCTCTTTTCGTTTCTCTCATTGTTTATCATCTAAGCATAGTATAAATTAATCATCACAGATAAGTAAAAATTAGCAAGCAGATAAGAATCTGACTTTTATTTGATTATCCTTGAAGGTACTTCTTGCTTAGCATGTGACAATTTTGTTTCTCCACGTACTGTTGTGGTATTGTTGTGTATGGTATACGTGATTTCTACCAATTTGTTTGATTTATGTTGTGCAAGTGAAACTGAGTAGGTGTGGAAAACGAATTGGTTTCAGCACATACTATTGGTGAAAGTATCAAGTAATTATGTTGCGCTTAGTACAAGTAAGTGAAACTGAGTACGTGTGAAAAATAATTGTATTTTGATGCAACATCAAGACTGGAGACATTGTCAATCTCCACACATTTCACCCTTGTCAATCTCAACCCCACAAGGGGCTGGGAAGGGGAGGGGAGGTTGGTGTCATGGTTGTTGAGTTTGACCTGTTGAGTGCATTTCCATGAATAAAACTAACTAGTATAAAGAGGGGAATAACGATTGGTGCACGATATGCGCTAGATGTGAATAATCTCAGCCATGTAGAGAAAGGAACCATTACTGTGGTGTGAATGCTAGCGTAAGTAGCAACAGAGGAATGCCTTGGTCGATTTTGATACTCGGGTAAGGATCATGTTGACAAGAAATACAATAGCCCTTGCAGTATAGTCAACTAAACTTGCAACAGTTTAGGGTCTGATATATATATATATATATATATATATATATATATATATAACACAACCTTTCATATATTTGCTCTCTGAACTTGAAGCATGAACAAATACACACCTTTGGCACTGTTTGCTTAAATTAATTTTTAGTTAAAGAGTGGGGGTGACAAATCAAACTTTTGACTAGTTGGTTGAAGAAGCTTTAGTACCATGTCATGGAGCTAACTTTTCTAAAAACTTGAGCTGTTGAGCATTATATACTGGATGTATTTGACAACCTTACAAACGTGAAGGAGAATACTCAAAATTGATAATTCTTAATTAAAAAGCGAAATTGAGATATTAGCAAAAAAAAAATTGATTACACATAATTGTATTACGTTATTTTTACATATATTTATAAAAAATTAAAGAGAAAAAATAATTTTTTATGATGAATGAGTTTAGAGAAATTATTTTTTCTCTCTTTAATTTTTATAAATATGTATAAGAATAATATAATATAATTATGTGTAAGTAAAATTTCTCTGACAAAAAATAACAAAATGAATCAAATTGGGTTGTCAAGATATAATTTATTGTTCTTATTACAATAATTATGTTGTCCTTTAAGTACTCATATTATATAAGTAGGGTTTGGCATTAAAAAAAAATGTAGGAACCACAATAGTATTTTTTTTTTCCGTAGATAAGGTAATTCGTTAATGAAAATGATGGGGAAAACAAAGTTCTAGCAAGATACAAAAAACGGGAGTCTTCACAACGTCACTTTCAAGATGCCTAAAAGGATAGCACATAGTAACATTCACAAGAAAAGTACCCAAACAAGTTACGGTACTTCACAACAAATTCGTTTTCCATCCACATCCATATAAAATATTAGGGCGCTCTTTCTTGGAAATAGACGTCTATAATGCCACTTGTACTGCAACTTTACTTAGCTGGTTTTCCTGATGGTCCAATTCTTTGGCCTTTATAACTCTCTTTTATTGTCTTTATTTTTAGTATGTCTCACGGAAATGAATAATGTTAGTTTTATATTTTTTTAGAAGTGTATTATTATTCATATTTTTTTTAAAAATTATGATTAAATAAAAAAAATTATAAGAAAATAATAAATTTTAAGTTTATTTTTTATATTTATTATATTATTTTATTAATTAAATTATGATATATATTTATTAATATTTTATTTTTTATTTTTTATTTTTTATTTTTAAAAAATATACACATGTCATAATTTTATTGATAAAATAAATATAATAAATATAAAAAATATACTTAAGTTTTATTCATAAAAAAAAATACATAATTAATGGTAAGATAAGGATGTAAAAGTGACGTGAAAAAAAAAAAATCAGAGTTACACGAGTATTGGCGAGGAGGAGCTCAACGTAAAGGTGGGTGGTAGGGGAATCGTCAAAGGACCCCAACAGTTTTAAGGCTACTCCTTTCTTAATAGAATCAGAGTCACCACCTTTGACCTCGTCTTGGATGTTAGGGATAATGTTAGGGGTGGTGATTGCATGTTCCTGAGTTGTGGAGGCAACTACTTGGACTGTCTTTTCCTTTCCATTGGGGCATGGCTCTAGACAGGGGTTGATGCCAATCAACAATTTTGTCCCATCCATAAATATGGATGATAGGTGAGAAGACACCTGTTCAGCCAATCCCAGAACTTTTGTTCCTTTGGTTTGGTCTTTAGCATATGAGACAGCTAACTGAAAGAATTTGGTGGAGGCTCCAGTTTCATTCTCCCAACAGTGTTTTCTGCCTTCATCCCAGGGCCATATTTCTTAATAATGACTTTTCCATTGAACTCATCTTAAATCATTGCCGAGCAGTTTCTATCCTCATGGCTAATGATACCGAAGTAACAGCAAAAACAGGTAGATTTTCATATTTAAAGTCAACCCATACCATCTCTTCATTCGGTAGGCCATAGTTGATTCCTCCCCGGAGTTTGCCTCCTGACATCAATGGTGATGAGGGCTTTTGGAACAAGTCCTTGGCTTCCTTCAATCGAATAAAGATCAGCAATAGTTGCCCGGTCAAATATATGTGGTATAATTGAACGACTCAATCTATAAATGACAATCTAGATTTTGTTTATGCTTTAGTGACTACATGTACAGTTATAAGTCCACTTTTAGCAATTACAAAAGTAATAATAATCTAGTTAAATCTCAATTTCAACTTCTGTCATCAATAAAATATCTCCTTCCCTTCTTTTGCCATGAGGTTCATGTTTGTATGGTTTGATTATAAATCAATACTAATTATATCCAACAACTTGCCATTTCCTTAATCCAGCTATGTAAAATAAGACACATCAAAACCAAAGAGGAGGCACTGCAATCATTTATTAACTATCAATTTACATGATAAGTGCTGCCATCACTTATAACTGTCATTATTACTAAAAATAATGGTGAGGCAACATTCATTGTAGTCAGGGTGATAGGATATTTTGGTATATTGTTTCTTGCATTTTATTTCTGATTAAAAAAATATTGAAGAGAGAAACGAAGGACTTTTGATTAATAATGAAGAGAGCAAGAAGGATTGCAAAGACGAAGAGTAAGATATCCTCCTAGACAGAGAAATACACAGAAAAACAGAAGAAAAATGCAGCAAAGGAAAACAAAATGTATAAACAATGGTGTTCTTTAATCCTCTTTATGTATCAATATATAGTTATTATTTTATGTTTTAGCATGTGGTTAATACACTTTGTTGCACCCATGTCTCATAAACTATTAGTACAATAGCTGGAGATGATGAAAGTAATTAGAAATTGTAGAATAATCGAAGTTTCATCTGGGTCATTAAGGTAATAGTAGGGGTTGTACTGATGGTGGTAAACTAATTAGTGGTAATGTTTGTTTCCACTATTATAAGGCAACACTAATGACAGACTCTGGTATTCTTGCAACAAAATTGGACTACTTAGAATTGCTGCAATTTTTCATAACCTATTTTTTCCCTTGAAGAGAGGCTGTTGGAAACCTCATGTTTTGTGAAAGTTTTTCTATGTGTGACTTGTCAAAAAAAATAGTTGCCTATATATGAGGACCAGAGTTGAAAAAGAATTAGATGTTTTATGTTTCTTCTTTTTTTATTTGGATGCAACTGAGATGAGGTCCCTATCAATATTTTCATTTTTCTCTTTTTTTATTAAATTATAAATAAACTTTACTTTACCCAAAGAAGAAAAGTCAGGATGATAGAGGTGGTAGTGGTAATTACTAGCAGTTTCAACATTGGTTGTGGTCTCATGCTGGCACTGGTTGTACTAGAAAACAATATTAAAAAGAAAAATGATTATCTTACACCCTTAAAAAGGGGTGTCAGCACTATTCACACTCTTTTTAAGGGAAGTGATTGAGTGAGAGAAAGTGATAGAAAAAAATATATATAATGAATGATATTAGATAAAGTGTAAAAAAGAATATATGCATTGTTTAATGTAAGAATATAATAGTTGTATTAAAAAGTATGAATCAATTTCCATTATAATCAATGTAGTATAGTTCCTGTGCTTAAAAAAGTTGCAATAAGTTGGTAGCAACTTAATATTGAAGTCTTATTCCATTAAAGGATCAAAATAATATGCCTTATGACATCCTTAAAAACTTGTATACTTAAATAAAGTGCTAAAAACAATATCTAATATTTAAATTTTAAAATTTCAACCATTCTTATACTGAAAAATGTCTAAAATTTAAATATTTCTTGGATTTTTTTCTTATCATCAAAAGTTGTTAGGTCGTGGTTTGTTGATATAGTATCAGATCTTGGTTGGCCAAGTGGTCCATGAAAACTTAAAGTGCTAGCAAGAGTAGTTAATATTAAAATGTATAAAATTTAAACCATTATTTTTTTGGAAATTTAAATCATTTTTGGACTTTTGCTTAATATCATAAGCAGTTAGGCAAAGTGGTTCGTTGACATAGTATCGGAGCTTTGTTGACCAAGTGGTTCAGAGTTCAAATCATACCAACCAAAGTCTAAAAGGAGGAGATTTGACTCCTCTAAAGTGCTATAAGATATATTCACCTACATAGCAGATCATATATGTGCGATATTTTACTCTTTTGATTTTTTCATCAATAGTTAGGATGTTGTATTTTACTCTCTTAAAAAAAATTATAAGGTGATTGTTTGCCACATTTAAAGCCAAAGAGACTTTTTATCTGAGGGTACAAGTTAAATAAAAAATATCCTTTTCTAAGCCCTTGCTTAACAAACTTCAATTTCAATTTTTTGTTGAAGTGATTCTTTCGCATTGTCTTTTTCTTTTCTTGAAAAATTCTGAAACGATTGGTCTTGGACATGCTACTGAAACTTCTATGATCAAGTGATTAGGAGTTTGATTCTTACCACTCCATTCTTTACTACTAATAATTTCTCACATCCTCGAAAAAATGCTTAGTTGTTATTGTTTAAAGACGAATATATTAAGAAAAAAAAATTCTACTAGGCCTTGTCATCATATGGCTATGTAATCTATTAAGTTTATCATATGATACTTCAAATTTAGATTTACCAATTAACTATGTTATCATCTGATACTAGGATTTGTTCAACAATAGTGACACTTCGTAGTCCAAAAAGTCCATACTCATTAAAACAAAAACAAAAATTTGTTGGTTTGTATGTTTGTGCTCTCCACTGTTTCCAATAACAACTATATAGCTTTTTTTGTCCCATGAAGGAATGAATGTCAAGCATAACCTCTCTCTTTCTTCTCATTCTTGGCATACTCTACTTTGCTCTGTAATTTTTTTACAATCATAACCATTCAAAACCCACAATCTGATCTGATTTTCCCTTTCAACCTTAAAATACTTACAAATTTTTCTAAATTATTGTATCCAAAAAGCCCAAAATCTGTAGTGTTTTCATTTACAGGTTCAAACTGTACCTTTCATTAGCCTATTATAAGACCTCTAAAAGAATTTTGACCCTCCTTAGTCTGTCATTAGTGTTTATCTGCCCTAAACTACATATCTGTTAACCACATTTCTAAACCTGATATCCTTAACTTAATCTTTTTCTTCTGTTTCAATCTTATCCCTCAGGTATCTAATTTAATATTCAACTCTGATTTAATATTCAATCCTATCCCTCCTTAGTCTGTCATTAGCTTATTTTCTTATATCACTTTTTTCTCACATCACTTTATACACTACTTTTTATACCATTCATTATATCACTTTTTTTTATCACTTTCTCTCACTTAATCATAAGCATTAAAAAATGATATGAATAGTGGTGTATGAGGAAAAATGATGCATGATTAGGGCACAAAAGTCAACCATTCAATAATTATGTCATCATTTTTCTTTAAGATTAAAGTTTCTTCACCCATCCAAACACATAAAAGGCTTACTAATCCAAACTTTATGCTCCTAAAAACAAAGGGCACAAAAGTGCCATTGTTGCTGACATTAATTATTGGGTACCAAAGTTATAGAAACAATAACACACAACTAAAATAGAGTTGAGAAAATTAGAACTGACACAAAATATTTAATGTGAAAAACCCTCTAATGGTAATGAGGGAAAAACCACGAGTAAGAATAGAAGATTTTCACTATGTGAAAAAAATTATAACTTCTCTCTAATGACAAGGAGAAAACAATAACACTCTCTCTTGAAATAGGAGAATATACATCTTTCTCTATATAAAATAGGAAAGACTCTCAAAAGACACTAAGTAATATTTCTCTGTGAAAATGGGATGCTAAAACCATTGGAGGAAGTCTCTATTTATAGGCGAGAACTTCATCCCATCAAACTGCTCCACCGAAAGAAACGAAGAAAAATTGGAGGAGGTTTGCCAGTTATCCAACTATCACATGCCTTCATTGAAAACAAGCTATTTTCTTTGACTAGCCACCGAAAACAAACCACCGTTCTTGACTTTGAAAGCCAAAGAAATGACTTTACGTTGACAATCTTCCACTTAAAGTCACTTTGGTGAGCTTTCAAAACCTTTCTCATCTTGTCAGTTTCATGTTGCTTACGTTTCTGATAAGTCATAGGAGGATCTACACCATATAAACTTATCAGTGTTGATTGATTTCGTCATGACATCTTCTAGGTTCTCTTTGGTGTGAATCTTTTGCATATCCTCACTTCCTTCTTCTACTACTTCTCTGACAAAGTGATATTGGACTCCTATGTACTTTGTCCTTGAATGAAAGGTTGGATTCCTTGCAATGTGCAAGGCACTCTGACTGTCACAATATACAGAAATTTTCTATTGCTTGTGCTTAAGTTCTTCCATTAACCTTTTAATCCAAATTACTTCCTTGCATGCTTGCTTAGCTGCCATATATTCAACTTCAGTAGTAGATAAAGCTACAATAGTCTATAATTTTGATAATCAGTTCACAGCTCCTCCTGCAAGTGTAAACACATAGCCTGTAGTAGATTTCATTTTATCAAGATCACCTACAAAATCTGAATCAACATATCCCCTGATAACAAACTCTGATCCTCCAAAACATAATGCAACATCTGAAATCTCTTTAGTGTATCTTAGGATCCTCTTAACAGTATTCCAATACTCTTTATCAGGATCTGTCATAAAACGACCGACCGTACCAATTGCTTGAGCAATATCTGGTCTAGTACAGATCATAGCATACATAAGACTTCCCACTGCTGATGCATACGGTACTCGAGACATTTCCATTATTTTCGCTTCATTGGTAGGACACATACTTGAGGATAATTTATAATTGATAAGAAGTGGGGTAGAGACTGGCTTACAATCTTGCATGTTGAAGCGCTGCAAGATTTTCTTTAGATAGTTCTTTTGAGAAAGCCAAATCTTCCTATCTTTTCTGTCTCGGTGAATTTGCATCCCTAAAATCTTATTTGCTAGTACCAAGTCCTTCATATCAAACTCCCTAGCCAACTGTGCCTTCAATTCTTGGACTCGATCTTTGTTGGGGTCTACCACCAACATGTCATCCACGTACAACAGCAAGATGATAAAATCATCGTCACCAAACCTCTTGTAATATGTACAATGGTCTGAACTCAGTCTGTTCTATTTGAGGCTTTGTACCAACACCTTGGCCCCTACTTTAGACCGTACAAAGATTTGGTTAACTTGCAAACTAAGTTTTCCTTGCCTTTTTCTTCAAAGCCTTCTGGTTGGAGCATATATATCTATTCTTCTAGCAGTTCAAGAAGAAAAGTTGTTTTCACATCTACTTGTTCAAGATGTAAATCAAATGCAGCACACATAGTCAAGCCTACTCTGATAGCCGTAAGTCTGACAACTGGAGAGAATATCTCATTGAAATCAATTCCTTCTTTCTGAGCATACCCTTTGACCACCAGCCTTGCACGATATCGTTCCACTTGATCGTTGCCATCTCGTTTGATCTTATAGACCCATTTGTTACCAATGACTTTTCGTCCCTTTGGAAGTTCAACAAGTTCCTATGTCTTGTTTCTATGTAGGGCTTCTATTTCTTCTTGCATTGCTACCAGCCACAAAGAAGCTTCTGAGCTACTCACAACCTCTTGAAAGGTTAATGTCTTTCCTTCTTCAGTTAGAAGACAATATGCATTGTGGCTTGCCATAACATAGTCCGAGTATCATGATGGTTGCCTTATCTAATGAGCTGACTGTCGAACTTCTGTATCATTGACCTCATATGGTTCTTGTTCCTCATGCTCTGGTTCTTATTCTGCTTCAGAGGAATTTTCTTCTCCAACTTTTTCATCTATCTGTACCGTAATAGTATCTTTCAAAGTGCTGGCATCTTCTTGTTCACTTTGCAGTTCATTTTCTGCAAATATCACATCTCTGCTGACAATAACCTTGCGGGTAGTAGGATCTCACAGGCGATACCTCTTAATACCATCAGCATAACCCAAGAATATGCATTTCTTGGATTTTGGATCCATCTTTGTTCTTTCTTGGGAATTGTACATCACATATGTAGGACATCCGAACACATGAAGAGAAGAATAATCTGCTGGCTTGCCATTCCACATCTCCATTGGTGCCTTTAAACCAATTGCAGTTGATGGCGACAAATTTATCATGTAACAGGCGATTTTGACTGCTTCTGCTTAAAAAAACTTGGCTAGACCTGCAGTTCGCAACATAGCTCTTGTTCTTTCTAGGAGAGTTCTATTCATCCGCTCTGCTATGCCATTTTGCTAAGATGTGTGTGCAACTGTAAACTACCTTTGAATACCGTCTTGCTTGCAAAATGCGAGAAATTTGTCATCTGTATATTCTCCTCTATTGTCTGTCCTCAAGCACTTGATCCTTTTTTCGGATTTAAGTTCTACTTTTGCTTTGAATTCCTTAAAGATTGGAAACACATCTGACTTCTTCTTGATTGGGTACACCCATAATCTCCTAGAGTAATCATCAATCAATGATACAAAGTATTTTGCTCTTCCTAAGGATATTTCAGGTGACTCCCACACATCAGAATGAATCAAGTCTAGTATGTGCTTGCTTCTAGTAGTTGATCTATCAAACTGTAATCTATGCTGCTTGCTTGTAACACAGTGCTCACAAAGAGGTAAATTTACTGATTTGAGCCTGGGAATGAGATTATGTTCCGCGAGAATCTTCAAACTACGTTCCGACATATAGCCTAATTTGCGATGCCAAATTATCATTGATTCTTCTTGGATAGTTGATGCAACTGATGCATCTGCCTTTTGCAACGTCTCTACCTAAAGCATGTACAGATTTGTCGCGATCTTTTCTACTTTCATCACCACAAGAGCACCTTTAACCACTTTCAAGATCTCACCTTCAATATGGGTCTTGCACCCAAGGTCATCTAATTGCCCAATAGATAATAAATTCTTCTTTAAACCCTTTACATGTCGTACCCCTTGAATTGTGTGAACTGTACCATTGTGTAATTTTATTTTGATAGTACCAACTCCAGCAATCTCCAAGGCATGATCATTTCTCATGAACACAGATCCTTCTGAGATAGGTTCATACGAACTAAACCAGTCTCGTTGTGAAGTCATGTGTCATATTGCTCCTGAATCCATTATCCAAACATCAGTGAGTTGTTTTCCGCCTTTGGAACTAACTGCTACTTTGCTATAAAGGATTTCTCCATCATAAGAGGTACTCGCAACACATCCTTGAGAGGTTGTTACTTCAGGAGCTTTTTCTGCATTTTTCTTATTGTCCTAACAATCTTTCTTCAAGTGTCTTATCATGCCACAGTGGTAGCATTTAAAGTTCTTCCTTCTTCATGACTTTGATCTCCTCTGATCTCGGCTCCCACTAGAGCCACGTTCCGTTGATCTTCCCTTCGTCATCGACAAAGCCTCTGCTTATTTTGAGCTTTCTAATCTGTCTTCCTTGTTCTTCCGCCTGGATTCTTCTTCAAGAATAACAGCAACAACATCATCAAATTGAAGACTATCAACAATATTATTATTTGTTATGTTGATGATGAGTTGATCATAAAATTTAGGTAGACTTTGAAGTAGAAGCTCTGCACGTTCATTTTTCACTATGTTGTAATATGATGCGGTAAGCTGGGAAAATAGCGTGTTCAGATTGTTGATGTGATACGTTATTGTAGTGGATTCACTCATTCGAAGAGTATAAAACCTTCTTTTTAAGAATATCTGATTGTGAAGTGACTTGACCTCGTACAATTTGGTGAGTGCATCCCAAATCTCCTTCGCCGTCTTCTTTTCTACAACACTTGACAAAACTGAATTTGCCAAAGCTAGATGCAGGTTGCCAACAGCATTGTCATCCATCTCCTTCCACTTGTCATCAGGTATCCTAGTGGGCCTGCCTTCAATTGCTGCTAAGCAATTGTCCTACCTCAAGATTGCTTTTATCTTCAGTTTCTATAAGGAGAAATTACTCTCATTGAACCTCTTAATCTCATATTTTGTCGCCATGATATTGACAACAATCTATTTCTCAACTGGATCAGCTTACTCTATTTCACTGTGAATAGTATCATATACGTGAACAATATTGTATATATATACTGTATCGAGACAAACCTCTTATACGTTAACAATACTGCAAAAGTATATAACCACACGTGTGAATAGTAATCGTAAACAGTACTCGCAACATGAATAGTAATTATGAACAGTACTGTGTCTTTGATACCACTGTTGGGTACCAGAGTTATGAAAACAGTAACACACAATTAAAATAGAGTTGAGAAAACTAGAACTGACACAAAATATTTAACGTGAAAAACCCTCTTATGGTGATAGAAGGTTTTCACTATGTGGAAGAAAATTATAACTTCTCTCTAATGACAAGGAGAGAACAATAACACTCTCTCTTGAAATAGAAGAATATATCTCTTTCTCTATATAAAAAAGGAAAGACTCTCAGAAGATACTAAATAATATTTTTCTGTGAAAATGAGATGCTAAAACCATTAGAAAGTCTCTATTTATAAGCGAGAACCTCTTCCCATCAAACTGCTCCATCGAAAGAAACGAAGAAAAATTTGAGGAGGTCTGACAGTTATCCAACTACCACATGCCTTCATTGATAACAAGTCATTTTCTTTGACTAGCCACCAAAAACAAGTCACTGTTCTTGACTTTGAAAGCCAAAGAAATGACTTTACGTTCACAATAATTGAGTGATTTAAGTGAATATTCCATATTTTGGTATAGATTCACTACTATGGAGCGTAGACTCGGACACGGGTGAGAAATGATATGAACACAACAACACAAAAAAATCTAAAATATAAGGATATGAAACAGAAGATATTTATGTTTAAAAAAATATGATAAATATGTATGTAGTGATATATAAGCATGAAAAAACCCAAAGAAAAAGATATACTCATATTATGCCTGGTATGTGTTCCAACATGTTCAGAAAGCATGTAACAAGTATCAAATATTAAAGATTAATGATTTTTAATCCTGACAGTACTATTTAGAGTGTGACATGAGTGCCAAGAATCCAATACATGTCAGACACAGACATGGCCCGTTTCTTGATACGTCTGTCCTTCATAGGTTGGATGTACAACCAGCAAAACTTCCTTTCCACAGAAAATCTGACCAACATATTTTCATATAAATTAGAATAAACACCGGGGACCAGGGAGGAGTCCATGGTATTGCTGTCAAAGTTCTTCTTAGACCAAGATCAAGACTGACTCAATAGATTTAATTTCAGGAGATAATGTTTTGTTTTTTGTAAGCAAACTTACTATCAATAGAGTTCTAGACCCTAAAAATCCTCTAATATACCCAATGTGCTCAAACTACTTTCACTAAAGTGGAGATATAAATTGCAATACAAACTCCATTTAAACAGTCACAGAATAAAACCTGTTATTCAAGTTCTTAGCTTATAGGCCTGAATCTTATGGAGTTTATAAGCAAGAAATTGATGATCTAGCTTCACAAACACATCATCAAAGACTGAAAGGTCATAGAATGTCATATTTATCTCCAGGGACAACACAAGGAAAGCAGAAGGTTCACACGGTCTTGAAAGGATAACAAGGAACAGAAACAAATCTGAGTAAGAGCACAAGATTTTACAAGGACTAACAACTTCCTGGTTGACAATTTGGTTCATAATAATGTCATGCATAAACATGGCCACCGGCATTCTTTATTTTACAGTTATTGACATGAAACTGTATACAAGAAGAGGATTTGCTTTTCCCCAGTCTCTGCTGAAACTTGCATTTTATCAATGGATTGGTGGGAAGCCCTGTCAGAATATAAGTAATGCATAAATCCCATGTGTATTATGTATTACTTATTATGCACAAGCAAAAAATCCATAAATTAATACAAATGTCAAACGCAAACATAACCTAAAGCAAATTGTCAAAGAACCAATTGCTAAAGAATTTCAAATTTTAATTTACAGATCAATACTCAAACTAAAAGCTTCCTCAAAAAATTCATAGTAACTAGGTGCAAATTCTATAATGTAGCTGGCACATTGTGAGATGAAGTAATAATGTTAGTTTCAACAGATAAATTATACAGTTACATATCAATCTGTTTGCTGCTGCTTGTCATTCAGAGGGGTGATTGCCTAGCAGAAAATCTCAGCACAAGTTTAACAACTATTACTGTGGTTGGAGAATAGCTAACAACTATATACTTTATTACCGGATATTTTCCTGTTATTCTGTTAAAGGGAAAATAAAGATACTGGGGAATTGAAAAGCTGGTTCTTTGACAAGTCTACTGCAATCTGTGTCAGAGTTCAAAGTAAGATGTGCAATCTTTGACACAATACTCATGTATTATATGATATTTCATTACTGTGGAAAGCCTATGTGTAACACCCAAAAAGCAAAAGGTCAAATAGTCCAGATAGCCGAGATATGAAGAAAGAAAGCAAAGGGTAAGGGATTTAGCTTTGTTTGGGCTTTAGAAATATAATAAAAAATTAGGGTTTAATTAGTAATAAATGGGACAGTAGGGTATTTGATAAATACTAGGGTTAACTGCATTTTTCTCTCTTAAAGTATTGGAGTAATTGCAATATCCCCACCCCCTCTCCCCCCTTTCAAGAATATTGGATTCGAGCATATAAGACCCAAACCGTTTAATCTAAGAACTCTAACCATAACCAAAGCATATACAATGTGCTATATGTGCAAATAGAGGACAATGCTTGTGATTTTAATCTTATCAATTTTAGGGGAAATTACAAAAAAGGAATTCTTGGCAGAAATATTTCTAGTTTAAAAACACCGTCAACTTTGAGTGGTTTATTGTTCCTAAATTGGAAATAAATTGATCAAGGATTCCTTTTGTTTTCAATTTTCCCTAAATTTTATGCAAATGCATGAGATATAGGATATTAGGACACTTGATCAAGTCATCTCTATCATGAGTTTCTGCTAATCCTTTGTTTTTATTTATTTATTTTGTATTTTTGTTCTATTAAGGGGTTTGTAGCTAACAACTGCAATACATAAAGAGGTAATGTGCTCATGTCATGAGATAAGAAGCAGACATTTCAATTGCATCAATAGATTAGTGAGAAAGTAGAAATAACCCAAATAATAATTAGAGATTTGGTTAAATCATGTTTTCTGAAATATTAAATTTCCTGTTTTAATTAGGACTATTGGTACTTGAAATTTTTGGTTCTTGTCCAAATGGAATCAAGGTATTACAGCATATGCTATATAAAAGGAGCTTATTATGCACTTTGTGCTTTAGTTTTTGGTTGGTAATTGAGCTTTGGTCATTCACTGCTTGGTTCTATTTTATCTTTCCTTCTCTCTATCCTCCTTGCTCTATCTTCTTTCTCTCTCAAGATTTCTCCACAATGTTGAATCACATTTCAAGCAATATTCTTCCATTTTGATTTTTCTTTTTCTTCCTTATTTTTTTAATAAAATTTCTTTCAGAAATTAATTCTTCACCTTTCTTTGATTTGTTTGTTATAAGGACTCTAAAATCAATCTAAATACAAAAATCATAACTCACAACGATATGCTCTTTGCCCTTACATATGTTATAAGATTGTATTTATGGCCTCATGTCTCTTTTAAGGATATATCCATTGCAAAGATGCAGAGAGATTGGAAACTTTTGGAAAATATCTTACCCTCTCCCTTAGTTGTATTATTCTCTTTTCTTTTTAACAAGATTTTTCTTTGCGCCCCCCCCCAAAAAAAAACACAATCTCACAAGGCTTTCATCACCCCTATAACTTAGTTGACAAACATTTAACAAAGAGCCTTATACATTTTCGTAAGGAAAAATAAAAACTCTAACCATATGGACATACCCTAAAGCAGTGCCTAGACATATTTGGATAACCATAACCTTACATATAGCTTATGCAATGCAAATATGTACTGTGATTAACCATAATTGACTTCTAAATATCTGGCAAATATATCATATATGCCATGTTCCAGAACTACTATCATTTTTTCCCTCAGTCAAAATCAACACAAGCTTCCAATTAGTTACAGGGCTGCTCTTAAGTTGATGTAGCTCAATATAATACAAAAGAGTGGGTTTTCTTACCATTTACCTGCTTACTGTCATCAGAAATAATCAAGGTTGCAAGACCATCTGTTTCTAAGTAGTCTTACAAACTTACATGTTAGGATAAGTGCCAACAAATACATAATATATTTTTAAAAAATAAATCATCTATTTTTTTAAAGCCTACCATGCAATCTAGTAATATAAATTTAAAGCACTAGTTTCATATCAGTTTCACAGTGTGTACTGTGTAACAAAACTATTAGTTTGATAGCCAGCATATGTAGAACTCTTAAATCATTGATATGATGTAGGTACCACTTTAAAAAATTTGCAGCATTTATTGAGAACTTTTTCTCACAAATAAGTAATTCATCTAGTTATTGATCAATACCTAGGATGCTGGTGGAGCAGCTAGCCTCTTTTTAGTTACCATAAGCAGTTTGCCCTCTGGTTCAATTCGATAAAATATTACTGGAAGCACAAATTCTGAAAAAATTAATTTCTCATATATAATCAATTACACGAGAGCAGAAATGAAATAATATTCATGAAAAACAACGAGACAAAAATCCTGAGCAAGAATTATTACTGAAATTATTATAAATAGTATTATTGTAATCATGATGCAAAAATGCAGCACCGAAGAAGCATCCTTAGACAGAAGTAATTGTCATTTTAATTAGTATCTTCACTTCACCAAAGAGTTGGTTAAAACAGCACTAATAAAATAAAGTCAATCACATACATATTCCTATTTAAAGAGGCACATTGATAAACTATCAACATGCAGTCATCAATTATGCATTTATTGAAAGAATCAAAGGTGTCAAATGTAATTAAGAAGTCAGCCAAGTGTTATTTCTCTGAGACTTAGGAGATTACCTCTATCACCAGGTTGCCAATCCCATATGGCAATATAATTTCTAAGCCCTTCTAAGACATACATCTTGCCTTTACAGTTGAGCCAAAAGCGGTAGTTAAACTTCCAAATTACCCCTGCGGTATCATGGACATCAACGGTAATTCCTTTTGGCTCATCAATTTTTGGTAGAAAAGCCTGGTCCATGGAGAGTATTTATTAACAATCAAAACCTTATATTAATGGCAAGAATACAATAACACGAGTATCTCACGAAAATTTAAAACCTTACAAAGATTAACAACCTCAAAATGAACAAATCAAGAACTCATGCATTGTCCATGCAAAAACAGTTCATTTTAACTATAAATATTAAAATATATCCATACTCTCCTACTCTTCCCAGTAATGGTAATTTGAGAACAAGGGCAGGAGGAGGACAATATCATCAATATGGTTACAATGAATGGAAACAATAACATATTAGAAAGAGAATGCTTGAAACTGACCTAGGAGTTGTTCAACATATAATATTTCTAAAACCCTCTGAACCCACTGAATGTTAAAGTTGGGCACTCCCTTGAAGTAACAATTGTCCTAACTAAAGAAGCCAACCCCAAACTTTGCTCCTGATATGATATGTGTGTTATGTGCAAGTCTAGTTCAGAAACAGTGGCCCACTTATTTTTGCATTGTGAGGCAACTACTTTCTTATTGAATATGTTTTGGGTTCTTCCTTCCACCTTGCAGCAGTTTCTCATGACATGTTTTGAATATTTTGGTAGGAATAAGGAGGCTGTGCTTTTATGGCAGTGTTTAGTTTATGCAGTTGTTGTTGTTGTTTAGTTTATGCAGTTCTCTGGAGTATTTGGTTGGAGAGAAATGCCCATATTTTAAAGGGTGTCTCTTTTCCTTTACACTTATTATGGAATAAAACTGTGTTTATGGCCTCTCACTAGTGCTCAGCACATGGCTGCTTCAAGAAAATCTCTAATACTCATGATAAGAGAATGGACAATTTTGCTGCATTTTTGAGCCACTTTAGCTGGGTGTTTTCTTGTTTTTTTCTTTTTTCGGACGGTTTATTATCCTATCCTGCCATGTATTTTGTCTCCTTCTTTTCTAGTAATATATTGTTCTTTCTTCCAAAAACAAAAAATACAAAACAAAACATACACACACACATAATTTGCACCATACAAGTGAAAAATGCAAGAAATTATGCTCAGATACTCTTTGCATAACCCAATGAAATGATTTAGATATGTGCATAGGATTTTTGTTGGTTAAGATTAAAAATTACCAGAACGACCAGATCTTTTTTTTTTTTTAATCAGTAATCTCTAATTAGTTTCATAAATATGGTACAGAAAAATTACCCTCTCAGTTTAAAGGAGCTAGTGATAAATGTGTAAATTATGTGAGGGTACTTTGGTCTTTTGTGTATCCCGTAATTGTTCCCTGTAAACTAAGTATATACATCACTGCTAGACACAACCGTGTTATGAGTTGTACATTCATTTTCTACTTTGTCTCATAACATGGTGTTAATGAGTCTAAATTATTTTTTATTTTTTGAACAGAAACCCTATATTTTTTTTTCCTAAATTTCTTTTTATCTATGTCTAACATGACCTGTAATATTTTTCAACGAAGATTTAGAGCACATAGCATTTTGTTCACCTTAACTTCATAATTCTTTTTTTTTTAGAACTTGTCAGAAGGGAAAGAGATTGCACGCGCACACACACAGAGGATAAGACATCCTCCTTGAACAAGCCAAGAACAACAGTACAAACAGAGAACAGAAAACATACATAAGCTTTCCAATCACTCTGCATATCTGATAAAGACATCCTCTAACAAAACCACTAACAGAAACCCACAAAGAAGCCAAGAAGGTAATGGGGCAAATCTATTGCTAAAGTTCTTGTGTTGCACTTCAACCAAATGCTACTGCTGTCAGCATAGCACATTTCCCCAAGAGACCTTGTTCTCCATTTTTTTTACCACCATAACTAAGGAACAAAATGGAAATATACAGTTCAAAGGAATTTGGGAAGACCTAATGCTCTTCAAAGAAAGAAAAAAAGATTGTTCCAAATGTTTCTAGCAGCCTCATAATTCATAATTTCATCAACTATCTTTTTTTTTTTTTTTCATAATGATAAAACATACATAATCTTTATTTTCCAAAGACTAACCAAAGTCTAAATTTTCCTATTGCAGATACTATTTACAGCCCTAGAGCACTCTTGATTACAAGGTTTTATGTCTTTAGTTGTTTCCCAACCAACTTTGGCCTATCATGCCCCAACATACCTGAACTCGTCTATTTCACCTATTTATTCCACATAATTATAACCCTAGAATCCAAAAACCCTTATTTGTTGCTTCAACCAAATCCTTAAAACCTAATAGCCTTAATGATAAATCAATTTATTCTTTGTTAAGTTTTCCTCTATCAACTAACTATAATGATATCTAAACTCAGATTGGTTCAAAAAGATCATAAGTTAAGAATTTAAAAGTCTAAGAAACAGAATAGAAAAGAAAATAAAGACAATAGTGGCAATGATCAGCAAGTATTGAATCAACCACAAGGTGTGTCTCATTTGGCAAACTGAGCTCCATGCAGTGCAGGGGTTCATAACCCACTGGAAGTACCTTGTGGCCAGGGTCAAGCTAATGCCTGAACGGGGATTAGTCCCACAGGGTAGGAACACTCGTGGTCTTACCCAAAAAAAAAAAAAAGCATTGCAATCAAAGGAAGCCATAGCAGTGTAAGCAATTGAGATAATTAAGGAATAATTCACAAATCATAACTATGATGCATTAACTTCAGAAATGTACCCAAACAATAAAATATGTTACAATAATTCTAAATTCAGAGAACTTAAATTACCAATTAATAATCACAACTTCTTAATTTGTAGAGTATATGGACTCACCTCAGCGCATCTCTTTGGTAGCACAAGACGTCCATTCTGGGGTCTAGCGTCACTGGAAGTCAATACTTTTTGGAATAAACGAGTAATTGTAGAATTGGAGCTTAAATGTTGTTAAGGATTCGATGTGCCAGAATGAAATCAGTTATATTTATTTTAGAACCAAAATGAACTCAGATAGTAGATATCAGAATAAACTAACTACAAAAACTCAGATTATAATGGCCATCAATATTATATAATAACTTTCTTCATTGAAAGCATCACAAAGTAAAACAAATGAAACTTGGCAGATACCCTCCCAGTACTTTCAAATACTTCTTCTTATTCATCTTAGGCAAGTTTTGGAGATGGATCAATCCAGATGAAACCCCACGAGACCTGGCACCATCTACATAAGACTCAGAAGATGTATCTGTTTCACTTGATGAATTGGCAGTTGAATTGTCTCCTATTACAGAAGTTTGTTCTTTGCATGGTGATCCAGGTGTAACCAGTTGAACATCTGTCTCAGGAGATAATGGAGAAGTCATAGCTGAACTATCCATTGAAAAAGAATCATGTCCAAAGTTGGTTTCTGCAATATAGATAGCCACTTAGTTATCACACCTCAATCACCAATATCTATTTTTCAAGTTTAAAAGAGACAGCTGTAAGAACTTCCATTATTTTCAACCCAATTAAAGTATTCATGGATGATAGCCTGATAAGTAAATCACAGTGGTATTAATCATTTCTTCAGCTACCCCAGCAGATGAGATCATAGTGCAACATTCTAACAAAAGATAGAAGCATTTATAACCTCTCTCTCTCTCTCTCTCCCCATGCCATTTTAAATTTAACAAAAGAAGTTTTATTAAAAGAAAGAGAAGAAGAAAGTATGAAAATAAAGGACAAGATATCCTTTAATTACGTCATGGGAAAGAGAAAAGGATTTAAAACAGAAAGAAAAACAAATCAATCAAAGCAAAAGGAATTCCAATTACTTTTATGTGTCCATAAGTCAACCCCATTAAAACCTCATTCTTTGTGCTCAACAGAGAAGTTGCAAAGACATACAGTTCTCTTCAGTGAGTCTTGACATTCCACTCCAATCAATACACCAATCCTGCACAAGTGATGTGCTTCCACAAGACCCTACTGTCCTTCCTACCAAAACCTCCGACATTAATTACCGAAATGTGTATCACCCATCTGCCTACGTGCAGAATCAGAATGGAGGTGTGCAGAAAATGAGGTGGGACTAGATGTGATCAGATGGTGAAAACTGTGCAGATGTGAGATAATGTGAATAAATGTGTGTGTGACTAGAATTACTTCTAATCATCAAGGGTGATAATTGCAACCTTGCAATTGACACTAGTTTACACACTACATCCACATTCCCATTTGTATATACAAATCCATATATAATGGTCAAAGTTACTACATATTGACCAATAAATTTAATTTCAATGGCTAAAAGAAATGAAGAATAACCTGTCACTGGTTCTTCAGAGCCAACAGATAATTCATCCTTGGAACAAAGGTTCCTAGATTGAGCCCTCAAATCATTCACGGACATGTGCACGATTTCCGCCTAAAATAAAAATTGCAGAGTAAAAACAACGGAACTTAATTTTTACAAATTGAGTTAGACAGTATGGTCAGCAGGAAAGTTGATAAGTAGCCAGAAGACCCAGGACACACAACTCTAGTTGGAACTAGGCATAAACGTGCCTATGTCCATGCATGTCCATTTCCAGAGCATTAAAGTTGAAAAGAAGGAAATATAGGAATAAAATTGTAATGTTATGGCGAAACAGAAACAACTATACCAATTTAGTGATTTGCAAATGTTATGCACATGGGAAAAAGTAGCTAAACACGTGCTTTTTTTCACTCCTCAATTTAATTCCATTGAGACTTGAGAGAATCCATGTTTGTCTTGGACACGCACACCCAATGTGATGTTCTTACTTCTAATGTTGATAAAACAATTATTGAAGTTAATCTTGGATACTTCTTGTTAAGGACCGACTTTCTCAAAAGCTTAAGCTTTTTAGGTGAATGCTAATGAATGACTTTATATCTCTATCATGCCCCTTCACACAAGAGTCCTTTGGACTTGAAGTGTGGACAATGCACAAGCCTATTTAACCTTGTGCTGAAATTCAACTTTATTTAGAAGAATGGAGGTGGCAAGGATCGAACTCCAATCCCTGACTATTTTATCAAGGAGATTCTGATACCATATTAAAATTATAGAGTTTAGATAAGGAAGAAGGAAAAGAAAGAAAAGAGGCTCTTGTTGGTCAAATTGTGCCCCCCCCCAATTTAATCAAGCACCGAAAGGTGCATATTGAAATTTCAATTGCACCGAAAGCAATTGTTGAAATTTTGAAGAAAGTCAACCAATTCGGTGTTGGCAAACCGCGTGAAGGAAAATCACGCGGTTTCAGCTTCTATAAATAGAAGCATCTGCAGAAGAGAAAATGTATCCCAACAAAGAGAGAAAAATTCTAGCGAGAGAAACAGAAAAGCTTAGAGAGAAAAGCTTTAGTTTTTTTAGTGTAATTGGGGTGTGGGTTATGAGAGATTTTGAGTGTTTTGTAAACACCTTTTATATTTCCTTTATCAGTAAAATATTTGCAGCAGCCCGGAGACGTAGGCACAATTGGCCGAACTCCGTTATCAATTTTGTGTGTGTTATTATTCCGCATTTATTTCGCTTTCTACAAATCTGATGATAAGGAAATTTTGCGTAATTTCCCAACAGCTCTAAATAATATGAGATTAGATTGATTTGATGGGGACAGCAAGGATCGAACTCCTCATAACTTGTGGTCATAGTGGCTATGATATCATGTCAAGGACCAACTCTCTTTTAGGTGAAAGCTCATGAATGGATTTATATCTTTAACACACACCCCTCACTCAAGAGCCCTTTGGACTTGAAGCGATGGACAATGCATGGGATCATCTTACCTTGTCCTGAAATTCAACTTTATTTAGAAGAATGGGGTGGCAAGGATCGAATTCCTGACTACTTAGTCAAGGAGACTCTAATACCATGTCAAGGATCAACTTTCCCAAAAGCTCAAATTTTTAGGTGAATGCTCATGAATGACATTATATCTCTAAACACTTCTTAAAAACATGGACATTGATGGAGATGTAAGACATAGGATCCAAGATGGGTGAATGAAAGGAAAACTGCCTTTAGCGTAATTTGTGATTGCAAAGTGTCTGTTAGACTCAGAAAAATTTTACTAGGTAGCTATAAGACTAATGATGCTTTATGGTAGTGAATGTTGGAGAGTAAATAACAAAATGAGCAAAAACAGTGTAACGGAGACGCAAATGTTGAGATGAATAAGTGGACATAAACAAAGAAAAAAACTTGAGAATAGGAACAAATGTATTCAAGAGAAAGTTGGAGAAGAATCTATTGATGAGGAGAACTTGACAAAAACTCCTCTAGTGTGGTTTAGCCATGTGAGGAGAAGAACAACAGAGGCCTCATTGTGAAAAGTAAATCAAATGAAAGATTGTCCAATTAAAAGGAGTAAAGAAAGACAAAAAAAAATTTAAAAACAAAACCTTTAGGAGAAATCATAAAAAAAAAAAAGATAGAACTAATTTCTACTCCTAAATTTTACCACTATGTCATATCTTATGAATTTTACTGTATCAGAGAGCATACATCATGTTGTCACCGCAACAAGTATTGTTGATCATGACATCTAGAGACTGCTTCAGGAATACATTAAGTACATATGCAGGCAGTTTCAAAAGAATTAGTTTCCTTTTCAATTCTAACTGTTATAAACATTCAAGCATTTTCCTTTCATCAACCTACCAAACTTTCTCTTTTTGTGTCTGGATTTTTCTTATAAAAGAAGAAAGTAAATATAATGATGGAGAGAACAAAAAAGCATCAGGCAAACACCAATTTTAGACATTATTTTCTAGAATCCAATTCCATCATAGATTTGAGCCTATATAGTAGCACACACCATAAAGATAGAAAAAGCCGGATTTTTTATTCTTACCTGAATAAGATATTTCATTGCACAATCCATGCAACAAACACCTCCATAATCCATTATGAAAATATCCTTGTCTGACACAATGCATCCACAATGCAAGATCTGACAAACCAAATCAATAGTATTTATTTTAATATAAAGATTGAAAATCAAGACATTATCAATTGTAGGAAATTATTTATTTTACAAGAGATAATACTGAGTCACCTATCTAGCCAAGAAAAAAAAAAGAGCAGACAAAAACTTCCAATTTTACCTTTTTGCAGGCTACACAATCTCTCCATCCGTCGGATTCCAGGTGAAATGTCTCACAAAATGTTCCATTCTCATAAATAGAGCTACATTTCCAAGGATCAAACCAGTTATATAAAGAAATTATGGAGATGAATTAAATCATAAATGATTTACATAAAGAAACTATGCGTAAGAATCAAATAAAACAATTTTTTTGGATTAAACCAAACCATAACCTTTAGCAACTTGTTTAATTGTTTCTAGATTCTGCACAAATTTTCTTGTAATTGGAAGGCAAGAGGCAAACACAATATAAATGTCCCCTAAACAAATGTCATTGTATTTATTCATCTTTGGTAATTAAACATATAATGATACTGATACAGACTTTCTAAACCACAAAAGCTAACAAACAGCAATTTGTGAATAGTCTTGAGAGAAGATATCCTTACTTGATGCTTTAAAATTCAACCGTGAGAGGAATGCCCAAGATCATTTGTGAGGGAAAGTGCAGAATCAAATAATTTATCTCTTGACTCTCTTTTCCTTGGACCCCGCTCATAGCCGGAGCTTTATAGCACCAGGCTTTACTCTTTTTTTCTTTTTTAATAAAAGAACATATTAAAGAACATGCTACAAAAGCAAAGGATAAATTTCTTGTTTTTCAGGTTGCAATAGCAGTTCTGCAACCTGGGTTAGTAGATACAGGAAAAGGGGTCTCTCCATGAAAAAGAGAGCAGGAAATCATAAGGCAGCTGCTGATTCAAATCAATACAAAACCTTGCAGAACCCCAAGCCTAATGGCACAGGGAATGACCACTGAACCAAACTTCCCCTCCAAATAGGTTAAGCTTTTAGGAGTCAGTTCATGACATAGTATTAGTGCCTCACGACTAAGCAGTCAAGAGTTTAATCCTTACGGCCCCATTTTCATAAACTAAAATTAATCTCAGTACTAGTCAATGTTAGGTCTGTACTTTGTCCTTGCTTCAAGCCTTAAGGACTTTTGCAAGAGGGGCTGTCTTAGAGATAAAACCATTATTAAGCTTGCAACTAATAGCTTAAGCTTTTGGAGAGTTGTTTCTTGTCAAAGAGAAAGGATGACTGGGACCTAGCTACATCCAGTCTTATTATATATTTTCAGTATAAAAAACGCTTTTAGTTTCACTACCAGAAAATTGTGATTTGTAAGCATATAATTCATCCAAATTTCAAGCTTTATGGGCTTTCACACGATGAAATAAAGGGTGTGTAGGATATGAAAGCCATTCTTGGGTCGATGCTTAGCCGCCACTTAAACTTCTAGGTCGAGTAGTTTTTTGACGACCTATAATTTATCTTCTTGAAAGTTTAGTGTACTAATTGAATACCACCATTTTGATACTAATGAAAAAATCAATTCCTAATAAAATGACATCTAGAGGGTAAAATATGCAAAATTCATGTAAAGAAGTATGGCAATGGGAACTTATAACGTTTCTTAAAATGCTGGTGATTAGGTTAAACAACAAAGATAAATGGCACTCAAAGAGACAAAATGAGGTTGGCGCCATTTCTGTGAGCAAAATATATATTTGCAACAATGGCCTGAAAAAGAGGGAGTGTGAGTGGTAATGGCAGGTATATAATTATCATACTCATGTTTAAGAGCATTTAGTGGGGTGGATTGGGTGATTTCAGCAACATTTTTAGATTCGATCTACTCACCAAAATAGTGGGTTGGATTGGGTTAGGTGTAGCATATTTTTTTTATTAATCTGATCCGATTCAACCTGCTCAAAAGTGGTTTGATTACCAGTGGGTTTGACATTTAAAAAAAATTTCTAAAAAATAAATTTAAAATACAAAATCTAACAAATTAATATCATAAATCTCAATCTCAAATATAATAGGTTTTAATCTAACCAATTAACACCATAAGTTTCAATCAATTTTACTCAAACATGATAAGTCTCAATCTCAAATAAATTAAACATGATAAGTCAATAAGTATATAACAAATTAACAACTAAGAAGTCTTACTAAGTCTAGAATAAACTAAACAAATGTAGTCATAACTTAAACAACAAATTAGTCTAACCAATCGAAGTCAATGTCATCACCCATGTCATAAGTATTGATATAATCATTGATTTCACTCTCTATTTTTTTTCATATAGTATTTATTATCTAAACCAATTTTTACTAAAAAAAGCATGGATGAGTTAGGTTTGTGCAGGTTAGACATATTTCAACTCACTACTTGATTCACATATTGCGGGTTGAAGCATTTTTTAACTTAACTCAACCCACGAATCTAATCTAACTCACATTTTATAAGTTTAATTAGATCGAAACCCGCGAGTTCGCAAGTTAACTCGACTCACTAAGCACCCCTACTCATGTTAATAATGATAACAGTTGTATTAAAAGTAAGAGATTTAGAAAGTTGAAACAATGAATAAGAAATACATATCTTTGTATCTCTAATTTGTTATGTGGCACAATCAGAATGAATATGTGTAAAAAAACGAGATAAGATCGTATATAATCAAACAATAAAAATTGTACAGATATAAATGGAAGTACTTGTAACTAAAACTACTCAAGTTTTAATAACAAAATAGAAATATGGTATAATGCATGTAGGTGTTACGGAAGACTGATTAAAATGAGACAATAGCAAATTAATAATGATGGAAACAGTGGACATATGGAAGTCTCATAAACTCGGAATAGGCCATTCTTAGGTTTTAAAATAAAAGATGCTTACATATAGTACCCCACAAACTAGGGCTGCACAACCTGACCCGCGGACCCGCGAACCCGACCGACCCGACCCGACCCGATCGTATATATCCGGGTTGGTTCGGGTAGACGGGTCGGTTCGGGTCAGATCTAATAAACCCGTCCAGTCATCGGTTCGGGTGACGGGTTTGGTGAACCAACTCGATGACCCGACCCGATGACCCGATTACCCCAAAAACGACGTCGTTTTTGAGTAATTTCTATTGAAAAATATTCATGGGTCGGTCCAATCCAACCAACCCGACCACCAACCCGATCACTAACCCGACCAACCCGACCACCAACCCGATCAACCCGACCACCATCAACCCGACCACCCAATCATCCGACCCGAACCAACCCGATTATCATCGGGTTGGTTCGGGTCGGGTTACACGAAAACAATTAACACAATCCGACCCGACCCGACCCGACACGACCCGACACGACCTTATTTGATTAGTTTAGACATTTTTTACCCCCAAACCTGACCCAACCCGACCCGTGTGCACCCCTACCACAAACGTAACTTCTCAAAAATCCTGAAAATAACTTCTTCAATTCCCTTCAGAAAAAGAAAAACAAAATAATTCTTCAATTCCCTTCAAGGGCCACACCACTTATAGAGTTATAATTTCTCATACCCACCTCTATTTTATTTAACTTTTTTTGGTCACTAGTTTCTCATTACTAAGCAACAAAAAAGGGCCAGCCTAGTCCAAAATAAAGCACAGCAAAGTCACCAAGTCGCCATAACAGACAAACCCACGAAAAAATATCTAACAAAGTCCACCACTTTTTTCACTTTAGGTAGACCTTTTCCAATAAGTTGGGCTTCACAAAAGCACCATGTACAGAGTACCATAGCCCATTTGGATATTGTATAATAACTAAAACCTTTGCGAAGGGACAAAGTACCATGTACAGAGTACCATAGACCTTGCTCAAGTAATAAGCCTTAGGCCTGAGAGATTGAATATAGACATAAGTAGCTTCGCAACTTTGGCTAATAAATAACAGTCTCTTTAGTCCTCAAATCCCTCAACCACCATAGTTGCCCCTGAATAGTGCAACGGAATGCGTCTATGTATCTATCTCTTGACTTCTAATGGAAGATGGTTTAGCCTTGAGTCGATGTGCCATGTAGGTAATATTTGGTGTCTATGGTTGGAGACAAATGCCAATCAAGGTTTGTCATGACCACTTTTAGTTGTCCATCAATATTTACATATTCTAAAGGTCCAAAATAAACAAGGAGACCAGTAACAAATTCATTTCAAGTAAGGACACTATGAACAAATTCAAACCAATCATACCACTGTATTGTATCCCCATCAAGATTAATAGCAACTACCTCCACTTTCGAAGCTTTCGTGGTATGATGCATGGAAGCAAAAAACAATTCCACTTCAATGATCCACCTCGTAGGGTCTCTGCCTTCCCAACGAGGAAATTCAACCTTTATAAGTGAAAAAGCATAGTTGTTATCTCCTCCTTGTCCTAAGGATTGCCTTCTTCTAGTAGAGCTTGAGTCACTATCTTCGTGGCTTATAGAATCAAAAAATAGTTTGAGATATTTGTAATTTTATTTCTTCCATCTTCTTGTCAAGCTTTGCTTTTATGATGGCTTCAAGCTTGTTGTATGAAGCCTTTTTAGAAGTCATTGGTTGAATTTTCTTCCAAGGCATCTAAGATCGGGACTCTAGATACCAATTGATAAGAACCTTAGGGTTCTATGGGGTGAGCATTTTGAGGAGTCGTGTCCTCTAATAAAAAGCCTTTGGCTATTATTTTTTTGGTACAAACTACCAAGCCTTTGGCTACTACTTTTATTCCTATTTTAATTAAGATAAGGAACTATATATTGTAGATGCCATATGGCAATTTTCTAAGGAATAATTAAAACCTTTGGCTATTGATTTCATTCCTAGAAGATTGTCATACGACATCTACAATATGTAGTCCTAAATCCTAATTAAAAGAGGAATAAACTTAGTAGTAAAAGGCTTTTTATTGGAGGACACGATTCCTCAAAAGGGTCACCCTATAGAATCCTAGAGTTCTTATGAATTGGTATTTAGAGTCCGATCTTAGATGCCTTGGAAGAAAATTCAAGCAATGACTTCTAACAAGGCTTCATACAATGAACTTGAAGCCATCATAAAAGCAAAGCTTGAAAAAGCAAAGTCATCAAACTATTTGTGATTCTATAAGCCACAAAGAGGATGATTCAAGTTCTAATAGAAGAAGGCAATCCCGAGGACAAAGAGGAGATAACGATTATGCTTTCTTATGTATGAAGGTTGAATTTTCTCGTTGGGAAGGCAAAGACCCTACGAGGTAGATTGTTAGAGCGGAGATTTTTTTTTCGCTTCCTTGCATTATATCATGAAAGCTCTGAAAGTGGAGATAGTTGCTATTAATCTTGATGGGGATACACGATACAATGGTATGATTAGTTTAAATTTGTTCACGGTGTCTCTACTTGGAATGAATTTACGATTTGTCTCCTTGTTCATTTCGGACCTTCGGAATATGAAAATGTTGATGGACAACTAGCAAAGATCCATCAAATAACTACTATTTTGGAGTACCAAAGTTTATGTGAGAAACTATCCAATAAGACCAAGGATTAGAATGAATGACAGTTGGTGGGAACATTATAGAAGGGCTTCAAATAGATATTGGGAGAAAAGTCAAAGTCAAACCCCAACACACCATGGTTGCAATGATGTCCTTTGCTCATTCAAGGGAGCAGAAATTAGGGGAGAAGTTGTTCCATATTAACATTCTTAGTAATAACCCCTTATCAGTCAAGCATCTTACTAGGTGCATAACACGAGAGGAACTCAATGAGAAGAATGCAAAAGGGTTATGTTGACACTACGATAAAAAGTGGCATAAGAATCACCGTTTTAATCAGATGAGTCTATAGCTAATTGAGCATGTTAATGAGATAGGGGTCAGTGATGATATTAAACTAGACGTGGATCCAAAAGGTATAACTGATGAAATTGATACTAATCATGACAATATTTTGCTTCATGCACTTACTGGGTATGCTACTATTCACACCATGGGAATGAGTTTTCAAAAAATCATGAGAATTAATGGCTTCCTGAAACACCAACCTGTCACCATTTTGATTGATACTGGTAATACCAATAATTTTATGGATGCTAAGATTGCTAACAAGTGTGCTTACCTAATAGAATGTTGTTAACAATTGTTTATGAAGATTGCATATTGGAGAACTTTGACTTATCAGAGAAAATGCTCTAATTTTAAATTAACTATGTAAAATTAGGATTTATTTGTTAGTGTATTCTTGCTGCCTTTAGAGGATTATTATGAGATAGTGTTGGATACTGAGTGGCTCCAAACACTAGAAGATATTTCTTGGAATATTTTTAAATTGCTAGTGAAATTTATGTTGAATGAAAAAATGGTAACTTTTAAGGGGAAGCGACACGAAGGTGTCCTTACAATCACTAGTCGTGGCATGGAACATATCAACCTTGTGAAAGGTTCAAAATTACATCCATCTTTGCATGGTTCTTTCTTGGAGAAGGATTAGTTTCCAAAAATTTTGAAGTATTGAGGACAATAATATTTTGAAGGGGAGGAGAATGTTACGACCCCAAAATCTTAGAAATTATTATTTTCCAAAATCTTAGAATATATTAGTTTCTTATTTGTTGCTACTTTTTTGTTAATTAAGTAGTTTCTTATTTTAATTAGGATATTCCTTTAATTATGATACTTTCTTTAATTATGTTATTTCCTATTTTAATTAGGATTAAGGACTATATATTGTAGAGGTCGTATAGCAATTTTTTAAGGAATAAAATTAGTAGCCAAAGGCTTTTTATTGGAGGATATGACCCCTTCGAAGTGGTCACCCCATTGAACCCTAGGGTTCTTATCATAAAATTACATTTCTTATAAGAAAAAGAGGGAAAGAAATGGAAGGAAGTTTAAAATAAACATCTTAGAGTGTCTAAGGTTGGGCCAGGAAGGTTTTTAATGACTTCCTTTTTATTCTTATTGAGTTATCGAAGATGTTGAGTTATTTTAGAAAAACTTACAATGGTAAGGAATAAGGGGAAACAAGCATACTTGGAGAGCTTAGTACAATGGAAAGTTGTATGCCACGCTCAATATGGATGAAGTGCTCCCAAAAAGGAATCAATTAAATCTTTCAATTGATTTGACTATAGTAAAGTCCAAGACAGTTATATATCGCATTCAAGAAAGAGTGAAATGCTCTCCAAAAGAAATCAAATATATCTATCTCAATTGATTAGATAGTAGTTGCGATGATTTATTCCACTAACAAGGCCTCCAGTTTAAGTTGAAGATAGCCCAATTGCACCAAGGAAATGGAAAGAAAATATAATAATCATCTAACTCCTTCATGCATTCTCTGTGGGAGTATAGCTCAGTTAGTATAGCTTCAATTTAGCAACTAGGCCAATGTAATCTTAGGCTAGGCTTGGCTTATCTAAAAACTTGTAATAATTGGTGGGCCAATTTGATGTGATGTGCCCTATTCAAGTTATTTCAACTCAAATAAATTAAGTCTACTCAAACTTAAATTAGAAGACGTTAGATAGGTCAAGTGTTATATATCACTGTTAACGTGATTAATTATAATTGAGATTATGATGAATCACGATTGATTTTAGATATGATTGTAATTGATTTAGTACATAATTAGATTGATTTAGTATATAATTATATTTTATTATTTTTCTTTTCTATACAACAACCTTCTTCTATAAAAAGAGACTAATCCTCATGTATACATTCATTTAGAAATATACATAAATTATTAATATTTGTCTCATTGTTTCTGTTTCTCACATGGTATCATAGCCAAGATCACATTTTCGTCACCTACTTCGCTAAGCTTCTTTCGCCTACTTTGATAGGCTTCTCCCACCTACTTCGCTAGGCTCGTTTGTTCCATTCAAGCATCTGTGGAGGTGGTATTAAGAGTCTCACATCATCTGTCTCAATATTTCAAGTGTAGTTTATATATCTGTTGGGCTACTCTACTTAATACTAATTGATTTTAGGTTAAAATCTCAAGTGGTATCAGAGCTATAGTATCTACCTTAAGGAGAGTTTTTCTTTTTCATTATGTAAAGTTCGTGGAACTCATTATAATCGTTACTAATCATTATTAAACTCAAATTTTTTCCGTTGCCCGCTCCATTCAAACACTGCTCCAGACCTCCTAGCAGATTTCGTTCTGATGTCAGACTTTGTCTTAGATTCCAGACTTCATTTTGATGTCAGACTCTGTCCTAGATTCCAGACTTCGTTCTGATGGCAGGACTCTTTTTTCAACTTCATCCTAGATTCTAGACTTCGTTTTAATGGCAGGACTCCGTTTTCGAACTCTGTTTCAGATTCTATCCCAAACTCCAAATTCCAAACTCAATCATCATCCTGGCCAATTCCACACTCTGGTTTCCAAACTCAAGTTGTTTCTTCTATATCCACTTGAGTTTGAGGGGATATGTTAATGTGATTAATTATAATCGAGATTATGATTGATCACGATTGATTTTAGAGATGATTGTAATTGATTTAGTATATAATTATATTTTATTATTTTCTTTTTCTGTACAACAGTCTTATTCTATAAATAGAGGTTAATCTTCTTGTATACATTCATTCAGAAATATACATAAATTACTAATATTTGTCTCATTGTTTCTGCCTCTCACACCCACGTTGAGCAAACATGGAAGTTGTGGTACTTTAATCATAAGGCTCATAGGCTCTCTTTATGAGCACAAGTCATAACAATTGATGCTCTCGTTCATAACTTACCAATGCAAAAAAAAAAAAAAAGTCAAAGAAGAAAAGAGTCACCAAGGAAATAGCCACCTAGTACTATAAGGGTCTAGAGTAAAAGTCACCCTAAGTGGGCATACACCCCCTTTTAAAGGGGTATGCAATATCATGTCCCAAATTGAGCAAAGATGTAAGTTCAATATGATGTGATGTTAAGCTAGGCCAATGTAATCTTAAGCAACTAGGCCAATTAGCAACTAGGCCAATATGATGTTAAGATGTCACCCTAAGTGGGCATACACCCCCTTTTAAAAGAGTATAGCTTAGTTAGTATAGCTTCAATTTAGCAACTAGGCCAATGTAATCTTAAGCTAGGCTTGGCTTATCTAAAAAATTGTAATAATTGGTGGTCCAATTTGATGTGATGTGCCCTATTCAAGTTATTTCAACTGAAACAAGTTAAGTCTACTCAAACTTACATTAGAAGGAGTTAGATAGGTCAAGTGTTATATCTCACTGTTAACATGATTAATTATAATTGAGATTATAATTGATCACGATTGATTTTAGGGATGATTATAATTAATTTAGTACATAATTAGATTGATTTAGTACATAATTATATTTTATTATTATTTTTTCTATACAACAGTCTTCTTCTATAAAAAGAGACTAATCCTCCTATATACATTCATTCAAAAATATACATAAATTACTAATATTTATCTCATTCTTTATGTTTCTCACATTGTATCAGAGTCAAGATTACATTTCTGTCGCCTACTTCGCTAGGCTCGTCTGTTTCGTCCAGGCATCTACGGAGGGGGGTATTAAGAGCATCACATCGCCTACCTCAATCTTTCCTGTGTGGTTTATATATCTATTGGGTCACTCTACTTAATACAAATTAATTTTATGTTGAAATCTCATATGGTATCAGAGCTATGGTATCCACCTTGAGGAGAGTTTTTCCTTTTCGCTATGTAGAGTTCATGGAAGTCATTAGAATCGTTACTAATCACCATTAGACCTAGACTTTTTCCGCTATCTGCTCCATTCAGACACTGCTCCAGACCTCCTAGCAGATTTCGTTCTGATGTCAGACTTCGTCTTAGATTCCAGACTTTGTTTTGATGTCAGACTCCGTCTTAGATTCCAAATTTCGTTTTGATAGTAGGACTCCATCCTAGATTCTAAACTTCATTCTGATAGCAGGACTTCATTTTCAGATTCCGTTTCAGATTCCATCCCAGACTCCAAACTCTAGACTCAATCATCATCCTAACCAATTCTACACTCTAGTTTCCTAACTCAAGTTGTTTCATCCTTATTCACTTGAGTTTGAGAGGGTATGTTAACGTGATTAATTATAATCGAAATTATAATTGATCACGGTTGAATTTAGAGATGATTGTAATTGATTTAGTACAGAATTAGATTGATTTAGTATATAATTATATTTTATTATTTACTTTTCTGTGCAACAGCCTTCTTCTATAAATATAAGTTAATCTTCCTGTATACATTTATTCAGAAATATACATAAATTACTAATATTTATCTCATTGTTTCTGTTTCTCACACCCACATTGAGCAAACATGGAAGTTGTGGTACTTTAGTCATAAGGCTCATAGGCTCTCTTTATGAGCACAAGTCATAACAATTGATGCTCTCGTTCATAGCCTACCAATGCAAAAAAAAAAAAGGCAACCAAGAAAAGAGTCATCAAGGAAATAACTACCTAGTACTATAAGGGTCTAGAGTAAAAGTCACCCTAAGGGGGCAAACACCCCCTTTTAAAGGGGTATGCAATATCATGTCCCAAATTGAGCAAAGATGTAAGTTCAATATGATACTTATGTCATAAGATTTTTTCTTCCAACAAGTTAATCTTTTTGGTTAAACTCTCCTCGTGAGTTTAAATCCTATCATTAAGAGCCTAATAAAGCATATAAATCATATTATGAAGATAATATCAAATATAATTGTAGAAATGTATCATAACTAAACTAGATAGTAATTTTTTTTTGTATTGAAATAGATAGTAAAATATGTAATATATACTTTAACTAGTACAATATATAATACATAGTGTTTACTATATTTATATAGGCTGGTATATGCTAATAGGCCAAGCCATAACTAGTTTAAGCCTTCCATGTTTATTATATAGGATCAAACAAACAAAATTATATCTATATATTCTATAGTTTGACCAATTTTGATTAATTAAACAAGCCAAGTTGAGCTAGGCCTTATATGGGTGGTTATGGCCCACTCATTAATGGCTTGACTCATTCACAAGCCCAAATACAATTCGTGCAATTAATTAGTTGATGATATTGAGCATGACCACCTACAAAAGAGTGCTCCTGTTAGCTCCTTGATTGCTCTTTGATTGATTGTAATTATATACTATAAATAAGGGATCATTGTGCAGTTAGACACTCAATTTACCAATATACTATAAATAAGGGATCTTTTCAGAGTTAATTTCTACTCTGCTTTCTAACAAATGAAAGTGATTGAGACTAAAACCTTTTCACTTATGATCCAGCACCAACAGTAAATCCACAAATTCTTCGATGCAGGCTATATGCACGTATAGGGAAAAGAATTTGTTAAAAAGTACAAAGGTTATGGTCTCAGCTATGACTCTAGCAGCACTTTAAGAGGGAATAGTCTGACCAATTTAAACTGTCCATTATATCTATAGCAAGGACTCTGTCATACAAAACTGTAATATGTGTTAATCAGTGTGCCTGTCCCCAATCACTAACTTGATTAAATAAGAAATTTTAGTGTGTATTGACTCTCAATCCGTAAGAAGCTACATCTCAGCCAATTGTCACTGAATTCCTATAGGGGATATCCTCCTTGACATCTCATTATGATATTCAAATCAGAAGTATAAAATAATATCGAGACAGAAGAGTGCATTTATGACATAAAACTATTAGTCAGATTGCTGAGTTCATATTCAGACATAGAAAATCACCTCCAAACAATCAACAGGTTCCCCCAAAAAAAAGTTCATACACGGGCAGATCTATGTGTACCCTCTTCTATAATGTTACTGTATAGCACCCTCAGATAATATTTTATAGTTTTGCCCCACAAGTCTTCCAAATCACATAAAAACAAACAACTAAATGCCACCCATCTTTTCAGCCTAGTTTTTGGTAACCTAAAGGTAAAGGACTTTTCACTTCCAAACACCACAAATTTAAACTCCTTCCCCAACAAAAAAAATAAAAAAAGTAGTCAAGGCAAGCGTTTCAAGCGCCGAACGGCAATCAATGATGAATGATCAATGTTCTAACATTACCAAACACATAAACTGTCCCTTAAAATGATCTACAGCTAGAGCATTAAAATGATTTGAGTAATAACTTGCCATAAAAGAAACCCATGCCAAAAGCACTTTATTCACAATGCTAATTGAATACAAAATCCTTGCAAGCAAATCAGATAAAAGGAGAAACTTTACCTGCAAATAAGTGGAGGAACACCCAAAAAACAAAAAATCAAGTGACATACACCAATTAGCAGCAAAAAAGCACGAAAGAATTAATGGAAAGTACCATTGACGATATAAAATTAATAAGAAAGACCAATTAATCATTTAAAATATTCAATCAGTCATTCTAAATAGTCATTATTATTAAAGGAATAGTTATTAGTTTTTCATATTTAATTTTATATTAATATCAATACTTTTTATTAATTCTCTAAAAAAGAAACAATATTTTCGTAAATTCACCAAAATAATCAAACAATGATGAAAAATACTAAAAAAAAAAAAAATGACCAGCACACAAGATTTATATACAAAATCCGTCTAATCAATCCATCAAGAACTTAAAAACTAAACTAAAAACAAAATTTAGCTTTAATCATTTTTTTTAATCTTTTTTTAATTCTTTTAATCACTTTTTATGTATTCATTAATTTAATTAAGTGAGATTAAAAATAACAAATAGATAATAATTAAAGGATTGGAGAGAAGGATTTGAAAGAAAGGATTAGAACCAAATTTTGTTAAAAAATAATCAATGTTGTTGCAAAAAATAAATAAATAAACAAAATCGATCATCAATGTATCTATGATTAAATCTACATTAGTTCAGTAAACACGACAAAAGAAGAAACATAAAACAAGAGAAGACATAGACAGCACACCCGCATGGGTCACAGAGCTGAGCCAAACTGCCACTGCGAAGCTGCCAGCCATTTCTGAAGGTTGTTGTCTCCGACTTGCAGTGAAAGCAGCAAAGGTTGTTGCTGTTGTTGGCTTTGGAAGGGGAAGCAGCATTGAAAGCAGCCATTGAAGCTCCTCAGCAAGACACAGACACTGACACAAGAGAATTGTAAGAGACAGATAGTGAAACTGAGAGTGAACGAAAGAGAGTGACATAAAGGGCTGGACTTTTTGTTTTTGAGAAGTTTAACGCTGTCGCGAAGATGAGACACGTAGACAACCTTGAATTGTCGGGGCCACTCCCTTCCTTTCTGGAAAATTGTTAAAAAGGTTTCCTTAACCGTTTGATTTGATTAATGAATTTATTATTATTATTTTATATTTTATTCTTATGTGGATGAGGTCACTTGTGTATTTATTATTATATTATTTCATATGAGATCACGTGGAATATTTACAATTTCATTTTAATTATATATTTTTAATTTTTTTATAAAGGGGTCAAAATAAACAAAAAAGTTATTCTTTTCTAAATATATTATTGATAAAAAAATTTAAAGATTTCCATGTAAGCATGATACTAATATAAATATAAATATAGAGTAAAATAATTTTAATTTTTTAAATTAATCTTCTTAATAATTTTTTAAAGAAAATATTGAATGTTTTTTAATTTTTAAGTTATTAAATATATTTATTTTTTTATTTAATATTTTTTAAGTCTTGCTAGTGAATACTTTAAGGAAAAAATAGAAAATATTAAATAAAAAATAAAATATATGTACCAAAAAAATAAATAAAATATTTAATATGTTAAAATTAAAAAAATTAATTTTATTTTAAATAATAATAAATATTAAATATTAAATATTAAATACTCTTTAACTAGTGTCTTAAAATACTCGTTAATAAATGTCATATTTTTTTATTAAATATTAAAAAAATATTTAAAAGATATTTTAAGAACTATATAAAGAGATTTCTTTATTCTAATAGATTATTATATATTAATGTTTTGGAAATGCATTTATTTCATAACAATTGACATAGACGTGTTGTCTTTTTTATAATATTGTTTATAATAATAGATGCGTTGCCTTAAATGCTGACATGGAGTTTCTGGGCAAAAGTTAATGTACCAATGCCATAAATTATTTCCTTTAAAATAAAACCAGATTTTGTTTCTCTTATTTCAATTCCTTTTGTTTGATCCTTAACTAAATATTTTTGGTATTTTTACCATTATATATATATATTTAAATATAGTTTATTATATTCAATTTTTTTTATCACTTTCTTTCATTAAATCTCATAATTTTAAAAAATATATTAACAGTACATTAACTCTTAAAAAATATGTATGATTTTCTTTTTTCTTACATAAATGTTCCGTTAGGTGTAGCCAACAGTGACACGAATAACAAGAAAGGGTAACGTTCCTATTTTTGTACCTGTTCCGGTTCCTTTGCATGATACTAATATTAAGATTTGTTTCTTTCTTGCACGACACACAGTTAAATAATTAAAAAATTAATAAAATGTATTAAATAAGTTCTTTAACTAGTACCTAAGATTACTTATTAGGAAATGTCACACTTTTTTTTATTAAATATTTGAAAAATATTTTTAAAAAATATAACAAAACTCTACATAAAAATATTTATTATATATGAATGTTTTGGAGCTGCATATATATCATGATAATTGACATAGATTGGCTACCTTAAATGCCGAGATGGAGTTTATGGGAAAATTCAATGCACCAACGCCATAACTTATATATGAATATTTTATTTTTTAATAGTAATAATTTTAGAAAAAAATTCAAGTATCTTAATTATTTATGAAAAAATATAAAGATGAATGATATAATTTTAATTAATATTATTTATAGAAGCGTATAATTTTAAAATATATGAACAATAATCAACAGAGGTGGGTGGCGGGCGGCTAAAGCGCGTTGACCGGCATTGACCGACGATGGCTTGATCGGTGTTAATCGATGGTCGGCGAAATTGACTGATGGCGACGCACGGTGGCGACATGTTTGTTTGAAAAAAAAAATAAGTTTGAAAAAAGAAAAAGATACAACCTATGAATAAAAAAAACTTGCTATTATAAGTAAAAATTTAAGTATATAATACACTTAAACTTGACAAGATACATAATAACACCTGCTCTTATTTTGGTCCCTTTGCATGATGCTAAGATTAAAAGATGTTTCTTTAGCGCAACACACAGTTAAATAATTAAAATAAATTAAGGGCCTTTTTTTAATCCTTATTTTTTAAAGGATATCGGTATCTTTTTAATTAAAATATGTTATTTATATTTATTTATTAGATAAATTTTTATTCTAATTAATTTTTGTTATGAATTTTTAATTTAAATTTGACTTCAAATTTTTGATATTATAAATTTTAACTTTCTATTTTTTATTTTTTATTTTAAAAATCCTCATTTATTGTATTACTTAATTTATTAGGGAAAATGAGAATAAGTCATATGATTAAAAAACATATATATGAATTAATTTATTAAATTATAAATTATTATTAATAAAATATTTTATAAAATTAACTAATAATATTATACAAAGTTAACAAGATATCGATATTCTTTTAAAAATAAAAGTACAGAAAAAATTCTTAAAAATTAATAGTATATTAAAATAAGCTCCTTAATAAACACCTTAAAATTACTCGTTTAGAAATGTCATACCTCTTTATTAAGTATTAAAATAATATTTAAAATATATTTTAAAGAGATATAACAAAACTTTAATTTGAAATCAATACACGATACATCCACAGGGTATCTACATTTCCTGTGCGGTGTTCTGTTCATTTACACGTGTCAACAGGTGCCATTTTTCTTAAGCAATCTGCTCTTTTTTGTGTTGTTTTGATTGGAGTTGCTTTTATTGGAGAACTAAAACTTTTTTCAGAGTGTGTTTTACATCACGTGATTACAGCTGACACACAGAATGGTCAGAACCTTTGCGTAATTTACACGGCTGGTGACAATTTTCATGCCCATTTGCTTTATTCACATGATTTGTCTGTTTCAACCCCAACGTTGCCGATTTCATCGTAATGTTTTTTACGCTTTTTAAGAATTTGGTTTCGTTGGGATTCAACTATCACTGCCCACTTCTTCTTCAGTCCGTTCACTACACTATATTTGGTTTCGTTCTTCTGCTTTAAAGGCTCCTGCCATAACACCCCTTCGAATCTGCTTCTTCCCTTCCAGCCACCACACGGAAACTTCTCTCTGTTCACGTTCTTTCTCTCTTTCAGACCCAATGAGCCGGACTCTCTACCTCTTACTCCCCCCTTTTTAAGTTGTTGAGGTCAGTTGGGACTAAACTGTGAATGCCATTCTTTTATAGTAGTTGAGTTCGGTTGGGATTCAACTGAGACTGGCAGATCTCCTCCTTCTCCAGTCTGGTTGCTTCGTTTCCCGTTTCGTATTGTAGTGTACAAGCTTTTTGACAAATTCCTACCAACTACGATGGATCATTTCATGAGTACATGCTTCTTTCTGAGTTCTCAATCGTTCTCTTGCGATTGATTTCCCTCCACATCATCATTCGAATTTTTTTTCCTTTGTAAGCGGTTGAGCTCGGGTGGGATTAAACTGTGAATGACAGTCTTTTTTAGTTGTTGACTTCGGTTGGGATTCAACTAATATTGGCAGATCTCCTCCTTCTCCAGACCGGTTGCTTAGTTTTCGATTTCGTATTGTAATGTACAAGCTTTCTGACATTTCCTTACCAACTACGATGGTTCATTTCAGGAGTATGTGCTTCTGCACGAGTTCTTAATCATTTTCTGCCCATTTATTTCCCTCCATATCTTCATCTGAATTTTATTTCCCTCCATATCTTCATTTGAATTTCAAAAATTTTGCTGCTATATTAAAGGGTTGCTATGGCTTCTTGGTTGTTCCATCTGCTTTCTCACATACATTCATTAGCAGTGTATGATACCTATTCTAATCTTCACTTTCTTTATTGATATGGCTCCACAGTTTGATCCATTGAGCAAGGTGCAAGGTGAGCGTGAGGCATGGAGGGTGAAAGCCAGGGTGGTTCAGATGTGGACTGTTCCTAGCTTTAGCAATTCTGCTACACCAAGTTCTATTGAGATGGTTTTGGTAGATGAATTTGTAAGTATACTCTGAAGTAGTGTAACTTTTTTCTTATTCTATTTTATTATGTATTTATACTTTTTTTCGTGCTTATTTCTTCAGGGTGGAAGGATCCAAGCATCTGTCAAGAAAGAGTCTGGTTTATAAGTTTCAACCACTGCTTGATTGAGGGAAATGTATATGAAATGATGTATTTCAATGTTGCCCCTAATTCGGGATCTTTCCGGGCAACAAATCACCACTATCGATTGGTTTTTCAAGTCAGGACCAAGGTGATTCCAAGTCAGTGTGTACTAATTCCAGTTAATGGACTAGCCTTGGTGTCCTTTGATGATGTCTGTCGTACTAATGGGGAATCGACTACCTTATAGGTATACAAATTATATTATCTTACTGCATATGCTTTACAGCTCCAGATTTACTAACACCCTTCTACATGTCTCTCTATTATTGGTGTAGATGTCATTGGTCAACTTACAGGAGTGTCAGCGAGAAAGAATACGAAAGAGATGGAAAAATGACTAGGATGATTGTTGTGGAACTTACGGATGACGTAGTAGCGGGCTTCAAGTTTCAATTAATAGGATAGTAAACCCAGGAAATGCTGTTTGTTGAAAAGTTTTCAAATATGGTATTATACTTCGTTGTCTCTCCTCTATTAACCACTTTCCATTATTATGTTACAGTGGAAAGCTTGAATGTGCTTTATTTGGGGAGTATGTGGATTCTCTTAATGCATTCATTGCCAATGGTGATCTGGACCAACCTATAGTTGTTGTTCAACTTGCAAAGATCAAGACATTTAAAGGTTTGCACTACCATGCTACATACATTACTTTTAGTTGTTGTTCTCCGCCCATTTGATAAATCCTGCTTGACTTATAACTCACTCTTGAACAGGCAAGGTGGTGATACAGAATGCTATGCATGCAACCAAATTGATCTTCAACCCTGATATTTCTGAGGCTATTGATCTACGTAGTCGGTTAGTTACCATTACTTGTGATTTGATTTCGTTTTCCCTTTTTTAAAATGTCTTCTCTGCTAATTTATTCCTATCTAAATTTGATTCATTCTAGGCTTGCTGTCTTCAACTTGGTTGGTTCTCAGTCACTCAAATTTCTTCCCGATGGCCAATTTGTATCTCTCGGAAGATGACTTTATGAAACTGCATCCCAGGAAGTCTTTGGAGCAGCTTATTGAGATCAAAGAGGTTTGTATAGATTTTGTTTCTCTTGCTCTTACTTATCCCACATTATCTTCTCATTGTCTGCCATGTATTTGGTTTTTGTTTCAACGTTTTGTTAATTGGTGATTGATTGTGTTCTCTGTCTTTTTATTAAGGATGGATGTTTCATTGTTTTGGCCACCGTGAAAGGAATTGTTGAAGATGGTGATTCGTGGTGGTATGTTGCATGCAAGTGTGGACGGTCTGTCACATCTGATTTGGGAATTTATTACTGTGATGTCTGCTATACCCATGTATTTAATGTCATTCCAAGGTATGTGGAAACTATTCCATGCTGTTTTGTCTACTCTTTTTGTCCTTCATGCAATAGTTGAAGCCATGCTTACCACTCCTCGTGTGTGTTGTAGGTATAGGGTCAAAATAGAAGTTGAAGATTCTACTGCCACTGCTGTGTTAGTGCTGTTTGATCGTGATTCCCACCACCTGTTCAAGAGAAATTGTGCTGACATGATAACTGATTCAAAGAGGGTCAATTATTTGTAGCCCAACATCATTCGATTTTTCTATATATCAGACTGTGAATTATATCTTACCCATAGTTATTTATTTGAACTTTAATTATATTAGGATGGATCTGTTGGTGGTTACCCTTCTGTGTTCAAATCTCTGGTGGGGAAGAAGCTGCTGTTCAAAGTTGAGACCAGGTCTGTTTCAACAAGCCAATATGATGGAACATACAAGGTCAAACGTGTGTGTGATGATGACACCATTGTTGCCATGTTCCAACTACCTGGGGCTGAGATGACTCCTACAAAGGTTGTTGTTGCTTTGACATTTTTTTCCCTCATTTTCATTATATTTTTTGTAAGTGTTTGGTTCTGTTTTGTATTGATTTGTATTTCTATTTGTATTTGTATATTGATATTGATATCGATTTGGATTTGGATTTGGATTTGGATTTTAAATTTTAAATTTTTTATCTGGATTTTTAATTTTTAATATAAAACTTCAATGTTTAACCGATCTGATCTATTTCACTTATGTAATGGATGTAGGCCCTCTTTAATCTACCATTTCCTAATGTTTACAACTTGTGCTGTGATGAATCTGAAAATAATTCAAATGCTGCTGAGGTATTCGCATCCCTACATTTTAATTGAGCATTGATTCCTATAACTAACTTAAACTTTACAACTATGTCATGTTCCTTGCAGGACTTTTCCTCTCAAGTCCTTAATGAAGTTGTTTGTCTTGGATCTTCTGAACCTTCCAGCAATGTTAGGATCACACCTGCTAAAAGAAATCTTGATAAAGCTATGATGTCTGTTGTTGATGCTCCCAGTGCAAAGGTGTTGAAGGTCGTGAAGATAGATAAGCCATAGTATTGGGGGGCTATTTTTTTTGGGTCTTTGGACTTGGATTCTGTCAGTGTTTTTGATTTTCAACATAGTGGTCTAGCCTACTACAATGTGTCTGACTAAATCTTCCAAGAAAGTTGAAGAAGCTACGAGGTATTGTGTTGATGCTCCCAGTGGTAATGCATTCAAGGTGCTGCATATAGAGAAGCCATATTAGAGTAGGGAACTATGCTTTTTTGGGTGCTGTGCTTGGACTCTGAATAGTTTTGGATTTCACTGTAGTTGTCCAGCCTATAATGGTTTCTTTTTTTGGTGGGGCATTAGGTTGTAATTGTTAGAAAATATTTATATGAAGGGGTTAAATGTATAGTTGTGTAGGACTCTGTGTCAGATAATACTTTTGATGTATACAATACCAGCTACTTGCATTGTAAAATGAATTGATATCAATGAAGTGTCTTTTGCAACTATATTTCTGTATTGCCTTTTTTATTTTGCTTTTATTTCTTTTACTGCAATCTAGACGTTTATGTGTTATCCAGCTTTGTGGCAGTTGATGGAAGGGTGTTGCATTTCAGTATTTAAGTAAGAGTTGGTGGTTTACGTGTCCTGATATATTAAAACAAATTAAAAATAGTTCTTTTATATGTCTTTTATGTATGCTTTTTGTAAGCAATGCTGTGGTCCACAACAATAGCTTATATCGACCAACAATCTAAGACCAAAGACCGATTTTTCAATTTTTACAATATAATCCTGACCTGATATGATTGTACAGGTTCTCTCTCGTGTTCTGACGCTGTCTATAAGAATGAAAGTGAATCATATTTATTAGTTGGATGCGTAAAGAATGTAACTCATTCTCAGCTTATTCTTATTGCACATCAATTCATGCAATATTTTTCAGCTGATGCAAAATCTGTCTGACACTATTACTGCCTATGAATTTGCTATTTTCATCTGTCAGTGTACTTGCTATACTTGAAAGGATTCTGAGGTTCGACGGTCGGTTGAAGGGAGAAATTTGTTATGTTCGACGGTCGGTTGAAGGGAGAGATTTGTTGGGTTCGACGGTCGGTTGAAGGGAGAGATTTGTTGGGATCGACGGTCGGTTGAAGGGATTCTGAGGTTCGACGGTCGGTTTTGAGGTCCGACGGTCGGTTCTAAGGTAATGGGTTGTGGGGAGGTTGGTTGCGGAAGTTGAAGATGGGCGAGGCTATGGAGGTGAGGATGAGTTGTTAGGGGGTGGTGGATGGTAGGTGAGAATCAGAACATGAACATAGAGAAAGACAGAATTCAGATATTTAAATGCAACAAAGAATGGTGGAAGTCCATACATAAGAGAAAGAACAAAACAAAATACCTCCGTGCTTCAGTAAAACACTTGGAAAAATCTCTTTCTATTCAAATCCTTTTCTTTACAATTTCACTTCTCACTTTCTCTCAATACCCAGTTTTTCTCACTAGCAACAAAACAAGAGTTGCAAGTGAGTTCAAAATTTCTAACTAGGAAGAAGAAGCATAAACAAAGAAAATTTCCTCTCTAAAAAAAGCTGAATCAACCCCAAAACCCAATCCAAGAAAAAACCCTTTTCTTTACATTGTTCCTCTTTATATAGGCACTCGAGTTACGGCTTGGCATGCCCGAGCGTCGATTGTGTAGTCCCTTTCTCTCAGTAAAAAAATATCTCCTTCTCCATATCAATTTGGGCAAAGACGAGGTTGTGCCATCCCCGTCGGATCTCTATTTTTGACTTTAAACTTGCTTCCTTTTTTTTTTTTCCCGCCCTATCCTGTTTTATGTATTTGTGGTTCAATGCTGCAAGAGTTGCATCAGGGACAGCAGCTGCAACAGCTGCATCAAAGGCAGTAGCTGCAAGGATTGCATCAGAGACAGCATCACCTTCCCTGTTTGGTGTTTCATTTTTCAAAATCTCTAGCCTCACTCTTCGCTTTCCTTCATCACGCTATCACCGATTAATGCAACCGGATCGCGACGGGATGACCGAAAATATAAAAATCAATGGAGTCGCCACTAATGTTTATTTGAATTGGGAAAACATTAGAAAAACCTTTAAATTAGGAAACTGGTCTTTTAGAAAATGAGTTTGAGTCCGGGAGTCGATTACAGATAGGGAATGTGTTAGCACCCTACACTGTCAGTGCCAAGAACGGTACCTTATGTTAGTTGTGCAAAATTTAATAATTTCAAATATATTTATTTTAACCCCTTAAACAAAAGACTTTGTAATTATTTTTTTTATTTTTCATTTTTATAATTTTTTGAAAAGAAATAAAAGAAACAACTAAATTATGAAAATTTATTTTTTTTTGGCTTGACAGAAATGGATTTCTGCTCCTACGTATCTCCTGGTGCAATGGAGAACTCAAAGTCACGTAATTCTTTAGAAAATACTTGTGGGTTGGTTGATTTTATTTAAAATATTTATTTGAAAGCGAATCCATTTTTTTTTGCACAGTGATTCAAGTTAGCACTAGGCTACTCAATAAACCCTTATGATTCAAAAGATAATGAACATAGCATTCGCTATTCAATCATCATTATTAGTCATTGCATGGATTGAAAGATATTTTTTATTTCCTTTTCATTTGCCATTTTTATTTTCTTTACCCGTCTCCCCTTTTACCAAAATGCATCATTATTGCCTTAATATGAAATGGGCAGCAGCCCACGTGATTCAACCTCACCCAATAAGACAATCACAATTCAATTTAAAGAAATAAAAGTTGGAGACTTTAGCAACAATAACAGCACACACCAGGGGTCGTTTGTGGAGGGATCTAGTTTGAGGTTCGACGGTCGGTTTGGGGAGGCCTGGATTCTGAGGTTCGACGGTCGGTTTGGGGAGTCCTGGATTCTGAGGTTCGACGGTCGGGGCTGACTTCTGATGTTCGACGGTCTGGAACTGCCTCTGACGGTCGAGAACTGGTTCCTATGGTCCGACGGTCGGTTTGGGGAGGCCTGGATTCTGAGGTTCGACGGTCGGTTTGGGGAGTCCTGGATTCTGAGGTTCGACGGTCGGGGCTGACTTCTGATGTTCGACGGTCTGGAACTGCCTCTGACGGTCGAGAACTGGTTCCTATGGTCCGACGGTCGGTTGAAGGGGGTCTCGGATCCTGAGGTTCGACGGTCGGTTTGGGGAGACCGGATTCGAGGTTCGACGGTCGGGCGACTTCTGATGTTCGACGGTCTGGAACTGCCTCTGACGGTCGAGAACTGGTTCCTATGGTCCGACGGTCGGTTGAAGGGGGTCTGGATCCTGAGGTTCGACGGTCGGGGCTGACTTCTGATGTTCGACGGTCTGGAACTGCCTCTGACGGTCGGTGAAGGGATAGTGACTGGTATTGGTGAAGTTTGGTCGGTGAAGGTCACGGTGGTGTGGTTCGACGGTCGAGTGAGGAGAATGTGGGTGGTTTAGCTTTTGGGGTCCTTTACGTAGTAATAGAACATATTGTGAACATCTCAACAGTGACTGCTGGCTGATGACATGATTAGGCTTACTCAGACAATTCATAGATATGAAATCAAAATACTACACACAAATAACTGTTGACATTATCTTGCAAAACGAGCTGCCTACCTATCTTACTACATCTTTGTATCTTTAACAGTAGTGAAACATCTGCATCTTACTCAAATCTTACCTTTATACTGTGTTCTCCTCAAATTGCCAATTCAAATACTTCAACTAAAGGTAATATCAAAATTGGGATATTGTCATTCCAAAAACCATGCGTAGAGGAATATTCCAATATGCAAGCCTACACCGATGCAGATGCACATACGCTTCTGGACCGATAAATCAGACTTGTGAAGTAATTAATCAGATAGATCACCCAAGCTGCATTGGTAGAATCTTCATGCGGATTCCTGTTACACAAAGTACGAGCAAGAGGCAGATAAAAACATAGACAGTAGAATCCACATTAAATGCTATGTTCATTGTTCTATTTCTGTGCAATGAACTTGTATGCTGCAGTCCCTTATAAGCCTTTTATGATTGACTTTGAACTGTGTTTGTCTAAACAAAATAATGCAAACATGTGTATGGAAGGTGTAACAAAAAACCATACCAGTGTATATGTTCATAAATAATTGAGAACCTATGGGTTAATGCATCATTTGGTTGATATCAAAATGGTCTTCAATGTATTCTTCATCATCCCATACTGCTGGATCCAATAAGGAAATATGACACTGTAGATCTTTTAAAGAGGGTAGCTTTGGTTCTAGCATGATAATATCCTAGTCTGGCGACTACATATATCTGGTCAAAACATCAAACTGCATTAGTCAAGATCAATCAATTGGCTTTGCTCTACATGATATGTAATGCACAGAATAGAATTTGCATAATTGATTCATACAAGGGAAGTTATAAAATAGATGAGATCCTGAATCTTTCCTCCCTGCTTAGCAATTTGAACCCTCGGAATTGCATTGCTTGACTAGAATTATGCATTTATAACGGGTTCCATTTTCAACCTTCATATGGATGTCTTACATTTTATAAAGCATAGCAAATGATTTTATAAAAAAAGTGTCTTTTTACCACAGAAGGACATTATTATTCAGTTTTAAATACATAATTTATATGCTCAAGGTTAACTCCTTGCCCAAAAAAGTAAAATTTGTTCGTTCTACTTTGTTTGCCTCTTAAAAAATATGTCTAACCATATGTGTACTTTGTTTGCCTCTTAAGTTTACATGCTTGAAATAAACTTGAAGAAAAAAAACTCTATCTAACTTTACGTAGGTTTATTTTTAAAAAAAAATGATGATATATATATTTTAAACACAATAGACGTTATATTGCATACTGTTATACATTTTACATGTTTGAGACAAGTTTATCACATAATACTCAATTTTATTTAATTAGATTTTTTTTTTGGTTGATGGTTATTGTGCCAGACAGTTGTATTGCATTTAATGTATGGATGGTCAAAGTGTTTTGACTAATATTATTTGTTTGCCTTTCACGCAACCATCAACATACTATTCAGAATAGGCTATAGCTTTTCATTGCAAGTTCAATGATTTAATTTATTTTATTTGAGTTGGTCTGAACAGTTTCCACATTGGACAAGTCTTGAAGAATCGTTTGGCTACTCTGTATCTGCTTAGTTGCAGGGGATGAGATATAATTTGATTGCTCATGTGTTTTTTTTTAAAACTATGATACAGATGAAGGCAACAAATTGTGAAGTGGATTAGGAGTTCCATGCTTTGGTAATTGCTGTGTCTGTGTGGAGGCATTGAGGAGCAACATTAAGGTAAATAGATGCAAAGCTTAGAATGTGTGAACTACTCACTGGAAATTATACACTTTGGAGACATTAAATTATCTAGATTTATTAGGTGTGAGATCAGTCATGCTGGTAAGAAATTGCAGTTAGTGTGACAAGTGTGTTGGGACTTAAGTGTGTTTACAATAAAAATCTGTACCTTATATGACAAATACCCAGCACTCTAATGAAATAAATGTCTTATTTTTCCTTTATTGTTTGAATGAAATTTATATCTGCCCAAATAAAATTTCCATTCTTACCAAAATGATTTCTCAACCCTCAAGGTTTTGAATGACTAGTAAGAGACTCAGCAACTTTGCTTCTTTCAAATAGGAAGCTAAACTTCAAATTTTCCTCTTTTCTACTTTTTTTCCCCTGTTGTTGTTGTACCTGCACGTCATATAACGATTCTATATGTTGGGTGTTTGGGTTGGCCTTTACTGTCTTAGGGGGAAAAGGGTTGAGTCAGAACATATACTAAACCCATTTTTCCTAGCTTTTTGCCTATGTAACATGTCTAATACTTCTAATGTATTGCACATTCCATTTGTTAGGCAGATTTAAAAGGCAAGCCATTTCAAGGCATATCTGTGGGGGAAAAATTATAGATTGAATGTAATGAGCCATAGTTTCCTAAGGTTAATTTAAAAATGCAATTGCTGACTTTATCCATTCTTTCTCTTTCTCTTCTACCACCAATCTAACGGATACAAAATAGTTTGAGTGTAAAGAAAAAAATTATGTATTGAGTTACGGAGGGATACTCTTTGAGTTAGTGTTATTAATAGGTTATTTAGGCTGAGTATGACCTACATTTAGATTAGAAAATACTAAATGATGTTGACACATTTTAAAATTATATGGAAGCAACCTAAATTTATTGCTATGTTGAAATATAATCACTCCAAAGATATATCAGTCAGAAATTATATTAGAGTTTTTAAAGTGGTTAGGTGTTAAGATTCCAGACCATAGTTTTACCTCTTCATTTAATGTCATTGGCTATATATGTATGACTTTTTAGGACGTTGTTTCTCAGCTATGAGTATTACATCATTGTACACCACGTAATTTAGTGTTTGACTATGTATATATATTATGTGCATATCAAACTATAGTTACTTCAATATCAGTCTCTTTTATTTGGTTCCCTTGCACCTTTAAATGGCTTTCACCAATGTTTGTTGTTCAAAGATGTTGAGCACTCCAATAACTGAAGGAAAAGAGCAAATAAATGACACATCCACTTTTTTTCCAAATCTGATCAGAAGAAAAATATCCTGATTGTGAAATATTAAGTTTGACAACCTCTCGCATATCAAGTACTTGGTACCATATGAAAGTAATCATTGCTGACATATAATAATTGGATAATTCCTTCTGTTGTGAAACATTGATCTTTTATGCAGGTTTGATAGCTACCTAAATTGGTTATTTGGTTAAAAAGTACATGGGGGATAGTGGAAATGTTGAACCTAAAGTGGCTCGACTAAATAGATTAGCATGCATTCAGAGAAAAAGAAAGCGTATTGACAAAGACAATTCAGTCTATCTTTTTTAAGCAATTATGTTTATATATTATTAGTTTTATTCAATATATTTTATGTATACTTCTAAACCTTCAGATCTCACAAGTGCTACTCTCAGAAACATTCATAATGGTCTAATCATTTCTTTTGTTAATCTTCAAATACCTTAAAAAATAATTATGCTTTCACTAATCTTTTTTAAGTTTTTCCTTTCTCTTGGCAATGAAAATGTGTATAATATTCAATTTTTTGATCGGCATTAAACCAATGCCAACAGTAGCCAACTGCTCAACTTTCTTTGCAGCTTTTTTTAAAACAATGTTCTTTCACATTTTAATATTTTATTACTCTCATTTTCCAATCTCATGTTTCTTTTCAAGCTTAGTGGTCAACCAAGGGTGGGGCCCTCCTGTGTTTTTCAATGACTATCATATGCTGTTGTGGTTTTGCGAATGAAATTGTTAGTATAGCATGATTGGAATTTGTGCTAAGATTTTTCCTTTAACTGTAGCAAATGAATCATCTAACTTATCATCAATTGTATCTAAGATGGATTCTAACTACTTTGACATGTTTCATTCAGATGACGAGCACAATTACACATCTGATGAGAGTATTGGTCATGGTATGTTGTTTGTATAGAGTTATACATTGTCCAGTTTATGTAGTTAATAATATTGTTGAGCTTTAAAACTTAGATTATGAAACAGGTACTGCATCTGTTGCTTATTGTTGTGAGGAACTTTATGATTCTTATGAATATGACATTTTGAGGGAGGAAGTAGGGACTTCAACTGATCATACTTTGTTTGAAGAAAGTGAATCACAAGGTGACTTACAACATTAGTGACAAAACTGTCTCATTTAATTTATTTAGTCTTACGCATTATTGAATTATGTGTTTTATTGATGTTTTTGTTTGTAGAGTGCCTAGATTTTGGGGATTGTGATTATTATTGTTCAAATTGTGGTGCTATGGTTTGGTATGAAGAACGATCTGAGAAATCAGTTTCTTCAAGTAACCCAGACTTTTCTATTTGTTGCATGAAAGGCAAAGTCCAACTACCGTTCTTAAATAGGCCCCCTGCACTACTGTGGAACCTCTTCAATGGTGTTGATCATAGAAGTTCTCACTTCTTAGAAAATATTCGGTTATACAATAGTATGTTCTCTTTCACATCTACAGGGGGGAAAGTGGACACATCCAGAAATGATGGATTTGGTCCCCCCCCCCCAATTCATCCTTAGTGGCCAGAATTATCACAGAATAGGAACTTTGCTACCTAATGAAGGTCATCGCCCCAAATTTGCACAATTATATATATATGATACAAAGAATGAGTTAAGTAATAGGATCTCACATTTCGTATTTTTCTTTGTTAATTCATTGCATATTATCTTTTTTAAATTCCCTTATCATTTACATAAGATGTTGATCATTTTATTTTTTATTCTTACTTCCTTTTGCAATATGTTATCATTTCGTCTACATGGAAACTTTCTTGATATGTTGTTACATGTGTACTTCCTAATGTAGATTTTTTTTTTTAAGTTCAGGGCACATGATGGGGTTAGGAATATTGATCCTTCTTTGGTTAAGGACTTAATTCAAATGATTGACCAACACAATGTCCTTGCAAGATCGTTTAGAAGAGTTAGAAATATATTTGAACAATCTGAGACTATTAATTTACATCTTAGATTGTTAAGACATCGAGCCTCTGATGCTAGAATGTATAATACACCAACAGTCAATGAAGTTGCTGCTTTGATTGTGGGTGATTTTGATAGCTCTGCCGCCGGTAGGGACATTGTTATTCAATGTCGTCATGGAGACTTGCAAAGAATCCATGAGACACATACTGCTTATATACCTCTTCAGTATCCTTTGTTATTTCCATATGGAGAAGATGGGTACCAAAAGGACATTCCTTTAAGCCTTAAGTTTGATCGGATCACAAATAGAAAGAGGCTTCGCATTTCTTTGAGAGAGTTCATTGCGTTTAGAATTCAAGAAAGGGTTTTTGAAGAGGGTATTGTTCTAAGGAGTAGAAAATTGTTTCAACAGTTCATTGTTGATTGTTATTCGATGGTTGAAGCTTAAAGATTTTCATTCATAAGGACTAACCAAAGTACCATTAGATCAGATTTTTTGAAGGGTTTAGAAGAGGCTGTTGATCGGGGTGATATTGGAGCTGCTACAAAAGGAGTTCGTGTGGTTTTACCTTCTTCATTTACTGGGGTAGGCGATACATGTTTAATAATTGTCAAGATGCAATGGCAATTTGTAAACGCTTTGGATATCCTGATTTGTTCATGACGGTTACATGTAATCCCAAATGGCCAGAAATTAATTATTATGTTTCCAGAAGAGGACTCACAGCCAATGATCGACCAGATATTACATGTAGAGTATTCCATATGAAAATAGATGAATTGATGGCTGATTTTAAAAAGGGTCATCTATTTGGGAAGGTCGTCGCTGGTATGCATTTATAAACCTTGATCATTTGCATTTGAACCTGTGAATATATTGCTTATGTAACAAGTGGTTTTTTATTACTTACAGGAATGTACACCATAGAGTTTCAGAAACGAGGGTTACCACATGCTCATATGTTGTTGTGGTTGCAAGAAAGTAACAAAACACAAAATGTTGAGTTTATTGATAGTACTATATCAACTGAATTACCTACAAAAAAAAAATTCCCTAGGCTTTTTGATGCTATCTCCAATTACATGATGCATGGTCCTTGTGGTTTTGCTAGAAGTAATTCTCCTTGCATGAAGAATGGCAAGTGTTCTAAGTTCTTTCCGAAGAAATTTGTTGATTGCACTTCAGTTGATGAAGAGGGATATCCAATATATCGAAGAAGAGACATGGGTGTCACGACAATCCGAAATAATGTTGAATTGGATAATAGGTTTGTTGTGCCTTATAATCCGAAACTTCTAATGAAGTATCAAGCCCACATTAACTTAGAATTTTGTAACAAATCAAACTCCATCAAATACTTATTCAAGTATGTCAATAAAGGCCCAGATCGTGTCACTGTGTCTGTGACATCAGAAGTTGATGGTGGCAATATAGATAATGAAGTTGATGAAATCAAACAATATTATGATTGCAGATATTTGTCGCCATCTGAATCAGCTTGGAGATTATTTGCATTTGATATCCATCATAGGTGGCCTCCTGTTCAAAGATTGATTTTCCATCTTCCAAAGCAACAAGTGATTACATTTCGAGATGATGAGATGATTGATGATGTTGTTGAGAATAACAAGGATAAAAAGACCATGTTTCGGCTTGGATGGAAGCTAATAGCCTATTCCCTGATGGCAAGGACTTGACTTATGGTGAGTTCCCCACTCGCTTTGTTTATTCTAAAGCTAAACAGTAATGACACCCTCGAAAACAAGGTCAATCCATAGGTAGGCTGAATTTTATCCCACCTGGTACGGGAGAGTTATATTATATGCGGCTACTACTAAATATTCAAAGAGGTTGTACAAGTTATGAAAGCCTAAGAACTGTTAACAATGTCACTTATGGAACGTTCCAAGATGCATGTTATGCTCTAGGATTGTTAACTAATGATGATGAATTTGTTCATGGAATTAAAGAAGTTGCCCAATTGGCTTCTGGCATGTACCTTCGAAGATTATTTGTCACATTGTTGTTGTCTAATTCTATGAGTAAGCCTGCTTCTGTGTGGGATCAGACATGGGAGATATTGTCGGATAGTATTTTATATGACAAGAGGAAGTTCTTGAATACTCCAGGTATTTATAGAACTACTTTTTTTAAGTTTTAACATGTATACATTAGTAGTTATATGACTTTAAATTGCCATTTTTAATCTTATGTTCATTGTTTAGTGTTATATATATTTTTCAAATTTTCTGTACACAAATATTATTGCTTTAGGGTTTTGATTGCAGAACTTGACATTGGGATGGTAGAATTAAAGAACTTGTGCTTAATTGAGCTTGAGAAGTTATTGCTTTCAAATGGGAAGTCATTGAAAGATTTTCCTGACATGCCATATCCTGACCATTCACCTTATAATGTGTTTGACAATATATTGTTGATCAATGAGCTGCAGTACAATAAAGAAGAAATGGTTAATGATCATGAAAATTATTTCTCCTCCCTTACTGAAGAACAACGGTTAATTTATGATCAAGTTTTGGAGTCTGTCAGTAGTAGGAAAGGTGGTTTTTATTTTGTTTATGGTTATGGTGGAACTGGGAAGACATTTGTTTGGAAAGCATTGTCAAGTAAATTACGTTCTGAGGGTAAAGTTGTCCTTAATGTTGCTTCCAGTGGCATTGCTTCTCTTCTTCTCCCTGGTGGTAGGACTGCACACTCTACATTTGCTATCCCATTAGACTTGAATGAGGATTCATCTTGCAATATTAAGCAAGGTAGTTTTAAAGCAGAGTTACTTCAACATGCCAATTTAATCATTTGGGATGAAGCACCAATGATTAATAAATGAGCTTTTGAAGCATTGGATCGAACCTTGCGGGATATTATGAGGTTCTCATGTCTAAATAGTGTTGACCAACCATTCGGTGGTAAGGTTGTTGTTTTGGGTGGAGACTTTAGACAAGTCTTGCCAGTTATTCCTAGAGCTTCTAGATTTGATATTGTCATGGCAACTATTAATTCGTCAATATTGTGGAAATCTTGCAAAGTTTTACAGTTAACCAAAAACATGAGATTGCAATCTGGTCTTGCCAATTCGAATGTTGCTGAAATGGAAGCGTTTGGAAATTGGATTCTTGATATTGGTGATGGGAAGTTAGGAGGTGTAAATGATGATGAAGTTGACATTGAAATACCGATGACCTTTTAATTTTGAACTCACAAAACCACATTGCAGATATTGTGTCATGCACTTTTCCTAATTTACTTGACAACATGAGCAACTACAGTTTTTTTGAAGATAGAGCTATTATAGCACCAACACTTGAGGTTGTTGACAAGGTTAATGATTTTGTATTATCTTTGATTCCTGGTGAGGAAAAAGAGTATCGAAGTTCTGATTCCATATGTAAGTCTGACGAAGATGTTGGTATTGACACTGCATGGATTACAACTGAATTCTTAAATGATATTAAATGTTCGGGATTGCCAACACATAAATTGATTTTGAAAAAAGGTGTTCCTATTATGTTGTTGAGAAATATTGATCAATCATCTGGTTTGTGCAATGGTACACGACTTATTGTTATTGAGTTGGGTTGTAATGTTATTGGTGCAAGAGTTGTGACAGGTAAAAATGTTGGTGAGAAAGTATACATCCCTCGAATGAACTTAATCCCATCTGATGCAGGAATACCTATTAAGTTCCAAAGAAGATAATTTCCTATAAGTCTTTGCTTTGCTATGACTATTAACAAGAGTCAAGGCCAGACATTATCTCATGTTGGTTTATTTCTGCCTAGACCAGTGTTCTCACATGGTCAGCTATATGTTGCTGTCTCTAGAGTCAAGTGTAAAAGTGGCTTGAAAATCTTAGTTTCTGACCACAATGGTATTCTTTCTCGCTGCACGAAGAATGTTGTTTACAAAGAGGTTTTCAATAATATATGGAATTGAGTTGGCACTTTGTTTTTTTGATGCCGGTATGTTCATATTTTTTTAGAAAAATGTTTTGTTTTTTTTTTACTATCCTATTCTAATTTGTGTTACAGGAGAGTTCCATAGTCATAAATTAATGTGCATATTATTTGGGGTATTTTTCTACTTGTCCATCACTTTGGTTTAATTATTTTCATGTGCAAAATTAATAATGTTGGCTAAGATGAGCCTTTTTTTTGCATTGCTAAAGTCAAATGTAGCTACAACTTATGTCATAAAAACATGTAATATTCACTAACCAGCATAAGCTTTTTTGTTCCTGCATTAAACTTGACAATACTATATCATGTAGGTGCACAAAATATGTTGGATTTTTCTTTCTCTATGCTTTCGGTGTTTCAAAGTTGGGATTCAAGTGTTCCAAATTAAGTATGTATGATACTGATAGATACATTCCTCTTCCATGTGCATTGAAGAGGGGAAAACATAAATTACTATGATACTAGCAGTTTGTCTATTGGCTGCTTGTGTCCGTGTTATCCAAGTTTGCAATCTGGGAAGAGTTCTGATACTGTACCATACGGGAGCTTCCAGCCCCACCCTGCACCTTTTTAAAACTTTCTAATATTATTATATATAATCCTTTTATATTGTTCAATGGCCCCCAACACGTTAGTTTTTAAAATGCTTTTATGTCTGCCAATGCATATTGGGTATGCGTTATTTTTTATGTTCACAATTCTTCCCAATTTAGGTGTTCATAGGCTACATCCCTACATTACCTTCCCTACTTCTATGATTCTATTTTTTATTAAATCTGATAATTGTATGATTTACATTTGCCCTTTTCTCATTGTAAAGGAAAGTAGCAAGCAAAATTGCAGCAGCTGGATTTTAGGTTGTAGTTGTTGATACTCTGTTTCGTGAGTACTATTTTTTTCATAATCTTGTGTTTGATATAGAATCATGCCCAAACACTCATGCACCAGTCAGTTTCCTGTTCAACGTTGCATGTCTTACATATCCTATTCAAACATACATTACTTATATTTAATATAATTAAGTGTGCTTTTTTGCTAACTAATCTATCACAATCTGTTACTAGATCATGTACACTAATTGAACATCTCCACTTTGTTCCAGCTATTATGGTTGCAAATTTAGCAATCTTCCCTGACATAATTCAGCTTGTTGTTTTGTTGCATTTGGATTGAAGGTATCATGATTATATTAACGGTAAACTTTTATTTGTCACCCTATTTTCATGTAAGTCTAAGTTCTATAACCAAAATTCCAATTATGTATATATTCAGGGTTCATGTTCATATTGCTATTGGGGAGGCTGAAATGAAGAATTAATTGCCACCTAATCAGTTGAAACAATGTCGAGATACATAGTTATCTTCGGATGCTTAAAACCTACTTCACCAAATGATGTGCAGCAGTTTGGAAGTACTTTGTGGTTCCCCAGATAATACCATCCTTCTTTGGGCTTCTGGTTGTTGGCTGGTTGTTTAGTATATGGCTATAGAAATTAGGGATATAGTCGAAAACCTGATTGTGTGCTTGCACATATTAGTCCTTTCTTTTTTTGGACAAATTGGTTTTTGGTTGATGATATATACATGAGTACAGCAATTAGGGACATTGTCAAATGTTCAGTCATGTTGTTATTTTGCACGTGCTCAGCACAATGATGTTGTAACTATGTTGATTGTCAGTATAATCTGTTTGGCCATGAAAAAGCAGATTTTGGATTCACCTTATTTACAGATGTTGGTATTGTACTTTGTATAATTATGATACATGTTTTCATTCTTTGTTGTTTATATTTGAACAACACTATCTGTCAAGCATCTTAACTTTGTTTATTTTTTTGATCTCTCATTTGTAAGACAAGTTTTTTCTCTACTATTTTCGTTATGCTCCACAAAGACAGAACATGACGTGAAAGGATGATTCTGGCAAACATGGAACAGTGCTACAAGGATAAGTTACCCAGTAGTATGCTCCTCAAATAACACAATATGCTAAGTGTCTTACTATTTACTTTTTATCATGTGATCATCCTTCTATGCTTCATTGACTTTATTATGTGGAACTAATAACCACCTGAAATGTTATTGTTCCATATTTTTAGCAGATGGCAAACCATTAAACCCAATGCTTCTACAGATGGTGCTTCTCAATGTCACTATTGCTTAGTAACCAACGTGCTTACTTATCCATACCATGTGCTTACTGTCGCGACCGGGATCGCGGCAGATGCAACAACTCTTTTATTTTTAAAAAAAAGAAATAGAGTCGCCACCAATTTTATTTAAATTAGGAAAAATCAAAAAACCTTTCTTTGGAAATGGTCTTTGGAACCAGATTGAATTCGGGAGTCCGTTATGGATAAGGAAGAGGCGAACTTAATCCCACAAAGACCCTAACACACCCGTTCTAAAAATGGTACCTTAAATTGATTGTGTGAAACTTTATAACTTTCAAGAATATTTGTTTTATCATTAAAAAAAGATAAATAAAAAAGGAAGGAAAAGAAGATTTCGTGAATCATCGAGTCGTCACGACTTAAATGATTCTAAATCAAAAAAAGGAAATTAACAAGTCATCATGACTTTCACTAATCTCATTTTATTTTTTAACAACGTTTAATTATTTTATTTTATTTATTTATTTATTTATTTTTTAACAAAAACCAACAACTAAAAAAGGAAGGCAAAAAAAAATAAAAAAAAAAAAAAAAAGATAAATATGATAAACAAAGTTAACCGAGAAAAGAAAAAAGTAACCAACATGCTATTGTTATTCATCTATCCCACCCAAACTCAAGAGAAGGCCTTGGAACACAAAAAAAATAATAATAATAATAACCACGAACCCTAACCCAGCAGAACCCTCTTTTTGTTTTATCATGCTTTTTGTTATAAATTTCTTCTTAAGATATACATACTAGCAAAAAAAAGAATAATAATAATAAAATAAGATAAAATAATAAAGGAAGAAAGCAGAAAACAGAGGCTCGTAGCCTCTGATAAGGGGAAAAAGGGAGGCTTTCAGCCTCTGAAGTGGGAAAATGAAAACATGAGGTATCGTGTTGGGGGTGTTGGGATCCGACGGTCGGTTGGGAGGATCTGGCTCTGCGAGGTTCGATGGTCGGTTGAAAGGAGAGATTTGTTGGGTTCGACGGTCGGTTGAAGGGAGAAATTTGTTGGGTTCGACGGTCGGTTGCAAAGGGAAATTTGGTGTTGGATTCGACGGTCGGTTGAAAGGATTCTGAGGTTCGACGGTCGGTTGAAGGGAGAAATTTGTTATGTTCGACGGTCGGTTGAAGGGAGAGATTTGTTGGACTCGACGGTCGGTTGAAGGGAGAGATTTGTTGGGCTCGACGGTCGGTTGAAGGGAGAGGTTTGTTGGGATCGACGGTCGGTTGAAGGGATTCTGAGGTTCGACGGTCGGTTTTGAGGTCCGACGGTCGGTTCTGAGGTAATGGGTTGTGGGGAGGTTGGTTGCGGAAGTTGAAGATGGGCGAGGCTATGGAGGTGAGGATGAGTTGTTAGGGGAGTGGTGGATGGTAGGTGAGAATCAGAACATGAACATAGAGAAAGACAGAATGCAGAGATTTAAATGCAACAAAGAATGGTGGAAGTCCATACATAAGAGAAAGAACAAAACAAAATACCTCCGTGCTTCAGTAAAACACTTGGAAAAATCTCTTTCTATTCAAATCCTTTTCTTTACAATTTCACTTCTCACTTTCTCTCAATACCCAGTTTTTCTCACTAGCAGCAAACAGTAGCTGCAAGTGAGTTCAAAATTTCTAACTAGGAAGAAGAAGCATAAACAAAGAAAATTTCCTCTCTAAAAAAACTGGAATCAACCCCAAAAACCCAATCCAAGAAAAAACCCTTTTCTTTACATTGTTCCTCTTTATATAGGCACTCAGAATTCTGGCTTGGCATGCCTGAGCGTCGATTGTGTAGTCCCTTTCTCTGTAAAAAAATATCTCCTTCTCCATATCAATTTGGGCAGCACGAGGTTGTGCCATCCCTGTCGGATCTCTATTTTTGACTTTAAACTTGCTTCCTTTTTTTTCTTTTCCTGCCCCCTATCCTGTTTTATGTATTTGTGGTTCAACGCTGCAAGAGTTGCATCAGGGACAGCAGCTGCAACAGCTGCATCAAAGGCAGTAGCTGCAAGGATTGCATCAGAGACAGCAGCACCTTCCCTGTTTGGTGTTTCATTTTTCAAAATCTCTAGCCTCACTCTTCTGCCTTCCTTCTGCTATCACCAGTGTTGCAACCGGGATCGCGACGGGACGACCGAAAATATAAAAATCAATGGAGTCGCCACCAATGTTTATTTGAATTGGGAAAACATTAGAAAAACCTTTAAATTAGGAAACTGGTCTTTTAGAAAATGAGTTTGAGTCCAGGAGTCGATTACAGATAGGGAAGGTGTTAGCACCCTACACTGTCCGTGCCAAGAACGGTACCTTATGTTAGTTGTGCAAAATTTAATAATTTCAAATATATTTATTTTAACCCCTTAAACAAAAGACTTTGTAATTATTTTTTTTATTTTTCATTTTTATAATTTTTTGAAAAGAAATAAAAGAAACAACTAAATTATGAAAATTTATTTTTTTTTGGCTTGACAGAAATGGATTTCTGCTCCTACGTATCTCCTGGTGCAATGGAGAACTCAAAGTCACGTAGTTCTTTAGAAAATACTTGTGGGTTAGTTGATTTTATTTAAAATATTTATTTGAAAGCAAATCCATTTTTTTTTGCACAGTGATTCAAGTTAGCACTAGGCTACTCAATAAACCCTTATGATTCAAAAGATAATGAACATAGCATTCGCTATTCAATCATCATTATTAGTCATTGCATGGATTGAAAGATTTTTTTTATTTCCTTTTCATTTGCCATTTTTATTTTCTTTACCCGTCTCCCCTTTTACCAAAATGCATCATTATTGCCTTAATGTGAAATGGGCAGCAGCCCACGTGATTCAACCTCACCCAAAAAGACAATCACAATTCAATTTAAAGAAATAAAAGTTGGAGACTTTAGCAACAATAACAGAGACACACCCGGGGGTCGTTTGTGGAGGGATCTAGTCGAGGTTCGACGGTCGGTTTTTGGGAGGCCGGATTCGAGGTTCGACGGTCGGTTTGGGGAGTCCCGGATTCGAGGTTCGACGGTCGGGCGACTTCGATGTTCGACGGTGCGGCGCCTCGACGGTCGAGAACTGGTTCCTATGGTCCGACGGTCGGTTGAAGGGGGTCTGGATCCTGAGGTTCGACGGTCGGTTTGGGGAGACCTGGATTCTTAGGTTCGACGGTCTGGAACTGCCTCTGACGGTCGAGAACTGGTTCCTATGGTCCGACGGTCGGTTGAAGGGGGTCTGGATCCTGAGGTTCGATGGTCGGTTTGGGGAGACCTGGATTATGAGGTTCGACGGTCGGGGCTGACTTATGATGTTCGACGGTCTGGAACTGCCTCTGACGGTCGGTGAAGGGATAGTGACTGGTATTGGTGAAGTTTGGTCGGTGAAGGTCACGGTGGTGTGGTTCAACGGTCGAGTGAGGAGAATGTGGGTGGTTTAGCTTTTGGGGTCCGACAGTCGGATATGATGGAGTTTGTGCTTGAATTCGACAGTCGGTAAGGGGAAGGATGTGGCTCTTTGGATTTCGACAATCGATGTGTGTGATGGTGTTTGAAATGTGGTTTGGAGATTTGAGAGGTAGGTGGTCCTGTTTGTGGGGTCCTACGGTCGGATGTGATGAAAGGGATTTGGTTTAAAGGGTTACGGTTTGACGGTCGGTTCCTTGGGTTGGATAGTTGAAGGATGGTGGTGTGGGTTTGGAGGTTTGGAGATTTAGATGATGGGAACTTGATTTTGGGTGCCGACGGTCGGTAGAGGAGGTATGATTGGAAGTGGGTTCGACGGTCGGTTTAGGGAGATTGGGTGATTCTGTTTTAGAGTTCGACAGTCGGTTGGGAAGGGGTGATGGATTCGACAGTTGGTTGCAACTGATGAAGATGGTCCTTTCGGAGGGGTTGTTTGGATGTGGTTATTGGTCACGGTTGTTGGGTTCTGATGGGTGGTTTTCACAGTGAGGGAGTTGATCTCATGGCTGGGATGGTTGTATGATGAATCTGAGAATGTGAATGGGGGTTGGAATATTGTAATGGTTGGGTGATAGAGGTGGCAGCACGGTGGTGATGGGGAGGTGATTCACGGTGGAGAGATCCTGAAAGCCTTGAAGTTGGTCCTCTGTGAGGCTGAAGGTGGAGGTTTGGGAGTGAAGTCTCTAGCCCCTTTGAAGATAGATGAAGCTGATTATTTAACAGTGGGTGTGTGCAAGTCTCCTGTGAGAGGAAAGAGTGAGTGTGTGCTGCTGCTGCCATGTGAGGACGGAATGGGTGTGTGCTGCCATGTCAGGAAGGAATGTGTGTGGCATGGGAATAGGAATAAACAAGAGAAGAAAAGCATATGTGCTCCGTGTGTGAAGTGGGGTGTGTGCGTGAGTAATATTCTTACAAATATGCAAATTTTACTGTGCATTACTGATATTAAATTTTATTTACTTCATTTGTTGTTAGCACTGTACCCAAGCCATGATAATATGAAAACCAATTCAAGTAGAGGCAGCGTAAGTCTTTTTTTTAACATGGTTGTGTCTATAAGAACAAGGTTAAATAAAATTTTTTTACATCTCTTTGAATCACATAAGGTGTATTTTAAAATTTAAAAAAAAAGATCAAATGTACCTAATTAAACTGTTTATCTTATAAGCATCTTGACAAATTTGAATACAATTTCAATGTAACTATATTTTTACACTTGCATATATGTCATTTAACTTAGCAACTCAAATATATATATAACAATATTTATTATATTATCAAAGTTCCAAAACACATTGCTCTTTGGATTTGTTGGTGCCGTGCGTAGCACGGGTTTCAACACTAGTATTTATTACATATGAAAGTTTTGGAGCTGCATATATATATCATGACAACTGACATAGATGCGTTACCTTAAATGTCTAGAAGGAATTTATGGGAAAAGTAAATGCACCACCAACCTTTGATTCCGATGGGTACAGCCAGTTAAGATCTGCTCCGTGACTGGTGGTGGCGCACGGATCGGGAACCGCCTTTGGCTTCAACTGGTGGTGACTCACATCGTAGTCGTCTTGGGAACCAGATCCGTGCGTGAACTCGACAAGGGTCACTGGTAGTGCTGCAGGCCTGCGACGTTGCAGTTGCAATTGTTGATCTCGCCGGAGATGGAGTTGCAGGTAGCGCGAAGGCCATTGCCATAGTGTCAAATTTGCAGTGACAAAGGGGATGAATTAATGAGAAACGATAACAATGTCAAGAATTTAATAATTTATAAAATAAATAATGTGTACATTATTTTCCACTGTCAAGATGTAAGTTGGGGATAGAGAAGGGGACAGGTGGTTTGTATCCGGATTATATATCGCCTGCTAACTGATCTCAATATTCGAACTTTCGTATACTCTGATGGCCATTTCTAATATGGGAAATGTTTTGTGACTAAATTTTATAACTATATTGTATTTATATTATATGTTAATGTGAAATAAATATTAAATTATTTTATATGTAATTGTAATATTTTTGTTAGATATAGAATAAGTTTGTAAGTTAGTTAAAAAATATTGACGTATAAAAGTTAAATGAATAACGAGACTGTTTCTAATATACACCCTCCAAAGGAGGGTGTGTTACATTTCCTAAATCATAACTGTTGACTGTGTTAAAAAACACATCAATGATTATGATGAATGACCTATAACCTATTAATTCATTCTATATTTTTTTAAGTTGTCAATTATATAAATATTATCGCTTAAAATCTATAAGGTTTTTAGTATATACATGTATGATTTTAGGAAAAAATAATATTTCAAAAAAATATTATTGTGTGTAAATAATATCATTTAAAACCTGTAGATTTTTTAGTAGGTATAGTTATTTATGAAAAAAATATAAGAACTAATATAATTTTAATTGTTATTATTTTAACTAATATTATTTACATAGTTGTGTAACTTTAGAAAAATGAACAGTACCTAAAAAAGGTGGTGGCAAGTGAGAGGGTGGCCGACCGGGCAATGGAGGGTGGCCGGCCAAAGGAGGACTATGGTGGTGATGGAGGATGATGGTCGGCCAAAGAACAAGTGGTAGTGGCCGTGATGTGTAAAAAAAAACATAAAATAAAAAAAAACTTACAATTGCAAGTAAAATAAAAGATGTATCATATACCCCAAATTAGTAGGGTGTATATTAGCAACGATCATACTTTGATGGAAAATTATTATGGACCTCTTAAAAAGAGGTTCATGAATGGACCATTGATTTTGAATCATTGATTTATTATTAAAATAAATTAATGATTCAAATTAAAAGTTAATTTTTTACAGATTTTAACTAGTAATACTCAGATTCACATAAAAATCTAGTCAGATCATTATTTATTTTTTTTACGCATAACTGTAAATATAAAAAACTTATAAATTTTAGTTAATAATTTTTATATACACCTAGATCTATATATAAATATTGTCAAATAAAATCTATTGATGGACCCAAACTTGTTGGGTCCATATTAGCATCCTCCTACTTTGATACATGAAAGTAAGAAAATTCTAATATGGACTTCTAAAAAAGAGGCCCATGGATGGACCATGACCATGACTTTTTGTTTATAGCTAGCAATGACTCTTTATATTCATTACATCTATTATACTAATTAAATTATGTCATGTGTATATTAATATTCTCTCTCCTATGCATTAATGTTCTCTCTTACTCTTTTTTATAAAAATATACATATATTATAATTTGATTAGTAGAATAGATATAATAGACATAAGAAAATAGGAGATATTCTTATATACACACAAATATAACACATCAAATTTATACACAAAAAATAAAAAGTTAGAGAGAGAATATAATTTTTTGTGATAAGTGAATTTAGTAGAACCTATTTTTTTTCCCTCCAACTTTTTATTTCTTATATATAAATATAATATATTATATTTATGTTTATACAAAAATATCTCATAAAATAGATCTAAGTTTTGTCCATTTAATCGAGGTTTAAACAGGTCATAAGTTCATATGGCTTTAATTCTCTTTGGTTCCTCAGCACCCCAAGCCCATTTGAAAATATATAATAATAATGAGCATATACTCGGCAAAGTTCTCGCATTTAGAAGCTCTGAGTTAATGCAAAATGGAGAATAAGAGCCTCATTCATATCTTTAAAAAATTATTATAACTATTACCTACTAATATATGAAAGATGCTCTCAAAATCTTCAAACAATTATATATTTTCTTAAATATTTGATTTCAAAATGGGGAAAAAAATTAAAAAAAGTGATTGAGGGTATTCTTCTTAATTAGCCCGTTGTGGCTTTTTAACTTAACAGGTATAGTTGGAAATTAATATTTTCAGTTTGATGTAACTTGAGAATTATTTTCCTGAATATTGTAAAATCTTCAATGTGTTGCAAGTCATGGTACTATACACAAACTTGAGGTAACGCATTTTATTTTTTATTTTTTATTTTTTTACATATAGAAGTGGATGCTAGCTATAAACAACGACTTAGGTTAAGCTTTATTTTTTTAATCATTTTATAAAAGTCATGGTCATGAACTATGACTTTCGACTTATGTTAAGTTTTTTTATTTTTTGTATTATTATGTTGAGAGATTTTTAGGTGTTATTGGAACAAAATTTTTTTTTTTTACTCAATATCATTAAATATGTGTTATATCAATTATAACATAAAAAATATAATTAAAATTAAATATAACAATAATTTATAAAATTTATGCAGCATACATTCAATGATACAAAATAAAAAAATTATCTTACTTTAAAAGCACTTAAAAAATTCTCCATTATTTTTCATGAAAGTTGTGGTCGGCCTTTGGCCTTTGCCAATGACCACCACTTTGGTAGGGCATTGCATGTGTCCTTCGAGGGCTTGTCCAATGGCAAACCCAAGGCCACAAATCAGGCACAAGTGCATCTTCAAGCCTGGTAACTTGTACGAAAGATTTGCACCCATGAAAGCGTGGCTTACCCTATGATTCCCAACACAAGGGCTTGAAAAGAAAGGAATTTCTTATTACAAAGGGAATTTCTATGATACCTATCTTTTTTTTTTTTTAAGGTTTGGTCATCAAGATAAATTATCAAGTATTTAATTGGTTATTAATTATTTTTAAACATTTATTATAAATTTAACATTCAACAAATACTTGATAACTCATCTTAGGCATCAAACCCATCAAGATACCATATAAATTTCCTATTATAAGTCTTGCACTTAAAAGCACCACCCTTTAACTCCCTTTGATCTCCGGATGGGTTGGTTTTGCTTTCACCAACATTGGATAGTAACATCAAACATAGCAATGTCTACCTCACACTCTTCGTCTCTGCCTTTCTTCATGGCTGAGTACGTTTATTAAACCAAGTAGTACATGAACGTTGTTTGAAACTGCCCAATTATCATAATGTTCTCTAGTGGGATGGAAGCAAAGCGATAAAGATTTTAAGGGCATTATAATATATATTCGACGAAGGGTGGATAGGATTCAGAAATTTTTAAAAGTGGGACACAATTTTTAAAAAAATATTTATACTTACACATTAAAATAATTAAAGATTAATTGATTTTTTTCTTGTATATTTTCATATTTTACGAATAACAAAATCCCATGAGATTAGCTTAGCGGTAAACTAACATACTTGTGATGTGTGAATAGACGCACGATCATTTGTTCGAATCTCAGTTATGTCAATTTTTTGAAGTCAAGTCATAAAGAATATTCTTATGAATTCTCTAATCCTGACATAACCTATCTTTAATTAGATCAAGAAGATGAATTAATTGAAGTACGCGCAAATTAGCTTGAACACTACCCAACTGTAATACAAAAAAAATATATTTTAAGAATGAAAAATAACTTTTTTCATTATCAATATTATCAAATATGTTTCTCTACATATATAATTTAACAAAAATATCAAATCAACTATTTATTGTAAGTAATAGCGGGTGCAAATATCTGTAACTATAAAACTATAAAAACACAAATGATAAAGGCTATATAGTAATAAATTTCATTTTAGCTTAATGGGGGCACATGTCCCCACATTCTATAACCTAGGTCCATCTCTGATATTGAGTAGGGGTGAAAATAGGTCCATAACCTATGGAGGATTTATAACTTAACTTATTTTTGACTTACTTATAGACTTAACTTATTTAAAAACAAGTTTGATTTAAGTTTTTAGAAATATTTATTTAACTATGTAGGTTAATGTTTAAGATTTTGAAAAAGTCTATTTACCTAATATTTACTTATTTAAAAATTAAAAAAATTAAGTTTCTTAACTTATATTAAGATTTTTATGTAATGTACACTTTTAAATAAGTTTTGAAATTAAGTTAAATTTTTATATTTTCAAAATAAATAGATTAAACCAAGTCTCTAAAAAAAATCTATAATAAGTAGTAGATCAAGCTTGACGTTTTATAAAACAAATTTAAACCTATTTAAGAGAAAACATATCCTAATTTATCCTATTTTCACTGATACTAGGTAAGTTATGACTAGTGGGAAACGGCGCGGTTTAGTAAGTGCAAGAGTTGGCCTTGCTTTTCCTCTGTAGCGAAGGAATGAACAACAGTGGTATTTGCTGTAAATAAGCATCAAGATGAGAGGCATGCAATACCATTGGCCACGAATTTAATGAAAAATAATTCACGAGATAAAAAAATATAAAATAAAAAAGTGTTATTCTAAGTTATGGGTAGCAACCATGGTCCACTGTAAATTTTACACCATCTAAAATAATAATTTTTAACTTACAGCAAAATGAGAAGGCATTGGTGCATTGACTTTATATCATTTAGATCAATGCAAGTTATGGTATGCATGTTAAGAATGCAAATAAATAAAATTCTAATATGAAAATCTAAAAAAGAGGTTTATGGATAGATTATGGTTTTTGAGTTATTGATTTATTGTTAAAATAAATTAATGACTCAGATTAAAAAATAGATTTTAATTAATAATACTCAGATTTATATAAAAATTTAATTATATCACTTTTTTCATATGAATAATTATACATATAAAAAATTTATAAATTTTAACTGATATTTTTTTATATATCTCAAATCTATATATAAATACTATCAAATTAAAAATATATATGATCCATCCATGGACCCAAACATGTTAGGTCTATGATAAAAACCTCCTACAAACAAAGGTAAAATAAAAGAAATAAAATCTTTTATTTTGAAGAAAAATAAATTCTGGCGTTAACTCCACTTTGTCATTTAAGGCAACACATCTATGTCTCTTATTTCAGTTACCTTTGTATTCTTACAACAAATAAGGTGAGCATCTATATATGATGCATTGCCTTAAATGTAAAACCATAATTTATTTTTCCTCAATATAAAACCAACTTTTATTTCTCTTATTTCAATTAAATTTGTTTGTATTCTTACCTAAATAGTGGACCGATGAATTGGCCAACTAACCAATGCAAGTTACCATTTACATCATATGCAAACCGATTTAACCTGAATCGGCTGAGGTAGTAAAAAAGAGTTTTGATATTCTTATTATTAATAGTGCATACATTTTTTTATATTTTTTTAATATTATTTATCATACTTATTTTTTTTTATTAAATCTAACACTCTTAAAAAGAATATCAATAATCTATACACTTCTAGAAAAAAGTGTATGATAATCTTTTTCTAATTAAAAATATTTAAACTGAGGTAAAATGGCTCCATGCTCACCCATTTAGGGTGTGTTTGGGAGTGAGGATTAGAAGGGAAAGGGAAGGGTGGGAGGGGTTTGGAGTGAAAAAACCTTTGTTTGGAAATTTTAGAAATAAGAGAGAAGGGAAAAGGGGATTATGGGATGCCCTCGTATGCCCCCCATTTTCAGTTCCCCCAAATTAGGGGGTTTGGGTCTAAAATTACCCACATCTCCCTGCGCTCGTCTGCCTTCGATTCCTCGTCTCTGCGCTGGTCGTTGCGCTCGTCGCTGCTCTTATCTGCTCGCTGCGGCTCTCCGGTCTCCACCGTCTCTGCGCTCTCCACCATCTGGGCTCGTCGTCTGGTATCGTCTCTTCTGCCTCTCATCAACAGTAAGCTTGACTCTCTTTTATCATCTCCCTCTCCACTTTCTTCCCCTATGAGATCAGTGACCACACTCACCCGAAACTCAAAAAGTTCACTCCTTTCTGCATTTTCATCCAAAACCAATGCCACCCATTTTCTAGCACACATCATTGTTGAGACTTGAGACTTTCTCTCTGTGCAACCAACCATGTCAGTGTACGATGCAACTTTCGTAGACACAGAGCTCTCAAAACATACCTCCATATTCGAGCTCCATCTCTGGGTGGTCATCGGAATTCTCGTCGGCTCCCTCATCGTTCTCACCCTCTTCCTCCTCTCCTTTTGCCTCACCTCCCACTGCTCCACCACCCCAAGGATGCTGCCGCCGCCCCAGTCGTGTCCAAGGAAATCCAGGAGATCGTGCAAGCACCGCCGCAGCCGGCACCGGAGATCCACGTGGACATCGGAAAGGCGGAACACCGGGTGGTGGTGTACTCGGACCGCGTCTCCAGCAGGGAGAGCAAGGGAACTGGGGTGAGCGTGTGCCAAACGACGTCGTCGTTTGGGAGCGGGAGTGTTAGGCCTGAGGTGTCGCATCTTGGGTGGGGAAGATGGTACGCGCTGAGGGAGCTGGAGGCTACAACCAATAGGTTGTGTGAGGAGAATGTGATTGGTAAAGGTGGCTATGACATCGTGTACCGTGAGTATCTCCACTAGAATATTTCACTTTAATATTCTTTTTGGTTTTTCACTTTAATATTTTTTATAAAATATTAATTATATTAATTTTTTAAGGAGGGTAAAATGATAAAAAGTATATCTTAAACCCTCAAATTCCTTCCCCTAGAATATTTCACACTTCCGAACAAGGAGAGGGTAAACCTCTCATTTTCTTTCCATTCATTCCCCTTCCTTCCCCTCCAAACTCCCAAACACAGCCTTAGAGGATGAGTAAACACACAGCTTTATGTGCTGCTCCATGTAGGAGCGACTCCTTTTATAATTAAAGCACTTTGCTTGTGCTCAGCAATCTACTTGATCAGGGTCTTTGGTCAGTGCAAGACAAGGAAAAGCAAGGTAATTTAGTTATTAGAAAAATATTAATAACATACTTATTTTAACACATTTTTACTTATTGTGTTACATTTAGAGTCGGTAAAATGGATTCAACTCGTTAAATTAACTTATCAACTAGTTATTTTTTGATAAGTTGAGTTCAAAAATTGAACCTATTTTTATTTTTTAACTCATATAAACTGTGTCGTTTAAGCGGGTCGGACTCGAGTTAACTCATTGAATTGTTATCTTTAAAAAAAAAATATTTATGATATTTTTATGAATATAATATTAATATTAATTTTTTTTATTTTAAAAATTAGTTTTTTTTAAATTTTTATGATATTTTTTGTTTTTTATACATTGTTTTGTTTTTCAAACGAGTTACGTGGATTAACTTATCAAACCGTCTAGTTTCTTTCATTTTTTTTTAAATGAATCAAGTCTCCAATTCATCTTAAAAAAGGATAAATTAATTCTTCCAATTTATTCCTTAAAATAAATCAACTCCCCTCCCCTCCTACTTTCATGGACGAGGTGGAACGTGGGTAGTTGGCCCGTTTTGCGACCTCAACCGGTCAACCCATATCCCACCATCATTTTACACAATTACTTGTAACCGGTAAGTCCCACATTTCTATCTACCATTACTTTTTTTTGGTCTTTTAGCATTTTTGAAAGAGAAATGCTACGAAACGTTCCTGTTCATTTACTTCTTGTTCACCAAGCACACTTAGCACAAAGCAGGATAAAAAAATCCCCATTATTTGTCATCTTAATATTCCTGCTTAGATGATGAAAGAAAGAAAGGAGCGTCCTCTATTCTTCCTTCACACATTTCTGCAACCACAAAGCACACCTATATCAACAACATGGAGGAAGCACTGAGGTGTCTCAACGGGATAGCCTCGATTCCGGAACCCGACCCACAGGACGCCATCTCCAACCACTAGAAGAAGTGTGCCACCGCCAACAAGAGGATATTGCGGGAGAACGGAGGCTTCGGCGGAGCCATGAGATATCAAGGTACGAGGCCTAGGTCGTGGGGCTGTTTTGCTGTGGAGATAAGAGACCCTCAGTCAAAGGAGCGTCGCTAGCTCAGCACCTTCGACACGACGGAGGAAGCCACCTGCGTCTACCACTGCGCTGCCCGAGCCATGTGTGGCCTCAATGCTCACGCCAACTTCCCCTCCTACTCACCCTTCTTCTGCCACCAAAACCTCTTCCCTCCCTTCAACTTCCCGAAGTAGTCTCAGCAAAAACCCTTCAACAAGATTAGCCATAATCACCCTTATGGATTCACTTCTCACCTGGTTCAACCGCTATAGCAACTCACGAGCGAAAGCCTTCCCTCAAGACTTAGGCATTGTTTGGACTAGGAGAAAATGGAAGGATAGAAGTTGGGAGGAGAGAAAATGAAGAGATATTGTACTTTTCTCTCCGTTTGAATAGGTACAAAAACAAGTAAGAAAGAAAATTATATTTGCACTCACAAAAAACTTTTCTCTTCAACAGTGGAGAGAAAACGAGAAAATTATTACTTGACAAAAAGATGTAGAAATAAAAAAATTACATCAAAATATTTTAATTTTTTTTTTAAGTTATGAAAAATAGAATATTTAAATATTTTTTATTTTTTTTTCTTCTTATTTTCTCTCCTTCTAAACAATCAATTTTTTCCCGAACTTTTTTATCCATTTTTTCTTTTTCATTTTCTTTCTTCTCATTTTCTTTTCTCACCTTTTCTCTTCTAATCCAAACAAAGGGTTAAAGAGTGTGTTGAACCGCAGCCCAATAATTAAAAAGAAAAAAGAAATTTTTTTTTAAGTAAACTTGTATAACCGATAAACAGGTTACAATTTAAAGGAAACAAATGACATGGCTCTATGGTAAAAAGTATGTTGACAACAATACGGGAACCTATATAAAATATAAGAGAAATAAATCTCATTACATATGTCTTTAAGTAAATAAATTAATATTAAAATATAAATATATATAATTTTTTAAAATAATTATATGATCTTTAAATAATTTTTAATCTTAATTATTTATATATAATTATTTAATCAAAATTTATTTTTCTTATTATCTAACAATAAAAATTTTATGCCTCTATATATATATATTATTTTATGCAATTCGACCAGGCGGTCCAGAGTTTGACAAGTATGATTGACAAAATAAAACGAACTCATAAATCATAATTGCCATAAAGATGCAACAAAAAAGGAGATTCATTCTTTAAAGACACTTGGCCTAGATCAATAATTGAGTTCAGCTAAATTAGATGACAAAATACATATATATTCAGTGCTTGCAAGATAAAGTATCAAATTTTTCGAAGTGATGATTTGAGCGTCCAGCCATTCATTCATAGAGTGTTTTCGCAGATTGAACTCTCATTCTTTTGCTTTCATTCTTCAACATTTTCTCTTCAGACTTCTCATTTGTGGTTATAGCTTTTGCTATTGCCTTCATCTTTCGGACATTTTTTGATCTCTTCATAGGCCTTCCTTTCTGCTTCATCTTCCTGTTTCAGAAGAGGACCATAATTAGAGGTAGCAGTGTAGAACAAGTAAACAATTAAAGCAGGCGCATGAATTTTAAAAAGCAAATAGAATGCAGTCTTAATAGCCAGTGAGTAACTTTAACGACACCAAGGGGCTTACAAGTGACAGATGAGAGAGATTTAAGCATTAAATTTTGCAAAAAAGATGCCACACATGTGAGATAAATGGAAATCAAGCCGGTACAAGGTATTTACTCCACTCCATATTTTACGTGCCACAAAGTTAAACTTTCATGGAAAATAAAAACTCTACAGATTTATTAACTTCAGATCTAATGCAAGCCGTACATGAGGACATTAGTAACAACTAACATATAGCTCATGTGAAAACAGGAGTAAAACAGAGCAGGAGTATTAAAGAAAATATCATTCATATGTCGTTGAAAGGGGGAATAATTCACAAAAAGCAATAAACACAATCCATCAACACAGCAAACTAACCTGAAGTTTAGAATTTTTACACTATTTTTTTATTAGACAAATATTTAACTGACACAACTGATCAGCATTGGCAACATATTGTCCATTAGTAAATTGTTGAAGACATGATGCATTCATTTTCTAATTTTCAGCACTAAACTATTAATATTGAAGATCATTATAAAAGCAATGGCAAAACAAGATATGTGTTCAACTGTGCACTCACAACTCACAAGATACCAGGCATCAGCCACATCTACAAACTTGCAACTTAAATAAACTAATGGGAGGCAGCACATATTGCCTTGGATGCCTCCCTAAAAGAAGAGAAAAATTTAAAGATCTTGCCTATAATACATAATAAATAAATGTCATATGCAAGAAGGAATCTGAATTGTATGCACTGCTAGAAAAGTGAAGATACATGATTCGACTCTGAATCCACCAAACCATCTCATGTTAAGAAAGAAATTGGACAAAGACCCTTCAGAGCTGACAAATATCACACCTTAACAAGCCTAGCCTATTTTCCCCCCACCAACTCTCTCTGTAAAAACAAGTGTACCTTGTTCAAGAGGAGAGAAAATGTAATTAAAAGATCCAGCACACTTTGATTCTAGAAAGACATAAGAGGGAAAACAGGAAGCAGTTTTTTCTACTAAGACCACTAACCTATCTCTCCAAAAGCTGAGAGGACGAAAAAGTGGCATTTTTAGTTTATTACCTTTTCATTTTGCAAGTATCCATGATTTTCTTCTAAAATTTCGAAATATTTTATATTTGTTAGAATATCTAAAAAATATCTTATAATATTTTTATTTTATCTTAAAATATTTAGAGTATCTTGGATGATCTCTTAAGGATTATTTCCTATTTATTATTTAATAATTTGTTTTCTTATTTAATTAAGATTAGGAGTCTAATATTAGTATCAATAAGACTATTGAGTTTTCTTTTGTATCACATTATTGTCACATCAAATCAATGGCAATATCATATTATTCCGAGTCTCTATTCTCACTTTTCCTCCTTCCCTACATAAAACCCTCTAATTCAACATGGTATCAAAGCGATACCATCCTCCATGACCTATCTCGTAACTATTCCGCTGCCGAGTTCTCAAAAATCTAAAACTTTGATTAGCCGCCTCTCGTTGCCGTGTTCTCCTTCCGACACCTTCCTTTTATATCTCTCTACCATCACTCTCTCCTATTGTGGCAGCCATCTCGCAGTCCCTTTTCCAGCGACCATTCCGACCACACTTGTTCGAGGCCGTCAGTGGCGGTTCACCTTCGTCAGTGGGTTTTTCACCTCATCGCCGCCGCCGCCGCCGTCGCCATCAACTCTGGCATGTTTTGATTGGCCAGCCCCTGAAGCCAAGCCATCATACAATCTCTCACACGCTTTCACGTGTGACTTGCAGTGCCGGCCAACATCTCTACGCGCCTATTTTCTAGAAGCACGTGGCGGCACGTCCAACCACCTTTCTGGTCGACGGTGGTCTCGTCGGCTTGGCCTCTTCATGTTCGGCTGGGATCTATCCTCACCTTGACCAGTCGCGCATTAGGTTGTTGTGTACCTTTGCTCAAAGGGGTTTAGATGTATTGGGGTTTCTATTTTTGGCCATTGTACAGTGACCCATGACTGTTTCACCCTCTTTCCGGGTACCTCCGCCGTTCTTTTGCCTCACCACACCATCTCTGACCTCCACGTGACTGTTTTTGCTTCCTTGGGCTGCATTATGCCATGTTTGACACTTAGAAAGTTGGTGTGATTGTTGTTTATTAGCATTCTTTGTGGTGGCTATCTCTAGTTTTGGCTACTATTTGGTTCTTTTCTAATGCTAGCATAGCATTGAGGGGAAGAATGGGAATAAATCCGTCTCAACTTATACTTCAATTCCGATGTTTGTCATGCTGTTCTTTTCCCACTAATGGATCATACCGACGGCTTCTCTTCCCACCAACAATCATTACAGTGAAGACTCCTCTCCTATGGATGAATCATACTAGTGGTGACTTCTCTTCCTATCGATGATCATTTCGATGATAATTTATGTTAGTTATGACTCCCTAGCCTAGCTCTTTGTTCAAGATGTTCTGGAACCAGCTCTTTGTCCCAGATGCACTAGCCCCATCTCCGTCCCAGAAGCAGTTGCCAGCCACTGTCTCCGTCTATCCCGACCACTGGGCGCATTATATTTTTTAGTTCATTTTCTTTTAGTGTGTTTAATTGTAACAAGTTCAAGTTTAAGAAACTTTAGATTGAGGGGGAGTGTTAGAATATCTGAAAAATATCTCATAATATCTTTATTGTATCTTAGAATATTTAGAGTATCTTAAATGATCTCTGAGGGGTTACTTCCTATTTATTATTTAATGATTTGTTTCCTTATTTAATTAAGATTAGGAATCTAGTATTAGTATAAATATGACTATTGAGTTTTCTTTTGTATCACATTATTATCACATTAAATCAATAGCAATATCATATTATTCTGAGTCTCTATCTCGCTTTTCCTCCTTCCCTACGTATAACCCTCCAATTCAACAATATCTAAAATAACCTATCATTACCGATTAAACACACAAACTGTACTCCAAAGTTCTGCCTTTCCTGTAATGATAATTAAGTCAGACACAGGTTGATAGTTGATAAAATTTCAACCTAACCTACATAATTTCTTCTTAAACACTTGCAACCTTAGAAACTACCCAGCACCTCTCCTGCTAAGTAACCTGGTCAGATTTGATATTTTTGTGTTGTCCAGATTCCATAGTCTTCAGATGACAAATTTTCCATTTGTCAAGCATTCGTTTCAAAACCAAACCAAACCTATCCATCATTGGCATCACTGCCTTCCTTTCCTATACTGCATAGAATCTGTATTCATAAAGTTTAAAGAAAACCCTGACTACAGGGCCAAGAGTGCACCAAGTGGATACTTTAAGAATACACGTTTCCAATAATGTAAGCCTAGTAACTGAAACAAACTCTATAAACTAACGGTCAGTGGAAAAGGAACTCTGCAACTTAAGATGCTGTTGTTTTGTCCATCTAAAACAAAACTGATTACCATCAAAATATTAACCAAATCCAGAAATCCCAGGAGCACCATTGGCATCATTGCTAGAAAATAGAAACACTACTAATATGTTCTGCATGGGGAAATCACAATACCCAGTTCACCAGTTGAATGAAGAATTTGTGTTCAACTAACTGACTAAGACATCCCAATAATCAGTTGAATGAGAGGGAGCAAAGGGCTGGTAATATTCATAGACTATGTTGCTCAAAAGTCAAAACCATATTCTGTGATGTAAATTGCAACAATTTGGGGGAAATATGTTGGCAATATTCACAAGGTCCCATAATTTACAAGGATCAAAACATTGGAAAACATAATAGTAATTAATCCCCCAGACTCCGACTATAAGGGTAGTAGAGTAAATTTGAGTATCTCCCATGAGGGCAGTGGGTTACTTACATATTTGTAGCACCAGCAACCGTGTTTTGAGCTCCTGACTCTGATGTGTCCATTGCTGCAGAGTAAACAAGTCTCAATTTTTAACAACCACACCAAGAAACCAAACATCTTAAAAATTTAAACAAAAGTAGAGAAGGATTTACAAGGTAATAAAAATTATTATTATTATTATTTTTGGGAGGGTTGTAGAGAGCAGGTACCTTGAGGTGCTTCCGAAACCGATGGCTCGGTGGTATCCATTGAAACGGCACCGTTTCTCTTCTTCTTGTTCCTGTTTTTCGCCATGCTATTACTCACTGGGAAGAAGAGGAGGCGCCGGATAAGCAGCAATATGCAGAAAGTGCGGTTGAAGGAGGGACTGGGGCTGCTTTGCTGCTATTTTGTAGGGTTGGGTGGCGCAACTTGCGTGCGTGCCAAGCGCAATACCATTATACCAACAACACTGTGCCTGAGGGAGATATTCCTCTATAATCAAGGGAAACATTAATTGTGTAAATTAGTTGTACCCAAAAAAAAAGTTGTGTAAATTAAATAATTAAATAAATTCATAAATTAATAATTGATATTAAATACTCAGATAAATAATATTTTATATTAAATATTGACACATTCAAACTCTAAAAAAAAAATATCATTGCTAAGAAAGCTTCTTAATCGTAAGAATTTTGAGCGTTAGTTTTATAATAATATCTATTAGACACTTGATCAAAAATAAAAATTATTAACACATTTACAAGTAATCAATGAAAATAGTTTATATCATAAATAAGAGGAAGATTAATTTTATGTTCTTGTAAGTAGAAGTGTTCGCAAATTGGATTAAATCAATTTTAAAAAAAAAGTTATTTGATCTAATTTAATTGATTTTTTTAATTTTTTTATTCAATCAGTTTTGTTCTAACTATGAATTTGACCTAATTCAATCCAATCTAAATTAGTTAGCATTGGATCAGTTTTTGGGTTTTTGTTATAATTTTTTTAAACACAAATTCATCAAATATGAAAATTTAAATTCATTAAAATACATCAAATATAAGTCTAAACTAATTCTTCAAACTACAACTAACATAAGTTCAATCTAATTCACCAAAATATAGATTCAAATTATAAATACAAGTCCAAATGAATTGTTAATCCTACAATAAAAATGTCTAAATTCAAGAGAGAAAATTAAGTTTGATTTGGGAAATAGTAAAAAAGTTCAAAAGTATAACTTATATAGAAATTTTCTAGGTAAAATATTATTTTAAAAAATGTATATAAAATTTTGGTTCAACTTTGATTGGATCAGTTTTCAACTTTGAACCTGAAATTCGATTCAATCCAATTAATTTTTTTCATTTTTAATTTTTTCGATTTATTCGATTTTTGGATTTTCAATTTCAATTAGATTTGTTCGGTTTTGAACACACTTACTTGCAGGAAACTAAGTGTGTTGAAGAAAAGGTTAAGGAATTAAACAATGCAAGTTTTAAGCTTTTGTATACTTGCAAGGGAAGATCTAGAAATAGGGTAAGCATAATAGTAGATAAAAATTAGAAGAAAAATTTAGTGGAAGTTAGAAGAATCAGGAATAGGATCATAAAATTAAAAGTTTGTAGTGGAACAAGATAATTTTAATGTTATCAGTACTTGTACACTTCAAGTAAGTTTAGATGAGCAACATAAGATAAAATTCTGAGAGGATTTAAATGATTGAGGTTAGAAATACTTCTAGAGTAAAAGATTTTTCTAGGAGGGGATCTAAATAGACATATAGGGAGTAAATCTATGAGGGTATAATGGTTTGCATGGGAGTATAGTTTAGGGGAAGTTAATGGGGAAGGTAAAACTATACTGGATTTTTCAATAGCTTTCAATTTCACAATAAGTAACACTTGTTTTAGAAAATGGGAAGAACATCTTATCATTAACAAAAGTGAGATTTCTTGTTCACAAATCAATTTCTTTTTTATAAGTAAATCGGATAGAAAAACTTTGCCTAGCATACAAAATCATCCTTGAAGTGAGCTTGACTGCCTAATACAAGGTTTTGGTTATGGATATACGTGTTAAGATGAGAATAAGGAGAAATTGCCAAGATGAAGTGCCAAGAATCAAATGGTGGTAACTAAAGGGAGGAAATCAAATGAGCTTTCAATGGAAGATTTTGAAGGAAGAGATTTGGGAGGTACTAGGGAGTACTACCAATATGTGGGAAGAGATGGCTAAAGGAATTAGGAATATAACAAAATAAACACTAGTGAATAAAGAGGTTTTGGACCAAAGAATAAAGAATCTTGGTAGTGAGAAACAAGTGTTTAAAATAATGTTAGAATTAAAAGGGAGTATTATGAAGCTTGACACTTATGTAAAAATGATGATACTTGAGAAAATATAAGGTAGCTAAGAATGATACTAAAAATGCGGTGAGCGAGGCGAAAGTTAAAACGTTTGACGGACTATACCAATCTTTAGACACCAAAGTCAGGGGAAATGCATAGTTATAGGCTCACTAAAAGTAAAGAAAGGAAGACAATAAACTTAGATAAATTGAAATGCATTAAGAACGAAGAGGGTAAAGTCTTGATGACGAAACAAGATTCCAAGGAACGAGGAAGGGTTATTTTCACAAGTTATTTGATGAAGAACATACGACATTATTGGACTAAAATTTTAAATACTAAAGAAGATGACTAAAATTATACCTTTTATCGTATAATATGATATTTTGAGGTTAAAGAAGCACTAAAGAGAATAGAAAATAGAAAAGCAATTGGGCCAGATAATATATCTATTGAAGTATGAAAGTGTCAATAAGAGAAAATGTATAAGATGACTCACAAAGTTATTTAACAAGATAATGAAATCTAAAAAAATGGCAGATAAATGGAGGAGAAGCATTTTGATCCTTATTTTTAAGAACAAATGAGATATACAAAATTGTGCAAATTACAAAAAGGAGTAAGCTCATGAGTCATACTATGAAACTTTGGAAAAAAGTAATTGAATTGAGATTAAGACAAAATGCTCATAATTCAGATAATTGATTTGACTTTATGCCTAGGAGGTTAACCATGGAAGCGATATACCTTTTGCGAGGCTTGATGAAGAGGTATCGGAGGAAACTAAGGGACCTACACATGATTTTCATTGATATGAAAAAAGTTTATGATAAGGTACCAAGAGAAATCTTGTGCAAGGCGTTGAAAAAGAAGAAAACTTGAGTTACACCATCTAAGATATGTATGATGGGGGTTAAAATTAATATGTGAACATGTGGTGGAGCCATAGAGGATTTTCCTATAACCATAGGTTTACACTAATGGTTAATATTGAGCCCTTATTTTTTACCTTAGTTTTGGACGTTCTTACTCAACATATCCAAGAATTAGTGTCTCAATGCATGATTTTTGCATACGACATAGTCCTAGTAAGAGAGTCGAAAGATAAATAAATGGTAACTAGAGCTATGAAGGAAAGGTTTGGAATCACGTAACTTCCATTTAAGTAGAAGTAAAACAAAAAATATGAAATGCAAATTCAGTAAGATACACATTAGCATTGACTTGAAGGTGAAAATTGGAGATCACGCTATACTACAAGTCACTCAGTTTAGGTATCCTGGATCTATCATACAAAGTGATGGAGAAGTAAACGGATATGTAAATCATAGGATTCAAGCTAATTGGATGAAAGGAAGGAATGTTTCAGGTGTTATTTGTGAGACACCTATCAAGTTAAAAGGAAAATTTTACTACACAATCATAAGACCAACGATGCTTTATGGTGCTAAACATTGAGTAGTAAAGTGTCAATAAGAACATAAGATAAGTGTGGTAGAAATGAGAATGCTACATTGGATGAATGAGCATACAAGAAAAGATAAGATAAAAAATGAATATATTATAGGGAAAGTAAAAGTGACACCTATTAAGGAAAAGATGGTAGACTCGTGCCTAAAATGATTTGGACATATGAGAAGAAGACCAATCGAAGTCTTAGTTAAAAAAGCTGATCAAATGAAGGATAGTCCAACAATTAGATGCAATGAAGATGAAGGAAAACTTTGAATGAAACCATTAGAAATGATTTAGATTTAAATGACTTGTTGGAATATTTGGTTTATGATAGAATATAATTGTGTCATTTGATCCATGTAACTGACCCATCTAGTAAGAAAAAGCTTTGGTGGCAGTTGTTGTTGTTGTTGGTGTTGTAATAATTTGTCTGTTGTTGTTTAATTTAGTCTACATAACTTAAATAAACAAGGTCTATACAATTATTCTCACACTAATTAGTGAGTCTCAAGACTAATTTGGATTTTCTTTTACAAGTATTTTTAGATTTATTTTTAATCTATTGTAGATTTTGAAATGTTTATATTATCGTATTCTTCATTTAGGCACTATTAGTACTTTAATAAAGAAAGCGACATGTCAACATAAGAAATTTAGTAAATTAAAAATAACTAATTAAAAATAATGCTAACAAAATAAAAAATTTGGATTTAATAAGAAGAAATAAAAAATTAGTAGAATAATGTTATTAAATTTATATAAATTTAAATTTCGATTGAGATACTCCTCCCTCTCTCTCTCTCTCTCTCTCTCTCTCTCTCTCTCTCTCTATATATATATATATATATATATATATAATATGCCAAAATTTCTTAAGTATTTTTCAAGAATTCATGAAACAAAGAAAACAATGTGTATGTTTTTTATTTTTTTAATCTGGTTCTAAATGTTCTTGGCATTCAAACCAGCAACACTAGTCTACAAAATTTCTGAGTCTCAAGAAATCATGAAATAGAGAAGACAGTCAATGAACTCAAGGCAAAATGATTTTCAAAACATTCACAAAATGAAGAAATTACTGGTTTTCTCTGAGTTCGATCAATGAGATATTTTTGAGGTGTTGGCAACACTATCTTAGTATCTTTAAACTTCTCTTTCAAGTTTTTCCGTTTTCCTAAAGGATCACACAATTTTTTATTTGTAATTTTGTTTTTTAAGAATTTCTTTATTTACTTCTAGTTTGAGCATTGAGTCCAATTCTTATAGAGGTCAGTTTGCCCATATTCATTAAATTTTAAAAGAGAGTATATTATGAGCTTTATGACATCAGAAATGAATTTTAAAGGAGATTAATGCTATTTACACTCATAATTGTTATTAATTTAGCTTTTTACAGCCAATATTTAACTTTTAACCTTATATAGCACTTCATCCTATTGCATGTAAAAGCAAAATGGAACATTTATTTTCCATTTCTTTTAACCCCTAGTGGAGATTCCTTAGGCGTTACTCAAATGGTAGAGCTTCCTTAGGTCCTAGTAGAGTTTAGTATAATAAAAAAAAAGAAGCAAAATTGTAGCATCAAACAGAATATAGGAAGAGTAAATGAGAATCACACGATACTTGCACAATATTTATCCTGATTAAGTACCAAAACAATTCTTCAAAAACCAGATATTTGACAATACAGAGACAGAGACATGTAACATGTTGACATCATTCTCTAAGAATAAGGATGATGCTTTGATTGTTTAGGAGGGGTTAGAGGAATAACATCTTCATTAGCTCAATTGTTTCACAAAAAGAAAAGGGGGAAATAAAATGCCCTCCCCTAAAAAAACAATTCCGCTTTTTTCATGAAATTGAAAAGAAGAACCTCAACTTTTTGTCCTCTCTAAATGTGTTCCCAAACAAACCCAAAAGATGCTTGTCCAAATATTCACCGTCCAAGATTGGTTAAAGATCTTGCATTTAGGTCCTACAAGGTGGCACATAAAGGATTTATATCCAATGTTAAAAGTGAGTAGGTAACAAGCTTACAAAGAATTGATACTACAATCAACATTGCCAATACTCGGGAGCTTCAAAAACCACATCATAAGAGTAAGAAATAGTTGAGAGATTCAGGAAATTGTCAATTCCTTCATTGGTATAATGGTCGCTAATTTAGTGTTTGTTAACAGCACCATTTAGAGCGGGAAGTAGCAAAAATTTCAGAGTTATTTTAGTACATAAGATGCCAATTACTGGATTATTAGGACATTTTGAATATGGTGGAGGCAATAAAGAATAGAATCTTCTAGGTGTTGTTGGGTTTGACTCAAATTTCATTAAAGATTATTATCGTTAGTTTCCTATTTGTGAAGATACTAAAGATATGTCAATGTATGTTAAAGATTTGTTAAAAGATTTAAAAAATATGTTAGAGATTTGTGTAATATGAATAAGATTTGTGAGAGATTTATTTATAATAGAAAAGTAAGAAATATGAATTATAAATACTTGTATTTAAGAATTGGTAGGGTTAGGAGAGTGAAAATGAGAGTCTGAGAGAGATTCTCTTATAAGACCTGCAAGCTATATTTGTTTTGATAGTATATTTGACTATTCTCATCCGTAGATGTAGGCATATTGGCTGAACCACATTAAACCTTATGCGTGATTTGTGTAATGATTTTCTTAATTATTAATATTTAATGCATGTTTGTGTAGAAAAGGATGTGGTATTCCCCAAACAAATTGATAGAGATGTGGTATTCCCTAAAAAATTGAAAGGGGTTGTGATATTCTCCCAACAAGTGGTATCAGAGCTAGGCAGTGGTGTGGACAAGTATTAGTGTGGATGACAGTGGTTGGTGGATCCATGTGAAGGGTCTCTTGTGTCGAAAGTCTTTCTAGCAATGTGGAGGCTAGGTGACGTGTTCTATTGTAGATGATAGACGATAGTAGTACAAGTATGAAGAAAAGCGTGTGTAGCCCCGATCTGGAGGAGATGAGGCTCTTGGATGCATACTGGGCTCTCTTGGTAATACCGTCAAATACTTGAAAGACTTCCACTTGAGAGGGAGTGACCGTGTGTGAATGACTCACACTTGAGGAGGAGAATGTTAAAAATTTAAGTGTGAGTGTTGAAGTCCCACATTGGTAAATAATAGGCAAGTTGAAGGCTATATAAGTGGAAAAGACATATATAATTAATGTCTTAAGGTTTTGGGTCAAGATATGGTGTCAAGCCTATTTATGTGGTTCTTCACTTAGCTCATTGATGGAAATATCTCTGCTTTTGGGCTCTCCCTATAGCCCAACAAGTGGTATTAGAGTCGATGGTTCAACGATCTAGGTGATGGTACGGTCCCTTAGGCCCTTGTGTCGAAAGTTTTCCTAACAATGAAGGTCAGGTGGCGTGTCACGTCATGATGGCGACAAATGTGGCAAATGTATTGAAAGTCTTCTTAACATTGAGGTCAAGTGATGTGTTCCATATAACGACGGTGCAAATACAGAGATTTGATTTGAAGATTTAGAAGATTGGGCGTTATAAATGGTGGCAGATGTTGTTGAAAGTCTTCTTGGCATAGATTTCACGCGGCGTGTTCCATTGATAACAATAGATTTGAAGGTTTGAAGATTGTTTTGTTAGAGATGATGATGGAATTTGTATCAAGGTGGAGATTGTTGGGTTTGACCCAAATTCCATTAAAGATTATTATCGGTAGTTTCCTATTTGTGAAGATATTAAAGATATGCAAAAATATGCCAAGATATGTTAAAGATTTATTAAAAGATTTAAAAAGTATGTTAGAGATTTGTGAGATATGAATAAGATTTGTGAGATTTGTTTACAATAAAAAATTAGAAAAGATGAGTTATATATACTTGTATTTGAGAATTGGTAGGGTCATCATGTGAAAATGAGAATATGAGAGAGATTGTCTTGTAAGACCTGCAAACTATATTTATTTTGATAGTAGATTTGACTCTTCTCATCCATAGATATAAGCATATTAGTTTAACTATGTTAAATCTTGTGCGTGATTTGTGTGATATTTTTTTCAATTACTAATATTTATTGCATGTTTATGCAGAAATAGATGTGGTATTCCCTTAATAGATTGATGAGGATGTGGTATTCCCTAAAAGATTGAAAGGGGTTACGGTATTCCCCCAACAGTTGTCCCCCAATTGCATAAGCGCATGCTACACCATTGCTGACAATACTATAAATGGAAGGGAAGAAGAAAAGATGTTTATGCATTTTTCTAGTTCCAGTACAAAAGATAAAAGGGGTGTAGATAACATTGTTCAGTGCAACATAATGGCAGTTTGAATTGCAGATGTGAAACAGAGAAATGAGCAACTAGTAATAGTTATAGTCGCATAATATCTTGTTTAGAAAAATGAGTAACGTACCAATTAGCTAATACATCCATTGGCATCTCATATCCATATCTAAAGCGAAACTCAACTGCTTGATTCCTTGCTTGTTGAGCCAATGTCCTACCATCAACTGGAAATAGGTATCCCAATAGGGTGAAGCAAAAGTGAACTTTGGATGTAAAAACTTTTTTTAGTTCAAAATATGTCTTCAAACAAAACATGTATTTTTTAAATCGCTATTTACATATTATGACATGCAATACAATAAAGAAATGGTCCAAGACACGTTACCCACTCAAGTTAGCTTTTGTTGTTGTTGGATCAAGTATTTTATCATTCGGCCAAAAGTTGTAACTATTAGTCAGAGTACAACTTTATTTTGTTATAGTGAAACGTGTTGAGGGAAGGCATGAGGGACTTCGTAGTGCACACAAGGCACATCGGCAAGTTGGACTGTCAAGTACCCTTGATGTATGCCCATATGCACATACGAGTCATAGGGTAATTATTGAACTCTCATAAATCCAACAATCTTCTTCCAACGATACTTGGGAGACACGAACCTACAATCTTATTCTGATACCACTTGTTGGATCAAGCATTTATCACTAGGCCAAAAACTATAGTTGTTAGTCAGGGCGCAACTTTATTTCTTTATAATGGCAACACATAACTCCGAGTCTACAATGTGTTGTGGGCAAGTATGAGGAGTTCCGCAGTGCACACAAGATGCATCGATAAATTGGGTTGTCAAACACCCTTGATATACACCTATGTGCACATGCAAATCTTAAGGTAATTATTGAATTGTCATAAAAATCTCAAAATTTATTGAATGAGTGAAAGCATATACAACATGTCAATCATATAGCACTTATATAAAACAAGAGAAGTAACTAATTAATGGCCAACATGCTGAGTTAGCAAACTAATCTAACTAACTTGTAACTATGCTAAACAATAGAACAGTTTTAAAACATGTAATTGCAAATAAAATTAAAAAAAATAGTGCATTGCAAACAGACATGGCGAGAATATTGTTACGTGAGGATTGTATCCCCCTCCGCTTCCTCGACTCATGCTTATGCTTCACCCCCTTGAACTTGAGAGTTTTTCTGGGATTTTATTTTTGGTTTCGGATCAGTAACTTCTCAGGTTTTGCTTCCTCTCAAACCTCAAGAAATGAAGAAAAGAAAAAAGAAGCTACTACTAATTGGAGTATGGAGCACGTCAAATTGGGTTAACCCGATCTATCACGGGTTATAATATTGTTTGATGGGTTTCCTACCCAAAAGACAAATACATCAGGCCCAAATCATACAAACCTACCCAACAGCTCATTCGTTAGTGTTTGTCAAATCAATCATCAATTTTAGACAAAAACAAAAAACAAAAACAAAAATCTATCATCAATTTGTGCTTCTATAATCTATTGAGGCAGACAGCCGAAGGCTTGGCAACGAGGGGTGTAAAGGGTAGTTTTCCTATTCTGTTAAAATTTGAAAAAAAAATTAAAGTGAATATGTAAGAATATATTAATTTTAATTTAATTTAATAATAAATATATTTTTATTTGTTCATTTTAAAAATAAATTTATTTTAAATAAGTCTTATCTTAAAATTTGCACCAATCTAATAAGAAAAGGATTTTACAAAAATGTATTCTAAGGATCCAAAATAGAATATTCTTTTATAAAAAGTAAAGTATTTAATGTATTAAAAATTAAAAAAATATTTTTATATAAAATTTCATATTTTAATTTTTTTTTAAAATTTCTAAAAATTCTCAAAAAAATATCAAAATTTGCACCTATCTCATCTTGTATTTATAAATATTTTAAAATAATTTATATAATAATTAATTATTATCTTAAAATTAAGTAGTTATTAGTTAATTTATATAAACTAAAAATATATTAAATTAATAAAATTAATTAATATAATTAATATTATTAATAACTAAAATAAATATAATATTTATTTAAATATACAATACAAGACAGAGCGAGACGAGGTGGGGAAGGGTGGAGTCGGGTGGGACGGATTGATCTCAAACCCGCGCACACCCCAGTCCACTACAGAGCATATTTAAAACCCACTACACGAAATGTACCGCGAGTCAGGGTCAAATTGGCATGCCTACCCAAACGGATCCAATATGAGCCATGCGTGTGCAATTGTGATCAACCTTTATATTTTTCGTTGTTTGAGAACCAGTGCCATACATTCCCCTATCTACTTCTGCCTTTAGAAAAGTTTTATATTGAGTGGAAAAAAACAAAAACAAAAACAAAAGTAACAATTTATTCCATGCTAACAAAGAATAACTTGGCAATCACTCAAACAGCATGTGGATAAAGAAGTAAACCCAATTTCAACCGAGCATTTATGCTCTTCTGAGATATTTTCTCTTTTACCGTCAAGTGATATTTAAATTAATTTGTACATATTTTTTATGTAACTAACAAATATTCTGTGCATTACAAATGTTATTTTTAGTTTAGATAAAAAATAAAAAAATATTTAAAATTTAAATAAATTATGTAAAATTAATTTAAAGAGTATTTAAAATTAAAATTTAAAATATTAAGAATAAAATATATAATTCTTTAATGAAAAATAAAATAAAATATAAGTTACTTTTAATAGAATGTATTTTAATTTAATAAATATAATTTTTTATATAAAATAATTTATCTTTTTAATTCGGTCAAAACTAGAATATTCATATTGAAAATTTAAAATTTGTATAAATACATATGCAACTTTTCCTTTAACAATATGTTTAATCACACACCTTGACTGCTACGCCATGACGCCAACCCAGTTGGAGTTCTTCTTGACGTTACACCCCAAACAAATAGTAAAGACAAGGAAAAGAAAAGTTAAAGGAAACGAATTATCTCATTACAAGACAATTCAGAAAATTCGTCTGTCAGAATGATGTGCAATGATGAAGGCATCTTAGCACATGACAATAAATTTCGTTTTTCTTTTTTAATAAAAGAAAGGCAAAATTAAAAGAATAGAAATAAGAGGCAGACAATGACCAGTACCACTAATACTTCTTGTTGACACTTGACTGCGTATGGTATCATTGATATGGAAGTCACGCTACTCTCTCTTCTGAGTACGGGGAGTCATTTACTAAAATGGTATAAATAAAAGTATAATTTATTAATTTGGTATAATTTAAAAAATAATTATTAAAATAATATAAAATCAACAATATATATAGTAAGTCATAATTTATTTTGATTATTTTTATTTATTTTTTTCATTGAAGTAGTGACTCTTTATGTATTATTTTTTAAAAAAAAATTGACATAATGAACCACGATTTTTTAATTATTTTTTTAAATTTCATATAAAAAAGGTGAAAGTAATTGATGCAAAAAATTTCAAGATCAGTATAATGAATAAATTTTAATAATATTTATTATTATCAATTATGATCTTATAAAATAATAATTATATCTAATTACTCATAATTAATATTTATATTTTGATCTAAGTTTCTCACTGCTTTAACTGCACTTAGATCGGAATATAGATACTGTAATTATAAGTAGTTAGATGCAATTATTATTCTGTAAGATCATGATTTGTAACAACGGATATTATTAAGATTTATCTATTGCGCAAATTTTACAGTAAGGTTGTGGCTGTCCAATGCCGTGGTTCAATAAGCATGTAGTTGGGATCTCATTCATTTGAAAATGTTGAAATGGAGAAAAATTATATAACAGTGTAATTAGTTAGATTAAAAATTATAATGTAATAGAAATTAGAAGAAAAAATCAAAAAATGAAATCTAAAGAGAAAAGATATAGAGATGAAAAATCATTGTGGGTGAAATTTTTTCCATCAATCACCTTGTCAACTTATAGATACGAACCTGAAAAAATTAATTAAGAAATCGTGGCTTTGAGTCACGACTTTTGTAATTTTAAAAAAATATATATATAAAAGTCGTGATTTCTAACCATAATTTTAGTATAAAAAATTAAAAAAAATGATCGGATATAAGTTGTGACTCTTAATCATAACTTATTATATATATTGTTCATTTTGTATTATTTTAATAATTATTTTTTGAGTTACACTAAATTGATAAATTAAACTTCTATTTATACCATTTTGATAAATGATTCGTTTATGGGATATTCTGTGTTTTTTTTTTTGATAGAAGGGATATTCTGTGTTTCTTTCTTTCTTTTTTCTGTGCGAGGCTTTAAAGGTCGTCATATACTCATATTGATGGGTTCAAGTTCAATAATATTTAAGCTAATTAATATGGGCTCAAGGGGCACAAAAGTAGAAATGGCCTAATAATGATCCACATATGTATGTAACTCAGGACATAATTGAATGATTAGCACTTGCGTGTGAGGGGTGATTGCCACCCTTTTGGACGGGTGGTGGAAAATTATGGCTTAGTGCATCAGGACATTTTTGTTGAATTGAATGATTTAATTATGCAATTTTAGTTTTATACGTTGTGAAAAATTTTCTAAAATTAATTTTTATAATCTTGAAGTTTGAAACCATTTTAGTTTATAAATTATTCTTTACATTTTGATATGTAAATACTATTTTGTCTCAATCAAATAATTTTTTAATCATTTTATACCTATTTTAATAATTTAATGCATAAAAATAATTTTTTTATATCATCCAAACGAATCGAATTAACTTAAAATCACTTTACAACTAATGCATTCAAACATGAAAATGAATCAATTATAATTGATTATAACAAAAAACTTTTATACAATAATCGATTACTAGATTTTCACTTTTCATACATGCGGTGATTGAAGTTCCTGGAAGAGCACCGCTACTTCACTAGAAAGATTTTTCGTGAAAACAACACGAATAGTTATCACGTCCAATTTGCTTTGTCTTTATCAACAAATAAAAAATTGAAAATAAAAGACAAAGCCACGATAAACAGTCGTGATGGTTCGTAAACAATATCGTGAGTTACCAATTCGTACTATTTAGCATTTTTGTTCCTGGAATGCTGGTAGATTAATTGTCCTTTCCCAGACAGGATTTTTGTGATGCATAGCGATGGTTCACAACCAGGGATGTATCCTCATGAAGTTTGCTTGGCATTCTCTTGGTTAATCGTGCATGGCACCAACCATGTGGTATATTATTATATTGACTATTACCAATACACACATCGATAATGATAACTTAACAATCATGTTCAAGATATTATTGTATAAACACAAATAATATGTAACATATTAAATTTATAAATAAAAAATAAAATGTTAGATAAAAAGTTTTATTAAACTCATTAATCATAAAAAATTATATTTTTCTCAAATTTTTTATTTTTTATATATAAATTTAATGTGTTACATTTATATATATATAAAATTATCTCTTTTTCATCTACCCTTTCTTTAGTCTCATGTTGTTTGATATTAAAAAAACAAGTTAAAGGTGCAATATTTAGAGAAACAATTAATTTGCACCCAACATTTAGTTATTTTTGTGTGCAAAAAATACAACTACTTTGCACCCAACAATACGTGGATCTATATAAAAAAATATTAATACGATATATAGGTTTTAGAAATGAGGTATAAATTATTCGATCTCTGTGCCATTTGTCCCCGCCCCCTCTATTTTTTCTACCATTCTTGTTAGAGATGATCACGGGTCGGATCAGATCAGATTTAGGAAAAAAAAATACAAATTAATCATATTTTTTCTACCATTCTCGCTTCTTTCTTTTTAATTGTGAGTATTCTTTTATACTTTTTAAATAAAAAAAAGATATAAATTCTTATTTCTCAAATTAACTTTTATCTATCTATAACATTATCAATTAAAAATGGGCATTCAAATAACCTATGTTTTTTCTACCATTAAAACTTGAACTTAAACTATGAGAAGAGGAAATAGGAATATTCACTTATTATTATTATTATCAAGTTGGCGATAGCCAAACAGCCTGCATTTAAAAAAAAAAAAAACAGAAGCAGTGACGTTTACATAATTAATGCCAAATATATGAACCATTGTTTGGTGGAAAATGATATGAAACCAGCTAGGATCTTCTTTCGGATTAGTATTATTTAAACTATGATGATTGGTTAGTTCTTTAACGTTTTGAAACAAGGGAAATATTTCATTCAGAGACGACAGGATTTGGCTTTTTACAACTCATAAATAAATTAGTAGAACAATGCGCTTGTGAGTTTAATTTGATTTGATCACATCATTAATTAATTTTTTTTATAATCCAAGAATTAATAAAGCATTTTCTTTTATTATTGTATATATGCACCCATATTCTGTATGAATAATGTGAAAGAGAATTCGATTCAAGAGTTTATATTTAAATTCAGACTTCAGAGTATAATTAACATTCACTGGTTATATTGATCACATTCTACATACTATCCCAACTACAAACGGAGAGGAAGTATCATATTACATTCACATAATTAAATGCAAGCAGATTAATCAGTATATTCTTCTTCTATTGCTTGAAGAATATTCACCTCATAATAAAAAATGGTTATGCATAGCTTTTCTTTGTTTAATTGTTCTCCAAAAGTATTGTTCTTGCCCATGGGCAGGGTTAGTTCATGCCTTTTGTTAGACTAATTTGGATGAATCTATTGAACATGATCATGTTACAATTTTTTTTTATAAGATTATGAGATGTTTTTATCGTTTTTAAATGTAAGATTAATCCATACTTAAGCATCGACTTGACCCCACATCTAAAGATATACCTCGTGATAAAAAAAAAAAGGTATTGCAACATGATCATGGTCCATAAATTCCTACAATATAGTCTAACAAAAGGCATGAACTAACCCCATGGCCATGGACAAAACAACAATTAATGGGAAAAGAGGCTTTTTTGATTAAAAAGTGCATCTTTTCAATATACATAACATAATAAATTAATGGGTAAATTACACTTTGTCTCCCTGAGGTTTGACTCAAAAACACTTTGTCCCTTTGTATTATAAAATTTGACATTTTATCTCTCTATACTTTGTACCATTATCATACAGTCATTTTGATATATTTTCTATCCATTTTTTAACGAAGATACATATTATAATTGTTAAGAAAATATTTTTAAAAAAAATTTATTTATCACTCAATTTACATTTCGTTTCTAGCCACTTTATAAAAAAAATAACACTAATCGATCACCTTTTTTAATTACTTATGTAATAGACTATTAATATAATTTTTTAAGAAAAGCTTTTACCATGTAAATGTTGAATAAAAGGTACAACATTTTAGTTGTATTTTTTTTTTTAAATAGAAGAGTTAGATTAGAATTTACTTATTGTACTAATCCTACATATCGTTATCATAACAAAATAGGCAGCCATTTTAGTCACACAAAAAAAAAAAATCCTTTACCAATCTTCCTTTTGGCAAAATTGCAGTTGAGAATATTAGCCACAAAGATGCCTATCGACTGCCTTTTGAGTAAGAGTTTATTGGTACTTATAAGGAGCATCATCATAAACATTGATTAACTGATCGTAAATAAAAAATAGAATAGAATAAAGGACAAAGAAAATGATCTAATAATTGTAACTTTTATGCGGGCTCTTTTGTGGTCTTCTTTTTTTTTAATGTGTTCTACAGTAATTTGTAGGTACATGTTGTTAAGTTGTAACAAGAAATATATGTTATTTGTATACTATATCTTTATAATTAGTTCAAAATTCAAAGCAGTACACATATTAAGATAATAATAAAAAAGGAACACTATACAAACAATGAATTTAATGATAAAACTGACGGTGATGAAAAAGAGACTACTAGTTTTCATGGTTAAGAATTAAGATAGTGATAAAAAATTGATAAAAGGGGTTTTCCCCCTCTCTACTTTTAATATGTATATTTTCATTAAAAAAATGAATGAAAAACATATTAAAATGGTTGTGTGGTAACAATGCAAAACATAAGAAGGTAAAATGTCAAATTTTATAGCAGAAAGGGACAAAGCATACGTTTTTGAGTCAAACCACATGGCGCTAAAGTGTAATTTATCTTAAATTAATACATAAACATTTTAATTAATCACCATTGTCTAAAATATTAGTCCATAGTTGTATGACCCGAATTGATTAGGCCGATCGGACTAGAAAACCCACAACCCGATATGATTCTTGTTTGTTATGAGTTTTTTAAATGAGCCGATCAAACTTGAGTGATCCGCCTAAACGGGTTAGGTCAATTGACTTAGTTTTATTCTTTCTAATTGAAACATAAAAAAATATAATTTATAGGATTTTAACATAATATCTAGTAGTCCTTATCATAAAATTTATTTTATCATTTGACTACATATTTTTATTGAGTAATATGCTTAATTTTTTAATTTATATTTTTATCTAACTAATAAGTTATTTTCATCATTAATTTGGATGATTTTTTTTCATATAATATTTTTATTTTGTATTTTTTATTATAATATTTTTTTATATAAAATATTTTTTTATATAAATTTTATTAAAAATATATTTTTATCCAAATTTTTTGATTTGACTACTTAACTTACAATTCAACTACTAATCCAATTATCTAACTTTCTAACTAGATTAACCTCTCGTCCAGGTTTTACAATTATGTACTAGTCTCAACTATGCAATAATTACCTTGGCACCTGTTGTGCAGCTAAACAGTGCAAAATGGGGTCACAATGTATTAGCAATGAGGCATAAAATCACAATAATTATATTCTTACATCAAATAATATATACATTAATTTTTATATCTCATTTAATATTATTTATTATACATATTTTTTTCTATTATTTTTTTTTACTCAATCATATCTCTTAAAAAATATGAATAATACTTATACCCTTTTTAAAAAATATAAAATGATCATTTTTCTAAAATTATGGCAATGTTAACGGGAAAAGAACAAGCATTAAATCCATGAGTCACTAGATGGTGTTTGGTATGGTAGCTGGTTTAAGGCCGTTTCTAAGATACACCCTCCAAAGGAGGGTGTATCATACACCTTATAACATAAGTCATTGATTTATTCATAAAATAAATCAATGACTTGGATTAATTTCAGAAAACCTGCTTAGTAGGTTTTTTTTTTATTTTTTTCAATTTTTTAGTATTATATTTTTTACATACTATTATCATCATTGTTATCGATTCTGCTTGCTTCCTAACTACCACTTGTCACCTATAATTTTTTTAAATTGTATAAAGTATAAATATTATCGATTAAAATTTATAAGATTTTTTAAAAAATACGATTATGATTTAGAAAACTGATCACTTAATTTTTTTAAATTGTATAAGCATAAATATCATCGATTAAAATTTATAAATTTTTTTAACAGTAATAATTTTAAAATAAATTTTAATATACACTGATTATTTATGAAAAAATATAAAAACAATTGATATAATTTTAACATATTATTTACTGAGTTATGTAATTTTAAAGTATAAAAGCAGATTCTTTTCCTGTTAACAGGTCTTTTTCAGTGTAAACAATATTTTTTCTAGCATAAATAATATTTTTTCTGAGTAAATAGTAATTTTTTTGATATAAACAGTAATTTTTCCGATGTAAATAGTGATTTTTTCAGTGTAAACAGTACATTTTGCCAGCGTGAATAGTGCATGTGATTTCTGAAAAAAAAACTTGCTAAAAAAAAAAATCTACAATTACATGTTATAGTCAATGGTATACTATACATCCCAACTTAATGGGATGTATATTAGCAACGGCCGCTGGTTTAGACCCACACCACACGAAATGAAGTGAAACAAATTAAAGAAGAGAAAAGGAATAAGAACAGAGCCATTGCTTACACTGCATCGTCCTCTTCTGACTTGTTCCAATTGAATTGAATTGATTAGTGGGGTGGGGGTGCCCATTGCTTTATTGACTCTATAAATCATCTGCCTCTCATCACCCTAATTTCTAATTGGAAAAAGTTAATCATCCACTATTTTTAAAAGTTATACTATATACATTTTTTTAATTAAGAATATATGATTTAATAAGAAAAAATAATAAAATATATATATATATATATAATAATAATATTAAAAAATATAAAAATTGTTGTGAAAGAAATATAAGTAAAAAAATTAGAGTTGTTTCTAATTTGCAGGCCACGTTACGTACCGTTAACACTCATCACTTTATAGAGCTTTGAATCACTCACATTTCCTTATACTAAAAACAAAAAAATGGGCAAATTTTCTCTTACCCCATGTCGATTAATGTTTGATAACTAATAAAAAAGACTAATTGGTTCACACCAAAAAAAAAAAGAAAGAGACTAATTGGTTTCTTATTCATGGTCACAGGATGCCATGGTGGTTTGATAATTTGATTAGAAATCGTACATATAGTTACAAAATCTTTTATTAATATTGTTGACTGAATATATAAAAAGATAATAACTACTATTAGCATCTTTGGACTATAGTTTGCAAATCATAGTTTAACAGAAAAAAAGGTAATATTTTTCACTTCTACTCAAATTATGATATGAGACCCAAAATTATATTCAAACATAATTCATCATAGTTTTAATGATATTTGTAGATGAAACTCATTTATATACTTTAAACTAGAGTTTATAGTATGTAAAGTATAATCCAAATATATTATATAACTTTTTTTTAGTATTACGGTTAAGTGAAGTTTAAATCAGTTTGTGTTTTTCACGCACTTTGATTAATTTTTTTTTTATTCGATAAAAAATAAGTTATTTTCTTTGAAATTAAAATATACACAAAATATATTTATTATAAATTAATTTTAAAAAATTGATATAATTAAATTCAAACCCATAAGTATGAACTTCTCCACATATTATATGGTCTTCTACCACCAGACCAACTCCTTCGGTTAAACAGACTATATAACTTTCAATTTGTTGACTGAGATATGAACCAAAAAACACTATTGAGGTAGTTGTCCGAACAGAAACATTAGTTTCAAACTCAATTTTGCATTTCATCAAAAAGTTATACATGTTATTACACCCAAATAAAAAATAAAAAAATCATACATGTTAGCATGACCTTTTGGATTTAGTCTACTGTCTGATCACTTTTTGCCTTACAAGAACTCAGATAAGGCATATACGCACGCACTATCAATGGATGGGTAATAATATACATATATATTTTTAATTATATAAGAGGTATGCTATTTCATACAACAAATTTTTTTATGAATGCATTACGAATCAACATGGACCAATAGAATAAAAGAACAAACAGAAAATAAGTGGAGAAAAAAATACAAGGGGTGGGTAGTGGAAACAAACTACTCCTATTAGAAGATTCACGAAACTCAATTCGTGAAATTTAGTATTTCTGATTATATATTTATATAAAATTTGTTATTTATTTTTCTCGTTGACTATTTTTTTTTGCAAAAACTCATAATTAGAATCAATGAGCATGAATGTTAATGAGATTAAGAACTATTTTGACTTTGCATTTGAACAATGTAAAAGTTCATTTGAAGCTTTAAATGTAGTGTCTACATATTTAACATGTATGGCATAAAATTACATTTTGTGTATACTTTATATTTAAGTATTTATTTATTTTTATAATCTAACTAAACACACAAATAAAATATTTTTATTTTGTAATTATACATTTAAAAGTTTTATTACTATTCAAATAATATAAATGACTATATTGTAAATTTAAATTTTTAATAAAATCAAGTTTATAAAATCTAATAATAAAAAAATTCATACTAATTATTCAAAACTCCCTCCAATTCCAATAAATGAATGTCAACATCGCCACTGAACTTTGACTTCCGAGTTTTAAAATAATTATATAGAATGAAGACAATGAATGAGAAAATGTAAGAGACGTCTGGATTATTGGATAGTTTGGTACACGTAGTGACCTCGTCTATCAGCTGTCAAGTGAAGTTTATAATTGATATTATATTTGATAATAAGTAATAAATAAAAAGAAAAGAAAATGAAGAGAATAAAAATATTTTTTTATTTAAGAGTTTTAAAATATAAAAAATAGAATATATAAAAAATTATTTTTTTTAATGTTTAATTTTTATTTTTTTAAAAATTAAGATTAAATAAAAAATACATAAATAATAAAATTTTATTTATTTTTATTAATAAAATTTTTAGATAAAAAATAATAAAAATTATATTCTCATTTTATTTTTTCTTTTTCATATATTATCATCTTATTCTATTGTGTTTCATTAATAAAAAAAATCCATACACAGAATTAAAGCGTAGGATGGATGTGTGTGGCCCTCAATGCAATTTAAAAGTGTAATTGGACAAGAGCTATTTCCAATTGGTCATGCATGTCCTTTTCTACGAGGCCAACCGCATGGTTATCCTTTATATTCCATTTAAAGTGCTCCATATGTCCTTAAACATAAATATGTTACCTAATTCACCCTTTGGGATAATGCAAGTGGGACTATTGATTTCTTTTCATTTATTTTGTTATATCTTTTTAAAATATTCTCTTAATATTTTTTTATTATTTAATAAAAAATATTAAATAAAAAATTAAATATAATTAATATCTTAAAAATATAAAAAATATTTAAAATAATATTCATTTAATAATTAAAAAAATTATTAAAAAGATAAATTAGAAGAATTAATTATTTTTCTTTTAATTATTGTAGGACCACAAACAACCCCCCCTGCCGAAATGTTGTTGGTTTGTTTTTGGCTATAAAGCAATCTTCTATTTAGCAGTGTTTTGGCTATGCATGCATGCATGCTTGTTCTCAATATTACTAACATTTTACGCTGAATGTAATATTGCCATATTGGCATATGGTTATAAAATTGTTAATATTAAATTTTTGAACCTTATAGGCGATCTACTTATCTCTAATTATTACTTAATTAATGAACCATATATCTATAAATTGAATATTATGGTAATTAGACAAATTATTTATCTCATTTCGGTTTATATCATTTAAGACTGAACATAACTATTTTTATATTTATTTACTTGCTTTTATTAACCATGCACTTTCCCGTTCCAGACTCATGGCAACGTACATATATGATATATCATTGATTTTGGATTTGCCTCACTTTGCGTCAAAGTGAAAGCAGAAATCATTATAGATTGGAAAAGAAGGAAATGACATTATGGCAATATGAATAAGAATTGTTCTTGAGATTTATATTTTGTACCGCAATAACTAATGATTTTGTATACTAGATTTGAAATATTTGAGTTTTTAAGAATTCTTCTCCCCACACAAAGTAAGGAAAAAAATAATTCCTTTCTGATCAATTCACTATTTTAACAAAAATGTTAGTTGCACTAATTTTATATACTATTCTTGCAACACTAATTTTACACCAAAAAATAATAACAAAAATATGTTTTTACATCATTTTTGTTCTAATATTATTTTTTATATTTTTTAAGTGATTGTGATTAAATAAAAAAAATAAAAAAATAAAAAAAATAAATAATATAAAAAATATATAAAAAATATTATTATTAATAAAAATATCAGAATTAAAATAATAATATACAATATTTTTTTAATAAATTTGACACTTAAATTCACTCAAACTCATGATTACGGGTGGATGAGCAACCTGTATTCCATGTGACAAAAATGCAAATTTAAATTTTTAAAAAATAATTTTTGTAAAAAAATTCACATAATTCTCATATTTTCACATTTAAAGATGAATTAATTTTATGAATAATTTAAATAAATTAAACTTATAAAAATATCTTATAGTCTCAAAAAAAATTCTCATGATTATTTATATTTTTTTATATGTATATATTCATTTATTTCAAAATTCTTAATTTTACAGTTTTTTGAAATATGCTCCAATTATTATTATTTTAATAATCGTAGATTAAAATAAATATTCTTTCCTATGAGATCTCGAGTCTCGACGGTTTCCTCATGTAGCGAATTACGAATATTGAAAGTGTTGTTGTTGCCTTGCCAAGTGCCAACTCATCTCTGAAAAATTTGAATTTCTGGACAAAAAAGCAAAAAAGGCATCATCACCAACAACGACAACATCAAAAAATTTCCTCCGAAGTTAAAGTCTCTGTTTTGAGGAACACACAGGAACCAGAACTAAAACTAAAACGTTTGGTCCGGCAAAGAACAGGCCAGCCAAAAAAACAGAACAACACTCACAACAGCAATTTTCCCAAATTGTTCGTGTTTTGTTTTTTGTCATATCATTTTCTCTCTCCCCTTTTTTCTCTCTTCGAGTCTCTGAGGAGGTTTGTTTTTTGCAACAACCTCAACCTCCTCGCTTACTCTCCAACCTCGTAACTTTCGCTTTCAGTAATGGAAACTCGCGAACCTCCTCGATTTGGCAAATGCGCTTCTGGAGTTCGTTCTAGAAGATTGTGTTGATTGTTGCATCGAGGAAAAAAAAGAAGAAAAAAAACAAACTTTTAATCCTCCCCCACCATTTTTTCTCACCCTTCAAGCTTATCCCTTTCCAAAAAAACAATTCTTTTAGCATTTTCCTCGTTAAATCCGAAAAGGGTCCTTCAATTTCTTTGTTTTATGGAATGCACCGGCGGAATCAGAAGAAGGGGTGTTGAGATTTCAAGTTGGGTATGAGAATTTAAGGAAAAAGTTGTGAAATTTATAGTTAGGTATGACCATTTGAGGAAAAAATTGTGAAATTTTGAGTTGGGTATGAGAATTTGAGGAAAAAAGTTGTGAGATTTCGAGTTGGGTATGACCATTTGAGGAAAAAATTGTGAAATTTTGAGTTGGGTATGAGAATTTGAGGAAAAAAGTTGTGAGATTTCTGTGATTTTTGTGTTGTGTTGTTTTGGGTGGAAGTACCAAGATGATGTTATCAGTTTCGCCAAATTCTTTGGCTAGGAGCTCGCTGGAAGAGATGCTTGATTCGCTTCGCCGGAGAGATGAAGAAGAGAAGCCGCAGGACTTGCCTCCAGCATTGCCGGCTAGGCCGACATCGAAGGCTCGGCTTCCGCCGGCGAGACGGTCATTGCCTAAAAGCTTCAAGGTTGGGGATGAGAAGAAAGAGAAAGGTATGGGGCACAAGAGGAAAGGTAGTTTTGGGAGCAAGAAGATGAAGATGGATGTGGAATCGCCTTACATAGTCAAATCAGAAGAGAAAATGAGTGAACAATCATCACTAGGTGCGGTTTCAACATCTGCTGATTCTACTACTGCTTCTGTAGCTCCTCCATCAGGGGAATTGGAGGATGACAACATTGCTTATTTCATCAAAAAGGTAACTGGGGACTTGAAAAAGGTTATGATGGTTGTTAATTTCGTGTTGATATTTTGATATATGATGTTGTAATAATAACTCTGTCTATGATTGAAGTTTTAACAGTGGTTCTTGGTGTTTGAATCTCTCAGTTAGTTTTCATTTAATGCATGTTTGGATTAGCTTAAATTTTAGGGAAAAATTGCTTTTTTAAAAAAAAATAAAAAAAGATTTTGGTGTACTTTTTTGTATTTAAGCTGTGTTGAACACAAAATAAATTAATCTGTACTTTTTTTCTTTTTTTATATTATATGCTCTCCAATTCGAGAATGATAAGTATTTGCCTATTTGGTATTCGAATGAAAGTAATCAGCTTGAATAAAATATGGAAGTTGCTGTTAAAAAAGATGTAATTGCGACTCTGCAACATAACCATTTCATTGCAAATAAAGATCAACTCTACCTATGTTAATTAGATTTAAAAGCTGCTTGGTTATTTTTAATTTAAATTTTAATAATATCAAAATACCTTGGTATTTATTGGCTGAAACTTCCATTCAGATCTTTTATGTGTTAGATGTTCCATACCGGCACCATTTTTGTTCTTCAGTAGGTTAATATTAGGCATAAATAAATTGTTTGTGGCATGCGTACTTCCATTCCAATTTTCTTTCTGCTTTTTGTTGTTTTCCCAGGGCCTTCCTATTGGTTGATTATATATAAAAGGCTATTTGATTGAAAGATATCAAAGTTCCTTTTAACATGTTACTTTTTTTTTTTAATGAACTTTTATCTATTGAGTTACATATCAGCGTTATATTTGTTCTTTTAATTATTGGCATAGATTGAGAGCTGAGACATTGTTAATGGCATGTGCGTTTCCGTTAAAAATTTCCCTTCTGTTTTTGGTTTTCCACAGAAACTTCATGTTTGGTGTCGGCAACCAAGAGGGAAGTGGGGACTAGGAAAGATACAGTCAACTTCAGGAGAGGAAGCATCTGTCTCACTCTCAAATGGAAATGTAAATTTCTAAGCCTTTTTGTGTCTTTGAAAGATAGTATTCAATCTTGAGTATGCAAGGTAACAGGTCATTTGTGGCATTGAGTTGTTACTGCAGGTTATGAAAGTGGCCAGATTAGAGCTCCTACCAGCTAATCCTGATATTTTAGAGGGTGTGGATGATCTTATACAGCTCAGTTATTTAAATGAGCCCTCAGTTCTTCACAATCTTCAGTTTAGATATTCTCAAGATATGATTTATGTATGTGTGCTGTTCTGGCTTGTTCTTCTACTTAGATGATCATCTATGTACTCTCATATGCTACTTGTGCTTTCTGTATGCAGAGTAAAGCAGGGCCAATTTTAATTGCACTCAATCCCTTCAAAGATGTCCACATTTATGGAAATGATTATGTCTCAGCTTATAGGGAGAAATTTATGGATAGTCCTCATGTTTATGCTGTGGCAGATGCAGCTTATAATGAGATGATAAGAGGTGAATGAAATTCATTATTTCTTTCTCCTCCTTTGAAATCTTTATGCTGTAGTTGTATGATATATTTATGAAGGTTTTCTGTTTACATTTTGTACATTGCAGATGAAGTAAATCAGTCCATTATCATAAGGTCAGCACTCAGTACATTAGGGCCTCCATTTTGTGCATGACTCTTGATATATGTTCCTGAACTCAATATAATTGAATTGTTATAATAGTAATAAGATGTAATCACTAGTATACCTGTTAATAATCACTGTTAGAAATTTGTTTACAGTGGCGAGAGTGGATCTGGGAAGACAGAGACAGCAAAAATTGCTATGCAATACTTAGCTGCTCTTGGGGGTGGCAGTTGTGGGATAGAAAGTGAAGTTCTTCAGACAAGTTATATACTAGAAGCTTTTGGAAACGCAAAAACATCTAGGAATGACAACTCTAGCAGATTTGTGAGTTTGTGTTTCTTTTCATTATAATGGAACTTATTCCTTCTGCTGTTGTTCTATAAGATTTCTATAGCTTGATAGGTTTTCTATCAAATATGTCCATATCTTCCTTTTAATTTTCTGAAGGCTGTGCAGCACTTTGTGGATGGTATTTAATGGCTGAGAAGTTTAATTGATATACATTTTTAATTTGGTGCAGGGGAGGTTGATTGAAATTCATTTCAGCACAATGGGGAAAATTTGTGGGGCTGAAATTCAAACCTGTAAGCATGTTCAACTTAAATTAATTTGCTGTTTTGTGATATCCATTTCTTTTGCAATTTACTGACTTGACTTATTCTTACGTCTTTGTGTTTGTCATGTGCCAATTCCCATACACTAACTTGAGCAGTTCTGTTAGAAAAGGTAACTTATGATACCCTATTTGAACATAAGTGTGGAACTGAAATATTTATCTTTCTTCACTTCTGAAATAATTCATGTCTCCTGTGTGCAGTCAAGAGTTGTTCAACTGGCCAATGACGAGAGGTCATACCACATATTTTATCAACTTTGTGCTGGATCTTCACCTGATCTTAAAGGTGTATTTTCTAAGCAATCTATATATTTATTTGCATACTTATATACTTTTATGCCACATAATATTACTCAAGACAACATATTGTTTTCTTGCTAATGTGTTGAAATGGCAAAGATCATAGTGTTAATTTTAGGAGCTAAGTGGCCCATTCTTTTGCTCATTTGGTATTGAGTATTTTGATGTTCAAAAAGTTCTCAGCATGTGGTATAAGTTTTTTATTTTTTTTTATTTTTTTATTTACCTTACCCTTATGTTAGTTACCATTGAAACAGTTGGCACACCCATATGATAAATGTGACCTGCCATGAGATCTATTCTGTTTAGGCATGACTGATTTACAATATGTCAACAACAACAAGAAGAAGAAGAAGCTTTATACCATTAGTTGGGGTCGGTTACATGGATCAATTAGTGCCATTGGGCTCTATCAAAAACCAAAATCTTAGTAAAACCATATAAAGAAAGGTCGTTTTTAATGGTTTCTTTCTCCTAAGTTTTCTTAGGTTTTCCTCTACACCTTTAATGGACTATCTTCCATTTGATCCACTTTTCTCACTGGAACCTTTATTGGTCTTCTCACATGACCAAAGAACTTCAGGCGAACTTCCGTAATCTTTTATCCTCAATAAGTGCTACTACAACTTTCTCTGGAATACATTGGCTCCAAATCTCATATTTTCTTGTGTGCCACTCATCCACCTTAGCATTCTTGTCTTATCTTTGTCACATTTATCTTTTTTTTGCTCTTGTTGGCATGTTAGTAATAATTCAATGTTTTGAACACTATGTCACTGTTTTGGGACAACTGAATCTCTCAATGACCATCTTTGAGATCATCCAACAACAACAACCAAAGCTTTTTCCCACTAGGTGGGGTTGGTTACGCCATTTTAAATACAACTTTTGAGTTTGATCCTCCCAGTATCATCAGTAAAGATCTCCTCTGCCCTTTAATCTTATTTACAAATTTTAAATGGAGACTTAATTTTATATGCAAATTCATCGACACCAATTTCTGCATGTGAAGTTATAAGTTACCTTTGCACTGTGATTTCTTCATTAGCTTAACTGATCTTGTAAATATTTTTTCATACAGAATCATTTTCTTTTTCCTGTGCAGAGAGACTGAATCTTAGAGTGGCCAGCAAGTATAAATATCTTAATCAGAGTGACTGCATGACAATTGATGGTGTTGATGATGCTAAAAAGTTTCACAGGCTGATGGTATATTATTTGACAATTCATTTGTTGAAGAATACATTCTTTAAGTTTGTTTATGGCCTCCTAAGTTCTCATGTCATTTTTTCCCCTTTTGGCATCTGTGTTTTCCCCCAGAAAGCATTGGATGTTGTTCGAATGAGCAAAGAGGATCAAGAGCTGGTCTTTAAGATGCTTGCTGCAATATTATGGCTGGGAAATATATCATTCCAAGTTACTGACAATGAAAATCATATTGAGGTGGTGGATGATGAAGGTAAGATTCATAGCTTATGCATAATGCCTTTTGATATGCTACTTGCACCTTATCATGTTTTGTGTGTGCTAATTCAGTGGCATTGAATTCTTAAAGCTACCTGGGACTCACTTGGATTCTTTTCAATGCCATGTACTATACAGAAACAAATATGTTTTGTTTTGAATTGTGTACGACTGGGCTGTGCAGTGTTCATATTGACTGTGACTAACATAGTAAAATATGACGGTATATATGCAATTTCACTTACACCTTAATAGTGACTTTTATTTATATATTTCTTTTGGCAGCTGTAACCACTGCTGCCTTGCTGATGGGTTGCAGTTCCCAGGAGTTAATGACAGCATTATCTACCCATAAAATCCAAGCTGGCAAGGATACCATTGCCAAAACATTGACATTGCGGCAGGTCTATATTAACAATTCAATTAATCTATTTTTTTACGGCTCCTGAAAGTATTATATCCAATTTTTTTATTCTTGTTCAGGCAATTGATACAAGAGATGCATTAGCAAAATTTATATATGCAAACTTGTTTGACTGGCTTGTAGAACAAGTTAACAAGTCACTTGAAGTGGGTAAACGACGTACTGGGAGATCCATAAGTATCCTTGATATTTATGGGTTTGAATCATTCCAGGTATGCAATTTGTATTAATGTGTTTAATGATGCTTCATAAACTCTTTGTATGTGTTCTAATAGTTTCTTGTTTTTCTTGAAAAGAAAAACAGCTTTGAACAGTTTTGTATAAACTATGCCAATGAGAGGCTTCAACAACATTTCAATCGGCATCTGTTTAAACTTGAGCAGGAGGTCAGCAACTTTGTTAAGCTTTAATTTGAATGCAATAGTGTGAAACTGTGAATGTGTGGTACAATTCCAGGAATTTTGTTTTGTGCATTTAACTTTAAGATTTCTGGGTATTTTGATGCCTAGTATCTTTAATTTGAATGCAATAATGTAGGACAATTCCAGGAATTTTGTTTCTGTGCATTTAAAAAGTTTTGCTGCTTCTGTTATCTTTTGGAAAAGAGGAGATTTGGTCAAGACATTCAAAATTTTTGGCCAATAGAACATGACTAATTAAAACTAATCAAACTGAAACTTTCTCAGAACTAACAACCTTTGAAGTACCAAAATCATAATAAGTTTAATCCTAACTTACCTATCTGAATCAGTGTATTGTTTACTTCTGTAAATTGTCTGTCAAACTTAATGATGTTCCAGTGCTTGGAATTGATTGTGAACCATTTAGTACCTCATCAACTAAGTCCTCATTTGAGTGAGTGTGTGTGTGTGTGTGTGAGAGAGAGAGAGAGAGAGAGAGAAGTAAAAGAATAGAAGAGTGAATAGAAGGGGATTCTTTTAAAACAACCAAAATACAATAAAACAAGCAAGAAGATGGCGTTATATCACATGCTAAGTATGTGTTATTGAATAGGCTTTATATGCATAACAGCAACATGGCAATTTACATATCTTGTTTCAGGACTACGAATTAGATGGCGTTGATTGGACCAAAGTAGATTTTGAGGACAATCAAGAGTGTTTGGATCTCTTTGAGAAGGTATTTATATGGCTTAAGCTTTCTAAAACTTTTGTGAGTTATTCCTCTTTCGTTGGAAGCTGGGCCACCTGGATAGTATGCTTTTTTACAAAGCGGATTATTTTCAAAAAAGAATTGTGTTTAGGTCCCAATGTTAGCTGTAATTCACATTATTTTCTGTGACTAGTGTAGTCATTATGTAATCTGTTGCAAAATGTGCAGAAGCCTCTGGGGCTACTATCTTTGTTGGACGAGGAATCAAATTTCCCCAGGGCCACAGATCTAACATTTGCCAACAAAGTTAAGCAGCACCTGAATTCTAATCCTTGCTTCAAAGGGGAAAGAGGCAGGGCTTTCAGTGTTCGTCATTATGCAGGGGAGGTTAGTAGCTGCTCAGTATTTAAGGAGCTTTGGAAGTTAGTTGCTCAATGTATTTGGTTGTAGTTTTTAAAGTCAAATTGATCTGTCAATTTAGTTGCTACAAAATCTACTTGATTTTAGTTTTTAAAGTTGAATTAATCCTTCAATTTACTGGTTTTAGCTTTTCATTCATTTAAAAAATATTGCATGTAGTGTATTACAATATCATGCATAAACCTACTTCATGCTGGTATTGTAAGACAGTAGAAATAACAGTACTGATAAGCAATATCTATGTATGAACTGTAATATAATCTTATACAGCAAAACAGGCAATTTTGCCTCTGGGAAAAATGTTTTAGCTGGAGTTTTTATTGCTAAGTAACTATGACAAATTCCTGCTTTCTAATTTTGTTTTTCTGAGCCTTTAGGTATATGTAGAATTCGTACCGTGGAAGTAAATTTTGTATTTATGTTTGTGATTATGCTAACATCTGGTCCTCAATCAGGTTTTGTATGATACAAATGGCTTTCTAGAAAAGAACAGAGATCCACTGCCTTCTGATTCCATTCAATTACTGTCATCGTGTAGTTGTGAACTGCTGCAGTTGTTCTCGAAAATGCTTAACCAGTCTCAGAAGCAGTCAAATTCCTTCCACATAGGTGCTCTGGACTCACAAAAGCAGAGTGTTGGCACAAAGTTTAAGGTATTCTTGTAGCATTACTTGAGCTGGTTCTGCATCTTTAATATTTGGAAAGAAATAATTATGTTATGACATGATGATTTGTGGATGATTGTGGGCAATGAACTCTCCTGAAAATTTTATGATTTAGGAAAAGAGTACAGTGATTTTAGGAGTATACTGAGAAATAAGCGAAATGCCATAATTTGAGGGAAATAAGTCTAACAATTCTCTTGCTTTCTTTTAGGGTCAATTGTTCAAGTTGATGCATCAGTTGGAGAGCACCACACCTCACTTTATTCGCTGTATAAAGCCAAATGCTAAGCAACTTCCTGGCATATGTGATGAAGACCTTATTCTACAACAGCTCAAGTGTTGTGGAGTTTTGGAGGTTGTTAGGATTTCAAGGGCTGGATTTCCTACTCGAATGACGCATCAAGAGTTTGCCAGAAGGTAGTGGAGTCACCTCCTGCAGTTTTTTTAGATTATCTTGAATAATGAATTGATTTATGTTCCTGCATATATTTAGGTATGGGTTTCTGCTTTCTGAGGCCAACGCATCTCAGGATCCATTGAGCATCTCAGTTGCTGTTTTGCAGCAATTTAATATCCCTCCTGAAATGTACCAAGTTGGCTACACCAAACTGTATCTTCGAACCGGGCAGGTATGTCTGAGTAATTTCATGCTTTCACTTCTCAAAACTGCAGTTGAGCGTGTATCTGTTAAAGGCGAAAAGCCATAATATTGGAAGCTGGGTCACTTGACATGACAGTTGATGTTCAGAAAGTTATCAGCTAATTGTTTTAGTAAATGAGTACTTTGTTTCTGAACCATGAATTTGTTTGCTTGGCAGAATACTGAATTATACGTTGAATCTAAATTCTGTGACTTTAAATGTCTTGTTTCAGTTGGATTTTGTATTAAATCATGTAGTAGTTTCTCTGACTTGATTTTTCCTGTGCTCTGGTTCGTTTTGTAGATTGGTGCACTGGAGGATAAGAGAAAACAGGTTTTGCAGGGAATACTTGGGGTTCAAAAATGCTTTCGTGGTCATCAAGCTTGCAGTTATTACCATGAACTTAAGAATGGAGTGACGACTATACAATCATGTAAGGCCTGGCTATCAATATTAGTTTCATTTGGATCAAAAGTACTCTGCTGATTCTAGGCTTTATGCACATTTTTCTTCATTTCTTTGCTGATTTTTCTAGTAAAATCTTTTTCATAAAATCATAATCGATACTAATCCAAAAAGAAACCTTGGTGCTGTTTGGCCTCTACTTTTTAAAATTTAAATCTTTGAGGAACTTATTTATGTATATTCAGTTAGTTTGTATCTAAATCTTAATTGCTAGCTTGGTTATATTGTAGTTGTTCGTGGAGAAATTGCGAGAAGGAAATATGGTGTTATGGTGAAGTCTTCTATAACTATTTCTTCTGAGAAAATTGAGGAGATCCAGGCAGTCATAATACTACAATCTGGTTAGTGCGGTTCTATATATTGTCAAGTTTACCCTGGAGAGGGGAATTGCATATGATTTGCTTATTATTCATTTCCTTTTCATGTAGTAATTCGTGGGTGGCTGGTTCGAAGGCATGCTAATGGCACAAATAAGTTTAAAATATATCCTGAAAATGCAAAACCTAGGCGTAAGTCACGTATGAAGATGCCAGAAGTAAAGGTAATTTACTATGCACATTTCAATTTAGAAAAATGCACTAAGCTCCAGTCTTATTTTCTCAAAGTTTTAATTTAGATAACTCATTGATTTGGTTCTTTTTCAGTTGTTTTGTACATCTAAATTCTAAATAGTATTTTCCTCTTCTTATTTCTTCTATCTGACTAAAAATTGTGGCAATTTGGAGTTTCAAATCTAAAGTCATGTAATTTTCAGTTCATTTCTGACCCATCATTCAGTACCATTTCTGAGACAAGTGATTATGAAGGTCTTTGGTATGCAGAAACCTTAGATTTCTAGGTATCTTGAATACCTAAGTATATGAGAATTTAAGGCCCCGTGTTTTTGTTGACAATTTAAAATTATTTAAAATTCTCAAGAATGAATGATATCCATATTTGGTGGTGCATTGAAGTGGATCAAATGGTCCTCCAATTAAAAGGGGGAGACAGATTTAAGTTTTGAACCACACCTTTATGCAAATAATCAAATTTGTGATTCTGGAACTTTGCATAGTAAATAAATTAAATTGGATTAATGCTCATATTTGTTCATTATGCTGTAATTATAGATCAGGATGCTAACACTTTTGCACGAGTAATTTTATGATTTAATTGGTAGTAATCAAACTTGTCCCTTAAGCAAGAACTTTGTGTTTCTGCCAGCTTTTAGTTGTCAACTACAAGATATCAAAAAGTTTTCTTTTAACTTTTTTTTGGTGGTTGTTATACCATTATGCCAGTCTTCTGGGCAGAAACGTTACGAATTACTTATTCTGCAGAAGCATTCAATGCATGTCTTCTTTATTTACCTTTTGAATGAGTATTTCTCATGGATATAGAATGTTGAGCTTCATGATTTTGTAAAAATTCCCTACCACTCAAGATGATAAATGTCTTATTTTTTTTGGCTTAGCAGGATGTGTCAAAAGAGCGGGTCCAGAACCTGCCTTCAGCTTTAGCAGAACTCCAAAGGCGGGTTGTCAGGGCTGAAGCAACTATAGAGCAAAAGGAAGAGGAAAATGCTGAATTGAGGGAACAACTAAAACAATTTGAGAGAAGGTGGATTGAATATGAGACAAAGATGAAATCAATGGAGGAAATGTGGCAAAAACAGATGGCATCTTTGCAAGTAAGTTTTCAGCTCATACAGAACGGGTCCTCAATCTTTCACATATTTCTGAATGTTATTGTACTGGCCTCCTTGAACGAATGCCTGCTATTTCCCCTACCCCTTCATAACCGAATAACTGCACTTGTGTCACATGTGTCAGTCTTCTTGAAGAATTAGAGAAACTGTTATAATGGGCTAGTTTGATATTGAGATAGATTTTGCTTCATGGCTGATAAGAAAAAGTTGACGCTGAGAGAGTAATTTGTTATTTCTGTTGATTTTCTGATTTACCATGAGTTTCTTGCAACCGTATTTACTAGATAAGTCTAATGCAAAAGAGTTTTAAATCTAACTTAAAATTCTGTTGAAGATTCTAATTGAAATTTCAATGCAGATGAGCCTTGCTGCTGCTAGAAAGAGCCTTGCTGCTGAGAATGCCACTAGTCAACCTTTGCGACATGATGTTGCATCACCTTTTTGCTATGATTCTGAAGATGCTACTTCCATGGGATCTCGAACACCTGGTGTGAGCACACCTTTGAAGTATTCTAGTAGTCTTTCAGTTGGAGCAGGGAGAGAGGCTAATGGTACTTTGAATACCGTCAGCAGTCTGATGAGAGAATTTGAGCAGCGGAGACATACCTTTGATGATGATGCCAGAGCTCTGCTTGAGGTTAGAACAGCGCAATCTGCTAACATGAATTCCATTGAAGAACTTCGGAAACTTAAACATCAGTTTGAGGGGTGGAAGAAAGAATACAAGGTTAGATTAAGGGAGACAAAAGCAAGACTTCATAAACTAGGGAATTCAGAAATGGGACAAACTCGGCGGAAATGGTGGGGGAAATTAAGTTCAAAAGCACTATAGCATTTGGTTTTTGAATATTCTCTTTGCTAAAGTGTATAAAAGCTGAAGATTTTAAACCAAAGTGGCAAAATGATTGTTGTCATAAACTGTCTGTCCTTTTTAGGAGCTGCTTCTTCTGTATCTAATGGGGACACTTGATAAGTTAATGTACTAGTTGGTGGGGGAAAGAAATTGTATATCTACCAATTTTGTTACATGGTGGAAGTTGTGCATATAGTTGTAGACTTCTAGGGTTGCATAGTTGTATTGAGTCTAGTTTGGTCATGTATATTCTGTTGTTGCTGATGTAATGTAAAACTCAGCTATAGTAAGTGTTGATATCTTCAATGTAAGGAAAAAAAATTCATATCTTTTTGTAGTAGTTTTGGTATGGTATGTCTGCAGATGAATATTAGTCTGAACCATCATGTTTCTTAAACGATTAAAAAAGATTTAATTTTAAATGGTATTTTTGAAGAATTAGTTTATAATATGATACAATGACGTTGTTTAATCCATGTAGTCAATCCCACTTAGTGAGAAAATATTTAGTTGTTTGATATGGTATGTCTATGACTAGAGTTCTTTCGGTTCTGGTTAAATAGATATAAGTTGAATTAATAGAGATCCATTTTTGTCACAGATGAAATGTTTCTGCAAAATTGGCAGTAGATTTCGTTTTGTACATTGAATTGATTTGTATAGAATCAAAATGAGTTTGAATGATCATTATTGTTTGATTAAAGCATATAAAATATACTATCATGAATCAAAACTTGTTTTCTAGAACACAGTAGTATGAGAGACTGTAATATATGCTTAAACAGTAGAAAAAGAGCAGTGAAAACGGCTGAGAATTTAATCTTAAATAGTAGAAAATAAAGCATTGCGAATGATTTTGTACTCTAATAGTGGATTTTTTTCTTCAAAGGAAATTAACACAAGTGTGGCATATTGATATGACTTGTTTGTTGTCAGTTTTTACTGATTATTAACAAGTGTTTTTGAATGTATAAAGGGGATTTGAGAGAACCAATGGTTACGGTTCAAGTGATAAGCAAGCTAGAGTTAATGAGACCTCTGTAATATTAGATAAAGTTTGTTTCTAAAACATGAAGGAAATAAAGATATATAAATAAACAAAACAATCATTAATTTAAATAGTCACTCCTATCTTTGTGGAATCCAAGTCTGAAATGGAACAGAAGCACCAATAGTTATTGCGTACCAGAAGTGCTTTTATATTAATCAGAGTAGTTTAATTCTAGTTTTGTAGATAGAATAGAAGTTTATGAAACTAAGATGTTAGCCTGTCAACCATATTTCTGTGCTGTGGAACATTAATTTGCTTCTCTGCTTTGATATTGCTATGCCTTTCTCACTGGTTGGTTTAAACAAAACAGATTAACATAGGATCCTCCCAGGTGAAAATGAACCTTAGTCCTTAAGAAGTACACTAATCCGACAATTATTATGATAATAATCTACATATAAATCACTATATCTCATCATTCACACAAAGGCAAACATAGGGAGGGATAGGGAAGTCATGTTTAAGAACCGGGCACAAACTTGGTGGCATAGACCCAGGCATTGTTAGCCACGGGGTTGTCAAGGTGGTCCAAAAGGTTCTCCAAGGGTCCTTTTCCAGTAACAATGGCTTGAACAAAGAAACCAAACATAGAGAACATAGCCAACCTACCATTCTTGATCTCCTTCACCTTGAGCTCAGCAAATGTGACAGGGTCATCAGCAAGACCAAGAGGGTCAAAGTACTGACCCCCAGGGTAGAGGTTGTTACCCTCTCCTACCCCAGGAAGGCCATTGATGCGGAATCCTTCAACAAGGCCCATGAGAACAACTTGGAAGCCTAGTACTGCTAGGATGCTTTGTGCATGAACAAGGTTGGGGTTCCCCAAATAGTCAAGGCCACCTTCAGAGAATATCTGAGCTCCAGCTTTAAACCAAACTGGTTCTTTGAAATCCACTCTCACCCACTTCTGAAGCACTTCTGGGGTGATGCATCCTAGTGCTCCAAGCATAGCCCAACGCCCATGGATCACCTTATTCCACATAACAATTTAGTATCATTATTGGTCTCGCTATGACATTTTAAGTAAAACAAAATGATACAAGCCCACTATGAAAAAAGGTTCTTATTGTAAAACAGCAATTGATGTTTAGGCCTTCAGGGACTTTTCTAGCACATTCATGTTATATCTAAACCTGAAAATCTACGTCTAGGTAGGTTAACCAACTACTAATAAACGTTAACCATGCACCAAAATTATCGACCTATACCAACATTTATTGTATGGTTAACCGACTAATAATGTATTTTTTTAACAATGAACTTTAACCACGCCACACAATAAATATTAGTAACCAATACAATAATGTTATTCATGCACCTAAATCTCTACACTTATCCTTACACCTACTATTTTTTCAAATAAAAGAAAGAAAAGAAGAAGAGGAAAATGATATTCAATCATGATAATCTTACCTATTTTCAAACATACCACTTTTCACATCACATAAAGTTAGTTAATGAAGTACAAATTCGTAGTAAATGACGTATATAAGTTAGTTAATGAATATGTAAAAAGTTGGTTAATGAAAAACAAAAAAATAATTAATGACGTATATAAGTTGGTTAACAGAGTCAAACTGAAAAGATTACATATTTGCACATACTCATTGACTAACAATTTATATTTCATTAACTAACTTTCATGTGATATTAAAAAGGGTGTAGATACTGTTTGAGATATGATGATCATTATTCAATGAGATTCCTTTAAAACAAAGTAGGTGTAATGAGTAGGTGTAGAGATTTGATTGTAGGAATAATATTATTGGTAACCAATAATTGACACATCGATAACCAGGGTTGTATAACCCTAGTGTAGATTTTCAGGTATAGATATAACATTTCTGTTTCTAGCATTGGGTGTTTCCTTAAGACTATTTTACTATTTTTCTCCTTAAGTAAAATTTTTTAGTTAGAAGCTTCTGTAATATGTAACCAAAGGCAAAGTTCTGTTTTTAATTTTATTTTTTATTTTTTATACTAAAGAAGGTTGATGAATGATTGTTTGTGAATACCATAAAAGTTTTGCAGTTTGGATTTTCATAATTGAAATCTTTTGGAAAAAAAAAAAGAATGGGAAAGAGCCACTTTGTTGCAGTTTATGCATAAGAAACTGACCTCAAGAGCCCTGTTCCTGGCAAATGCTTCTGGGTCAGCAGATAAGCCAGCAGTGTCCCATCCATAATCCCCTGGGAACTCTCCAGTCAAGTATGAAGGGGTCTGAGCTGAAAAGGGTCCCAAGTATTTAACTCTGTCTGGTCCATACCACAATTCATTGCCCTGCTCATTCACAAACACAAACCCACTATATCAGCCACATTACCAACACTAAAAACCTGTGACACAGTGGAAAAAAAAGAAAAAGGATGGTTTTTTGGAGAGTACCATGGTGTATTTCCCAGGTCCCATGGAGACAACATCTCTAAGAGGGTTGGCGTTGGAACCCCTTTGGCCAAGGAAATGGGCTGGTTTAACAACAATGCTAGTGCTTGCTGTGGCTGCCATCAATGTTGCTGCCATGACTTCTGAGCTTTCAGGTGCTTCAGTTGAAACCTTAAATTTACTTAAAAAGAAGATAATAAGGATGCTTTAATTACAGAAATGTGTAGAAAGGAAGGCTGAATGTAACATCATATGTAGGGAAAGAGAAAGAGAATCAGAGGGATGTGTGGCTAGGAACACAAGAGTCGAAGTTCGTGGTGAAGATTGTGTGGTTTGGAGCAACCAATGAGAATGCTTCAAAGGATTTTATGTATCTCCACTCATATCTTTCTATCCAATACATTTTATCTTTGCCCATCATAGATACTTTTCCTTTTCTTTTTATAATTTCATTTGTATATATGTATCCAACTGCATCCTTTTTTTTTCTCTCAATATTTGACCTTAGGTCTAACACTTATGTCATATATGACTTCAATCAAATTTTTTTTTTTTAAAATTACCAAGTATTCTTACAAACTCAATCTATTTAAATTGTTTATAGAATTAATTTCTGTTAACAGTAAAATTATAAGAGTAATGTGATTTTTTTATTAAAATTACTTTCTTAAAATTTAAACTCCCATCCTTATTTAAAGAGATCAAACTTATTTACGCACATAAACTCATCCTTTATGTGAGTTCAATCAAATATCTTTTAAACCGTTAATGCTTTGAAAATGCATAAATGCACGAGTAGCATCATTATCATATTGGTTATCTTTTGTTTTTCTCAATATCATGGGGGTTATCTCACTTTGCAGCAAAGGCGTCCTTATATTTTTCACCAAAAATAAAGCCCATATTTCTGTGAGTGAGGTGAATACCATTATAGCCTTGAACGTTAAAACACAACACTACTGACCTATCGATTGATGATTCAAAAAGGACGAAATGCGGTGAGCGTGGATCGAACACGCGACCTTCAGATCTTCAGTCTGACGCTCTCCCAACTGAGCTATCCCCGCATCGCTGGATGTGAGAATTATTGAATTATATTTAACTCTTTTAATTGAATGTAGCACATTACTTATTTGATTAATTTCAGATTTTATAAACACCACGAAACTGTTCTTAATGTTGAAAGTATTGTTTTCAGCAAGCAAGCGATTAACAACTAAATGCCTATGTTTGTACCCCCTAAAAAAATGTGTTATCACTGAAACAATACAAGAAGCACGATTACATCTGAGAGAGTACTCAGCAACAACAGAGGTAAATGGACTTTACCTAAGAGTACTGTTCTTAGGGGAAGTTGTGTTACAAAAAAAACATAATTGGTTATAGCATGCAATCCAAGGGTCGTAAATTTTTTTTGGTTTTTGGGAATTGCTCACACAATTTTGAGCCGAAAGTGGTGGATAGATAAAATTGTAACGACTTTAGGATTTAAAATTGACATTGCAGGTAAAATTTGCCTAGAATTGCAGTTCTCTAATGCAACCAACTAGTTGGGTAATCCAGGGGTTGTAAATCATCTTCCTATAATGTTGGGTCATGTTCAAATCCTGGTTATTATGTTTGCATCAAAGCAGTAGAGAGGGAGAATCACAGATGGGAAATATGTGGTCATAATGAATGTTCCAGATAAGAACAGATGCAAGCCTGCTAGCATATCCCAGACATCTACCATTCCAGTTGAGGGAGCAAAATCTTGTAACAGAAGGGAGAGTAACATCAACTAAGCAAAGCCAGCATACCATAGAATTGCAAAATCAGTGGTGAGAAGCTGCACTATCCTTAAGTCACCTATCCGTTTATTATGCTATATAGCAATCCTCATCTTTAGCCATTCTAAATGACTCTTAAATGGGGCAACTCTGACCTCTCCTATGTGCAGCACAGATTAAATTCAATATTGAGAAAATTTCACCAAATAATTATCAATTGCATTGCTGCATCAGCGTAATCAGGATTACCTCCTACAACAGATTGATTTAATTATTTGGCCTCTTGCTTTTTTTTTTCTAATTGACAGTTCCCTTGCAAATAGTCAATGTTTTCTTTCCTATTTATCCTTAAAATTTTAAATATCTGTATTACTGTTTTGAAATTGTTATCAAGAATGCGGGGATTACATTTTTGCTGGTCCAATATCAGGCGATACATTCAAGGACTTCGTTGCCAGGCATGATTTAACCGGATAATAACATATTTTAACCCAAATTACAAAGGGGATTACATTTCATCATATATCAATTAATCAAGTATCAAATTAATTTAACCAATAACCTACTTAACACTGGATGATAAGTAATGAGGGAAACGGAAAGGAAATGAGAGGAACGGAAATAACATCTCTTGTTTGAGAGTTTTAAAATACATGAGAACGAAACGGAACACATGGAGAATCATTTCCCTCCTCTTCCCTTCAAATATCTAACACTATGTTTGGATGATAGGTAATGAGAGAAACGGAAAGGAAATGAGGGGAACGGAAATAACTTTCTTTGTTTAGGAGTTTTAAAATACATGGGAACAGAATGGAACACATGGAGAATCATTTCCCTCCTCTTCCCTTCAAATGCCTAACTTTTGTTCCTCCCAAAATTAAGGTAAAATAGAAAAAATACATAAGTAATTCCGTTCCGTTAATGAAACTTCTAAATAAAGAGAATGAAAATTATGTTTCATTCCTTTCCTTTCCTTCACTCCATTCCCACATCTTTCGTTCCATTCATTTAATGAAAAAATATTCAAACATAAGATAACTTTTGTTCCTCCCAAAATTGAAGTGGAATGAGAGAAATATATAGATAATTTTGTTCCGTTAATAAAACTTTCAAATAAAAAAAAATAAAAATTATGTTTAGATTCATTTCTTTTTTCCACTTTCCATTCCATTCTCATCTTCTGTTCCATTTTTTTAATGAAAAAACATCCAAACATAAAGTAAATTATGATACATTACTTTATTGGTTAACTATAAATAGATTATTAGTTAAATAACTTAATCCTTAATAAATCAATATACAAACTGAAACGAAAAACATCTTAGTGAACCATACCTGTTAGTTATTTTCCCTAGATTTTTTTGGGCTATAACAATAGGCCAATAGCTAGATAATAACGTTTTACTTCAGGACACGTGTTTGTGTAATAAAGTAAACGAAAGAAAGCAATCACTTGCTCCTATTTCACATATATTAATTCAGTGGTTTGCCTGTATAAAGAAAAAGTTACAGTTTACTCCAAATTGAATGGCTTCAAGGCCAAAATATTCAGCATAACACAAACTGGTTAGCGGGCTGTAGGACCCACTCTCAAGTAACTGGGTTCTTTTTTGTCTTCATGTACCAGGGCTCATGTCCACCATTACTTACTGCACTGTGCTGAATCAGTTATGTTTGAATCCACAGCAAGACGTTACTAAACTAGTAGACAGACTCATCCAATATCCTTTTGTACAAGGTAATGCAGCTAATGATTCATACTACGACAGTATTTATCTTGTCATCAAGGCCTGTGGAAATCACATATAACGAGTGTTCACCTTCTTAGAGCTCCATAGTTTTTAGTCACCTAAAAAAGAAAAAAGGCTTAGTTCCAAAAAATCACATAATTCCAAAGTTGTTATGAATCAGAAAGTACATTCTAGAAAAAGAAAATTCCAATATCAACCACAGTTGCATTTTACATTTGCTAGAGCTACATCAGGGATGAACATTTGCCCAAAATATGGCACGAGGTGTAAGCAAAAAGATAGCAGATCACTAAGTCACCAATCTATTCCCTTCAAGTAATCTTAGCATCTAATTAAATTCATATATAAGTAAATAAATTAATTTGATATCAAGGTATCCCCAGCAACTTTTTGGTGACATTTCATTTGCTATATATCATGGTCTTTGCCACTAAGTATAATTCAAATCCTTCTGTTCTACTTGCTAGAAGTACTATGGGTAGCATAAAGAGTAATGACCAAGTAAATGAATAAGAACACCACATGGACCACCATCTGTTCAAACAAATATTTAGAATGGGAATGGTAATATATATCCTATCAGAAACAGGTGAACAAATGAAAGGGGACACAAACCCGAGGTTGAGACTTATTTAATCTCTTTCTGACATTGTCATTGTCATCGTCATCATCATCATTGTTCATGAGCATTCTATGAATTGAAGAGTTATCTGATTTCTTTCCACGTTTAGAAGGCTGTGTAGATCCTCTACCTCTTCCCTTTGAAGCAGCCCTTTTCCGTCCTGGTAGCTTGGATTCATTTTCCTATGCAATATGAGATGCATTAGATTTAACTTAATCATTGAGCATGTCAAGGATGTTTCAGTGACAAATTACAATCCAAAGCACACATAAAACTGTCAGGTTGCAAATATCAGACTGGCAAGCACTGAATCAAAGGGCCTTATAAACACTTCATATTTAAAAGTTCCAAATTAAGGAATGCGATATACTAGGAATTGATGTTTGTCCGTACCGAACTGTCATCAACATCGTCACTTGAGGCAGAATCCAAATTATCCCCACCATCAGCACCACTTTGAATGGCAGTTGCTGCAGCAACTGATGTAGACCTGCATTAAGTCAATGAAACCCTCCAATCATGTTGAATATCTATCCACTGTCAAGGCACCATCAGTGGAATATCAAAGTGACTTTATATAAACCCATCAATGGGGAAAACTAATCCTTCTTTAGATAATTTCATGCTTATGTTCTAAAACGCCTTGTCCACAATGGCCAACATATATGCAGCAACAGGGACACATGAAGCAACTCAGAAGTCAGAAATCAGATTCACAGCTCTTATTACGAAAATAAAATACATATCCTGAGATGGGAAAAAGGAGTGGAGCTAATCTCTCTGCTACAGCTGATCCTATACCTATTTTTCTAGTCTTTACCTATATGAGACACCAAATTTTTCAGCAACAAAATTTTTTCTAGAATAATGGCCATAGGATGTCCATTGCCCACCAAGAAGTCACAAAAAAGAAGGGGTTATTCCACTTTAAAGACATTATATTCAATTAGTTGTAAATTAAATAAAAATAATAAAAATATACATGATCATTTTTATTTTTTCTTTTGGGAAAGGGGGGGGCTCAGTTTTTGAGTCATCATACTTCCATGTCCCCGCTGGATTTACTTTGCTGCATAGAATCCAAAAAAGCTACTAAAATGATTTATTTATCAGCAAAAGCAACCTCTGAGAAGAGCGAAACGCTCCATCAAGAGTTGTCTGCTTCAAGGTGCTGGAACCTCTGCCTCTGCCTCTGCCCCTGCCCCTTCCTCTTGTTGGAGTTTGGGATGCACCAGAGGACCCTTTCCGACCTCTATTGCTTGGCTTTGAGCCAGATATTTGCATGGCATCTTCATCATCACTAAAGGAAACTGCACTTCCAGTTCCAGCAGCACTTCTGCCTTGGAATTCCTGTATGGAGAGAGAAGCTAAGAATGAAGGTCATGAAAAATATTGTCTGCCCAAAACACTGTTTTTCCATCGCTATTGCAATAGCATCATATCATATGTTGGATGTACCTCCAATGACTGAGCACCAGCAGTGAACTGTGTGGGTTCCTTAGAGCGTGTGGATCTTTCTTTGACACGTTCCTTTAAGAAAAAAGAGAAACAACAGTCATTAATGACACTTAAATGTATGTTCCATCCATCAGACCATTGTGATCACATAGCAACACATAGTAAAAAATCATTAAGGCCACAATAATAGGAAAAATTGCAAACAAAATTGTGATTGATGAAGGTCTGGAGGACACAGACAATTGTTGTGCCTAGACTATCTGCAACTGCTATAATGCTATTTCATGAAAGCCCCAGTAATAGAAAGGTTTCCCACAAGGCAAAGTGAATTTCAACCCAAAATTCATTGGAGATTAATTGATTCTTGAATTAACGAAAAACAATGATGAAGCTTCTAACCTCCAAGCACTCTCCAACTTTAACAATTAAATCTTCCGCCTCAAACTTCAGGGTATCTGAATCCTTAGCAATTTTGTTCTGCGTAAGCACAAAAGCAAGTCATCAGTGAGAAGAGGAAGGGATACGACATTAACATGAACACACACAAGAATATGAAGAAGAGACAATGTACTCAATCTTAGTCAATAGGCTGTGGAATACAATATGGACCAGATGCTCCAACATAGCAGTATCATAGACGAAGGCATACAGCAGATAAATGCAATATAGAATACTCACTCGCGTTTCATCAATATTGTATTGTACACAAAAGTAAAATGCCATTTTGTCATCCTTGTTCACAAAATTGTGTAATGCAATATCCAAATCATTGACTGGAAGTATCTCCATTTTCTGCAAAACCATTAAGAGTTAGATATATTGAAAGATAAAATTAAAACGAACTCACATTGTTTTTATATTTATATTTCTTATCTTCAATAAAAGCTCAAGTCAATGCAGATATTAATAAAGTTGTCCAGTAAAACTATACAACTAGCAAATCAAGCTAAAACAGTGGTGAATCAGAACTCAGAACTTTCATGAAGTTATGGAGAAATATTCAGAGAGATTGGAGTGATCTTTTATTTCTAACTATTATATCTTATTTCTTCATTGTATCCTTCGTTGAAGGAGGACTTCTTATCCTTTGAATGTTCCCAGCAAAATTCAAGAAAGTTAGATCATGAAAATAATATATAATATACAGTAAAAAGACAGTGAGTCACACAAATCTATGTGGCTGTTCATTGTTGAAATAGGAAGTATGCCATATATGGAAAGACCAAAAGGATTTCAGTACTCAATGATTAAAATACCAGATTATTTTCAGCAACCAGAGCCTCTATGTTCTGTTGATTTAATTCTTCTGGACGAAGTCGTTCCGAATCATCAATTTTGCCTACAAAAGGAAAGAGCACGGGTAACTAACCTTATTCCCACATTTTTTTAGTTGAAAATGATTTTGTCACCGTTTTCAGATTATTTCACTTGACTAAACCAAAAAATAAATAAATCAATAAAAGCCACTTGACCAACGTGTGATGTTTTTCTGTTACTTTCAATAGAGATTGCAAATGCCTTGCATATGATTCTTAATATATCTAACAATCAAAATCACCAATTCCTTCAATCTGTCCCCGATGTTGTTCTAGATTTCTAATCATAACAAAAGCAATAGAAAGGAGGGGGGTAACCTAGGTAAATCAAACTAATGTTTTATGTTTGAATGTATATAGGTATTGTAGAGTCTGACAACTATAAATATCGTATGTAGGTGGTTTTTTGTCCGCCCCATTGTTTTTGTTCAATTAGAATCAAAATTAGAACAAATTAAAGGATTTGAATCTTGTGAGTTCTGATTTGGGATAATAATAAGGGTGTGCAATCCATTCGCAATTTTCTATTACAGAAGTAGAGGCGGGACAGACTGATGCTCAAAACAGATCACAAGGGGCCAAGTGATACATGATGAATTAACAGTGTCAAAGGGATTTGAGATAAACTACGTTGCATGGATATGGGTACAGGGTATATGATAATTTTCAAAAATCTAGGGCAAGGCTACGTCGATATAAATTATTAAAAATATTATATATATATATATATAAGAAACTGAAATTTCACAAAACATCTTAACCAAAATAAACCACCCAAAATACTAAAATAAATCACCCAAAATATTAAAAAAAAAATGTTGCTGTGCAACTGCAAACCAAGCAAGAGAGCACCGAAAATATATATTTTTTTTAAATGTTGTAGTCGAAGTAAGAGCAGAAACAAGCAGCACCCAACCCAAAATATATATATTTTTTAAATGTTGCTGGGTGTAAAGTTTGATAGGGCACAATGACGTCGTTTGATCCATGTAACCGACCCCACCTAGTAGAAAAAGGCTTAGTTGTTGTTGTTGTTGTTGTTTTAAATGTTGCTGTGTGTAAAGTTTGATAGGGCATAATGACGTCATTTGATCCATGTAACCGATCCCACCTAGTGGAAAAAGGCCTAGTTGTTGTTGTTGTTGTTGTTGTTGTGGTTGTGGTTGTTATTGCTGTTGTTGTTTGGGGCTGTTTGTCACCACAGCACACCATCAATGTGAGTCACCACCAGCCAGCACCACTGCAAGTCACCACCATGAGCCACCACTGCTAATAGCCGTCAAGGGAGGAAGGGGGAAGATGATTTCAGTGTGTATCGTGAGGGCTCACTCCAACAGAAACACGAAAAATGAAAGAGGGAAGGGAAAAATAGGTTAGGGCATGTAAAACGGCAGTGTTTTGTGAGCAAAACTCAGTAAGCCGTACCCATTTTTTGCTAAGTTAAAAAAAATAAATTGGTACATAGCATACCCAATCCGTATCGGGTACATACTTTGGTACGTGTACGCCAGCCAAAATGGCATACCCATGCTTCATAGGAGATAAACTAGGGGGTTAAGGACAGGGTTAAACTGATTTTTTCAAAGAGAAAAAAAGAAATAAATAGATAAACCTGAAAAAGAAATAACATTATAATATTTTTTCTTTAAGAAAAAAAAAAAGCTTCCTCAAGATTCAATAAGAAAACTAATAAAAGATGCCTGCCTTCGATATTGTAACTGGTAAATACTATACTGTTGATACCACATGAACTAGTAAAGAAAGGTAAACAAAAACAATTCAAATTACCTTCACCCTTGGCCCTTCTTGCAGCCTTTGAGAATATAAGAATGTCTTGGGGGTTTGCAACCTAATATAAGGATGACCAATCAACAGTAGAAAACAATCCTCAAGCAAAATCAGCATTAGCACACTAATTCACGAAGAGTGATAGATAGAAAGTACCTTCCCCACATATTTCTGCCCAAATCTTTGAGGATTTATAGTCATAAATCCAGAGTAATCTACCTGCAAATTACATTGTAGAAGTTAAGGTCATGGCAAGAAACATATGTAATTTCTAATGCAACAAGATGTCCATTATAGCCAATAGACTGAACAGAAGTTCAAATAAAAATTCATAATAAACTCTATGTCTTTTGAAGGATTTGCAAATCCGATTCCATGCAACAAGAATGGAGTTTAATTGGTTTAATATCGTGAAAATTACTATATTTTGTAGAAGAAAAGTGTAAGATCAAAACCAATACAATTATAGAAGCAATCAATTGCAGATCAATCTTCCTGCTACGTGAAAAGCACATTAGGAGGAAGCACTGTGCCCTCAAATCTAGAAGTGATATTCAAAAGCATAGCACAGTATATAGAAATTACCTTGATACGTATTAGTGGAAGCTTGAGTTCTGCTCTATTGACGACCTTCTTACTAGATTTTTCTAGCAGCTTCCCAACCTGAACAATCATCTATTATCAAAATACAGTTGCTACACACATGACCACTGGTCCACCGCACAAAAAGAATTTGGGAAAATTCAGATTAAGTTCCTTTCACAAAAATTATTCCAGGATGGTTCCTAAACAGATTATATTGCAGAGTTGCCAAATTTTATCACAACAGAATAAGCATGTTTTATTATAAAGTAACACTATGAGGAACTAAAGAGGGAACTTTTGTCAAAAGGAACCTAGGTGGGCCTCTCCCACAAAAAAAAATAAAGCAACCAAAAGGGCTCAGCAAAATATATGGCAAAGAAAATCAAATTTTCATCAAATATTAGGAAACCCACATACCACTTTGTCCAGGTGTTCAAGAATTGAATTTTGATCATTGGAATCAATATCAGGTTCATCTTTTAGTATTATCTGCATTATGAAGATTTGAATGACTAATGAAGAACCATAAGATATTGTCAAATGTCAAGCCCTTAATCAATTCAATATGTGCTTCAAATAGCAGTGAGAGATGTAAATTTTTTACTTACTAATTACAAATGAAAACAAAATAATATCAGTATTTCACCTTACCTCTGTATACTCAAAAGGCCTCACGGACACCAAAGGTATCTTAGTTGGACGATACTGATTTCCCTGTCAAGAACCATTAATTCAAGCACTTGGTAAGAAATATAAAACGACAATAGCTGCTTCTATGAAATAGACATTTAGATTCTCATTATATGGCCAACCTTAATTTCTAGAAGAAGTACATGCTTTGGCTTTGATTCTCCATCAATAAGTGATGTTGCAACTGATGACCCTGGTTGTGAAATGTGAAATCCCATCCCTGGAACTTCCTGAAGAAAATTAAAATCCATATTAAGTTTGCAGAGCACAACATATGTCTATCGGGACCCACTTAAAGAAATATTCAATCAGTACACCTGTGGGTCAACCAAACATTCATGCTCATGCCCCCACACAATGAAGTCCAGGAAACGTGGCAAGAAGTGCTCATTTATTGCATTTTTTGGATTTGTTTTCACTCTGCATACCATAATTGAAAACAAGATCAATCATCAAGTACATTAAAATCTAAAACTCAGACACAGTAGACCATATACATGACCAATAATTTCAAAGTCAAATACTTAAATGTAGATTTCAGGTTAAACACACATTTTCATTGATATGTGATATTAAATGCAATCTCTTAAAAAAGACAGGCAAAAAGGAAGACATAACCTGTTCTGATGAAGTACCAGAATGTTGAACCAATCAGACACCTGACACCCTTCCTGAGATTCAGGTCGCATCCATTGCACAGCATGTGGTGTCTGAAAAAGAAATAAAATAATACACCACAGCCATATGTGACCGCACTTAAATTAATAGATGAACTGCTTAAAAACAAATTTTATCAGTAGCATACTTGAAACATCCTATTAAGCCTTTCATCTCTAATGTTCCCCAGACCATACAGAGCTACAGCTGTTGAACCCTGCAATTCATAAAAAATACAGCTCAAGACAGAATAAGACTTATAACCACCCTGCTTTTCTCTCCTTTTCTTTAATGAAAAAATGAGGGTTTCACTAAAGCCACATTATCCTGGTATTAACAGTATTCAACAACAAACCTTCTTGATAAGAATAGGGTGGAGAGTGATCTGACCAACACCAGAACCCCCAAGAACTGTTTTCCCAAAGTAGTTGACTAGATTACATGCTGAGAGAATATCAACTGCAGAAAGGTTGTCCTGTCACAATCATTCAGTAAGGAATATATTTCTTGTAGTTAAGAATAGCTGTAACCACGCTATAGTTACATTGACAGAATATCAATCTGGTCAAACGTATATTTAGCTAAATTAGAGGGAAAAAATCAGTTTCCCTAGAAAGTAAATGATTTTTTTTTTACCACGTATTTCCTTAGAAAACCCAACAAGCAAAAGGGGGAAAGAAAAAGAAAAAGATCATCATCCCTTCGGCATTACATATGAATTGCTTCTTTAAAAAATGAAAATAAGGACTTTCTAGTCTACTGTTATAACTTAGCCATATTGTTAAAATGTTGTGTCAAAACAACTAGCCAAAATATTTCTCTATGCTATTCTGAATTTATCTAGCCACAATGCAAAGTGAAAGACCAACAACCAGCAAGTATCCACTAGCAACATAACTTCATCAGATGCCATTTTGAAATTAAAAATGAATGGTGAAATGAATGAACACTTATCCAGATGTTAGAAATTCTAACTTAGAATTTATTGCCTGCACAGAGCTATAACCAGCAAAAAAACACTTGTACTCTCCAAGTCCACATGGGAAATCATTAAACCCTTTCATGATCTCTCCCACCCACCCAACCCCCCAGGAAAAAAAAAATCATGCCTTTCACCTCTTTTATGCTCTCTCCAAGTCCTCAGTTTATAATGCATGTCCTTCTTCCAACTCCTAGTTCTTATGTGAAGTTTATTTTAACCAGATAAAATTATGATCGATGACTAAGTAATAGGATAACTGTTACAAGTAAAATGTATTTAAATGACCAAATTTCACCATAAAGCATATGGCATGTTTGAATGTGCCAAGTCCCAAAAGGATCATTTCCAACAATCACAGAGGAATTCTTCAAATATAATTTTTTGCCCCCTTTTTCTTCTTTATTGACGATGATTAAATGCAGCAATGAACCCACCCAAGTCAAGGCATAAACCTTGTAACAAATTATAGTTGTATTACAAAGACTCTATTAGGCTTTTATGTTCAGGATATATAGGCAACAGATGAACTTAAAGCAAAAGACCAGTCATCAGCAAACATGAAACAACCATAGGAAACAAAAAGTAAGTCCAAAATTATACATAATAATAATAATACGACATTACTCATACCACGCCTGCTGGATCGTCATGATTTCCATGAATAGTAAAGACAGGCAAACCAACATTGAAGTGAGGATCTTCATAATTTACATGACCAAATCTGTCAAGCAAAAAGACTACCTTTCAGTTCATGACATGAACAAAAACTAACAAGGATAACCACACGTATCTGTACATGAGTATATTCCTTTGCATACAAACAAGAACCAACTATCCCAAGAGCTTAAGTTGTTAGGTAAAGGCTCATGAATGGTTTTTATATCTGACACACCCTCTGACGTAAGAGCCCTTTGGGCTTGAAACCTAGACAATGCAGAGGCCCACCCTATCTTATGTTAAAATTCAACTTTTGTATTTATAACATGTTTGGTTTTGATTATTTCAGGAGAAATAATCGCTCTTCTTTCAAAAGTTCTCTCAAGGAATTTTTAATTATAAGTTGTTTTGAATATAAAGTAAGTTAATCCAAGCTCACACTTAGAATAATAAGGAGGCTACTTAGTTATAGACGTTCTAATATCATGTTAAGAACCAACTATCCCAAAAACTAGCTTAACCTGTGAAGACTGACTCATTAATGGTTTTTATGTCTAACAGTACGATCTCGCACTCATATTTACTAAACTAAAAATGCACAATTTTTTTTTTGTTGCAAGTGTAAATAACAACTATGTCTAGCTAACGCAAAAGGAGAAGGCTACTCTAAAGAGAGCTGTGAGTTTATCTAAGTAAAATCTATCTTTAGTAAACATTGAATATAAGGAAAACTAAATAAGTACCGTTCCTCCCATTCTCTTTCTGTTCTCTTCATTACCTATCATCCAAATATAGAATAACTATAGATGTACTCTTATTTATTCATTTTAGAGAGAAACTCATTTAAAGGAACTTTTTCCACGAAATTATTCGTGAAATAAAAAGTGCAGTATAAGAACTCACGCATTCTGAAAGTTGACGGTTTGGTCACTGACGACTTGAAAGGGGACGGGTTGATCGTTGAGGCAATGTCGACGGAGAATCTCGATGGCCTTGACTAACGTTGACCTAGATGGCTTGTTCTCGTGAAAAAGGTCACCGCCGAGTAGCAAGAAGTCAACGTGCTTGTTCTCGGCGATGGAGCAAATCTCCTCGAAGGCTTGAAAAGAATCGTGGCGCCGTATCTCGTCCTTCTCCATGTAGCCGAGGTGGCAGTCTGTGGCTACCAGTATGCGAAGGGTGTTCGCACCGTCTGCGTCTGTGTCCCCCATCGATTCGATACTCAGTCTCTGCCGACAAGATGATGATGGTGGTGAAGGACTCGAGAGAAATTGCAGAGAGAAATTTGGGTGTGATTGTCAAAGGGAACGTCGTCGCATCAGGGCTGGGCTCAAAGAAAAGGCGGGACCTTCTTCCCACAATGTTTGTTTTTTTAATTAAATTAAATTGTGTAAAAATAATGGCAGAAACGAAATAGTAATTGATCACAATGAAAATGTACTGCAACCTCAAATAAATTTTATTTACAATAAAATTGGAAGAAACAAAATAGAGATAAATTACTTTGTTAGCTTTATTTTTACACATAATTCTAAATTTATGCTTTTTTTTATTATAAAAAAAAACGACCTTATTCACAATATTTTTCTTTTGGTGAAAGAAAGGGGCCTAAGCCCAACAAAAGAAAACAAAGACTACAAAACAGAGACTAAATGAGTTAAGGAGCCCAGAATAAATAATCCATGATCAACCTCGCAAGCTCCCTTGGAGGGTGTGAAATCTCGATAACCCCAAACTCGTAATAAAGCCCCAAATTAGGCAACCGGTCAGAGCACCGATCAGCTTCTGGCCTTTCGACAAATCTGTCTTTAATTACAAAATTATTTATTAAATAATCATACTTCTAAAATTATAAATTAAATTATTATCTTTTTGGTCACATTAAATTTTTTATTATTTTCACGTTCCACGTAAATAACATCAAAGTTGACAATGTTATTATTAAAAACACACCAAAATTCTTTGTATTTTTCACGTTATAACGTCATTACGTTTGATACTATTCATGTAGTAATGCCATAAATAATGTCAATATGTCGTATGCAGAAAATATAATGCGCATACGATGGCTGCCATCTCAGGTGTAAATTTGTCACTGACTGTATAATGTCTTGATGTCGATCAAATATCAAGCACAAGTCTTGTTTGTTGTGTGACATGTGTTAGAATTAAGGCTAAGAATCAACTTCAATCATCCTTTAGTTTTCTTTCCACAATGACAAATGCAATTAGCAAGAGTTTTCTGTCTCCATCTTGTGTTATTGCGATTAATAGTTTATGACGATATTTACATATAAATGAGTACCGTCAGATTAAATGATGGGCTTGCAGTATCGGAATCTAACAACACATGATTTGAATATCCAAAATAAGCGAAAAAATATTTGTCTTTAATGGTCAACTCGGTTGTACTAAACAAATTCAACGGTTTGCAACTCCACCATTGTGTCTGACATGTCTCTTTGCATGACAACTAACCATTTAGGCAACATTTTATAAGATTTATCCCAGTCTCCAAAAACATTCACAATGGCACAATTTGTTTTGCCTTCCAAACTTTTCGATATGACACATCATATCTGAATTGACTTCGAACCTTTTCAATAATCAAGCATACAGGTACATTGAGTTTTTGATTAACCATGTCCAAAATGCAATAATAGATCATAAAAGAGTCTAACTTCTTATGATTGTGACATAGAGTTGACACAACTGTAAGGTCCATTATATTTTGTAATTTATCACATGTTTGATTTCTTACTTTAAATTGCCCTGACCCTCTAATTACAACCATTAGCATATCTGGGACACCTAACAGTTAGTCTTTGTGAATCATAATCCTCAACCTTGTAGTTTTGATGTTTACTAATGTAATAATGTGTTAGGGTCAACTTGACAGCATCTTTAGAAAGAAATTACAACCCAACATATAACTCTTTCACTAGCCTCCAAATACCATGAGAATCTAATTTAGGCAGATTATCAGGTGTATTTAATGTATCCCAATTGATTTGAGAAAACTGGGAACATGAAGACACAAACATAGATTCAGGAACAACTAACAATGGAGGGACTTGTTGCTATATATTTACTTTAGCGTCAAAGTGATCTTCTTCTAAGTTAGTATTTGAATCATCACCCTCAGGCAGCTCTCCTTCATCTTCACTTGTGTTAGATAATGCATCTGTCATAAGTGAGTTATCGGTTTCAAATGCCAACCTAGATGATCTTCATTTAGGCATTGCAGATGTACCAACTTCTTAATATTGTAGTAAGAAACCAGCATGTCTCATAGAGAATTGAGTATTGATAGGGTACAATGATTCAGGAAGATTAGAAGGTCCAGCTTGGATTTCAGTTTCAGAAGGAGCTTCAACATGCTCATTGTGCTCACTCGTTTCTATCTCAAGATACAGCTCAATGAAAGTTAAGTTCGGATGTTGATCTAAGTAATCTATCATGCAAGCAACATCTTCATCATCTTCTAATGGAAGAGCTATTCATCTTAGTATATTGCTCCATTGTGAAAATCTATACACTACATTTGGACACAAGTTGATTTTCTTGGAACTTTAATTTTAAATGAATTCTCATTTTCAGAAGCTCAAAAGTCGTATCACGTTTAATCATGATAGACTTTGGACGAGGACCTTCATACATTAAACCCTCTTCACCTTCATATATTTTTTCATTGTAGTAAATGAGAATAATAAGGTGTTTTGCCATCTTAATTCCACTTATCAAATTTCTGAATAATAACAAAATAACAAGTATGAAATCAATCAACACACGTGTCAACTGAAACAAAATTGCTACTCATAACAATGAATTCATACTATTAATTTTCATAAGAAATTTTTTCTATACCCTACCAATTTCAATTTCAATTTCAATTTCAATAAACCCACAATTTTCATCAATTGAAAACAACAACAAAAATACATAACCACCACACGTGTCAAGTAAAAAAATATGATACCCTAATAATATTCAAACTATTAATTTTTGTAAGAACAAATTCCAAAAACCTCTTAACTAACAAAACTAGTGAACCACAAAAAATATATAATACACAATTAACATAAAAAATCCTAAAAAAACAAGTAATAATTCTAACAATAAAAAAATCAGCACTAATAATAATAATAAAAATATTTACATATATGATGATCTAAATGTCTTTTCCACAAGTTATAGTTAAAGGAAGGTTTGAGAGAGAGTTTAGAGAGAGAAAAAGTTTAGAGAAAAAGTAAAAATTTAATAAATGAAAAATTTGTGTGTGAGAAGGAAAAGAGACTTGGGTTAATAGCGTCATGCACTAGAAACGCTATCACGTTTGGTATTATCCACGTAGTAACATCATTAAAATTAGTGTTACTACGTGAATAATGTCAAGCATTTTAACATTTTTTTAATGATAGTGTCATCAACTTTAATACCATCTAAGTAGAGTATAAAAATAAAAATAAAAATAAAAATATAATATGGTCAAAAGAATAACAATTTAATATATATTTTAAAAAATATGATAATTTGATAAATAATTTTTTCATTTGGAACAAATTGTTTCAAAAAGCCTCAGCTTCTCGCCAAGCATGAACAAAGCGAAGCTCCCATTCTCTGCCTTTCCAACCCCCTCTCTTTGGGATCCAATCTCCTCCACCAAGTTCATTTGGAACCAATTATCTAACCCAGCTGAAAAGAACGCCTGCAATATATCAGACCTGACAAAATCCATACGGTGGATGCGCTCATGCAGTCCCTCACCACATGAAGAACGGTCTAAGAGACCCCCACACGATATATACAATCGGGACACCCCCACACCAGCGACTTTTTCTCTCATTTGTAAAGACCCAAATGAGAGCCACTTTCCACATATAAATCTTCGATCTTTCTAGTTCTTTTCACTTTTCAAAATTTTTAAAAATCATGAATAGGCACTTTACTCTTATAAATATATCCTATATATATATATATATACACACACTATAGTTTAGAAGATTTTAATCCTTTATTTTGTACAAAGGATTATTTTTAAGTTTTTTTTTACAGGAATGATTCTTTTTAAGTTATATATATTTTCTACAGCGAATTGAAAGGTACCACAGTTACTTTATTTTATTGATAATTATCCAGTCAAAAAATGATAATTATCTAGTAAAAATAAGTCTAAAACTACCAAACTAATATTCACCTGAAAAAAAAAACTGCCAAACTGAATTCAAATTTATTGATCCAATTTTACTCAACTCTAATCATGCTGGCCATAGTTGCTTAGGAATTTTTATTTTATATAAAATAGAAAAATAGCAGAATACCAGAGTATCAATTTTTTTTCTAAAAAGAGAAATCTCTATAACTATCCGTCTCCATGTTTCGATATATATGTCTCTTGTTTTTTGGTCCAACTCTACCCTTCCCTCTGTCTAATACACGGATTCATCATTTTCTCGCAGAAGGCCCAAACAAATCCAATTGTGGTGTGAACTTGTCCTGAAGTTCGGCCTACCTAGCTGTACCATGGTAATTCGTATGGTTTAGGAATGCGAGGATAAAAAGGGAAGACAAAGTTGAAGCCCCATTTCATCTACTTGAGCTTACACAACAGCATCAACTAGTTAACCCAAAAAAAAAAAAAACACGATAATATCAACTATGTATCCTTGCACATAAATCTTGTTCTAATATATATATATATATATATATATATATATATATATATTTTAAATCGTTCCGCTCTACCTTGCTGTTTTCTAATTGTATTTGACTTCAGTCTAATTTTCACGCTAATATGTTATATTATTAAATAAGTTTAACTATTAATAGCAACGACCTAACAATGTAAAAAAACAACTACCTAACAAATCAAACTATTTTTATAATATAGAAACACGTCATTAGATTATAGGGGTATTACCAACACTGTTGGTCTGAATTCTAATCTTTTAAATATGTAATTTTAGATTAGATTCTAAATTTATATGTATAATAATAATACTATTGAGAGAATTTCAATTTAAATACTTAATCGTATTTTAAAATATTAATTTTTCACTAATTAGATAAGGGAATACTCTAAAAAAATAATAATAGAAGTATCTACATTGAATCCAAATTTGTCAAACTCTATTAAAATGTCATGTATACATTCATATTCAAATGATATTTCCTTAAAACTAATAAGTAAACATGCTTTTCTATCCACAATGAATGCAGTCAAACTAATAAGTTGATGTGCTCATGACACGTCTCATCTTGATAATCCGTTCTAATTTGAAGTTAATTGGAACATATTCAGGATCTTAGAATTAGATTTGGCATATCTTTGAGTTGGGTTTGAGATTCGCTTTGGGTTGTCGGCTTGGCTTGGCTAGGGATGGCAATGGGGCGGGGTGGAGACGGGTAGTAGCCTCCCGTCTCTCGCCTCCGTGAATAATATCTGTTCCCGCCCTTGTCTCCATATCCGTGTGGGTACTCGTTTATCTTTTTCTCACGGATAAACGGATATCTGAATACTTTATAAATTGTAAAAAAAAATAAAAAAATAAAAAATAAAAAAAAAGTATAATACTATAATTTTTCAAAATTTGTCCAACACAATTTAATTTAAAAATAATGTCAAATACTTAAAATACTTTTAATTTATATAACTTTACAATATTTTAATTTATATAATTAAATTTTTTAATAAATTTATATAAAATTTTTGGAATTTCTTTCAGACTAAGGGGGAACCACCCCCGCCCCCCCCCTCCGTCCGTTTATTAAATGGGGATAATATTAAACGAGTATTTATATCCGCGAGGAGAATTTGACGGATATTATCCGCCTCCGTCACGGGTATTATTACCGCATGAGTGGATAAAATTGTCATCCCTAGACTTGGCTCGATAATACATAACACTTTAAAATATAATTTTTTTTTGCAAAATTAGTAATATATTATAAGACTTTTAGATATAAATTGATGTATTTTACAAAATGTGATAATATTTTTTTATTGATAGAATTTGTTTTGTAATATATTTTATAAAATATCCCTTAATTTTGATTTTATACTTCTAAAATTTTATAACTTAATTATGTATAATATTTAAATTTTCATATTTTGTCTAAATATCGAGTCAATTAGATCTCGACTCAATCATTAGTCGAGTCATAACCAGATCAAGTTTAGGTACAATAAAATACTCAATCACCATATCATGTTAGGTTAGGCCCAAACTAAACCCGTCTCATAAACATTCCTACCAATAAGAACATGACGGAGATTGAAATTGCAATTAAGCTTTTTTTTCTTTTTTAAATGATCAATGAAATAAGTTGTTGAGATATTGGAATTTGAAAATAAATAAAATATATACCTTTGAGTTCATCATACTCTTTGGGGATTAATATTTTCAATACTTTTAATCAAAATTTGCAAGGTTTTGTATTTCATGTGGTATATAATTTTAAATTCAATTCTCAAATTGTTATGAAGAAGTATCTAATTTTAATTTATAAATAGAACTTCAAATAATAACTTAAGCTCTTTTTTTGTTTACTTAGAGTATCTTAATTTAATAGGTGTAATATTAATTTCTTAAAAGACGGTCAAACACTTAAGTAGGGACTCATCTCAACAATATTATTTCTAAATACATTAATATCGAGATATACAAATTAACAAGTAATACCCAGAACATATATATTAATAACGATTATTTTCTCATGCATTATACTTCACAGTCAAGGGGCATATCCATAGCATACGAATAATGATAAAAGAACAAAAGCAAAGAACCAACCATAACTACCTGTTACTTTGTCCCATGCACGTGAACCCTTCTGGTAAGTATGGGCCATGGCCTTATTTCTTTCTACGACACTGATGAGATGTATATAATTATATGCATGACTCGGGGACCAAACGCCAGCGCCATACGTTCGTGTAGTTTACGAAGTGGCGTTATTCTTCTTCGGTTGCATATGTATGCATTCCATTGTCATGAATTAACTCAAAAGTTTAAGTTGTTGGGTGAAGATAAATGAATAACTTTATTTAAAAGATTAGAGACAACAATGATTAAATTCTAGATCACTTGATCATAGAAATTTTAATACCATATCTTAGACCAATTTTCTCTTAAAAATTTAAGTTATTAGGTCATGACCTACAGAAATTAAATGGAATAACCTCTGTTGGGCTTTTTTGAAATTTGAAGCCCTCGACATCAATTATAAGGAGAATCTCATGATAACTCCAAATTGTCAAATCTGCATAGCAAGATTGACCTAATTTGCGATCTCTTTCTTAAAAGTTCAAATAACATGAAAAGATTTGAAATGCCAGTTACCTACTTTTAAGAAGATGGTATATATCGTCACTGTAATTTTTATTTTATTTTTCAAAGTAACCCTACTTAATAGGTGAGAGATTAATTTTTTGAAATACGGTTAAGTATCTAAATAAGAATTTATCTCAATAATATTATTTCTATATACATAAATCTTAAAATTGAATCTAAGATCACATGCTTAAACTTAAATCTCTTTCACTTGAATTAACACATATTGATATATCAATCAGCTATAAGGCATAGGGTTATGTGTTTAAGTTGAACAATTGCGAATGGATGGAGAGTTTTAACATCAGTGGTCGAGAATTCTCGCCCGTGTGGAAACTGGAAACAAGTAAAATAAAACTGAAAATATATTGTTATGAAACTCTAATCTTGTTTTCTGTCCCTTTCTTCTTCTGTATTTTTATAGATGGATAGAATCCACAGAACATCCAAAATAATGAAGTTTGGGTTCATTTGTAAAGAACAGTTAGCCTCATCAATCCTTATCCAAATCCTAGACCAATATGTGAGGCCTTTAGCTGGGGCACTTGTAACTGATGTGAGTTGTCACGCATGTCTCTCAGAAATCAGAACAATATATGTACGCTCAAAATATGTAAAAGACTACTAGAAGAAATGAATACTTAATCATAATTAAATAGGACCATAGTAAATTTTAATATTTATCTTAATGCTGATTCTTGATTAATTTATAAGCTTTCAAATATGGCAAGAAATTGATTAAAAGCACATGATGAAATGAAACATCGATCCTTTCTTCACCCCTTCATATTAAGTACCCAAAATTAAAGTAAGATCAATCTCTATTTTCAATATTCTCTAGTTATAATTCGTAAAGTTGTTCATGCAATATAGCACTCCTCTTAAAACTTTATTTGTTGTATTTGAAGTGAGAAAAAAGAGAAAAATGTTACATATTGCAAAAAAAATTCATGAAATAACATACAAATCAAACATGGCACACAATTCATGTATATTCTTTTTGACACCAAAAACGTGTTTCCTTCTTGTCAATTGCCATGCTTGTTTATATATCTCACCTGATTGATCCACCGTGTTTCGTAACAAAATTTGTATAAAACTATTGGCATTAAGCAACAGTTCTCGAAAAAAAAGATGTTTTAGTTGTCATTCATTAATAACTATAATTCATAGAAGTTGTTTAAGTGAGAAGCAAGGTGTTTTAGTTGTCATGTCATTCGTAACTATAATTCGTAAAAGTTGTCCGTGCAATATAGCACTCATCATCTTTTATCGTGTTGGCCATCCCGTGTCTCTATCAAACACGGCCGTACCAAAACCTACAATATGTAAAGCAACTTTCAATTAAGCCCAAGTTAAATTATTTTCAATTCTTCGCTTGTCCATTATAAATATACCTGATTCACTAACCACAAAGAAATAGATAGGATTCGCAGGATATACACCAATAATTTGATTTGGGTATTACTAGAAAATAGACCACACATAAGGTGCTGTTTCAATTTCAACTTTTAGATGTATTCTGTTTATAATAACAAATTAAATTCCAGCCACACTCAGTAGTAGCTAGTATTGAGTAATAATAGTACTACTTCAGGAGCGTTGTCACCTTCAACTTGACCTGGAATATGATATCAATCAATTGCAAAAATATAGTAGGGTAAGGGTAGCGATATATAATTAAATACCATTGATGAACAAACAAACAAAGGGATGAACTTGCTCCGAACCTTAGTTGCTCAAACTTATTCGCGAATAGGACACTATGCCCAGTCCTTGTCACATATGTAGCTGCGCTGCCCCTAATTTCCTTCTTTCATCTCTTTCTTTCCTGTGGGCATGGTGTGTGAACTTGTTTTCCATGTTAGGCCCCCCAGTCCCCACCTTTTCTTAAAAAACAAAAATAAAAATACTATTACATGCAAAAGTAACATACTCAGATTAAAATATTCCTAAAGAATTGCCTTCTTCAAACTCAAAAAAAGCATGTGGATATAATGTGTTTACGAATAGTGAAAGGCTGCTAGCTATCATGACTTAATTAATATGCAATATATGTTATCTTTTCTTCCTTTGATCTTTTTCTTGTGATAAACAAGGAACCAGATCAGCCAAAAAGTTATACGATGAAACACTTCTTTGTATTATTTTACATATAACATCCATAATGTAATTGATCCTAGCTAGTCGCCCTTTTTTCTATTCAGAAAAGGAACCATTACATATATATAGTTGCAGTTTTAAGTTAGCTGATCAAGTTCTGGAACAGATCCTTGCCTATATGAACTATCATTTAATTCCTTCCTCTCCCCAGTGAATATTGTACATACCAAAGATATGTTGTGCTTTTGTTGCAAAAGACAAAAAAAATTGTGTACTTACTTGAATGCCATATCAACCAAAAGGCATGCTGGTTGAATTAATAATTTGTTGCATATGATCAATTCTTTGAATTAATAATTCAAAAAGTCGTCATTTTTTACCACTTTTGACTTAAAATTGTGTAAACAATTACTATATACATCTAAAAGAAATACAAGGCTCTCCCATTTTTAAAGAGAGATAAACACAATAATGAAAAGAGCTCTTCTATTGTCTAAAAGTAACAGCACATTATAAATCCTACGTGCTTATATTTTATTGTCTAGTAATTTAAAGCAAATACTATGAGAGTTTGTAATTTAAGGTCCTACTAAAATATCTGTTAAATTAAATTACTAAGCGTTTATATATATATGATAACCATATTTTATATAAGTGCTTGTGCAAATTAAGACTCATATATAAGTTATACTTGATTTATTTTTATAGGTGACAATTTTTAACTTGTGAAAATAAATTATGAGAAGCCTAGTTGGATGTGAAAACAATCAATTATAAACAGCAACTTGTACCCAAAAAAATAAAAAATAAAAACGGCAACTATAAACTTAGTTCGGATCACATTTTGGGAGGGCTTTATAACCATCGCATCTAATTCAGAGATTAGTCTTACAGTAATGATTATGAAAAATACATTTGTCAAAGACCAAAAACTGAAAGAAAACGTGTGCAATTACAATATTCGTTTAGAATAAAACTAGATTTAATCAACTTGTCATGATATTAATATAAGGGAGAATTGATTGGAAGAATCGCTAATGGTACGAAATTAAAGGTGAATGACCAATAGTCATTACCGTAACAGCAATTACCATTCGAAATGATTGATTGACTATTAATGTAAATGGCTAATCGGGTCTTCTCGTTAATTTTGTATTGTTAGCAGTCATTTCTATTAATTTTCCCTTAATTTAATATAACAAGATGCTTGAGTAATAAACAATAACCAACACACGTTGTGTTAAAGTGATTTTTAATTGCAAAAGAAAAGGTGTATAGTATCCTATTTCAAAGGTTTTTTGTGTCAACAAATAAACTCTATGAAATGATCATAAAAGTAATGCGATTGATAATTGACCTAATATAATTAACAAGCATATAGTATTATTTCTATATGTCACGCACATGTGTGAAAAATACATATCTTTGCTCATAATTAAACTTTCCCCTTTTTTAGGTTAACTAGCTTCTTTTTTTTTTACATTAAAGCTAGGTATAGATCAATATTTTCAAAAATTAATCAAATTGACGGTTTAGTCCGTTAGACCATGAATTAGTTATAATTTTAGTCTAACCATATAATTAGCAAGCATATAATATTTCTTCTATATGTCACGCATACATGTGAAAAGCACATAACTTTATTCATAATTAAACTTTCCCCCCATTTTAAGTTAATTAGCTCTTTTGCATTAAAGTTAAGTACAAATTAATGGTTTAAAAATTAAATCAAACTCGCGACTTAGCTAATTAAACCATGAGTAGTCATGTTTTTATTTAATCATATTTTATTATATTGTCCAATTTAATTTTTTTAAATCATTAATTTAACTAGTTTAAACAATTAAATTATGATCCACAATTCTCATTGGATAAATCTCTATTTTGGTTTTTAAAACATTGCTATGGATAAGTTAAATTCAAGAGCGGAATTATTTCCACCTATATATATTTTCAGTCCATTTTCTTGTGTGTTATTTGTGGGACTAAACAAAGCTTAGGATTTTGTTTATTTCGTCATCTAATACCTTTTCTTTTTCTTTGTATGTGTAAGTGTGTAACTTTGCAAACTGATCAATCTATCAAATCAAAAATGGAAATTCCAGTCTAGTTCGATCGGCATATTCAAGTCATGAAGTGTTTGATTGCAGTAAGTTGTTGGAACAACACAGTCAAATATATAACTTTCGGTATTATATAATTTAAGAGTTATTTTTTATATAATTTTTTTTAATTATACTATTATATAAGAATGATTTATATAATTAACCATACAATCTAATAATTTTTTTATATTTATCATCTCCGTTTATTGTTTCAGTATTATTCTCTTAAATATGGCTTCCGATTTTCCGAACCCACCTATAACCTTTTTGTAATATACTTTTCGCAAATGGACAATAATGAACTGATCGAAAAAAAGTGCTTTATACATTGATGTGGAGAAGTGGAAAGGAATTGGTGACAAGACGGGAGTGCCTCATTCATTGCAATTCTTGCTATTTGCCTGGTTAATTAGCTTTAAACGTGTCACCCCACCATAACAGAAGGCACTAATTCACTTTATTCCATGATTCATTATTCGGACACGTGACTCAACAAGAGCTTAAAGGTTGAAAGATTTTAGATTGTATTTAGAAAAAATAAATTAATGATTAATATTATAACAAAATATATGTACATATATTATAAATTGTTAAAATTTAGTTGCTTAATTTATTTTTATTAATGATTATAGTTTTTCACTTTTTTTCTAAAGTAAACTCATCACTTCGGAAAAAGTTAATTCTATTCGTGTGCAAAGGTTTGGGACTTACCTGTTTAGATATTTGATAGCCTAAACTTGATGAGTATTTAAGGTAATTGTAAAAATTTGATTATTTAAATAATTAATTATTATATAAATTTTTTGTTATAATTTATTATTAAAAAATATTTTATGTTTAGATATATTAATTTAAAAATAATTTTAAGTTAATCTATTTTGTTTAGATAATATAAAAAAATTATTTTTATATATTAAATTATTAAAATAAGTATAAAATAATTAAAAAAATTATTTAATTAATTAAAAAAATTATTTAATTATAGATAAAATAATATTTATATATCACTATTAAGAATAATATCAACAATTTTTTTACACAATGTCTAAATTTTAACTTTTGTTTCAACAGATTTAGAACATGTTTGGTAGAGCTTATGATTAATTTTTTTTGAGAAAAAATTATTGTAATAGTATTTAATCATATTTGATAAAATTAATTTCAGCTTTTTACACAAAATTTAATGTAAAATAAAAAAATTTAAAGCTAATTTTCATAATACTTGAAATTGAAACTTATAATTTTAACTTATAAATTATTTCATACACTTTGATATGTAAATACTATTTTGTTCTCAATCAAATAATTTTTTTAATTATTTTATATCTATTTTAGTAATTTAATATATAAAATCAATTTTTTTATATTATCTAAACAAATCAGATTAACTTAAAATTACTTTATAACTAATGTATCTAAATATAAAAATAAATTAATTATAATAAAAAAATTTATATAATAATCAATTATTAAACATAATCAACTTTTTACAACTTTTTCAAATACACACTTAATCCAAAGCAAAAATGCTGATACTTGTTTTTGTCATTCTCACCCAAACAGATCACTATTTGTACCCAATAACTTTTTTGAGCAAAAAAATTGTTGAAGGACAGGAAAAATCTGAAACAAACACTCCTTAGTCACAAAGTATTTTTAATGAGATTTAAAATTAAGTACTATAAATAATATTTTTTATAATTTAATATTAAAATAATTAAAATAAAATTGGATCACATTTACCGGCATATTTGTTTAGAATGATCTATTCTAAGTGAGATGTAAACTGATAAAAGAAAAATGATTCAGATTGAGTTTATGTATCTTGTCGGGATTCCTTCCTCATATTTAAGTTTGGATATTTTATTTTCACCCCTTTCTATTTATCGTAACTATTTTTATATGACATTTAAAATATTATTAATCACTGTAAATATCTTTCTACATTTGCAATTATCCAGATATTGCTTGTTGAATTCCATAAAAAAATATCCAGATCACGAATATTTGATGGCATGGCAAGACCGGATTGGTTCTTAGTGAAAATATAAACCAAACAAAATAACAATAAACTATTATGTATTATGAGAATAGTGTATTGATAACCATGAGAGATGTGATTAACTTGATAAATTGAATTTCATGTGAACAAAATGTACTTGTGATGTAACAACTCAAAATTCACTAGAAGCACATATAAAATATTGATCAACTAAAAACATACAATATCACATAAAAAATAAATATGTGGAGTCAAATTAAATTTATAATATTATATAGTTTAGGAGATTTCTTTTGTATCATTTTTTTTATGAATGAATATATCAATACTCTTAGTAATTAATTGTTTAATTTAATTTTAATATATTATTTGTGTTAAAAATTATACTTGCATTCAATAATGTATTTTTATATCATTATTTAATGAATTTGACATTAACTTTTTTATCTAAATAGTGCAAATTGAAATTAATTTCTCAATTAGGTGTAAGTCAAAATTGAATTCTTAGAATAATGCAAAATGAACAATAAAGTATAAGAAGTCATACATTTGAAGAACAACTTATAATGGGATTTTTTTAATTTTTTAATAGTAAGTCGTGCCTCTCAGACATGCATGATTTACTCAATGAATTTTTTTTTATAATATTTTGGGTAACCTTATTTTTTTAATTATACTTGGATAAGTCGTGGATCTCATCTATGACTTACCTTATTTTTTAAAGTAAATTCATATTAAAGTTTGTAATTTAATAATAACACAAGTTTTTTTAAAGCTAATTGATTAACTTAAAAGGAAAACAATTTATAGAAAAAATAAAGTTAAAAAAATTATACAATATATTTTGTGAAAAAAAAAACAAATTTACAATTCATCACTTGCTTTATTTTTATGTGGCAATTCAGTACTACAAATTTTTTTTGTGTGTGCATGGTGGTTGAACCTTTCTTTGTTCTAATTCAACTCTTTGTTAATGATACTTAATGTTAACATATCAATACTATAACCATAATAAATTAAATAATGAAAAAAATGATCACACTGCATCATTAGAATATGCATCAAGGCTTGTGCCGTAAGAGGCTTCGTATTTATATATCAAATTGTTTAAAAATCACAAATAACAAAAATTATAAAAAAAAACCGAAATATGCAAGTTGTATGACTTGCACAAAATAACAAACAATAATATGCAAATTGTGTCTTTGGAGCATGACTTCATAAAACTTTTTTTTGTTTTTGTGTTTTTGAAAAAGATAAGTTGCAGCTCATAAGTACGATTTACCTAAATAAAAATAAAAATAAGTAAATTCATCTTACATCATTTTAGGAATTAAATTTTGATTTGCACTTATACCATAAATTCATTTTTAAACATTCTCATAAAATAGTCATTTGACATGTTATTTAATTGTTAACATAGTCAAATAAGGCATCAACATAATATTAGATAATAGAATAAAGAAGTTTTATATTGATAGCATATCAAAGTTAAACTCTCATTATTAATATTTAGCCTGTAATATATTTAAGATTTAATTTAAATGTATTATTAATGTAAAAGTTTTTAATATTATCATTCAATCATGTATTATTACGTCGTAAAAAATATTTGATTATCACAATTACTACTTAAAAATCACATATGTGGTAATGTATAATTAATTAATAGTGTAAAAAATTTACATTAATAGTACATTAAAATTAAAATCATATATTTAACTGAAATACTAAATACAAATACATAAAAAAAGGAAAATGCTAAATACAAAACTAATTTAATGTATTTATATTTTAAATAAGTGAAATGCATGTATAAATATTAATTACTAATTAATAAGGGATTTGGGTACCCACACTTAAAGGAAAGATACTGAAAAAACTTCTTATAAAATAATGAGCACTTTTGTGGCCAGAACAAAGCTCACACCAAAAAAAAACTAGAAGCACACCAAAAAGAATGAAAACACCGTGTAGTCTTTTTTAAAAAAATTATATAGAAAAATTTAAAAGAATTATTCTTAAAACAACACTGATATTTGCAAACTACTTTATTATATTATTTTTATCCCTATTGACGATATATAATTTTTTTGTTAATAACATATATTATTTAGTTAAAAGGTTAATAATTAATTATTAATTTGTTAATAAAAAATACATCGTTAATCAAATATTTATACATTGTTAATTCATATAAAAATATTGTATTAAAAATGATGTATTACCATCATTTTCTTTCTAAGTATTTTTCTATATCAATATACTAATTATTTTATTGAAGAAAAAAATTTATTTTATATGAAAAGCGAAAACTGAAAGCTACACTTTTAGTAAAAGTGGACAATTACCGGAGCAGTTATGATATTTAAACATTCAAAATATATTTATATAATATTTCAGAATAATGAATCACACTATATCGTATGCAACATAATGTCCTAACGGTATCGTAATCTGAATATTAAAAAAAAAAACATTTTTGTTACTGGAGTCTAGAAGACAGTGTCCTATACCAAACCAAAAATATTTGTCAATTTCCTTTGATGCTCCTCCACCTTTCTCTCACTACACACACCTTCCTACTCCTCCTAGATCTCCAATTATTTGTGTCTTTTACCATCAATGCTTTAAACTTCAAATCTTCACCCTTTTCAAAATCTGGGCTCACCCCACTCACCCAACCAAGGGCCCCTTTTATCTTTTTTCCACCATGGCCACCGCTGACACTGTCCCTGTACCTCACCAACACAACTCACGTGTTTCACGCATGTACTATTACACCACCACCGAGGAGGACGAGGACGGCGACGACGAGGTTAACGAAAGTGACCTGGACGACGAGGACGAAGAAAACCATGATAACAACGGCGAGGAAAAAGGAGAAGACAACACCAACGATGTTATGGGGTGGTGGTGCAGGCCCGTCACCACTGGCGGCGAGTGCGGCGGTTCCCGGCTTGAGGGTTTGTCGCTGGGACGGTTCCTTCTGGACCCAAAACCATCGAAATGGGTTCAAGAATGGAACAGAGTGATCCTTTTGGTGTGCGCGACGGGGTTGTTCGTGGACCCGCTCTTCTTCTACGCGCTCTCCATAAGCGACACGTGTATGTGCCTCTTCGTGGACGGGTGGTTCGCCATCACCGCCACAGTGCTACGGTGCATGATGGATGTGCTGCACCTCTGGAACATGTGGTTGCAGCTCAAGATGGCAAAACGCTCCTTTGGCATGGTTGGACTCAGAGACAGTAGTAGTCACAGTCACAGTACTGCTATTACTACACGTTATGGCTCCTTTGCCCTTCATTATCTCAAGGCCAAGAGGGGCTTCTTCTTTGATCTCTTTGTCATCCTTCCTCTACCCCAGGTTAGATCAGAATAACTTTTGTTTTCTGACAATTACATGCACACACTATTTTTTTCACACCATTTTATGCATATGAACAATGTACAAGTAACTCGTGAATAAAACAGGACTAATTAGTAATTAATATGGTTACTAATTATTAATCTTGTTTATCATATAATACAAGTTATTCATTAGTTATTTGCAGGTCGTTTCTCTGACTTAAAATAATGTAAAATAGAGGATAAAGCTATCATTTTCCTTTGTTTTCTTTTTTTTTTCAGTTTTTTTTAACACCACGTCTGAATTATCCTCTGGAATTTGTTTTTCACCTTATGGGTAGCATTTTGAGTATAAATTTATTAATTTTTTTAAAATAATTATTAAATTGAGAGGAGGAAGTTCAAAGTTTGGTACACTAGCTAGTGCAGTAGGAGAGACGACAAATGCATGACACATTGACACTGATTGTTTTTATGCATGCAATGTAGACTCCGATGGTTACTGGCATTAAACTTCTATCATGTGATGATGTTTTCTCATATGGTTTTGTATGTTTAGGATTTGGCAAAGGTGTTTTTGGTATATTATTGAAGACAGTTTATTGAGAGGTAAATTACGTATAAGCATTTATAATTAAGGAAAATTTGTTGGCATCTCAGTCACTGTATGCTTAGGGAACTATTTTAAATGAAGACTATATATAAGAGCACCTTGAAAATATTAATTGAAAATAATTAAAAGCAGTAAATTAGACATGGATAACTTGTTCAATTTCTTTGAGCTCCCTTTAACTTCCTGCATATCTTGTAAGTTGGAATGACTTTTTCTTTTAGATGTTTTTTTCTAACTTTTTTTTATTATAAAAAAATCATTCTATAATGACATGGTCATTCACTAATAAATGTTTATTTTATTCTGATATGATGATTGTCCTTATCATCAAGATTTCAACTCATGAACTCCAATATCCAAATGTTCATTCATCTCAAACACTTATATGATGATGGCAACATATGCTAAAATACTTATAATTGCGCCTAATAAGATTCTTTTCCATTTGTTAGCTGGTTGAAATTTTGGGTAAAAATAAATTAATTAATGAGAATTTTTGAATTTCTAGAGAATTCAATATTTGTCCAAACAAGTGTTTGAAACCAAGGAGTCTACCCAAAGAAAAAAAAAACAAATAAAAGGGCATTTCATCAAACTCTACTTAATTAGAACTAGGAATGGCATGAGCAATAACATGTTCCCGCAGCAACCAAAAACGAAAAACTCTGATATGGCTTATTTGTTTAAAACTTTTTGGTTTTTCGTCTACTTAGAGTCCTACCATATGCACTTTTTGATAGATCAATCTTTATCTGATGTTTGCATTCCTATTGAAGCCATATTAGTAGAGAGATGCTTGTTATTATTCTTAGAACTAGAAGGTAGCGCACATTACTCCTATGACGGAAATGGATGGCATGATTAATCTGTTGTAGGGAAAAAAAAAAAGACGGACACAAAATATGTTGCAGACTTGCAGTAAGTTACCAATAATCAGGCGCGCCTAAAATTATGTACAACCAATTTAATTCTTCGTTTCATTACTGTTTATTGTAGCATAGGGTGGTCCCCTAAAATATAAGTACATAATTGCATGCATGTTTTTCATTCAAAGGGATTCATTGGTGGTCCGGAATATTGCTGCAAATTGATACTAACATGGTACTTTCATAGTTGTTTATGTAACTTTTTTTCATTATTGAAGCTTTAGTTTCAGACTTTTTTATAAGAATAATTTGATAAAGTTGGTGTTAGCTGACAGTAAAGCCTTTGTAGTGCAGTGTACGTGTAAGACAAAACGGGATCGAATTTTGCATTTAAATATGGAACATGTCAATATCATAAAGATTGTGTTTTGCTTTAAAATTTTAAATATCATAATAATTTATAGGCTTATAGCTGTAGCAGAGTTCAGTTATAAAAATAATAAAGAGTAAAATTAAAATTTCAATTTTCCTTTTGTATTCTGCAGATTGTGCTATGGGTGGCAATCCCCACTCTGTTGGAGAAAGTATCAATTACGTTGGTGATGACGGTGTTCTTAATTATGTTCCTCTTTCAATACCTTCCCAAAATTTATCACTCAGTTTGCCTCTTGCGTCGCATGCAAAACCTCTCTGGCTACGTTTTTGGAACCGTTTGGTGGGGTATCGCCCTCAACATGATCGCATATTTTGTAGCTTCCCATGTAAGTCACACTTTTCTTTTCATGCCATGTATATAGTGTCTTGGAATACCGTAACCCCTTCAATCTCGTTAAGGAATACAACAATTCTGTTAATCTTTTATGAAAAATACACATCTTCTATTATACAAATATGCATATAAATATAAGTAACTCGTATTATAAATAAATCATGCACAAAAACTTAATGCGACTCAGTTTAACATATATACATTTACAGATAAAAAGAATCAAATCTAATATGACCTTACATATCTCATTCTTACTTATAATTCTACCAATTTTCAGCACAAGTATTTATAACTTATCATTTTTCTTTTTCAAACAATCCTACTTACTCTCCAAACAATCTTTCTTAGGTCTCCAAGCCTCTATAATTTTCTTAATTTTCTATTATAAACAAATGTCACATATCTATTAAATCTCTTATATCTTTTACATATAGTAACAACTCTTTTACATGTCTATCAATATAAGAAGAAACTATCAATACAAATTTTTAATAGAATTTAGGTCAAACCAAATATATACAAGGACAATTATCTTAATTAAAACAAGCTAGCTAAAAATGTCTTCTATAAATAAAGTTAACCATGAATATTTTGTTGAATAATGTCTTCTAATTAAGGGAGTCTTGTCTCTTAGTTAAAAGTCCTTTTTTTTTTGTTTAACGCGATAGTTAAAAGTTAATATTTACAAACTTAAATGCAAATGAACACGATATTCCCCGAAAAGAGGATGTGATACCGAGGTGCTGTAAGTTAAAGCATTACGAATTTTTTTAGTTTCTTTGCTAAGTGGGGCGATGATGCATATGATAGCGGAAAAAGCACCTAATCTTTTTTTTTTTCTTTTTTCTTTTCTTTTCTGATTTCTTGATCATGCATGAGATGAATCATGATTCATGAAACAAAAAGCTAAAGATCTGTACTTTTCTATGTTAAAATATTGCCCCAAAGAAAATCTCACCCTTTTGTTCTAAGCAAAGTTCTAAATAAATGGGAGTTATTTAATATAATATTGAAGTTTCTAGATTAAATATCATGAGCAACAAAGCAGGAATGTATCATTATGTTGTGCTACCTACATAAGAAATTTCCTAGAGTTGAAAGACGACGTAAAGGAGTACCGTAAGATATTGAGATTTTTTAATATTCAAATGAGTTATGTTATTTGAATATTTAGAGTATAATACTTATATGATATTTTATTCACATTTATGCATTATACATTTATTCTAACTTTATATACAATATACAATAATATCTAATTACACTTACATAAATATATGGTGTCTCATAAAATGTTAAATTGAGGTGTAAAAAAAATATTATTGTATTCAAAGTTATATATACAGTACCAGAAACAGTCGATCCATATATAACAGTGTTTCTTGACCGATGTGCTAACTATATAGTTATAGAGAAGTTGATTATTATTTATTATGAAATAATATAGTATCCACGGGGCTAACAGTTACAGATTTAGTTTGGACAAAGTAATAATGAGTTTATTATTATTATAATTTACCTCATTCGGCTCAGTTTTAAGATTTTCAAAACGAATGAGGGATTAGATTAGAGTGTTAAATATATAAATCCATTCATCCACTTTCACTCAAGAACTTAAGTTTAAAAAAAACAAAGAGTAATGCTTATTGTCACGAAAGTGAATTCATAAATTTTTTACTAAACATGTTGTGAGAAATAAATATCTTTATATGATCTTTTGTTCCTCATTTTTATCCAGTCATTCCTTCTTTTTCTCTCATTCATTATCACATCAATTTATGGTTAAATTCGTAGATATTCTTTTGTAATAAATAGCACTACTCTTAAAAAAATTGGTTAGTAACATAATATTAAAGTCTCTGTAAATGATCAAATGATCTAGAGTTTTATCATTCATGCAATTATTATCCTAATAAAAAGTTAAATGTCAGCATGATGTCATACTAAAATGGCTCGTGGTCTGTTACTGTTTCCTTCCCTGTAAACATAGTAACATACTTTACATGGTAGCTTCTTTTTTTCGGTACATGTCATCTATTTTTCCTGTGAGGGAAAACTGCTAGATAAATCTGCATTTTTGTTTGTGTATGCTCAAACAGGCAGCAGGGGCATGTTGGTACTTGCTGGGGATCCAAAGGGCAGCCAAGTGCCTCGAAGAGCAGTGTGGGAAAACAACTGGTTGTGGCCTAAGAACATTGTCTTGTAAACAACCTATATACTATGGAACCACTAGCATGGTGAGGGACAAAACAAGGTTGGCGTGGGCTGAGAACAGAGAAGCAAGGTCTACATGCTTGTCTAGCCCTGACAACTACGGTTATGGAGCTTATAAATGGACTGTTCAACTTGTAACAAATGATAGCCGATTGGAAAAGATTCTCTTCCCTATCTTCTGGGGCCTAATGACTCTCAGGTACCAATCATTTTCTCATCCCTTGGTCCACTCCTATATGATTTGATTTTTCATATATGCTTTATGTCTCCTATTCTTTTTTGACAAAGTTTTTGTTTAGTTGCCTTCATAATTTCATATTACTCTTTCTTATTAATTGGGTCATTTCTTGCCTACTGACAGCTCTAAAAGCTCTTGATGGAAAAACCAGGTCCTTATTATTATCTGTATATTATGTGCCTAGAATATGCTAAATTGAATTTGCTAATTGTAATGGGCATTCACCTTAATTTAGTGGCAGTTTTTCTTGAATGATCTAATTGAGACTGTAGTTATGATCTTCCAATTCGTACTATCTCTTCAAGGACAATTTTCCCACTGCCTTTTGATGTTCTTATTTCTGATCTTAATTTTTCTTTATGCGGTTTAAAATAAGAAAATGATGATCATACATATTTTTTTTCACATACTCTTTTTTATATTTATTTTAAATGAGTATGATTAAATAAAAAAATAAAAAATAAAAAAATAATATTATAAATAATATAAAAAAATGTATATATTATTTATGGTAAAAATATGAAAGTTGTTTAAGATAACATTTTGCTTTTGAAATTCTCCAAAACACATGTATGCATCTTGGAATTACAGTTATTAATTATATTATGCTAATTCTGAACAAAATAAAAGTATAAGGCATTTTGTGCATGGTACACGCATTTCAGCGTCATGACATATATATATATATATATCTACCACGTCATATATATATAATTAATATTTACCACGACATGAAATATTTACTCAGCAATATTTCATACGCTTTGATGTTATCGTTGCTTCATAGTTACTCTATCTCACTCTTATTCTTTGTTGATGTGACCAGCACTTTTGGAAACCTACAATGCACAACGGATTGGCTAGAAGTGGTTTTCAACATTATTGTGTTGACTAGTGGCCTACTTCTAGTCACTATGTTGATTGGAAACATCAAGGTACATAAACACATGCACTTAATGAATGTGGTCACATAATAAAAATAATTCAACTGTGTTAACTTATTACTTGTACCTATACCATTTTGTTAAGCTAGGTTGGTTGTATTTGGTGAAGTAAAAAATATTCCCTCTGTAAATTTTATTTGACTGTTAAAGTTATTGTATATTGATTAAGAAAATTATTAAATATGTTAAATGATAAAAAAATATAATTTAATAGAATTAAATTATTTATTTTTTATTTAATTAATATTTTCTCTCTTTTCTTCTATCTTAATTAATCTCACTTCTCTTTTTCTATTTTCAAAATTTCACTTGCTATGATAATTCTCTCCTCATTTTTTATAAATTAATTGTCTCTATTTATTAATCTATCATTAATTAATATGTATTTATTAAATGGAGTGGAAATAATAAAATAAGAAGATAAAAAAAAACAAATACATGTTTCTTGAATTTTTAAATAGACAGAGATAATATTAAACAAAGTAATATTTTTAAATAGACATATACAAGTAGATGGAGAGAATAATTTATTATTACTTTTCATTTTTTTGTTGCTGGTAGGTATTTTTGAATTCTACAACATCAAAGAAGCAAGCCATGCACTTGAAGATGAGGAACATAGAATGGTGGATGAGGAAAAGGCGCTTGCCGCAAGGATTCCGGCAGCGTGTGCGTAACTACGAGCGGCAGCGTTGGGCTGCTATGCGTGGGGTTGACGAGTGCCAGATGATCAAAAATCTTCCTGAGGGGTTGAGAAGGGACATCAAGTACCACCTCTGTTTGGATTTGGTGAGACAGGTAAGGTTCATAAGTGGCCAATTCTGATTACATCTTTTTGTTTTTTATTTTAGTTGAGAGGTGGTAATGGGGAGCACGTTAATGCACAATAATTTATCTTATTTAAAGCTTAAAGCTAGCATACTTGGCCACAACCGAACACGACACCGATATATAATTATAAAGTATAAACAATTAAACATTGTAACTCATTGAAATCTCAAATGTCTAATTTAGATTTGAAATGTCATTTTGTCTTGATATAATGTTAGATATATGTCTAACTAACACATACAATTCTCTTTCTAAAGTGTTTGTACTCCATAGACCACAGCAAAATGTCAAAAACTATATAATGGGTCATCATTTTATTAATTAATTAGACCAAACTAAAAAGACAAAAGTTTTTTGTTTTTTGGTCTGACTGAAAAGAAAGGTTGCTCGTCAAAAAAAAGGGTGGAATGAAAAAGGTGGAATAATAAGAAGGAAGAAAAAAAAAGGTTTTCAAAGCCATTTGATAATTTCCTTACTGGGCACTCAAAGTTATAGAGTGCAACTGTCCCTAACCCAAACGGTGAAAATGAGGGTTTGAACGCAAATACCTTAATATTTTGTTCAGGGTTTAGCGTTTGAATGCTAATACTTAATATATACATTCATGACCGAAAAAATAGAAAAAGATTCTAATACCTTAATATTTTGTTCAGGTGCCACTATTTCAGCATATGGATGATTTGGTCCTAGAAAACATTTGTGACCGTGTGAAGTCCCTCGTATTCACAAAGGGAGAAACAGTAAGCTCTAAATTCCTTTGAATTGCAATATTACTAATATATAGCATATAGCATATTTCATGCAAGCATTGTACAAATTCTTAACATTAAACAACGAAATTATGCATGTGCTTGATTATTATGTAGATAACTAGAGAGGGAGACCCAGTTCAAAGAATGCTATTTGTGGTAAGGGGTCACCTTCAGAGCAGTCAAGTCCTACGAGATGGGGTGAAAAGTTGCTGTATGTTAGGCCCTGGGAATTTCAGTGGCGATGAGCTTCTTTCATGGTGTCTGAGACGGCCGTTTATAGAACGCTTGCCGCCATCTTCGTTCACTTTGGTCACACTTGAAACCACTGAGGCATTTGGGCTTGAAGCACAGGATGTGAAGTATGTGACACAACATTTTAGGTACACCTTTGTGAAGGAAAAGGTTAAGAGAAGTGCCAGGTATTACTCACCTGGATGGAGGACTTGGGCTGCTGTGGCCATTCAGTTGGCTTGGAGGAGGTATAAGCACCGCTTGACTTTGACATCTTTGTCCTTTATAAGACCACGCAGGCCTATCTCAAGGTCCTCTTCCATGGAAGAGGACAGGCTTCGGCTCTATACGGCTTTGTTAACCTCACCAAAGCCTAATCAGGATGATTTTGACTTTTGATAACAATATGTGTATATATGGATGTGGATTTTGCTTAATCTAATTGAAAGACAAAAAAGAAGTATGCAGTTTGTGCTAACTGCTAAGTTCCCATAACTAGAGCTTTTGGTATATTGATTGTTTATGTGGACTACAATAATATTAGGTTAACAAGTAAAATATAAAATGGAACAAAAAAAAAAAAACCTGTAGAGACAGCAGAGACTCACAAACCAACAATCAACAAAGGAAAATGAATGCTAAAGAGTGTGAGGTTCTAAGGTTGTCTTGAAAGTGCTTCAATTCCAAAGCTAGGCATTAAATTAATTCAGAGTTCATTTATTGAAATTTTCTGTATGCATTTGGCTATTGGCTTGGGGTGTTCGTTGATTGAGTTGTGTTGCCTTTGGAGTATTTTTGTACTTGACTACTTCATTAAAGTAATGGGTTGAGTTGAGAGTTTTTTTCTCCCTTCAATCCCACCCAACAACTTATCTCGATATGTTATGTTTGAGTAGGTTAGATTAGCATCAACTTCGACATACAAAAAATATTCACTTGCTAATATTGAAATACAAAATTAAAAATTCATTATATATAATAATTTTTAATTAAATTAATATATGTCTCAAATAAATATACCTAAGTTGTAACAAACATATATAACTTTTTAAAACATTGTTATCGATAAGTTAAATTCAAGAGCGGGATTACTTCCACCTATATTTTCAGTCCATTTTCTTGTCTGCTATTTGTGGGACTAAACGAAGCTTAGGATTCCGTTTATTTCGTCATTTAATACCTTGTCTTTTTATTTTCATGTGTAAGTGTGTAACTTTGTAAACTGATCAATGTATCAAATCAAAGATGGAAATCCAACTCTAGTTCGCTCGGCATATTCAAGTCATGAAATGTTTGATTGCAGTAAATTGTTGGAACAACGCAGTATTCAAATATATAACTTTCGGTATTATGAAAATAGTATTATATAATTTAAGAGTTATTTTTATATAAATATATTTTTAATTACACTATTATATAAAACGATTTATATAATTAACCATACAATCTAATAATTTTATATATTTATCATCTCCGTTTATTGTTTCAGTATTATCCTCTTAAATATGGCTTCCGAGCCCACCTATAACCTTTTTGTAATATGCTTTTCGCAAACTGACAAAAATGAACTGATCGAAAAAAGTGCTTTGTACATTGATGTGGAAAAATGGAAGTGAAAGGGTGAGAAAGACGGAGGACGATCCCTTCTTGTTATTTTTTATCTCTTTTTTATTTTTTTATTTTAAATTTTTTTACACTTAACAGAATTTAAATAAAAGATAAAAAATAAAGACAAATGGGGACAAAGACATGATTGCTTCATTCATTGTGATTCTTGCTACTTGCTTGGTGATGAGATTTAAACATGCCACCTCACCGGGAAGGAAGCGACTAATTAACCTTATTCAATGATTCATGATTCGGACACTGTATTTAGAAGAAAAAAAGGAGTAAAGAGTTATAAATGTTAATGAAAAAATTAATTATATTTTTTTTAATGTGATTAGGTGGTTTCTGAATCCGTTTATAAGATTTTTAAATTTATGTATAATAAATAATAATTTTTTAATTTAACATTAAAATAATTAAAATAAAATTGGAGCACATTTACCTGTATATTTGTTTAGAACGATCTATTCCAAGTGAGATCTAAAATGATAAAAGAAAAATGATTCAGATTGAGTATTGTATCCTGTTGAGATTCCTTCCTTATATTTAAGTTATGATATTTTATTTTAACCTCTTTTATTTATCATAACTATTTTTACATGACATTTAAAATATTATTAATCACTGTCTACATCTGCAATTATCCAGATATTGCTTGTTGAATTCCTTTGCAAATAAATATATATCACGAATATTTGATGGCATGGCAAGACCGGATCGGTTCTTAATGAAAATATAAATAACCAAACACAACAACAATAAATTATTATGTATATTACGAGAATAGTATATTGATAAATATGAGAGATGTGATTTAGTTGGTAAATTAAATTTTATGTGGATAAACTTTATCTGTCATATACAAGATTTTGAAATTCACTAGAAACTTATTATATTGATCAAGTAAAAACATAACATATCACATAAAAAATAAATATGTGGCCTCAACTTAAATTTATAATCATATATAATTTAAGTTATTTATTTTGTACTGTTTAATTTTTTTTTTAATGAAAGTATCAATACTTATATGTTTGGAAGTTTCAAATATGATGAAAGGGAATAGTTTATAATAAAATAAAATAAAAATATAAATAATAAAATAAAATATAATAGAATATGGTAATATATTATTTGGTTGTTTATTCATGAGCTTGATGAGAGAGGAGAATGAAATTCATACCATTTTCTCCTTGGCTTCTCAATTTGGAGGATAAAAAATTGAGGCAGTGGCAAAGGAGGGATTAGGCGTCCATCCGTACCATCTCACTCATTTCTATTAAATAATTCTCAAATACACTTTTAATAAGTATTAACCTTTTGTCATTTTTCCATTGTCATCATTCTAAACATAACTTTTGTAATTAATTACTTAATTTAATTTTGAGTCAATGTCCACAAAAGTTTTATACTTATTTTTAATAATGTGTTATCACATCATCTACAATAATGCTAGTTACATATAATTTGACTCACATCTCATGCACATTTACTTATGTGATAGAATCAGAGTGAAAGTGTGCAGAAAATGAAGTAAATTTAGTTAAAATCAAATGGTGAAAATTATGAAGATGTGAGGTATTGTGAGTAAAAATATGTGTGAGTAGCATTACTCCATCATTTAATGAGTTTAAGATTTATATATTTATTAACATAGTCAAATTAATTAAATAAGGTGTTAGATGACTGAATAAAAAAATTTTACATTCAATAAAGCATCAAAATTAAATTCTTAATTTCTAATATTTAGCCACATTTGTTTAATTGAAATACTAAATACGAAAATAATTTATTTTAATATTTTAAATAAGTGAGATACATGTATACAAATATTAATTAATTACTAATTATTAAGGGGTATTAATATCCTCACAAAAAGGAAGTGTCCTAGAAAAAAACTTCCTATAATATGATAAGCACTTTGTGGATAGAACAAATTAAGTCCACATTCGAGTGGAAACTAATCCAAGTCCAAAATTTATGAGGATACCTTATAGTTATTTTTAAAAAAATTATATAGCAAAATTTAAGAGTATTATTATTTTTAGTACATAAATAATTTAAGGTGAAATGAAGTTTTCTCCATTCTAAGATATATCATTACTATTAACGAGAATTTATAATGAGATCTCTTACCAAAAGGGAAACTTGGGATTATTCTTAAAATAACTAAGTATTTTTCTATAACAATACACTAATTCTTTTATTGAAGAAAAAAATAAATTTTTGAGGTGAAAAGTGTAAACTGCACTTCCAAAGTGGGCAATAATTGGAGACTTGGAAAAATTTTAAAATATTCTTAAAATATTATTCTAGACAAGTTTATAATGATGCAGATCTAATTTATAAATATTTAAATTTTAATCTAACAAAATGAATGATTTTATAGTCCAGTGTGTCATTTTGTTTCTAAAACAAAATATTACTCTCCATAGTATAAATAATTTCTCAAAGTCTATAGGATAATATCATATACAAAAATATTTTTTAAATATTCAAAATATGATACTCACTTAAGACATTATATTACATATGAGTATAGCTTACTATTTTCATATACTTTATGTCAAATTAAAAAATAAAATATATCCTGTAAAAACATAGGTGAGTTGAGTATAGGATCTCAATTATATTTTCAGATAACAGAACTCTATCGTATACCCACAAAAAGGTAATTGTCAATTTCCTTTGATGCTCATCCACCTCTCTCTCTTGGACTTTACAAGCTACTGCTCAGCTCTCCAATTATTTGTGTCTTTCTTCAATCTTCAAACTTCAAACTTCATATCTTCACCCTTATCAAAATCTAGTGGTCACCCCACACACCCAACCAAGCCTCCCTTTTCTCTGTCTTCCACCATGCCCACCGCTGACACTGACACCGACACTGTCCCGGTCCCTCACCAACACAATTCACGTGTTTCACGCATGCACTACTACACCACCACCTACGAGGACGAGGACGAGGACGAGGACGAGGAGGACGAGGTTAAGGACAGCGACCTGGACGACGAGGACGAAGAAAACCATGACAACAACAACAACGGCGTGGAAAAAGGAGAAGACAACACCAACGATGTTATGGGGTGGTGCTGCAGGCCCGTTGCCACAGGCGGCTTGTGCGGTGGTTCCCGGCGTGAGGGTTGGTCGCTTTGGCGGTTCCTTCTGGACCCAAAATCATCGAAATGGGTTCAAGAATGGAACAGGATGTTCCTATTGGTGTGCACGACGGGGTTGTTCGTGGACCCGCTCTTCTTCTACGCGCTCTCCATAAGCGACACGTGTATGTGCCTCTTCGTGGATGGGTGGTTCGCCATCACCGTCACGGTGCTACGGTGCATGATGGACACGTTGCACCTCTGGAACATGTGGTTGCAGCTCAAGATGGCAAAACGCTCCTTTGGTGTGGTTGGACTCGGTGACAGTAGTCACAGTTCTACTACGACTCATGGCTCCGTTGCTCTTCACTATCTCATGGCCAAGAGGGGCTTCTTCTTTGACCTCTTTGTCATCCTTCCTCTACCCCAGGTTAGATCTTCTGTTTTCCAACAATCATATTAACACACTATTTTATACTGTTCGACGTATAAATTATTGATCAACAGTATATATTATGCCGTGAACGGGATATTGATTATTAATCTCGTTCATATAGTACACATTCTTCACCAGTTATTCACTAATGTAAAATGGCGTTAAAACTAAAAGGTGTACAATTATATTTTTTTTTATGTTTTCTTTCTTTTTTGTTTTGTGTTTTTATTTTTAACTCCACTTCTAAATTATTCTCTGGAATTTGTTTGAAAGGACTTTCTTCCGTTCAATCGGAAGGATGTTTTGTGCTTTATACTCTCTTTCTCTCTTTTACTTTTTAAGAAATTAATGGTTGAGATTTATCTGGAGAAAGAAAAAACTCTTCTTACATGAGGACATAAGATTTTTCCTTATTTGACACGTTATCTGTAGTAGCATTTTGAGTATACGTTTATCAATATTTTTAGAGTTTTTGCTAGCAAGTATCTTAATGTTCTACGAGTATTTGTTAAAAAATTAAAATAATTTATTTTTTCCAAAAAAATAGAATGTTTAATATATTAAAAATTTTAAAAAAATATTTTTTATGTAAAACTTCCTATTTTAAATTCTCTAAGAAAAACTCATATTTTTAAAAGGAAACATTAATATGAGAGGAGGGAGTTCAAAGTTTGGTACACTAGCTAGTGAATGAGGAGACGACAAGTGCACGACAGTGCTAGTTTTTATGCATGCATTGCAGATTGTGATGGTTACCGGCGTTGCACTTCTATCATGGGATGATGTTTTCTCATATGGTTTATTGGTTTTATATGTTTAGGATTTGGCAAAGGTGTCTTAGGTATATTATTATTGAAGACAGTTGTCGAGAGGTAAATTACGTATAAGCATTTATAATTAAGGAACTTTTTGGCCTCTCAACCACTGTATGCTGAGGGAACTATTTTAAATGAAGACTATGAGAGCACCTTGAAAATAATTGAAAATAATTGAAAATAATAAAAAGCAGTAATTAAAACATGAACTACTTGTTCAATTTCTTTGAGTTCCCTTTAACTTCCTTCCATATCTTGTGAGTTTTTTTTTTTTCAATATGATCTATATCTTGTGAGTTGGAATGAGTTTCTTTTTTAAAATTTCTTTTGTTTTTTAAATTCTATAATTAATGACATGGTCATTCGCTAATAAATGTTTATTTTATCTGATATGATGGGTGTTCTTATCATCACTATTTCAACTTATGAACTCCATCCAAATGTTCATATGCTAAAATACTTATAATTGCACCTTATAAAATTCTTTCCCTTCTGATAGCTGGTTAAAATTTTGGGCAAAAATAAATTCTTGTGAAATTTTAAATTTCTAGACAATTCAATAATTGTCCAAACAAGTGTTTGAACCAAGAAACCCACCAAAATAAATAAAAAATGCAAATAAAAAATCAAATTCTATTTGCAAATAAACACTCATAAAAAATTGATTTCTCATCAAAATTTTTTATAAGAAGACGATGTATGTTAGATGAAGACAATTATTGTAACAAAATTTTTTTTCACTACTTAATTAGGACTAGACCTGGCATGAGCTTAGTTAATAACATGTTTCCGCAGCAACCAAAAACAAAAAAATTCAAATATGGCTTATTTGTTAACTTTTCTTTTTTTGTTAACTTGGAGTCCTACCATATGCACTTTCTGATAGATCAATCTTTATCTGATGTGTGCATTCTGTTGAACCCATATTAGAAGAGAGATGCTTGTTATTATTCTTAGAAGGTAGCGTATGACGGAAATGGATGGCATGATTAATCTATTTTACACAGAAAAAAAAAAGGGACACAATATGTCACACAGTTATAGTAGGTTGCCAATAATCAGGCGCGCGCCTCTAATTTATATACAACCAATTTAATTCTTCGTTCCATTACTGTTTATTATAGCATAGGGTGGTCCACTAAAATATAAGTACATAATTGCATGCATGTACTTTCATTTTCAAAGGGATTCATTTGTGGTCCTGAATATTGCTGCAAATTGATACTGACAAGGTACTTATATATTTGTTTCTGTAACTTTGTTCATTGTTGAAGCTTTAATTTCGGACTTTTTTTATATGATAACAATTTGATAAAGTGGAGGAAGAAAAGGGAAAAAAAAACACACACACGCACACACATGCACTAGAGACTCAATTAAAAAGTCTAATCTTAAACCAGTAAAGCAGACAGGGTAGTTATGGATGGGGCAATTAGACTTGAAATAGATGCCTAAAAAATTATTTATACTTGACATATGAGAGAATCAGAAGAAAGGTGTTTGCTGACAGCAAAGCTTTTGTAGTGTGTAAGACAAAATGGGTTCGAATTTGTTTAAAAAATGGAACATGATAATATCATAAAGACTGTGTTTGCCCTTAAAATTTTAATAGGCTTACAACAGTAACAGTTTTCAGATAAAAAACTAATAAAGACTAAAATTTAAATTTAAAATTTCCTCTTGTATTTTGCAGATTGTGCTATGGGTGGCAATCCCCCCTGTGTTGGAGAAAGGATCAATTACGTTGGTGATGACGGTGTTCTTAATTATGTTCCTCTTTCAATACCTTCCCAAAATTTATCACTCAGTTTGCCTCTTGCGTCGCATGCAAAACCTCTCTAACTACGTTTTTGGAACCCTTTGGTGGAGTATCGCCCTCAACATGATCGCATATTTTGTCGCTTCCCATGTAAGTCACACTTTTTCTTTCCATGCCATGTATATATAGCTACGAGGACGACAATGATCTTAATGAAAATAAGCTAGCTAAAAATGTCTTCTATAAAGTCAACCATGATATTTTTAACACACAATTTTGTTGAATTCATGTCTTCTAGTTGAGGGAGTCTTTGTTAAAAGTTAATAATATTTACAAATGCAAGTAATTACATATACACTTATACATACATCATTTCACATTTACTTATTTTTCAGCATATGATAACATGGATAGATTAAAAAAAAAAGGTCAATGGATCAAAAATCATGAGCCACAATATCAAATATATATCATAGTATGTCCTAATAAAAGATTTAAGGTCATGACATTTATTTCACATGCTAACTCTAGCTACCTTGTTATTTTATGTAGCTATAACAAGTATATCACACTTAATAATAATAATAATTTTTTTATAAAAAAATAATTATTTTTTTTAAATTTAACCTAATAATAAAATTTAATTTACTCTGTGATCAAGTGACAATATTATATTTTTATTTTTTATTTATTAAAATAATTACATCTTAAAGATGAATATTTTAGTTTTATTATATAGGAAGTTTTATAAAAAAAAAGGTGAAAAAAGTGTAAACACAAAAATATTGGATATTACAACATGGCTAATTGGCAAAGTATATATATATGGAAGAGAATAAAATCAAAAGTGAGAGGAGAAATGTGTATATATATATATATATGAAGACAGTAAAACCAAAAGTGAGTGGAAGTGGTAGGTTCATTATATAAAATTAAAATTTAGTAAAAAATATGTTAAAATTGTATTATTAAATATATTTTAAGTTATAAATCACATATTAAATATATATAAATATTATTTTTTTAATTTTATTATTTTTATATTTTAATAAATTAAACTATTAATACCTAAAAAAAATTAATATAAGAGGTCAAAGTTGATGCTCGCCTCTCTCTAAATCTATCTCTATCTTATAACATGTAGTTTTATATTTTTTTATATATCTATATTCTAATTCAGTCTCTTATACATCTTGATGTGAAAGATGTAAACCATGTCTGATGTACAAGTAGCATTTTTTTTTACTAATTTATCTACAAGTGAACACGCATATTCACCAAAAAAAAATATGGCATATCGAGGTGCTGTAAGTTAAAGCTTTGCGAATTTTTTATAGTTTCTTTATTAAGTGGGGCGATGAGGCATGTGATGGCGGAAAACGCACCTAACTTTTTTTGTCCTTTTCTTTTCTGATTTTGCATGAGAAGAATCATGAAACAAAAAGCTAAATTAAAGATCTGTAATTTTCAACGTGTGTGTTAAAATATAGCCCCAAAGAGAAAATATCACCCTTTAGTTTTAAGCGAAGTGTTAAAATAGGAGTTATTTAATATAATGAAGTTTCTCGATTAAATGTCATGAGCAAAGCAACAAAGCAGGAGTATGTCATTATCTTGTGCTACCTGGAGAAGAAAGATGCCGTAAAGGAGTAGTATAAGTCATTGAGATTTTTTAATATTCAAAGTATATATACAGTACCAGAAACAGTTGATCCATATATAACAGTGTTTCTTGACCGACGTGCTAGCTATAGTTATAGAGAAGTTGATTATTATTTATTAGGAAATAATAGAGTATCCACGGGGCTAACAGTTTAGTTTGGACAAAGTAGTCAATGAGTTGGTTACCAAAAAAAAAAGTAGTCAATGAGTTTATCATAATTTACCTCATTCAACTCAGGCTAAAGATTTTCAAAACGGAATGAGGCTTTGGATTTGGGTCCCCTTATCAATAGAGTATAGATAGCCCATCTTCAAGTTCAAATAAGAAGAACTGATTAATGTCATATCAAAATGCATGGCTTTTGTGGTACTCACAAGTGGTTGGTCGCAGTCACAATAATAATCAAACTGCATAATGTGAAAAATACAAAGGTTTCAACCTTAGAAATGTCACATGTGAGGAGGGTCTGAATACCCTTTTGTACCTCAAGGTATTAGTGTTACACCAAAGTGCTGAGAGGATAACGTGGGAACAAAAAAATGGCTCTTGTGATCTGTTATTGTTTCTTCTCTGTATACATACTACATAGTAACATACTTTACATGGTAGCTTCTGTTTTCTCTGCGAGGGGAAAGCTGCTAGTTTTTGTTTTATATTTTATGTTGGTTTGTTAACCCTGCATTTTTGTGCATGCATGCTCAAACAGGCAGCAGGGGCATGTTGGTACTTGCTGGGGATCCAAAGGGCTGCCAAGTGTCTGAAAGAGCAGTGTGGGAAAACAACTGGTTGTGGCCCGAGAACGCTGTCTTGTAAAGAGCCTATATACTACGGAACCACTAGCATGGTGAGGGACAAAACAAGGTTGGAGTGGGCTAAGAACAGAGAAGCAAGGTCTACATGCCTAGCTAGCCCTGACAACTACGACTATGGAGCTTATAGATGGACTGTTCAACTTGTAACAAATGATAGCCGATTGGAAAAGATACTTTTCCCTATCTTCTGGGGCCTAATGACTCTCAGGTATAATTCATTTTCTCAACCCTTGATCCACTCTTAACAGTTTTGCTTGGTATCCTAAAAGATAAAGGAATGGAAAGAAAGATGTTAATAGTTAGAGAATGGAAGGGAGATAGAAAAGAAAATAGTTGGTCTTCATTTTGCTTAGTATTAGCAAAGAGAAAAAAGAAAGAAAGAAAGGTAATAAAAAGACTACATATATATGTTTTTGTTAAATAAAATAATTAATCAAATAAAAAAATAATAAAATAACAAAAATTTGTTCGTTCTTTTTTTTTTATATATATCTCTTCAAATTCATTTATTGAAGAATTGATTGTGAATAATGTAATTTTTAGTGAGTCTCACGGAAAGTTAATTCACTCTTCTCCTTTCCTTTTCTTCGTAAACTTGATATCAAAAGAAAAAGTTAACATCGAATTATTGTAGCCCTTCTTTTCCTTCTTAATTAACTACATCAAACAATGGCTTAATGATTTCATATATGCTTTATGTGTCTCCTATTCTTTTTTGGCAAGTTTTTGTTTGGTTGCCTTCATAATTTCATATGGCTCTTTCTTAATTGGGTCATTTCTTGACAGCTCTAAAAGCTCTTGATGGAAAAACCAGGTCCTTATTCATTATTATCTGTATATTTTGTGCCTACAATATGCTAAATTTGCTAATTGTAATGGACATTCAACTTTATTTAGTGGGAGCTTTTGTTACCACAATTTTTTTTCTAAACATTTCCTACCACAATCTAATTAAGACCTTAGTTACGATTTTACAATCCATACCATCGCTTCAAGGACGGTTTTCCCACTGCTTTTTGACGTTCTTATTTCTGATCTTAAGTTTTCTTAATGCGGTTTAATATAATATTTTTCTTTTTTGATTTTCAAATCCTCCAAAATACATATATTCATCTTGGAGTTATAATTATTAATTACTATATTATGATAATTCTCAACAAAATAAAAGTATAAGGCATTTTGTGCATGGTGGATGCATTTCAGCGTCAAGAATTAATATTTACCCTGCATTATTATTTGTATCCGCTTTGATGTTATTGTTGCTTCATAGTTACTCCATCTTACTGTTACTCTTTGGTGATGTGACCAGCACTTTTGGGACCCTAGAGAGCACAACGGAATGGTTAGAAGTGGTTTTCAACATTATTGTGTTGACTAGTGGTCTACTTCAAGTTACTATGTTGATTGGAAACATCAAGGTACATAATAAAAATAATTCAACTGTTAATTCATTACTTGTACGTACCTATACCATTTTGTTTAGCTAGGTTGGTTATATATTTGGTGATATAAATAGTTTATAGTTCATTACTGTTCATTTTTGTGTTACTGGTAGGTGTTTTTGCATGCTACAACATCAAAGAAGCAAGCCATGCACTTAAAGATGAGGAACATAGAATGGTGGATGAGGAAAAGGCGCTTGCCGCAAGGGTTATGGCAGCGTGTGCGTAACTACGAGCGGCAGCGCTGGGCTGCTATGCGTGGGGTTGATGAATGCCAGATGATCAAAAATCTTCCTGAGGGTTTGAGAAGGGATATCAAGTACCATCTCTGTTTGGATTTGGTGAGACAGGTAAGGTTCAAAAGTGGCCAATTTTGATTACATCTTTTTGTTTTTTATTATGATTGAGAGTTGGCAATGGGGAGCACGTTAATACACAATAATTTATCATATTTAAAACTTAAAGCATACTTTAGTACAACTGAACACGACACCGATATATAATTATAAACTATCAACATTTTAACTTATTGAAATCTCAAATGTCTAATTAAGATTTGAAATGTCATTTTTTTGTCTTGATAGTGTTGGATGTATGTCTAACAGATATGCAATTCTATTTCTGTAGTGTTTGCACTTTAGTTTTATTTTTTTTGGTGGATAGTGTTTGTACTTTATAGACCACAACAAAATGTCAAAAACTAATGGAGAAGCATTTCATTGATTAATTAGACCCAAAAAAATTATTAAGAAGGTTCAATAACAATGAAGGAAAAAAAAAGTTTTCCATTGCCATTTGAGAACAATAACAGCAGAAGAAAGACCGTTTGATAACTTCCTTATTGGGCCCCAAAGATGTAGAATGCAACTGGCCCAAACCCAAACTGGGGTAAAGAGGGCTTGAATGCTGCTAATAGCCTAATACCTTAAATATTTTGTTCAGGTGCCACTATTTCAGCATATGGATGATCTAGTCCTAGAGAACATTTGTGACCGTGTGAAGTCCCTTGTATTCACAAAGGGAGAAACAGTAAGCTCTAAATTCCTATAAATTGCAATATTATTAATAGGCTAATAGCATATAAGCATATTTCATACGAGCATTGTGCAAAATGTTAACTTTAAATTAACAATGAAATTATGTATGTGGTTAATGTAGATAAATAGAGAGGGAGACCCAGTTCAAAGAATGCTATTTGTGGTAAGGGGTCACCTTCAGAGCAGCCAAGTCCTACGAGATGGGGTGAAAAGTTGCTGCATGTTAGGCCCTGGGAACTTCAGTGGGGATGAGCTTCTTTCATGGTGTTTGAGAAGGCCGGTTATAGAACGCTTGCCACCATCTTCATCCACTTTGGTCACACTTGAAACCACTGAGGCATTTGGGCTAGAAGCACAGGATGTGAAATATGTGACACAACATTTTAGGTACACCTTTGTGAAAGAAAAGGTTAAGAGAAGTGCCAGGTATTACTCACCTGGATGGAGGACTTGGGCTGCTGTGGCCATTCAGTTGGCTTGGAGGAGGTATAAGCACCGCTTGACTTTGACATCTTTGTCCTTTATAAGGCCACGCAGGCCTGTCTCAAGGTCCTCTTCCATGGAAGAGGACAGGCTTCGTCTCTATACGGCTTTGTTAACCTCACCAAAGCCTAATCAGGATGATTTTGACTTTTGATGACAATATGTGTATCTTGGAAGTGGATTTTGCTTAATCTAAATGCAAGGGAAAAAAGAAGTATGCAGTTTGTGGTATATTCCCATAACTAAAGCTTTTGGTATACTGGTTGTGTACCACATACACTAAATATTAGGCTAACTAGTAAAATGTAAAACGAAACAAAAACTAAAGGGTAAATTACAATTTACCCCCGCTTGAACTTTTATTATTTATCACGCGTCTCTCACTCTCTCTCCTTAAACTCCCAAAACTTTTGGTTAGAAATGAAAATATTAAATTCCTTAAATTTTAACATTCCTAAGTCTAAAAAGATAATTTAAAAAGTCACGGTTTTAACCGAAGTTAAATTGTAAATTATATTTCACCATCATTTTTTTACTTGAATTTTTTTTTTTAGTTTAGCCAATGTTGAAGAGTAGTGTTATAAGATGATAGTAAATTTTATTTTTTTTATTATTTACATACATCATAACAACTTCTTGTTCTACAGGTCACAAGTGTTACTTGTGCAGCAATTATGAAATGTTGTAAAATAATAAAGAGATAAGATATGTTATCACTTATTTGTAATGACTTATGTACTCACAAATAATATATAATATTGTGAATACAAAGCTGTGGACAAACTTATATGATAACTATGATGCATATGTTTCCATTTTAGCCATGACTTTAAGTTATTTAACTACAGTTAAAATCATAACTATCATATTCGCTTAATCACCCATTGAATTGCGTATTGGTTTTGCCGTACTGCGTACCATATACTGGATTTGTAAAAAAAAAATGTCTTATAATATAATCACAAGAAGTGATGAATCATGTATTGATACTTATATCACGTATCTTCATATATTACGTTTTCTGGTAACTATGGCTAAAATCATGGAAATTTAATTTTTTTCTTTTTTGAATATTTAAAAACATTAAAGTTAACGCTTTCACTTTAAATTAAGAGTTGAAGGTAGTTTAGTGACAAAAAAAAAATTAAAGGAGTTTTGTGATAAGTAATGAAAGTTAGGGAGTAAATTGTAATTTCTCAACAAGAAATTACTTTAGAGGCAGCATAAACTCACAAAATCAACGATCAACAAAGGAAAATGAAGGCTATTTGGTTCTGAGATCGTGTTGAAAGGGCTTCCAAAGCTAGGCATTAACTTCATAATTCATTTATGAAATTTACACATTTTAAGATTTTTTTTCAAGCTTAACTTTGAGGCTCAGCTTTCTGGCTCCTTTGCCACTTACACCTCAAAAATCCAATTTCTTTTCCCAAGACAGAGATGCAGCGCGAATTAATAGACTTCGTCCATCTATGACTCCATGTTATAATTGGTTTATGAAACCAAACATGGTACGAAACAATGAACTTTTTTGAGAGGGTTTTTGGCTGATTACTCAATTTCCTGGAACTTGCTGTGTTAAAATTGGCAACATAATATGACAAGACAAATATAAAAAAGTTATTGCCTGGTAAATTTTTCTTCAAGACTTCTATTATATTTGTCTTGATGATCTACATGGTTTACTTTTAAAAAACATATAAAATATCCCGGCTTGGGTTGGGTTCGCCCTGCTTAAAATACGGTTTAGTACTCTTCCAACAAGGTGGGGCCGTATTAAATGGAGCTAAATGCCCAACTTAACCAACACATCGCCCAGAGAAAGAGACACTTGCAAAATCAGTTTTTAATATTTTTTTTCTTTGTTTTGTCCTATTTTGATGGCCCACAAGTGTAAATATTTTACTGAAAAGTATTAAATTGGAAATAATACTTCCTAAGCAGTTTTTAAAATTTTAAATTGTCATAACCATAGACACATAATTTTATTTTAATTAAGCAAAATTTTTTAGTAGAATTATTGAAACAGATGCATGTTTTTTGGATAATTGTGTTCATTTATACATGATTAGTAATATTATATGGTCTAAAAAAAATAAAGTAGCATTATATTCATGATGAAAAGTGGAGTTTCAGACATTACAAGGTATGTATGTAAGGATAATCTATGTTGGCTGTCTGTGTGTCAAAGTCCCATCCACTGAACTCCTCAAGTTATAGACTAGAATTTTCGGGGAGTCTTTTTCTTTGCTTAGAAAGACCACTTGGAGTTTAAAACAGGACGAATCATACGTTAAATGAAATATGGCCTACTATTACTTTTACTTATTTGATTTAAATATATATTTTTTTCTTTACAAATTTCCTTAATTTTTAATTTCATTCTTACACCAATTTTATTAAATTATTAAATTTTACAATTTTCTTATCTAAATCTAGTTGAATTTATAAGATTGATAAGCCCAAGTTCTTAAGCGTATCAAATTCTTTTACATGAAAAATATATATTAATAAATTATCAATAAGCTTGTGAAAATTGTCAACTAGCAATTCATTTTTCACTATAATGCGAATAATTTTTTAAGTATTATCAATCATATTCATATCATTTTATCATTGCTTAGACATCTCATTTAATAATTAAAATGTATAAAAGTATTCTTTAGAAATTGATGCATTATTTACATAACCCTACAACTCTACACATGTTTAATCTTAAATGAACTGCTTATAATAGGCCTAACCAAAAATTACTCCCATAATTTAATGCTTAATCAAAAATTGATATTGGGGATAAAGTTTTGGGACGAAAATGTTCTGTCCTTTGATCTTACTGACACCTTAATTTTAAATACGTTGCAAATGTATCTATTATTACGTGTTTTGATACACTGCCAAAAGGATTTAACAACTTGGAACTTGCTTTCTTAAACACTTTTGTGACTCTGTATTAACTTATTGCTGATATTGATTTTTACTTTATAATGCCCTTCATTTTGGATGCCTATCCCTATTATAAGTGACTTTTCCCATATCTTTTCATTCTACCTGAATTGGAGATCTTTTACCTCTCGTCCACATTCATTGATTGATTCCATACTAATCAGTGCAACAAAGTCACCACTTCAAAGCAAGACAAGGGCTTAATGTTGCAAATTGCTTTGTCAATATCTGCTGTTATCTTCCTTTCATAAAAATTGAGTAGCTCCTTCTGTATGATTAATTTTCAAGATTTATTTCTGTTTACTATTAAAAACACACACACACACACACACAAAGAAGAAGAAGAAAGAATCATAACTCTTTCTCTTTGCTGCTAAACCCACTTATATGATCAAATATTTGATACACTCCTTTCAAGATCTGGTAATTGATACAAACATACTTATAACACAAACAACAAACAATTACAACATATTTCACATAACAAGTTACAACATATTTGATACACTTCCTAAAATACAACAACAAAATTCACTCCAAGAACATATCACTGACTCATAATGAACAAATTCCAGAAACAGAGTTGTGAGGATGATAGCGCTTGGTCTAGACCGGCAACCGAGTACTCTGTCTCTTGTAACTCTTAAACAATATTTTGATTGTATCTGAAACTGCACACATAACCAATTTATAGAGCTCTTGATAATAGTAATAAGCAATCACGGTAAAAATGAAAACCCATAAAAGGGACGTGAACCAAGCAAAGTGTGAAGATATAATGGCCAAAACCAAAACTGAAGAAACGCTTCCAATCACTAGCATGATGCAGACTAAGGTTATCTGGAAGCACCGCCACCCAATACGCTCTCGAAGCATTGTTCCCAGCAGCCATACTAAGAAGTAAAGCAGAATCATTAAAACCATAACCATCATAAAATTGGGGTGTGTTATGAATAAAGCTTCTCCAATATCTGTATGCTTGAAGGCAGTGATAGCAAACATAGCCTTGAAGAGTTTGTCAAAGATCTCTAGTAATTCTTTGAACTTATTCACCTCATTTTCCCTGATGCAGGTTTGGTTAAGTCCACTGTCCAGCAAAGAAAAATGTTAAGACATAGATGATTGAATATGACGACACTGAAATCATTCAGAAAGATAAAAGTTTGGCTAAAGCATATACAGAAAAGCAGAATATGATAGAGTGAAGTAGTGAACAGTCTTAATTATGAAAAGAAGTTGCAGTTTTCCCCATATGGATGTGTGATCAATGGCTTATTAATTACTGACCTCATTGGAGTCGGATTTCTGGGACTAGAATTCATGGCAGGCATGTGTGGCATGTTTCTTTCTCTAGTACTCTAAGCAAGAATATATGAGGGAAAATGGTGATTGTATGGAGGAGTTCGTTGATGGCGGGTTGTCCAGTGACAATGGGAATTTATAGATGTAACAGAGTCAAGCTTTTAAAAATTTGAAATTGTGTGTGAACTTGGGCTATATACATAACCCGATTACCGTGTAGGAAAAAATACGTACGTACTAAACGTTTAATACTGGGTCCAAATGTCATCATACGTTGAAAAAGCACATGGCTCTTTTCTTTTGCACCCTTTTACCAACTTTTTGAGAAATGTTAAAGAAAAAAAGATATAGAAAGGAAAGTACAAGAAAATCTAGTAGCACGGTTTATCAGGTTGAATGGCATCGTGTGTTCTATCCGAATTATACTCGCAATCACAGGTATAAAACGCGCATGGTGATGGAACATTGGATAGGAAGGGAACTGATAGTAGAAACTTTTGATTGACCTCTGTGTTTGTTGACTCTATCTTTATTATTTGTCCTTTTTGTTTTTCTTAATATGAGAATTATACATACATTCAAATTCCAAACGTCACAAGATTTGCAGTCACTTGTGGCACATGTATCTGTTACAAGGAAAGCGCACGTTCTAATTTTCATATGGTGAGAACTATTATTCACATTTTAAAAAAAAAATGAGAACTATCAAATTAATACAAGTCAAGGAGGATTATTAAGTAAATTAAAAACAGAAATTGTCCTTGCGGAAAATTAATGTGTTCGTATATGTCCACGATTTAATACGCATGAACTAAAAAAAAAATTGAAGGAGATAGACAGAGAAATTAAAAGAAATATTACTTTCTTTTCATGAAGATTAGGAAGGAAAGGAAAGTTAAAACGGATTTGGAAGAAGTTGGTGTTGGAGTTATAGGTAACTACTGTCAACGTCGAAAATAATAAGAACAAATGACCAATCATAGAAATTAATAAGAATAAAGAAGGATTAGAATAAGAATATCACAAATCGTCCTAAGTACTGTTTTAAAAGGTTTATTTCTTCACTACTTAGAGCTATGTTCGGTAGAAGTGGTCTTGATGAACAACTCTCTAAGATTAGATATGAATTAGATTAAGAGCTCATTCACACAAAGAACCGAGTCACTCGAGCAACAAATTTCCAGTTTTAATGACTTGAAAACACAGCAGAGACACTCTAATATGAGCACATCAAATGGTATGAAGAAGGAAGAGGAGAGGATGAAGAACCATCAAAAAAGGAAGTTGAAGATATGAAGTGAAGTCTAGGTTTGGTGAGAACAAATAAATTGACTAAGGTAACTTAATAAATAAACACTCAACAGACAAGAGTGTTGAGGAATCAACTCAACAATCCACAAAAATATTTTGTTTTCAAATGAGTTGAAAAAAGAATAGGTCCAATATAAAAATGGGTCAAGCCCATACATGTGCAGACAACATGGGGCGGAACCACGCATATGTATGTATTATACGAAACTCAAGTCCATAATCATAGTCCAATACCATAAGGCATTTACCATGGATAACATCTATATATAAAGACTTTCAAGAACCTATCTTTTTTTTTTTCTTTGGGATACATTTCAAGAGCCTATCCTAAGTAACATGAGACTTAGGGCCCGTTTGGTGGTTAAGATAGGGAATATAAGATAGGATAAGCTATCATATCCTACTTTAATTTATAGTTTAGTAAATTAATAGGATAAGATATGATTATCCTATCATCCTCACTAATTAAAATTTTATCCTAGAGGTGAGACTGGGTTAGAAGCAAGTAAGATAAGATATCATTTTTCTTTTCCACTCCAACCCTCCATTACGAACAGAAACACCATCCATCCACCGTCCCAACCGAGACCACCACAGTCCAACCCCTCACCTTCATAATCAACGTTCAACCTCCTCCCAAACAAGCCTCTACATCTCAGCCGCCAAGCTCGGAATCACCGACCACCACTGCTGTTCCCGCTGCCGCTGTCGCAGATCCGTTCACGTCATGCACCAACACCGCGAGCCATCGTCGGGTCGCGCCTCCAAGTCGCAGATCCGAAGCCACCATTGTTATCCATGCGCCATTCGTGCCACCTGAGACTGCTCCTTCACCATGAATCAGTCACCTCTTCACACAGCAGTCGTAGCAACCCAAACACCGTGTCTCCCTCTAAGTCTTTATTAGTCACATACAGATAGCCCTATCTCTTTTACCTCTCTGTTTCTTGCTTTTGTTTTTATTCTATCTATTTTGTGCAGCTTTTTTATATAATTTTTTATAATTTAAATGTACAAAATGTAAAAAAAAAAGTTAATTTAAAAAAAATATATGTAATTCTAATATAAGGGTACATTTGTTATTTACATATAATTTATATCATATCATGATAATATCTGATTTACATCAAACACAAGACAAGATAACATAATGCTATCCTGTTGGTTATCTGGTGGACATCAAACATCAGATAGGATAACAGCTTATCCTGCTCATATCCTCTCCTACTCCTATCCTGCTCTCTTATTCTATCCGTTCTTATCTTATCCTGACTACCAAATGAGCCCTTAAGTTCTAGGCAGAACACATATAAGATATTCTAAGTTTCAAACACTCTAAGATTCACAAGCTTAAGAGGTGAAGGATCATGATCCTTTATATATATATATTTTTTAAGTAGTCAATTATAAGAGAAAGAAAGACACAAAAAAATTATTAATAGGACCTAGTTGAAACTTGTGAAATTTCTTTTATAACCTTATATCTTTTTTTCTTTTACAATTGACTACTTGAGACGAAAAAAAAATTGAGAACATCTTAATCCAAGAGGTGAGACTTGCACGCCAAATATCTACAAGTTGCCCTTTTCTTAATTTCTTTTTAGGAAATCATTCAACTCAAATGTTGTTCTTTATCAAAACAGATTTTTAAGGACAAGAAATTAGTAAATTTAAACCTTAAATGAATTATATTTTTATAATCAATTTTATTGAAAATAGTTTTAAAATTTAAAAAATATAATTAGTAAGAAATGTAAATAAATAATCAAGGCCTTTTGCAGGGTAATGTGTTAATCATTAGAAGAAAATAGAAAAGGAAGAAAGAGAATCAAGAGTTGTATTGTATTGAATAAGAATGAGTTAATCACGCTGAGTAATGATACTCTGTTACATATATAGCACCAACTCAATGTTAAAAATTTCAAAATTACATACTTCATCCAAAGCTTCTCTCCCTCAACCTTCAGTGGTGCGCCATCTTCCTACTGGCATGAATGTAGGATTTTAATTAAGATCAACACATCTCACAACAACAACGTTCTTGTCCCCTGTTCCTTTTCTATCTTGCTTCTATCAACAAAGGACAAAACAAACAATCACACTTGTCTCTTTCTCATCCCACACACTCTCTTTCTCCTCTGTATGGAACTCGTTCCATATTCCGACCCAACTTCGACTACGAATTTGGTTGTGGGTTGTTCTTTAGTTGTAAGCTGTAGTAATAATATTTGGTTGAAGGTTTGAATTTTGAAATGAAAAATATAATAGCTAATTAAGGGTTCAAACAAATAATTAAAAGGCTTTTAACTAAATAATAAGAACCGGTCAAAAGGTATCTCAACCTGTTATAACCAATAAAATTCAAGGTATACTAGTGCACCATAACTTAACAAGGTGCAATGTAGAATCAGCCCATAAAGTAGTTCGTGGCCAGCGATGGCATACTGAATACTGCAAGTGTGAACCCATAAAGTTAAATTATTTTGTTCGTAAAAAGATATTTTTTAAAAAAAATTTACACAAAATTCAATAAAAAAAAGTTTTTTACCAATAATCGATGGCTTACACTGAATACATTTTATATTTATTTTAATAATTTAATACAAAAAATAATTTTTTTATATCATCCAAATGAATCATGTGAACCTCAGCTTAGTCGGCATTATCATCGACAAAGTCACAGGAATATTCATTCCTGTTTGCTTTTACCCCCTACCTTATGGGCATAAAATAATCATTTTTTGGGTTTATAATGACAGATATTCATTCCTGACTATTCCTTTGCTTTTATTTTTGGTCAGCTTCCTGGGCTTTCTTTTTTGGGTCAGAGGTCATATTCCTGGCTATTCTTTTGTGTTTTGGACAAGAAAGCATTGGGCTTACTGTTACTCTGATAATGGGCAGTTTGTTACAACAAAGCGAGTCCCATATCAATAACAAATCAAGGATTAAAATTTAAAAGAGAAATTATTGTTTGACACTAATATTGGCATTTACTTTATTATAGTGTTTATGTGATATGTCGTTTTTATAAAAAATGTCGAATTATTTATATAATAAAATATCTTACAATAAAAAACATAGTTATTTATTCACAAAAGAAAATATAGTTATTTTAGTGTAAAACTAAAAGTGATTGTTTTGTAAAAGATACTATTATCATACTTAGATGTCTTCATGACCTGTACAGGCAAGATAATACAACATAACCGAAATTAATTGAACTAGGTTCAGGTTTTAAAATTTAACCTAATATATTTTTCGGTTAGGTTTTGAGTTATACTTTGGATTGGTTTGGCCTGATGCTTCATAATGCTTAAAAAATTATATTATTTTTTAAAATTAGTGATAAATTATAAGAATTTTATATATAAATTAATACTATTTTTGTATAACATATATGATAGTATTTTTATATTGATATAATTTGTTTCATCATATATATTGTAAAATATTCTTTAATTGTAGTTTTTTATTTTTAAAATTTTATGATTTAATAATTATACATGATGTCCAATTTTGTACATTTTGTTTAAATGTTGAGTCAACCTTATCTCGACCTGGTCATTAATCGGTCCATGATCGGATTGGATTAGGATAAAAAAAAAAGTCTTAATCAACTTATCAGGTTGGGTTTAAATGAGACTAAACTCGTCCATTAACATCCCTAATCCTATTAACATGAAATCATTAATACATTATACATCTTTTGGAGTTTATATATAATTTCAAGCATGAAATTAAAACAAAGCAATTCTTATACTATTAATAGATAAATCAGCAAAAGGATCGGAAAATTTTCAGATCTCTGAGAAGGTTACTAGAATGTTGTGTTTAATCTTGCTATTGCTATTTTCCCAAGTGATAGAAAAAGGAAGACAACTTCATGTGTTGCTTTCTTTTTTCACTTATACAAAAGAGATACCTTGCAAGACCTGCCATCTCTCCTCCACTCAACATGCTGTTGTATTCGCTATGCAGGTGATCTGTTGCTGTAAAACATTAACAATTATATATAATATTTATAGCAATGCTTGCAAAAGTGCCACCCAACCAAAACCTTAACATTATTACTCTCAAACCAACCTGTCTTCCCCATGCATAAACAACAACAAAACACACAATCTAATTTAAAACCCACAAACCCTTCTCACCATCTTCTTCGCCACCTTTCTTTCTCCACCCTCCATCTCCATTCCCATTTCCTTATTTACCTTTTTTTTCTCAACCCATTCTCTTTCTTTCTCTCTCCTTTTGTTTTCACCATTCTCACATTCTCCTGTGTACATCTCTCTCTCTCACCATCACAATAAAGTGCACGTGCACATCATCTTTTGAGTCTCCAACGCCACCACACCGCAGTTTTGGCGGCCGCCACCACTCATTTTCGTTAAAACCGATGGCGCCCCGTGCACTCTGGTCATCATGCTTCGGCAACAAGGGCAGCAATGGCGGCAGTCACGACGGAAACAACGCCACGGCTGCGGACGCAACGGCTGGGGATGGCGGCGGAGGCGGGGGGCCAGTGCTGGTGGAGATGTTCACATCGCAGGGGTGCGCGACGTCGCCGGCGGCGGACCTGGTGCTGTCACGGCTGGGGAGGGGTGACTTCCAGCTGGGGGTGCCGGTGGTGCTGCTGGCCTTCCACGTGGACTACTGGGACTACATGGGATGGAAGGACCCCTTTGGTTCCAGCCAGTGGACTGTGAGGCAGAAGGCCTACGTTGAGTCCCTTGGCCTTGACACCATTTTCACACCACAGGTTGTGGTCCAAGGCAAGGCCCATTGCCTTGGAAATGACGAGAATGCCCTCATCACTGCCATCACCTCTGCTCCTAGATTCCCTGCTCCAACATTCCAGGTTTGTAGTATCTATTGTTGTCCATCCATGTTTTTAACACATGCATTACTTCTTTCTTTCTTTCTTTAAAATCTCACAAGACTAAGATGTGTGTTTTTTTGTTTTTTGTTTTTAATATCTCACAAGGCTAAGATGAGTGCCTGAGGTTTTTCTTTTTTTTTTAGTAATACGTGTAAAATAATGATTGAAATTTCTTTTAAGAAAATGATTCTTGCATAAGTTTTGTTATATTTTCTAAAAGATCCACTTAATAATATTTCAAACAGTTAATAAAAAATATTAAACGAAAAGAAAATGTATTCAATGTGTTGGGAGAGAATATATTTAAAAAATATGTTTTTCTTATTTTATTATCTAAAAGAAGATAATATAAGAATAGTATGTAAAAAATAATGTGCGAATAGAATTACTAATTTTTTTTAACCATATATTTCAATGTGTGTGTAGTTTGTGTGTGAAAAATGTTTGTGAAATTAACATTATTGGTTTTTTTGGGGGGCTCTTTTCTATGGTTGAATTTCCTTATTATAATTTTTTTCTGTTACAAAATTGCTTTTATTTTGTTTGATTGTACATGGGTGAAGAGTAATATAGGTATGTTGGATTATTTTGAAGCCTCAAATTCCAGGCAAATAGTAATGTTGATGCTAAACATGTTCCACTCATAATTGCTATAAGTTATATAGAATTTATGTTAGGCTTAGCTTGAGTAGTTAAAGGAGAGAAAAAAATTAAATACAAACGCCTTATGTAAGAGTTGTGAATTTTTGCGCAAGTAATAACTTGTCAATCTTTTTTTAAAAAAATAAAAAAAGAAAAAGAAAAAGAAAATATATATCCATTAATAGCAACTTTTAACAGTTGGCAGTGCATTCTTTTTGGCTGTTCACCTGCTTTTCTAAAGAGTTATTACATCATGTATACGACCTTAGCCTCAGGTAAACCTGAAACAACTTGTGGTAGATCCAATACAGACGTTGACATAATAAGGGATTTTCAATCACAATATCATCATCTCGGACAAGAAGTGGGACGCCACTGGCTCACCTAATTAATGCCAAAAGGGTGTTTCATGGGTTGAGGAAGTTGATTTGTGCTTTTCATCATCAAAAGGAGTTGGATCAAAGACATCCATAAACCAACCGCATTGCTAATTAGTTGGGTAGATTTCACTTGATTTTCTTGAAATTTAATAAAATTAAATGTAACTTCTTCTCACAAAAAATCACTTATCAAACGCATCCATAGTCCATACATTTGCTGAGCAAAATTAAATTCCAAGAAAATCAATAATGCAATAAGAATTCATAATGTTAGACATTTGAGCAAAATTGTCTGCTAGCAGGCAACATTCAAGAGGCCTACATCAGATTCTTTGGAAGTCTCCCTAACAGGAGCACTGAGGACCAAGGTGGACAGTCATGGTGTAGATGTCATGGTGGCATTATATGAAACTGGTTTGGTTACCGACTGTCCTAGAGGGGAGAACAAAGGGCGTGTTCTATCCAATGACTATGTTGTTAGAAAACTCGAAAAGCTCTGCACAGTCAAAGACCTCCCTGCCAAGAAGACAGTATCAGGAACTGTTAGTTTTTCCTTGTGGAATGCATTCAACAGCAGCAGGTGTGGCCTGGCAGTCTTTGTTCAAAGCAGCTCTCATCAAATTTTTGGTTCACAGAATTTTCAGCTGCCGGATGATATATGACATTGATTAATTAGTTTTATTTGTTCTGCTTACTATCATATGCCGGCTCCATTGTTAGGCTATATATTATGTACAGGATTTGTTCTGTTTTAGGATAACATTGGTTTTTTTTTTTCTATTTTTTCTTGGTATTTTGTCCTTCCTTACTATTGATTGAGTTTGATTCTATAATTAGGAGATGGAGAGAGATATTGATGGAATTTCTAATACGTAATGCACGACTTTAGTTTCTTCACTTGATCCATCTTTTAAAAGGCACCCTAACATGCATGTGGTGGGTTGAGGGGGGAAGGAGGTGAGAGAATCTCTCATTTGATCCATAAATTACTGAGATGAACTTGTTTACTACACAATATGATCTATGTTTGACCATGACAAAGATGCACAAAAAAAAAAATAATGATATTCTCATGAATAATATATTATTTAAACAAGATCAATTTCACAAGCAAATGGTAGTGAGAACTAGAATTTATTTTCCAAACAAGCAAACTCTACTATGTACAAGTCGTGCTCCTCCAAAGAACAAGAATTTTGACAACCATACCAATCATACGACCAATATTTTCATCAGAGTGCGTTATCTCCAATAAACAATGGGCTGCCAACCAAATTCCCCCAACAGTTCTCTTAGAGTACATCCAAGGTTGATGGCAATGGTATCATAACAATGACATCTTTCCCTGAAGAAAAGCACTAGGTGGAAGAACAAATTACGTTTTACACTGAATCTACTGCTTGAACTTGTTGGCGGGCCAGGTACTTCTCCCTTCTTTCTTTCTGTAAACATAAGGAGGCAATTTAGAATGTAAACAATAAAAAATTATATTAAATAAAAAACATTGAAATGAACAAATCTAGGGTCAACATTTTACATACCCATTCATCAATTACAAGTCCTTCAGCAGCAACAACTCGTGGACCTGCCTCTGCAGCAGGCTTCTTCCGAGCTTCAACTGCAGCATCAGCTTCAGCCAACTGTCTTTTCAGTTTTTCCAAAGCCTAAAAACACCAGATTGCCATTATTGCACATCAATCCTGTACTAAGATAATTTTCAGAGAAGTTTGACTTACAGGACTAGGCCGTTCTGGATTAATAAATACAACCCTCAAGATTCGTTCCACTGTCACTAAATCCTTTTGTTCATCAAACTGCATGACAGAAGATCAAAGACCAAATGTTTATTGAGCATTCACCGGTAAACATGAAACAACAAATGAACAAAACAACTTGCTATGGCCAAAAGCATGAATAAATGAAACATGCTATAATCAATACAGCAAAAGCTGATAATACCATGAAAATATCCTATACATAATTATCTATCCATAAAAATATATCCTATACACAATTTGAAGTTCTGTTTTCTTTGCATATATTAACATTGTAGGGGTTAGCAAACCCATTCAAATTAGCGTCCTACATATGAAGTAATATTATAAAACTTTAGATACCCAAAGTGTTGACAAAATGAGCACGTGTCAATTACAATACCTGGAGTTGAAAACTACTGGCTAGGTTTAAAACACAGACTTGCTTCAGGCACGAAACAAGAAGTAGGAACATGAATAACCAACAATAATATCAACACTTACGATGGACTGTGAGCTACCATACTGAAGGGGTTTCTAGCAACACATATTACAACAGCTGAATAGATATAGAAATTACAGCAAAGACCGTATCATACCCTATATATTTCTCATCTCTGTATTTCATGAACAGTCTCACTGTTTCTCCCCCTCTGCTCTCTCCATTTATTCTCTGCCTCTACTTATTGTTCTTAGATTCACTTCGCCCAAAAAGGTAACTAAAATTATCATTCATGATAAAATTGAGTACATGAATTAGGTAATTCACCCAATACAAGAACACATTTAGTCCAAGGACCAAGCAGTTGACAATATAAAATACATTTAGTCTACCCAACTTGCAAATCTACAGATCTAACTAGCCAGAACTCTACCCAGTGCTAACAGGTTTTGTCTACTATTTAAAGCATATCCCATTAACCAGAGTCTTGAAATGCCTGTGCATTATGACTTCTCCAAATTTCCCAAGGAATGCTGGCTGTCAATTCTAAAAAGCAGGCAGGTAAGACCAAGCAACCCAAGTTAAGTATCAACTGTTCTTACCATAGAGTAACAGAATCCATGTTCCACACAAGGCTTCAAGTGAGAGAACAATATAGCTGCTTGAGTTTTTGGGCAGTTGATGATATTATAACTAATATCCAACTGAATTCTTCTATGCCATAAATTATTACGCACCTCAAATATTGAACAAAAAAGTCTGGGCTTTCTACACGCCATAGTTTTTCTAAGATTTTCTGCTCTGGGTAAAATAAATTGTTTGCAACCTCTAGGCAATGTTGGTTTTTGATAATCAGGGGTTCAAACCTTACAAACTTGTCTCTCGTTGGCAAGACACCAAAGCCACAGCATCTACCTTCCAGAGATTCAAACTATTCTACAATGGATTTCTATTAAGGCTTGTCTTGTTTGTGCATTGATTACAAGAAATTAAGATATGCCAGAATATTCAAGTAGGTCTTTTTCTTTCCTAGTTAATTTCAGATCCTCTAATCTCTTTCAAAATTATTGTGAGATTCCACATTGGCATTAAACTAGTTTGTAGCCATTATAATCATGATTATTGAACCATAGCTATTCAATTCAATGCCCAATATAAAGTGCTGTAGCTCTATTACGTTATGAAACATAACCTTTGAAAAGAGTGACAACATTTGACAAATCTCCAATTATAATACTAAAAGTCTAAAACAAATAAAACCATTAAATTTGCTTTCTACTTTTGCCAGTAGTCAATCCAGGTTTGATTCGATGATATGGATTTACTGGTTTTAGCAGCAATTACTTAGCTCTTAACTTTCTTTTTGTAGCATAGGGTGCACAAATTAGCCGACAGAATAATCAGAAAGTATAATACCAGCTCAGGTACATAGTCCACTCCTTCTTTCACTTTGAGACTCATGATTTTGAACTTGACCTTGTTCTTCAGGTTTGACAGCTTTTCGTTGTTTTCAGGGTGCTCTACAAACTTAAATACTGAGCACCAAATTTGGAAAGGAACATTAATATTAATATAATGTAAAAAACGCTAACAAAATGAAAAATTAAATTTAAAAAACATATATATATTAGAAAAAATTACCGGTTGCAATCAAGCTTTCACCAGGAGCAAGAATACCACCAGGAGGCCGCATATAACAACTCTTTGGTGCAGTAGTTTGAAACTGAAACAACAAAAAAAGAAAGTTATTCGAGAAGCCAGTTACATGGTGCAGAAATAAACACAAGGTCATCAACTATGAGAGTATACATTTTTCATTACACATCAGAACATATGTAAAATTAAAACATAAGCATTAAGTTGGTAAGACTAGACCTCCTAATTGTGTTTCCAGTTTAGTAACATACGAATATGACAAACAAACACAAACACTAGTATATGGGGTAGGTCCTTCTATATTTTAAATCTCTCCATGTCCTGCTTTGTCGGTGTTCATGCTTCGTAAACCACGACAATTGAAAAAGTAAAATTACACACTGAGGAACAAAAAAGAGACACATGAGTCCACGTAAAGAACCAATATATACCTTGAAAGCAACACAAGACTTGCTAGTGTTTTTTAACCGAACAGCACTTCTAACCTGCTTCCCCGGTTCATCTTCAAAACAAAACAAAACCAAAACTTCAATATTAACCATTAACAACAAAGACGGCACAAAAAAACAGAGCCAGTGTGGAATCATAAACCATGTAGTCATTTAAAAAACAAAACTTTTTTTTTTCTAGATAAATGAGCTTTCCAAGATTTACACACAGGTGACTGAGTGGATATAAAAAAGAAAAAAACGGTTTTGCTTATGAGTATCCTAACTGAATTAACTAAAAAACAGATTTTATTAGAGCACTGGTTAAAAATTTAAAATAAACAAATTTTCATAAAAAATAAAATATTTAGTGCATATTTAGTAAAAAAATATTTCTAAAAAAATAATTGTTTATAGAAATTTTTTTATTATAAACTATTTTAAATATAAAATAAACTAATCAAAATTCATGTATTGAAAAACTTTCTATATAGATTCCTTAATAAGACGTACTTGTTAGAAAAACCAAATAAAATAGAATAAAAACATTTTTTTCTTGCAGATAATAAGGTGAAATTAAATTTAAAAAAAAGTGTCTTGAAAGTGAAGGAACTGAATTTTGATTCAAAGTAGTTCATTTCACTCAAAATTCAACAAATTGACAAAGGAAGAAATCATAGGGAACAAAGTCAAACAGAGAAATGCAAATGAAAACAGAATCACTGACTTGGAATGTAGAGGTAACTGGAAGGATCGAGACGGAGTCTTCGACGGGGAGGGAGCAGCGACCTCGCGACGGACGACACCGTTTTGGAAGACGAAGAAGCGTTCCCTTCGGAGCGGTTACTCTGACGAAGGTTTTGTGCGGAAGAGGACGAAGACGAAGAAGCGTTCCCCGAACTCCAAAAAGGGCAAAGCCTAAAGAGCTTTGCTTCGGAGTGGTGGTCGCCGGCGATGGCCATGGTCTGGCCGGAAAAGTTATCGGAATTCAAAATTGAAATCGACAATTCCAACGAAACGCACCGTTTCGAAAACTTGACTTGTACTGATTGAGGTTCAATTCCAAGTTGCAATTCCAAGTTGCAGATAGAACAAAGAAGGAGGAGTGAGAGTTTGTATTCCACTGTCAACGACTTTATGCCGACGTCCCTGCACTCGCAACGTGTCCTTCAGGTAGCGTTTTATTTAATGCACACCCTCTTCCTCATTTATTTTGAAAAACAAAAATGTAAGATATTTAACTACGCATAAAATTTGACTCTAATCTTAATCAGGAAGTTTTTAAATTTTCATTTAAATTATTGTTATATATTTCTAATTTATTTAATTTATTATTATGTTTATTTTTAATTTTATTTAATTAAATTAATTAACATATAATAACAAATTAAATAAAAATTAAAAAACTTCCTTCCAATTAAAGTTAGAACTAAATATTTTCTTTTAACTAAGATATTATATTAGAAGTAATAATTTAATCATTTTTATATATTTATTATTAAATAATACTATACACACTCACGTACATATAATTTTACATTTATATAATTTTTATTATTTGAGTAAAGATCGTCCTACTTTGTTTTTTTTGTAATATATTTTACTTCTGTCAGCTTAACAAATATAAAAAATATGATGCGACATATAATATATAAAAATTATTATTTTTTATTTTTTATTAAATATTATTCATTTATTTATATGATATTATAGTTATGAGAGTAATTAGAACTGATGAGGCTTGGGATGGGGTTGGGAATTGGAGGGTAAGGGCATTAATGATGGGAGATTAAGTTAGGTATGGTTTGATGTAGGGAGCATTAACAGGTGTGGGCTAGGTTTGTTGGTGTGGGTTTGTTGTTCGTTGGGAATTGATTATGAGTATTATTATCACATTCCTTTGCTTTCTCAAAAAGAAGGCTAATTCCCCTCTTGTTTCTATTCCTCGAGGAAGATATTTTAACGAAGGTGACCAGGTGAGAGCACTTTCACCCTCTCTGTTTTCCATTGAATGAATATACTTGTGAGGTTGTAATTATTATCTCCACTTTATCGTTAACTCACTCATAATATTATTATTTTTCTACAAAATATCAAAGGGAGCTCCTATCATGATTGCATTTGGAAGTTTTAAACGGACTGACCCAATAATTACAAGGCCCAACCCATCACATTTTCTCAAACCAAATAAGTTGACCTAACAAGTCATGATCTTTTTGTACAAGGTCTAATCATGATCATTTTTTTTTCTCTCCAAATTTTGTGGTTGGCTTCATTCGACATACTTTCTCCATACTTAGCTCCATTTGGTATGCCTATAAAATTTATGGGAGAAATTATTACTAAAATAATAATTTCAGGAATAAAACTTAAGGAAGTAAATATTAATTTCCTTAAAAAGATAATTGTGTTTGGTATATAAATGAAAATTACCAATAAAAGATGTTTTGTTTTCAAGCATTCTCTCACAATACTTTTACCAAACTTGTATAGCGCCATTTTGAGAAAGCGTCATTTTTTGAGAAGACAATCACAGATTTGTTTGAATCCTCAATTGTAGTGCATTTGAGATCTTATCTCCTCTGTCAAGCTTATAATCTACGTAGGTAAGATTGGCAGTTACCAGTCTTCAAAAAAAAAAAATCCTCAATCTCCGGTAAGGGAGGGAGCAACAAAGAGAAAGAGCAACGAAAGTCTTCAAGAAATAAATAAAAGTTAAACAAGGAGGAAAAAGACAGCATGAGAGAGAGAGAGAAATGAGGAGAGAGAATGAGCAACGAAGAGATAGACAATGAAAATTTAATGGATAAATATTTAGTATGTCTTTTAAAGTTTGAATTAGTTTGTTTTATATTTTTTTTAATCGACTTTTGTGTCATTCGATATTAAATAATAAATTCATTTAGGCAATCTGAAAGACACACGTGTGACATCTTTAGTATATTTAAAAATTTTAATTAATTTTTTAACTTTTGGGCCAGCATAAATACATGGTTTATTTTAAAATTTATATTTATAACAATGAGATTTTAATTTGATGAACAAATATTGAGTACATATTTAAAAATTTAAATTAGTTTGTTTTGTAATTTTCTTTTAATTAACTTTTGCTTCAGTAAATAGTAAATTCAACTGAGGCGATTTTGAGGACACACGTTTAACATCGGTCTTAGTAAATTTAGAGAAATCAATTAATTCCACAACTTATTATTAAAATGTTGTTTATCTATAAAATGAATCATTAATAATTCATCAAAATTATATAAAATGAATAATTAATAATTTAATTCATTAATTTTAACATAATAACTCATTTGATGATTAATGATAGCATTAATTGCCTCTCAGGGCAATTTTATTATAGAAAAATGTAGATTTTGCTAAGGATACTTGTTGTCAAAATAAAAAATTTTAAAGGAAAAAATAATATTGTTTTCAAATTTTAATATATTGAATACCTTGTTTTCATAAAAAAAGTTTTGTTTTAATTTTCTTAACAAGTATCTGCCACTTTTTAACAAAATCCGAAAAGATAAATTCTTTAAGTGTTTTTATAATAAGAGATTTATCTTGTTATGTATTATTAAATATGTGATAAATCAAATTTTTAAGTTATAATTACCTTATATCTTAACTATTATTTTAAATGCTATAACTAATTTTTCATACATTATATGCTCATAAATATTAATACCTACCTCTGCTACCATTCCAAATGTGGTAAGCATCGGTGTGAAAATATGACCATATCAAGACGTCCTTAATCATTATACTCCTAGTATATGCAATAAAAGAGGTAATGGTTAAAGGCTTAAATTAAGGATCTACTTTTGTTGTATTCGTAGACATATATATATAAGTATCTTATTTGTGAAATTTGTGTACGTGTCACATTTTCATACACTTAAATTCTTTATATTTTTTCAAGCCTTTCTACTAATAGTAAGAATTTTGAAATTTAAAATTTGAAAAGCACAAATAATATAATAAATTATTCAATTATTCAATTTTTAATGAGAATTATAAGAGAAAATAATATAACTAATCTTATTTAATTTTATCATAATTAGGGAAACAAATCAAATTAATTAAATTAAATATATGTTACAAATCAAATCAGTTAAATAAATTGGATTGGGTTTTTATTTATCATGCAATGTATTGTTTGCTCAATTTAAATGTATATTATATTATTTTTAAATGAAAAATGCTAAATCCAACTAAAGTTGGATTCGTGAAACAACCCTCCACAAAACAATTCAATGCAGTGTTTTGTTCTTGTGTTTTATCTATTACATGAGCATTTGTATTTTTTATTTATTAATTTAAGGTAGTTACACCTCTTTGAATGATGTGAATAGTGTCCAACTGCTTCATAAAGCCATTCAAGAAAATGTGTTCGTGAAATACAGCATTGCTGTTTTTAAATTAACAAAGTTCTATGGAGTCGATCTATTAAGTAGTTAATAATAAAAATATTATGATTTCTTGCTCTAATCAATTAGTTAGTAATAAAAAATATAAATTATATAATCCACAAAATAATTAAAAAAGTCTTATAAATTATAATAAATGAGAATTTTCTTGATATGTTTGTTTACTTTGATGCAATCTGATTTGGGTAAAAATTATCATAAAAATAGTCATAATTACTTAATGTAGAGAAATCGTAAAAAAAAAAAAAATAGAGACAAAATTGTCTCTATGAGTCAAGTATGACTATAACTTTAATTTTCATCAACAAAGTAAGATTTATCTAAAAAAGAACGTGTGCTTTGAACAAAAAATATACAATCAATAGTCATGAAAATGGAAAAGGTCCAAATTCCAGGCTATAACAAATAAAAACAATAGTAGAGTATATGTAATGAATAAATTATAGTCTTATGTAAAGAAAACAATAGTAGAGAACTTAAGAAGTTATATTTCAATAGATTAAATAAAACAAAGAATATAGAGAGTCATATAATATTAGGAATTTAATCTTTTCGTATTATTCAAGTTATTAAGTGCATGTTTTATGGTAATAATTATTTTTTTATTAAATAAATAAAATATAGTTCCTCATTAGTGATGTTATTATTTTATATTTATATTTTTATTCATGTTACACTAAATTAATAACTTTATATAAAAATATATTAATATCTAGATGAGTTTGAATATTTTATAAGAAACAATTGTAAAATTGATTCAAATAAAATTTATTATTAGAAAACTAAATTTATTAATTGTGTTTTCAAATTACTATATTTATTTATATTTATTTATTTTATATTATTTTTAAAACTTCAATATATACCTTACGAGAGTAAAATTTTAACATGAAAATATAATAAAATTAATTAAATGTAACTTATTTTGGAGAAATTAAGAAATCATTGAGCATTTTTTAAAATTTTTTTGTTCATGTATATATTATATAATATTTAAATATTTTTTATTTATATTTTCTAAAATTGAGAACTTTATATGAAAATATATTAATATTCACATATATGAAATAAAAACTTTACAATAAGATATGATAAAATAAGTTAAAATATTCAAATTTATAATAAAGTTTATTTAACAAAATTATTTTAATGTAATTGAAATCTTGGATCATATAAAATTAAGGTTTTATTGATATTTTGAGCAAAAATTATTTATAGGAGTTGAAATAACTTTTGTGGGCAAATAAAGCAATAAATTGTCCTAAACGGAAGCATTGGTGGAGCATATGTAATGAACAAATTATAGTTATATATTACATTGAAATATATTGAATTTGTGAAAGAGAACAAGATTAAAGAACTTAAGGAGTCATGTGTCAATTGATTGATTTAACTATTGTATTATTTTATTTACTCTACTTAAATTATGTAAACTAAATGAATATGTTACAAAATACTAAAGTATTTGAATGCATTGAGTAACATTGGGTAATATTGTTACATATCATTTCAATTTTTAGTAAATTTTATTTTTATTTGTCATTGTAATATCTATTCATCTAAAATTACTTTGAGTTAAATTAATGTTTTAGTTATTATAATTTACACTCATTTTTAATTCAGTTCTTACAATTTTTTTCTTTTCAAATTAGCCATCATACTTATAAAAATTTTAAAATAGTCCCTACCGTTAACTTTCGTTTTAACATTATTATTTTAGTTCATACTAGATATTTTAAGAGTAAAAAATAACATTTAAACAAGCACATATTGGACAAAAGAAAAATACTTATTAAGAAGAAATAAACACCTATTAAAGTAAAAGAGGACATATTCAAAAGAAATAAACACATAATAAAATGAATAAACACTTATTTGACTTTTTACAGAAAAACAAACATATAATGGAGTCCCTATTGAAAAAAGAAATATTTTTTTTGTTAGTCAATTGACAATGTTATAATGACGTTATAACAAAAGTTAATGACAGAAATTATTTTAAAAACTTTTATAAGTGTTAAGGATTGGTTTAAAAAAAAAATTATAGGAACTAAATTAAAAATGAATGTATAGTATGATGATCAAATCTTTAATTTAACTATTATTTTGTTAGTATAATTTGGCATTAGAGATCAGCTTATTATACTCTTAACAATAAGTATTTTTTTACAAGTACTCTTAATAATAATTTAATATAATATTCAAATGAATAAATACATAAAAATTAATATTAAAAGAAAAAAATTATAGAATTAAAAATTGAAATTAACTAAAATTTTATAAATTAATTATTTATTGAAAAGTTATATAAAAAAATATTTATTGAGAGAAACTATATAACTTATCATAGCACAAAAATGACCAATTAATGAAAACAACAAAATAATTTTTAAGTAAGTTCAACTAGAAATTTTACTAATTATATCTTTAAGTTAAATATTTTTTTTAAATTTATCTCATACATTCCATAGATATAAAACATTAGTTTATATATATAACTATGATAACTAACGAGGGTACAATTATAATTATAAAAATTTAAAGATCTAATTAATTAATTAAAACTAGAAGATGACAAATTAATGAATTATACTGCCTACGAGTTAAGGAGAAACGGTGGCTTAAACAACGGCGATATCTGGGTGCTGTAACATTTCTAGGATATACACCACATCACCGAGGTTGGTTACAAAGGGCCCCTCTTGCTGACTTCATGGCATTCTCCTTTGTAAGGAGTTGAATAATATCTGATGCACATCCCTTGAGAGTTGAGAACACTTTCTTCTCCTATTAGGGGTATACAATAAAACTATAGCATGGCGTTTAGAAAACAAAATAAATTATAGTTATGTAAATATAAAATAATGTGTGCAAGTATGTATATGTAACATCGTTAGAATTAGTCTTTGCTTTTACATTTATATTCTACCAGAAAAAGAAAACAAAACAACGGCGAAAAGTTAGTCGGATTGTAAAACCAGTGTCACAAAATCTGGGAGCTGAATCCTGATTTCAAAGACCAAGAAGTGTCACTTTCCCCAGAAAATTCTAGAACGAAATTAAAAAATCCTATTTCTTGACCTATGTATATATAAACCATGGAACAGCAATATTCAACAAGAAAGACACGTTCCCTGCAAAAGTAATCAATTTTGGAACCCACCCCCTTGGCCTAAATTCACTATTATTCACTATCTTGTAAACTTTTGAGTCTAAGTTAGAAAAGAGGCGGGGAGAAAGATGAATAGTAATAGGAGGGTGTGCAAATTCGAGACCGCATTCAATACGTTGTTGCCAGAGCAACCAAATGCTTCATTAGCAGAAGCTGCTTGCAATAAGGGCAGCAGTGGTATTGGTATGTGGCGTATTGATTCTGGTCTTGCAACGCAGTCCAAAAGGAGCAATATTGATGACAAGAGGAAGACGGAGAAGGCTGAGAATATCCTACACTTGATTTGCTGGGGACCTTGTTGGTCTTAGATCTTAATCTTAGAGTTCGTTGATTTTTAAGGGGCCTTAGGACACATAATCTTTTCTTTCTTTTATTAGATTGTATGTAAGTGAATATATAGGGAGGAATCAATATTTTGATTGGTTTTAGTATAGCTAGGCAAATATGCGTTCCCTCCCCTGTATCAGTTGCATCTATATGCCGGCAAGGAAGACTTGTTTGGACTCTATCTCTCCTCTTTTAATTGGATACAACCACCATGCTAATAATTATTCAAAGTATTTCACTCCCTACCTCTCATATAGATATGACCACCAAGCTGGTTACTCAAAGCATTTCATTTATTATAATTTATTTGGAACTTTCAATATAAAGGATGAGTTTGAAATTATGTCATGTCTGAATGGAGATGAAGACAAAATAATAATAGAATTTCATTTTCATATTTAAAACCAAGTGAAAGAAAAAAAGAGTTGAATAAATGTAGTAGAAAAATGCGAATCACTCATTATCTACATTCTCATATTTATCTAGGGGCTACAATTAGAGTATAGTTATGTAAAAAATAAAATGAATTTAGTTATAATTAGATGATAAAAATTGTATAAATATAAAATAATATATATAAATATGTATATCTAACATTATTAAATCTACTAATATAACTAAACATTTGGCATTTCAACTTGAGACACCGGATATTTATTTATGTAAAAGTATTTTAAAGTATTAAATTGAATAGGTTAAAAGCAATTATTATATTTTCATCAAATATTAGTCTAAGAAAACATTTTTGTGGATTCAACTGCAGATTACATTTTGTCCATGAAAGTGTCTAACAATGATGATAAGGTAGCTTGGCACTCCTCCAACTATGAACTCTGTATGGTTTCTGCTGGGTATTGGACAAGTTTTTCCTTATTTCACAGTGAATTATCTCTTGCTCTTCCTACAAATGATCCTTCTGTTTGGATCAACCTATGGAAACTGAAGTTACCTAGTAATTTTTTTTTTTTTTTGTGAGAAGTGCTGCATGATGCACTCCCTCTGGCCGCAATGCTACTTGGTTTTTTGCACCATGTTAATCCCACCTTGTCTTGTTTGTGGAAATTATGATGAAACTATGATACATCTTTTTGTGGATTGCCCAAAAGTAGATAGGGTGTGGTCTGTGTGGCTGCAATCAAATGGGGTACCAAATGGGTTGACTTTTAATACATCATCTATATGCGTTTGGAAGACGGAACTCAATTTGTTATTAATTGCAGAATACTAGTCAAAGGAAAAACATGATTTGCAGTGTTGTTTTTGTCCTTTGGAGACTTTGGAAAGCCAGAAACTCAATTTTTTAAAGGAAAAGATTGGTTAGATTTAGACTTTGTGCATAAAGCTAACTCATATTTAACTGAATTCTTGGTTTCTCTACACTGAGATCATATAGGTTTCTTTTGTTGTGCCCTTCTTTCAGGTGGTTCTGTTGGGTGTATTCTCTTTGTTGATTTGATTTTGGTTTGGGTTACCACTATTTCGTAGTATTCTTTCCTTGTGAATGGATGAAATATCTATCATAGCCAAAAGACAAAACTTCTTAATTGAATATCCTTTTACCAACAAACAAATAAATAAAAATAAAAATAACCGTGATACACTTTGACTTATGTGTGTGATGGTGTCTACGTGACTTGTTGTAATGCGTTGTTAATAATAACACACAGTAAATTAATATTGATGATAATAGACTTTTCAGAATTCAAAACATATCGAGAAGGACAAAACAACCACCACATAGAGATATCTAAAAGAGAAAGACCTAGAGTAACTAACTCCGTGAAGGACGACCTTTACTAATGATGGAAGAATTGTAAAGGAAGAAGGGTTGGGACACATAATTGGTTAGAGATTTCTGTTTGTAACTTAATTTCTTTTTGTACAAGAGAGGATACAACACAAAAGGCAATGATGACAGCTATTTTCTAAAGTTGTGCTAGCTCATTTTCAAATATAATGTAAATTGTGCCAGCTCAAATATAATGGCAATAACTTGTATGTTGGCTATATAAATTTGTATAATATTAGGAGACAAAGAAAGAGAAAGCATTAGCACAAGAAAATTAAGGCCTCGTAGAAGAAGAAGAAAATCAGGAAGGAAGGAAACTATGGCGAATCAATTAAAAGATTTTAAATGTTATAATATAACAATGACTTTCCCCAACAAAATATGGAAGGGTGATAGTGTCCTCACAAACCATGTTCCACTCTTGTGTCTCCAAATTGCATACGTTATGCTAGCTTCTCGCTTTTTGCACTACGTCCTTAGGCCCCTCCATGTGCCTATTCTTGTTGCACAGATTCTAGTAAGCATGTACTTTTCTGTTTATTTAATTTGGTAATACATTTTAAGTATGGGAATCAATTAAATTTACATTTACATAAATAAGTAAAAAAAAGGGTACAAAAATTTCTGATACTTTCTAATTTTATATGATGCAGGCCGGTCTTATGCTGAGTCGAACTTTTTTGGGAAGATACGATATAATATTTAGGATGTTTTATCGTGACGAGGGAATCCTTGCGGTTGAAACCGCTGCACATCTTGGAGTTATGTACTACGTCTTCCTTAGTGGCTTGGAGATGAACTCAGACAGCATCCTACGATCAAGGAAGAAGGCAACGAGCATTGCCATTGCATGCATTATAATTCCAATGTTGATGGGGGTTGGCTTTCTTGCTCTACAACAGAAAATAAATCAGGCAGCACCATATGTACCCAATAAAGTTGGAGCTGAAGGTTATTTATTCTGGTGTTTAGCTCTTGGGGTCACAGGTTTTCCAGTTCTTGCTCGAATCCTTGCTGAGCTCAAGCTCCTCTATACTAGGCTTGGCAGAGATGCCTTAACAGCAGCCATGATCATTGATGCCTATGGTTGGATTTTGTTCACAGTATTGATTCCTTATTCCAATAGTGGTGGAAAACCATTCCTCTCAGTGCTGAGTACCATACTGTTCATTCTTTTCTGTTTTTTTGTGTTGCGTCCTATCCTTACTCCTTTAATTGAACACAGAACCAGCAACGAGACATGGGACAACTCGCAGTTGCTATATGTGTTGATGGGAACTTTCGTTTGTTCATATATTACAGATTTGCTTGGCACACACCCCATTGTTGGGGCTTTTGTGTATGGACTAATCTTACCTCATGGGAAATTTGCTGAATTGGTGATGGAAATATCAGATGATTTTGTTACTGGGGTTATAGCCCCACTCTACTTTTCGGGTTGTGGCTTAAGACTCAACGTAAAATTCATTGCGGAAAGTCAATATTGGCCCTTAACTATGTTGACGGTGCCTCTGTTAGGCACCCCAAAAGTTTTAAGCTCGTTAATAGCTACTTTCTTCTTCGGTATGCCTGCTCGAGATGGTATGGCCATTGGATTACTTTTGAACACCAAGGGCATCATGGCAGTGATACTGCTAAACATTGCCTGGGACAAAAAGGTATCACTATCAATCAATTAGAAAATTCGTATCATATATTCCTTTTTCAAATTCTTCCTTATTTATTGAACTTGTAGAAACTTAATCCATTATATCTGATGACAGTTAAACTCAAATGTGGTTTTACAGATTATGGACAAAGCTGTATTCTCAGTTATGTTGCTTGCTTTTCTAGTAATGACGTTAACGGTCTCTCCCTTGATCAATGCCATATACAAGCCAAAATTTCAATTCATGCAATCTCAGCTAAGGACTATACAAAAGTTAAGGTTCGATGCAGAGCTCCGAGTTGTGGCTTGTGTCCACAATGCTCACCAAACCACTGGCATGATCCGTGTCCTTGAAGCCACCAATCCCACCAGAGTTTCACCTTTACATGTGTTTGCCCTTCACCTTGTTGAACTTACTCGACATGGCACTGCTCTTCTTGCTGCCCAAATAGACCGTTCTAATACCCATCTGGGAGCACAAAACCTTTCTGGATCGCAAGTACAGTTTGAGAGCATTACCAATGCATTTGAAGAATTTGCCGGGGAGTACAGTGCTGCTAGAGTTGAGATATCCAGTGCTGTGTCAACCTATGAAACTATCCATGAGGACATATACAATATAACAAAAGAGAAACATGCAAGCTTAATTCTCCTTCCCTTTCATAAAGAGCTAAATTCAGAAGGTGCTCTAGAAATAGCCAATAATGCATACAGGGACATAAACCAAAATGTTATGCAAAAAGCACCTTGTTCTGTGGGAATCTTTGTTGATCGAGGTCTTGGGTCATTGTTACAAACCAGCTTGCGCATTATCATGCTCTTCATTGGAGGTCCTGACGACCGCGAAGCCTTGGCTCTTGCATGGAGAATGGCAGGGCATTCAGGAATTCATTTGTCCGTTGTGAGGATACTTTTGTTAGGTGAAGCTATAGAAGAAGACACATCATTCAACAAGGAAGCTAATGGGCTATTATCTACAATAATGGATAGTGTGATGCAAAAAGAGTTGGATGAAGAGTATATATTTTCTTTCAGGTATAAGGCAGTGAACAATAATGAATCCATTGTTTACTTAGAGAAACAAGTGCATACAGATACAGGTGAAGAGATTCCTTTACTCCTCAATGAATTGGACAAAAGTGACTATGATTTGTACATTGTTGGACAAAGGAGTGGTAGGAACTCTCCAGTTTTCTCAAGGTTGTTGGAATGGTGTGACAATCCTGAACTTGGGGTTATAGGGGACATAGTTGCATCAACCAGTTTTGGCACACGTTCTTCATTGCTTGTTGTACAACAATATGGGTCAGGGGCAATGGTCGTTGGGCATAACACTAAACATCCCAATCAATTTTCCAAAACAAAAGATGTTTCTGAGCTCTTTTGAAATGTATATTACTTAATTCTTAAGATGTGATTAGGTGTTTGGACTCCCACGTTATCGTTTATACACTTTATCTTCTCAGAAAGACAGAATTTATAGCGTTAGTCCTCCAATTAAAAGAAAAACGTCAATAGGCAAAATACTCTGTTATTATTGAGGTTTTTCTACGATAATAACCAAAAGATTATTATTAATAACCAAACATTTAGTTTGAGAAATGTTGCAAAAAATATTATTTAATTAGCATTAGCAACATTTTAATACATGTTCTAATCAAGTGTTGCAAAATGTGATACATGAAATAGTGTTGGTGCTCGATGATTTGGTATAATATTGTTTTGGTTATTAAATTAGATGTACTAGTGTTATTTAAAAGTTACACTTAAATTTGTGTTTATGAATGCATTCATGATTGGATGCCTGAATGTGAGAAACTATTCATCAAGGAAAGAAATAAAACGTGTTCACAGTGTCATACCTGATTTTTGAAATTTTAGTTTTTTTATGCACAAATCTAGTTTATAGCAGTCAAGTTTCACTTACAAGAATATTTATATTATGATATACGAAGATGCAAGGGTTATTTTGGTTTTGGTCTCCAAAGGATTCAAAAAGAGGAGTACTTTGAATCATTAGTAGCTGGCCAAGAGTGACAGAAAAATGTCCCCAGAGGAATTACGCGAAAGAGAAGCTGCGAACTATTAAAAGGTACAGCCACAATAGAGGTAAAAAAAGAAAGCATAAGGACCAACAAAATGGCCTCGAACATGGACATAACCTTGAAATTCTCTTTGCCCATGAACGAAAGTGGCCAATAAAGCCTCTTTCACTTGAACGCAGATGTCCCTGCAACCTCTCACAATAATCTATGTGGGTCTTCCCTCTTTTGATTTCTAGGTTTTTCTTGCAGCCTCACAGAGAGAAATGGGTTCAGTTATATTGAGGAGGAAAGGAAGTATCTTCTTACCATGCGATTGGTTCTTAGGCCAATAATGCATTCTAATTCTACGGATCAGATTATTAGCAGAAGATGCCAGAATATGTGGAAGATAATACCCAATTTTGTCCATATTATTTTTAAATTTTTTTGGTAATAGTCAAGTACTAATAATTTCATATTTTTGGTGATGTAGGAATTGTTAATCTCAATATTTGGAACTTTTCATCAATGTACAAGCCATACTTATTACATCATGTTTATATGAGGATGTCCCCTTGTGTTTTTTCTTATAAAAAAATAGAGAAAAATAAAAATTCAAAAATAATATATAAAAAATATTATAATTTAAAAAAAGAAGAAAAAGAAATAGACCTCAAAGCCCATTACTCATCTCAGCCCATTTTAGAAAGACAATTTTTACCTCACTTAAAAAATAAATAAATAAATTGAAGTATCACATTCACACACCCTCAATCATGTTGGGTGTTTAAGGTGGACCTCTTACACGGTTGGACCTTGTGTTAATAGTGTGTTGGATGGAAATGAGATTAAATAGACTGTGTAGATGTTAGACTTGCTACTTGATGAGCAGGTAACTATGAGAGAATTTAGTATTGCAAATTAGTACATGAAAATGGTTATTTTGTAAAAAGGTAATTACAAAAGAATCCTAATTTTTTCCATCCCACAGCCAAGCACATAAATGTTAAGTCACCAGCCAAGACCATCACCACATAGGACCATCGAAGGCACATGAGAACCCTCCACCTCCAATTCGTCGGCAACTTGACCTGCACCACAGCTCCTTCTTTGCTATCACTATTGGCGACCAATGGTTCATTGGTTGTGACAATGGTGGTAGTGGTTCGTTGGTTGTTGCTGGGGTGATTGGGTGAGGTGAGAAAGAGGGTTAGGGTTAAGGTTGGGGTTTAGGGTCAGGATTAAACAATAAGATTTGTTAAATATATTAATAAGATTTAAAATTATAATAATAGTAAAAACAATAATACTAATGTGATTAATATTGAAAGTATAAATAAATTTAATTAAATAAATTATTATTACTATTATTTTAACTAAATAAAATTTTGGCATGTTAATCACTTTGTAATAGTACACATAACATAAACCTTTTAATCATAAAGTGTTCCAATCAAATTGCACATGCTTTGAATGAGTTCCCATTCTATTTGATTGTATTAAACTCCTTTTAAATGAATATGGAAGAATAATATAAAATGAAGCTTATGTAAATTCCTTTTAAATCGAATGTAATCATTCATTGAATGAAGTAAGTGTATGAAATTATGGAAATTAAAGTAGGTGTATGAATAGATGTATTAAAATTATGAAAATTAAAGTAGGTAAATGAAGTTAAGGATTTTGAAATAATTAATTAATTTATATTTATATTTTTTATACATTATTTAAATTTATAGTTAAGTAACATGTATAAATTATAAATGCATTATTGTAAAAAGGTTTTATAGTAAATGAGATGGTGCTTTGTGAAAAAAGCTGTTATTGATGAACTATAATACAATTTTTAATAGATGTGAGACTTTTTTTTTTGGCACTGTCCTAACAGCCCCTAAACAACACCGACAGATCTCAGGAGAGAGACTCTAGCCAAATCCTCAGGAAAAAGAGTGTCACACCCACTAGGTAGGAGGTTTATCTAATATGTTAGACTTCTTTTAAATCAACTAATGGACTCATTGTTAAGGCATTTAATTAGAATCTCCCTTGAAATAATTACTCAAACTTAATTACGTCAATTACAAATGAAATTAACAACCATAACTTTTTTTATTTAGACTAGAGAAATATTAGTAACATATTTTTTTGAATATTTATTTTATTATTAGTTTAAAAGTAAGTATTATTAGTATTTTTTCTTAATAATCTTTTTAAATTTATGAAATAAATTAATAATAAAATAAATATTAAAAAAATATCTAAAAAAATTATGTTATTAACATTCCTTGTTCATAAAAAGTAATCACTAGGACTTGACTTGTATCGTGTATTTTATGAAATGAAGTACAAACATAAATATGGACACCGGACATGACATAGACAAGGATATGGAGATACACTAAATTTAAAAATTATAAGATACTGACATAGACATATATATATATATATAATTACGAAATTTAAGAAAAAATATTTATAATTCATTAATATCATTTTTATAAGTTTAAAGATTTATAATATCTTAATATATGTCGTATGTACCAATATTTACTACTTAGTAAGCTCTCTTTAAAAATATGGAGTATAATTTCTATTGAAGTTTTCTAAAAAATCTCCTAAATCAACTTCTCCTAATAGAACTAATTATGTATAAGTACATGTGCATCTAAAAAAAATTAACTAGAGGGAATATTAGTATGAGGCAAGTTTCAGTGACGACGAAGTGGACGGCTTGATACAAGTAGAGGTAGAAGGAGTAGATAAAAATAGTGGTGTGTAAAAATATAAAACCTTAAAGTCTAATAATAGTGTGTCTAAGTCGTATCCTAAACGTGTTCAAGTGTATTTAAGACGTGTCCAAACTAAAAAAAAAAATTTAATTGGACACATTCAGGCACATAAGACATGTATGTCATACGGACATCTTCATGTGTCTGATACAGACACATATCTAACATGTGAATATGCCATAAAAATGACGTGTCCGTGTTTTATACATTTTATGAAAATTAATCATTAGGACATGTCTTCTTTAATCTATTTAGCAGCTCAGATACCAATATTTCCCCGATCTCGCTTAAAATAATTGAAAATTATGAAAGATTAATTAATAAAACTTATTTCTTAAGTTTATTTAAAATCTCATTCTCACTAACAATTATTCATTGACATTAACTAATGGTGGAAGGATTTATCTTAGACCTAATTGCGTTTTGTAAACTAATTTTAGAACTAATTTCAAATTTATATTCATAACCTTAATTTTTTTACTTTTTTATATTAATTTTCCAAGTCCAATCTCCAAAAAAACAAATGAAATGATAATGAACCTGACATGAGTGACTAAATTTAACTAATTAAGAAAAAATTAAGATCTATGCTTGGGTTCTTTTCGACTTCAAAATTTATGTGTATAAAAATAATATTATTAAAAAAATTATCACTTAACTATCTAGTGATATCTCAAAAAATTAATTTCTCTAAAATTAAGATCTATGCTTTTACATTATAAAACAATTTTTTTATCCATTTGGCAAGACGTGGTCTAGAAGCTCAACTTTTTGTTCTTTTGAAAAAAAGATTTTTTAGCTTATTCAATCGCAATGTGAGGTGGACTTGATAAAAAGAATTTTGAAAAATCTCAAATAAATTATAAACCTCTCTAGAAAAATTTAAATTAAAAATTAGAAAAAGAATATAATTATATATTATAATTATTATATATTTAAAAGATAATTATATAATGCATAATACATACTATATGTGTATTATATATTTATATATAAAACAAGGGCAAGAAATTGCAAAACCAGTGTCGCAAAATCTGGGAGCTGAACCCTGGTTTCCAAGAAGTGTCACTTTCCACAGAAAATTCCAGAACGAGTTTTTAAAAATCGTATTTCTTGACCTATGTATATAAACCATGGCTCAGCAATATTGGAACCCACCCCCTTAGCTCAATTTCACTATTATTCACTGTCTTGTAAACTTTGGAGTCCGAGTTAGAAAAGAGGATGGGGAAAGGTGAATAGTAGTAATAGGAGGGTGTGCAAATTCAAGACTGCATTCAATACGTTGTTGCCGGAGCAACAAAATGCTTCAATAGCACAACCTGCTTGCACTAAGGTCAGTAGTGGTATGTGGCTTATTGATTCTGGTCCTGCAACGCTGTCCAAAAGGAACATTATTGATGAGAAGAAGAAGATGGAGAAGGCTGAGAATATCCCACACTTGATTCGCTGAGGATCCAATTGGTCTTAGATCTTATTCTTTGGGTTTGTTGATTTTTCAGGGGAGTTAGGACCCATTTATTTTTGTTTTGTTTTGTTTTGTTTTGTTTTATTTTTTCTTTTATTGGATTGTATGTAGGTGAATATATAGGGAAGAATCAATATTTTGTTTGGTTTTAGTAGCTAGGCAAACATATGTCCCCTCCCATGTATCAGTTGCAGCTATATGCACGCAAGGCAGACTTGTTTGGACTCAGTCTCTCCTCTTTTGGATATGACCACCTAGCCAATAATTATTTAAAGTATTTTACTCCCAATCTCTCTTGTGAATATGACCAACAAACAAATTATTCAAAGTATCTCACTCCCTCTCTCATATGAATATGACCACGAACCAAGCTAATTAGTCAAAACATTTCATTTATTATAATGTATTTGGAACTTTCAAATGAGTTCGAAATTATGTCATTGTCTCTGATTGGAGATGGAGATAAAAGAATAATAATAATAATAATAATAATAATAATAATAATAATAATAATAATGTATTTGGAACTTTCAACATAAAGGATGAGTTTGAAATTATGTCTGTCTGATTGGAGAAGAAGATAAAATAATAATAATAATAATAATAAGAAAATGCCATTTTCATTTGAATATTTAAAACCAAGCGAAAGGAGAAAGGTGAATAAAGGTAGTAATGTTAAAAGTAGAAAATTAAGTCTTACTAAACATTGGACATTTCAATTTGAAGCACCATATATTTATTTATGTAAAAGAATTTTCAGGTATTAAATTGAATAGATAAAAAGGAAAAATTAATTTTAATGAATTTTAAGGAGTAATATTTAATTTAAATAGATAAAAAAAGAAAATTACTAAAAAAATATTTCAAATTTTAATTTGAGAAAAATTATTTAATCTCACTTAATAGACAATAAAATTAATAATGAGTGATTATTAATTAGATGTCTTTATTGAGTAGTCATTAATTATTATTAAGTAGATAATAATTTCAAATTAAATTTTATATAAAAGAAGTTTACAAAAATGATTATTTGTTATTACTGAGTAATTAACGATTTAAATAAAGTTTAAAATATAAAATACATGACATTAAAAAGAAATTAACAAATGACTATTATCTTTTATTAAGTAGTCGTTAGTTATCATTAAGTAACTAACTATTTTAACTTAAATTTTATATAAAAGAACTTTTTGAATAACTAATATTTTTTATTGAGTAGTTATTTGTTCACATTGAATAATTACCGTATAAAATAAAAATTTTATTGAAAGTAATTTTAACTATTAAATAAAATTAAATGACTATTTTTTAATTAAAATATGATTTTTTAAATTAAATATTACTCTTTTAATAATTCGTAATATTAATTTTTCATAAATAAAAATCAATTATCATATTTTTATTGAAAATAAGGGTCTAAGAAAACTTCTTAATTGAATATCTTTTTACCACCAAACAAATAAGAAAAAAAAAATCATACACGTATGCATTAAAAATGCATACGTGTATGATTTTTCATTCCCGCTTGGTCCACGATATATGAGAATAGTAAATCGCAGTTATAATATGATGTCTTAGATAAGTATCGTAATTTTGAGTGTTTAAAAATATTTATTTGTTAATAATATGGCTTCTATGTTGAATATCAAGAAAAAAAAACAATATTATAGTACAAATTTAAGCAGGGATGAATCATCTGAGGAACACAACATGAATTTACTTAATAATAATAATATAATAATAATAATAATAATGTAGACTAAAAGTTCTAGCTTTATTTTCAGTTGAACAAAGTATTCACCACCACGTCAAAAACAACAATAATATAATAATAATCACCACTTTGGTCTCTAGTCAATGGTCGTTACCAGTTGACTTGGTGACCAGCGTCTGTTTGCCGGCAGCGACCTTTCAAAATACCAGTACCGTGTACCCCAAAGAATTTACCCAAAGACAAGACTTAATCACATGACATGCTCATAATTTTCTACCAACCTTGCATGCTCATAATTTGCCTTCCTCCTTCACCAATGCTATGCTCCATTGTCATTGGTGATGTTGGTTCACAATCGCAATCACTCTCACAGTCACAGATATCATTGTGATCATCTATATATCTCCCCAAAGAATAAGCAACAGAAAGCTGTCCATATGCTGCCTGGATTATACATTCTAATCATTATATTCAGGTAAACATCAGCTTCTCAAATCCACCGTTTCCCACTTTCTTTTTCTATCTTTTTTTTTAATTTTTTATTTTGTTCTTGGATTTCTTGCACTCAACTGGATCAGTTCAATTTCCTCTTTGTTGCTGGGTGGAAAGTGGAAAGTGGATCAGAATCCTCTCATCTTACTGAGTAACATGAGAGGGGCCTGTTACGAGGGAGATAAACACAAAAACAAAATTAATGGACGATGCATAAATAGTGATGGAATAATCCTTAGTTTACAATATACATTGATTATGCTGGGCAGTTTATGAAGCTGTGCAAAGCATACTTAGAGTGATTCATTTCATTCAAATTGTTTACTATTTCTCTCTCAACATGTACATATATCACCTCCAGATTAATGGTTACTTTCTTTTTGTCCAAATCTGTTGTACATTAGATGCACGCAAAGTGGTTATGGATGCTACAATGTGACAGAGCCAGCCACCAATTGATGCACCTTGAGGTCCTCTATATATAACTGAGGGAGATCCAGAAGGTATGAGCAACTGTTGTATTTTGAGGCTTTTAAGTAATATGTGAATTGCTGTGCTTCTTACACGCTGGGTTTGTCTCAACTCTCAAGAATTGTGAAATATTGCTGAACAATCCTCTTATCAATGAGCTTTATTTACTTGTGGAGAGATTCTTGGTTACATACAATTGTATCATATTATTCTTATATATATTTACAAAAAATTAAAGAGAAAGAAAAAATAAAACTCTCTAAACTTACTTATCATAAAAAATTATATTCTCTCTCTAATTTTTTGTGAGTATATATAAAAATAATGTCCAGTTGAGTTGTTGAGTTATATTGTTCTCACTTCTAGGTAACAGATGGTGAGATAAGAGAAATTAACCAAGAATTTCTCTTACTTGAGTTGTTGAATTATATTGTTCCCACTTCTAGGTAACAGATGGTGAGATAAGAGAAATTAGCCCGGTCATATGTGTGAGCTTGATCAATTACCATTTAACAGGGACGTACGCAAGTTGGTGGGTTTTAAAAAAAAATCATCAATATATATTTAACACATCATTTTTATTTCCCACCAAATTTAAGAAAATTTTATCTAAATATAATATTAATTGGATAAATTTTAATTTTAACAATCTATTATCAATTTATCTCATTCAAATTTTATCTAAATTTATTCACGTAGTATTAAATTATTAATTAATTCTCTACTTACATAGAGTCATATTTATATTTATAACTATTAATCAATTTTAAATAAATTACAAGTAAATTCTTATTAAATAAATTAGTATTTATACCTATCAAAATAAAAAATAATAGTTACATTAATATTACGTACCAAAAAAAATACAACAAATATCACAATTTTTAAATAAAAATTATTCGCAGATTTTGATTACCAACAAAGTATCATCCTTCTGACAGATTAATTGTATTTATGAATCTTGTATTATCTCTTACTGAAAAAATGGAAATCAATAACTAGTATTTTAAACTGCTCAGCATAAACTTCTTTATTTTCTTTATAAATATTAGGCCACACAACTGCTGCTTGGTTTTTTCTTTTGTTTTCTTTTCTGTTTCAAAGGTGTTCTTTTGTTGCAGGAGCAAGCTATGGCTAATAGAATCATAGACGGCTTGCTAAAAATCAATGAAACATGTTCTCTTATCTGGGATCTGCTCTGCAGATTCGACAGCTTCAATGATAATGTACAAGTGCTCGAAATGAAACTAGAAGAGCTATGCAGCCAAGAATATGACATAAATAAAGAGCTAGAACTTGCAGAGCTACAGCAAGGCAAAAAACGCAAAAGAGAAGTTCAAAATTGGTTGAGAAATGTTCAAAGGAAGAAAATCGAAGTCTATGGCATAGTTCAGGAATTGAGAGATGGTGGATTGCTAAGACATCTAAAGTTAACTGTACAAGTAAAGAAATTAACAGGACAAGTGGCAGATCTTGTGGAGCAGGGTAGGTTTCCTAAAGGAAGACTTGTGAGATGTGCACAGGAATCTAGAGGATATGCATTGTTGACAACAAAATTAGGAGGTCAAATGTTTCAGAAAAATGTTGGTAAGATATGGGACTGGTTAATGAATGATGGAGTGTTAATGATTGGTGTATATGGCATGGGCGGAGTTGGGAAAACAAGTCTGTTAATGCACATACATAATATGCTTTTAACAGGAGTCACCAACTTTGACAATGTGTTTTGGGTGACTCTCTCACAATCATTTAGCATTTGCAAATTGCAATGTGATGTAGCCAAAATAGTTGGAATGGATATTTCAAAAGAAAATGATGAAAGGAAAAGAGCAGCAAGATTATCATGGGCATTGAGGAGAAGGAAGAGATGTGTACTTATTTTAGATGATGTATGGAATAATTTTCCTCTAGAGAAGGTGGGATTTCCTGTGAGAGAAAACGGCCTCAAACTGGTTTTGACAAGTCGTTCGTTAGATGTGTGTCGAAGGATGAATTGCCAAAAAAATGTCAAAGTGGAGCCTCTTTCTAAGGAAGAAGCATGGACCTTATTTGTAGACAACCTTGGGAAACAGACTACTCTTTCTCCAGAAGTAACAAAGGTTGCTAGGTCTGTTGCAAACCAATGTGCTGGTTTACCCCTTGCAATTATTGCAATGGCCAGGAACATGAGGGGAGTAGAGGAAATTTGTGAGTGGCGTCATGCGCTGGAAGAACTAAGAAACTCTGAAGTAGGGATAAAAGAAATGGAGATGGAGGTATTCCATGTGTTGAGATTTAGCTATGCTCACTTATATGATGCCAGAGTTCAACAGTGTTTCTTATACTGTGCTTTATATCCTGAAGATTTTGAAATAGACAGGGAAGTGTTGATAGAAAATTTTGTTGATGAGGGACTGGTTGATGGCATGAAAAGTTTGGAGGCGATGTTTGATGAAGGGCACACCATATTAAATAAACTTGAGAACAACTGTCTTCTGGGAAAAGTAGAAAACTACGTAGGTGGAAATAAATGCATGGGATTGCAGGATTCCAGCAGTCATATAGCTATTAGCATGATGAAAAGGGGATCACAATATATGGCACCAATAAATAATGTGGAAGGGTATTATGTGGAAAGTCAAGTAGTGAAAATGCATGATTTGGTACGAGCTATGGCTATTAATATCATGAAGGTGAATTGCCATTTCATGGTGAAAGCAGGATTGCAATTGACTGAGATTCCAGATGAAGTAGAATGGACAGAGGACCTGGAGAAGGTTTCCTTAATGTGTAACTGGATACAAGAAATTCCAGCCGACACATCACCTAGGTGCCCCAAACTTAGAACCTTGATTTTGAAGCATAATGAATGCCTGACATGGATCCCGGATTCTTTTTTTGTTCACATGTCTGCTCTCCAAGTTATTGATTTGTCTTTCACAGACATTGAAATTTTGCCAAAATCTGTTTCTGACATGAAGATCCTTACTGCTTTATTGCTAACATCTTGTAAGCGGTTGAGACACATGCCTTCACTAGCAAAGCTGCAGGCCTTAATAAAGTTGGACCTATCTTTTACTGCAATAACAGAAATACCTCAAGGTTTGGAAATGTTGGTCAACCTTAAATGGCTTAATCTTTATGCAAAAAATTTGATGTCAGCAGGAAAAGAAATAGCAAAATTGACTCGCCTCCAATTTCTTATACTTCATTGGTGGTCTAGAAAGATGAAAGTGAAAGTAGAGCATATATCATGCTTGAGGAAGTTGGAAACTTTTGCTGGTAACTTATACAATATGCAGCATTTCAATGCGTATGTGGAAGTAATGCATAATTCTGGACCCAGAAGCTACCTTCTTCAGTTGGACAGTAAAGAGTTTCTTGCTCAATCTCCACAATTCTATTTTACTGAAGTTTGTTTCAGTAAGGATGTAATTATTACAAACTGCAATATCAGAACAGGAGAAATACCCCTTGTGCTCCCTATAGACATCCAGCGCTTGAAGATTGAAAGATGTCATGACATAAGAAGCTTATGTGATATTTTATCATTAAAGAATGCCACTTCTTTGAGGCGCTGTGAAATTGCTGACTGTGACGGCCAAGAGTACTTGCTTTCTTTATCTTGCTCTTCCTCCTGCTGCACCTCTCTTCACAACTTAGAATCAGTAGAACTCTATAACCTGAAAAGCTTGCACATGCTGTGCAAGGAAAATGAAGCCGTGGCTCAAACCTTTCCACCACGAGGAGCTTTTACTTGTCTTAAATATTTTTGCATCTACCATTGTCCCAATATCAAGATGCTGCTGACACCTGGTTTGCTTGCCTATCTCCAGAACTTAGAGGAGATAACTGTTCATCATTGCAAGTCAATGAAGGAAATAATTTCAGTAGCAGCCACAGAAGATGTAGATGGCATAGATTATGAAATCTCTGGTGGTAACCAATCTGGTACGGCTAATAGAGATGCTACTATATTCACTCACTCGAAGTTGGTATCATTATCATTAAAGCACCTACCAGAACTCAGGAGCATATGTAGAGGACTAATGGTATGTGAATCTCTACAAAAGTTTAGGATCTTCAAATGTCCAAAACTTGCGAGGCTCCCTGAAACTGCTCCTCCAGTTCAGGCACTATATGATTCTTTTTGATTGTGACCATAGTCTAGGATTGACTATTAGATTGATTGTCATAGTCACTTCTTGATCATAGAGATTCTGATGGGGTTGAGTGATTGAAATCTAATTAATAAATTGTTGATGATGTAAATATTGAACGATGAAGACAGTCAATGATTAGTTGATTGTATTGGCTAAATTCTCGTCCTCAATGAGGAGTGTTATACAAATTAATGGCCAATGTCAATGTAGAAGTCTATCATTTTACCATGCGTTCCATGTTGTCCTATGTGTAGTTTGGCATCATATTGTGATACTCAATTTTTTATTATATTTTCTTCATTGATAAGTCTTTACCTTGGAGAAAGAGAGGGAAAAAACTCATGATCAAATAGCAAACATTTTCTTACTTTAAATTGCTCATACCATTCACACATAGAGCAATCATGTATTGCAAATTGTTAATAGGATGAAATCTAAAACATCCTCATTTGAAAAAATGACAGCAAACGAGATCACTTGGATTGATTGATTCGATTTGTTTTTCTAAATTATTGTTATCCTAGATTTGTTTTTCAACCAGACAATACGAATTTGACCAAAATTACCTGAAATTTTTTTGTTAATATGTTATTTTGATTATTTAGTTATTTCTGTCTTGATGAAAGGACTCTTGTCTAATGTGACTGTAGAAAAGCTAGATCCTGCAAGGCCAAGACAGTGGCTTCACTGCAGAGTGCAGATAATATGGCTGTTATTTACTCCAAATAAGGATTGAGCTAAGCAGTGAAGCACAGGACTAGACAGGGCAAGGGCAGAAAAATACGGAAGATAAAATCTTGCAGCTGAGAGCATGTAATGAAAGATTATGTTTTAAGACACTCTAGGTTCCCTAAGCGGCTCAGAGCCTATCTGAAGATTTAGGATTAATTTATTTCTTATAATAACACCAGATTTCCCATAACACCAAATATTAGACAGATTTAATCCATGGATTAATCAGAGACATAAACCGTTTAGATCAAACCCCCCACACTGCCACCCCCTTTTTGTGCATACATTCATCTCGATGGGAATTCGGAAATTTACAGCCCACAATGATTTCCACTATACAAACATGCACGGATTCATGCATGTACATCTCTAAGATGTAAATTAAGGGAGATTTTAGTTGATAAAATGGAAACAAACAAATAAAATATGAAAAATAGATCTCCATTTTCTTCATATTGAGTCATATTTACTATGTCATTAACAAAATTGGATGCATGAGATACATAAGGAGATGACATTCCAAGACTACTAAGTAGTAACTTGCAGCATAATGATTAATGGCATTACACTGTCCACACTCCGCCGTCTCAATCTAACTACTTAGGTGATTAAAACCTTGAAGTATTGGGACCCAAGCAACTCTAGTCCATGACTTTCCTCATGGACTCTCTTAAACCAGGAGTCTGACTCTGAGCAGCTGCTAAATGTGACTTGAATACCAATTCTAAAGGGAACTCTCCATAGCTTACTAACTAGACTTAGACTTAGCTAATCTGTAATTACTTAATTATTTTATTAGTGACAATAGCTTAGATACTCTACAGCAGTGTGTATTGTGCACCTCATGCAACCACACTGGTATATAAATACTGCACTCACTGTATTGTTTGATTAATAATACAAAATTCACTTTTATCACAATTCTCTGACCTGTGTTTGGATAAGTCATTTAAATGGGGGAATGTAAATTTTTAGAGTATTTTGAATACTCTGTAACAAAATGCCCTGTTTGGATACTTAGAAAGTGAATTTTAAGATTTCCCTGTCATTTTTATCGAGTATTTTTTTTACCTCATAATCGGGAATTTGAAATCACACCTCTTCAAGTGTCATTCTGAAATCTCCGATTCCTCGTTCGACTCTTTCTCTCTCTATTCTCTCTGCGCACAGCTTTCTGGTTTCGCATAGTGACTCATCACAATCTCTGAACATTGAAACCATGGTGACAAACACAAATGGTTGGGCAATGCCGCAATGGCTATAAGATCGAAACTGAGTCGAAGATCAGTGACTAGTTCAGGGTGCTTTCACTCACTCCCTCTGCACACTGCTCGGATTCACAGTTGGGAGCCAATCTTCTTTCTACACAGTAGGCTTGTCAAATGGTTTTGAGAAGGTGCTTAAAATTTTCTTGTTTGGACGATGAGAAAAACGACTGGTTGCCAAGAAAATCTGCAACACAATATACATATATAACCGAAATGGTTTCCTTTCCGGTGTGTTTGAAATTATTAAAAACGAGAATTGATTTCATTCATAAATTAAATTTGTTGTTTAGAATCTTAAAATTTGATAAATGATTTTATTTGATAATTTACGTAGATTTGATCGGATTTTTTCAAGACATAATATGATAAGACAAATATAAAAGAGTCACAATTTTTAATTTTTTTTCTTTGTTTTATCCTATTTTGATGGCCCACAAGTATAAATATTTTACTGAAAGGTATTAAATTAGAAATAATACTTCTTAAGCAGTTTTTAAAATTTTAAATTGTCATAACCATAGACACATAATTTTATTTTAATTAAGCAAAAACTTTTAGTAGAACTATTGAAACTGGGATACATGTTTCTGATAATTGTATTCATTTATATATGGTTAATCGGATTATATGCTCTAAAAAATTTAAGTAGCATTATATTCATGATGAAAAGTGGAGTTTCAGACATTACAAGGCATGCATGTAAAGACAATCCATGTTGGCGGTCTGTGTCAAAGTCCCATCCACTGAAGTGGCTGAACTCCTCAAGTTGTAGACTAAAATTTTGGGGGAGTCTTTTTCTTTGCATAGGAAGGCCACTTGGAGTTTAAAACAGGACGAATCATACGTTAAATGAATATCGACGATTATTACTTATTACTTATTTGATTTAAATATATTTTTTTTCTTTACAAATTTCCTTAATTTTTAATTTCATTCTTACACCAATTTTTAATTAAATGATTAAATTTTACAATTTTCTTATCTAAATCTAGTTGAATTTATAAGATTGATAAGCCCAACTTCTAGACCGTATCAATTTTTTTTACATGAAAAAATATATTAATAAATCATCAATGAGCTAATGAAAGTTGTTAATTAATAATTCGTTTTACATTATAATGTGAGAAATATTTTAAGTAGATATTATCCATCACATCATTTTATCATTTCTTAGACATTTTATTCAATAATTGATATGTATAAAAGTATTGTTTAGGTATTGATGCATTTTTTACATAATCTTACAACTTTACACAGGTTTAATCTTAAATGAAATGCTTATAATAGGCCTAACCAAAAATTACTCCCATAATTTAATGCTTCATCTAAAATTGATATTGGGGATAAAGTTTAGGGACGAAAATGTTCTGTCCTTTGATCTTAATGACACCTTAATTTTAAATACGTTGCAAATGTATCTATTATTACGTGTTTTGATACACTGCCAAAAGGATTTAACAATTTGGAACTTGCTTTCTTGAACACTTTTGTGGCTCTGTATTAACTTCTTGCTGATATTGATTTTTACTTTATCATGCCCTTCATTTTGGATGCCTATCCCTATTATAAGTGAGTTTTCCTATATCTTTTCATTCTATCTGAATTGGAGATCTTTTACCTCTCGTCCACATTCATTGATTGATTCCATACTAATCAGTGCAACAAAGTCGCCACTTCAAAGCAAGAGAAGGGCTTAATGTTGCAAATTGCTTTGTCAATATCTGCTGTTATCTTCCTTTCATAAAAATTGAGTAGCTCCTTCTGTCTGATTAATTTTCATGATTTATTTCTCTTTAGTATAAAAAAAACAAAAAACAAAATAAAAAAACACACACACACAGAAGAAGAAGAAGAAGAAAGAATCATAACTCTTTCTCTTTGCTGCTAAACCCACTTATATGATCAAATATTTGATACACTCCTTTCAAGATCTGGTAAATGATACAAACATACTTGTAACACAAACAACAAACAATTACAACATATTTCATACAACAAGTTACAACATATTTGATACACTTCCTAAAATACAACAAAAAAATTCAATCCAAGAACATATTACTGACTCATAATGATCAAATTCCAGAAACAGAGTTGTGAAGATGATAGCGCTTGGTCTAGACCGGCAACCGTGTACTCTGTCTCTTGTAACTCTTGAGCAATATTTTGATTGTATCTGAAACTGCACACATAACCAATTTATAGAGCTCTTGATAATAGTAATAAGCAATCACAGTAAAAATGAAAACCCATAAAAGGGACGTGAACCAAGCAATGTGTGAAGATATAATGGCCAAAACCAAAACTGAAGAAACGCTTCCAATCACTAGCATGATGCAGACTAAGGTTATCTGGAAGCACTGCCACCCAATACGCTCTCGAAGCATTGTTCCCAGCAGCCATACTAAGAAGTAAAGCAGAATCATTAAAACCATAACCATCATAAAATTGGGGTGTGTTATGAATAAAGCTTCTCCAATATCTGTATCCTTGAAGGCAATTACAGCAAACACAACCTTGAAGAGTTTGTCAAAGATCTCTAGTAATTCTTTGAACTTATTCACCTCATTTTCCCTGATTCAGGTTTGGTTAAGTCCAGCAAAGAAAAATGTTAAGACATAGATGATTGAATATGACAACACTGAAATCATCCAGAAAGATAAAAGTTTGGCCAAAGCATATATAGAAAAGCAGAATATGATAGAGTGAAGTAGTGAACAGTCTTAATTATGCAAAGAAGTTTGCAGTTTTCCCCATATGGATGTGCGATCAAGGACTTATTAATTACTGACCTCATTGGAGTCGGATTTCTGGGACTAGAATTCATGGCAGGCATGTGTGGCATGTTTCTTTCTCTAGTACTCTAAGCAAGAAGATATGAGGGAAAATGGTGATTGTATAGAGGAGTTCTGTTCATTGATGGCGGGGTGTTCAGTGAAAATGGGAATTTATAGAATGTAACAGAGTCAAGCTTTTAAAAATTTGAAATTGTGAGTGAACTTTGGCTATATATACGTACCCACCGTGTAGGCAAAAATACGTACGTACTAAACGTTTAATACTGGGTCCAAATATCAAACGCGTCTCTTTTCTTTTGCACCCTTGAACCAACTCCTTGAGAAATGTTTTCTCTTTTTCCGATGGTGCTTCACTTTTTACAAATTACTAGTGTTTGAGTGCACGGGATAATATTAAAATAAAAAAAATAAAAAAATAATTTTTTTATATTGTTGTTTGCTATAATGTTGAATTACATTCTAAATAAAACATAAATTTATCATAAAAAAGATTTTTTAATGTGACATTTGGATAAATCTCATTAAATTATATGTTCAATTTTCAATGATATAGAAAATAATAATAATAACATAAAATTTATATATTATAATTGAATTGGATGGATATGATAAGAAAATAATATTTTTAAAATTATTACATTGAATATTTAACTTTAAAATGTTGTTTAACATAAGAGAAAACATGTGATAAAATTGCATCATATTAGCATCTAATAGTTCCTCAAGAATTCGAATTAAAAAATATGCATGAACCAAAGGCATCACTTCAAATTGATCAATAGATGCATCCAATATATATGTAATACGGATAATAAGTTGCTAGAAATTTGTCTCCCTTGACTTTTGCATTAGCTTGGGACATGTTTCAACATCTTTGAAAAGTTAAGAAAAAAAAACATGTAATGTTACTTAAGCCAATGAATGCTAATTATTGTATAACTATTTTTTTATCCCAATAAATAGCATACTGCAAAACCATAGGTGTACAAAAATAAATGCAAAAATAATAATAATAAAGTAAATAACAATTTTTTTGTTAACTTTCTTATTTATCCTATTAATTCACAAATAAAAAAATAATTTGAAAATGAGCAAAATTGAAGGGGCGAAAAGGAAGCATTATCATTATTGCAGAAAATATAATACCATTATAACTACCATCAATGTGTTGACAATTCATCTTATTTATCCTGTTTGATTTCAAAGATCATGCATGTTCTCATTCACTTTATAATGAAAAAGGGAACAACATGAGAAGTCAAGCGGAAAACAAATAAGAGAATAACCAAAGGCCTAAGGGAAATTATAGTCTACAACACACTAATTGTGAGAGATAGAGTATATGATAGCAAACAGTCTTTCTTGGCATGTTACTTAATAGAATGATATCAATGCAGGATAGCAACTTTGAACATGGTATAGCCAATTTGAATGAAAATTTGAATACTTAATTACCTATGCTCCAGGTATGCAATAGTTTGTTGCAGAATTGCATTATAAGCCAAGTCCATGGTTGAAGAAGCTGTCTGATAGTCTTGCAATCATACATCAAGAATATGAGTTTGAAATAGAAGATTGGGCAAAACTCTCAGACAAGAAGACTGACTAACCATCAAAATAGATAGTGAGAATGGAATATTAAGGAGCAAAATGGCAAAGCAATACAGAAGATGGGAAAAGAATCTGTTGCCTAGTTGAGCATGGAGATCAATGACAATTTTATCTTCATATTTTGATAGAAGACTTGTCTTAAAGTCTAGCCTCAAGCAGTTTGTCCATCTGAGTCTGCAACTTTGCCCATACCTTAATAGCCTTGCATGAAGTCATAAGTGAAATTACTAAGTTAAAATTCAATGAGGTGATATTATATGATGTATAAGGAATATTATTACACTATAATTTAGAGACTGAAACAAATAAGGAATTGGTGAGCAAACAAATAAAGAAAATAAAATGGATTTTATCCCGCGTAGCAAGCATTACAACAATGGTGCATAATGTAACACCCTAATGCTGATATCCTAGTATATCAAGTATACCCTAGGATAAATAGCATTAGTTATGCTACTTCTAACTTAACATTATACTAATTCATATAATTTAAACAAATAATAATGGATAGTCTTGCGGAAAACTAAAAGTTACATACATACATATTGCCACAAAAGGACTCATTGTGTACATAAACTTTATACAAACTAAAAGTAAAGTAAATAAATACAAAGCTTTAAACTATTAAGTATAAAAACTATCTTAGTCTTCATACTTTTTCTTCTTGCCCTTAGATGAGCTTCCACCTGAATTTACATGGAAACAAATGGGGTGAGAAACTACATTTCTCAGTATGAGTAACCAAAACCAGCAGTCTAAACATTCAAGAATGAATAAACCCTACTTAAACTGATAAACATACTAAAACTCATTGCATAAGAACCATTACAAAACTTTCTCTCTCTATGTAACGTTCCTAGCAAATCTATACTTTTGATATGATATCCAAAACTACGATGATAACAAATAACTACTCATACAATCATTTAGTATTTATCGACCAGACAACTGCTCATACAGCTGTCACTGAAGGTACAATGCAATAACCAAATATACACAACAAAAATATAAATTTCAAACTAAACAAATATTAAATTATGAAATGATGTGATGATGTATACTCAAAGAAAAGTATGTGTAGTGTAGGTGTAGTGTCGTGATACTTAACTATTCTCCCTGCTCAAGAAGATACTCTGCCATATTAAGGTGAGACCTCTTATAGCCTAACTAGTAGGGGTAAAGTCTGTTACTATAACAAGTATTCTCATTCTACTACAAAGCAGCCTACCAAGTAGTCTATCGTAAACTAGGTGGATATCGCCACCCAACTCGAGTGGATGCTTCCACTCGCTGCTCTCTAGGGATAACAAGTATATGTGAAGTGAAGTGTGTAACAATGTGGAGTTATGTCCTAACTCTAATAGAACTACTACATAATTTTATACTAAGTCCATCTTGCACTACTAAGAAAAACCTCTTCTCTGTAAGAGCCGTTCATGCACTACAGAACTTATCCAAATGCCAACTAGACTTAGTACACTTTCTAACTTTATATTACTACTTCTACTTCTCTTTAAGAAAACTTTCATGCACTAAGGCATTTACTATTGCCAACTAGGGTCTATGACACTCAACTTTTGTCAACTTAGCACTTTAGCCCTTAACTCTTACCGAGTAAGGCACTTTGGCCCTTAACTTTTGCCAACTAGTCTGTACACTGTTTTCTCATTTTCTCATCACTTTCCAAGTGATATCTAACCAACACTTTGTCACTCATAAGCTAAACTTTAATCTACACTAACTCATCACTCACTATTATTAAGTGACATACTTTACCATCAAAGTGGCCTAAGGTGCTAAATACTTACCTAAGGTAAACTATAACTCTTGAATGCTCAAAGGTTTATACTCCCTCATACATGTTAGGTGATCATTCCCCTTATGAAAATATCCTCATTTGTGCCTTAACACACTTTAGGAAACATCTACTAATGATCTCATCTAGTCAAGAACTTAAAAACATCAAAAATGACATTTTTGGAGATTCTGGCCTCAAACACGGGCCATATCTAATCATAGCCCCCCGGTGTCTTAAAACATGGGTCGTGTCTGATTACAGACTCTCTCCCCGTGTCTTATTTTGTGAACGCTGTTCACGAATTTCACTGGCAGAGAGGGACACTAGCCCCCCTCCCCCCCTCCCCGTGTCTTCAGACATAGGATGTGTTTCTTAACCAGAGAACTTCTGCAGAACCATGGTACTGTTCCATTAGTTCTTTTCTTGAATTTTGGCTATTCCAATTCAATTTCTAGGTAATCTTAGGTTCCTAACCAGTTCTTAAGCACTTAGGAATCATCAATTACTAACTTAAACATCTTAATTTGGATTCATGTACCTAAATCACTCTCTTGGTTCATCAAAACCCTAGGTTCCAATTCAAAACCCTATGGATAAATTCATCTATCTTGTTTCCATCAAGTTGAAACAATCAATTCCAATCAATGAAAATAAGAATCTAGCTAAAGAAACTAATTTTCCCTCTTTAAAACTCAACTTCTCCATCTAAAGGTCTAAAACCAAAACATAGAAAATATAGATAACCAAAGCTAGAAAACACCCCTATCTCTGATCTTGGATGGAGATCTTCAAGTTTAGCCTTTGTCCTTGAGATTTTCCTCTTCCTCTTTCTCTCCTACGGTTATGGCTCTTCTTTCTCTCTTCTTTTTTTCTCTTTTCTTTTCTCTGCCGTGAAGAGTGAAAACAAAATAAGAAGCAAATCCTAACTTTGCTTCTTATAAGATAACCACTAAAGTGGTACTGAAAAATCTCATCTGCTATGAACACATAGATTCTTCTGAATCCAGGTTCTAAACCTCCAATAGACTCAAAATAAATTCTAAGATTCATTAAAAATCTTATTGCACTTTTCTCTACTTTTTCATATCTGCTGGAGGTCAATCCGGCATTAAAAGCATAATCAGTATGCCTTAAAATACCAAATTAACTCCGATTGTATTGAAACTTTAACCACACCTTACTTAGCTCCTTTATGACCTAGAAACAAGTTATCCACACATGTTTCCCTCCAAATAGCAATTTATGCTATTTTCTTAGTCATTTTAGGCTATTTACCACCTTCTACATTATAGTAAAGTGCCTAAACTAACTTAGTGTGTCACGAAACTTAACTCACATGCTAAACAAGTATCAAACTACCTATTTAACCTTATATAAGTCTAACATGATTTTCTGAAATGTTACACATGAGCTCTCGAAAAGTGTCTTTCCATTAATTGCAAGATCAATAGTCAAATTCTCTCAAGCATCATTCTCATTTCCATTAACCTCTTCAATAGTAGTTATTGAACCTAAAATGATACACATTGACCACGGAATAGTAAGAAGGGGGTGGGGGTTGAGGAATGAAAGGAGTCATTTGAAGGCTTGGGAATCACTAAATTGGTAAGATGCTTATGTAGGTTGGGAGCAAATGCTATGCATTCTCTTTTATTCTCAAAAATGTAATAAGGAGTGTATATTTATATATGAAAGTTTTAAATATGATATTTTTGTACTTAATATTTTATTTAATATGCAATGACTTATCATAGTATTTTTTGAAAAATATAAAGTAAAAAACAATTCAAAGAAATCAAAAGAACAACATTTACTTAGTAATAAAATATAATAAATTCCCTTTCTTTTTTTTTTTGACATTGTTATGAAAGAATTTGTGAAAAAAAAATCACCAATAATTGCTCTATGTTATTAGAAATGTTTCTTTACAAATTAATTGTGAGATTCCAAAATTAAAATTCAATAAGTATTGACATTGATCACAACATTATTACACCCGAACAACGACACCCTATTACAAAAATTAATTGATAACAAATTAATTCCTTAATTTGTTAGTTGAAACTAGAACAATATTTGTCTGAGTAATGTTTTGAGCATCAATTAATTAATTATAATAGGAAGTATTAATATGTGAAAGATTCATAATAGGGTATCAATATTAATGATAAAGAAAATAGGTAAATATAATAGGAAACATTGATATGTGATTAATTCATAATAGGGAATCATTAATGCTATATCATATTACATCTTCATGATCACGATAATGTAATCAATATAAATGGTTAATTAATCTCCTTCTTATTTTTATTGGAGAATTACATTGATAAATACCAATTTGGCCATGTAAAGGTTTAAATTCATTGTTTAACCAATTTAAAATAATTAAAACATAATCAAATTAAGATAATCAATATTAATGGTAACATAATTTCTTTCCTAATTTATTCAACCAAACATAGTGAATTCACGAATTGGATATTATTGTCTAAGAGAAGTCAACTCGCCTTTCATCTATCCATTCTGATGGTGCACCGTTTTGATCATGTACCTCGTATTGACCTTGCAATTTTGTTCTTGCCAGGCTACATGACATCATCAAATCGAAGTCATCACCAAAAACCTCCAACCTAAGATCCATTGCCAGAGACTATCCATAACGTGAGGACAAATCAAAGAAGAAAGCTACATCACGAACCACCACCACGACAGAGACACTTTGGTAAGTATATTCTTCAATGCACCAGACCTCATAGTCATCGGTGACCTAAACACACCACGAACCACCATCCAACCTTGGCAGAGTCATGCTAAAGTGAAGAAGTCCAAACAATCGTGACGAAGAAGGAGAAGATTAAGCTCACAGGTAGTGTTCTTATTCTTCTTTCGTGGTTTCATTAGGAGAAGACTATTTATAACTTTAGCATTTTTTATTGTAGGTAGTGTGTGCTGATTATTAGAGATGAATTTCAATTTGAGCATAGAAGAAGCTCAGTGTAAAACATCATTCTTTGCTTCAATTTTTTTTCTTATTTTAATATGTTATTAATGTTTTAATTTATAATTTTATTTACTAATTGGTCTGAAGTGTTTTTAATTTATAATAAAAAATTTCACAATTTTATTTATTTTCTAGTTTTTTTAAATTAACGTGTTATTATTTTTTTAATGTGGCGACACATTTATACTTTTCATTTAAATTCTAATATCATATGTCACATGGTAGATTTTGAGAGCACATATTTGTCACATGAAAGCATTTAGATACGTACTGTCATGTCAAAATGACACATGACATGATTTGAAGGCATGTATCTTCTTTTTATATATTATATAATTATTGTTATAAATAGAGAAGAAAAATATATATAAAGATCAAGACAAAAAGTTGTAAATAACAAAGAGAAAATAGAGAGATCAAGATAAAGAAATATGAATTCAAAATTTAATCATTCTCATTCAATTCTTCATAGGGAATCATGCCCTTATATAGAAAGATCCACCAATAGCTTCTTCAAGAAGCCTCTCATTAGCTTCTTCAAGAAACATCTCATTAGCTTATTCAAGAAGTCTCTCATTAGCTTTTTCGAGAAGTCTCACACACCAAATGTTATAACTACCAACCCTTACTAATGATATTATTTAAATCAAATTAAGATAGTCATTCACCACATGCAAAATGTGCATGTTTTACAATACTTCCTCTTAGATGACTATACACTATGAATATGTCTCGTTAAAACCTTGCTAAGAAAAACTCAGTGGGATAAAAACTTAGCGAAGAAAAAAGAGTACAATATTCATAGGCAACTTCCCCTCAAAATATAACTAATTATGAAAGGTCCTTAAGTTGACGCATTCCAATGTTATGCACATGTTTCTTGAAAATTGAAGTTGGTAATGCCTTTGTGAATAGATCAGCTAGGTTGTCACTTGAGTGAATTTTACAAATATCAACATCATATTTCTTCAGGAGTTCATGAGTGTAAAGTTTTTTATGTGTATAGTTCTATCACCCTTTATGTAGCCTCCTTTAATTTGTACAATACATGCTGCATTATCCTCGCACAATATTATTGACTCATCATTTTCCTTCAATAAGCCACATGCTTTTTTAATGTGTTGGATCATAGTTCTCAACCATATACACTCACGACTTGCTTCATGAATGACTAATATTTCTGAATGATTTGATGAGATAACAGTGATTGTTTGCTTTACAGACTGCCATGAGATAGCAGTATTTCCATATGTGAACATATAACCTGTTTGTGACCGAGCTTTATGTGGATCAAAAAGATAAATAGCATCAGTATATCCTACTAATTTTGACTTTTCTCCCTTTGGGTAAAACAAACTCATATCAGATGTGCCACGTAGATAACGAAGCATATGTTTTACTTCATTCCAATGTCTTTGAGTTGGTGCAGAACTAAACTTTGTTAGTAAATTAATTGCAAAAGCTATATTTGGTCTAGTGCTGTTTGTAAGGTTCAAAAGTGCTCCTATTACACTAAGATGTGGTACTTCAAGACCAAGAATTTCTTCATCATCTTCTTATGGACGAAAAGAATCCTTTTTTACATCAAGTGATCGAACAAACATTGAGAATCTTAATGGATAAGATTTATCCATATAAAATTGTTTCAAGATTTTTTCTATATAAGATGATTGATGCACAAGAATTTCACTTGTCAAATTTCAACTTGAAACCCAAGACAAAACTTTGTCTTTCCAAGATCATTCATTTCAAATTCCTTCTTTAGGTAGTCAGCAGTCTTAAAAATCTCTTCTAGAGTCCCTACTATATTTAAATCATTAACATAAATTGTGATTATAGCAAATCCCGAATTCACTTTCTTGATGAAAACATAAGGACAAACAAGATTATTTTCATATTCATTTTTCAATAAATATTCACTTAAATTATTATACCACATGCGTCCAAATTGCTTTATCCTATACAAGGATCTTTGAAGTTTAACAGAGTATATGTGTTGAGATTTTGAATTATATCTTCAGGCATCTTAAATCCTTCAGGAATTTTCATATATATGTCACTATCCAATAATCCATATAAATAAGTTGTCACAACGTCCATTAGATGTATGTCAAGTCTTTCAGAGATTGTCAAATTAATTAAAAATCTGAAAATAATTGCATCCATAACAGGAGAGTAAGTTTATTCAAAATCTATACCACGCCTTTGTGAGAAACTTTGTGCTACAAGTCGTGCCTTATATATATCATAATTTCATTTAGATCATTTCTTTTCCGTACAAAGACTCATTTATACCTAACGAGTTTGACATCTTCAGGTGTCTGGACTACTGGTCTAAATACATTACGTTTTGCTAAAGAATTTAACTCAGCTTATGTTGCTTCTTTTCATTTTGGTCAATCACTTTGATGTCGACATTCTTCTACACTTTGAAGCTCAAGCTCATTATCATTGATTATTTCAGAAGCAATTGCATATGCAAAAACATTATCAATAACAACTTCATTTCTTCCCCTCATATTTCTAGATTTTAATGAGATCTCATAATTTGTTGGTACCAGAACCACTTTTGGGGTTGCTTCTCTATAAATATGAGGTTGTTGGTCTATATTGCTTTTGACCTCTTCAAGAGTGTCAATGACCTCTTCTTGAGCGTCATTTTAAAGGTTTTTCATTTCCTTCCTTTTTCAAGGAACGGTGTCCTTTGCACCAATACGTCTATCACGCTTCTGACGTGTTTTAGATTCATTGGTTGTCATACCCACAAGATGTCCTGCAGAGACAATTAATCGTGCAGGAGTATTTGCAGCTGACACATGTGATTTAGTGATCTTTTGGGTGTCAACAAAAATATCTAGCAATTGATTTGTGGCATTCTACAAATGAATTATTTTTTAAACTTCAAGTTCACATTGATTTGTGCGTGCATCAAGATTGGACGATGTTGGTGTGTTCCAACAAATATCTTATGTTTTGGACCCTTTACCTTTTTCTTCCCCTAATGATGGGAAAGTTGACTCATCAAATTGATAATTTAAGAATCTTGCTCTAAAAAGATCACCAATTAAAGGTTCAAAATATCTAATGATAGATGGGGAGTCAAAACCAACATAAATACCAAGGCGATGTTGGGGGCTATCTTAGCTCTTTGAGGGGGGGTGCAATAGGAACATAAACGACACAACCAAAAATTCTAATATGAGATATATTAGGTTGTTGATCAAACACAAATTGTAAAGGTGAAAACTTGTGATATGTAGATGGTCGGATGCGAACCAAAGATGTAGCATGAACTATAGCATGTCCCCAAGCAGATGCAGGAAGTTTTGATTTCATAAAAATAAGTCTAACAATAAATTGCAATCGCTTAATAAAAGATTCAGGTAATCCATTTTGAGTATGAACATGTGCAATGGAATACTCAGCACAAATTCCTATTGACATGCAATAATTAGAAAAGGCTTTTGAAGTAAACTCACCTGCATTATCTAAACGAACTGACTTGATAGGATGGTCAGGAAAACTTGATCTTAACTTTATAATTTAGGCAAGAAATTTAGCAAAAGCAACATTACGAGTTGAAAGCAAATAAACATGTGACCATTGAGTGGAAGCATCAATTAAAATCATGAAATACCAAAATGGTCCACAAGATGGATGAATTGGGCCACAAATGTCACCTTGTATTCTTTGTAGAAAATCAGGAGACTCCAAAGATAATTTACATGGGGAATGTCTAATAATTAATTTACCTTGAGTACAAGGAGTACAAAGATAATGATTAGGTAGAAGAATTTTCTGATCCTTTAAAAGATGTTCATGTGTATTTTCAATAATACATCGTATCATAGTTGAACCTGGATGGCCAAGACGATCATGCTAAAATATAAAAGTTTTAGGATCTGAGCACTTCTAGTGCATATAATTTGACTCAACCACCATTATTTTTGTAAAATATAATCCATATGAGAAACTTGGAAGTTTCTCTAATATGAACTTCTGGTTCGAAATTGTAGAGGTAATATATAAATACTCTACATGTCCCTCATTTTTGTTCGGCATATATCTTTGAAACTTAATAGATTTCTTTGGGATATACTAGAATACAACACATCATCCATATACAAGTTTGTCTTATTTGGGAACATAATTTAGACTCTTCCAGAGTCTTCAATTACATTTGCAGAATCAGATATGGTATTAAAATTAATTTCAGCTAATGTCAACAGTAACAAATATTGTCATTATTTTGCTATTTTTCAAGATTTTTCTCATTGTTAACACATTTCTTTTGGTTCATTTCAGCACATTTGCTTTCAAAATTTTGAGGAGGATTAGCACGGTTCTAATAATTTTACCTACCATAACCCTTTTTACTACCACGACCTCGTTCACGACCTTGAGAAAATGTCACATTCACTTCAGCGAATAGTGTTGAGCCAGTTCGACGAGATTGATGATTTTTCATCAAAAGCTCATTGTTTTGCTTAGCCACAAGTAAACAAGAAATTAGCTCAGAATACTTTGTGAATTTACACTCTTGATACTGCTGCTATAGGAGCACATTCGAGGGATGAAAAGTAAAATATATTTTTTATAACATATCTTCATCAGTAATTTTTTCTCCACATAATTTTAATTAAGAGCTAATCTTAAATAAGACTGAATTATATTTACTTACAGTTTTAAAATCTTACAGACGTAAGTGAATCCAATCATAACGAGCTTTCAGAAGAATCACCGTCTTTTGGTGTTCATATCTCTCCTTCAAATTATTCCAAAGGGCTAATGGGTCCTTAATAGTAAGGTACTCCGTTTTCAATTTTTCGTGCAAATGGTGTCGAAGAAAAATAATTGATTTTGCGCAATCCTGCAGGGATGCTTGGTTTTCTTCTTTTATATTATTCCCAAGATTCATAGCATTAAGATAAATCTCAGCATCAAGTATCCATGATAAATAATTTCTTCCAGAAATATCAAGAGCGACGAATTCAAGTTTCGTGAAATTTGACATTCAAAGACACTTAAAATAAATAAATATTAGATGGATAACTAAGAATTTAAATAATAAAAATACTTTGATCATTCAACAAAGAATATATGCATAACACATGTTAAAGAAAATAACTTCTTACCTTGATATATAAAAAGAAACTTGTAGGATTTAACTACACCGTAGAAAATTAATCGTGTTGATAACGTGTTATAAATAAAGAAGAAAAATATATATAAAGATCAAGACAAGAAGTTGTAAATAACGAAGAGAAAAATAGAGAGATCAAAACAAAAAAATATGAATTCAAAATTTAATCATTCTTATTCATTTCTTCATAGGAAATCATAGCCTTATATAGAAAGATTCACCAATAACTTCTTCAAGAAGCCTCTCATTAACTTCTTTAAGAAGCCTCTCACACCAAATGTTATAACTACTAACCCTTACTAATGGTATCCTTTAAATCAAATTAAGTTAGTCATCCACTACATACAAAATGTGTATTTTTACAATAATTATATGATTCTTGCATGTTAACATTATTTTTTTAAGTTATTTTATTTTATTAAACATGAAAGAGTTTTATTATATCATCTTAAAAGTTTCTTCTAATAATCTTTTTAATATTAAATAAAAAAATATTTAATAAAAAATTAAATGTATTTAATATTTTAAAAATATAAAAAATATTTAATACTTTCTTTATTTAATAATTAAGAAGATTAATATAAAAAAATTGAATTGAAAGATTAGAAATTATTCAACATGAAAATATATTTCGTATCATGTATGTTTTGGGAGAATTTTATGCTGACATTTCAATTTCACAATTAATATCCAAACAAAGAATTTACAAATGAAGGCAATTAAATTGATGTATTTTAATTTCCTTACATTTTAAATTCTTTGAAATTCTGAAATGCCTCGTCTAAACACAACTTGATGGTATCAGAGCTCTCAAATATTCTTGAGTTTTCTCCCGTTTTCCTTCACCGATTCCACAATGGCCAGAAACTCGCACTCTTCAAATTCCTCTTCTTAATCGCAATCTCATGCGTAAACTTCTTGCATTGCTAATGCAGAAGCTTCAACAGTTCCATCACAGAATCCAGCAAGCCCGTAGTGTATTCATCCTAGTGAGAATCCAACAATGGTGATGGCTTCACCGGTTCTCACTGGTCCAAACTATCACATTTGGGCTAGATCTATGCGTACGGGGATGATCTCAATTCTCAAAGAATAAGCTCCAATTCATCAATGGAAGCATTGAAATGCCACCGGAACAGGATCCTCTCTATTCTGCATGGGAGCGGTGCAATACTTTGATTCTTTCATGGATCGTACACTCCGTTTCAAACCTGATTGCACAGAGCATCATCTACATGGAAAAGGCATCAGATGTGTGGAGAGTTCTGCGAGAACGATTCTCGCAAGGGGATCTAATGCGAGTCGCAGCGTTACGAGAAGAGATCTTCAATTTCAAGCAAGAGAATACTTCACTAGTTGAATATTTCACTGGATTGACCACAATTTGGCTCAGGGGGAAGAGGAACCCCCAAAGTCTGCACCTATTGTAAGAATTTGGGACATACAATTGATGTTTGCTACCGCAAACATGGCTTTCCTCCGGGGTTTAAGTTCAGAAACTCCACTGTTAACAATACCATGGGAGAAGCTGAAGAGAGTTTTGATGAATTTCAGCAAGAAACGCCTAAAGGGAATTCACATGACTCAAGTTTTAGTTTTACTCCTGACCAATATCGAAGTTTGTTAGCATTAATACAACATTCAGATGCGAAGCCTCCACCTTCTTCAACAAATCAAGTGAGTACTTCTCGTGTTCGCCATCTGCCAACCGAGAATCTTGTTTCTATGCGTGATGCATCACATGAAGGTAATCCTCTTGCTTTATCTTGTATTTCTTCTGTCTAGTCACATAATAGTTACAAAGGTAGCTCCTGGACATTAGATTCAGGAGCTACTGATCATATATGCACCTCCTTATCTTGGTTCAGTTCATATTTTAGAATTCGGTCATTAAAGGTAAAATTACCAAATAGAAATCAAGTTGTTGCTCAGTATGCTGGTACTGTTTTGTTCTCAAATTCACTCATTCTCACCAATGTCTTGTACTTACCTGAGTTTAGTTTCAATTTAATATCTGTTTCTAAACTTAGCATTTCCTTGAAATGTTCAATCAACTTTTTGACTAATCAATGCTTAATTCAGGATATGAAATTGGTGAAAACGATTGGTTTGGGTAAGCAAGTGAATGGATTGTATCATTTGGAACATTCAACTGTGGATGAACCAACTCCTGTTTGTGGAAATTCTCAAGTTAGCAGTGTCACTTCTCAGTCCTTTAGCTCCTCAGACCTCTTGCATTACCGTTTAGGTCATTTGTCTCGTGACAGATTGTATAGGATGAGTCAACAGTATACCTTCATTCCTTCAGTCAAAAACAGTGTGTGACATTTGTCATTTTGCAAGACAAAAGAAATTACCCTTCCCTGTCAATAAACATAAAGCATCATTTTTATTTGAACTCATTCATTTTGACATATGGGGACCTTTCTCCACTTTTTCAATACATGGACATAATTATTTTTTGACCTTTCTCCACTTTTTCATTCATTTTGCAGGATTCCAGCAGTCATATAGCTATTAGCATGATGAAATGGGGATCACAATGTATCACACCAATAAATAATGTGGAAGGGTATTATGTGGAAAGTCAAATGGTGAAAATGCATGATTTGGTGCGAGCTATGGCTATTAATATCATAAAGGTGAATTGCCACTTCATGGTTATGATGCACGGATACTTCAAAATTGGTGATGTATATTCGTATCCGATACCAATATTCATACGACATTGCTGCATCCATATTTTTGGCGTATCTCTTTATTTATTTTTTTGGATACCCAACACCCTCAAAGTACTGTTGAGGGAGACATATGCCTTCACTAGCAAAGCTGCTGGCCTTGATAAGGTTAGACCTATCTTCTACTGCAGTAACAGAAATACATGAAGGTTTGGAAATGTTGGTCAACCTTAAATGGCATCTTTATGCAAAAAAATTGACGTCAGCAGGAAAAGAAATCGCAAAATTGACTCGCCTCCAATTTCTTATACTTCATTGGTGGTCCAGAAAGATGAAAGTAAAAGTAGAGCATATATCATGCTTGAGGAAGTTGGAAACTTTTGCTGGTAACTTCAATATGCATCATTTCAATGCCTATGTTGAAGTAATGCATAATTCTGGACCCAGAAGCTACCTTCTTCAGCTGGACACTAAAGAGTTTCTTGCTCAATCTCCACGATTCTATTTTACTGCAGTTTGTTTCAATAAGGATGTAATAATTACAGACTGCAATATCAGAACAGGAGAAATACCCCTTATGCTCCGTATAGACATTCAGCGCCTGAAGATTGAAAGATGTCATGACATAAGAAGCTTATGTGATGTTTTGTCTCCAGAACTTAGAGGAGATAACTGTTCATCATTGCAAGTCAATGAAGGAAATAATTTTAGTAGCAGCCACAGAAGACGTAGATGGCATAGATTATGAAAGCTCTGGTGGTAACCAATCTGGTACGGCTAATAGAGATGCTAATATATTCACTCACTAAAAGTTGGTATCATTATCATTATAGTACCTACCAGAACTTGGGAACATATGTAGAGGACTAATGGTATGTGAGTCTCTACAAAAGTTTAGGATCTTTAAATGTCCAAAATTTTATGGCTCCTGAAACTGCTCCTTCAGTTCAGACACTATAGGATTCTTTTTTATTCTGACCATAATCTAGGATTGACTATTAGATTGATTGTCAAAGTAACCTCTTGATCTTAGAGATTTTGATGGGGTTGAGTGAATGAAATCTAATTAAGAAATTGCTGATTGTGATGTAAATAACTAAATATTGAACGATGAAGACAGTCTATGATTAATTGATTGTATTGGCTAATTTCTTGTCCTCAGTAGCTGGATAGCCGTTCTTTTATGGTAGTGTTTTGGGCAGTGAGGAATGGAATGAGTGTACAAACTAATGCCTAATGTTAATCTAGATGTTTATCATATACCATGCGTTCCAAGTTGTCCTATGTGTAGTTTGGCACCATAGCCAATTCTGTGTAAATGATGTGATACTCAATTTTTTTTTATTTTTTTTATTTTCTTCATTGATAAGCTTTTACCTTGGAAAAAAAAATAAAGAAAAAACCATGATCAAATAATAACCTTTTTCTAACATTTAATAGCTCACACCATTCACACAAAGAATAATCATGTATCATAAATTGGTAATAGAATGAAATCTAAAACATGCTCATTTGAAAAAAATGACAGCAAATGAGATCACTTGGATTGATTGATTCAATTTGTTTTTCTTAATTATTGTTATCCTAGATTTGTTTTTCATCCAACCAATAGGAATTTGACCAAAATTACGGGATAATTTTGTTAATAAATTATTTTGATGATTAAGTTATTTCTTTCTTAATGGAAAGACTCCTGTCCAATGTGACTGTAGAAAAGCTAGATCCTGCAAGGCCAAGAGAGTGACTTCACTGCAGAGTGCAGATAATATGGCTGTTATTTACTCCAATATAAGGATTGAGCTAAGCAGTGAAGCACAGGACCAGACAGGGCAAGGGCAGAAAAATACTGAATATAAAATCTTGCAGCTGAGAGCATGTAAAGAAAGATTATGTTTTAGGACACTCTAGGTTCCTTAAGCGGCTCAGAGCCTATCTGACGATTTAGGATTAACTGATTTCTCTTCTGATGACACCAGACCAGATTTGCCATAACACATATTAGAGAGATTTAATCCATGGACTAATCAGAGACATAAACCGTTTAGATCAAGCCCCTACTGACATGGCAAACACAAGGCCCCCCACACTGCCACACCCTTTCTTTGTATACATTCATCTCAATGGGGATTTGGAAACCTTACATAGTTACATAGTCCACCCACCACAGCGATCTCTTTCCTTTCCTTTCACTATTATTACATTGATATTCTGTCAGATTGATAACATACTAATCCAGATTTGTTATCTACAAACATGCACGGATCCATACGTACATCTTTAAGATGTGCAAACTAATGGAGATTATTTTAGTTGATAAAATGGAATCTCTATTTTCTTGATATTGAATCATATTTACTATGTCATCGACAAAACTGGATGAATGAGATACATAAGTAGATGAGATTACAAGATTACTAAGTACTAAGTAGTAACTTGCAACATAATGATTAAGGGGATTACATAGGCATTCACTGTCCACACTCCACTGTCTCAATCTGACTATTTAGGTGATTAAAACCTTGTAGTATTGGGACCCCAACAACTCAAGTCCATGACTTTCTTCATGGAATCTTCCTTGGTTCTCTTGACCTTGTTGGAACCAGCAGCAGAAGCGGCAGAAGACAACTTCTTGGCCTGTGTGAAGGATCTAATGTTGTTCTTGGCATGCTGTTGGAGTGACCTGAGAGCATAGTTCCACCTGCAGACCCCCAGTTGGTCTTTTAAGGCCTCCACTGCTCCTATGCTGGATGCCACAATCCAAGCCCTGGTTGCAGCACTCATGTTATGTGTTAGCTTAGATGAATCTGAGTATTGATGTGTGAGAGAGAGAGAGAGAGAGAGAGAGAGAGAGATGGGTAACTATGAAGTATGGAGGAAGGGTTTGGTTTGATGTGTGATGGATGGGTGTCGGTTTGTTGATTTCCTATATATATATAGTTGAGTGATTTGGAAGTGGGACTTAAGAATGAACTAAGAAACCACTGGCAGGTGGGGCTGAAAGAGAATGCAAGAAAAGCAAAACAAGGGGCGGTTGCAATCTTTGGTGTTTGCACCAGTCGTTGTTTTGGAAGTGAATCCCGGCAGCATTCATTTCCCAATACAAAAGTCAGTACGCGGTGTCTCACTGAAAATAAAATATTTGATGCAATTTTTTTAATTTTTAATAATTAAATATTTTATTTTTATTTTATTTTTATTTCTTTAACAAATATCTTACAAAACTCTTATTTATTTAACAATAATAATGTATTCTACAATGGAATGTCTGATTAGTTAGATGAATTAATATTTGAATAAAATTATTCCTACATCTCATTGTTTGTACTTTATACTTTCACTTTCTTTTTATGGTTCTTTTCTTTCATCCAATTGAGTTACGTTATTAAATTAAATATTTTTATTCAATTATATTCTCAATCTTTTAATTTATATTATAATTTAATTTATTTATTTTTAAGCATGATAATAAACTATTGAGTTATGTTCTTAATTAATTTATTTGTCTAAATTATATAACATTTTTTTATATGAAATTTTTTTATATAAGATATTTTTACATAAAATATTTTTTTTAAATAACTTTCTTTTCTTATCAGATTTTCTTAGTTCAATTACTTGACCCACATAAGTGGTCAAATCGTTGACCCGCGGTCACCCAAATCTCAGATTGGCTGGTTTTATTACTTCCAAAGGGTGTTTCATATAACGTAAAAAATAAATAAATGTTCCATATTAATTATTTTCTTAAATTGAAAAAAAAAACCGACGACTAAATTTTAGTAAAAAAGCAAGTATCCTCACGTTATTTTAAAGAACAATGCCACATACATGTAATTAAACTTGTCTTGCTTTGGTATAGTTTTTACTATTTAAATAAAGTTAGTTTATATATATATATAATGAATTTTGTATATACTTATATTTTAATTATATTATACATTCCATAAGTGTGAGGAGATGTGTAAAATCTTTATTCTTTTCCTTTTTTTTAATCTGAAATCTTTATCCTTTTCCAAATGCCCTCCTATAACTTTTTTTAAAAAAAAAAAAATCAATTTTTCCACAACTTATTAGTTAAAGTTTTGATAACAAGTATCTTATTAAATAATAGAAATGGTAAGAAATAAATAAAAAATAAATAATTTAAAATTTTTAATATATCAAATACTTTATTGTTTATTTCTTAACAAAATACCATTAAAACATTCATTAACAAAACCTTTTTATTATATATTGCTGGGTGAAGGCATAATAAAATTAGAAAAAATTTAAATAAAAATGAAAGAATAAATTACTGCTTTAGGTTTTTTTTTTCACTTAAAGAGCTAATGGTATATTCGAGATCCTTACTTCCTTAATAACCTCTCCTCTTTATCCCTCTCGAGCAATGCTATTTTTTACGAAGATTTTTTTAGAAAGCTATCATGAATATTTAACAACTAATTGTGGTTGGAGAGAAAAATAAAGATGATTGAGAAGTAAAATATAAAATAAAAAAAGCAAGAAGTTGTTTCACTTTTATTTTTTTTCATCCGTGAACCCTTCATGAAATCTTTCATATTTAGTATTTTCCTATCTATTAATCCCTTGATACTTATGTCTAACACTTGGTAGAATTTTCCTCAGCTTTATTTTATACGGTGTTTATCTCCTAAATTTTAAATTAGTTTAATTTAACTCATAATTAGAGTTGTAAAACAGATCGGTTCGTTTACGGCTAACAAATTTTTTGGGCGGTTCAGGTCCATGTGACTTTTATTAGGCCTATGAAAACATAGCCTAATGAATTTCTATATATTTGTTTTACCTAATAGCCAACGCAAACGCACGTTGGTTAGAAGGAACTCTTCTTTTTCTTCTTGCAAACGGCAATAGAAATTGTGAACATCGACGGTGCCAGTGAGTAAAATCTAAAACAAAGCATTAATCAATTGAGCAAGGCTGATTTAAATATATATATATACATTTTCAAAATAAAAAGGTTCTACCCAACCTGAATTGGGCCAAACATTTTTTAAACTGGCTCGACAAAATTTTCGGACCAAACCAACGTCATTAAAATTTAAATCATTAATTTCGGTTGGTCCTTTACTCGTTAAATACATCTTAATATGTAAATTAATTGGACACCCAACAAAATTAGTCTCTCATTGAGTGAGATATATTAGAAAACAGAAAAAAGAATCCATCAAAATGAATTATGAAAAATAGATCTCCCTTTTAATTTTATCACCAAAAAAAGGAAAAAAAAAATGTATCTCCATTTTGTTAGCTACCATTTTTCTTTGTATTGAGTCATATTTGGAACGGGATCAGCTGCAGCTGGAAAAACGACTGTACCCGGTGCAGTTGTGAATCTAGCTATTCACACTTTTTAAATTATATTTTTTATTATTCTTTTGCTATAAAATGAATAATTTTTACGGTTGAGATTGTTTGCAGTTTCATAGAAACGGTAGACAAGACATCAATGACAAAATTGGATGAATGGTATACATAACTTGAGATAGTAACTAGCAACATAGTGGTTAATGGATTACATAGGTCGTTACTGTTCACCACTTACGTCTAACTAAAACCTTGTAGTATTGGGACCCCAGCAATTCAACTCCATGACTTTCCTCATGGACTCTTCCTTGGTTCTCTTGACCTTGTTGGAAACTGCAGCAGAAGAGGCAGAAGACAATTTCCTGGCCTGAGTGAATGATCTGATGTTGTTCTTGGCGTGTTGTTGGAGTGACCTTAGAGCATAGTTCCACCTGCAAACCCCCAGTTGGTCTTTCAAGGCCTCCACTGCTCCTATGCTGGATGCCACAATCCAACCTCTGGTTGATCCACTCATGTTGGCTTTGCTGGAGAGGGAGAGAGAGGTATAAGGTGAGGATCTACAGATACTTATGGGTTTCTTGGGTGGCTATAGGTTATGGGTTTCTTTATCCTTATATATGTGGGTACTAGAGTGATTTGAAAGAGGGAGTAACAACTAAGAAACCACCGGCAGTTTTGGGCTGAAAGGGAAAAGAAAAGCAAAACCAGGGGCTGTTGCAATCTTTGCACCGATTGTTTGGAAGAGAATCCTGGTATTTTCCGAATACCAAAATGTGTCACATGCTTTGGAAGAGCCTAGAAGATGAGATATTATAGTATATTCCTGAAGTGTTAAGTAGGATTATGCTCTAATCATTTATATTTTGACATTTAAGATTGAATTTATGATGTTATTTTTTATTTTTTATTTTTTAAAAAATATAAAATAAGATTAAGATAATAAATATGTAAATTAATAATAAATCCTATTATTAATAAAAAAATAAAATATCAAAATTTAAATAGTATAAACACAACTAACACTCCAAATAATATGTAATAATTTCTGTCATGCCATCAGTTATTTATTTAACATTATTTATTAATGGTTAATACGTGGGTATTATTAGTAGTATCAGTCGGTGAAATTGGCTGGTTCTGCCGAGGGAAGTTACGTATTAGTACTAACTAGTTATAGTACCCTCGCACGGGCTAGATGATGCAAAAAAATAATAATAAAATGGAGGATTTTACATGTTATTTTAAAAATTTTATAATTAATTATCATTTTGAAATCTTTTATATCACCTTATAATTATTTGAGTAAATACTTCCAAGTTTGTAAATTTCTATAAACAATGAATTTATGATTATGAAATCTGAACTTAATATTAATTTATTTAATAATAGATTAAAACTCAATGAAAAAAAGTCAAAATGAAAATAGAATAAAAGTTGATATAATGTAATTAAAGAATCTCCCTTATATATAACGTGTTGCCATATTGTATATATATATTTTGTACACAAAGAGTAACAGACCAAAAAACACTATTAAAGCATGAAGTATATAAGTATTTAGAAAGTATATTTGTGAATAAATAATTGAAAGTGAATTTTATTTTTAAAATTTTCATTAATGAGTTATAATTTCATTATCTTTTATGAATAATGAATAATATTTTTCATTATTTAAATTCAAAATAATTTAAAAAAATATAAAAAATAAAATAATTAAAACTTTAAAATTTTGAAACTCACCACTCTTAATGGATGTCATTTATTTATTATTAATTTTTTATATAATTAATTTATTGTCTAAACTAATTAATTTGTTAATTTTTCACCATCTTCCACTAATAAATTTATATTCAAATAAATAACTCAATAATAAAATAATAATAATAAATTGAATTTTTCTCTTAATTAAATGTCATTTATGTATTAAATGTCATTTATGTACATTTAATTAATTGTATCAACTAATTAATATATTCATTATTTTATCTTCTATGAATAATATTATCATTCAAGTAATTTAAATAATAATAATAATATAAGATAAATCTAGATAAAAAATATACTTAAAACTTTAAAATAAGTGTAACTTCGAAATCAATCAATCAACATAATATAATAATATAATATAAAATATATAATATAATAATAATAATATCATATCATATCATATAATATATAAAGAAAAAGTATATAACTTAAAAAGTTGTCATGTGTCTTCCCTATCAATAAGTACATTATTAAATTTAATGGCATGTGACAAATAGTAAAATTAAATTTTTATTATGTGTCATCTGATATAGCCTTTTTTCACTTGTAAAGTAATGTGGCCAATGTCACATTTATAAAAAAAAAAAAATTAATAAAAATCAAGTACTTTGTGTTGTTTCTAGCTTTATGTAATAATTAGATCACACTACTGATGAACACAATAGACACGTGTGAAATCAAACAAATTTAAGATAAATTGTTGTTAAGTTCAAAGTTTGCATCACTGGGCATCCTCTCCGACCAGCACAAAGTGACAAAAGTTAAAAATCATGTCTTCAAGTTAAAGGCTTATGTTACTGTTGACAAATCTCTTTGGACAACATATACGTTCAAAAGATTTTTCAATTTCATATATGAATTTCAATAATTATAATAAATTGTTTTATATTTGTTCTGCATGTTAATATATGTTGGGTTTCAATAAAATTTATTTTTCTATTCGTAAACTTAATGTTAATTTTTGTTATTAGTTCTTGGGAGAGTATTAATAAAAGTACATGACCATTTTGTTGTTCTTCTTATTCTACTTTGTTTGTTAAAATTCAGCATTTTTGTCCAAACATATATTTCAACATTTTGCTGGATTATGTACTAATATCATAAGAATATGAAGATGTATGGTATTTTGAAGATTATTATAAGTTTAAATGGACACTCGAGCATTGTAAATCATTGAAATAGATTGAAGGATGATATTTACACTTCTTTTACAATTTAAAGAAGAGTGTCACAATGAGTGAATTTGGATACAAGTCAATAGATGAATCCTCTAAGCTTTAAAGATAGACTCTTAGTAATGAAGGTGTTTGTAGATCTGTACCTATATGACATTCGAATAAAAAAACAAATGAAAATCCTTCAATTGTTCAATAATTTTAATCAATCATTTCTAATTAAATTAATATGTTAATTCTTAAATCCTTCTTTCTCTACTACTCTCACTTTCTTTTTAATCGGTAGTTTTAGAAGATTTGCAAACAAAATATTTACTCAGCACTTTATATAAGCGTTACACTAAGTATTTAAAATGTTTAGAGAATATCATTAACGAATTGTTTGGTGAAGTGTCTCCAAAAGCATTATTATTGAATACTCTAACAATGGTTTATATTAAAATATAATAAAATTAATTTAATATAATTTATTATTAGAAAATTAAAATTTATTAATTATATCTTTTTGGTGAGGTTATTAATTATATTTTTATTACAAAATGTTTGATGTGTGTATATATATTTGGTGGCTTATAATTATAGTTTTATGTGATTATTTTAAGCAAATATTGCTAATTAATTAACATAATATGATGATGACAACTAAGATTCTTACTTAAATAAAAAATATGTTTTATGTATTTTAAAGTTAAAATTTATAATTATTTTTTTATGAATTATTACATATATTTTATTTATAATTATTTTTTATCATTTAATTCTTAATTTATCCATGCATCGCAAAGGTATAAAATCTAATAATATATAAAGAAAATGTACATGTCTTCAAATTATGACATGTGTCACGTTAAGTAACTATCACGTGGCATATCATGAATATTCGATTAGGAAGAGAATTTTTTTAAATCAAAATCAAAATTTCTTTCCTATTTTAACTCAATAGTAAATCAATCAAAATCTGTAATTAATTTCATATGAACAGTGCTATTTCATGCGAAAGAATTTCTACGAATTCACCCACGAAGGACATATCACATGCTTTTCAACCTTCTTCAAATTAAATTATACAATAAAAAATTACAAAAAAAAAAGAAAAAAGGCAGCTCAGTCATGCATATAACTAATTCGTAGATTTTCACGAAATTGATTTCGTGATAACAAGCATTTCCCATTTCATATTTGATTTCAAGCATGTAGTGAAAAATAATTACTTTTTTATATTAATTTTAGATTTGATTTACTTCAATTGATAATTTTCATTTATTGTTGTTTGTAAAATATATTCCTGATTTGTTAAGTTTGGTTGATTTACTTTAGTTGATTTAATTCTATTTTTAATTTATTATTATGTTAATGATTGATTTTATTCATTTGTAATAAATTTTAGGTAGTCAAATTTGATCATTATTAAAATAAATTTCATATTCGATTAGGAAGAAATTTTTTCAATAAAAATCAAAATTTTCTTACTATTTTGGCTCTTTAGTAAATTAATCAAAATATGTAATTAACTTCATATTCGATTTCAAATTACAGGTAATCAAAAGTAATTATTTTTTCTATATAAAGACTATCATTCTATATTTTCACTACCAATTTAGTTCACACTCTTTTAAATGTATTGCAGTGTGCTGCTAATGGGACTTCAAATGAAGAGTTGAAGTGGAGTACAACTTTCTTTTATCGAGCACAAGGTTCAACTTTTGAGAACATCAATTTACAAGAAAATCTTACTAAGAAGGCTAATAACAATAATCAAAAGAAGAAGAGTCACTTGCTCTTCAACTTTTTTGATCTTCACTATAAAATGTTTGATGTAAGGATTTAGAATATGATGATGATACACGTGAGAACCTATGAGTAATTGTATTTTTTTTTGTTTTATTTTTCGTGTAATTTAATTATTGATTTGCTTGATTTGCTAATTTTGATTCATTATTGTTTGGAGTAATTTTTTATTTGCTTCATTTGCTTTATAATTTAATCATCAATTGAAATAATCACTAATATAGTAACATTTGTCAATTATTGTACAAATATTTGAGATAATTAACTCAAATATTTCATTCATATTTTAATTGTATAAATTAACTTGATTTTTCTACATAAATATATAATGTATATATTTAATTATATATATTTCAAGTTATTTCTTTCGATATCATCGATGATTATTAAAATAAAAAATAATTTTTATTTAATTTGATTAAAACAAGTAAAGTGCTTTAGTCATAGTTAATAAAATTAAAAAACTATTAATCAAATTCGTCACCTACAAATTTTGCATAAATAGGTTTGTAATGTCTTAAACATATAAAAAATATTTTATTTAAGTGTAAAATATGATAACAAATCTTACTAATTATAATATAATAACAAATATTAAGAAACTAATGGACATTCTTTAATTATTCAACAATTTGTATAAATTATTTTTAATTAAACCAATATATTAATTTAGTTATATCTTATTTCATTTTCATAGGATTTAGAAGATAATGATGATTCATATGATAATTACCTTTGAGTAATTATCCTTTCTTTTATATTTTTATTTTTTGTGTAGTTTAGTTCTTGATCTACTTAATTTGCTAATTTTAATTCATTATTGTATGAACTAATTTTTTATTTGCTTAATTTGTTTTATAATCTAATCATCAATTGAAATCTTCACTAATATAGTAATATTAGGTAATTATTGTACAAATAATTGGGACAATTAACTCAAATATTTTTTTTACTTTAGTTGTGTAAATTAACTTGATCATTCTACATAAATATATAATGTATATATTTCATTATATATCTTTCTGATATCTTTCGATAATATTGATAATTATTAAAATAAAAAATAACTTTTATTTAATTTGATTAAAACAAGTAAAGTGCTTTAGTCATAGTTAATAACAATAAAAAATTATTAATCAAATTTGTCAGTTCACAAATTTTACATAAATATGTTTGTAATATTCTAAATATATTAAAAAATATTTTTATTTAAGTCTAAAATATGATAAAAAACTTTAATAATAATAATAATAATAATAATAATAATAATAAAATAATTAATAAAATATAATAAAATTATATAAATTGTTCAACAATTTGTATTAATTATTTTTAATTAAATTAATATATTAATTTAATTACTTCCTATTTCACTTTCATGCATCTTTTATTTAAACAATATACTAATAAACTTTAAACTTTTATTCTATACTATTCTCACTCTCTTTTAACCGTTGGTTTTAAAACTTCACAAGTAAATTACTTATTAGTACTTAATATAAATATTATACTAAGTGTTAAAAGTGTTTAAAATAATATAAGGTTCTCAATTATACTAAAAATATAAAAAAATTATAAGTATTTAACTAAAATATAAATGAAGTTAATAAAATCCCTACTCAATAATGTATAACTTAATTTTTAGTTAATCATATGTGTATCTAATAATAAAAGTTGTTATATCAAGAATAAAGATGTAATATTTAAAATTAATTAGTAAAACAATTGGGCATTAAAAATTTAATATTAGATAATTTTGTCTATATATTTCTTTCCTTTTTGTATATATGTCTATATATTTCATTTAATAAAATTATTTTATTATATTTATCTTTATAACTCAATTATTAATTAACTACATGCATAGCACATAAACATAAATAATGTTATTGTTCATTATACTTATACAAAAGTAATGTTACAAATTGTCAACTCACATTTTTTATAATTTTTTTAGATGATTTTAATATATCATTGATATGTGGTTAAAAATAACATATATTCCAAATTCTATATATTTTTTTCAAATTTTGTTTATTATATTACATTTGAATATTATTTTCTAAAATTATTAAATATTTTTATTAGTTGTTCAATTTATTAAATCATATCCAATGTATGTATGAGTATAAATAAATTTATTAAAAATTATTTCATAGAGATGCTTTTTTAATTTAAAATTAATATAAAAATATAGATAAAAAATAGTAAAAAGAATAAATTATATATACACGCACACATAAATATATATATATATATATATAATATAATCAATATAGATAGTTTAGTAATTTCTTAGGGATGAGAACATTGCGGGACAGGGAATATGATCTCCGTCCCTTTCCCCACACTTATATCGAAGGATTTTATTCCATTCCCATTCATGTGGAGAAGATTTCTCGAATTTGTGTCCTCAAATGGGATAGTTCTCACGATGATCCCCACATGCAATGATATTTTGTTATATCAAAATTATTTATTATTTGACTTACATAAATTGAATTAATTTATATGTAATTTTTAATTTAATTAAATCATTAAATTTTTTTATAAAATTATTGGATTAAATTATTTATTTTGAAGATAATATTTCTTTTATATTATAAATATTTTTTCCGCTTATAGGTTGTTTTATAATAATTTATATTTAAATTCTTTAATATTTATATTAGAATGAAATTTTTTCATGAAAATATAATAAAAATTATATTTTATGTATTTTTAAACTAAATTTATAATTTTATTTTTCTTGATGAATTATTATATATATTTTATTTAATAAAATTATTTTTATATAATTATATATTTTTTTATCATTTAATTCTTAATTTACCTCATGCATTTCACGATTGCAAAATCTAATAATATCTAAAAGAAATATTCATGGCATAAAATTCTATCATGTGTTACTTCTAACTGACAAAACATGTTCTAATTTTTTACCATGTTTCAAATAATTCTCTTATTTGCATGCATGTGTTTTTTTATTTTTATTTTTTGGTAATACAGTGACTGACATGTTTACACATATAAATTATACATATTCAAATACTAAAAACTTAATAAACTAAAATGTAATGTAAACTCTTTAAAAAAGAAAAAATAATATTAAAAAATACATAAGTAAAGAAAGAACAAAAAATATAAATAGAATGAAAGAAAAAGATAAAAATATTAAACTAATAAAAATGAAAATTTGCATAATTTTTTTTTGTTTTATAAGATTTCATCACACATTTTAATTTTAAAATTATACTTATTTATGATACAGGAACTTCCTTTCCCTATAAGTGTTTTTTGGTTGAATTTTAAACTACTTATTACTTGAACATAAATTAAATTAATTTATATATTATTTTTCATTAAAGTTAATGTATTAAAGTATTTATTTTATAAAATTATTGAATTAAATTTTACATTTAAAAAACAAAGACTTTTGTTTATATTATAAACTTTTTTTAGGCATATAGATTATTTTATAACATTTTATATTTAAATTTTTTAATATTTATATTAGAGTGAAATTTTTTATGAAAATATTATATATTTTAAAACTAAATTTATAAATAATTTTTTGATAAATTATTATATATATTTTATTTAATAAAATTATTTTTATTTAATTTATATTTATATTTATCATTTAAATATTAATTTATCAATACATCGGCACAGATATAAAATATAATTATAATAAATATTCTGTACACTTATTCCCATGGCAAAAAGGACTTTTGATAGAGAAAATTTTGAAAAATAAGGGCGGTGGACGTGGTAGACCCGTGTGACAGAAGGTGAAAGGAGAGGAGAGGACAATGTGTAAATTGAATTTCATAGTAAGTTGACAAAAATACCCTCAATTGAATGGATGTAATATCATCACTAAAGAAAAGTAAAGGGTATTATAGAAAATTGGAAAAAAATTAAAGAAAAAGAATTTATGTTGCAAAGACAAATATAACCTTACTCTAAGGATCATCATATCATTAGGTAAGAAAAGATGAGGATAAAAAGGAAATTTCACAATAAAACAAAAATGAAAAAGAAAAAACGCTGAGCCGAAAAATTAATGTAGTAATTGACTAATTGTACACAGATTTAATATATTTTCTTAAATCAGAAAAAATTGATATTATTATGATTAATAGTGTATATAATTTTTTTAAATATTTTTTAATATTATTTATTATATTTATTTATTTTTATCCCTTTCTTTAATTAAATTTAATATTTTTAAAAAAATATCAATAATATATATCATCATAAAAAAGATGTACGATAAAAAAAAGGACAAACTATGATCTTGGAAAAGTAACTTTCTTTGTATTAACACTCAAATGTCTTTTATTTCTTTTTGTTTTTCCTTTTTTTTACGTTTGATTTGATAAAGGATAAAAGTAAGTTATGATAAATTATATTAAATGATATTAAAAATGCTATCAACTTTACCCTGCAATGTTGGCTCTGTTAATTTTTACAATGCTAGCGAAGGCACCCTTAATAGAAAATAAGCTCCATTGAAACTTGAAAGGCTTTCCTCTTCCAATTCCCCCCCCCGCCCCCCCCCGCCCCAACCCATCTGATTACATATAACAGGCTGAATACAGAATAATCGGTTTTTACTATTATGTTTTGGGAAATTCTTGTGCATGCACTTAGCAATGAGATTATTCTATTTCTTAGCAGGTTATTTGAAGTGACATTTTTTGCTGTAAATTTTAAAATTATTATTATTTAAATAAAATGAAATAATATATATATATGCTATAATTGTTTTTCCGGTCTTGAAACGGATGACATTTCGCCTATATATATATCTTGATACATTTCCGCCTGTATATTTTAATTCTACGATACCTGTGTTTAACATTGTATGATTTTAACGTCTTCTCCTCTCAACTTTACTTCATAAGATGTCTTGTAAGCGTTTTTTTTTTTCAGATAAGAAAAATGTTCAATACTGCTATAGTTACACTAACACCAATGACATGATTGGAATCTTGAAGGGGAAGTAGAGATTCACATAAAAAAAATTGCTTCTTGTAAACTGAATCGGTGTAATTTACTTCATAATAAAAAAATCAAAATTTTCATATTATTATAAAAATTAGTAAAAAAATATAACAATTTACTTCTATCAATTGTGTGTTATCAGTACAATTTAGTTTATCAATTATCAAAATTTGTTATCAATTTTTTATGACATTGACGGCAGATGAATTGCCACAGACGACCTGAATGGATTTAACAGCTAATACACATTAAGTGTAAGTGAATAACTATCTCAAAAAAAAAAAGCGTTAGTTGTTGTAAATCTATATATTACAATCCCTATATTAGTATTAAGTTAATTGTAATAATTTATAAAAAAAAGTGACCCATTTTGGAAGGGTGAGCTGTTGGTCATTAAAGGGGCTGTGTTAATTATTTCAGCAGAAAAAAAAAACCGTGTTAATGCTACATACAAAATTAGTACAGTCTTGAAGTGACTGTAAGTTCATATAGATTCCACTTCCGCGTGCATTTTAGGCTTTGTGGGTTGTGTTTAAACTTTTTAAAAAATGTATGTGGTGGAATTAAGCCAGAATTGTCAAAAGTGTCAGGCACAGAACATGTGATAATATCCCTTTGTGCTTCAACTGTAGCCCTGGTTGTTTGAGGCACAATCCAGGCTTGCATCATGCAGTGGAGGAAACTGAAAAGAAAAATGATCATTTTATACCTTAAAAAAGATGTGTAAGTACTGTTTTATTATTTTAAATGAATGTGATTGAGTGAAAGAAAGTGATAAAAAATATGTATAATAAATGATATTAAATGAAGTGTGAAAATAAGTATATGCATTGCTTGAAGTAAGAATATAATTATTGAACTGAAAAGAAGATACATGCATGATTTCAACCAGCATCCCACGGATTTGAATGATGGCTGCTACCAAAAAAAGGAAAAAGAAAAGAAAAGAAGGCCAATTGTTTTTGGTAAACCAGCTTCGGTACAAAAGAGTTAACATTGACTATAGACAATAAATGAGCTCAGCAAAATCACTATGATAAACTATTCTTCCATCCTTTTCTGAAACCAACCTTCCAGGCTATGTCCAAAGTCCAAACCCATGGGAGTTCCCCCACATTTCGTCGGCTACAAAAGCTGTAAACACACCAAGATTAGAGGTAATTCCTCTGGTCCATTTTCATTGGGCATTTAGCTAAAGCCCACAACTGGCTGGACCCTGATTATCTTTAGAGGTACCATCTGAATTTATCTTAACCCAATAGTTAGGAGGAAAGGTCCATATTAATTACTTCAACAGGAGGTGGCTTGCCACAATTTGACCTTTTTAATTGCACTAGCCATGACCCATGACTCCATGAGCATACTATGTATTTATATGGATAAAATTAAATAGCTGGAGAAAAATAGAATGATAGAAAAAAAAAAGTAAAGAGAAAAAGTGGCTATTATTTATTAACCTTTAAATTTATATTTCTAACTGTATATACCCTTTCGGGACAATGAAAGTACCCGTACCCCTTCGTGCAGGTACTCTTTCTAGACTCGAACTTTTTACATTGCAAGGATTCCTCATCTTTGAGCTCAACTTTGCTTATTAATTCAACTACTGTAATGTTATATAGTCAGAAAATATTAGATTTAATTTTGACGAGACTCAAAAATGATTATTAGATAAAATAAAGTAGTAAAGATAACTCATCCATATAAAATTAAAAAATATGCCGATCCTTTTAGTTAAATTTTTGACTATCTAGCAATTTTTTCCACTATTATGAGTTCTAATAATGGTATATATTGATTGCATTAGTTGATTTTATTATTTTTATATATTCTTTTCAAAACTCTAAAAAAGTGAAAGAGTTAAACCCATAAATATTAAAAACAACATAAACTTCTTACCAAAAGAATCATAACAAAAATTAACTTAATTAATTAAAACAAAAATAACATTAATAAAAATAAATATATACATTTCATCCCTTAACCTTACTTTAGATTTTATTTTCATCTCATAATTATATTTTGTTTTATTTTTGTCCCAAATCTTCTCAAAACTTATCAAAGTCGTCCTAATTTCTTACATAGTCTGAAATGTTAATAGAATTTGCTGATATAGCATCTTATGTGGCACAAGTGCATAGTTGATATTGTTTAACTATGATTTTTTTAATAAAAAAATATAATAGTTTGGGACAAATAAATGAAATTTAAAAAGATTTAGCACAAAAATGAAGTTAACGGACAAAAGTGAAAATTATGTTATAATGAATTTTATGCATAATTTTTTTAAACGTTCTATATTTGTGTATTGAAAAATTACTTTTTTATATAGACTAATTACTAAAAGTCTCATTAAATTTCTAAAGTATTTCTACTGAATCAACTTAACTAATAATTTATCATATTTTTTATTAAAATATTAGAAGTATCAATATTGAACAATTTGTTTTTGAACCACTTGATTACATAGAGGAAAATCTCATTCTAAGCAATGTTAAAACCTTGGTTAAGGACAAAAAGTAAAAATTATGTTATAATGAATTTTATACATAATTTTCTTTTAAATGTTCTATACTTGTGTATTGAAAAATTACTTTTTTATATAGATTAATTACTAAAAGTCTCATTAAATTATTGAAGTATTTTTACTGAATCGACTTAACTAAGAATTTATCATATCTCTTTATTAAAATATTAGAAGTGTCACTATTGAACATTTTTTTTTGAGCCACTTGATTACATAGAGGAAAATCTTGTTCTAAGCAATGTTAAAATCTTGGTTCAAATTGGCCAACCAGACTGATAAACCGATCCCCTAGCCTGTCTAAGTCAGTCAATATTAAATATTTAATTTTATTAATTTTAATTTTTTTATTAAATGTTTATATATTTATTATTTTATGTGGATCAATAGGTTACTCGCCAGTTAAAACGCTCAGGAGTTTTATAACTATGATTCCTAATCAACTAAAATATCAATGCCAAATTCAAATAGTTTGTTATAAATTAATTTAACTTTTTTAGAAATCAATCTATATTGAAAGTATAATTTTTTTATTAAAAATATATAATTTCTAAAATAAAATAATATATAAAATTTATTATGGAAAAAGTTTTCGCTTCTTATCCTTTTACTTTACTATAAATCTCATTTTTATCACACCACAATATTGTTTCATTTTCGTCCTAAATCTAATTCAAATTTATCATATTCATCATCAAATTACTAATCAATCAATTAATATCAATAATTAATTAATTAATATAATATATAAAAAAAGTTTTAGTTTGTAGAATTATGTTAAGTAGTAGCTTTAGGTTGTACCACCAATGTAATTATTTGAATTTAAATTTTATTATTATCTTATTAAAAGAATTAAAAAATAGAATTTTTTTTGTTAATTTTCATTTTTAGGTTGTGCCATCAATATAATTTAAATTTAAACTTTAATATTATATTTTAATTTAAAAAAAAATATAAATTATTTTAAGATTCTTTCTTATAATTTACAAGTGTCATTTCTATGTTGTGTTATCATTGGTTCATTAAAAATTTGAATTTGAATTTTATTGTTATTATCTTATAAATAAATATATATATATATATATATATATATATATATATAAATGATAACTTTTTTGAGATATTTCTTTATAGAATTAATAAAAGTATTCTTGTCATGATATCAAATCATACTATAATATGTTAGAATTCTGAATGTATGTGGCTCATATATTGGCAATGGTGGAACTTTAATGAGGAGGCTGTTACAAATTGATGAGCAGTAGCTGTTATGAAGTCTAAAATAATTAACTCTTAATGGAGGAGCTAATATAGGAGCAGTTACGTTTCTGTATTTTATGAGAAGGGTCCCTTGCCTTGCCTATAAAAAGACCTGTGATGCTGTATTGATTCACATATTTCAGAGGTTAAGGCTAAAAGAACACTCTCTCTTTTCTTTTTATAATCTCTCTGTTTTCTTTTGAGTTTTAGGTGCTTTATATTTTGCTTGTGAGAGATTATGAGTAATAACAATAGATTATGAGTAATAACAATGACTTCAAATGGAAGTAAGGCTTTCTATGCTGTTAAGGCTTTCGCTTTTCTGTTTTTGTTTGATGGACTAAGGTCCTACATTATTTATAACTTTTCAATTCATATTAATGGTTGGTATCATTGACCAATGACAATAATAAGAATACATTTAGTATTCAAGATTGAAGTCCAACATTTGGTATCAGAGCTACCTTGTAGCCTTGATATTTAGCTTTTGTTTTGCGGTACTGTATTTATTTTTATTGATCCAATATTGTTTTGTATCACAATTCATAACTCAAAAAAAAAAATATTGCGTTGGTCTAGTTTTTTGACTCGAAAAATTATGGTTTTAAATCAATATCAGAATTAATTCAATACATTAGAATTAAATGGATATTCAGAATTGGTACATTTTTCTAAATGTATTCTTAATTCATTATATCAGAGCCGTTGCATTTAGGAACTACAATCATGAATAATTTTTTTTTATGCTATTCATTATTTCATACGTTGCATTTAGTGTAATTCACTATCAAATAGTGCTGAATATAAAAATGTATTCATTATATCGAAACAATAGGAACAGCCTTGGCAATTGCATTTAGTATTCATTTTTTTTATTATAAGCATAAAAAAATGTGAGTACAATTTATACATCTGTTGCAGTTCGGGGAAAGATGAGACGCCATTAGGTTGTGGCACTAAGATGGAGACACAAAATTTTGTTGTCTTTTTCTGTAGATGATGTAAAGCATATAGGTGACAAATGAGACAGCATACGGCATTGAACTTGACTCCAATTTAAAAATGAATATATATTATCCAGGAAAGGATCAACATCTTTTTATTTATTGACACACCACAAGAAATCTGATATGGATTAGTTTTTGACGATTAATTAATTAACTCGATCAACACCTCGAAAGTATTCTGAGATCTACATGACCTACTGAATCTCAATGATGAATAAATAAAACAAAATGATTGCACTTTTTATTATAATCTTCATTTTCATTTTATTTTACAAACACACGATCAAGTTATGATTTATTCATGGCTCTCAAATTGATGTATGGCCAGAAGATCTTCAATGGTTGCCAATATTTCACAATTAAGCGTTTGGCTAGCTGTTTGTATTTGCACTATCCATTACCAACAGAATCGTTAATTGTAAATTGAAAAAGAAAATTTATTTGGAATAATAATTGAGGCAAGGACTTGGTGACCATATAAATAAAGTTTATTACGCGATATTTGACAAATTTTATTACTTGCACTGAATAATCTAAATTAAAAAGAGGCCACTTCTTGAATTCCAAGTGTACGTGTCTATGTGTACGTGGATCAGACCCTTCACCTAAATACACTATGAGTCAGCATAACAAATTCCTACGTGTTTGATTTTCTGGTTAACAAACGCTTTGTATTCTGATCTCACTTGAAAAGGATCAGTTCCTTGCTTTATTCCAGATTCAATGCTGCATGTTCAAGGTTTCAACTTAATGTTCAGATACATATCATGCTTGAAGCAGAAGCTAGAAGCTTAGATATATAGTAGGTGGTTATTGGTTACATAGAATATGAAAGTTCTGGAATTCTAGTCACCAGGTGTCCTTGCTTCGTGTAATTGATTACAAGATTATATGATGTAATGCTGTTTCATGAATATGTTTATTAATTGTTCTATAGGTAGAATAATCTTATGGTGCGGTGGAGCTAGACAGAAATTGTTGAATATACAAAGAAAAATTATACGTATCAATACGTAGCCAGCCGCTAAAGTTATAGTTGAATTAGTATAATATGTTTGGCTAGTTAATATATCTAGTAAAATTTTATGGTGGTGCATATATGATAAAAAAATGTATTGGTGAGTTAAGCAATTAGAAAAATGGCGCAAGGCCTACAATGGATGAAAGCATCAGTCAAATGTGCGCGCATATATATACCATAATTGGTATAACCGTATGTATGGTCTCCGTATCTATTAAAACTTGATTAGAAAACCTAAAACATGCATGACTAACTAATAAAGCTGAGATTCAAGCAAATTTAGTAAACCGACATAAGACGTGTACAAAATATATTATATACATGCGTGAATATGAAAGATTCTACGTACGCAAATCTTCAACTAAATTTCTGGTAGGTCTACACATACACATGATATGCAAAAATGTTGAGTATCATTATTTGATAAGTCTCAAAGATTAAAATTATAACGTCTGACATATTTAATATCAAAGGGAAAAAAAAAACCTAGAAAAGTTGGCCTACAGGCTACAACTGGTTAATTATAAACGGGTCAAACTGAGTTGGCACGGGCCATAAATGAATCACTAAAATGTCAAATGTCCACACTACTTCATGCATTATGCTAATTCATTACTTTTCTTTTCTTTTCATTTGCCTTAAAAACAATTATTTAGAGTTGTGGACCATATTTGAACACTTAGGTTATTAGAATTATTTAGGCATAAGAGTTTTTTTTTTTTTACTATAGGCAGAGGTGGCTCTATAGATACAGAAGCCTAAAGCTAAATATGAAAATGAAACTTTCTTTTATTGAAATATACAAAAAAATGTTATAATTTTATTATTCTAGCTTTTTGAGATGGAAACTATATTATCGAGTGACTTCAACTTTTTATCACTGAATAGAAGTAATAGGGATTGTATTTATGGGAAGTAAGAATTTTTTTTCTAGATACTTAATAAAGTGAGAGTATATGTAGTTATTTTTTTTATTATCTTTACATTTGCATATTTTTAATATGAATTTTAGAAATAAAGAATTAGTTCAAAATTAATAGAGATGTGAGAAAAATTAGAGACTCTTAATTAGGAAAGTGAAATAACATATTATTATTTTATTAATTCTCTTAATTTTTATATATTTAATATAAATTATAATTAATATTTTATTATAAAAAATGGAGCCTAAAACAAGGGTTTGAGTGACCTTACCCTTAAGCCGTTTCAAATGGATGGATTGGTTTGATTTTGGATTAGATCGTAATGGATAAATTCAAAATAAATCATTAGTCTATTTAAGATATATTATAAAATATTTAATATTATCCAATCCATTCATGACTTAATTTAATGGATGGATATTCAATCCAATTATTTTAATAGATTAGATGAATCGATATCCAACCCACTCTTTAAAAAAAAATATTTTTCTCTCTAAAATTTTTTATTTTCTCTTTAAAATGTATTTCTTTCTCTAAAAATGTTTATTCTCTCTCTAAAGAATGGATATCCATTGGACTGATTTTTAGTTGGATATCCAATACATATGTTGGTTGGATTACTAACTATTCATAATTAAATTTAATTCATTAAATTCAATTCAATAAAATATATTATTTTAGTTTGATGAATTAGATTGATTTTAATAAAAATGGATTGAATGGATTAAAAATTAATAGATTTTATTGCTAGCCTATAGGACAAGAATAAATGCTAAGTGGATTAGTGAGCTGACCCGCCAGTTAGCGGGTCACAATTCATTTGACCCATATCTTGTCTTAATCTAAGTAGGTTATAAGTTAAATGGGTTAGCACTGCGCCACGTTTATCAGCTGCGTATAGGTTAAGCCTAACTTGTACAATAAAAAGAAACTACAAATAGATGTTGCTTATGTACGTGATATGTAAATGGTGATAGATGTTGCTTATGTGGTATGTAAATGGTGTCTCTTTTCATTAATTAGGAAAACTAATGTGAAAACGCATCAGTCAAGCGATACTAATTGGATTATTGTGATGGAATTAGTTGACATGAGTATACTGATGTTGCACTCTTGCGTTGTCGATTTCAACGATTCCGAGTAATAATGGCTTCATGATTGGATGAAGTAAATGCATGGTAGGCACCAATATTTTCTTAGTCAGCTCAGCAAAGAAAGCGAATTTGATCTGTAAAATTGTAATTTTTTAAATACATAATTCATGAAACTAAGAAAATTCCCATATATGTTTCAAGTTTTTCAACCTTTCCCTCGAGCAAGTTCACAAATGGGGTTCACAAACAGTGAAAGTCTCAACATATAATGGCAGTAAAATCAGACGGCAGCAGACAGCAACAAAAAAAGTATCAATCGTTCTGTTTCACTTTCAACCAAAGCAGACAGCAATACAGTATGCTATTAATTCAACGAAATGGACTCGCTGGAGATGACTTTTCAGAAATCATATGGGTTTTTTTTTTGTTTTTTTGTTTTTTTTCCCCGTCAAAGAGGTTGTGATTTGAGAATTAGGGTAAAGTTTTTATCATTTTACCAAGTGTAATGTGTTAGACAATATGGCAGAGGAGAGAGAAATGAGAGAATTCAAAATTGAAAATTTTTGTGAATTAATTGAGTAAAAATGTGTACAACAAGTTAATAGTGTGGCTTGTATGGAATATGAGAGAGTAATCAAATAGTAACTAATTGCTGATGAAGCAAATTAACCTAACTAATTTCTAATTAAACTAACCAAACTCTAACTATGGTAACATATAATGCAAACGAGATACAATTATAATGTACAAAATATATAGAGAAATTATTGGGTGCTTTTGAAATAAAAAAATATTATTGCTCTGTACCTGGACCGTACTGGATATATAGTTAGGGGGATGAACACCAGAACACCTGCACTTCAGTCGTCTGGCTTGATGGACTATTCTGAGCTTGACCCAGGCACCCAAAGAACAGAGAAACTGCCTAACCGAGCTTCGCTTCGTAGCAAGTCAACCAGTTGTACCGAGCACCCGACTATATAAGGATCCTGGCATCCCCTGCAACAAGATCACTAGCACCCAAGCTAGATACCTCCCACACCCTAGGTTCTAGAAAATATTTGCAAACAGAATTGATAAGTGATGGCATTTGATACGCCAAGACAATAACTAAATATTCTCCCTTATTATGGCAATCATGGGAAGGGAGCAAACTATGCATTCCCCTCAAAGTACCACCTTTACTCCTTATATATAGCAATTACCTCGGCATAATTTGGTGAATTCCTTTTTAACCTATACACCTTATTCCTATTTTCTCCACACATAACTTGGTTTTCAAAGTGTTTTATGCAAGTATCCCCAGGTGTATGTGCACGAACATACCATTTAATATTCACCACACCAATTATGCGTGTAATTATTGTTTATCATTTTAATTATATTTTTAATGACATAGCTAAAATATTATATATTAGGTTAAATTACTCATTTGATCCTGTAATTTCATTGAATTTTCATATAAGTTTCTATAGTTTAAAAAATTTTAATTGGGTCCCCGTATTATTAAAAATTTTTAAATAGGTCCCTATGTGTTAAATATGTTTTAATTAAATCCTCAATAATTATAAAAAAATTTAATTAAGTGCCTTTAAGCCATTTGCAAGTCAAGTTGTGTTCCTTTTACAACTTTTTAAATATGTTTTTAATTAGATCCCAACTAATTTCAGGAATACAAATTAACTAGCTTGACTGTAAATTAATATCCATTAATAGAGTCTAGTGGTTGTCAACCAATAAGGATTAATTTAAATTTTTTTAAAAATATAAAAATTCATTAAAAACTTTTAAATTATAAAGACTTATTTAAAAATTTAATAAAATTATAGGAAATTAAAAAATAATTTAACCTATATATTAAATCTTACGGTGTAAGAACTTTTTCTATGCTGGTGAGAACACCTAATTAAGAATCTTTCACACACACAATATAAAAGTTTTGAACAGATAATAGATTAAAAAGATCGTGAGCCTAAACGATTTATATAATTCAATGAATACAATCTAAAATCTAAATAATATTATTAATTGGTCATAAAATAAAATTCAAGAGAAATACCATGATATCATATCATGAAATTTTTGGGTTCAAACAAGAATGGAGTATATCTGTGTTTTATATATGCTTTTATTCCCCTCCCCCCGGAATTTTTACAGGAGAAAATATGTTTAAAATATAAAATATTTTACATGAATCTTAATTCGATTGTCCATGAGAAAGAGAGTATTAATTCCATATGAGATAAATGATTCAATTAACACTGTCACATTTCTTGTTCTGCGATTGTGCCGATAATATATGTAAAGAGATACTAATTCTTATGTAAGTGTGCTACCACTCCGGAATCGGGAGTAACACGGGGAATGACTACTCCCCAATAGTTTTTCACAAGTGGGATTCGAATCCGAAATCTCTTATTATCAAGAGAATTCCAACAGCATTTGTCCCATATGTGAACCTAGTTTGTTATCACTAACCAAACTCACTTGGGTAATGTCATTTGTTTTTTAACCATTAGATTAGTAATTTGCTATATTTTATGTCCACTAAATATAAATTTACGGATCCCAACATTAAAAAAATACTAAGTTTTAACTTTGAATCTTGAAAATAGATAAGTTTATGATTAGTTGAAATATTACTTATGATCTACAATTTATTGTCATAATTTTTAGATCCAAATATTTGGAAATTTGACTACCGGTGCCACTATCCTACTGCAGACTCCATTTTTCAGCACATTTCCTGTAATAGTTTCTATAACATCTGCACTAAAGTTAATTTTCACTTATGCTCTCTCGAGCCGCGCCACTCATTTTCTTGTTCTCTAAAATTCAGTGAGGCAGAACAAGTTTCCACACGAGGAAAATATATACAAAACAAAAGGATAAAATTACTATCAGTTTAGCAAGCTGGTAGCAACCTAAGATAGTCAAAAACCAGCGATGGGAAAGAATCAAGTTTTGTCTTCCTTGAAGTCTTGTCACGCATCAGTCAGACTTAGGTATGGTATTTATCGTCGAAATTCAAATTATGATTGTTTGTGTTTGTAAACTGATATGAAAGCTACCAATACACCTCATTTTCAATGTTTGCCATTAATCCGCGTAAGCGGCATATATAATTGGTAAGTTCGGTCAAAGTTTCCATTGATCATTTAGTCCACATCTGATTGAAATATATACTATTAATTAGGAGCTTTTCAATTGTATAACTATAAATGACTTATTATGAAGCACCAATACTTTAAAATAAAAATAATGTTTAACACAAACACATAATAAACACTTGTGTGAAAAGCAACATGTAATATTAAAAATCTAAATAAAACACTGTAAATTATACTTTGTCCAAATGTTAGTTTGCATATCATGTCGTAATATGCGTGTCCATATTATTGTATTTCCTTCTTGCAGTCATTTTAGAACAAAACTGTTGTATTTACTGTGTTTAAGCTAGAGAAATCATAATGGTGAAAGATCAGATATTGAAGTTACATATAATAGAGTTAATTTCTCAAACATAATCTTTAAGAATGCTTCTATGGATGAAGAAAGAAAGACGTCAAGCATGACATAAAATTAATGAAAAACCAATGTGAAAGGCCCACACACTATTTAAGTCACATGTAGAAACAAAAAAATTGAAAGTCAAAACATTAATTGAAAGGCAATTCACAATTTCTGTGCGTTTGAAAATAGACAACTCCGAACATGTTTTGCAGTGTGGCCTTTGAAGTTCAACGTTACACAGTAAAAATCTTCCATACCAGCTCAGATCAGTTATTTGCATCACCTTGGCATTAACACACGTAGTATCGGTGCCCAGAGGCGTTCACTGTAGCACGGTCTTTGGGAGCGTCAGTTGTGGACATACGTGGCGATATTGTGTTGATCATACACAATCGCGCCAAACTGGTCCTGTATCATGGAGGAAAATTTATGAGAAAATTTTAGGTATACTTTAAGCAAGAAATTTCCTTTATTTTATGCCATTGAATGTGCATTACCTTAATTATGTTAGCTATATCATTATTTTTCACTTTAATTATATTTTTAAAATTATGACTTAGGTGTAGGTGGTAAATGTTGTAAGAGAAATCTTGCATGTGGATAAATTTAGGCCTTGTTAGCACCAAAAAAAAAAAATAGGCCTTGCAATAAGCGGGTAGGAGCAGTTTTTTTTTTTTTCAACCCAACTTTGTTCCACATCCTTAAAAATAAAATCCTCACCTGGTCCTTTAAAAAATATTAAAACATGCACTCATCTCATTTTGAACTTATAAATATTTTATACTAAATTTATATAATATTTAATTACAATATTAAAATTAATTATTTATCTCATATAAATTAAAATATAAGTTTAAGATAAGTGTTAAATTAATAATAATTAATTAATATAATTAATTTGATTAATAATTAAATTAAAAAATATTGTTCATTAAAATGTGAGATGTATTGATCAAAATCCACACTCAACTTACATGTAACAGAATGGGTTTTAACCTACCCATGCGGGTTGTGACGGGTTGAGAAAGGTGAAACTGGTAAACCTAGATAAACTCTGTGTGATGCACGCATATGAGAGTTCTGAGTTGAGACGACATGCGGCAAATATTTTAAATCGGTGGTACAAATTAGTCATTTTGTTAGGCAAAGTAGTAGTCTAAATTACTAGCTTGCCCTTGACACTTTTATATTTTTAAATTTTAGCTGGAAGATTTTGCATGCATTATTATTTTTTTCTCCAACCGTCTTTGCATGCATTATGCTTACGTGATATATGACAGAAGAAATTTAGAAAGATAGAAAAGGAAACCGAATTTAAATAATTTAATTGAATCATTAGAATTATCAAATATTTTTAATTCGATAACACCGCGTGACAAGTCAGACATATACATGTTTTTATATTTTTATATTTTTTATATTTTGAGAACGTCAAAGATATATATGTTAGTTTAGTGTTGAGGTAGTAAATTAGGAGCTCATTTTATCTAATTAAGTGGATAAAAAAGTTATGAACAGATTAAAATATTTATTCTTAGAACATTATCTCTTGTTTGTGTTTCGGGATGAAAATACTATATAATAATCACTTAGCTGTGTTGAAAATTTGAGTTAATTCATTCGTCTCCTAGTCTGTGCAAGTAGATTAGCTTGTCATATTGGCACATTATTCATCAAACTATCACTAATTACAAATGCTTAACAATTAGTTATAATGGGGCCTAACTGTTAAGTGGGTCTCAGTTAACAATTTAAATTCTCTATGAAAAAAGATTTTAGTTGCAGTGCAAGAGTTTGAAATTCGATAAAACCACCTTATGCTTATGCGTAGGTTCCAAGTTATGATGGGACCTAAATAAATATACTTGATAATTGCAAGGATTGATTAAAAAGTTTTAAGTTATGGTGAAAATTGAAAAACACAGATTATATTTATATATAACTATGACTACAACAATAATATTTATAATCATAATTTTCTCACATTACTTTTTTAAATTATTTTTTATATTATTTTTTATTATTTTCTCTCACTTAATTACAATTATTAAATAATAGTGTAAATAATAATATAACAACAAAATAATGTTATAACATCGTTTTCTTAATATTTAAGTAGCACTATTCAACAACGTTACGTTTGTAGTGAGAGCCTCAAGTGTGTGTGAGAGAAAAGAGTGTACATGAATGGATGCTTTATAAATTTTCTTTACATTAAGACACGTCTCCTAAGCAATAAATAAATATTAAACAAAGGAGTGAGAGGACGGTACCGAACCCCATTGACTCCATGTTTCTTAGACTGCCTTCCATCTTGGCTCTCTACTAATTTATATACACATTCTTACTTATTATCCTACAGCTAGCAAGCCTTTCCTTTATTTCCCTTTGTTTTTCTCTCTTTCTAATTTTGTGAGAAACAAATTAAGCATTCCATCGGAGACATATTGAGAATATTTTGTGAACTTGTTCATCATGACCAAGTTTTCTTCTGGTGAAAAGAATGGATTGAAGAAAGGTCCATGGACTCCAGAGGAAGATCAGAAACTCATCGATTACATTCAGAAACATGGACATGGAAAATGGCGTACCCTTCCCAAGAATGCAGGTATGTACTTTGTGCTAGCTTCTTCTGGCCCTTGACCATGCTGAATTCACAGAAGCCACTTCAATTAATCATCCAAAAAAAAAAAAACTATAATAGTTAGGTTAATGTTCGTAAATGAGTTTTTCTCTTTCTGTGACACACACACCTACACATATATTCTTCTATATTTTTTAAAAGTTCTTAATTTTATGTAATGAATTAGTGCGTACTGCTTAAAATGAGTCTTTGTATTGATTCAATTTTAATAATAAATATTAGGACTAAAAAGATGTGGAAAGAGTTGTCGGCTTCGCTGGGCTAACTACTTGAGGCCTGATATAAAGAGGGGGAGATTCTCATTCGAAGAAGAAGAAATCATCATCCAGTTACACAGTGTTTTGGGAAACAAGTAAGTGATATAGCCAACATGATCTCAACCCCCTTCCCCCCTCCTTTATTATTTTGCTTATTCCTCACTCTTTTTTTTGGCACGTGCGTATTATTCCTAACTTAATTTATGTAAAGAGTACACTAAAAAGAGAACCTTTTTGAATTTACATATATGATATACAGAATTGCCAACTAATTCATGGACTTCCAATTGTGTGAAGCATTAAAATTCATTTTATAGTAAGAATGCTAGCTAGGCAACTATGCAAAGTCAATGATACATACAATAACAAACTTTATTCTCTTTTGTCATTTTGTAGCATAGAAATTATTGCCATCTAAATGGAAATTTTTTGTCCTGCTTAGGTGGTCTACAATTGCTGCTAACTTGCCAGGAAGAACAGATAACGAGATCAAGAATTATTGGAATACCCACATCAAGAAGAGGCTATTGAAGATGGGAATTGATCCAGTGACTCACACCCCACGCCTTGAGGTTCTACAACTCTCCTCCATTCTGAACACTTTATACAATTCACCCCAGTTGAACTACCCTGGTCTTTTTGGGATGGGAAGTGTGGTAAATCCAAGCCAGCTGCTAAGTTTGCTCACAACTCTGTTATCATGTCAAAGCAGAAATCCAGATGCTATGAATCATAGTTTCCAGCTAAACCAAATTGGTAATACTAGTAACCCTCTATTGCAAAACCAATCCCAATGGTCCCAACCAATGCAGCTTAACTCTATCCAAGCCTTCCAATCAAACCAGCCCCAAGTCTCAGTTCAAGAAAACCAACCTTGTGCCACATCTAATCCATTGCATATGGAACCCCAACTCATGAAAACAAAATTAGAGCATCAAATCTCTCGAATTGCTACTCCTTTTAGCCACCAAAATAATACTCTACCAAATTTGTGGCAGTATGATGGAGGTCAGTTATCAGATCAACAACAGGCCCAACCACCATCGGCTATGCAAAGTTTCTCTTTGCCCAAATTCAACTCCAGTGTCAACAATCTCTTGGAAAATCAGATTTTATGCAACAATGAGGGAATGCCAAATTTCAACTTAAGCTCACTGTTGTCGTCCACAGCTTCTTCTTCTAGCCCGAGTACTTTGAATTCATCATCTTCCACAACATTTGTCAATGGGACCACTGAAGATGAAAGGGACACTTACAATAGCAACATGTTGATGTATAACATCTCAAATGGCTTGAATGACTCTGGATTTTTGTGATTGAACTCGATTGCAAAGTTGTGCTGTAATATGCAGATTTGTCAATACTTCAAAAATTTGTTTATTTCAGTTAAGACCGTTTTTATCAGACTTTGTTTTAACATCCATATATGTGTTTACTATTTACTATAGCTTAATTGATATTCGTCTTGCAAGATTCTTGTTTCTCTATTATGGAAAAACCTTATTCATTTCATTTATCTTTAGAAATATGTATTCCCCTTTATAATTTTTTTGAGAGTTAGATTAAAAAAAAATGAGATTTTAACTGTTTGATTTCCATAAGTTACTCTAATTGGGTCCTAAATTTTGAATGTCTTGTATTAAAATGTTATTAATATAAATAGAGTAAAATTTATAAGGGAAGAATGAGCTATCACATATGTATAATTTAATGGTCTTAATGTACTAATTGTTTTATTTTTGTTTTCTTAGTTTCTTAATTTCTTAAAGACACTTGTTAGTAAATATCTAAAAATTTAAGTATGTCATTTATTAAAATTAAACTCGAGATCACTATTTGTAAAAAAAATTAAAATTAAAAGGAATAATTTGATTTTAACAAAAAAAAAATATGCATAGCTACTTAGTTAGACATGTCTTAGTGACCATGTACCATGCATTTAGAAAATTGGCGTTCCCTTTGACGTCCCATATTATATATCTATTATACCTAGTTACAAGTAAGGTTGCACAAAGATTGAGTTGGGTGGACTTGAGAGAATTTGAAGTACAAATCGATTCTCTTGAGTTGGGTCAATTTTAACCCAAAAAAAATTGAGTAACTCAAATTGAACTAATTTGATAAATGAGAAACATTGATACAAAAATTTTAACATGAGAATTTCATAAATTTTAAGAAGATTTCACTATTTAAAATTTTTATATCTATTTCTCTTCATATAACAAGTTAAAAAATCCATTCGTCTGCAAGGTGCAACTTTGCTTGAATTGTTGAATGTCTTCTAAAAATGAAAAATCTCGTGAACAGTTTGATTTAGTCAAATTTTTAGCTGGAAAAAAATCCAATTATATATACCCCCAGTCTTCCACGAAAAGATTAGTCTATATATCCTTTTAATTGCTCAGGAAGGAACTCTTATCACTTTTTTTTTGGGGGGGGGGGGGTGTTATTTCGTTCTCATTCCATAATTGGAAGGGACCACTTGGAAAGTGAAGAAAAGCGAACTGGGGAAATTGAAAAGCAGAAAGGAGGTAGGGAGATAGAGTTGAACGGAACAGTGACTGAGAAATTAGCTTAAACAGTATGAGGCTTAGGCACCCAAGTTCCGTCTACGCATCTACTTGAGGTTCAAAGCTTTGACTCTATGCCAGTGGTATTCCAGCATAGCAATGTCACCTCTGAACCTGCCTCACGTCTCGCTGCTTGGAAGAGCTCATGGATCAGGGGGGGGCTAACACCTGGCTCCTACTTGTTTCGCTGGCTAATTAAATTATGTATGTTTCTTACCTTGTGTAACTTGCTTTGACTCACTGGCCCCCACGTCTCTTTTAGATTTTAAATTAACTCTTTAAAATCAATTATCACATCTATTATATTTGTTTGCCTTTTTTATATTTTTTCCGTGTATGAAAGTTTAAGTGAGGAAGTTACTCTATACCGAATTGGGAGCATGTCATAATTAAGGTTATGAAAATTGAACCAATGATTAAACCGAATAATGAATTGATTCACGGTTTGAAATAGTAGTTGAATTGAAATATAATTTTATAATATATATATATATATATAATTTATTATGCTATTTTTTAATATTAATAACTTCAATATATCTTAGATAAATATGTTTTACATTATATAAAACAATGATGTTTGACGTCGGAAAGTAATATAATACATAATGTGCACTTTAGAGGCAGCAAATGCATGTATTGGACGAAAACTAATGATTGTGGCTCTTTTAGATTTTACTTTTCACTTTTCTCTCAACTCTTTTGCGGCTCTTGTCATGTTTCCTAACCAAATAAAGGACCATCAACAAGAACTAAAATTAACAACCAATTCTATATATTAAAAATGATTAAGTAACTTCTGTAGTAAACAAAATTAATTTTGAAATAGAAATAGATTCTCACTTTAAGCAAATCTTACTTGTAATGTCAGAAATTTAAATTATAAAATTTTTATTTTGAGAAAGACTTTGTTTAACCATTACCTATTGCCAAAAATTGAAAAAATAATTGCTTATACAAAAAAAAATTATTTTAAAGTGAAATTTCAGTAATATTTCAAAAAGATTTTTACGTATGGCACTACAAGATTAATTTGACAAATAAAACTTTATAATTATTTAAAAAATATATCCTTACAATTATACTTTAAAAGTTATTATAAATGATAACACTTAAATAAATTTTTAATTTTAATTTTATTATAACTAATTCTTTCAACATAAATTCTTTTATCCTATAATTTTTATATAATTAAATTCAAAGAGAAACTTAATTACGCTAGACAAGGGATTTTTACAAATTTTATTATTAGTTAATAGTGTCATGTGACTTTTATATATATGTGAACTAATTAATTTTTTTTATATAATTAGCATAATGGAAAGAAATTTATATAAATCTACACAAATTAACAACAAAGACTCAAAACTACAATAATATAGAGTTCAGATCAAAAAAATTATTATAATACACAGGATTAGTGTAAAGAGAATTACTAATTGCGCAGAATATATATAAAGGTCTTAATCCTAGGTCCTTGAATTCTTATCTTCCTTAGCTCTCTTTTTAGTAAAAATTATTTAGTCTTAAGTTTTTACGCATGTTAGAAATTTCCCTTAATTTGGAGTTACTTTTTTTCTTTTAATTTGAAGGATTGATTTCATAAATTGCCATGCATTACAGACAATACCTTAATTTTTTTAATATACAAACGGCAAGAAAGTTGGAATCCGAGACCTTACTCTTCAACTATCAGCCCACACTTAATTGATGCTGCATGCTGGCATATTGCCAGAGTACTATAATTATCCACAACTAGGTAAATTGGAAGTTGGATCTCCCTGCATTTGAATTACAAGTTCAATGTTATTTCCAGCACCTTCGTTTGCTGTTGATCTAATTCCCATATTTAATTAATAGTTAATTGGTAGAAGTGGTGATGTATTGGTGATGACTGCTATAAGACTATAGCTAATTAAATTATACTTTGTTATAATATATGATATATGATTTGATTGTCATTATGTGTTATCCTACGTACTATAAGCTACTTCATAATTTCCTTTAGGAAGATCACTTGGGCACCTGTGGTGAATGCCATTTTTTTTTTCTTTTCATTTTGATTTGTAGTTGAGAAGCACATCTAGAAATAGTGAACATCGATTACAATTTATCAAAATGAAGTACCTTCAAAACTACCTCACCTTATAAGGTTCTGTCACCTAGGCCATGGGATTGTACATTTTAGCCATTCTGAGGCACAGATATATAATAATTTCCAATGGCATCCTTTGCTATGGTACCATCACTAGCACCTCGTTATCTTTGAGGCTTGGATGAACTTGGTCATGACCAATGTGACTGCCAGTAAAATGAAAATTGATCTCACCCAGGTCGAGCAAAGAATGAGAGGTAGAATGCGGGTGGAGCAAAGTTCTTTTATTTATTTATTTATTTATTATTATTATTATTATTATTGGTTTCTTTGGGTCTTAAAACATTCCATTTTTGCAAGGATGCAGTAAGAGAAAATACTCAATAGTTAGCTATTAAAATTGTCATAAAAATCTAATGCCCATATTTAACTCATGGTTAATTGGTAGAATGTAATTTTCGTATTTGTACATCACATAAACTAAAATTGAATTATTCTTTTTGTCAATAGTTAAAGTTGATAAGAAACATTTAAATTGGATGGATACAAAGCGACGTCGTAGCATTCCTTTCTCTTATCCGCACAGCACGACGTCGTTGCAGCACCAAATCGCCAAGTTCAAAAATTCGCGGGCTTCACTTCCAGTTCCGTTTCTAACATATAACCGTCTAGAGAGAGAAACAAAAACTGTGAGCTCATAACATTCTTCATTTATCTCTATCTAGGCACCTTTCTTCTCTTCCATTTTCTCTCCTTCATTCTTGCTTTCTTCTCACTTTCTCGACAACCAAACAACCCTGCACTTTCTCTCTCGCTAGATCGTTCCACCAAAAAGCCTCTTCTCATCATGGAATTCGAACCAGAGTTTCCCATCCCCACTTACAGGGAACGCGAAGCTATAAGCCACTACCTCGAGATCGAGTCAGAATTCATGGCCTCTAAGGACTTCTACAGTAAACCTCGCAACCTGAAAATCCGGCAGCTCGCGGTTTCTATAATCGCTAGGGTAAGTGAAATCGGAGACTCACTTTTGTTAATTTCTTTCACCATAAGAAACTTAAAATTCATGCAAGAACCTGTTTGTTTCTTGAGAAAATTGAGCAAGAAAATCTTCGACGCATATGTGATTTTTGTTCCGTCGTTGTTAGTCACTTTTTGCACTGTTTTCTTCTAGTCAGTGTTTTAGACTTTCTGGTTTCTAGCTCATTTTCAGATGCCTCTGTTTGGCTACTAAAACTGAGTGTTCGTTATTGTGTTTAATTTCCACTATGTTGATTGAAATCGGAAACGCACTTTTGTTAATTTCTTTCCCTATAAGAAACTTAAGTTAATGCAAGAACCTATTTGTTTCCTGAGAAAATTGAGCAAGCAAATCTTCGACACCTATGTGATTTTCGATTCCGTCATTGTTAGTTTCTTTTTGCATTGTTTTCTAGGCTGTGTTTTAGACTTTCTGGTTTCTAGCTCATTTTTACATGCCTTTTTGGCTACTCCGAAAACAGAAGAGAAACTGAGTTTTCGTTGTTATGTTTGATTTCTACTATGTTGATTGAAATCAGAGACTCATTTTTGCTAATTTCTTTCACCATTAGAGACTTAAATTCTTGCAAGAACCTGTTTGTTTATTGAGAAAATTGAGCAAGAAAATCTTCCACACCTATGTGATTTTCTCTCCGTCATTGTTAGTTTCTTCTTTTTTTTCTTCTGTTTTTTACACTGTTCTAAACTTTCTGGATTCTAGCTCATTTTCAGATGCCTCTGTTTGGCTACTCAGGAAACAGAAGAGAAACTTAGTTTTCGTTATTGTGTTTAATTTCCACATACTCGATTGAAATCGGATACGCATCTTTGTTAATTTCTTTCACCATTAGAAACTTAAATTTATGCAAGAATCTGTTTGTTTCATGAGAAAATTGAGTAAGAAAATCTTCGATTTGTGATTTCATTTCATCCTTGAATAATTTCTTTTTGCTCCTTTTTCTAGGCTGTTTTAAACTTTCTGGTTTCCGAGCTCATTTTCCGATGCTTGTGTTTGGCTTCTCAGCAAACAGAACAGAAACTGAGTGTTCATTAGTGTGTCTAATTTCCTCTATGTTGATTGAAATGCACTTTCGGATTACATAAGTTTCTCCAAGTTTTCCTTTTCATAGAAAAGCAAGGACGTAATCTTTGTGCATGAATTTTTGGATTTTCTTTTGGATCTGTTTCTGTATATGAAAATTTCACTCACTCTCTGCTTCTCTCTTGTTCTCTTTGCTCTGATTTATCTTGCAATAGTCCATCAATATTTATTTCTTCTTTTCAGCAACGGAATCTGTTGATTTTATTTACCGAATCTTGTCATTGTTGTGATAATGTGATGATTTCTTCTCCACATTTTGCTACATACAGCACTCGCAGGGTGTAGATCCCGATGCATTTGTTCCCTATCTTGCCATGAACTATTTCGATCGCTTTGTGTCAAGGAATCCTGATTCAGTAATATAACTGTCTTTTTCGCTTCCATAGATTTCGAGATTTCATACACGATCTTTATTTGAATTCGTTGTCTTAACTCTCCGGATTTGTTAAGGAGGTGGAAGTTCGTTTGGTGGCAATCTGTTGCCTTACTATTGCCGCAAAGATGAGGACAAAGTCATTCTCTGTTAATCAGTTTCTGGTAAACTTCTTCTGCATGATATTTTGCTCTGGAATTAAAACCACGTTAAATTTCTGAATAAAAAAAACCACATTAAATTTTAAGCCACGTTGTTAATACACTACACTGATTTGTTGCACAGAGGGACAAATTTGTGGATTATGATCATGAGACGATAATGAAAACGGAGCTTCTCATTCTCAACGGACTAGAATGGCGAATGCGCTCTGTAACTGCCTTTTGTTATCTGGACCACTATTATCCCACCTTTAAAAGAATTGGAGGTTTCAAGCGTCGTTGTATCAATGAGATCATAGTCCAGTCTCAAGGAGGTAACTCACATGTTGGATTAATTTATCAAATAGTTATAAATAGAAATAAAATTAATTAAATTGGTGTAATTTAAAAAATAATTATTAAAATAATGTAAATTTTAACTCTCAATCACAATTTATATTTGAATTATTTTTTTTTTTATTTTTTATACTAAATTAATCCTGCGACTGACATATAAATTACATTTTTTTATTTTTTATATTAAAGTTGTGGTCAAGAATCACAATTTTTATGTTAAATTTAAAAAATAAAAATAAAATATATAAAAGTCGTCACTGTAAATCATGATTTTAATATAAAAAAATCTAAATATAAATTATAGTTAAGAGTTATAATTTATATTATTTTAATAATTATTTTTTAAATTACATTTATTTAGTAAATTTTATTTTTACTTGTACTTATTTGGTAAATTAGTACACGTTGTTAATTCTATCTTTTCGCCAACAGTGATGCTTTAGAGAATTTAATCATTTAGTGGATTTCGTTTGTTAATTTTTTCTCATTGTGCAGAGAACTTCTTCGTTCAATACACGCCTTCTGACATTGCATTGTCCAGTTTTCTGGCTGCGACCCACATTGCATATCCCTTAAAGTTTCCCACAATTGACCACCCGGTATATGGAACAAAAAAAATTGCACCGTTGTTATTCATGATTGATTAGATTTACAAATTATGCCAAAGCATTTTTATATATTATCCTGATTCCAGGTGGTGCTGACCCCTTGTTTGTTCGAGCTGGTTGCTCTTTGCCTTAAAGTGAACATTGACATTGAACGTGCTGAGTTGGAAATGGCTTCCGCTTCAAGTGCAACTGTGGCAATACACCAAGGGCAATCTGAAGAAGTTGCAGCAGCCGAGACTAGGACTGAGACTGACACAGACACAGACCAACAAAGACCGGGCAAGGCTGTGGTGGAGACATCTGAAGAAGTTGTAGCAGCCGAGACTGAGTCAGACAAACAAAGACAGGCCAAAGGCAAGGCGGTGGTGGTGGCTGAGATAGAAGAGGAGGAGGAGGAGGCGGCGAAGGTGGGGGTCTCCATTTCAGAGATTGTTCCTGCAGCAGAGGCAGCACCAAAGAAGCTAATGAATTTTGACTTGCGGTGGCCGACATATGATCCCTTCTCCGTAAGCGAGCCAATAGATGAGTCCCGCATCGCAAGCATTCGACCTCCTGTAACAATACGGCCTATAGAACTAAGAGACAGGGAAGTTCCCGAGGACACACATTGTTTCGAACTCCCATCTTGCAGGTGCAACATCGGTTAGTTCTAGCACTATAATGCTACAGACGACCAAAGGAAGATCAAACATTCTACTCAACTGCTGTCACATACATACATCATGTAGTTCTTTTCCTTTTCATTTGGTTGCGATCCAGAAATTGGCTGTGGACCATATGTTGTTCAAAATATTCTGGTAGTTCCTTATGCTGATTGAATTGTCGCTGTTGATTCGGCATTAGAGCATAAGTGTGGTTCCAAGAATTCTGTTTCAGTGGTGTTAGTTCTCCATGATTAATTTTCAGACCGTATGATGATTGTCCTAGCCAAGATTATTCTTTGTTTTGTTTCACTCTTTTTGTGTGCTATCCAAATTAGGCATGATGAAGCTCGGTTCATTACAGGAATGAGTTATGAGTGGAGGGGAAATTCACGGCTTTTTGAAGCAATTCAAATTTCGTTATTTTTTTTATTATAAAAAAGGCGTTTACAAAATTTATTTTTATAAAAATACATATATAAAACTTTTGTATCATTTATTAAGAAAAAAAATACTTTTAACATAAAGAACTTTTATACATAAGAATAAATCTTTTAGTATAAATAATGTAAATAACTTTTCGATACTCTTTTATCAAATAGTGTAACATAAAAAGAAAAAATTTTGAAACCCAAAAACTAGATTCATTCAAATTTTTGGCAGTTAGATAAGATTCATTATGACTTCCACAATTTTAAAGCTAAATCACAGATGTGTTGCCATTTAATTTTATTTTATAAATAAGAAACTATTAAACAACAATTTATTTTTTCTTATGGAAATTCACTATTATTATTCCATCCATCGTTTTACAATCGTCTTTTAAAATTTTTACATAAAAATTAAAATAAATAAATAACTTCAAATACGACGAAATGTTATATACTCTAACTAAATTACCTTTTATCTCATTCTATTACCATTAGTTGATGGTTAGTTGATATTTGGTATAAATTCAATAAGCGCTAGAGAGATATTTTAAGAAATGATAGAAGATAATTAATTGTGAAGTTATTAAATTTATTTGAGATGATAGTAAAGGTTGAAAAAATTAATACTTTCTTAATATTATCAAATGACAAATAATTTAGGACAAATCAAAATTTTTTAAAAAGACAATTAAGAAACAGAAGTAGTATTAAATGTGATAGGAAATGTAATCTATTCCTTACGACATCTCTCATGCTGAAATGAAACTCGTCATTTGGTGCTTCTAGTTATATTTTAAATTCATAACCATTGGGAAGAAATGTAACAGCGGACTAGCAATTTGTAAAAGATCAAAGAAAGGTTAATGTTCTAGTTCCCAGAATGGTTCACTACTGGCGAACACAAAATAATGTTGCAGCCAATGAGGACTGTTTACCATGCCACCAAGAAGAGGGAAGCAGATATGTATCCCATCAGCACAAGTAGGTAGCTGGTTGTGCCATTCTAAAACGCACTGCGTCCCTTTACAGTTGAAATGTTCACCAGTGTTCGATACTTCCCAACCTTCTTGTCGTTAAAAATAACCCACCTACCATCTTTTAAGATGCGGGCAAGGCAACATAATGACCACACTGCATCGAGGTTCCAATATGGCTAACAATTCCAATAAGTCAATATCCTGCGGAAAGCCGAAAGCAAGAAAAAAAAAACATTATAACCAAATTGCCAAAATAATAACGCCAATATATAACCAAATTGCCAAAATAATAACGCCAATATGAACACTTAATCCATACTTATGGAATATGAACGGTGAAGTAGGTTAAAATCTATGAAACATAAACACGTTATTTTTAAGATATGCTTACGTGTCAGACACATGAGAATATTCGTACGACACGTGTCTTATGTATCTAAATGTGTCCAATTAAAAAATATTTTTTTTAACTTGAACCCGTTTCAAACACAAAAATTGAATACTTTTCAAACACACTTGAATACACTTAAACACGTTTGATATTGACTTATTAATTTTTTTAAAAAATAGAAATGATATATAAAAATAATATTAACATATATTAAAATATTATAAATCTTTAAATTTATAAAAATAACATTAATAAATTATGGATTATTTTTAAAATTTATAATTATATATATACATAAATCAAGTTTATATATATATATATATATATGTGAGTGTGTTTCATGATTGTGTTTTATATTTTTTTTTTAATTTAACATATCTCCGTTTTCATGTCCGTGTAATATCTTCTATGTCCGTATCCGTCCGTGATTCATAGGTAAAAATGTTTATCATGGCATTCCGTATCCGGAATATCCTTTTTTTTTTGGGAAGGGGGGGGGGGGGGGCTGATTAACAATCAATAATAAATAATAATCAACAGCATTAGGTAAGTCAGCATCATTCGTAACAGATTTAATGTTTGATGCAGTAGCATCAATGCTGGAAACTCATGCATCGGGATTGCTAAATATCCAATCTGTTGCTTTCTCAATGTCACCACCCTTCAGAGCAATTATTTCCATTTAGACAATCAAAAACTTTTCTGGACAGTTTACCCGACCAAATCCCACAGACACAAGGGAGATGGGAAAATATGAGAATATTACCGACGCCTTCAGTGCCATTCGAGCAATATCTTCTTGAAATCCAAATGAAATTAGAGTATCAACTTTTGATTGGCCAACACTTTCAGAGCCATGCCCTTTTGAAATAAAAATGTCAATATCTAAGAATAAACAAAATATATCCATCATCATCTCCTGTACTAAGAGGTACTTGGCTAAACAGATTTGTTTCGCAGCATAATAAAGAAAACCAACAATAGATACCTGTATCGTTCATGTAAGATAGTATGCTGTCCAAAACAAACCATTGGAAAGAGACGTAACACTGGACTTGCAATTTCTAAAAGATCAAATAAAGGTCTGAATGTTCCAGTTCCCAGAATGGTGCACTACTGGGGAACCCGAAAAAATAATGATGCAACCAATGAGGACAGTTTGCCATGCCACCAAGTCGAGGGAAGCAGACATGTATCCCATCAGCTATTCCCATTCACTTACAAGAGAGCCATTTAGAAAATTTTACAAATGCAGAATTGAAGCTCTCAAGTATATACTCGGGGCTTCACTTCAACAGTGAATAGGCCACAACTCGCGGCAAGAGGCTCATTGTCCAAAACACTTTCTAGATGATCTAACATTTCCTTTGCCTGGAAGATCCAAAACCAAGGTCTGCATCCCTGTATTGCCAGACCAAAGCACTTTCCTTCTTTTCAATGCCAGAACCATCAATTGCCTCTGCATATAGTTTCATCATAGGCTCAGCAATCTGCATCCAGCCAAATTAGGAGCTCTCACAGCAGATTTCCCATTCTTTTCTCTGGGACCATCTGAAAAAAAATGCTGAACTTGCCAAATTACAAAAGCAGAGAACACAGGACAAAACTAAAAATCAAGAGAGAGCGCATGGCAAAACATATGTTCACAAAGTGGATGAAGAAGGAGATAAGAAGTCCTAACTTCCAGAAAAATTTAGTATTGCCCAGGATAATCACCAAATTACTCTACATCAATTTTCCATTTTGTAGTGTTAGGTTCAGAACAGAACTTAGTTTTTGTTTGAAAAACCAGACAGTTTTCAAATCAGATAATATCCTATACTATCAAATTTGACTTGAAAAAGGCTTTGACCTCACCTAATGGGTCTCTCTCTCACTCAAACTTTCGGAATAAAAGGAAATCACTGTAATTTGAATGAACCAAGATATTATGACAAAATGAAATGACCATTTCCCACACTACAGCACAAGTTTATTATATGAAGCTCAAATCTATGTTTCATATGATATCCATGTAACAAGTAATGTTTCGAGAACAACTAACACTAAGAAAAACAAAGAATAGACATCACTTATTAAGTAATAGGCTAATAGCCAAAGCATATTCCAACTTGAGCTTATGCATCCACAACCATATGTTTACTATCTTCTCATAGATGGTATACCAGATTACTTCAAAATTGAGCTTCGTTATAGTCAGCTCTAGTGTGTCTCTTTAGTCATTCCAGAGTAAGCAGTAGTTTTAGGTAACATTAAAAATAATCCATTTGCTTTTCTCTATTTCCTTTATCATGAGTCGCAAAACAGCCAATGTAGATATCCTATAGAGTAACAGGACACCCTTTCCAGTAGAGTTTAATGGTCTGAGTTTAAACCCTATTCGTGGCAGTTTGAAGCATGTTAATGATATATCCTGTCAAAATAGGCATCCAGAATTCCAGCATTTGGAAAATATTCTCTTACATAGATGAAAATTGATAAGTCTATATTTTGTAATTTCAAACCGGATAAATTATGGTGATTTGCTTATGTTTATTTGTGAATTTTGAATGGATCCTTATCATTGTCTTCGTTTTTGCGGATTAAAAAGATTTATCACATTTAGAGTGAAAGCAAACAAAGATACTTTGTTTTCAGAGCAAAAAAAGATCATTTTGACTTAGACAAGATCCTATGTCAACTTACAACCGATTGAGGAGTTAGACACGGCCGTGTCGAGCTTAGACACTGCCGTGTAAGATCTCTTGTGCGTAAAAACAATAATTTTTGCTCCTCACTATTATAAATAGCAACGAATCCTTAAACCAAAAGATAACTTTTGCGACGACTGACTTTGAAGAGATATTTCACAAGAGAAGATGGTCATGAATTTTTGGAAGACAGCTATGAAGAGATGACGTAATTCTTGAAGACTCGAAGATAACAATCTCCATTAAAGGGGTTTTGGTTTCTCTTCCCTCTAGTTTCTCCCCTTTCTTTAAGTTTTTCTTTCCATGGATTTGTATTATGATTTGAGTTTGTTATTGAACATGAACAACTAATCCCATAGCTAGGGTTATGGGAAATCTTATTTTCCTAATTAATTGATTTTCAATTCGAATTTAATTAAAGTAATTTTAATTAGATTTATTGTATTATTTGAATTCTTGTCAAGACTTAATCAATTTCCAAGGTAATTCATTGTTTGATCGGTGGTCATTCGCAACTAATGAGTGGACTTATATAATAAACCTAAGATTTGATTGGTGAATGACCAAAACATCAATTTATCCTACTAATTGAATTGATGATTATGTTAGTTCATCTCTTGAATTGAGGCTTAATGCATTCCTAGTTAACCTTGAGCCCTAGTTTCCCTCTAATTGATTTATCTTTTCTTTGTTTAAGCTTCCATCTTTCTTCTTTATTTGTTATTTGATTTTATTTTGAGTTTCTCTTTACATTTATGATTGTTTAAATAACCAAGGGTTTAACGAATTTAATAATTACCTTTTATTTCTCGTGGGATTGACAACTAGGACTCAAGTCCTATATTACTATATGATAATGTGCACTTGCTCTTAGTGTGTTTTATGCATATCAAGTTTTTGACACCGTTGTCAAAAAATAAGTTTGGTAATATTAGAGACGAAAAGCTCTAGTTAATTTAAACGAATTTTTATTTTTAATTCGCTTGTCACTTCATCTCCCTACTTATATTGCTTGTTTATGCTTACTTGTTCTCAATCTCCTAATCTGCAATTTGATCTAGAAATTGAGAAAACAACTCGCAGGTTAAGGAAGCAATCTCATACTGAAGTTATGGTTGAAGAAGATATAAGGAGGATGAAAAGCCAAAAAACTGATGGAACTAATGAGGAACGAGCTACCCTAGTGAAGCAGATAAAGCTCGAATATTCCATGCCCACGACTGGAGGATACGAAGGGAGTATTACAAGTTCAACTGTGGCGGCCAATAACTTTGAGATCAAACCAGCATTGATCTCCATGATTTAAACTTCTGTTCAGTTTGGTGGATTGCCTTCAGATGATCCAAATCAACATCTGGTCAAGTTATTACAATTGTGTGACACCATCAAATATAATGGGGTGATAGATGATGTAATCTGATTGCGACTCTTTCCTTTCTCTCTTAGGGACAGAGTGAGTCAATGGTTAACGTCACTATTAAAGGGTTCCATCACTACATGGGATCAGTTGACACAATAATTTTTAGATAAGTATTTTCCCCTTTCTAAATCTGCTAAGTTAAGGAATGATATTTCTACTTTTGTGCAGTTTGATATGAATACTCTCTATGAAGTTTGGAAACATTTTCAAGAGTTGATAAAGAGATGTCCACATCACGGATTGCCTGTGTAGCAGCAGGTATAAACTTTTTACAATGGTTTGTTGTCTTCCAACCGTTCACTCATTGATGCCGTTGCGGGAGGTACAATCTAAAGGAAAACATCGACTGAAATCCATGCATTAATTGAAGAAATGGTGATTAACAATTATCAATGACAAAATGAGCATCAGGTTCCTAAGAAACAAGTTGGTGATATATTCAGAATTCATAGGCCCGAATGAAGTGCATGGAAACTCAGATTAGCCAGTTAGCTACCTTGATGTCAAAAAAGGTACCGAGGACATTGCCTAGTACTACCGAGCCTAATCTAAAGGAACATGTCAAGGCAATTTGTAACATCCTAATACTGGTATCCTAGTATATCTAATATATACCTGGATAAGCAGTATTAGTCATGCTACTTCTAACTTATACTCTAACTAATCTATAACATTTACACAAATAATTATGGAGAGTCATATCTAAAAGTCATACATATATACAACCTTTACAACTTCAAAGCAAATATAAATAATTACATAAGTTTTGAATTAGAAACAATAAAAATTAAACTGGTCTAGTTCTTCTGTTTCTTTGTCTTCTTACCCTCTTGTAGAGCCTTGACCTATATTTACATGGAAATACAGCGGGGTGAGAAATCATAATTCTCAGTAATGATATTCCAAAACTAGACATTTATAATATATAAATACAACCTTATTACGTAAGAAGTAAAACATGTTATAAAAGTCCTCTCGTGCATCATCTTTTCTCATGAAAATAGGTATACGATACTAACATCTCTGGCCTAGTTATTCATTAACATCATATAAGCTATATACAAATATCAACACATAATGAATAACACTACTAGCATTGGATTAACAATTGCAACAGGTAAATAAGTCTCTACTCACTACTACTAGAACATTCACATTCTGACTCTCTGTAAAGATTCGTCTAGCAACCTCATAATCCAATACTAAACTCATACACATAACTTAGCTATTTCCAGGAACTGCATTGCCTTGCAATTCTTTGTGTAGAATATGCATACTAGTCCTTAGACTACCTGGTAATAAGTGGACTATTCCATGTTCTACTTCCACAACATACTTGATGATGAATGGACTATGGTTCAACCTTAGTGAATAAAGGAACCTACTCTTGCTAGCTCTATGGTTCAACCTTAATAAATAAAAGATTCATCTCTATGGTTCAACCTTAATACATAAAGGATCCATTACTTGCTATGGTTCAACCTTATTACATAAGGGATCCATCACTTGCTATGGTTCAACCTTATGTAGGGATCCATATTACTATGGTTCAACCTTATTACATAAGGGATTCATCACTTGCTATGGTTCAACCTTATTACATCAAGAATTCATCTTGTTATGGTTCAACCTTATTACATAAGGGATCCATCTTACTATGGTTCAACCTTATTACATAAGAGATCCATCACTTGCTATGGTTCAACCTTATTACATAAGGGATCCATCTTGCTATGGTTCAACCTTATTACATAAAGGGATCCATCACTTGCTATGGTTCAACCTTATTACATAAGGGATCCATCTTGCTATGTGATTATTTCCTTTGTGAAATATCCTTATTAGCATCTTAACATACTCCAAAAAGCATGTATGAACGGTCCCCTCTAGTAGGGAAATTTTTTTTAATCAATATAAAAATCCTGAGAAAAAATGAACACTGGGCGCTTAGACGCTAACTCTTTCACGCCTGAGCGCTCGTTGCGCGCCTGGACACTCCTTACGCAACGTTTGAGTGTTGGCCTGGCAGAGACCTGCCCTGTTGTGCTCTACGACTAGCACTCAGGCACCCAACACACAGCGCCTAGGCGCTAGTCGCACAGAACCCTAAAACTGAGCTATTAGGCAATGGGTGCTTAGGCGCCCAACACACAACGCCTAGGCGCTGGTTGCCCAGAATAGATTCTGCAGAATTCCGCATAATCCGAGATTTGTTCCTTTGGAACAAATTTCACTTCCAATCAAGTGAATAACTTCTTAGCAGAAGGGCCTTAAGGATTCATTCTCCTTTTTCTCCTCGAATGTGGAAGTTGAGTAAGTCTTGGGGAATATATCTGTGATAAGAAAATATCCAGAAGTATTTTCTAGGAAGATAAACGAGTTATCACTTAAGAGAGAAGTAGAACTCTTTACAAGTATGGTTCAAGTTAAGTTAGTAAATGGTTTTGAAAATCAGTAAGTTTTCTTACAGAATAAGAACTTTGAAGTGTTTAGTAACTTTGAATAAAATAAATATTAAATAATGGATTAATAAATTTAATTTTCCAATAACAAATTATAGTTTAATTAATTTTAATATAATTTCTTGTAAAATCTTCACTCCCGTAATTTTATATAAAAATATATTTTTATGTAAAGTTCTAATTTATGCTAATGTAAATATCATTATTTTAAAATATTATAGAATACACATAATATCATGAGTTTTTAAATATTATAGAACACAAACATGTGACTTTACGTAAAGTTTTAAATTCTGAGATGTTTTCATGAGTTTTCTTTAATATCACTTAATTTTAAATTTTAATTTTATCTACAAAAAATATGATCTACAATTATTTAAACTAAATATAAATAATAAAATGAATTTATTTTGGGAAAGGGTAGCACTAAAAATATTAATTAGAGATAGATCAATAGAGTGTATGTCTTAATATTTTCACTTAAAAAAAATTTATAAACGGGATATAAGAATTAATAGAATCACTACTTCCTACCATAATAATAAATTATATAATAATAAAAAATAGACACATAACCTATATTCAACAAACTTACACAGCCCATATAAGGGAAAAAAAACCTTAATTATATCCACATTTTTTAGGATGTACAAACCCATAATGTCAAAATTTTATCATTACTGGAAGTCACTATGATATTCACTCCAATATATGACTAAATTAATGGATGGCATCTATATGTATTATTTAATTGAAAATTTATTCTATATTTGATTAAAGTAATAAAATATATGATAAAGTAACTAATTCATAAAAATACTTATATATAAATTTATATTACAAATTCATGAGGTAATCTAATCCCCTTCTCCCTTTACAAGAATATACTAAATTAACTCATGAACAAAAATTATACCACACAAATAATCTAATGTGAATACATGTTAAATATTCTTTGACCACTTAAGCCACTTAACTAAAGGAAAAATATAGCCTTTAAACTGTAAATTCTTATATTATTTAATTTTAAAGGTAAGAAATTAACTTATACCCTTTCAAAAAAAATATATTTTACAATGTTTCATTTTGATGTAATGTCAAACATCAAAGTAAAAACATCTTTGTCCATTAAGTCCAGCACAGAGGCTTTTCACAATTTTACGATCTTCTGGCCATATGGTCATTTAATAAAAACCAAATAATCATTAAAAAAACTTAAGGTTGCGTTTAGTGAGTTGTATAAGAAGAACCTGATAGTATAAACTAATGCTATCAGGTTTTATTAGGTGTTTAGTATACTTACCATATAATATAATAAAATTAGGTCAAGCATTTTTATCCTATAATAACATGACAACAATATCATCTCCCTCGCCCCATGAGAAGACCTGATAAGATATATCTTCTCATCTTACCCTTCAACTTCATCCCTTTCAATCCAAGCATCTCTTTCTCTGTCAAGAACCTAGACCACCACTGGACCACCGCAACGTCGTCGTCGCCCTCTGCGGCGGCCATCACCAACATCATGTCGGCCGTTAAATGAGGGTGGTGCTGGCTTGCGATGGAGGCTGCACGCGTAGGTGGTGTGAGGAAGAAGGACCATCGACACCATTCCTCACCAACCCATTCCGACAATGGTGGATCCATCAGAGCCGACAATATGATTATCTGGCAATTCCTCACCAAACTAGTCAGAGTCAATGAAAAAAAAAAGGCAAGCTTTGCAGGGAAAAAAAAAAGCAAAATTTGTCTAAGTTTTTGAAGCACAACCCAAATGCGTTCGCATTATTGGATTTCTTCTTCAACGCAGTTTCCAGGTAGACCAAGGCCTTTTCAACGAGAATCCCTCGCATGCCACTGCTACCATCAACGGCGAGGTTGCACACCTTGCCACGCTGGTTCTTCTTAACAATGACGTTGATGGCTGAGGTTCGGGTTCCAGAAACTTGTTTTTGAGAATGGAGAAGATTTTGTAGCTAAGCTTATCGGTTTCATTACTCAGTTCTTCCATTTCCACATGATTCATTGAATCTATTGCTTTCAAAAATCAACACAAGATTTTTTAATTTTTTCTGTAAGAAACAAGTTTTTCTTATCTGATGAAAACAGACCCATAAATTTAACAGACCAAGAAATTTAACAATTTCACAATATTAGATGAAAACAAGAAAAAAAAAATTCAAACAGCAGAATGAGAAATTGGGATTGTTTTTTGTTATGGGCGTTATGGTTTTCTTTTTGTGTGATTGGTTTCCAAGGTTATGTTGAGACTTGAGAGCGATATTTGTACGGGAATCGATGTCTCAATTTGCAGGGTTGAAATTTTTGTTCCTAATGAGTCTGGGTGTTTTTTTTTTCTTTCACTTAAGTCAAGAACAATTATTATTGATTTTGGGTTCATTATGAAAGGATAATATTGTCATGATAAATAATTTTATATACAATCAGTTCTTTTATACGATAGTGATTAAACATTTGATAATATAAGAGCTTATCAGGTCTTTTATACTATCAATTTTTATCCTACTATCTTATACTATCAGATCTTATACTATCATGTACGCTAAACACAACCTAAGATTAACTGATTTAATGTTTCCTACTGAGTAGTCTGTGATATATTAGAGAGTCCAGATTAACAATGACATATTTATCAATTTCTAATTTACAAATCATGCGGCCAAAACTTCCTAAAGAGCTTGACACAACCTCATTAGAGCTTATAAACCAATACTAGTTACAAAATTTTGAGATAACTAAAATACTCAAAAAGCTTGTAGCTTGCAAGACTTCCAAAAAGTTGAAGGCTTTCTCATCCTATTAGACACATGCATCATCAACTTTGTTCTCGTCCAGTATAGTAATTTGATAAAATTCCTTGCGACATCTATTTAAAAGATCCATATATAGCAATAAACTAAAAGAGAAAACTAATAATATAATCATGGCTTCAATTTCAAAAGAAAAAGATACAAAATCCAGAGCTCTAACAATTTAAACTCCTTAATCCAACTTTTTTGGTTAAAAGGCCTTGTATCAAATAGGTTGTCTAAAAATGATAATAAGGGAAACATGGTCAGATAGAAAAACTCATTAACACTTTTAGTAGGGACAAAGGACACTCTGAGAGCTTTCATTAAAATAAGAATACTCTTAACTCTTTTAAGTAAGTTTATTTAAAAAATCTAATTCACTCCTGAATGCCAATTGAAATTCAAACTGGAATCCAAGACTACAAGATGAAAAGATAGATCCTTAATGGCAGCATACATTAAACTTGAGAGATTTTTATGAGACAAAGAATAAATTTAAAAAAAACTAAAAAGGAAGAAGTAATAACTGTTAAATAAGCATCAACATGTTTAAAAGCTCTTTTTTAGTCAAAAACAAAAATGGGTTCAAAAGAATTTCAACAGAATTAAGTTTAAACTCCCTAGCCCTTTGAATATGTTCTCTTAAAATAGGAGCTATATTTGTCATTAAGGCATAGGAGACAGAAAACAATAAAACTATAAAACTGATAGCATTTCAGTTTATAATAGAACACAACAAAAAGTATAAATCAAAGAAGCTGAAGAAAATTACCCAATGAACTGACATGCACACTGTCATTGCTTCGCCACTTATTCAATTAGAAAAAAAAATCTGGTTGAAGGAGACTTGGAATTGGATGCCGATATGCAATACATGAAACTCATGTTCAAGAATACACAAAAAAAGTGTAAATACAAAAATATTTTTTTTTTTACAAAATGAAACAAAACTCACTATGTGCATTGCACTTTTAAGAGTCAAACAAAATAAAATGAGAAATCAATGGACCTAAATAATTCATTGATTGGGGAAGAAAAAAAAGTTAAAATAGTGAAAGTAACTTATTAAACACCATCATCCGAAGTTTTACAATGCAAGAGAAATCATGTTAGGGAATCAATCTTTTCTTTTGTCATTGTAGTGACATGAAGTTCAAGGAAATCATGTTTAGTTTATTCTTAAATATGATCAATAGAAGCTAACCAAGGTGTTTCTTTTCCTACACAAAGAAGGAAAATCACAAATATGTCAGTAGTTAAAATGACAATGTACTAACTCATTCTCACATTCACACAAACAAAAGGTAAGAAGAAGAATAATAAACAACAATAGCAGTACATACAAATCTACATATATCACTGCTTATGCCTTTTGCAACTAAAGATTCAAACAATTTCTCTAGGATTAGGAATAGAAAAACTAAAAAGGAGCACCAAGGCCATAAAAATTTAAAGTTAATTTAAGCAAATTAAATTACTTTTGCATTTTGTTGAATTGAGAAAAAACATACTAAAAGTTTTGAGAGGTATTGGAAGAATCAAATTGAAATAATATATTATAAACTGAATGAGAATTAAATCAGACCTCATTCTCAAATAAACTTATCAATCATGTAACTTCCAACGTTTCAAATCTATTCCTGAAAGAATATTCATCCCATATAATAACCTTAAGATGTTTGATGAAATCAAAATCATACTTACTTCCCCATCAATTTCATAAATAACAGTAAACTCTATTAAATTTTTCATTAAATAAATACCCTATATCTTTAACTTTTACAAAATTTACACATACATAAAATTAAAGGGTTTTACTTTCCTAAATCTAAATAATTCAATCAAAAGAACTAAGGCTACGTTTGGTGCATCGTATAAAGAAGACATGATAGTATAAGTTAATACTATCAAGTCTTATTTAATGTTTGGTGCATTCAACTGATAGTATAATAAAATCAGGTCAAGTCATTTTATCCTATTCTAAGGTGATAACTCTATCCTCTCCCTTAGTACATGATAAGACATGATAGGATTTCTATTCCAATTTTATCCTCAATTTCATTTTTATCACTCTTCTCCTCTTGTGCCACTACCACCACCACCATCACCATCACCACCACCACCATCACCACCACCGCCACCGCCACCACCATCAAGACCACCGCCGCTAGCACCACCACCACCTACCACGCCGCCACCACCACAGCCCACCACCACCACCACCGCCGCCAACATCACCACCACTACCGCCACCATCACCACCACATCGCCGCCGCCAACCACCACCACCATCACCGCCGCCACCATCGCCGCCGCCCGCCACCACCATACCACTGCGTCGCCACCACCGCCGCTATCATCTGCCACCACCACCACCACCACCACCACCACCACTATCACCACCTCCACCACCGCCGCCACCACCATCACCACCGTCGCCACCACCACCACCACCGCCGCCGTCGCCACCACCACCACCACCACCACCACCATCACCATCACCATCACCATAAAGCTTTTTTATTATTGTTTTTTAATTATTTTAACTTTTATGCTAAAGGATATTTTGGTCTTAAAAAAATATATTATACAATCAACTAATTTATCCTTTTGTTATCAAACAAAAGATAGGATTATGTCTTATCCTATTAATTATACTATCATACATTATACTATCCTATCATTTTATCTTCTACTATACTATCATGTACACCAAACATAGCCTAAGATCATAACAACAAAAAGGGTAATCACATGACTCACCTCTTCCAAGCATGACTTGAAAAGGGCTATCCTTATCGTAGGTTGAATCAAACTTCGTCCCATTATCAAGCATAATACCTTTAGAGTAAATTATGAATTAAAAAATTCAAAATTTCTAAAAAATAAAAATAATAAATAATAACAGGACAAAAACAAACGTATAATTCAAACCTACTCATATCTAGTAATTTTTTTGCTTTTCCTTTTAAGTATATAATATTAACTATAAAATAATTCTTCATGGTGGAATATCTCACCCATTGAATTCAAGACTTCAAGTTACTCAATGAGAGTCTGCGAAGATAAGCTTGGTAATTGGTAGTGCTGCTAGCAGCAACTTTGAATTTGTTGTGAAAAAGTTTTGCTCCTTTTATTTGTATAGGAAAAGAATTTGTCTTTAGTTTTATGAAGAATTATTTCTCTTCAGTCCTTTTAATTTATTGTTATGTATTTATTAAATTAATTAAATAATATAAATAAATAATAAAATAAATATATGACAACAAATTAAGAAAATTAAAAAAACTCCTCTCAAAATTGAAATCATATTTTTTTATTTGTGTAATGTATGTGTAAGGGTTAGAGCCAATTTTTTTTCCTTCGTACAGTGTGCGTGTGGGAGTTTCGAAGGGTTGGGAAAAGCTAGTAAAGAAAGAGAGATGAAAAGGAACGTAAAAGAAAAGGTAGAAATGCAAGAAAAAGAGAGATGCGGGAGTTTCAATGGGTTGGGGAAAGTACACTTAGTTAAGGCTATTGATATTTCGTTGGTTTAAAATTTTGAAAGCATGATAAGAAGGAGAGACAGTATTGAATAATAAAAACATTTTTTTTTTTAGGAGTGTAGGACATTTTTTTAAGAATATTAATTAAGCAATAAAAATAATATAAAAAATAAATATAATAAATTATATTAAAAAGAATATAAAATATATATATACACTATTAATTATAAGGATAAGAAAATTAAGAAGGAAAGCTGAATGAATAAGTTGAAATAATAGTTTTAGAAACAGTTGTCACACACGAAAGACAAAAATCTGAAAAATTATTGCAATATGGTTTACAGCGGTATGTCACAATCATTGAAAATTTATTATTTAAAATTATTTTTTCTGATTTGTTTTGTTGAATAAAATTTAAAAATTTACTAAGAATAGAAGGTTTTTTGTTTTATTTGAGTACTTCTATATTCCTTTCCATTTCACGAATTTGTTTAAGAGTTTTGTTATATTTTTAAAAGTTTTTAAAATATTTTTTAAATATTAAATAAAAATATTTAATAAAAGAATAAATATATTTAATATCTTAAAAATATAAAAAATATTTAATATTTTTTATTTAATAATTAAAAAATTAATAAAACAACTATGTTGAAAGATTTAAAATTATTCTTTGATTAAAGATTATATTAGAATGTGGAACAACTGGCTCAAATAAATGGTCTTCAGCTCGCCAATTACTCTAATTGGGCAATGGAAAGTTATTCTAAATTTCACATCTAAAATAGCCATATCAAAATTGATTCTACTTTATCGTCATTTCTTCTCATTTTCAAGTCAAAAATTACTGAAACATTGACAAAACTTGTATTGAAAATAATATCAACAAAATTTGGGTGTTCGAAGGATAAAGAGGGGATATGTGCACAGCTGGCAACATTACAGGCCCTATGACTAAATATGATTAGTTAGACAAACGAATTCCCATTCCTTGTCATAAATATCCAATCTGCAATGTAATTTCCTATTTTACTTCTTCATATGTGTAGGAAGTGGCAGAACTGAACAAGAACTAAATTATTGAAGAGGCCTCATCATATTAAACCATAATAATCATCATGCATGGCTAAAAGCAGGATAATTTTTCCACCGAAGATTGCTGGTATTTTTTTTATAATAAAAGAAATATTATTAGAAGAGAAGAAGAAATTACAAATAAAGAGGAAAAAAATACTAAAAAAAAAAAAAAAAAACTAAAACCTACGTTAAAAAATTATGCAAGGCATGTCAATCCTTTTACATATCTACCAAAGAAACAATACAAAGGAATGTCAAAAGAAAAACCCTTCGCTTGCATATTCAACGAAAATACTGTCTTTCTTTCCTCTTCGCTTGCATATTCTCGTTTCTCTCTTCCTCAGTAACCAACCAATTATAGGGAAGCTGGAATTTAGGCCCAGAGCTGCTGCTGCTGCTTTCATGCTCATCCACAGTGACGAATTTAGGCCCAGAGCTGCTGCTGCTTTCATGTACAAAAACCCTTTTCAAATCGTCCATTTGTTGCTTGAATACCATGTGTAACCCCCATCGCCTCATCTCCAAACCTGGGCAGGCTTTAAATGTGATATGGGCTCCTGATTTCACAAAATGGCAGTGTGGCCGAGAGATATAGATTATCCAGAGATGTTTTGAGCCATCAACCTTGACCAAGTCTAAACGAAGTGGCATATCGAAGATTTCTTCCGCGTATTCACTTTCAAAAGAAAGATAAAAAGGATGTGGCAGCGGCGAGGAAAACAAATTACGATTGTTTACCTCAAATACTACACAAAAGGCAAAGCCAATCCAGTTGTCATCCACATCAGAGTCCACTATCCTTATTATTGATCCACCCTCAAATTGATAATTGAACCACTCTGGTATAATACTCCCAGGAACAACAATGTCAAAGCCACACCGGAAGTGAAAGGGTTCCTGATACCAGAGGGGAAAAAACAACAGATATATGAGAGAGAGAGAGAGAGAGAGAGAGAGAGAGAGAAGGCATGCAGAGTGCGCACCTCAACTAGTCTTACTATCCATTGAAGTGGTAAGCGTTCAGAACGGTCCATAGGCAACTCAGGGCAGTCGAATAAATATAACCCTGACCTATGATTACGAGATCCGGATACCGTTTCAAAATATCTTCCCCCTGATGAAGCACCACCAAATCGGAGGTTAGACAAATATTCAAGCTTGTCGAAACGCGCACCAACAGATGGGAGGTTAGGCAAAGATTGAAGCTCGCTGCAACGCGCTAAGTTTAAATATGCTAGACTAGAAAGCCTCTGGATGGTAGACGGTAGTGAAACAAAGTTATTTCCCTCCAGATTTAGCCTTTCCAAACACCTTAACTCTCCAATGGCATCAGGGACTTCACTTAGATTGCAGAAGCTGACATCCAGAAAAATCAAAGAATCCAGATAGTAAGACATGAATGCATCATCAAAGACAGAAATATTTTCTTGTCCCATCAGGGGCAGATTCATAAGTTGTAAGCAGCTGCATAAATCTAGAGTCATAAGAGATGTCATAGTATTTATGCTGTTGGGCATACTGACAAGATTTGTGCAGTCTCTCAAACTCAAGAATTTAAGCTCTGTGAGAGTCCCAATAGATTCATCAACCATCGATAAACTTGTACATTGGTCAATATCAAGGTACTCAAGATTTGAGAGCCCTGTAAAATTTGGCGTGTTTTTAAGGTTTGAGCAGCCAGAGAGGTATAGAATTCTCAAAGAACTTGAATTAGATACACTGCCAAGATCGAGGCTAACCAGACTGCTACAATTTCGCAAACTTAAGAAAGAAAGTTTTTCAAGACATCCAATTGATGGATGGACATGTGATAGGTTTGTGCATCCTGTGAGATCTAGCCGCTCAAGTTCTGGGGTCCATTCAAAATTTGGCGTTTCAATAAGATATTTGGAGTTGCTCAGATCCACCCTTTTCAAACAGGCCAGATGCTGTGAAGAGAGAATTAGCTACCAACATGTCAGCATGTTGTATTAAAACTTGAATTTCATTAATTTACTTTGTGGTGCCTTCAAAATTGGAGTGAGAACTTTAAAAATAAATATTTTATATGTAATTTTCATATAAAGTTTATTAAATTTTTCACTTATTATGTAAATGAGAATACAATAAATAAAAATCAAATAATTGTAATAACAATAAGAGGAAATTACTATTTTCTCATTGGTATACTGTTTATTATTCATACCTCCATTCTATTATAAAAATCTATACAAAGTTCCTGTGTTTATAAAATTATTACAACTAACTAAAATTATGTTAATAAAACTCTTATCTCATGGATGTTTTTATTAAATGTTATTTTATTATTATTCATCATTGTAAGTTGAAAAAATGAGAAGAAAACATTCATTTGCACCAAATATATGTGTTCTTATTATTTTATAAATACATAAGGCTAAACAATCATATATTGGAATTTGACCTCAAAAATAAAGATAAGGGCTTCGGTAACAAATTTGTCAAGACTAGAGTAATGCTACATAATAAAAAAAAGATCGATAGAATTCAGTCAGAATTTGTCAAAGATTTAAGGATGGTTGATGAATGAGTCAAAGGGGATGGGAACCACTCATCCATCAAAGAGAATGTCAACTTATTCTAGAAAAAATTCTGACCAAAAAATTTTAGCTATCTATTATTTTCCATTTGTCAAGCATAGCAATAGTTTAAAGTTAATTTTCGAATCTTTTATAAATAGAAAAAGATTTCATGTAATCTCTCATAAGTGAGGTAGGACAATAAAATTCGCCAAATATAAAGAAGGGAATAGTAATTTACTCTAAAGTCTAAATATAAATTATAAGTTAGAAAATAGATTTTTTTTCAAATATGAAAGAATAGAATATATATTACTGGTTACGGCACAAAGCAGTGCATAGCCTTATCAAAATTCCTTTAACCATTTGAGCCAAACGCATTAACGAAGAAAAATAATATTAAAGGAAAGGAGTTTAATTTTTTATCTAATGTCATTATAAAGTTTATTACATTATCACATAATCATGCATTACTAGAACATTAAAAGAATATGACTATGTTAACAATTATCTAAAAAGTTAAACACTTCTAATGATTTGTCAAATACATGATTAGGCTTTTCAATGGGGCGAGTAGGGCGGGGTTTTGCTCAACCCGACCCCACACCCACCCCCACCCTCCAACCTTAAGGGTTAAAACCCGCACCACCTAGCAAGAAACATATCTAAACCCACACCTGCCCTGGCCATACTTATGGTATTTTAAAATAATTCATACAATAAACAATTGTTATTTAAAAATTAATTAATTCATTATCTCATATAAATCAAAAATATATTAGGGATAAGCATTAAACTAATGAAAATAATTACTATAATTGACATTATTAATAACTAAAATAAACATAATATTCAATTAGATGTAGGGTGCGAAACAAGTTGACCCCAAACACGCAACCGCCTTGCTCTGCTGCAGGGCAGGTTTTAAACCAGTGCGAGGGATTTAAAATTGAATTTAAACATCCAGTTCTAGGTACCCGTAAGTCCGGAAACCAAATAAATGTGTTGCCATTATACATGATTGAGGGGCATTACTCCAATATACATAATTTTTTCTTAAGTGCGATATATAAGATGAGTTATCAAACATTTCAATTGACACTAATTATATTTAATAGACTTTTAAACATTTATTGTAAAATCGACAGTCAATAAATATTTAACAACTAACTTTAAATACCATATACATAAGAGTACCATAACAACTCCCATGATTAACTGATAATGTTAAAAAATTTTACATTAAAAATGAATCAAAAATAAATATTGTCTAATATTTTTAAATTTTCCAAATATTATGATTTACAACAATTTAGAAGAACACAATTTTGTGTTAAACAAAAAAATCCACCACTCAAATGTCTTATTTTTAAGGAGCTTCTTTTAAAATTCTTGAACATATTACAATTTATAAGTAAATTTCTATTAAAATATTTAATTTAAAAATTTATTTTGGTACTGAAGAATTTTAAAAAAGAAAAAGAAAAAGAAACTGTGCTTATATCTGTATATCAGTGCTACTTCTTTTAAAAAGTAATTGAGAACACAATTTATTTTAAATTAAAACAAAAAAAATCCACCAATCACACAAATTTTTATTTTTAAGGAGCTTCTTACAATTTTTTTACTGTAGAATTTTTCTAAAAAAAAGAAAAAGAAACTGTGTTTATATCTGTATAGCAGTGCTACTTCTTTTAAAAAGTAATTGAGAACACAATTTATTTTAAATTAAAACAAAAAAAATCCACCAATCACACACATTTTTATTTTTAAGGAGCTTTTTACAAATTTTTTCCAAACATTATGAATTTTAAGTAAATTTTATTCAATTTTTAAAATTCTAAAAACTATTGTGCACTATAGAATTAAAAAAATATATATTCCATTTGTAGTGCTACTTCTTTTGAAAATAATAGAGATAAATGTTCTTCACAAATGTTTCTTTAACCCCAAATACAGAAATGAAAAGACCATTAAGTACCTTGCGGCGTCCTTCCCATAGTCGTTGGATGCTGCTATTAGGCATATTCAATTCAACAAGATTGTACGGCTCAAAATTTAGTGGCAAAGAAGGGAAAGGATAACCGTGCCACAGAAGATACCGCAGTCTGTGAGAAAGAGAATCGAGAAGTCCTGAAAAATTTCTATGATATAATATGAGCAGTCGAAGGCCCGTCATTGCTGACAATCCTTCAGCCCTCAACGGAGACCATTCAGAGACATCCACCTTTTGATCTAGAACTATGGCTTCAATATTCTTTGTTTCCTAAAAAATAAGAATAACTATAATATAACAAAGAAAAAAAATAAAATTACTTGAATTAAATGGACTTCTTTTTGTTAGAAATATAAAACTATCTATATATCTTTATTTAATAATTAAAATGTTAAACAGTTTCTACTGGAAATAGGAAAATCAAGGAATCTATAATTTTATAAAGATAAATTGTTACCGATTTTGTCATCATGACATAATCGAAATTCTCATAAAGCCATAATCTGCTCCAAAATCCTGGATGTTTGGGAAATTGTTCCCGAACAATTTTCTTCCCCAGTTCTTGCAACGTTTCATGCATATGAATTTCCTGGTTTCTAATGGTTATGAGTGATTTCTCAATAATAACTGGAATTCCAATGTGAGGGTGTAATCCACAACCATCTAGAATTCGCTTTACATAATCCTCTTTCTTCCCTTTAAAGAAACAGGCAATGTGCAGAAATATTTCTTTCTCCTCTGGTAGTAGCCCCTCAAAACTTATCTGAAGCACATTCATAATTTTGTTGTCTGGATTATTCCCCAATCTATCCAGGGCATCTCTCCACTGGATAGCATCTCGGGTACACAAGAAAGAACCCACTACTCTAATTGCTAATGGAAGACACTGAGCATATTTTAGTACCTCATGAGTCAGCTTCACACAGCTGCTGCTGGGATCATCACTTTTGAATGCTTTTCTACAAAAGAGTTGATAGGCGTCATTATTATTCAATAGTGGAACTTTGTAAACTACATCTGCTCCATACACTTTTAGAATGTGCTCATCCCTAGTGGTTATGATCATTCTACTTCCGGCGCAAAGCAATTTAGGATTTATAGCCAATTCCTGCAATTGCTCTAATTGATCAACATTGTCAAGAACTACAAGGACCTTCAAGTTGTGTAGCTTAATTACAATCCCAGATATTTCGGAAGGACTGTATGTCTCTAGATGTATTTCCTCTAGAGTTTGACGAAGAATTTGTTTGTGTACAGCAATAGCACCACCACCTCTATAAATTTTGCTTATGTTCTCTATAAAACAGCAAGCGTCAAACTGATATGAGATTCTATCATACAAGACAGTAGCATGAGTTGTCTTTCCTATTCCTCCCATTCCCCAAATTCCTAAAACTCGAAAATCATCATCCTTTGAGCTTAATTTTAGGTGGTTTTCTAATGCTTGTACACGAGGTTGTATCCCAATTATATCATCAGCAAACCCTGAGAATTTGTGACCCAATGTTTCTATTACCGCCTGAACAATTTTTTCAATCTCTCCAAACTCTGGCCTGAAAGAGAGAGGAAAAATAAGATCACTAAATTATCACCAAAGAAAACAAGCATAAGTTTATGTTTGGATAATATATTAAAAAGTGCAGCCTAGTGTTATGAAGCTCCCACTATGCGCGAGGTCCAGGGAAGGTTCAAACCCACGATCTATAGTAGGCAGCCTTACTTTACATTTGCAAGAGGCTGATTCCACGACTCGAACTCATAACCTCCAAATCATATGATAACAACCCCAACCCAACCGTTGTGGCAAGGCTCCCTTTCCATTAGGATAATATATTAATGGATTATAATTTTCATTGATAAAAATGTTCAGTTTTTTGCTTAATCAGTCACGAAAAAACTCAATAGAAGACCACAGATTCATCATGTTAAGGATGTATAAATAAACAACTAAGACAAGAATGGTTTATATACTTACTTATATCTTACATCCCAACCAACCGAATTGGCCAAACGCGACATTGCTCTCTTCCATCGATCAACCTTGTATGAAACATTTTTGAATTTATCTGAATGTAAAACAAAGGCATTCTCGTACACTCCATTCTGATTCCGCACATTAGATGGATCCACATCATAGAAAACCGAGAAAACGGTCTGTCCCGATGCTTCCTCACATTCAGCAATAGCAGCCATTTCCTCCAAGCACCATATGGAGGCAGCATAGTCTTTCGAGAAGACAACGATAGAGATTCGCGAATCTTGAATTGCTTGTAGGAGCTGTGACGAGATGGGTTTTCCTTTGCGGAGCTTTTTGTCATCCTTGAAGGCGAAAATACCTTTTCTGATGAGATGATTGTAAAGATGATCGATGAAGTTGTTGCGGGTATCGGTACCTCTGAAACTGATAAACACATCGTGTTTGCAGATCCTTTCGGTTTCGGTGCTGCTTGAATCCATGGGGGCATTGGAAGCTGTATCTCCCTGGCCCAATGGGCTCGGGTCGGAAGATTGCCGACGACCCAGCAGGGCCCCAAACGGTCGAAAGAGAAACGATAATAACGCATGACCTGGTCCTAGACAAGAAAATTATCATTGTTTTAGGGGGAAAATTGAAAAAAAAAAAAAATTGAGGCGACAGAAACCAACGCATACCATACTAAAACACTCACCTGAATAATTTGACTTCATTTTTGTGTCAAATTCCTTAGAGCGTACCCTCACCTCCAAAATTCACGCACAGTACAGCGACTTGAAGAACTGGGATTGTTGAATGTTGACGGAGTAACAGAAGCTTACTTGGTATTTGGTATAGATGACAGATGAGATTTGCAGTTATGAGTCATGAGTGTGAGGGGGCATTTCTCTTATTATTATTTTTTTCCACTATTTGTCTCATCGTCTGATGGCTATCGCTATCTATCAAACTTTTGTCCTTGTCAAACATTGACCCCACATCTGCTTTTGCTACGGAAATTTCTGGGACGTTTCAATGGTTGCCGCTGTTACTACGTTTAAGAAAATTAAATATTATAAAATAGGTTTCATCTGTAATTGAGGTCTTGCAAAATAAATATATGCAGTCGATGTCATCCAAAGTACACGAAATGCACGACAATTAAATTAATTATTTATATTATAGTTGAAATTAAGTTAGTAGTGTTGTACCTACCGTCCACTCGAACAGGCATTTTTTTAGCAGAAAAATTATTCAAACAGATAATTTTATTTTCAAATCCCGCGGGACACAACACATTGGAACGTCTCAAACTCAAAAGTAATTTTTAAATTGACAATGATACCGCCAAAAAAAAAAGTGTCCATGATAGACATTTAATTTTTTATTTTTATTATTATTTAATGTGAGTCAATGTTTTTGCTTCTGTTTGGGAACGTCTTCAATGAACGTTTCTTGAAAGATCTGGATTTTGGGTGTGTGAATTCATTTAAAAGCAATTCTTAATTTCTTAGGTAATTATTAATTATAAAAACATCTGAATAAAATCAATGGTTGAACGTCTTCTTCACGTTTAGATCTGGATTTTGGGTGTGTGAATTCATCAGAAGCAATTCTTAATTCCTTAGGCAATTACTAATTAAAAAAAAATCTGCTTAACCAGTATTTAAAAGGATACTTGTTAAAAGATTTTAAAAATAAAAATATTAAACAAATTGTAAAATATTTAATATTTTAAAAACTTAAATCTTATTTTAAATTTCTTAACAAATCAACAAAATCCTTAAACAAATTATGTACATAAATTATTTTGGCTCCAAAAATTGTTTCAGTGGTTGTTGATTCTCCATAGAATAAAGATTGTCCTATATCCTTTTTTTGAAATGTATTATTATTTATATTATTTTTAAGAGTTATAATTGAATGAAAAATAATAATAATAAATATATATAATAAATAATATTAAATAAAAATATTAAAAAATACACTATTTAATATAAAAATATAATAATTGTTCTTCATATTTTATGAAGTCGAGATTATTGTTTGTTTTGTTTCACCTTTTAGTGTGTGATGTGGACTTTTTTATCTAAATGATGTAGTTTGAAAATAATTTTTTTACATAAGTATAAGTTAAAAGTTAATTTTTAAAATACTATGAAATAAATAATAATATATAACAAATTTTTTAAATTATATTTAAGTAAATTATATCTTTTATTCACAACTTATTTTATAAACAATTTTTAATTAAATTTTAAGTAAATCATAAATAAAAATTATGACTTATTTTTAAAAAAGTGAATTGTAGCCTGTATTAAGATTTGTAATTTAATAATAAGTTATGATTTATTTATAAGTTTCTTTAAGCTAATTGATTAATTAAAAAATTTATAAAAAAACTAAAAAATTACACAAGATATTTTATAAAATAAATAAATAAATTTATTATTCACCATTTAATTCTTCCATATGGTACGACACGGTATTATATGGAAAAATAAAGCTTGAAAGAGGATTAGTGCAATATTTGTAAATTATCGCAAGACTTTTGCTCCAAATATGATGCCTCTTAATAGGGGTGATCACGGGTCGGATCGGGTTTAGAGGAGAGAAAAATTTAAACCAATTATGTGAGTTTGGATCGGGTCGAAAGAAAAAAATTTGAGTAACTCGAATCGAACTAACTCGATTAGAATCGGGTTGGTTCGAGTTGGTTAATCGAGTTGATAGGGTCAGTCGGGTTGAACGGGTCACCGGATCATATTGTAAGGAAAAAAAAACTTGAATATAAGCAAAACGACGTCGTTTTATTGAGTCATCAGGTCATTAGGTTGGATCACTAAACTCGTTACCCGAATCGATATTCAACGAGTTTGTCAAAATTTACTCGAATCAACTCGATTACTCGAACCAACTTGAATATATGTGATCGGATCGAGTCGAATAAATCAAGTTGACGGGTCGGGTTGTACACCCCTATCTCTTAAGTATTTATTGAAAGGTTGCGCACTTTAAAGAGCTTTGGACTTTTAGCAATGATGAATTCTCAGATAATGTTAATAATATTTTTTTATCATACTCTTTTAAATATTTTTTATTAAATTATATTACATATTAAAATATATATTTAATTTTAATTAATATATAATTAATTTAATTAATATATAATTAAATTTAAATATATATTTTAATGTATAATATAATTTAATAAAAAATATGCTAAAAAATGTGATAAAAAATATATTTTTATCACTCCTCTTCTCAATAATTGTGTACGATGCAATTGAAACAATTTGAGTGTTCCAACGCAAATAATATTTTCCTTTCTACTGCAGCAAGTTTTCTTTTGAGTGTCGCATCTTTCAAGTACTTAAATGTATCGTTTGGATGAGTTGAAAAAATAAAAGAAAAATAAAAGAAAAAATAAAAGAAAGAAGAAAAAATAGAGAAATTTTTTTATATGTTTGAATGAAAAGGAAATAAGTAAAAAAAATGTGAATAAATATTTTTTATTTAATTGAATAAAAAAGTGAGAGGAAAGTAAAAAAATTATATAATAATTTGTATATTCATATATGTAAAATAGAAATCATAAATATATTTTAGACAGTGTTTGAAGATGAGATATAACCCTGAATTGCTTATACATAAGAATACAGAGAGAAAATCTTATTATGTTGTTAGTAATACTTAATGTTAACATAACAAGTGTTATAATCACGTTAAATTAAATAATGAAAGAATAATCATATCGTGCTACTAGAATATGCATTCTCACGAGAGCTATACCGTCAAGTGCGACGTAAGTACCACTGCATATAATCTGAGTTGTCATATAAATAAATAGTATATGCATTGGCTTGAATTAGTCAGTTATGATGATCCTCCCACAAGATAATCCACTGGCAATGACGATTAGGTCAGTATACTTCTTATTTACCTCTTATATAAGTGTTGTGAAGGATATTGAAATTGAATGCATCTGCTCAAATGCATTGTTGCAATCCAAATTATCGCATGATCCAATTTGTAGGGTGCCAATCAACAGTGGCAAAACATATCAGTGTCACAATCGCACGAGCAACTTGAGAGACAACAGGAATATTCAAATGATTTTCATGTGTGGCATATGGTGTCTATATAAACAAGTAAATATATATAATTTTTAATTTTTAAATATTAACTAATAATATTGTTCAAAGAATACAGAAATAGTAAAGTAGATTAACCTCATCAATATGCAAATGGTCTAAAATTAACCGTATGATGTCAGTAGTAGAGCTAGGTATAAAAGTTGTGTTCTTAGGTTGACACCACCGGTTACACACACACGTATAGATTATATATATATAAAATCAGAGGTAAAACATAAAGTAAAATAATAATTATTTATAACAAAAAATAATTATTTAATTTACGATTATATCTACTAGCAAAAGGATAGCCAAGTCCGACTTGTACCTCATCATCAGATAATGATTGTAGACGTTGTGCAATGCAAGGAATGCGATCACGCGCCCATGCTTGAAGAAGTAACAAGCATCCTCCAATGTCAAATTGTTTATCATTAGTAGCACAGTGCAAGTGTTGGTACAAACAAGCCAGAATAGCTGATCCACAACTATAATTCGCAGTTGCAAATAAATCTTCCAATAAAGGAAGATACATCAAGTGAGCTTGAGCTCCTAATGTAACTGGTAAAAGAAATCCTCCAATTATTCGCAAAATATATGCTCTCACATGTTGTTCAATGATAACCTGAGCAACATTAGGCGAAAGTTCAATAAATGTTTCTTCCAACCAAGTTAGTTTAATGGTTTGTCCTTTGAAATCCTCTGGTGGTGGAACCGCTCCTAATAATTGTTCGCAGATAGCTGACCAATTTGCTTAGGTAGCACCAGTCACAACTTCTCCATCAATAGGAAGTCCAAGCTGGACAACAAGATCTTCTAGTGTCACTATGCATTCTCCATATGGCAAATGGAAAGTGTGTGTCTATGGCGTCCATCTTTCGACCAATGCTGTAATGATATGATTGTGGATGGGGATTGGGACAATATTTAAGACATTGCCACCCGAACATAATGATGCCTGGCTCATAGCATGCGTTCCTGTACATTCCAAACTTTAGTGAAAATATGTTGATCTTCAAGCCTTAATAAAGCTCTATCAATTGGTCCTAGTCCGACATACTCCATTGGTGAGAGTAAAAATTATGAAGAAATGGAATTGAAGAAGGAAAAAGTGAGCTTAGTGAAGAAATGAAATTTGAAGAAATGTGTATATCAAATCACTCAGATTGAAGCCTTAATGGTTTGTGCTGTTGGAGGCTTAGTATTTATATACCAAATTGTAATAAAACAAAAAAAAAATCACACAATGGTTGTGAACCATAATTTATGTCAAAATTTAAATAATAAAAAAACATAGAAGCAGTGGATGTGGAGCATGACTTGTACAAAATAACCAAAATAAATAAATACAAGTTGTGGCTTTGAGCCACGACTTGTTTACTACTCATGCACGGGGTGTGTTTTTGTGTACCTAGTGAACGACGTGCAAAGCAGCATGCAGGAGCATCTCCATTACTTCTCATCTCGCCTCGACGAGCAGAGCAACAGAAGTGCAGAAGAATCCACCGAAAGCAAGTTGCATTCAGCTATATGTGATGGCTTTTTTTGCTCAACGTATTCATTGGTTGAATGGCTTCTTCATCTCATGCAGTATGTGATGTCATCTTCTGCTCATACATACTCATTGGGTGAATGGCTTCTTTATATCCACATGTGAGGGAATCCACCAAAAGCTAACAATAATGGATCATTCATCCAAAGTCATCACATTTGCAATGGAGGAAGGATAATCATGTGAGAGAATCTTGTAGTAGCATGATATAAAAGAAATCTTGCAAAAGCAGAAAAATCACCAAAGCTAGATTGTAGATGCACGAGGAAATCTTGCAATAACAGGAAAAAGAGTCACACGTGAAGAAAGCTAAATGAAGGAATTCATCTATCATGTCAAAATAGTGATGAAAGAAAGCTAAATGAAGAAAGCTGAATGAAGGGATCCATCTAGCATGTCAAAACAGTGTTGCGAAATGTCCAGGTATTTTCTCTAACTAATTACTCTACATGTTCTTTTTTTTTTTTTAAGTATTACAAAATGTATTGAACATTTGATTCTTATAACTAAGTAACCAAATAATCTTTCAATACAAAATGAGTTTTAATTCATTATTTAGCACATAAGAGCATAATTTTTTTTTTGAAAAAATTGGTCAAAAATATGATTTTAAATTAAATTATTTAGCACTAAATTCTTTTCTTGTGATTTTCAATAATATTTTTAGCTTTTTCATAAGTATATTTATTTGGAAATATATATTTTAAAACTATAAATATGAAAAATAAAATTGCATAATTCAGCATTTCCTTTAAAAAATTACATAATAAAGTTTTTATAATTAAATGTGAAAATACATATTTTAGATAATAAAGTTAACAATAAGGGAAAAGACTAACACTATTTCTGCAAACTACAAAGCTTGAATTATACACTATAGAGCTAGAATTATATATTATTCATTCAATATTAGGAGACACACTATTGTAAACTCTGACCAATATTGATCTGTGGCTGTGGGCAATTACTTCGATGATGCCCTTCAGTTCGACAAACTTCACATTTATTTATCTAATTGGTCTCCATTCTATCCATCTCATTGTCGAAATAAGAAGTTTGTGGCCTTCTTGATGTGTCTATTTGCATGGCAAGATTAGGAATGAAAACGGGACCCGAATAAGTAGGCCAATATTCTTTATTCCCAAGTGGATGGAACTCAACCTCATACACTTTGAAGATGTGATCTACACACACACACACACACACACACACACACACACACACATAGGTGCAATAAACTGATTACAAATTATACACACATATATAGGTGCAATAAACTGATTACAAACCATTACTTGTCGGCCAACCTAAGGGTTTGCCATCTCTTGGACCTCAAACACACTTGTCTCCTTTGTGAAATTGTGGATGTAGTGAGAGCTAACTTGGCATCGATTTTCTTGCATCATTGTCATGAGCTCTTTGCAATATAAGTGACCTGCCCTCATCATGTTCATTGCTTTCTTCCCATTGTCAACAAATAATGAACTCATTTTTATAAAATGTTGTTTTTACTAAGGCAGTTATAGGCAACCCTTGTGCTCTCTTTAACACTGAATTTATGCACTCAACAAGATTAGTGGTTATATGGCCATAACGCATGCCTTCATCATAAGCTTGAGTCCATTTCTCTTTTAGAATCTTATCCAACCACTCTGCAGCCCTTCGATTCTCTGATCGCAGTGCCTAAAGCTTTACCTCAAATCATGGCAGCCTTAACTTATATTCTTAAAAAAAAAATAAAAAAAAATTATTAAATCAATAATCTTTTTAAAAAAATTACAAAATATTATTATTACCCATATTGATAACTCGTTTCTTGAGTTCAACATTTTCAAATACTTGGTTAAAATTGCTTCCAATGTACTAAATGTAGTACACTGAATGGGCATTGGGTTCAATCCATTCAACTCATTCGCTTCGCAGTGCTGCTAGAAGACCCTTGCCTCTTTATGAGATTATGCATATATCTGATTGTGGTGTCACATATATGTGAAGATAATACAAGAACCATACTCAAGCTTCTTTTGTCTCTCTTTAAATAATGACAAAGGCAATTGGAATGACGGTTATATCACTATATTGTGCAACAACAACTACCAGTGTCCCACGATATTTACCGCTCAAGAACATCTCATCCACTTAAACAATTAGTTTACAATATGCAAATCCTTAAATGCATGGTTTGAATGACCAAAACACACGATCAAGAACCACACTGCTAGGATCTTCCGTACCATCAACATAATTTGGTGAAGTGTGATATCTCACAATTGTACCAAGTACAAAGTGTTGGACAGCAACCATCCATTTGGGGTAACTCACCATATGATTCCTCTCAATCACCAAAAAGTTGGGCAAGTGCCATTTGTTTTGCCTTCCACGCCTTTTTGTATGTGATTATATAGCTGAAACGAGTTCATACATCTGCAATCAAGACCTTTATTAGGATGTCAGGATTTGCATTTATTAACCTAACAACATATGAAGAAATTAGTGATGAGTCTAATCTATGGTGACATTGATAAATCAATGAAAAAGTACAAGTATGTTCCCCTACAATTTTTTTAATCTCTCACTTGTCACATCTTTTATTAAATGACACCTTAATTCTCCATTCACACTCGTCACCAAATTTCTTACACCTAATGACGTATATGTTAGGTCTAGTCTTTTCAACCACATAGTCAAATGAGTTATGAATGTGATACTACTTAATTGCATTGACTGTTGCTTGTTTTGATTCAAATTGCATGTCAACCCACAAATTATTATTCACATTCACATTGCTTCCTCTCTTAATTTCATAATCATCACGAAATTCAGGAACATGCATTGTTTACAAATTAATATTAGATAAAAAGGAGGATGAGGTAGCATAAGTTATAGTGGCAGGTTCACCCACGCCTATCTCGCCTACTCTGTTGCCTTCATCACCTTCCTCATACTCCTCATCTTCACTAAAATCACTTACATTATTTATTATAGTTGAAGTTACGTTATCTGGATTATATAATGTTGCTGAATGAATATTTACCCCAATATTATGGTTTGTGATCATAGGACTTAAAGACCTATAAGGATCATTATATTCATAAATATCACTAACATCAATAACAAATGAACTATGAGTAGGGTCATATAATGATATCTGTCAATTTAAATAAAAAAAAAAGGAGAAAAACTTCATATTAATAAACGTAAAAAAGTTGTAATAATAAAGTATAATTAACTTTCTTAATAAATATCTCTAGTAGAGATAATTAAATGATAATGAGTCGAATTTGATACAAAGTAACAATAGTAGAGAGTAGTTGAAAAATACTGAAATATGAAACAACAATAAAAGGAGATGATGGAATGTATAAGCACAAACCTTGGTAAACCACGACTTATTATTAAATTAAAAACTTTAATGCAAGTCATGGATGACATTAAAAAAAAGAATAAGTCATAGCTTATAAGCACGACTTACTTAAATTAAAATTAAAAAAAAAAGATTAATCATGTGTGTAAAACACAACTTATGCATACCCAAAATATAATAAAAAAAAATATAAGTAAGTTATGTTTCCCAACTCTTGCACTATTTTGAGAATTAAATTTTGACCTAAACTTATATAAGAAATTGATTTTCAAAATGCACATTGTGATAAAAAAATCGTGTTGTCCAAATTAGCCGTGATGAAGCTCGGTTCATTACAAGAACGAGCAACGTGTGAAAGGGGAAATTAAGGGTGGAAGCAATTCAAATTTTATAATTTTTTTATGAAATAACCTATAGAAAATTTTGATTTTTAAAAAAATATGTAAAGTAAAAATTTTGTATCATTTAGGAAAACGAAACTTTCGAAATATTGGACTTTTACTTAAAAAATAAATAAATAAACCATAGCAATAATTCTTTTAGTATAAGCATTGTAAATAACTTTTCAATACTCTTGAAGGCAAATTTTGAAATCCAAAAACTAGATTCAGTTAAATTATTGATAATTAGATAGGATTCATTATGACTTCCACAATTTTAAACCCAAATCACAAATGTGTTGCCGTTTAATGTTTTATGATTATAAAAACAAAACTTAAAATATATACCATCATATTTTTCTAAATTAAAAACTATTAAGCAACAATTAAGTTTATCTTTTGGAAATTCAACATTACTATTAAATATAATAGAAAATGTAATCTATTCATTAAGACATCTCTCTCATGCTGAAATGAAACTCGTCATTTGGTGCTCAGTTATTCAAATTCCCAAACCATTGGAAAGAAAGAGATGTAACACCGGACTAGCAATTTCTAAAAGATCAAAGAAAGGTCTATATATGTTCCAATTCCCAGAATGGTGTGCACTACTGGCGAACCCCAAAAACAATGATGCAGCCAATGAGGACTGTTTACCATGCCACCAAGAAGAGGGAAGCAGATATGTATCCCATCGACACAAGTAGGTAGCAGGTTGGGCCATTCTAAAACGCACTGTGCCTCTTTACAGTTGAAATGTTCACCAGTGTTCAATACTAAACACAGTATCAAATTCAACCATCAAGCCTCTCGAAGAAATAAAGATATCCCATGTCCTTGGGAGGATTAATGGATGCCCTAACCTTGTTGTCGTTGAAAATGACCCATCTACCATCTTTTAAGATGTGGGCAACGTAGTGACCACACTGCGTCGAGGTTCCCATGTGGCTAACAATTCCAATAAGTCGATATCCTGTGGAAAGCCAACCAAAACAAAAAGAAAAATCATTAATACCAAATTGTCAAAATAATAACACCAATATGAACACTTAATCTATACTGATGGAATATGAACTGAGTTGTAGGGTGACATTAAGCAAGACAAGTATTAGTAATACTGCTGCTTTTTTTTCTTTGGCTGATTTACGATAAAAAATAATCAACAGCAAAGTAAAAGCAACTTACTTCCTCCTCCATCAGGTAAGTCAGTATCCATGCTGGAAACTGATGCATCGGGATTGCTAAATATCCAATCTGTTGCTTTCTCAATGTCACCACCCTATAGAGCAATTATTTCCATTTGGACAATCAAAGACATTTCTGGACAATTTACCCAACCAAATCCCACAGACACAAGGGAGGGGGGAAATATGAGAAAATTACCGATGCCTTAAGTGCCTTTCGAGCAATATCTTCTTGAAATCCAAATGAAAGCAGAGTATCAACTTTTGATTGGTCAACACTTTCAGAACCATGCCATTTTGAAATAGGATTGTCAATATCTAATAAGAATAAACAAAATATATCCATCATCATCTCCTGTATTAAGAGGTACTTGGCTAAAATGATTTGTTTTGCATAATAAAGAAAACCAATAATAGATACCAGGATCGTCCATGTGAGATAGTAACCAATTCATTGCCTCTTCTACTCCAACATTTGAGGTATTTATAGCAGCTTTCTGACAACGAATATGGTTAAAGCCCATGGAAACCAGCTGCGAGACAATGTCTTCATTGGCCCAAGGTTTGTCTGAATCCTCAATGAGTACTGTACAACACAGATAACAAATGCCAAGAGATTTGCAAAATTTCAGCTTTACTCCAGCTAAAATAGTAATTAGGTTATTTAGCTGAAAGAGACACAAGTCCATATGAGACAATAATAGTTGCAAATAGTGATGAGAAGCGAAATTTGTTAGTTAACTAAAATACCCTCACAAAAAAAGGATTGTCAACAGTGCTCTTTGTTGTATACCATATATTCATTAATATAAGAAATGAACAAGTTCAGTAGAAAAAAGATTAAAGAAGAGATAATGCTAAAAATCTTATTTTGCTGAACTTAAAGTATATGCGGAATCATAAGTAATGGAAAATAATATTATCAATGTAAGCCACTAAGTTTATAAACTTGGTCTCTTGACATCATACAAATTCCCCTTATGAGATGGCAGGGGGACCTTAAACACAAAAAAATGTTATATATATGTGGACTCTATAACCCAAAGTAAGTTAGTTTTGATACAATTCTTCTTTCAGTTTCTTTGAAACAAATTATCTGTTTTCCTCTATTTGAGCCTCTATTATCTAATGAAAAAAAAAATATCTTACATACCCCCATCTGGTAACAGCTCTTCCCCAGGTTGATGACCTTTGCCACGCATATGATTAATATCTATGATATCAGGAACATCTATATACACATCTGATAGAAGAGAAGTTCTCAGTAAGAAATAGATAATAGGAAAAAGATATTAAAAGAACAGTTGTTAGTAAAGTAAATAGACGACATATTGATACAAAATGTACCAAGCTTTTTGGGTACCCATCCTGCCTCCATAACAAATTTCCGCATGTGTAACACCAGGTAATCAGGGAATGATGTCAGACCAGCCGTCCTACAGATTAAATAATGTTTCAGCATCAAGATGATTATCAATGCTCTAATAATAAGAACAATATCATTATATTAGCCTAGCAAAGTAACACCTAACCACGCGTGATTGTCATCTACTCACCAAAGACAAAGACAATAATAGGCTAAATTTCTCATGAAACCAAAGAAGAGACACGAAATACCCCCCGTAACTTCTATCCAATATGAAACCACATGCATGCCAATGTAATTTAACATAATTCAGAATATTCAGAATGCTTACTTCACTGCTTTTGTCTTTGTTTTCAAGGCAGTGCTGTAAAAATCATGTATTTCCTCAGCAGCTGAGAAGTTTGCAAGGCAAGCTTCTAAAGGCACCCTTGGACGTACAATCTCATTGCCAGACCTATCCGAATAAATATGATTAGCAGAGCCTGGATAAGCAAATGAAGGAAATCGTAAGATTCCTAAACATCTGAACTTACACTTCCTTTCCTTCAGAAAGTTTCTCTGCTTTCAGCTTGTGAAACGATTCTAATTCTTCTGAAATTTCTCAAAAAAATACAATTATTAGATACAAGTCCCCAAGATTTCTCAGTTGAGTCAAGGTTGGTAACTAAAAACCCACCTTTGTTAGTTGCTTCATGCAATGGGATATTAAGAGAAAGAATGTAGTCATGCCTTCTATTATACGCAACTTTTCCAGATGAACACAAGATTCGATCTTCAATACCAAACTTGAAACTCCTCGCAGGATCCAGTTTAGTCTTCCCAGTATTAGCTTGTTCAACTTGATCAAGAAAATGAAGGAAAAACTCTAAAGCATCCTAACATTAAGTTGGAATCAAACAGTTAGAAGAAAGCAAAGTAACATGTCTCTAAATAGAACAATAACTATAGTAAAGTATGGATGGGAACAACTTTTATTGAATCAAAACATCAAAATTATCTACTTTAGGGCTTATTAGAATCCAAAAATGAATACAAGGAGGCCTAAATTTTATGAAAACAATTATAAGTAATAAACCAAACAGAAATCAAGGGCTGACATGATTCCAGCTTCAATTGATATTTTCTCTGCATCTTCAACTGCCTTATGCGGTGAGGTGGCTACAAACTAAGGTTCAAGTAAACATAGATATATTTTCATATATGCTTAAGCTTAAAGTTACATTTCTAAACATACCTGTTGCCGCATAGATGAAAATTCAGGATGGCTGGCAGCAATTACAGCTTTGAACATACGTGGTGGTATCCCTTCCTGTTTCTAATGTTTGAAGACAGTGGGACAAGGGCAAACAGAAAAAATGAGCAAAGAAAACTCATCAAAATAAGAAACAATAAAATGAAACAGAGAATATATTAGAAGTTGAGAACATTCAATAACATGAATCTTTTACTTTTTCAATTGATACTTCAACCAAAACCCATAACAACATGTTCAACCCATTCAGATAAAAGCTCATTTAAAAAATCATTTCATTTCCGAAACCATAACAGTATATAATCCACCAAAAAAAATGAAGATAATGCTCGCAGAGGAACCAGATCAATTTAAAACTTAAACATTAATGGCAGTATAAGTTGACTAGGAATTTTAGTCACCAAAGGGTTAGAAAGCTTACAGCAGTCGTAGTTGAAGAAACAGCATTTGCATTTTCATCATTCTGGGTGAAAGAAGAAGGTAACAAAAAAATAATGAAGACTCTAAACAAGTTTTCAAGATAAATGTGCTGATACGGGTACATACCTCAAATGCCGGAATAGAATATTTACCAGACAGTAAACCATGTGCCAATTTTGTCCTGAAGTAAAATGAGAACCATTATCATATTTCTCCTCTGAAGGTTTTTATCACACACCCGCCCCCCCCCAAAAAAAAAACTGTTTTGAAGTACCACCTTATTATTTATAAACATTTTCTTTTATGGAGGAAACAGAATGCTCTACTAGAATATGCAACAACTGTTATAGATATGGATTATTTACATTAGTATCCAAATCCATCTTTAGCATGCCAAAAGTTTAGAATAGTAGATTATAACAAAAGATCCACACATGAAATGGCACAGATGCTATAAAAAAAATACACATATTAATAACAAAACATGACTAATAGAAAAGAGATAGTAGCAAGATTCTGATAAATTGAAACAATCTAGTTGCTTACAACTGCATATTCAGGTCCACAGTTGGATCAGCAGGAGCCGCCTCAAATGCCGTCTTTAAACTTTGCTTTATATAGTACCTAAGATGCAATCATAATAGAAACATAAGTAACTGCAAATAGGGTTCAAACAGTTCACAAGAAAATTAGAGACATGAACAGACCTTGAAGAGAACGATCGTGTTGAAAACACAACTTGCATAGTTGCTGCCAAGTAACAACTGAAAGAAAGAAAAATGAGGACGCAAAAAACCATCAAACAAATACATTATAACAAGCAGAAATCAAAAGGGACCAACTCTACCTGTTTCCAAGATTGACCAATCCTGTATATCCAGGTCCAAAAATTGGGTCCATTTCCTGTCCATTTTCTTGGATTCGATTCCAATCAAAATTGGTATTTTGATCAAGTTCTCTTTCAGCAGTCGTCATTTCAGTCTGAATATAAGAATGTGGTAATTTAGAAAAATTATATGACAAACAATATCTAATTAATGGTAAGCATACTCTTACACAAGTATGTCACAGAGTAATCTGCCAAAAGTTAAATGCTTAAGCATCCATCAATAACTATCACATTAACCTGTTCCTTAGAAGGGGAAGAAGCAGGCCCAGTAATTGGAATATATTGAATGATGATACATATCCATTTTAAAGATGATATATTTCCATTTTTAAGATGATCATCCAAGCAATAAATGATCACCGGTCATCAGCTTAGTCTATCGTCTCAAACTTAGGAGAGATGTTAGTATTTGGATCTCGTTGTTTGAATGTGATTTAGCTAAAATCACAATAAGGAAAACTGCAAACACCAAATACCCATACACCTCCCCCCCCCCTTTTTCAAATTCGTAGGTATCCTTCAACTAAACAAATGCTTTCCCCATTCCAAAAAGCAAGCCCTAGATCCTTGAGATATGCAACTTTTCCAATCTCACATTATCAAAAGAAGTGATTCACAAAAAGGAAATAAAGCATGTAATCCTGCACAAGTACAAGGGGTCCAAATGCAGGACTTTATTCCACAAGATGCCTTTATGGACATTATGGCTACCACGTAAAACATTCATTTATTAGAAGGGAAAAAGTGTAATACATCTCTTTTCAAATGCACCATCAAGCTATGCATTATTCCAAAAAAATGCATTTCCATTTCAAAAGTAATGCTTCTGTTAGCACATGACTACCTATTAGGAAGGTGTATAAAAGAAAAGGTGTGCTGACGAACAAGGGATTATCACCCCAATTAGGCATGGATCGTGAGCTCCAACAGCAGCATAACTGCCAGCTTACGTGGCAGGAAACAAGTGGGGGGGGGGAGGAGAGAGAAGGGGAAATCTGTTAGGAGGAAAAAGGGGATAAAATGGGAGAAGAGGGGGGAGAAGAGGTATCGGAGAATTAGGAGGAAATTGGGAGGGAGAGACCAGGCCTCTCGAAAGTCCTGGAACTATCTGTCATTACTTACAGTTTCTTTGTACTCACTTCTGTCATTGATTCCCCACTGGAATTAGTACAAAATTCCATAAACAATACATACATTCCAGTCCCAACAGTTTTCTATCATCTCTGAAACCAGTTTCTATCAACTGGTATCAGAGCTCCCGATCCAGGGAGTTGTGGATGGTGCATACGCGGATGGAGGCCAGACTGGAGGCAATCGAAAAAGGGTTTGAACGATGGAGGAGGAAACTGCAGGAAGAAAAAGAGCTGCAGGAGGCTAGGCGTGAGCTGCAGGAAGCACGACTTAAGAAGAGTAAAGAAATCCAAGAGGAGTTGCTGAGATTCATGAGAGGACGCGACCAAGGATCTCATTCCGGAGAACCAACGAGGCGGGATGGGGAGGAGGAAGAAGAAACGATCAGGAGTCATCCAATGGGTACAAAGTTCGATTGAGGGAGGAAAGTGGAGATCCCCATCTTCTCAGGCAAAGATGCGTACGAGTGGGTAGCTCGGGTTGTGCAATACTTCCACATGAACGCCTTGAGTGTGGAAGAAAGGGTACCGGCGGTTATGGTAGCCTTGGAGGGTCGAGCCCTGTGCTGGTTCCAGTGTTGGGAATCTCGCACAGACCACTCAACCTGGAAGGGGTTCCGATCAATTGTGATCAGAAGGTTCCAACCTTCCATGATTCATAATCTGTACGAGTTGTTGCTGAGTTTGCAGCAGACTGACACCGTGGCATGGTGGGGGAGTACCGAGAATGCTTTGAGAGACATGCAGGGCCATTGACGAAGAAAGAGGATGAGTTTCTAAGAGGAGTTTTCTTGAATGTCAGAGAGGAGATTCGGGCTGAGTTGAAGCTCCATCGGTTAGAATCCCTTTTTGACTTGATGGACCAAGCCCAATTGACTGAGGAGAAGAACTAGGCCTTAGTCAAGGAAGGATTAGGTGGGGGAAGTAAGGGAAGTATGCTGCAAAGAGGGGCCCAACCCATAAAGACCTCAGTGTACGAAATTGGGCCTAAGCCCAATATGATGGCTGAGCCCATCAAAGGCAGTCTCACTGCCAGCTCGAGTATGAGCAAAGGAAGTGTTAAACAAAGAGGGGTCTTGGATGGCAAGCTTCCTGAAACAAGCAGTCAAAGGAGAGGGAGAGGATTTAAGCAATTATCAGAGGCTAAGTTACAAGAAAAAATGAAAAAAAAAAGGCTGTGTTTTTGTTGTGACGAAAAATATAGTCCAAAACATGTTTGCAAATACAGACAACTCCGCTTAATGTTGGTGGAATCCATGGAGGAAGATGAAGAGGAGGAGACACCTGCAATAGAATCTGAACTAGACAACAACAACAACCAAGCCTTTTCCCACTAGGTGAGGTCGGCTACATGGATCAAAATACGCCATTGTGCCCTATCATAAACCAAGTCTTCAGAGATGCCATTTAGATCTAAATCTTTTTTAATCGTTTCACCTATAGTCTTTCTTGGTCTTCCTCTACTTCTAGCTATAGGACTATTATCTGCCTGATCTACTCTTCTTACAGGGACTTCTTAAAATCTTCTTCTTACATGTCCAAACCATCTAAGACGAGATTCTTCCATCTTTTCCACAATAGGTGCTACTCCTACTTTCTCTCTAATGCATTCATTCCTAATCCTATCTTGTCTTGTATGGCCACACATCCAACGCAACATCTTCATCTCAGTAACACTGATCTTATGCTCTTGTTGGCTTTTTACCGCCCAACATTCAGTACCATACAACATCGCAGGCCTTATAACTGTGCGGTAAAATTTACCCTTAAGCTTGAGAGGCATTTTTCTATCACAAATAACTCTTGAAGCACTCTTACATTTCATTCATCCATATTGAATCCTATGGTTTACATTTCCCTCTATCTCTCCATCATTTTGTATGATAGATCCAAGGTACCTAAACTATGTGACTTATGGTATTGTATGATCTCCAATTTTCATCGCTAAACTAGCATTAACACGCCTCTTACTGAACTTACATTCCATATACTCCGTCTTACTCCAAGAATTTGAACTAGACATGACAGAAAAATCCCTGCAGATTTCGATGCACAGCATCATGAGGTTAACTTCAAAAAAACTCTCAAATTGTGGGGTGAATTGAAGGGGAGAAATGTGGTGATACTTATTGACTATGGGGCCTCTAGCAATTTTATTGCTAAGGAATTAGTGGCTGAAATAGGTCTGGTGGTCACCAAAACACCAACTTACTTACTTGAAGTGGAGGATGGCCATAAAATAAAATGTCAAGGTGTTTGCCAAGGTGTAAAGCTCATGATGCAGAGAATAGAAATCTGCCAAGATTTTTTTCTGTTTGAGCTAGGAGGAGCTGACATTGGTTTGGGTCTAGATTGGCTGGAGAGCCTGGGAGAAATTAGAGCTAACATTAAGGAGCTCACTCTTAAGATGGAGTTAGGAGGGAAATTAGTGACTGTTCGGGGAGAAACTGCCTTGTCCAAGTCCTCAGCCTCACTCAAGACTATGATTAAGGCCTTACAGAATGAGGGCCAGGGGTTCTATGTGGAATACAAGGCTAGACTCTCACTGCAACCTGACACTCTTGAATGGGCAGATCTGGAAGTTGTATTGGATGAATTTGCAGACTTATTCCAAGCACCACAAGGACTAACCCATCAGAGATGACAAGATCATGCTATCCACTTGAAAGAGGGAGCCCTGATTCCAAATATAAGGCCCTACAAGTACCCCTATTATCAGAAAATTGAGATTGAAAAAATAGTAGATGAAATGCTTACGGCTGGTATAATTAGACCTAGCACTAGTCCTTATTCCAACCCTGTCATTTTAGTGAGAAAAAAGGATGGAGGATGGAGGTTTTGTGGGGATTTCAGGGCCTTGAACAAAATTACCATTCCGGATAAATTTCTCATTCCCATGATTGATGAGCTTCTTGATGAGCTAGGGGGAGCAACCATATTCTCTAAGCTAGATCTTAAGTCCGAGTACCATCAAATCAGGATGAGGGACGATGATGTGCCAAAGACAGCCTTTAGGACTCATAAGGGCCACTATTGAGTTCCTTGTGATGCCCTTTGGGTTGTCCAATGCCCCTTCCACCTTTCAAGCTCTCTTGAATGAGATGTTAAAACCATTTCTCCATAAATTTATCCTTGTGTTCTTCGATGATATTCTTGTTTTCAACAAAGACAAGGATTCTCATGTGGGGCATTCGAGGGTGATATTACAGTTGTTGAGGGAGAACAGTCTATTTGTTAATAGAAAAAAGTGTAGCTTTGGCCAAAACCAGCTGGAATATCTTGGCCACCTCATTTTAGCTGAAGGTGTAGCTGCAGATCCACAAAAGACCGAAGCTATGGTCAGTTGGCCCACCCCTACGGATGTAAAGTCTCTAAGAAGTTTCTTAGGACTGACAGGATATTACAGGCGATTTGTAAGGGATGATGGGAAAACAGCCAGACTTTTGACACAACTCCTAAAAAAAGATGCTGTCCAATGGGGGAAGAGGCCCAAATGGCTTTTGAATAACTTAAGGCAGCCATGGTTAATCTTCCTACACTACCAATTCCAGATTTTTCCAAGACCTTTACAATTGAGTCTGATGCCTCGGGCAAAGGGATTGGGGCGATGTTATTATAGGATGGCACACCCATTGCTTATCTCAGCCAAGGTCTTTCAGACAGAGCACAGCATAAGTCAATTTAGGAAAGTGAATTAATGGCTATTGTCATGGCTGTCCAAAAATGGAGACATTACCTCATGGGGTGACACTTTATCATCCATACTGACAAGCAGAGTTTGAAATATTTGACTGAACAAAGGCTGTTAGGGGAAGATCAACACAAGTAGACATCCAAACTATTGAGTTTTGATTTTGAAATTAAATATAAGCCAGGTCTTGATAACAACACAGCAGACGCGTTATCTAGGAAAATGAATTTTTGTGCTATCTCTACGGTGCACTTATTGGATTGGGATGGTTTAATGGAAGAGCTGCAGGGGGATGATAAGCTCAGACAACTACTGCAGGATTTGGTGGCCAATTCTGCTTCTAACTCGGGTTTCCAACTCAAGGCAGGGAGGCTGTTGTACAAGGGCAAAATAGTACTACCTAAGTCATCACCTAGATTTCCTCTTCTACTCCAAGAATTTCATGATTCCAATATTGGAGGTCATTCTAGATTTTTCCGGACCTACAAGCAGATATCTGGGTTGGTTTATTGGGAGGGCATGAAGCAGACTATACAGGATTATGTAGCAGCATGTGTGCCACCACAGCAAAGCCCTTTCCCCTGCTGGACTACTGCAACCCTTACCTATCCCTACCCAAATATGGTCTGACATATCCATGGATTTCGTTAAAGGGTTTCCCAAGGCTCATGGATTTGATACTGTACTATACTTGAGGTAGTAGATAGGCTAACTAAATATGGGCATTTCATAGCCATTAGTCATCCATTTACTGCAAAAGACGTGGCAGAAGTGTTTATCCAAAAAGTAGTAAAGCTGCATGGAATCCCAGAATCAATTGTTTCGGACAGAGATAAGATCTTCCTCAGTCATTTTTGGACTGAGTTGTTCAAGCAAGCCGAGACAAAGTTGAAATTCAGCTCAGCCTATCATCCTCAGTCTGATGGCCAAACTGAGGTGGTCAACCACTATTTGGAGACATATTTAAGATGTCTCACAGGCACCCGGCCAAGGCAGTGGCCTAAGCTTCTCATTTGGGCGGAATTTTGATTTAACACCACCTATAGCAGTGCCACTAAGATGACCCCCTTCAAGGCCCTCTATGGCCAAGATCCCCCAATTTTGTTCAAAAGTGTGGCAGGTCATTCTCCAATAGAGGAGGTTAATAAACTCTTGACAGAAAGGGATCTCTTGTTAGATGAACTGAAACATAACCTCCTATAAGCTCAGAATCGAATGCAAACCCAAGCAAATAAACACCAGCAAGATGTCACCTCACCTATGCCCCTGGTAATTGGGTTTACCTCAAGATTCAACCTTATCACCTAAAGTCTCTAGCTAAGCGTGGCAATCAAAAACTGAGCCCTTCTATGGTCCTTATCTGGTTGAGAAAAAATAGGCCAAGTGGCTTATAAACTGCAGTTGCCAGCACACAGCCGCATCCACCCAGTGTTTCATGTATCACTGCTTAAAAAATCTGTGGCTGCCACAACTGAAAGTCAACCTCTACCCTCATTCCTATCAGAGGATTGGGAGCTACAAGTCCAACCCACTGCAGTCCTTAACCTAAGAACTACACCTGATGACCAGCAGGAGGTGCTCATTCAATGGCAAGACTTGCCTGCATGTGAGATTTCTTGGGAACTGGCTACTATTATTCAGGAAAATTTCCCTACTTTTCACCTTGAGGACAAGATGAAACTCTTGGAGGGGAGTATTGTTAGCACACGGCTAAGAAAAGGTGTGCTGAGGAACAAGAGATCATCACCCCAATTAGGCATGGATCGTGAGCTCCAACAGCGGCATAACTGCCAGCTGATGTGGCAGGAAACAAGTGGGGCGGAAGGAGAGAGAAGGGGAAATCTGTTAGGAGGAAAAAGGGGATAAAATGGGAGAAGAGGGGGGAGAAGAGGTATCGGAGAATTAGGAGGAAATTGGGAGGGAGAGACCAGGCCTCTCGAAAATCCTGGAACTATCTGTCATTACTTACAGTGTCTTTGTACTCACTTCTGTCATCGATTCCCCACTGGAATCAGTACATAATTCCATAAGTAATACATACATTCGAGTCCCTGTTGGGACAGAATACAGTTTTCTATCATCTCTATAACCAGTTTCTATCAGCTTCCTATCTTGTGAAGGCAGACAATATGATAAATGATAGTGCTATTGTTAACAGCCATAAAGTCAACAGGTCAGGTCAGAGACACCAGGAGTAATCAACTACCATCTGAAAAATATCAATTCAAGATAAAGAGTTAACCTTTTGAAGTGATGAGAAGTCAATGCCAAAAAATGCCAGATGCTGTGCTAAAAGTGGGTCCAAGACACTGTCATCCTCTGGATAGGAGAAAACATCTGAGCTGCCACAATACATTATCCATAATTAGCACACAATGCAAAAAATAAATAAATAAAATAAATTCAGCATCTACTTCACAGTATATATTGTAAACTACATGGTTTAAAATGATTTATTCAGGCTAAAAATAATCAGTGCCACAACTGAATCTAAATAACAAACTTCAAAGCTTGATTGACATAATGATTTGCAACTTTGCTCCTTCAACATGATATCATTGCAAAACTTGCAAGTTGGCATCTAGCATTCAAAGTAAACACTTCTGTCTTTAAGAAAATTGTGCTACATAAAAATCATATTCTTGTGTTTGGGACAAGCAGACACATTTTACAAATAAAAAAAATGGTTCTTTAAAATAGTTAAAAATTACATACAGAACATATAGAGTTTTCCAAGGGTTCCAAGCCTAAAATTACTACAAAACGATTCCATTATCTTTTAGGCAAACTAGCTAATTTTTAACCACCCTCCCAAAAAACAAAGAGTACGAGACTCTGGCTAGGTTTATGTTCCCTAATACTTTCTAATTGCATCCTCTATTTCATAAGGAAATACTCTGCTATTAGCATTACAATATTCAAGTTGAAATTTAAAGTATTGTTTATTAGTATTTGAAGCCCATTACCACAGTAGGCAAAAAACAGTTTAGCATAAACTGCATAATCAATTGAAAAGGCCAGTATAAAAATAAAAATAAAAAACAAACAAACAAACGTATCACCCAGAAATAATCACATCACATAGGCATAATAGTAACCCTTCATGATTGCAAATTGAATCATGCTATACAAGTAGACCATCGAAACTAGTAGGAGCATAAGAATTCAAAAACACAATATACTGCAAGGGGCATCACCTGCTGCTTCCAGATCAGCAGTGATAGTCCCCAGCTTTACAGCAAGAGGGTAACCAGTCTTTTTATAATGTTCAACAGCATGGTCGTTTCCACCACTTCCATCCCAAGTTCTCCTCCCACAAAGGATCACTCCATCAGTCAGATTTAGCCAAAGATTGTCCGTCTTGTCACACTCAGAACATTTCCACCCAGATGGAGGAATAACAACACCATTGTCAATCTGCTGTAAATTCACCGCGTAGGTACTAACTTTTTTTTTATCAGCAGTCCAAGCTGCAACTTGCTCCTTCCGTTCAGCACCCTCAGCTAGTAAGATAGCATCAACAGCCAACCTTACCTGAAGTATTTTAAACAAATAAGATAAATAAACTAAACTCATCTTTAGCATACAACTTCTCTTTGCATCAAAAATGGGGTGAAGAAGTACCTTCTCTGGCAATTCCACTGAAGGGAATGGAAGAGATACATAGTCAGGTAATATAACTATACTATGAGTTTCTTCATATTCAGGTTCATTGTTCTCAAATCCCCCATCAACACCTACAAATTAATAAGATGGATAAAAATGTGTTATCCAGAAAAGAAATGCCAATTGTTAAACAGCCAAACTTATGATTCCACAACCCAAAACCTATAATATCAGAGCCAGAGTAATATCTCAGTATGACCAAAAAGAAATATACATAACAAACACACTCAGAAGTTAAGTTACAGCTGAAGCAAGACATATCCAGAATCCTAGAAAAAAAAAAAGGTTTAATCATGTGAGATGTATGATCATGACATGAACAACCATGACCCAATTCACATATGACATACCTATAGCCAAGCGAGTGGGTTTTTTAGAAGGCCTGTCTTCTGGGACTACCTTCTTAGACTGCTTAACATGCAAATAAACAGGATTACCAGTCTTCTCAAAATTCCAACCCACACAGTCCTTCCCAAAAGCTAGGAAAGTGAACATGTCGATGAACAATCCACCTTCTGACTTCTGAAATTCATCCAAAAAAAAAAAACCACCAACAACATGCATCAATTTGATGTACAGCATATAATTTACAATGAAAAATAATACTAATTTGATTTTCCAATTAGAATAAGGGAAAATAGTGGGAATCCAAAACCCATTTGCATCAATATCTATCTTAAGCTAAAAAAACATGGGTAAACCACAACAAGGTTGCTTTTTGAAGTGAAAAACCAAAGAAGGGTGAAAATGGAGGAGAAGAATTACGGGGGTGTCGAAAGACAAGCAGCATTCGTGCTTGTAGATGCGATTGGTGGGTTCGGGGATCCGAACCCGGGAGAGATTTGATCGGAGCAAATCCATAGGGTCCAGTTCCATCATCGTCGAATCCCTAAGCAAGCAGAAACCAAAAACCCTTTTGGTTTGAAAGAAGAAGAAGAAGAAGAAGAAGAAGAAGAAGAAGGAGGAGGGTTTTGGTTTAGAAGAGTAAAGAATCAGTGGTTTGCCCTAAGCCAATGGCAAGTAAAGTATCTTTGTGCCCCACAAACACAAACAGCTGCTACTACTAAAAAGGAGAATAAAATAGAGAGGTCTTTCAGCACCAAAAAAAAAAACTTAAAAAAAATAGAGGTCTTTCTTTGGTTATAAAGCGTAAAGCACGTTTTTGAGACTTCTACGTCTCAACTCTCAATTCTCAACTCACAGTCACATCACAGGACATAAATGCATCGAGCTTGGTATTTGAATTTGTAATGTTTGTAGAAAATTATTGTGATGGTGATTATTGTACTTGTTTTTTTGGTGTAAGATTATTATACTCTAATAATTATATTTTTTTGGTACGTTATACTAATTTATATTTAAAATGTGCATTCGTGCATTATTTTTTTATACTAATTAAGCTATTGCATTTTAGTTTATCACCATATTAAAAAAATTACAAACAAACTTAGAGCCTTTTCAATCCACACGCACATTGAGTTTGAGAGGGTTACCTAAGCAAGTTCATAAGCTACTCTATTGTTTATTTTCATATAAAGTGACCCATAATTATTAAATTCAAACTTGTCATTAACTCGATGGAAATATTGAGTTAATGAATAATTAGTTGAACTAGTGAGTAAAATGAAAGTGAGTCGAATTGCGTCAAATTAAATTTATCTCAAACTTAATTTGATAAATATAAGCTCAGTTGAATAAAAAAATGAATTTATTTTTTTGACTCAAGTTTAATTCACTCTTAATTCTCGAATTTGATGAGCTAAGCTCGAATCATATGTTAAATAATTTTTTTAAAAATTTTATATATAAATTAGAAAGAAATTAATAATATTAATATATTATATATATATATATATATATATATATATATAAAAACTAACTTAAGAACTAATGAGCCAAATAATAGGAGTGAAAAGTGATTCAAGCTTGGTATAGCTCAAGCTCAACTATGATAATATGCTCAGCTCAAGTTCAAACTCGATAAAGAAGTGAACTTAATTTCTCGATGAATCAAGAGTTTAGAATAATTTATAAACTGACTTGACTCATTTTCAACCTTACCAGTGAGTTATTGGCTAAATCACATATAATCAAATAAATATATATTTAGTTAATTTTTCTAACAAGTGCCCTTAAAATTTGTTAAGAAATCAAAGATATAAATATAAATATATATTTAATAAAAATATAAATATATTAAAATTAAGATATATATGGTTCTAATCTAACTAAATTGGGCCTAACATATTAACTTATACACAATATGGCCCACTTAACGCTCTGCCTAATGTCCAAACCTATATATATTTTAGAGTTTCATTCAACCCGTATTCTTTTGGCTAAAAGAGCTGTTGCACTATAGGAGTGAGAGAGCTCAAAGGAACATAAAATGGCGAGTCGTTCTCCAAGGATGCTACGGCCTCAAGAAGGCAGTTATCCATGTGCAGTTTTGACGTGCATCAACGAGGCGCGGCGTGGCACACAATGAGGTTGCAGTGGTGCGACTAAGATGGAATGCGGTGGCGGGGAGCCATGGGAGACGCTTCTCTTCTTGATATTGCCATTGAGGCTGTCTGTTGACTTTGTTCCTTTTTCATTTTCCATCTCCCTTTTTTTGTATTTTTTCTAGTATTTCAAGTTTAATTTTTTCTGTATTTCTATTTTTTTTCTTGGGACCTTTCATCCTCTTCCTCTTCCTTAAAAGGACCTTTTTTTTTTCCTTAAAATCATTCCGCCGAGTCACCAAGTTATTTAAAACTCGGTCGGTTCAAATTAGGCTTCACTAGTTTAAATGCATAATCAATCCAAATAATGACTTAGACTAATTAACCGAGCACTTCACCAATTTGACAATCGGTTTGTCTGGGTTTAATAACTATGGATGACTCAATCCTCTAACACTAAACCAAATATGTGAGCAGTTGAATTATCCTTTTAAATGGTGATATTACGTAATCCCCTTCTAGAGTCACGTCGAGGAAGTTGAGTTCTGGTGCATATGCCAGGCCCATCCTTGTTGCAAATGCTTCAACCACTTTTAAGTCAAGACCTTCTGGAAGAGCCCATGAGGCTGCAGCAAGTATTGTTGAATGATATTATCTTAGAGTTGAATTGCTCTATAATTCTTAAGATATGTCCTAAATGTTGCCCTTGTCCATTGAGCAATAGCAATGGCAACCAAATAAGTCCATGCTTCCTTTTTTAACACCTTAAGCTCAACCATCTTGTCTTTAAACTCAACCATTGTATTAGCCTTTGCAAGTGCCCAAAACCATGTCTCTATATTCCCTTCCTATCTATTTCTTAGAATATGCTTGCAACAATATCTATGGTCCACACCCAGCAATAACTTATTAAGGGCTAGGTCTAGACCTTACAATATACAACAAATAGTTAGTAAAAATGCAAAAATATAAACAAAAACTCATTATAATCCCACAATTGTGCATACTGCTCTTTCACTTAGCCTTCCACAATATCCCTCGCAATATGTCGTGCTCTATATGCCTTGGCTTGAGTCACCATAACGCCATAATTGTTGTGATAAATAACATCATCACCATGCACATGTGAATTTATTCTGATATAAGATTCTAAAGGGTGTTTTGAAACATTCAAAAATCAAATATGTAGGTACAGTTGAGCTAGTTTTTTGATAAATGTTATTTGGTTTTACAAAAATTTTAGAAAACAAGTTCATATTTGAATTGAATTTGAGATAAAATTGATTCTTAAAAAAATTAAATCAAAGTTGGTTTTTCCCTAATGGAAGTTTATTTTTACTCTTTTCTCCTATTTATTCTCTATTTCTCTCGCATAATTTGTTTCTACCTCAATATTTAAATTTTAAACTTGGTTACACAAAAAAAAAATTTAAACTTTTACGATGTTAAAACTAGTTTAAAACAACATTTGACCAAATTAAGAATAAATTAAAACTAATTATAAAATAACCTGAATTTTTATGATTAAGTTATCTTAAACAGTTTCTAAACCAGTTTTTAGAATTGTCAAACTAACCTAAATTTCTTACCAAGTCTTTCTAAAGTAGCTTGTTGCACCTTCAATACTCTAATACAACTATGAGCATCTTTGAAGGTCTTAATTTGGTAAGACTTTAAATCAACAACCCATGAACATAACATAGAAGTGTCTATGGGCAATCACCTTTGCAAGTCACTCTACATAGTGGCGGATTTTGAACTAAAATCTTGGGGTGACCACAAAATATAAATTAATTGTTATTTATCATACACACTTCAAAGACAAAATCTTATATAATTTTAATACATTCGTATTAAAAAAAGAAATAGGTCCAAAGTTCAAAAGAAGTTATCAAATAAAATAAAAAGTGAATAGTGGGTCAATTTTATTTATTTTTAATGAGAATAATAAATGGTAGGCTAATTTTTAATGGATACAAGATTAAATGTCTTATGATATATTATATATGTATATGAAGTTGAAAAAAAAATTGGAGTGACCATTGCCATCTCGTGTCCTCTTTATAATTCGCCACATCTCAAGTTATCATTTTTAGAAAGAAAAAAAAAAGTTGTTTTCCTTCATGGAGTGCATAAGCATAACCATTGGCTACCAGTTCCTTAAACACTTTCAAATTAGGAAATACCACTCCCAACTCAAACTTAACATTCCCATAGCCCACATTAATGTTAGATTAAGGCCATTTCTCTCCAATTACACTATATTCTCCCTTATTTTCAAATCCCTTAGTTTTATGCAATTCCTTATACTCATGCTCTACATCATCGAATGGATTTATGTACACACTTGGGTCACTTAGGTATCTACAAATTTCCTTTTTTTTTTTTGCGGTTGACTACCGAAATTATCAGCTTCAATAGCATCATCGACCATATGATCATCAATAGAATCATCATGTTCTCAAGAGACAATCCTTGTACTCATTGTCCTCCCCTAAGTCATATTCATCACCGTCTCTGCCCTTTTTATTGACATAATGTTTAACGGACAAATGGGCCTCTTCTTGCCCTCTTGCATTTTCAACCCAAATGAGGATGTTGTTATCATAAACTAAGAAAACTAACTCATTATCAAAATTCATCCCAGCCCTCACATTTGAGTTATAGGTCCAATAGTCTAATTCCTTTAAGAAACTAAATATCTCTGGGTGGAAGATGCTTTCTAAATCACAATTATTCTAGGTAATTAACTGAGCCCCCAACATACCTACGTGGTGGACCCTCAACAAATTTTCCCCATGATGTATGGCCAAATTTATAATGTGTCCATGTTGCATGTGAAGAAGAAATGGTACTAAAACATGGTCTTTGCTATGATACTCCTTGTTAAGTTTGGGTGTATTATACACCCTTAATTTTTATCTGTAATAACAAATTTTTTTTTGGGCAGATTACTTTTTTTTTTAGACTATATTACTGTTCACGCTAGAGGTAGGCCAGAAGTACTGTTCACGCTGAAAACACTATTTTATGCAGGAAAAAAATACTATTCATGTCAAAAAAAATACTGTTCATGCCAAAAAAAATATTGTTCATGCCGAAAACACACTGTTTATGCTGAAAAGTACAGTTTACATATTTTAAAATTACAAAGCTCTGTAAATAATACTAGTTGAAATTATATCAGTCAGTCTTTATATTTTTTCATAAATAACTGTATATACTAAATTTTTTTCTAAAACTATTACTATTAAAAATTCTTATAAATTTTAATTGATAATATTTATACAATTATATAACTTAAAAAAATTACAAGTGATCGAGTTTCTAAAATTATAATCGTATTTTTTGAAAAATCTTATAAATTTTAACGATAATATTTATACAATTATACAATTTAAAAAAATTAGAGGTGATCGATGGTAGTCGAAGAAACAACGTAATTAATGACAATGGTGGTAGGTAGTATGTAAAAAAAATATAACACTAAAAAAACTAAAAAAATCTAAAAAAAAAGAAAACCTGGAAATATGCTGTAATTGATCTAAATCATTATTTATTTTATGAATAAATCAATGACTTAAATTATGAAGTATATGATACACCCTCCTTTAAAGGGTGTATATTAGAAATGGCCGTAAAACATGCACTACATGAGTTTGGAGCCCCTGTGACTTCCACAAGCCCTTTTACGGCAAGAAAATCACCTATTACCGGTGACTATATCTATTAGTAATAAGACAAAATTTGTTGAAATTTTTTATTTTTGACAAAAATTTTGGTAGGTTTTAGTTACCGATAAAACTTTTGCAAAAAACTTTTTCAATTGATTTTTTGTCAAAATTTTTCAACAAATAAATACCAATGATATATCTGCCAGTTAATTTTTGGTCGAATATTTGCTAAACAATTCCAGTTGAATTTCCATTCAAATATCTACCAAAAATTTTTGGTTGAATTTTTGGCTGGATCTCTGTCAAAAATTTCTGGCCAATATACGCCATAAGAAACAAGCCTCAGTTTTTAAATTTTTTTTTATTATAGATAAATCCACTGAAAATAATATACTTATTTTTTAAAAAATAGTAAAAATAATACTAAAATATATTTTGACAAATTAAGCTTGTTCAAGCTTGAACATAGGAACATGTTTGTTGTCTTCACATAATAAAATGCTTCCCTACTCACAGAACTCAAACAAAATGACGAGAAACAACTTTTAACAGACAAAAATTCTTCTCTTTCATCGTGTTGTTGATCACCCTCCCCCTTATCTTGTGGTGTCACTGCCTGAGTGATTTTTTTTTTTTGCTACAAAAGAGAGACAACCACTTGAGGAAGTAGAGGAAAATTAAGAACAATCATGATGACATTGAATTCATATGTACTAAAAGAGAAGAGTTTTCAAAAACAATTTGATTAAGATTGAATTGTGAGGTGAATGTACTTACATCCTATTGTTCCTCTTCATAATCGTTCATTGTGGTGAGGTAGGGGTGGCTGCATGAGCGAGAGCAGAAGACGAGGGGTGGCGTAGAGTGAGAAATAAGAGAAGATGAGGGGCGAAGCATAGAGAGGCGGAGCAGAGAAGACAAGAGTGAGTGGACTAAGAGTGAATGAGGGAGAGAATGGGAAAATAAAGGAGCGGAATAGGGGTTTCGTAGGGCATATCTGCCGGAACTTATTTTTGACAGATTTATTAAACTTTCCCATGGAATTTTCGTCGGAAAAAAACTTGTTTCGGGCAACAAAAAAGTTTATTATGAAAAATTTGCTAGAAATTAAAATAACATTTTTAATAAAAAATTATTTAAAAAAAATTCGACTAATAATTTGCTTGAATTAAAATAATATATATTTTTAATAAAAAAATTATTTTTTTAAAAAATTGGGTTGATAATCTACCATAAATAAAAATAATATATTTAAAAAATCTTCTAATTTTTTTAAAAAAAATCTGACACATATTTTTGCTAGAAATATTGAACAACTAAAACATTTTTAGTGGATATTTCGTTGGAAAATAAAATAATATTGTTTTAAAAAATTATTTAATTTTTTTAAAAAATTAAAAAAAATATTTTTGACAAATATTTTGTCAAAAAATAAAAAATTAGCACCATCATTAATTCTTTTTTAAAAAATTAAAAATTCATTTTTCCCATTAAATTTCTCATGAATAATTCACCAAAATTTATTTAAATTATGAATTTTTTAGGGAATTAAACCATCGAAATATTTTTTAGCATATTTGATCGCAAAAAATGCAGTAATTTTTATAGACACAAATTTGTCAGTAACACACGAATTTCTTGTAATGTGTGATGCTTCATTTATTTAAATAAATAACTCCATATATATATTAAATAATCACCATATTAATTATATATTTAATATTTGGAAATGTTAAATGCATTTTATTGCTCAGGTTCAATCAAATTTCAATATATGAAAAATCGACAATCTTAATTTTGTAGCAAACTCTAAATAGGGCACAAAAGTTAAGGCTACATGCATCACGGACTACACAAAATTTTCACTATCTATAATTTATAAACGCACACCCAATGTACAAAATACAGTAAAGAACATGCAAAGCATAAATCCCCACTATGACAACCCCTAAATCAACAAGAAACATCTAATAGTTGGATTCCCATACCATTTTTGTCACCGGTTAATTTGTCTCCTTTCACTGTCAAAGTTCCACACTTCAGGACATCCACCAACTCTAGAAGAGAGAAATAGGACTTCGTGGCTTTCGTTCGCAAACTAAAAGGAATGGATGTTGTTATGTTCTCTATTTGAGGGAGTGGCCTTTGGGCTGTTTGGTGCTGTAGGAGAGTTCATGTCGACAATGGTTATCCATATGTTGTAGACAAAATGAGGTATCTATAAAGATATTTTGACGTTCAAGTAAGTTTCAAAGTCAAAATGGATAAGATTGTAAGTAGAGAAAATGAACATACTTAAAATACTCATAAATATGTGTTTATATAGAAAGTGAAGCTGCCGAAGCCTTAGGTGGTGAGTCATATGTAACCTCACTAAGACATACTGGTCCAAGTGTAGCTTGGTGTAGAAGCAAATGGATTATGGATGGTAACGAATAGGGAAGAAGTGTTCGCTAACTGGAGATGGGACCATAAGTTATGTGCCCCGAGACAGGATCACAGGCTATGTGCCTTAGCTATGGATGGTGCGTGTTGAAATTAGGTCCTGCTAAGGCCGAGCATGTAACCACTACTCTACATGTATTCTTTAGTCTATGTGCATATATTATACAATATACTACATTTTTCTTCAAATATAAAATACATTTAATATATTTATATAATGTAAAACATCTATAAATATAAATATCTTTACATAATACAAATTATATTTAAATTATTAAGTGTCTAGCTATCTTTCTCTCCTTCATGAGAAGCTTTCTCTCCCTGTGAGAAGTTTTCTTTTCTATCTACCATAGTTTTTGAGTGCTCATGTTTCTTTTCTTACGATTTTTACGAGTGTTGTGAACATGGAAAACCTTTTCTTAGAGGAAGATGAAATTGAGGACCTGGAGGTTCCAGAGAGTGGTGTGCAGGGTGTAGGAGCAGATCCTTCTCTTTGTCTGGTGGGAAGATTCCTGACTACTAGGCCTATCAGAGTTCACATAATGAAGGAAAGAATGGCTGGTGTGTGGCATCCAGCACGCGGGGTTACGATTAAAGAGGCTGAACCGGGGGTATTCTTATTCTAATTTTATCACCAAAGGGACATGCAAAGAGTGCTAAAACAGGGACCATGGTCATTTGACAACCATCTTCTTATTCTTGGGGTGATGTAGGAGGACAATATCCCAAGCCAGGTGCCTTTGGTTATGGTTCCATTTTGGGTGCAAGTTCACAATGTTCCAAATGGTCTCATGTCAAAAGGTATGGGTAAGCAACTTGGGAATTTTGTTGGCAAGTTTCTAGAATACGATGTGAAAAATAATACCAGTATGTGGAAGACTTATATGCGAATCAGAGTTTTGATTGATGTTCGTCTTCCCCTAAAAAGGCTGAAAAAGGTACGACGACCGGGAGGTGAGGTGAATTGGGTCCCTTTTGCTATGTTTGTGGTACTCTAAGCCATATTGAGGACCACTGTGATATTTTGTTGGGCTTACCAAAGGACGACGGGACCCATGGTTAGGGACCGAAACTGCGTGCTGAGCTGAGGAAAAGTTCAGGTATGGGAGGAGGGCGTGGTTATGGGAGGAGGGGGTAGCTTCGTGGGTGGCACCGGGAAGAACAACAAATTAGTTATGGTATCCTATAATTAATGTTGTAGTTGAAAATATTGTAACTGATAACGGTAGGAATTTAAATGAGGGGCGTGATACTAGGAGTGCAATGCTGGCCAGTATTTTTAGGGACGCAAAAATTCTCTTTCCTAATAATTCTAATATCCAAGTGCAATAAGAGGGGAGAGAAGAACAAACCCCTATGAATGAGGACAAATCTGAAGAAGTTTTGATTGCAGCAGTTAAAAAAAGGAGTAGATATAGGGAACCAAGTGATGAGGTTTCGATGGACATAAATGCACTGATTAATGAGAAAACCAATGAATCTGGACAGGTGAAATCAAGCAGTAATTTTTTATTGGCGGGCCCTGGCAACCAGGCCTGCCAGGGATCATGAGTATTCTCAGTTGGAACTTCAAGGCTTGGGTAACCTGAGAGCAGTTCCAGTTTTGATGGACCTTATTCGGGCAAACAAATCGGATATTATTTTTTTGTTTGAAACACCTGTTAATGCTAATAAATTGGAGGAGGTTAGGAGGAAAATAAATTTTGATAATATGTTCGTTGTTGATAGAAGTGGCAGAAGGGGCGGGGTTGCTATTCTTTGGAATAATTATATTACTTGTAATATTTTGAATTATGCTAATAATTTTATTGATGTCGAGGTTGTCATAGAGGGTGGGAGAAATTGGAGGCTCACTGGTTACTATGGTTTTCCGGAGAGAACAAGAAGAAGGGAGGCTTGGTGTATGCTTCGTAACTTAGCAAATTATTCTAATCTTCCTTGATGCATAATAGGAGATTTTAATGACTTGTATTCTAATGAAGATAAATATGGGAGACATGATCACCCAAATTGGTTGCTCAGTGGTTTCCGGGATAATATACTTCAGTGTTCTTTAGCTGCTATTCCTATGGTAAGTTATCCTTTCACATGGACAAATGGTAAAGCTACTGATGACCTTGTTGAGGAAAGGTTGGATAGAGCCTTTGCAAATGAGGAATGGTTAAATATGTTTCCTAGCTAATTATAAACTGGAAAATTTATTTGCATCTATCTCGGACCACTCCCCTATTTGCCTTTAGTTAGTAAAAACTCAGAGGACCTTTTTTCGTAGAAGTTTCAAGTTTGAGAATGCTTGGTTGTTGGAAGTAGATATTGAAAATGTCATGGCTAGTGGCTGGAGTGGTAGCGGTGCTGATAATTTAATCGACAAAACTACTAACTGCATTCAAGAGCTTGATAACTGGGGAAGACTTCACACTAAACATTTTAAAAAGGAGCTTTTCAATTTAAGGACTGAAATTGATGTGCTCAGGGACAGAAGGGACGCAGACTCGGTTCAAAGGTTCAATGAGGTAAAACACAAAATTACCTCTCTGCTGGTCCAGGAAGAAAGTTTTTGGAGATAGAGATCAAAGAATTTCTGGCAAAGGGATGGAGATGCAAACACCAAATTCTTTCACGTTGCATCTTCTTCTAGAAAATGAAGAATACAATTTCAAGTTTGGTTGCAAAGGAAGGAGATATCGTGGACAGTCAAGCTGGTCTATGTAATTTATTCCGCAGGTATTACGATGATTTATTTACAAGTCAGGCAAGTATCATTGATCCTGTTCTTGAGGTGGTTAGTCGTCGAGTTTCAGATGAGGACAATAACAGGTTATTAGCCCATTTCCTTTATGAAGAGTTCAGAATTGCTATGTTCCAAATGTACCCTGACAAAGCTCCAGGTCCTGATGGCTTGAATCCTAGTTTCTATAGAAGGTTTTGGAACATTTGTGGGCAAGAAACAATCGTAGCTTGTAAAACATAGCTAGAGGAGGGTGTTATTCCTCCATCCATTAATGAGGCTAATGTGGCTCTGATTCCTAAGTGTGATTGCCCAAAAATGGTTAGAGACCTACGACCAATATCTCTCTACAATGTGGTGTACAAAGTTTTGTCCAAGGTACTTGCTAATCGTTTAAAACCTTTACTTCCCAAATGCATTTCTGAGAATCAATCTGCTTTTGTTGAGAATAGATCTATCATTGATAATGCTGTGATTGCTATGGAAATTACTCATTTTTTGAAATGTAAGACAAAAGGGAAGTGGGTGAGATGGCTTTAAAAATTGACATTAGCAAAGCTTATGATAGAGTTGATTGGAATTATTTAAAAGGCATTATGGCCAGAATGGGCTTTCATAATAATTGGATTGGTTGGATTGCTATGTGTGCTGAATCTGTTTCCTACTCTGTGCTGGTTAATAATGATTTTGTTGGTCCTATTTTTCCTGGTAGAGGCTTGAGGCAAGGTGACCCCTTTCCTCTTATCTCTTTATTTTGTGTGCGGAAGGCCTTACATCACTTATTAATAGAGAGGAAGCAAAAGGAAGCATTCATGGTATTAAGGTGTGTCGTGGTGCACCCATTATTAGTCACCTCATGTTTGCGGATGATTGTTTCATTTTTATTAGAGCAAATGAGAATGAAAGCCTTACCATGAAAAATATTTTGGTCACCTATGAGCAAGCTTCAGGCTTAGCTATAAATTTTAGCAAGTCTAAAATTATTTTTAGTAGAAATGTCCCACATGATAAAAAAAGGCTGCTATTGTTAATTGTCTGAATGTGAGAGAGGGTATGGGCCAAGGAAAATATTTAGGCCTCCCCTCTATGATTGGTAGGAAAAAGAAAGCTGTCTTTGGTTTTTTGAAAGATAGAATTTGGAAAAAAATTCAATCTTGGAGTGGTAAATATCTTTCAAGAGCTGGTAGAGAGATCCTTATTAAATCTGTGGCACAATCTATTCCTTCTTACTGTATGAGCGTCTTTCTTTTACCAACCACTCTATGTGATGAGATTCAGAAGATGATGAGTTCCTTTTGGTGGGGTGCAAAGAAAAATCCTGGTAGAGGAATGAATTGGCTAAGTTGGGACAAACTAATTGTGGGTAAGAATGTGGGAGGTATGGGCTTTCGTGATTTAGAAGGCTTTAATTTGGCAATGTTAGGGAAATAAGGTTGGAAGTTGCTTACCAACCCTGATGCTATGGTTTCTAGAATCCTCAAAGCTAAATACTATCCAAGGGGGAATTTTTTAGAAGCTAAATTGGGTCATGATCCAAGCTTCTCTTGGCGTAGGATCTGGAATTCTCAAGTTTTGTTAAAGAATGGTCTTCGTTGGCGTGTTGGTTCTGGTTCCCATATTAATATTTAGAGTGACCCTTGGCTTAGGGAAATTAATGATCCCTACATCCATACTGCTCATAGTCCTTCTATAAATATTTCACATGTTAATGAGCTTATTTGTCCATTAACCAACTCTTGGAACTTGCAGCTTATCCAGCGAGATTACCAGGCTATTGTAAACATTTCTTTGGTGGATGTGAATGGAGAGGATAAAATTGTTTAGAAAGCCAGTAGAGATGGTAACCACATTGTAAAATCATCCTATTGGTTTTGCATGAACTCCCTTAGTGATAGAAGCTCGTTGGCAGTGAATGGCAATTGGAACATGATCTGGTCCCTGCCAAAGTACGTACCTTCTGTTGGCGGCTTTGCCATGATACACTTCCCACCGGTATGAATCTCAGGTCCAAAGGTATGGATGTTCATGCTACTTGTTTGCAATGTGGTGCACATCATGAAAATAGTTGACATGTGTTTATGGATTGTAAGTTTGGTATTTCTTGTTGAAGAAGAGCTCACCTTTGGACTACCATTGAACCTATCCTACTGCAAGCTTAGTCTTTTGCTGAAGCTTTCTTCACACTGCTGGGCTTTTTTGATAGCAACGTGAGATGCTCTTTTGTGATGATATTATGGAGTATTTGGAAGAAGAGAAATGATAAGCTTTGGAGCAATACTGAAACACCACCATCACAAGTTGTCTACGTTGCCAAGGAACTGTTTTTCGACTGGTTGCAAGCAAGAGAATTCAACCCAAAAATTGAGTCTGCTAACCGTGATAATGCTGCTGTGGCGTGGGCCAAACCCCCATGGGGTACATGAAATACAATATTGATGCTGCTTTTTTCCAGGATGTCCAATGTTTTGGTTATGGAATGTGTATCCGCGATCATCATGGTCAGTTTGTCAAAGCCCATTGTGGGTGGAGACGTGGCTACCCCCTTGTCCATGAACGTGAAGCTTGGGCACTGCTTTTTGCTCTCCAATGGCTTCTCACCAGCGGCTTTGAGAAGGTCGTTATAGAGTTTGATTGCAAACTTGTCCTTGATACTCTCCATTGTTCCAAAACTAATCATTCGGAGTTTGGTTTCATTATTAAAAAATGCAAGAATATTTTATCTAGTAAAGCTTTCTTCAGTTGCTTATTTGTAAGGAGGCAAGCCAACTCAGTTGCTCATGCTTTAACTAGAGCTTCTAAGTTTTATGCTAGCTCCCACGTTTTTAATTTTGTTCCTTATTGTATTTCCTCTTTGGTTATCAATGAAATGAATTGAGTTGGGTTTTGTATAAAATAAAATATTTAAATTATTATGATAATTTACTTTTTTTTAATATTATGAAGAGTTATACTAATTCTTTGCTTTCTTTTGATTTATTTAGTAACATGTCATTGTCATAATATTACTTACTAACTTTATTTATATTAATAGAATAATATTTTAATAAAAAATAAAAAATATTTTAAATATTAAATATATGTCTATAAAATTATTTTTATATATAAAATTATGTTCCACCACAATTAAAATATTGAACTGTGAATAGGGATGGAAATAAAATGCTATTCGTCGAAATTTTGCATGGTCGACTATTTACTAAACAAGTTAGACCAATACTTTTCTAAAAGTTTGTTTAACTAAAAAGGTGAGGTCTCTGTATCTAATAGGCATTTTAAGTCTAGCAAGTCGCCACAATTTGTTTAACTATATATAATATAATATATATTTATTATAATAATTATAAATTATAATTATAATATATTAATATATTTTTAATTAAATTTTAATAAAAGTCATAATTAAAACTTAAGTTAGTAAGTTAGAATAGAAATACATATTTATTAATATATTTATATAATGTAATATATTTATTATAATGAAAATAATAAGTTAAATTCACCATCTACTTTTATAGATGTTCATTACTTTCTTACTCTAATATTTGATCGACTTGGGACTTGGAGATATATGTCTCTAATAATTTTGTAACTTGGTATATCTCCAAGTACGTCTTACATCGACCTAAGATTAGAATAAGAAAGTGATGAGCATCTATAAAATTAGAATGTGAATGTTAAGGTATAACAAAGGTCTATTGACCTTAAGTAGGTCCATTGACCTATTTAAAGGCTTAGGTCTGTTAGTCTATGTAAAGATATGTTGACCTATTTAAAAGTAGGTCTGTTAGCTTATAAAAATGCATGCTAACCTATTTAAAGGTAGGTCTGTTAGTATACTTAAAGGCTTCATCACAAAATAGGTCTTTAAATAGACTTTCAAGCCAGACTAGAGATTTTTAAAAAGGTTAAGTCAAACCTTAAAAATTGACCTATTACAAACTTACAAGTCAGACTCAAACTTTATAATTGAGATACAAATCAGGTCTGTTTAAGACAAAATCTAACCTCTAACCTAGTCTAACCTATTTTCACTCCTTACCGTGAATCAATCTTTTTCCTATTTCAATGATCAATTTGATTTTTAGAAACTTGGGTGGAACAATATGAGCGTTGGAAGGAAATATAAAAACAAGGGGATCATAATTCCCATACACACATATTAAACAAGGGAATCATAATTCTCTTCAAAATTGGATGAAATCTCAATTCCATTTCATCTTATAACAATTACAATTATCATTTTATCCTATATATTTTTTCAAAGTAGTAAAATCATAAAATTCTTTAAAAATAGAAACACTCACATTTGTCACTTCTACTGCCACTCTTTGCCACGGTTATTTTTTCTACTACCACCGCATTATAGTCATTGCCATCAGCCCAATCGCCATTATTGTTATCCCAACGTAGTTACTATACAACTAAAAGAATTAATTTTCACAATAAATGAATTATATTATCGTAACATGCATACACAATATAAATTACGTTTTAAATTACATATCCAGAAACATACACACACACACCATATCACACACTTAAAAAGTGAGAAAGGTCACTTGAGCTTTTTTGCTCAAATAACTTTGAAGGAGTAAATGTGAAGTTCAACCCCAAGTCTTTTATATTCATTTATAGAAGATTTTATCAACTGAACTATAATTCCCTCACTACTTAATGATAAAAATAAAATGATGGACGTGTCCCACTCTAATATCTCACAAACATATTTTGTGAGAAATTAATGAGGGATATATATTTCTCTCATTAATTTATGAATTTCTTGTAGTGGCAGCTGTTGTAATTGTATCTAAAATTTACCTTAACTTTTTAAAATAGAATTTATAATTTTTTTTCTTATTTAAAAAAACGACTAACAGGTTAGAGGATGTTTGCTAAGGTTAGAGAGAAATGCATGTATTGAGGTAGTTCATGCCAATAAATGTCTTATAAATATTTGAAATAGTTATTGTTATGCCGATGCGGAAATTACGGGGCCAAAAATAAATAAAAAAAGAAAATATACGTGCTTTAAAAGTAGTAACATTTTATTGGTTGATTGAAAATAATGGTGAAAATAAGTCATGCAGTTTATTAAGAGTCTATGACTTAATTTATTTTTAATTTACTTAAACTTAATCTATATTTAACAAATAAATTAAGTTTAAATTTTAAAAAGACTTATTTAATTATATAGGTTAAGAATTAAAATTTTTTTTTTAAATTATTTATTTATTATTTATATATAATTGAGAATTTATTAATTATATATTAATATATATTTAATTTATATTGAATATAATAATTTTATTTAAGATTATACTTATTTAAAAATGAAGAAAGATACATGGCCCAATGCTTTTCATCGTGGTTTATGATCTGAATAAAATTTAAACTTTCTGTTTTGGGTCCCACTATTAATGTTTGGAAAATGTCTTTAATTTGTAGGGCTGCTTCAGGGTGTTGAGTCTTGGGACACGAAGTAAAGTCCATCAAAATTTAAAAGTTCAAATTTATTGAAAAATATAAAAGTCTTTTAAGTAATGTAGGTGTTTTTAAATAGGCTTTTAAATTAAGTTAATTTTTTTATATTTTCACAAATAAATAAGGTCAAACCTAAAAAACAAAAACCTTTAACATGTAACAATCTAAACTCAGATCAACGTTAACAAGCTTAAACTTATTTAATAAAACCTAACAAAACTTAACTTATTTTCACCCTTAATAAAAAAATAGTAACTCATTATAAATAGAGAAGAAAAATATAAAAGATTAAGACAAAAAAATATAGATTCAAAATCTTATTTTATATATAAGATAAAATATATATATTTAAAATTTAACAATGTATTTATAAAACGTTTTAAAGTTTATACAATATAATTATTTAAGATAAGTATTTATTAAAAATTATGATCTTTTTAATTAATTTTTTTATTTATGTAAATAATTAAGAAAATTATCTATCATATACAAAATATGCATATTTTACAACATAACCTAATATATAGACACCGAATAACATTTTTTGCACTTGTGATATGAGGTTGTCAACAGCCTCATCCTTTTGTAACATTTTCAAAGTTGACTTGAAACGTTTTCCTTTTAGTTGTGACAAGTTGTGATAAGTTGACAGATGATGTTAATTAGAATTGTAATTGTAATAATAATTAGTAAACCCATCAGTAAAAAATTACAAAATCTACCCTCAACTTTTAGACATCCTTACCTTATTCCTTGATTTTACTTAATCTATTTTTTTCCAACTCCTTAATTTCCAACTCAATTCCATAATGTTTTATTTTCTCATAAACTATTAACATGCCAAACTTCATTGAGACAGATTAATTAGGTAACATTGTCAGAAATCCAATCACAAAAAAAATCATTATTTTTAGGGATTGCACGTAAGAAATTAAAGATTTATTTAGATTAGAGAAAGAAAGAGAAAATAAATAGTCCAAATTTCACGGGATTTATTATCCAATTTTGTTCTTTTGAAACACTTCTCCGTTGTCTTCTTTGCACACAGAGTATACCAATAGCGACATAACCGGACTCACGAAATCTCAAACGCCACCTTCTCTCTCTTTCTCTTCTATATATCTATATATGAGAATAAACTATAAACCCTTCCTCATTGCATCACGCAACGTAAGATTTTCCTTCGTTTTCTCAGGTATGCTCCAACGCCCTCGTGTCATGCAACCACTTGTCTTGCCTTCCAAACACTCCCTATTCTTCTTCTTCTTCGAAGTCCAAGCCTCGTCGTAGTCTTGTGATCATGGCGTCCAAGAACAAAAAAGGCAAGAAGTCATCGTTGTTTATGTGTTTCAAACCCGTTGCCATAGATGATTCCATCAAACCTAGAAGGCGAAAAGACAAAACAGCCGACCAGGTTGTCACGTATTTTGCGGTTGCGGAGAAGGAAGAAGGTATTATGTTGCCGGCGGCCATATTGTCTTCGGCGTTTCCGGCGGCGGAGGCCGGCGATGAAGAAATTTTAAGTCGAGATAGAAAGAAAGGAAGAGACAGATGGGAGGCCCTTAGGGCGGTTTTGAATGCGACATCATTGGTTAGTTTTTTTTTTTTTTTTTTTTTCATATTCATTGTTATTTTACTTGTCATAATCTTAATCTTAATCATGATCATATAAATATTGCTCCAAGAGGGATCATATTCATGACAACATCGTAACTGTATTATAATCCCATTGATGAGAATGACTTAAGAACAACTATCTCTCGATTTCGCCGATCATGTTTGTTTGTCTGTAGTTCTTTCTTGATTTGTTTCTTTTCCCTCCAATGTGTTTTTCTTTCCTTCTATTCTTTCTGTGGTTTTTGCGAAAGGATAAAATTTAATTAAAATTCTTTAAAATTTGTAGTTTGCATAACTCATTAATAAAAATTTTAAAAATAATAATTAAATAACTATAAAATAAAACACACGAAACTGACTATTTTTTTTACCTAAGTTTTCTCCTTTGCTAAATATTTTAAATTTTAAATAGCAATGTCAATGTTTAGTCTTACGTAGATTTCTTCTTGGGTTATCAACTTGTTTGGTACATATATATTTTGTTAAATTAATCTGAAGGTTTGGTTTTTATATATTTTTAGAATATATTTAGAATATTTTAAAGATATTTTAATCAATTTTTAAAATATATTACAAAATCAATTAATCATCCAATTGAGAAAGTAATTATTTTATGATCTTATAATATTTCTTGACTTATTTTCTTATTTAATTAAATTCAAGAGTCTAATATTAATATAAACAGGATTATTGAATTAATATTTCAAATCACATTATTTTTATTACTTTATAACCTTTTTTTTTTGTTTTCTTATTCATAACCCTAAACTTAATTCTTCCTAATTTTTTCAACAACTTTAGTCATTATAATGGCTAGATTCATGCATGTACTTTAACTACAATTTGGGTTGATTATACTTTTAAAAATTTTAATTGGGTCACTAATGTAACTTACCGGTAAGAAATTTTTCTACTTCTAAAAAATAAGGGTTTTAATTAAAAATTTCTAAATAATGTATGAATAACAGATTAAATTAACCTATAGTTTTTAACATAAATCTTACTAACAATTTTTCTGTTTTGGTGAATATTGTGGATAACTAACCCCTTTTTTTGGTCATTCTTACAGATGAAGATGGTTATTAGCAGAAGGAAAGCAAATAAGGATAATTTGTCCAGATCAAACAGCAACTTAAAAGGAGAAGCTGGTGGTGAAATCTCAAACTCACAACTTAAAAGTACCCACCGAACCGATTCAAACGAAGCTTCCTCTAGTTTTGGTTGTTCATCTGCATTTACCTCCTCATCTTCTCTAAGTTCAAGTTGTTCATCACATACTGATCACATTTCGAGCTCTTCCTCTCATGAAATATACTCCCCAAGATCCTCGATGCCATTAAATAATGGAATTGGGGTGATGAAACAGATGAAGCAATATGGTGTTGAAGATAGGAAGAAAGTACATCATCGTTCAAACACATCTATGTGTATGTTTTTGATTAGTCTATTGGTTTTGATTATGTGGGGTAAATTTTTTGCTATACTCTATACTTCAATTTGGTTCTATCTCATGCCTCCTAGTCGAAGAAGGCCATGCAACGAGGGGGCTCTATGTGGAGAGAGTGAGTTTGACTCGGTTCAGAATAAGAAGATTATTATGGAAGGGCTGCTTGAGAGGAGCCATAGCCGTGTGTCTCTAGCTTCTAGTTCTATGCCAAGGTCATAGGATATAAGGCATTTGAGGGAGCGGGAGAACTTTTTCATGCTAAGAGGCTTGAACCAGAAATATTACTCCCAATTAATTGTGCATTATTTATTAGTTCAGTTCCCCTTGTTTCTCTAATTTTGCTGAATTTTATCTCTTTTATTTTTTTAATAATTTTATTTGAGGCATTAAACTATGTAACACTGATTGTTGAGTATACAAGTTTTGCATGTGTAATTTCCTTGTTCTGGGGATGAACTTTTAAGTTGAGTAAATATTTCTAAATCATGACAATTGTATATAATCATATATATAATATGCTGTATGTTATTGTGAGATTTAATTGTGGATGGATATGTCTTGGGGGATCTGTCAGAATTTTGCATCAATTATCGTTTATTTTGATAGATAACAATAGAATTATGAATTTATGGGGAGCATTTTTCTTCAAGGGAATTTTCTTCACCACAAATCTTCAAAGCATACAGTTAAGTTTTTAAAGCTTGAATAACAGCCAACCGTTAGTATTTTTCTCTCAATAATGTCACAAATTCTTCCTTTTTTTCTTACCAAAAATATAGCTTCAAACACAAAGAAAATATCTAAGAGTTATTACTAACGTTTTGCCTTTTATTGGATGGGTGTTTTCAACGAAATATTAACCAAAAATATGTTTAAACTGTGTTATCATCTCGAGCTAACCTCCATTGAGTAGCTGTATAAGTGCTCAAATGAGATGAAAAAAAAAATGATGTCAATTAACTACTGTGCAGATTGCTTGGCTGGCCATAGTCTTAATCAGGGCATTGGGGAGTTCAGATTCGGGATCAACCACACCTGGTGTGTAGTTTTCTTCCTTTTTTGGGTTTCAGATCAATTATGGAATTAGTGATCAGTGATACATATACTAAAGCCGTTAAGTTATCAAACTTTTGATTAGAAATACTCATTTAATTTTATTTTTTTTACTTTGTTTTGGAAATAATGCTCATTTCACTTTTTTTTAGGAGTAAAAAAATTATTAAAAATGGAATATAACGACACTTTCGAATGGGAAAAGATACATCAAATTTAAAGAAAATAAAAAATAAATACATTTTATATTCTGAACTAATTAATGATATGTGATTTTATTATTTGTTTTAAGATTATCGATATCTAAGTATCTTTTATATTAGAGAGACCAATACGGAAAGTGTTAGAACTTGAAAAGTGTATCATCTCAAAGTAGATATAAAAATCTCTCCTACCTGCAAGATCATCAAAATAGAAAATAACCACACGGAAAAATTGAAACACTTACAAAAAGAACAACTAAAACATCTAACTGATTTAGGTTACTTACTAAAAAAACACATCAAAATCTCTTCTTGTAGTTCACTTGTTCACTACTTTCACCCTTGTTCTGCTCAAACAGCAATGAGTCAGTGTCACTTTTCTCACTAACATGCAAGTGAGGCTCACTAATAACTATACAATTACTTTTATTGCTTGGTCTACCCCTTTTTCACTTTGGCATTGAATTAGTCTCCAACTTTTTTCCATTCACACATGGTCTTTTCTTTGTTATGAGATCTCAAAGAAAGATTTCAGCATTTAAGTCATATTCTATGGTTGTACCTTGTTGAATTGGAACCTCAAAAAACCCTCCATCACCCTCTTCTTCTTCAGAATCTCAAATCCTTCCTCAAATGCACTATCCTCACTTCCCCATCACTGTCCTCACGTTCATATACATCAGTATCAGTATTACTATGCTCACATCTTTCTTCTGCAGGTTCATTATCATTTACAACTTCTCATTTTGAGTATTAACAACATACAACTCCATTTGGTCATGATCAACAACTATTCTTGCCATCTCCATTGCACATTTATCATCTCTAAAGAACTTAAACCCATCATTTAGAGACATACCATGTACTCTACACCATAATACCTCACAAATCTCATATCCCATCTCTTTCTACAAGTCTATACACTTTCAATAACGCTAGCTACTTATCATACTCACACTTCTCCTATACTTTTAATTTGTTCTTTAATACCAACGCTTGGTTGATTCAAGTGATTCAGCACTTGTTCCCCTTAAGCAAGATCTCAAGTTTGAATCTTGTGAATGGAAAAAACTAGCGCTATGAGAGTTTTACACTTTTGTAATCTAACTCGACTCGACTTCGGATTAGTCAGGACCCAATGTAGCTTTTAGAAACTTCTGGGTTTACACACAAAAATCACACCCTTGATAGGTAGGACCACAAATTCCAAACCCCACACGTACCCCTCAGATACCCTAAGCCCAACATATACAATTTCTGTAAATTAAAAAATGAACCCTACACGCATGCCCCACACGTATCCTATTACCACGTTGAAACCCCAAATGTACCCTCCATTTTCATGAAAAACCCAAAATGCATACCCATATGTAAAAGAAATTCTAGTTAGATACCTAAAACCAAAACAAGTGTGAAGATTAACACATACCTTCAAATCGTTGACAATGTTCCACAACAATGAAAGAAGGTGAACCAATTGCTACTAATCCTCAAGACCAGACATGCAAATATCCTCCCAATTTCTTATATTCACGTACAATGAAACACTCATTTTCCCTCCATTGGTTAAGACCCATTTTGGCCATTGCAATTAGTGTCACAAGATCAAAACATTGTCACTTTCACCTCCCAAAACCTAGTTGAGCCACTTCATCTCCACGTGAGATCCAACTCAGCACTATTTGTGTCACGCTTGCGTATTATGTTAGTGAGAGTGATGGAAGGCTAACAGAGGACCAAATTATATGACTGAAGTAAAGGTAAGGGATCAAATTGAGAAAAAAAAATTGATATGGGACCATATTAAAAATTTAATTAAAGATAAAGGACTAAAATATCCTTTTTACCTGAAAAATATTATTCAGTGTATAAAACCTCACAATAGGATTTTTAAGGAATAAGATCACTTGCTATTCGAAAATAAACGGCAAGGTGTACATTTTGTGTTTTTTTGTTTTGTTTACAAGATTATCCCCTCACCCCATAGGTAAGAGACTAATCTCTCGAGGTATAGTCAGACGCATAAGCAGTAATCCCTCCCAACAGTGTTATTTCCATACACATAAATTCGAAAATCAAACTCAATATCACATGTTTAATGGATCGAGTTCCTTTCACTTGGACCAACATACGTTGATAGGTGTACATTTGTGATTTGATAGCTCACAATTAATAACTCAATTTTTTTTTAATATTTTAGTATACACATTTTTTTGACTAAAATATAAAGAACTCCTTCAACTATAAGTCATTTTTAAAAGACCCCTTTGTGGTTTAAAATTCTACAACTCAACTCCTTAAACTTATGAAATCATGCATTTTGACTAAGGGTATTTAAGTCTAATCCAAACTGAAAATTGAACAAAAAAAATCGAAATCCAATCAAAACCAAATATATTTGATTCCTTTTTTCAAAGAAAAATCAAATGGATTGAATTTGATCGGTTTTGAAAACCAAAAATCGATTCAATCCAATCCAAACTGATTAACATAATATAATATATTTATTTATTATTAAATTTATATTTTTACTTATAATAACTTCAATTTTTCATATATTTCTCTTATTTTGAATGATTAAATATTATTTTAGACATATGAAATAAGTTTTTATATTTTTTATTTCTTTATTTCTTTTTTTTTCTTTTTAATAAGAAAAAATTACTTTTAACTCACAACATTCTAGTTTTAATTTTTTTATTAAAAACCAATTAAACTGAAATCGGTTTGAATTAGATTAGTTATCAAAATATAATCAATTTAATATAATCAAAATTAATGTAATTAATATTATTTAAATTAATTAATATTTTGATTCAAAATCGATCTAAATCAAATTTCAATACCTCTATAAAGTGATTTTTTTACATATACATAGAAGGTTAAATTTATACTACTTTACACAATTTATAAAGTTCAAGTAAACAGTTATTAAATTTTGAACTACATATATTTTTTAAATGACCTATAATTGAAGGAAACTATTTGCATTTTATCCATTTTTTTAATGGCTGAGATTGTCCGCAATATAAAAAGGGGTCCCCTGGGTTTTGATAGGAAGAACACCTTTAAGACTTTTAACCTCACAATTTTCAATCAAATTCTTATTGTTGATTTATCATTGTAGAGTTGTAGTTATTTTAAAAAAATATTAATTTACTAACGTGGGATGGATTTAAGTTATTTAAACATGGGATTTTAAAATTTATGTGTATAAAAATAATATTATTTTATTTTTTGTTTATTTATTTTTAAAGTGCTTGACATTTTAATAAATTATATTAAATAAGATAATATATATTTGATTATTTATAATATTATGTTTTTATTTAATTGCTTGACTTTTTTGGAATATTCTAAAAAAATATTAAAAAAATTAATATCATATCGTTGTTATTTATTTTTAGGTTATATTATTCTTTTGATCTTTACAATTTCATTAAAAATTTAAGATAAATCTCTATAATTTAAATATTTTTTATAGAGTCTATATACTTTTAAAAAATAATTTAAATTAGTCCCTATTGAGTGATGACTAATACACTTTGTTAATAGATATTTACAAATATTTGTATCTATACTTACGTTGTTTTCACATATTTCAAGGATTTAATTAAATTTTTTATAATTAATAAAGATATAATTAAAATTTATTTAAAAAATTAAAAAGTGTGAGAATCTAATTTAATATTTTTAAACTATAAGAACTTATTTTAAAATTTGATAAAATTATAGGGATAAAATTAATAATTTAAACTTTTTTTTAAATAAAGAAAAAAAAAACCCTGCTTAAACCTGGGCATCATCGTCACTGATTGAGTTGCGGGGAGAGCAAAGAGCAACACTCCAATCTGCATCATCTAAACTCCATAATATTGAAGCTCACCAGTCACCAGGATGGCCAACCTATTCCTAAAGCCCCATCTTCTTCCCCTTCCATCTCTCTCCCAAAAGTAAAACTTCTCTTCCCTCTCAAGCACAAACCTTCCCTTTCCCTTTCCCTTTCCCTCTCCACCACATTCTCCATCCCACACTTCTCCACCACCTCACTCTCCTACGGACCTTCCCTCCACAAAGGGACCCCCCCATCCCAGTCCCAATCCCGATTCTCCCAACCCCAAAACGACGCCGTCCTATACGAAGAATCCTTTACCAGGGTCTTCGACCTCGCCGCCGTCCGCGTCCCTTCCGCCCACTGCTCCGCCCTCGAGACCCGCCTCCGCGGCCACCTCCTCAACTGGCCTCGCATCCGCAACATCGCCCGCGTCCCCGGCGATGACCTCGACCCCGAAGTTGCGCCCCTATTAGGGTTTAATAACGGCGACGGCGACCGTGACGGTGACGGCGAAGAAGAAGAAGAAGAAGAACGAGGAGGTCTCGTCTCGTTGCAACGCCGAATTTACGGCAAAGCCAGCGGCGACGGCGACGTTTTGAGCCCCGTGCTGTACCGTGACAGGCTGGCGAAGACGTTCAACACGCGCGGGTTCGTGAAGTTCCGGAACCTCGCGAAGATTTCGCGGCCGAAGAGGAAGAAGAAGAAGGAGAAAGCGGTTGAAGAGGATAATAAGCGGGTCGGGAAGAATTGTTTTGCTGCGGTGGAGGTTGTTGAGGATGATGAAGATGAAGATGAAGAGGAGGAAGGAGGAGGTGGTGGGGGTTTGGAGAATTTGGCGGGGGAAGGGTTTGGGAGGAAGAAGTGGAAGGGGTCGACGAGGTTGTTGCTTCTGGATGAACGTTACGTGGGTCGTGGCGTGGAGGAGTTGCCTGAGGCAATCAAGGTGTCTGCTTTCTTTGTTTTCCATTCTCAACACTCTCTGATATTCTGTGAGTTTTCAGTGGCAAAAAGCATTTTTTTCACATTCCCTTTCTAGTACTAGTGGTTTATTTGATGCTAATATGCTAAACCAATGAAGTAACCCGGTGTGAATTGTTTTGTCTGTGATTTTCTGCTTCTCTGTTGTCACATAATGTTTCAACTTTTCATCTACGTTATTAAAGGTATTCACTGCATTCGGCTATAGTTTTTATGAAAAGAAGAAGAAGAAGAAGAAGACGGTTAAGTATGTTTAAAAAAATCCATAATAGTGGTAGGCTTGATTCTTGAGCAATGATCCTTATTTATGCTCCGGTATTGACTTAGGGTCGGCAGATGTTTTGGTGCTTATTCAAATGAGTAATTTCTGCTGTAAAAGTTGACTGGATTAAGCTCTAGGCGTTTAGCCATATTGCAGCTTCCTTTAGCATGCGGATTTTGGCCTTTTCATGAGAGAATTGCTAAAATGCCAAGGTTCCAATCCATCATTTCATGCGAGTAAAGTTATATATGATCAAAAAATAATCTTTTCGTTTCACAGCACCAGAGCTTATCTAAATTATTTGGGGAAAATACTTTTCCTGAACATAGCTAACTGAATTTGTCTATATGAAGTCTTTGGCACTTGGTGATATTAATGATGAGAGTTAACAGAGCAAATAATTCATTTTATCCTGAATGATAATAGTACATCAGCTGTAGTATACGGGAGAGTGTTCTTTTCAGGCTTTGGTCAATTTGGGATGTCTTTAATCCACACTTACGCAAAACATTGTGATGCTATGGTGTAAGGCATCTGAAACCACATGAATTAAACTGTCATGATATTTTGTTTGGTATTCTTTGTAAGATTTTACAGGCCATCTAGTCCTTTTTGCAATTTTAGATTCATATTGATGTTTGTCCTCAAGGACCTCAGAGTAAATGTTTTATTTCAGGGGGTCTTGTCCAAGTTTAATTTGTAGTAGTTCAAAGGTGAACTACTGAACAGTTACCAAATTACCTTTATTTTCTATATTTGCTACATCCTATTAGTCTGATGTTGGATGTGAAGCCGTTAGCTTCCTTGTTATTTGATGTTCTGTTGCTTAGTTGAAAGTGGGAATCTTATTTATATTCACGTTTTTCTTTTTTGTTATTATAAAAATTTGCTTTTATCTGTTCTTTTGGCATATACATTTCATCTATTCACTTGTGACGTGGTTCATATTGTCATCCTGTCTTCAGGCTGTCTTGAAGGAATATGCAGAAAAAAGTACAACTTTGACTTTTGAGCTAGTTAAATGCAAGTTGACTCTGTTTTATGGTTATTGGCAGATGAATGAGGTACATTAGACCAAGGATACACTGCTATACACATAATCTATGTTTATATGTAAATATTATTCTCTCTCAGTCTCTCTCTCTCTCTCTCTCTCTCTCTCTCTGCTACTGTATTACAATAAAATGCACTTTTCACCCTCATGGTTTACTTAACTGGTACATGTTCTTCAAATCAAAATAATATGGTATGTGTTTCAATTTTTAGCACAGTTCCAAATTTAGTTAACTTGTGAAAATTGAATTTTAAGTCATTACTGCTGATTCATATCTACAATTATTTTTAAAATTCAAATTTGTATTCATGTATGATCCCTAAAAACATGTTTGGTTAATTTTTTTTCTTGATTTTCTTTATTCAACTTCAAATTTTGAGTAAAATCATAAATTCTCTGTCCTATATGACTGTTGCAGGTCTTGGAGGCCTTGCTGCCTGAGGGTATGGTTGTTCCATCAGCTTTTGAGTCTGTTGGTCATATCGCACACCTGAATTTGAGAGATGAACATTTACCACACAAGAAGCTTATAGCAAAGGTTCTTTGTTTAGAAATATTTTTGGGTACCATGTTAAATGTGTAATAAAAAATTGTATTGTAAATTTCTTTACTGTGTTAATATATAAAAGGCTACTTTCATATTCAGGTTGTGCTGGATAAAAATAAGCCAAAGATACAAACAGTTGTGAACAAGATTGATTCCATTCATAATGAGTACAGGATTATGCAGCTTGAGGTTTTAGCAGGAAACCACTCTCTCGTGACCACAGTAGTTGAGAATGGAATTCGCTTTCAGGTTGACTTAGCAACAGTGTATGCACTATTTCCATCACTGACCAATGTAGAACAGTTGAAAGGCTTGCTTTACTAATTGCTTAATTCATATCATTTCATGAAATAATTGGATTTTGTTTTTTAAAAATGAAGTAACAGAAAAATGTTATGTTTCGTGTTTTCTTATGAAAACTTCACAAAAATGTGCCTTTTATCTCATTGAGTTGGGATTAAAACACAATAGACACTGTTTAACATAGTCTACGGTACGCCTTAATTGGATCATCTGGCTTGTATTTCTGTATGTGATGCACCACTGTAGCACAAGAGACTAGAGATCAATGATACCCTTACCAGATCTGAAAGCCAAATGTAGGCTCAATTAAGGCGTGCTGATTGTTGACTTAATGTTGAAAAGTTTATATGGTATTATCTTAGGCAGGTGTGGATCTTTATGGGTGCTATAAATATTGACAGAATTAAAAAACTTCTTATCGCCCCTCTTTCTACTCATGCACACATGTAGTTAGTTAGTTAATCTGGTTGTGTGTTTCGATACATTATTGTGTATGTTCTATAAGGGAAAAAAAATGGTCCTGTATGCCTGCAACGTTAACTTCATAAATATTTGGCTCATTTGTACCATGTGTATACGGGTATATGTTGTCTCAATTCAAAAGTCACGTATGCGTATTACTGCCTTTGCTTTCTTTGTCTCTTTCCCTAACATCATTAATAACCCTGACAACTTTGTGTAGTTTATTGTGTTGGAAAGGTCGTTTTCTAGATGTTATAGCATATATGTAATAGCTTTGCTTTAATGGCTACAAAGAATAATATTTTCCAACATATAATTAGCAGAATCATGAGCTATGGCACTGTTCAATTCAGCTGAGAATTTAAATATAAATGCTGTCAGTCATCAATATAGGCATATAAATTCCATTATTACATGTATCAGTTGGAAAGCTATGTGGAGAGCCTCTGGATGTGACCTCCAAAAATTCTATTTTTCTCTTTTAATTACAATATTATTCTTCATCTCCAAAAGCAAACAAGAAAAAGCCTTGCCATCTTGTATAGGTTAGTTACATGGGCCTGACCTCTGACTTGTATGGAAAGAAAAAGAACTATAAGAAGAAAAAGTGTATACAAGTAATGTTTTAGAAGTTTGAATAAGGGTGTGATTTGCTATGCAACTTATAAGATATCCGTCAATTGAAAGAATTTTATTTATATTAATTTATTATTACATGACATCATCAGCTTTGATTGATATAGTACAGTTCTGTTGAATCTGGATAGTTGACTTTGACCTCCTTGACCCTATACTTATTGCACCTTCCCATCAAACACACACACACATATTTGATAAAAACCTTCCCAGTACATATTGAACATGATATATGTTCTTATAACACTTCATTTTGTCAATGAATTTGGAATCTAAAATCAGAAATGAATCCAATATCTGATTTTTCTAAAATTTCAAAATATACTCTGGAGAAAGGAAATTAGGTAAAAGAATAAATGCAAAAGTATGACTTATCACTTTTGTTTCTTTTCTTTCTATGCAGATATTGGAATTCTAGGCTTGCAACTGAAAGACAAAGGCTTCTGAGTGGTTTTACACGGAATGATGTTGTCTGTATGTGTCTACCTTCTTGTATACTAGCCCACTTATGTTATACTTTACTTTCCATGTCTTTTGATTATTGTCTTTCAGATTGTGGAATTTGGCTGGTCAGAGCAACTTGATGTCAATTACTGGTGACAAAATTTTAGTTTTGTTTGATGTGGGGGTTTGATTATAGAAACAAAAATTGCTTAGTGGTTGTACTTGTACCCAAAAAAATTTGAATTGCTTAGTGGTGGCACAGATATTATAGACAATGCTGCTTGGGGCTTGGTGCAGATTTGATATGCAGTATAACTGTAAGAATGAGATTAATGTAATATGCTTGGATTTGGATTATTGTCTGATGGGGTTTAACTTGTTTCACAACTTATGGGCTTGGTTCAAAACTTGCTCATTCTGGTCCTTTTACTCGTTGGTATGCATACGTATAAGCATACGAAATAATGCATTGATTTTGTAAGCAGGTCGCATTTCTAGGAAGCCAAAGGATAACTGGATAATTTGTAGTCTATCTGCTTCTTGTATTAATCCATTAGAGATTAGTTGATTTGTTTGTATGATATTTGCTGGAATTTATTATTTCTTTTCAAACGTAATTACTTCTTATGATACTGATTGAATTTCATGAACACCTTCAAGTCTTAGGAAATGAATTGCATATACTAGCGGGATTTCATTGATATGACTGCACTTAAAATGGAGGGGGAAATGTATTAAAACTATCATGCTATCCTGCTTAAGTGTGTAATATGATACAAATTTGACATAAGTATATCATCAATGATGAAATCCTTTCATAGCTGATTTTTCCTTTTTTTATTTTTTTATTTATTTTTTTGGATATGTATAAGTTCAGGGTGAGGGGAGGTTCTTCCCATTCCAAAGCCAGAACAAACCACCATCCTCAGTGAGGATTTATAGTGGGATTGCAGATCACTTACCAACGGGCAAAATTTTCCTATTATTTTCATGCATGTGCATATCATCCTTTGGATGTTATTCTAGTGAAACTACTTGGAATTCCCTTAGCTTATAGGGATATAAGGTTGACCTGTGAAAATAAAAATTCACGAGGCTGGTCTGGACTAGGTCTGCACTTCTTTTAGAAGTTATGTTGCATTGGTTATGCTATCAGAGATTTAAATAATGAACACGCCTCCCCCCTCCCTCCCAACATTAAAAAAATGGAAAACGGCGACAATTAAATTACTTTGAAGTTCTTAAGATGCAGGAAGTCTGAATGAAAATGAGAACGAAAGCAAGAATTAATGGGACCTCCATAAAACAGGCAGTGCAAAAATGTCCTGATTGCTTCTTCTAAGATCTTTCTTTTACATGCAATAACTTCCATTCGTATCTTTAGTTGCTGAATTGTTAAAGCATGTTCTTCTGTATGTTATATATTATGAAAAATATTCATGACTTGCTTACACATGTGACATCATTATATATTCAATTGACAGGTGATGTTTTCTCTGGAGTTGGTCCCTTAGCCATATCTGCAGCAAAGAGAGTTAAGCGTGTTTTTGCTAATGACTTAAATCCATATGCAGTTGACTATCTGGAGAGAAATAGTGTTCTAAACAAACTTGAGAGGAAGATTAAGGTATGGTTGCTTGTTGAGTGAGTATCTTCTTGAAGAGGTTTCATGAACTTTTACATATGAAAAGATCAAAAAGAAAAAGTAAGTTGGCAGTAGCCCCCAATTTTGGATTTCTAGATCCCATTTCTTGGTTAATATTAGAAGTATTGCAAATTAATTTTTTCCACAATGTTTTTTGGATGTTTAAGATTTGTTAAGCTTAAAACTGCTGTGGATTATATTCAGTTAGCGGCTTAGAAGCATGGACACGAAACACAACACAGAAACAGTAAAATTTGAATTGTCCCATTAAGATTTGAAGTATTTCATTGTGTCTGACACAAGTGTCCAATATATGTGTCTGCAGACACAACTCCTTTCTTGAAGTATCCATGCTTCATAGGATGTGGCTAACTAATGGTTAAAAGGATGTGTTATACTCATTTTAATGCTTTTCACACATTGGTGAAAAACCAAGGCAGAAGTTGCATTTGAATTAGCATATGGCAGCAATAGTTTTCTTGATGGAATTTTCCGCCAATTAAGGTCATTATTTGTTGTTCTAGGTCTTTAACATGGATGGAAGAAGGTTCATTAAGGCTATGTTTGCCAGTGATAAAGCTCAGTCTATCACACAAGTGGTTATGAACTTGCCAAATGAAGCTGCAGAATTTCTAGGTTGTCTTTCTTGACAGGATCACTCTTTCTTTATATGTACAATATTGTTTTATATGCCACTTGTCTAATTTGATCTATCCCACACATCTTTTCTACATGATATAATTAAATCTGCCGAACTTTTGCAATTTTTCCCTTCAGCGCCAATAGTAAAGTGTCAGCTGAGTAAGGGCAAAATGTTTTTCTCTTGCTGCTTGGACTATGTTTCAAGTAGTTGTGAGTATAGTGAGGATTGGGTAGGTCCTACGTTTCATCTGTCACATGCATCATACATATGTTGAAGACCAAAATGTATACACTCAATATGTTGAAAGGAATGGGAGAAGACCAAAATTCCACTGTAGGTTTCAATATGTTGAAGACCTAGGTTAAAAGAATGTGAAGAAGTATTTGGTGTTTTCAGTTTAAATACACTCCAGAAGTAGTGAGATCATGAGGTTAAAACCTACCTAGTGGAGGTGAGAGTAAAAACAATAACACTTGTGCCTGATAATCTTTCATTTTGTTTTGGGTATATGATAATCTTACTTTATAATTGCCCAATTTATGGTTTGGTTGTTGTTGTTATGCTGTTTGTGTATGTGTTGCTGGAGAACTAATTTGTCGTAAAAAGTGAGATTAGTGATTAGGGTCGTCATCATGTGGATTGAGAGGTGAACACATGCAATGCAATGATCAGGAGACTTGTGAGTGTTTATAAAGAAAATTGGTATCCTAGATAGATATAGTTGGGTTGCTATGGTTTTATAGTTACTCTCTTTATGGGTTAACTTTTTACAATATCTTGATATAATTTCTGGATGCTTTGCTTCTGCTGCAGATGCATTTCGTGGAATATACAAAGATAGACCCAGGGATGGGGAATTTACTTTGCCAATGATCCATGTTTATGGATTCTCCAAAGCGCAAGACCCAGAATTTGATTTTCATGCGGTTGGTTGATAATATTTTGTGTGTATATTTCTGTGACATCTTAAGATTAGACTCTTCACAAATCACTCGAAATTTTACCTTGCTCTTAGCCAACTCCACTCAGTGGGAAAAGACTTAGTTGTTATTGTTGTTGTTTTTAGGCTAGTGTGTATACTTCAGTTTCCCTATACTACCTTTTTTTTTTCTTGTATAATTTTATGTAAACCTTGCAGTAAAGACAACATTTTAATAAAGCCCTTATGATGCAGAGAATAAGAACTGCGCTGCTAGAGGTGGCAGTCAACGTAGACATGCGACGGGTACGACTTGTTGCACCTGGAAAATGGATGTTATGCGCGTCATTTATCCTCCCTAAAAGTGTTGCATTTGCAAATACTGCAGTTGGTACCTAATCAGTTTGTGTAGATTATCATTTATTCATTTAGCCATATTGCACGCAGTAAGTTTTGTTCCAATACATTAGTTGCCCAAAGTGATATTGTATATATGTAACATGATGTATTTTTCAAACTCTAGGTCTCTAGCTTTCTCAATTAGTGGATATTGAAGAAATAAATCCCATACTATACCTGTATTGAATTGTAAGAGCTGCCGATGAGCATTTTCAAAGTTTAAATTGATTTATTTAAGTGGTTCTATGATAGATCTAAGCCAGGTAGAGCCAAATTCTGATAATGTCGGTATGATTCATTCCTCTTACCAATTTTCTATTTGCATTTAAACACGCTGAACTTCAAATTCTTTTTAACTGAAAAATAAAACTTAAATTTTTTCCATACCTTTTATTTTATCATTTTTAATAAAATAAAATGAATGAACAAAGGCACTGCTGTATTTAGACTTATATCGAATGACCTGACCACTAGTCCAATGGGGATTAGACATATTCTTTACTTATTTTCAGTCTCTTCCATTAGTAGAGATTCTGTCATCTACGAGGTGGTCAGGTTATACCTCAGGAAGTATGAAGACGCAAAGCAAGATCTTAAGAATCAATCTCAAAGCCAAAATAATATCCTCTTAAATCTAGTTGGAAGAGACTGAAATATCCGAAACTAAATTCAATGAGAAGATCCTTTCATATCACTTGTAGAAGCCCTTGAGTTTGCTCCACAAAAGCACAAAGTTGCTAGTACCGCTGACGCTTTACTTCTTGCTCGGTTCTCTTCACACATAGCCACAGGGTCCACTTTATCTCTCGTGTAGGGTGTGGCACAATGCGGCTTATGCCTCCTCTTAATTCTCAAGTGAAGTGGGTTGCTACTTATTTTGTTTTCAACACAGATATATGCACATCAATTTTTGTATACAATTTTTTATCTGGTTAACAATGTATAAATTTTTTGTCAATAACATGTATTAATATTGATAATTGATTGATTACTAACCTTATTATTATCCACATAATACATGTTTATAATAAAAAATTTGTACATCATTAGTATAAAAATTACTTACAAAAGTTGATGTGCATATATATCAGTGTTGGTTGTATCCATACCATACATTCAGAAAAGAAAAAAAGATGTCGGACAAGTCAATAATTTGATGAACACCCTAACTAGGTTCTAGCCCTAACGTGTAAGAAATTTGAAGAGAACCTCTATTGTTTAGTCTTGATGAATAGGACCTGTGTATATGATGGGTCTTTACAATGCACATGTACGTACATATATATACATATATGATTTGTCAAAACTGTGGTAAGGGGCAGCGCCTTGTGTACATATATGTACGTACATATATATACAATAATCTCAATTTTTTAAATATTTAATGCTTTACATACATTTTTTTTTTTTTTGGGATTTTAGTGTTTTTAAAAATGGTCCACCCTAACCCTAAGCAATGGTTTTCATGATAGTATACTCTAGCTCCGCCACTGACTGTGGTGGGTTGCAGTTGCAGGACAGCTGAGAGCTCTCTGGGTGCGGGTGTGGGTGTTATTTACTGGGAGTCTAGGACATGTATCAGACACATCTTGCTTTTATGTCTGCCCTTTTTGTTTTGTAATTGTTTTCCTTTTGGCAGGACCAACACAACTACCAGGTGATAGTGACCCCTTCATGCATACTAAAACACGCCCCTTTCTGTTCTGCAATCAATGCCCTCTCTCAAGCCACACACCCATTTCTTTGATCCTGATATATCCCTGGACGGTCCAGATAACACTTGCTAAGGTAGCACATATATATGCTGTTTTCTCTCATGCTGTTCCTTTCATCAAAATCTTGTGTGATACATGTACTATATATATCCGCATATATTATGTACGCACTCCTTGCTTACTATGTGATGTGAGGGACAAATGTGTCTATTCATGATGGTAGGTGAGGGCAGAAGGGTAAAATGGGAGGGGTGAAAGCAGAGCAAATCTCAGTTCAGATTGAGATCTAAATAATGATCTGGGGTAGGGTGGTCCTTTCTTGTGATTGTCTTATTGGTATGAATATGTGAGGGGAAGGGGAATAGGACTTGTAGAGGAGGGATCTTTTGCTATTTTGTACTAAAATGGTTTGTTCCTTCACAAGTTGCATAAAGCCAGAACCAACAGTTACTCTAACTGCCCCATTCCTTTATGGCAATCTCTACAACCAAACAATTTGTATTAGTTGCTTACCTCCCCCACTTCACTGTCTCTCTCCCTCATTAAACCACCCCTTTTTGCTGCTACAAAACAACTAGGAGAAGCCTGATTTCAGTCGGTGGATTCCTCTATATTTATGAAATATAAGTATGGTTATATGTCTAGGGCATATTGATAAAAACACGAGTAGTTACATGACTTGTACATTTCAAATAAAAGTGTGAATTTTTCCTTTATAATTAATTATGATTATTAAAATAATATACTTGAATAATCAAATAATCTCAAAATAATCAAATAACATGGCCACTATAACATTAACAGGGCATGGTAGCAAGCCCTGATGTGCCACAGAATTCCCTGAACATTCATTAATTAGTACTACTAGATACTTTGCTTGTTCCATTTTACGTTCATGGCACTTCAATTCAAACTACGTAGTAGTTCAAAATTTCAATTGAGAGTATTCCATTATATATGTTAGTGATTTCGTGGCGGTAAGTACAAGTGTGTATATTGCACAACCCCATCAGATTTCTTTGATATTCATAAGGAATAAATTAAAGAATAATATATTCTAAGTTGAGTATATACTATGTCCTTCATGTTATTTGAGGAATGCTAGAAGGATTTAAATTTTTTCTATTTAATATTTGTTATTCAGTTTGAATTCAGTTATGTGCTCTATACAAGATTTTGGTCAAGCATTAATGGTTGAGTTGCGAAAGACAAATTGTTGTAATATGTATTAATTGATGAATAATTTTAGATATGATTGGGTTTAGGGATTAGGGCGATGATGAAATGATGGTGAAAGGGACCTTTTAAATGTCCCCTACTGTTTCAATCTATATTGTTGCGTTTTTCAAGCTCAAACAGATTTGGTTTGCATAGTTAATATGTGGTTAGAATTATCAGGAGCAAATGTACACCAAAAGAATTATCACGAGCAAACTCACATGCATCCCTATATTTAAAATCAGAATATTCTCCCTTGAAAGTGATAATTTTTTTTTATCGTACTCTCTTTTTTATGGTGTCATTCTTTTATTTTTTCTTTCATATGTGTCCTTATTTTTAAAAAAAAGTTAATACTTCTTCTTATCTTCATATTATATCTTTAATAATTATTTCTTCAATTAATTAATTTTTTTCTATTTAATTATCTTCAATAAAAATTTAAATTTTATTTTTTTAAAAATTAATTTAAATGTAAAAATATTATTATCACTTTTAAAATTAAAACTAAATATCCTGTAATTAAAAAAAACTAAGCATGCCCGTGTTTTTGCACAGGCTTACTTACTAATTAATTGAATATTCTAACAAAAGAAAATAGCACAAAAAAATCTGATGTGCAGTTAATTATGGCAACAAGGATGCGATAACATGGGCTAAGCTGTCTGCTTTCTGCTGTATAAAATTCATGGAACTGATACGGTTACTACAATTAAAAAACTAAATTAACAACATTCCATTACACGAATAATGGTCGTATCACATGATATGGACCATAAAAGTCTGCAAGTTTCAAAGGCTGAAAAAATTGGAATTGCACAGAACAAACAACCCCAGAATCAAACTAGAAATATCGGTAAAACTAAAAGGTTGGACTTACTTTTACTGGTTGTATCACTTGAATAACAGTAAGATTTACTAACTGAAAAAGAAACAAAAAAACTAATCAGGAAACCAAAATGGAATAAAGTTGTAGTTTGGCTTTAATCTCTATAATAATCAGGCACATAATAAATGAATAACAAGTTTAGTTGCTTTATATTGGATTATTACAACTACATAATTAAGCTCTTTGATTATTTGCGAAGTAGTATAGATTGAAGTCCATTAATCATGTATATTTATTTTGAATAATAACTTGCAAGGGTAGTATGTTTTTCCCTAAGAACATGTGTAGTAGGATAACTTCTTAGTAACTAAGGAACAATAAAAGATCACATTCAATTTTTTTTTTCTGGGTTGAAATCACATTCAAATTCTGAAGTTGCATGGAATGATGGAAGAGGCCCCCAAATGCTTTGTATGGATAGAGTGGAGGGAGAGAGATTTTACCACATTAGAAGGCAGCACATGGTTTCAGCTTTTTCTCGTTACCAAATATGAAGAATGGAAGATAGAAAGCCATCATTGCAAGCCTATTCCATAGGCAGATTCTCATAATTCATGACCAAATCTTACTCCATATGATTGCCGAAACCGTTTTCTAAATGGTTTACCACTTAGACCAGCTAGAGACTTTTAATAACATACACGCCTCTTCCAATGTGCCCAAAATTAACCATGATCAGAATAAGATGATCATGACTATTGAAACATGTTGTGCCATGCGACTCTATACAAATACAAGCATTATTCCAATACTTATCTTTTCTTTTTAAGGTCTGATATTTATAATGAGTTATTAAAAATTTTATTAGTTGTTTGTTATTTATATTTTAATAAATTTTTAAATATTTATTATAAAATTAATAATAAATAAATATTTAATAACTCACCTTAAATACAATAACCATAAAATATAAGAAAATATTCATCATACATCCCTTAAAAGGGGTATATACACTGTTAACATTATTTTTAAGAGATGTGATTAAGTAAGAGAAAATGATAAAAAAAATATATATAAATAAATAGTATTAAATGAGATATAAAAAAAATATATATATATACTATTTGATGTAAAAATATAAGTGTTGTAAAATATTATAGTAACTCGCTACTGACACTGGCATATACATATTGGATTATCAACAGGCAAAACAATGCAGCTTTTTCAAAATGAACATTGTAAAGCCAAATAATTTGTTACTAATTTGGTTAAAACTGACACTGCACTGCTACAAAGGCCTCTTGCTACCGCCTAGCCATGGGGATAATTCCTTGAAGTTTATATTGGTCCACGGTCCCAAAGAATAACACGTGTCACATGAGTAGCACCTCACAACAACTAAAGCCCACTCGAGTAAAGGAGAGCTTGCCTTTCACCCCCAATCAAAATTAATGGAAAAATTAAAAAGAAAAATGGAGTGTGCACATGTGATGAGATTATGAAATAACCAATCTTTACTTGGGGTGGAATCAGAAACTAGAAAAAGACAAAGAAGAGATTGTGTGGAAGAAGTAGAAACTAGGAGTGGAAGTAGCAAAAGACATGAAGGAAGAAGAAGACAGAATCACTAATACAAGACTCCCAAAGCAGCAGCACACGTATTGCCTATGTCCTTTCACCATTTCACACAGGCAGTTTCTGCTTTGCTTTCACTGAACCCTCTCTCTCTATATATCTCTCAGCCTAAACTCTCCTTAAAGCCAAAAGCAAAATAGCATTTAGGCATACCCCATTTTTTCTTTGTATCTCTCTCTCTCTTCCTATTCTCTCTCTCTAAAAAAAAGCCTATAACTTTCTGCTGTATTGTTTTTTCTCCTTCAAACAATCACAGCTAGCTAGCCATGGCCACTTCACTTCTCTTCAAGGCCTGTGACCAAACCAGCACCCATGATGAGCAGAACATGAAAATGAAACCCCTTTGTGAGGAAACCAAGAGTGAACCTGGCAAAAGCAGCAGAGGCAGGAAGGCCAATGGGAAGGGTCCAAAGAAGCAACCCCAGAGAGGGTTGGGTGTGGCTCAGTTGGAGCGCCTCAGGATTCAAGAGTCCTTGAAGAAGATGAATGAAACATGTGGAGTGCCAACCTTCGCTGATCACCAAAACCATCATCACCTTCTTCAGTGCCATCATCCAAATCCAATGCTGCCCTTCACTGTCCACGACCCCTTTGGCAGTAGCAGTAGTAGTAGTAGTAGTGTTCCTGTGGGGTATGGTGCAGCAGCATCAAACCATGTCCATGGTGTGTTTCAGTGTCCTCAACAAGTGATTAGTGGAAACACTAATGCTGTGTTGGGTCAGGGTCCTTTCATAGGGAATAGGAGTGGGTTGAATGTGGCTGCTGGTGGTGGTGGCGGTGGGTGGCTGGTGCCTAATAATCAGCTTAATAGGGTGGGTTCCTATGGATCTGGGGCTTCACTTTGGAGTCCTTTGGTTGGAAGCCCTTTGGAGACCTCCAAAGAGCTCTCTTCAATGCCAAATGTGCATTATCAACCTCAATGTTTTGATGTTTGCCTCAAGGTATTTTAGATATATGTACATGAATACTCCCTTTTCAGTGTGCTTCATTTCATTTCATGGCGTATACATATAATATATATATATATAGAGAGAGAGAGAGAGAGATCATTAATTCTCTTTGATGTTCAACAAATCATGAAGCTCATTAATGGCTTGTACTTAAAAATGTTTTATCCTCCCACTTTTTTTTTTCCTTCCTGTTGATTAATGATGAATATTTGTGTTCACTGTTTGTTAAGTATCTATGTATATAATATTATTGTCATTTGTCTCAGAAATCACGTTTCAATGAGATCAACGTAAAAGGATCAAATGCAAGGAGAGACATGCCTTTGGAGATATGGCCCAATGGCCCTGATTTTCTTGGACTTAATCCCCAACCTGCAGCGCCAAATCTTGTTGGGGAAACTAGTGATTTTTACAACAAACTGGCCAGGCATGATGCTGCAGCTGCTTATACTACTCCCAATCCTGATGAGGTTGACTCATATCTATTTATTTAATTATTTCATGAGGGTTGCAATATATTTAATGTAATATTTAAAGAAAAAAAAGGTCTTCATTTTGGAAGATCAAAAGTAGTGGGTTTATGAATTGATTTGGTGTTTTTGTTTTGTTAGTGTGTGGAAGTTGTTGCGGTGCACAGGAGGGGAAACACAGTGAATGGCAGAGTTCTCATGGAATATGAGTTTTTCCCAGGAAATTATGGCAGAGGCACTACTTCCGAGGAGCTTGAATTGCACACAACAGGTTCAGCTGCAGTAGGCGGTGAAGCTTCTCCTATCACTGCTACAGCCTATGGAGATACTGCTTCTAATTCTATTGATTTGTCTCTGAAGCTTTCACACTAGAATCTGATGGAGGGCCCCTTTTTCTGTTGTTTGCCCCAAGTACAGCTTTTCTGTTTAATTTCCTTTTGTTGTTAGACTAATACCTAGCAAAACAGTTTCTATGTATGCCCTCCTTCGGAAAATCCTCCCTCTATATCCTTTATAAGATCATGTCATTTAATATCTTCTTGCTTGTTTTCTCTTCTACGATTCATACTCTTAATTAATATTATTTGGTATATTCACATCAACATTTATATTCTTTGTACAAGAATGTGCATAGAGAAATGCGCATGATAAATTATAAGTCCATATTTACAATTCTAAATAAGGAACAAACATAGAAGAATAACGCTATAATAAGCTGAACAACTTCTTAGTTCTGGGCTCAAAACCCTAGCAAGTGTTCCATACTGTTAACACTTTGCAGGCTTCTCTCTATTTTTACTTTAATACATGTTGGAAAGGTTTTCTGTTCTAGAGTTAGGTTACATCTTTTATGTGCTGAAACACATGGCTGGCATCTCTGGCTTGCCGTTTATGGGAGTCAAGTAATGCCCTTAGAGAGTGCTCCAAAAAACGTGAAAAAGTTAGGATTCATCAGGATAGATGCAAATGCTGAAGTCCCCTACACTGCCATTCTCATCTGGCACTTATGGACACAAAAGCTGGAAAATAAATTAAAATAAAAAAAAGAAGCAAGAAGCTACTATCTGAGCATGTTATGGAGATAAACAGTTAAACACCCTTGTTTCTTTTGCCATAGTAGTGGAGTGAGCTAGGAGAGTGGCTGCTGGTGAGTAGTGAGTAGTACTATATTGTATGCAACACCAGGCTGTGTTTGAAGACAAGTTCAGTACAACTCTGTGATGAGTATAAATATGTTCAGGCAAAGGCAGGTTAGTGTCAGTAGTAGTAAGGATGTGAAAGCTTTTTTCTACCTCTTTTTTTGATTGGGTGCTTTATCATCTTGTCTTACAAATGCCCAGCTTTTCCTTTTCTCTTCCCTCTAGCTTGTTATTGTATTTTTGGTAATGCTTTTTAGTGCTCACTTCTCTCTATCGCTCTCTTACTCACACAGTTCAAAGATACTCCCCTACTCACTCTCCTTCTCTATCAGTTTTGAGTTGTTGTATATATGTTTGAGGCATAAGATATTAAGATATTAATTAACATTCATACCTATGTCTAGCAAGGCGCAGAAATTTTACATGGCACGTAAGAAGAGTGATGCCTTTTGTGAGTTTCCGTCTAATCCAATTAATATTATATCAACTGGGGAGAGAAGAATTGACTTGTAGCATGTTTAGTTTAGCTTTTAGAAACCACTAAACCTTTTTTATGGCAATCGAAGTTTTGGGTTTCATCTGAGAAATGAAGGAGGGTTTTATTGACAATTGGCCAACATATAATATATATGCAACCATGATCTCCTTGAAGTGTGTAACTGAGTGCTCATTGTATGTTGCTTGTTATGACTCGTATGCTGGTAATAGAGAAAACCTGAAGTAGGGTCTTATTGATAATTGGCATTTGAATTGATCCCATTTTTCCTTTCTTTATTTATTTTTTTTTCTTTTTTGTAAATAACTAAAATGGTCATATCTGATATCACCGACAAATAATCAAATGTGAATTTGTAGCATTAAATACATACGCAGGAAGATGAAAGAAAAGAAAGCCATGAGAATATAAGCATGATGAGGTTGTCTCAAATTAAGATGATTATATTCCCTGCAACCAATTATGGAACTATCATATGTTACGGAGCTAATCCTGAAGTCACATGAGGAGAAAAATGGAAGAGAGTGGTGTGATACTAAAGCTAGGTAAGGGCAGCTATGAGTTTCAGCAATATGGTAACTAGGTTTTTTTACCAAATTGTCACTGTTGGTAAAATTATTTATTAAATTATTATTTTTTTAAATTATTTATCAAATTATCATTTTTTTAACAATTTATTAAAATATCACTCTTTTAAAACTATATACCAAATCACAATTTTTTTGTCTTTACGTAACTTTTATTATTATTATTATCAGATGCGCCAATCAAGATCAAGTAGTTGTAGCCAAGATTAGGCGCACCTACGTGGATGCGCCATCCTACTTGGCAAGATCTGATTGGTCCGACAAGGAAAACACTACTCTTGTTGGCGTAACCCTTATAATTTTATTTTATTTAATTAAGAAAAATTTTGATATTTATTATAACAAATTATAATTTTAATAAATTTATTTATACCAATATATTTCATTAAAAATATTACAATTAGCATCATATTACTTAATTAATTTATCTAAATAATTAAAATTATAACACTTAAAGTATTTAATAAAATTACATCATACAAATTCAAAATCTAAATATTAACAAACCAAAATTATGAAAGTAAGCATTAAAATAATGAACGTTCTTTGCCACTGTTATCTAATGAATTATTTAATGAATATTATCTAATGAATATTATAATTCTCAACACTGCCACCTCATTGTACACATGTCTCAACTATCTATGATATGTTACTAAATATTATCTAAAAAAATATTATGCTTGTAATTTATAGGCCTTTTTTTCTGTATGTTACTACATGTTCATGTTAGTAAAAAAATAACATTGTTTGAAACGTTTATTTAATGAGTAGGATTCGGATCCCAATAATCTTCCTCCCAATTTTTTAGTAATTCGAATTAGAGTGAAAAATTTGATAGAGTTTCCCCTAAATGTTGGATCTCCCCAAAAGCACATGATCCTGTTTAATGCAACCAGTTACCAAGATCTTTAATAAAAACTAAATTACGTCCAGGAAAACATATATAATCTAATCTAATAAGGGTACTAAACTCATAATAAGATATTATCAATAGTCTTTTACACAAAATCACTAAATATAATTACATGTCAATGTCAATGAGATGGGCCCGCATCAGAATGCGGTGGCCTATGAGATGGATCGGAAGAGGGACCTGTCTGTGATGGATATGGTGGGTAACCTGGTAGTGGGTAAGGATATGGTGGGTAGCCATGTGGTGGGTAAGGATATGAGAGGTAACCTGGTGACGGGTATGGATACGGTGTGTAAGGGTATGGTGGGTAATATGCAGGTGGTGGCTGAGTGGGGGGTATGTAGCAGTGGTAGGAAGCTGAGTCGTATGCTGGCTGGTAGAGCTGGAGTCCTCAGGATGTCGAAGTCGTGTCCGAGTGCTTGCTAATTCTCTCCTCCGTCTACACCGTGTTCCCTGTTGACTAGACTCCTCGGGCGGCCCTGAAATGTCATCTGCTGTTGGAGCTGGATACAACTGTTCCATCGTAATGCGGTCATGCTCCCGCAATGAGTGTAGGATCTGTGTAGCTGCCTCTCGAGCGGCAGTGTCAGTAGTTGAATTGAGCAAATACTCTGTAATGTTCGCCTAATAAACAGATATAATTTATGTCATTATACTGAATACAAAATACATATAATCACTAACAAATTGGTAAAGAGCTTACCGCATTCCCAATAGATGCACTAGTGGAAGCAATCCAGCGTCTGGTAATTATTTTATACTAACGCATGTACTTAAAACGCAAACTGAGGGGTGCGACCAATGAGATTCCCCTAACAAGCTTCTCCCTACGACTATCTCAGGTAGCTATATAAACAGCATGTGTAGCTGGCCAATCCTTATCATACCTACCTGCCAGTGTAACCGAGTGCAATCTGTCTGGTTGGAGTGGTCTCCGTGGAATGGGCTGGTCAAGACCAAACTGGCGCATGACGCGGTCTGGCTAGTGCCACTCAACAATGTGGAAACATATGAGAGGGACCACTGCCAGTGCTATGTCCCTACTAGCCACACAAAAAGGTGGCAGTGTTGCCACCTGCTCATCCGTGTATGGTTGCCATATAAACTGAAAAAATGAGATGCACAAAACATTAAGACGACATATGTATAAGTAAATAATTCAAAGGAATGTAAACGAAGACATACCTCATCGTTCTTCAATTGATCAAAGAACTGGCGATAATATGCAAGGACACCAATCACAGTATCACTCAATACTTTATGTTTGCGCCACTTATTTGGTAAATGAAAGTATTACAAACGTAAGTTACAGAGTCTAACAAAGTATGTCAAGAAAGTAATGTAAAAATATGAAATGAAATATAAACTTACTCTCATCCTAAGGGACGTAATTAACCACGATCAGCATCATAAAACACATCAGGCTCAACATGGTCAGCTAGTGTAGGGGCAAGCCGAGGGAATCTGTACCATGCCCAGTACTGCAATAAGATGCATGCCCCTCCGATCTCATATGCGTCATAGTCCGTAGTTTTACAAAGCTCTCTATACAGGTACGCCAAAACTGCAGATCCCCATATGTCCCAGCAACAGCAAAGTCCTCCAACAATGGAAGGAACATCAAGTGCACGAGCTTACCCGAATGATCGGGGCATAAGAAACCCCCAAGCAACCGAAGTATGTAATGTCGTGCACGCTATTGCACGTACTCATCATCATCATCCTCAGTGACTGCAGTAACACTCGGATGCCACAAGTATGTCATGTCAATGCGTGCCCCAGCTATAAGCGAGGGAGTCTCATCAATCCCTAAAAATTGAACACACAAATTGAACCAATCATCCCTATGGGTAACGCCAGTGACTGCAGCGCGGTCAATGGGAAGACTCGATATCATATCGATATCCTCCAATGTAATAGTGCACTCCCCGGTAGGCATGTGAAATGTATGCGTCTCTAGGCACCATCTCTCAACCAACACAGAGATCAAGGAATGATTAATGCTGCAATAGCCCATATGGGCAACTCCCAAGAAGCCAGCCTGCTGTAGATACGGAAGAATCGGAGCAGGGGGGTCCATATGTTTCGTCTTCTGAGCACGTCTAACACGCAGATGCCAGTCCTCATGTCCTTGCCATACATGCTGGGAAACATGGTACTCCTACAACTCCAAAATCGAGCAGTCCTCTGGTCTGGGGTTTACACAGAATGCCATCTATCAGTTGTATGCCAAATAATAACAACAATTAGTGTTGCAATATGATTACTATAATAAAATATGATATGACCATATGATAACTATACTAAAATATAATATGGAAGAAATGAAGTTAACACTGAGAATCAACTAACATATATAGGAGAATAGTATTCGAATACAACATCATAGATTAGTGATACAAAACAATACAACTCTAAAATATACATTATTGCTAATACAAGATTCTGAAAATGAAAATAAGTCCTAGATCAACTAGATGGCCCTAGTTGATGGCCCCACTCCATCATCCTTCAAGGAACTCGATTCACTGGCACGACAAGTGCGATAATTATATCCAGGTTGATGGCATCTTGTACATGTCTGTCCTGGCCCTGCTTCGCGCCAATCCATCTCATTCCTGAGTCGGGTTGATCTTGGTCGACCTTGAGATCTAAGCAATGCATGTGGTGGCACCAAAATGGTGTCAGGAGCTGCAGGCCACCATGGTTCAGCCCGGACCGGTTCAAAATCAAACTCATAGGCTCTGTAAATGCTTTCCATCCTGTAAACCCTATGAACAAGTCAGAATGGGTCAACTGTCACTGAAGCACACGCAGCAATTGCATGCGAGCATGGATAATGCAATGCTTGAAACACCTCACAGTCACACTGCCTTTCTTCCAGGTTCAAAGCATAAGAAAGTCCACCCTGTTGTGTTACAGGATTAAAAGCCTCTTCAACCATGAACCTTGTGTTCTCTCTATTGTACTGGCGAAATTGGTGTGAGCTGGTCTTTGCCAAGTTAACTCTCCAGTGTTTCAATAAGTCATCACTCCATTCCTGGCTAAATGTCATCAATTTCGAATTTGCCTCATCTTTTCGGTTGACAAAGTATTCTACTAACTCGTATATGTCAATTGAACCAATGCAGTTATAGGTAGATTTCTGCTACCCTTCAACACTTCGTTAATGCACTCTGACGAATTGGTAGTCATATGACCGAATCTGCGTCCACCATCATATGCCAAACTCCATTTTTCTTTTGGAATTCCGTTAATCCAATTTGCTATCTCCGTTGTAACTGTCAGCTTCTCTAGCCTAACATCAAACTTTATTGCGATTGGTTCATACCCTGATACAACAAATGAATTAGGTTGGTATTAGAACTTAACTATTATTATCATATATTAGAATACAAATAGAAAATTTAAAGTACCTGTGTTAATGAAAAATCTCTTCAACTCCTTGTTCTGAAATTTGGAGTTAAAATTGGAACCAATGTGCCGTATGCAGAAGACATGATATGCATTCGGAGGCTGCCATCCAAGATTTTCATTTGCCACTGATTATAAGATGCCTCGATGTCGATCAGAGATCAAACACAAGCCCTCTTGTTGGGTGACTTACAATCTCAGGTGAGCTAGGAACCAACTCCAAGCATCCTTGGTCTCCCCCTCCACAATGGCAAATGCAATAGGCAGAGGTTTTCTATCTCCATCTTGAGTTGCTGCAATCAACAACTTATGACGGTATTTGCCATACAAATGAGTGACATCAATCTGAACAATGGGCTTACAATATCGGAAGTCAATCACACATGGTCTAAATGTCCAGAATAATCGACAAAAGACTCTTTTTGAATGATCAAGTTGGTTATTCACAAAACATTCCTCGTCTTGCAACTCCACCACTGTGTCTTCCATGTCTCTCCTCATGGCTGCTAGCCATCTGGGCAACACCTCATAAGATTTGTCCCAATCCCCAAAAATATTCATAATAGCCAGTTGTTTTGCCTTCTAAGCTTTTCAATATGAAACTTGGTAACCAAATTGACTTTGAATCCGTTCAACAATTAAGGATACAGGTGCATCGGGTTTTGCTCTAACTAACTCCAAAATGCAAGAGCAGATCAAACAAGAGTCCAACTTTCGGTGATCTAATGACATAGATGAGTTTACGCAACTGTGAGGTCCATTATATTTTGTAATCTACCATGTATTCGACCTCTTGCTTTGTATGGCTCTAAGTCTCCAACTACAACCTTCGTCAAAACTAAGGCACTTAGCAGTCAGTCTTCGTGAATCAGAGTCTTCAATCTTGTACTCTTGATGCCTATGAATCAAATATTGTTTGAGGGCTAACTTCACGGCATCTTTTGATGGAAATTGCAAGCCAACATAGAATTCATCATTGATGCTCCAAGTCCCACAACTATCTAATTCAGGCAAGTTATCAAGATTACTCAATGCATCCCAGTTGATTTGAGAAAACTGAAGGCATGGTGGCACAAACACGGATTTAGGTCATCGAGGCATAAAGATGGATTGAGGAGCAACCGACAATGGAACTTGTAAATTTTCTTCGGCATCAAAGTTTTCTGCCTCTATGTCAGTGTCTGAATCATCGCCCTCAGCTACATGTTCTTCGTCTTCACTTGTCTCCCATACTGCATTTCTGACAAGTGGGTTATCAGCTTCAACCATTGCACCACCAATAACAATCATATTGCATGGCTCAACTTGATTAGAAGGACCAACTTGAGCTTCGATTTCACTAGGTGCTTCAATATACTCTTGCTGCTCATTTGTTTCTACCTCAACATACAACTCCATCGAGGCCATTTTCGGAGTTTGACAGAAGGAATCTATCATGTACTTTACATCATCATCGTCTTCTATTGGAAGACCTACCCATCTCCACGGATTGAAGCATTGCGGACACCGATAGGTAGCCTTTGACACATGTTGGCTTGCTTGGAGCCTCAACTTTGAATGAATCTTATTTTTCAACTCATCCAAAGTCATATTGGCTGTGATCACAATAGGCTTAGGAGGAGGACCTTGATACATAACACCCTCTTCACCATCATACATTGTTCCATTGAAGTAAATGTGCATATTCAGCGATTTTGTCATGTTAACTCTACTTCTGAACAATAACAATTCAACACATATTTATTTAATATATTAAAAATAAATTACAATATTAATTGGACATATAACAATGTATAAATATATTTATTCAATATAACAATGTATAACAATATATAACAATGTATAACAATATATTACATATATTTATTCAATATATTAAAAATCAATTACAATATTCAATATAGTTATTTATGTATAAAAAACTTTCTAAACTCGATTATTTTGAATTAAACTACATTTACTAATTTAAATCATGTCAAGTACTCAAGGAAAAAAATATATCCTATTCGATTACGTACAAAATAATAATCCATACAATTCAGACTACATATCATACAACTCCATTATTTATTAGACAATAAAAATATTAATGTATAATTAACACTAACATAATATATAATAACATTAATTTATAATTAACATTAATATAATAAAAAATCAATCAACAAATAATAAATAAATTATTTAAATATTGAAAGAGATACTTATAGTATTAAGGAATACGATCTAAATTTGATCACAAATAATGATCCAGACACCACTTCTAGTAAGAATTGAGTTCGTTGAGAGAGTTCAGAGCATTTAGAGAGAAGAAATTTGTAGAGAGATAGTGAGAATTTAGAAAATGATTTGAATATCACGGATGAAAGAGGGGTTAAGGTATATATATTGAGGTTACGCCACTCTTATTGGCTTATTTTGCTTAGTTACGCCAATAAGGGTGACGTTTTTTTCTTGTCGTCAAATACGTCAGGATGTCTTAGTAGGATGACGATCCACGTAAGTTCTGCACAGCGTGTTAGCGCCAAAGAACTTACATGGATCAAGTACCATCCTATTTGGACATCTGATTGACCAAATAATAATAAAAAAATCACGTAAGATAAAAAAATGATAGTTTGGTATATAATTTTAAAAGAGTGATATTTTGATAAATTATTAAAAAATAGTAATTTGATAAATAATTTAAAAAAATAATAATTTAATAAATAATTTTACCATAATTGACAATTTAATAAAAAAGGTCATGGTAACTAACAGAAACAGTAAAAATGGAGCAAAAGCGTGAACGCCATTTTTACCCACGGTTAACCGCATCCCAAGTTAACATGGACAAATTTAAGAATTTCTATGGGTTCATATTCATATAGTGGTTAAATAAGGGGGTAGAAAAAGGACTTCTTCACATTTCACAATCATATACAAGAATCACAAGTTGCTGGAGGTCAATGGTAAAGCAAAAAATGATGGAGACTTTATTGAATATATTATTAATTTCTTTCGGCTTGGGATATATGTTACATCACTAGAAGATTAGGTAAGAAGACACACAAAGAAGAATCATTGGATGCAATGAATAAGAATCATATCCTTAGTATTGACTTTTCTTTTCTTGTTCCAAAATTTGGCAAGCAATTCCCTTCCCCCATTCCCAAGCAATTCAGACCAGAAACATCAACTTTTATTTTTATGCTGAAAATAACTCCATGCTCTCTAATTTGTCCCTCACCAAATCCCTTGCTTCCCAAGAATCCACCATATTTGTCGTCAAACTTCTCAACTCAACTCCCTTCTCTAAAGCCTCACAGTGGGGTGGGGTGGGGTCAGAATGAACATACCCTACTTTCTCTCTCTCTCGCGCTCTCTCTCTCTCTCAATCCAAAATGGACAGCATGAAATTGGGTCATCCTAGGAGCTCGAATCTAAACCTTATCCGTTTAATTTGTAGGCTACACAGGAGGGTAGGTCCAACCCACCTATATCATAGCCCACACCACACCAATCTTAACAAACAAATTCATTCTCAAAGTTCTAGACTCTTTTTTTTTTCTTTTCTTTTAAATGATTTTGAAAGATATAGTTAACATTAATTTGGTCTCAGAAAGATAATTTATATTAATTTAAATTTTTTAAATCATAAAAAATGATATTAAAATATTTTTTTTATGCATAAGTCACAAAATTAAAGAATTAAATTGATATTATTTCTTATTATTATGGAACTAAAATAATGTCAAGTTATTATAATTAAGGGGTTAAATTGATATTTTTTTTTATTTTTAAGGAACTAATTTATTGTTAATTTTTTAATACGACTAAATTAATGTTACTTTTTGTTATTGAGAAATTAAATCGGTGTTAACTATTTTTAAGACATCAAACTAGTGTTAACTTTATATTTGAGGAATGATACTCTCTTTATTCATTTTTATCTATTTATTTAAAAATTTAATTTGTTTAATATTATTTGTTTATTTAAAAAATCAAAAAATATTTATTAGTTTTTTTTCCTAACTTTACTTTTATTTTTTATTATTTTCATTAATTTCAATAAATTTATATTAATTAATTATTATAATTTCTTAAAATCAATGGAGTAAGAGGAAGAGAAAAAAGTGAGATTAATAAAAATTGAGAAAAAGTAAAAAAATATTAATTAAGTGAAAAAAAATTTTTTAATTATATTTAATTATATTTTTTATAATTTAACATATTTAATAATTTTTTAATAAGTACGTATTAATCTTAATGGATAAATAAAAATATACAGAATATTATTTTTTATGAAAAAAGAAAGAAAAAGTTCTCAACTCGCATCTTCATGAACTAAACGCAACTCTCTATTGTTTCTTCCAAAGCTCTCTATTTTCTCTCTTTCTCTCGCACTTTGGGGAATCCACAAAACAAAACCAAACAAAAAAAAAAAAGAATAAAAAAATGCAGCAGAACCAGAACCTGGATTATTCAGACCCTCAGCTCCCTCAAATAAAAATCCACCACCCCTCCTCCGCCGCCGGCGCCGCCACCCCCACGCCCACCGCAGGCGCCCGCCGCAAGATCGGAGTCGCCGTCGACCTCTCCGACGAGAGCGCCTACGCCGTTCGGTGGGCTGTCCAACAGTACATCCGCCCCGGCGACGCCGTCGTCCTCCTCCACGTCAGCCCCACCAACGTCCTCTTTGGCGCCGACTGGGGCTCCATCGACCTCTCCATCAACACGGACGACGACGCCGCCGCCATCAACAACCACCACCACCTCAAGCTCGAGGACGATTTCGACTCGTTCACGGCGTCGAAGGTCGCCGATCTCGCTCGGCCGCTTCGGGAGGCGCAGATTCCGTACAAGATCCACATTGTGAAGGACCACGACATGAAGGAGCGACTCTGCTTGGAAGTCGAGAGGCTCGGCCTCAGCGCCGTCATCATGGGAAGCCGCGGCTTCGGCGCTGTCCGCCGCGGCAACGATGGCAGGCTCGGCAGCGTTAGCGATTACTGCGTCCACCATTGCGTCTGTCCCGTCGTTGTCGTTCGCTATCCCGACGATAAGGACACTGAAATTGTCGCCTCCGGCGGTGCTCCTGGCGCCGTCGTAGGGGTCAAGGAAGAGGAAGAGAACGAGGCGGTTACCAAGCCGGTGCCGCGTGAACATAGAAAAGGTTAGGGATTTTATCATAGATGCGTGAAAGTTGTTAATTTTGGGAAGTTGGTTATTTGATTTTGTGAATTGTGCAAATTTTAATTGTTTTATTTGAAGCTTTTGATGTTGTTTTTTTATTTGGGCATTTTGTTCTTGAATTTGTTTATAGAATTATATGTAGTTTAATTCTAGGAGATAGAGTTGATATTGGAATATGGATAGATAGTTGGTTAATAAGAATGGAGAGCAATGCCATGTTAAAGACATGAATAGAATGAGAAAGGCCTCCCCACTTAGATTTAGATTTTGGTTTGGAGGACTATTTTTATTGGACAGATTTAGTAGTGTCTACTGTCTAGTTTGTGATGATATATACTCACTCAGATTTTTTTTAAAAAAAAAATCTAATTGGGATAGCTGACGGTCATTCTGTTATAATTGACGGATATTCAATCTTTTTGAGTTCATTGCTCTAAATCATTATTAGTAGTTACTAATAAGGGCTTGTATGGGAAAACTGAAAATTATAGATTATGCTGATAATTGATTATTGTTATAATCGATTATTGTTATAATTGTTATAATCGATTATAATCGATCCATTTTTATGTTTGGATGTATTAGTTGTAAAGCGATTTTAAGCTAATATGATTCGTTTGAATGATATAAAAAAGAATCGCTTTTATGCATTGAATTACTAAAATGGGTATAAAATGATTAAAAAAATTATTTGATTGAAGACAAAATAGTATTTACATATCAAAGTGTAAGAAATAATCTATAAGCTAAAATCATAAGCTTCAATCTTTAGCTTATGATTATTAGCTGAAAAAAACTTTTTTTCTGCATTAAATTTTGTGTAAAAGCTTTTTTTAAAAATAATTTTTTTATCAAAACATAATAATTATTTCACAAAACAGCTTAATCCTCTAAAAATAGTTGTTTGGGAAAGAATCCATCTTTCCCAAACATACTCTAAGTATCAATTATGCGTCATGAACCAAGCTGAATGGCATTTTGTTTCAGTGAGATATTGATTTTTATCTGAGCATTATTTCTAAAGCATATGATGAAATTTGTCATTTGGTTGATAATGTGGCATGGCAAATGCGTTGAAATCATTCATGAATTTACTGAGCTGATTTGTGCATCTTTAGTGTACTGCAATCTCAAAACCATGCCAACCATGCCAACCATGCCAACTATGCCTACCCCTCCAAACTTTGAATTATATAAAGTGTCGTACTGTGTACCCGTACTGTATACTGTTGCGAATCTTGAATTAGATAACACGTTTTGTCTAAAGCTTGGCTTAGGAGTTAGGTCGGAGAGATGCCGTATATGACGCTGCACTACACATGGTTCATGGTAAGTGTAAATCTTAGGGCCAACTATTGTAAGCACAGTGAGCCATGTCTATGAATGTGTTAGGCCCGATGAAGGGCAGCTGGTTAATGGGCCAGATCAAAGGAGCAAGGTCTGGAAGGTGTATACTAGGAGAGCTAGGAAGGGGCAAAATGGGGAGTGACTTGGCAAGTTAGTTATGCTGGAATGAGCATGCACGGTAGTGGGGATGGTTATTATGCTAGTGGGGGGAATATCTTTTCTGTTATTGTTTCTCGGCTGTAAGCTTGGGCAGAGAATTTCATCTTTGTGGAGCCTTAGGCTCTGGGTAGTGAGGGAGGTTAGGAGGACTATATCCTTCTGTAATCCTTTTCTATTGCTTTGTTAAAATTCAGTAATTCGTTTCTTTTCATTCTGTGTGATTTTTTAATCTTTGGGTCTCTACCAAATTGGTTCGACCTGTCGGATTCGAAGAGGAGGAGATGGAAACCAGATAGACATCAAGAATTGAGGTGGTCAAAACACGAGTGGCAACAAAGGAGAAAAAGCTGAGCACATTGGAAGCAACGGTGACAAAATTACAGAACGCCATGCTAAACGAGCAAAAGGAGAGTTCGTTCGAACGTCAGGCTATGGAAGCGGAAAGACAGGAGGCCGCACGTTTTCGCACCGCAGTATTATGAAGGTTGTTAGGGAAGGAAGTTGACGGGGATGGCCAAGAGGAAGAAAGAGATTCCGCTGTTCGCAGTAAGGCAAAACAGAGCACGTCGTTCATTTTGAGCGATTCACAAATGCAAGATGATCGTCACTTGGGTACCTCGAAGTTGCAAGGAGGGTCACTGGAGGAATTTCAAATGGATGTTCGTAAGGTCGAACTTCCGGCGTTTGATGGCAAGGACCCACGAGGCTGGATTACTCGTGCGGAGATGTATTTTCGCATCCAACAAACAAGTTCGGAGGTAAAGTTGCCTCTAGCCCAAGTATGTATGGAAGGTAACTGTGTACACTGGTTCACTATTTTGTTAGAAGCAGAACCTGATTTGACTTGGGAGAGATTAAAAGAAGAGCTAATATTGAGGTATAGTGGGAGGCAGGCTCAAAATCCTTATGAAGAGCTCGCGGAAATAAGACAAACGGGGTCTGTTGAGGAGTATATCGAGGAGTTTGAGGGGCTGGCAGCGCAAGTCCCTGGGTTGCCTGAAAAATAGTTTGTGGGCTATTTCATGCATGGTCTTCAAGACGACATCAAAAAATGGGTGAGAGTGCAGTGCCCGACGATAAGAACCACTGTCATGACTGTGGCTCGTAATGTGGATGCTGCTTTAGGGGGTGATAATTTGATTAAAGGAGGAGTTCGCAATTATGGAAGTCGGGTGGGATACAGCAGCGGATTTGGTGTAGGAAACTGAGGACTTTTGAATTTTAAGTCTTCGTCATCACAGAGTTGGGTAGGGAAGGCACGAGATGGTGAAATGGGGCATAAACAAGAGGCTCGTACTATCGCTGGAGGGTACAATACCACTGGACAGGTCGGGAATGACGAGAAGAGGTCATATGTTAACAAGTCCAGGGGTATTCGCCATTTATCCAACCAGGAAATGCTGGAACGAAGGAGGAAAGGGCTATGTTATAGGTGTGGCCAACAATTCCACCCCTTACATCAATGCCCTGATCGCCAGCTCCGAGTTATGATCTTAGCTGAAGATGAAGAACTGACTTCGGACAGTGAGATAGTGGTGAGCGATAACGACGATATAGGTGGTGACGCAGAATTGGAGTGTAGTAGTTTAGAGCTGTTATGTTCCACTGATAATGAACTATTACACTCCCAAACCATGAAGTTGGGAGGTAAGATTAAAGGCGTTCCAATCTTGATTTTAGTGGATGGTGGTGCTAGCAATAATTTCATTTCCACAAGGCTTGTTAAGGCTATGGGGCTGCAAGTGCAGAACACCAAGGAAATCAGTGTATTGGGCGATGGCCATAGAGTAGCGACCTCAGGGCAATGTGTAGGACTGAAAGTGGATTTGGAGGTTATAACTATCTCCATAAATGCCTTGATATTGGAGTTAGGAGGAATTGACTTAGTTTTGGGCGTGTCTTGGTTGCAAACACTGGGAGCAGTGACGATGGATTGGCAGACGATGTCAATGCAGTTTCAAATTGGTGGCAGAACAGTAGAGCTAGTGGGTTTAGCAAAAGCTAACCAAAAGGCAGCTTCTCTACACAGCTTGTTGAAGGATAGGACTAAGGAAATTGGTGGGCTCCTATGGTCAGTGGAGGTTCAATGCCAAGGAACAAAAATACAAGGAGCCTTATCAGAGCAAAGGGCAAAAGAGCTGCAAGGTTTATTGGATAAATTTCCTGCTGTCTTTGAAGAGCCCAAAGGATTGCCACCACAGCGTATGAATGATCATGCTATAGTGCTACAGGAGGGTCATGGTCCCGTCAATGTTCGACCATACTGGTACCCTCATCACCAAAAAGATGAGATTGAGAAACAGGTCAAGGAAATGCTGCAATCTGGAATTATCCGTCCATGCTCTAGTGCTTTTTCCAGCCCAGTCATCTTAGTTAAGAAGAAGGATGGGTCATGGCAGATGTGTGTTGATTACCGGGCATTAAATAGAGTGACCATACCGGATAAATATCCGATTCCAGTGGTGGATGAGTTATTGGATGAATTACAAGGCTCGATGTTTTTTTCAAAACTGGACTTGAAGTCTAGGTACCATCAAATCAGGGTGTGCAATAAAGATATTCACAAGACAGTTTTTAGAACTCATGAGGGCCACTATGAGTACTTAGTCATGTCCTTTGGTCTAACTAATGCCCCAGCAACATTCCAATCAACCATGAATGATGTCTTTAGACCACATTTGAGGAAGTTTGTCCTAGTTTTTTTTTATGACATCTTAGTGTACAGCCCCTCCTGGGAGACTCATTTGGAACATCTAGCTGAAGTATTTAGATTGCTAGAAGCAAATCACTTTGTGGTCAATGGGAAGAAGTGTCACTTTGGGAAGGTGGAGGTGGAGTATTTGGGTCATATCATATCTGGACAGGGAGTGGCTATGGATCCTCAGAAAATACAGAACGTTTTGGATTGGCCAATACCAAAGAATGTGAAAGGAGTAAGAGGGTTTTTGGGGCTCACTGGCTACTATCGGAAGTTTATTGAAGGGTATGGAAAAATAGCAAAACCATTGACAGAGTTGACAAAGAAAGAGGGATTTCATTGGGGAGCAGCAGCCCAAGAGGCGTTTGATACCCTCAAAAGTGCAGTCACTTCTGCTCCAGTCCTTGCACTTCCGGATTTCACACAGAAATTCCGCATTAAGTGTGATGCTTCGGGAACTGGATTAGGAACAGTATTGATGCAGAATGGCAAGCCCCATTGCTTTTTACAGCAAGGCCCTCTCTGATAGATCATTAGCCAAATCAGCATATGAGAAGGAAATCATGGCAGTAGATTTGTCAATTCAAAGATCTTGCATGTACCTCTTGGGGAGAAGTTTTGAAATTTATACAGACCAAAAAAGCCTCAAACATTTGCTTCAACAGCGGATCACAACTCCTGATCAGCAGTGTTGGATGGCTAAGTTGCTTGGTTATCAATTTGATATCATATATAAACCTGGACAAGAGAACAAAGCAGCGGATGCCTTATCCTGATTACATGAAAATGAAGAACTTCGGATGTTACTCTTTTATCCGGAGTGGTTGGATGGTCGGAAAGTGGCTGAAGAAGTGCAAAAGGACCCTAAACTCCAGGAGATCATTGCTGACCTTGAGCAAAAACCTGATTCCAGACAAGGTTATTCATTTCAGAATGGGGTTTTGTTGTATCACGGTAGACTAGTCATTCCAAGCACATCAAGTTGGATTCCACATCTTTTAGCAGAATTTCATAGTACACCTCTAGGTGGCCACTCTGGTTATTATCGCACATACCAGAGGTTAGATGGAAACCTTTATTGGATTGGCATGAAAAACAAGGTGCAGGAATATGTCAAGAGCTGTGATGTCTGTCAATGACAACAATATTTGGCTATGTCCCCTGCTGGTCTGCTACAACCCTTGAATATTCCAGAATTAGTTTGGGAAGATATTTCAATGGATTTTATAGTTGGGCTACCCAAATCCAAGGGATATGAAGCAATATTGGTGGTGGTAGATAGACTTTCTAAATACAGCCACTTTATGTTATTGAAGCATCCCCATACAGCTAAGTTAGTAGCTGAAGTATTTGCTAGAGAAGTAGTCAGACTGCATGGGATCCCAAAATCCATTGTGAGCGACAGGGACCCTATTTTTGTGAGTAACTTTTGGAAAGAATTATTTAAGCTGCAAGGCACGAGGTTACGGATGAGTTCAGCATATCATCCCGAATCTGATGGCCAAACTGAAGTGTTAAACAGGTGCTTAGAGACTTATCTAAGATGTTTTGCGTCTAAACTAACCTAGACACTAGTCAGTGTGGCTTCATTGGGCTGAATTGTGGTATAATACCACTTATCAGGTGTCCATTGGTATGACCCCGTTTGAGGTAGTGTATGGCCGCAAACCACCTACCATTACTCGCTACTTGCAAGGGGAAACTCGAGTAGAAGCAGTGGTGCTGGATTTAATTGATTGAGACGAAGCTCTTCGTCAATTGAAGTATAATTTGGAGCGAGCAAGGTGTAGAATGAAGAAGTTTGTAGACAAACATAGGCGTGATCAGTCATTTGCAGTAGGAGAATGGGTTTTCTTGAAGCTAAGGCCACATCGACAGCATTCTGTGGCAAGGAGAATTAATCCCAAATTATCTCCACGGTATTTTGGTCCTTTTCCAATTGTGGAACGGATTGGTACTGTGGCTTACAAATTGGAACTCCCTGCAACTTCTAGAATCCATCCAGTATTTCATGTTTCTCAGCTGAAAAGGGCAATGGGAACTTATTCTGTAGAGCAGCAATTACCAGAAGGAATGGAAGTGGAAATCAATGATGCAGTTGAACCTGAATCTGTTTTGGCAACCCGACAAATTGAAAAGGAGGGGGACACCATTAGTCAGTGGCTGGTGAAGTGGAAGGAAAAAGCCTTGGAGGATGCCACTTAGGAAGATGAATTCACCGTCAGGAGTCAATTTCCATCATTCAGCCTTGAGGCCAAGGCTGCAGTTATACCAGGGGGCAATGTTAGGCCCGATGAAGGGCAGCTGGTTAATGGGCCAGATCAAAGGCCCAAGGTCTGGAAGGTGTATACCAGGAGAGTTAGGAAGGGGCAAAATGGGGAGTGACTTGGCAAGTTAGTTATGCTAGAATGAGCATGCACGTTAGTGGGGATGGTTATTAGGCTAGGGGGGAGAAAGAGTGGGGGTAATATCTTTTCTGTTATTGTTGCTCGGCTGTAAGCTTGGCCAGGGAATTTAATCTCTGTGGAGCCTTAGGCTCTGGGTAGTGAGGGAGGTTAGGAGGACTATATCCTTCTGTAATCCTTTTCTATTGCTTTGTTAAAATTCAGTAATTCGTTTCTTTTCATTCTGTGAGATTTTTTAATCTTTGGGTCTCTACCAGAATGGAGCCCCTTTTTGCTGTGGTTTCACTTGAACCTCTCTCTGCAATGCTTTGCAGTTTGCAAATTCTGAAAGGGGATCTTAAGTTACAAGCAATTATGTGTTTACTTGGCTGACCACTGTGGTTATTTAGCTTCTTAGGTTCCATCTATAATTCTATATATACATCCTTGACCAACTAGGTTTATTGTTGCAATGTTGTGCTTTTTGATTCAGTCATTAAATGTGACTAGAGTGGATTTTGGATTTTAAAGTAAGATTGAAAAAAGGAAAAAAGAAGGATTTTTTCCAATTTCAGCCAGCAGTCCATGAAAACCAATGGGATTATCATTGACTAAAGTGTGGTTTCCCATTTTCTTTGGCTTCTCAATGAATGTAAATACTGTATGTGATGATCTCTGCCCCCAGAATGTTAAATGTGTGGCTCAATATGCTCCTGTGGTTTGTTTTTACCATGAATATTCAATAAGTCAACTCCGGATGGTGGATGAAAACTAGATAATCGTATATTATGGCGAAATTTTTAAATGCATTGCTTGGACTGAGTTTGATCTATGTAGCCGATCTCACCGAGTAGAGAAAAGGCTTTGTTGTTATTGTTGTTGTATTGCTTGGACTGAGTGTTGATTCATTGAATTAATTTATTCTCTCAAAACATTTGTTTATCTATAAATATGCTATATTAATTGTTGATATTTCCTGTTTAATTTATTTATTTATTTTTGTACATATACTTAGGTTGTGAAATTGAAATTTGACTTCCTAATTGTTGGTTGGTTTGGGGCAGAGGATTAGCTGGAGCCAAGTCATCGCTTGATCCTGTCTCTTGAGGTGTGCACTTAAACTTTTTTTGTTCTTTCTCTTATTGTTCCTGCTGTGTATAAAATATATGCGTTTTTAGTTGTCAACTTATCATCTTCTGCTCTTTATCGTTGGGTGTGGGGTGGGCCAGTAATGCGCTGATAAGCTGATTTGAAACTTGTCTTCCTCTTGTTTCTTCAAGTACTTATTTATGTATGTCAGACATAACAGATGTAACAATTATCGTTGCTTTTGCATGTTTCAGCCTTTCTATGAAATTTCTTCATAGGTATCATGAATCTTGATTCTTGAGTCTTGACTCCCTTCCCCTTTTTCTGTGTTTGTTCCATTGCAGAATGTATCTGACCCAAAAGGGATTTACGAAATGGTCGTAGAGTGCTCTCTTTCTTTTCCTCTCATGTTGTACTTATTAGAGCATTTCCTGCATATGAACTCTGGAAAGAAGGATGGTTTTGTATGTCTTGATGTGATCTCAGTTTGTGTAGGCTGTTGGGACCTGGGAGATTGTTTTTTTCTTCCGAAATGGTATGGTATATACTCTTGAATGTAGATGTACAAGTTTGCCTTTCGACTGTTTTTGGGGTTATTGTTCCCATTCTGTATGTGGGAGGTCAGATTATCATGATGAGCACCCTTATTTAGCTAGATTATTTCATAGAACTATGTTGATGGAACTATTTAGTTGGTATTTCTATTTAGTTGATAATATTATTGTGTATTAAATAAAAAATTGTACGTGCTTAACGAATCAGTAATTGTGACATAAAATAGATTGAACTTAAATTTAATAAAAGAAAATAAATGTAAGACCAATTATATGTGAAAGCAAACATATAAAGACAGATTTTGATCAAATAAAATGTATAATTATCTAAAGATTAATCATGTTTAAATTTTTTATTTTCAATTTTGAATTCAACAAACATACAGGAATGCAAACTCAGCATGCTGATACTCAGTACGAGTAATAAATTGGTGTACATTCTTGATGATTTCAGATAAAATCTAATTTGCAAGGAGCTTAATGATTGAAGATTGTTTGATTTGGGGATCGGATTACATGGAGATTGTTTTGCCTGCACTTTTAAATCAACTTTCTGACTGAATATTCTCATTATCTATGCTATGATTCAAGAAACCGACCATGCCCATTTCCGATCACTATTTCCCAATCAAATTCCTTCTTCGTTTGCAGTTTATTCTTCCCTCACACCCTCATACAGCCAATTTTTATGAGAGAATTAAGAGTAGTTTTAATATAGACTCGAGTTCATTTTACATATGATAACATATTTATCATTCAAAATATAATTTTAAATTATAAATATGTGCATATTATAAAACTTAATAGTAAATATGATGTCATGCGTAGGGTACACTATGAATTCGAGTATATGTTTACACTAATTAAAGCCCAAAATCTGATGGTATTATTAGGCGCATGACGAATCCCAACCGTTGAAGAGCTTGGGAACAATAAAGAAGAACTTGGGAGTAATAAATTGATAAATTATGAAGCCAATCTAGAAATAACCTCATCTTGATTTATATAAATCCGAATCTCTTGGCCTCTTTAACGTAATCTAATTTTCCCTTTGTCCTAAAGCAGGTCCAAAAATGATTTCTTTCAAGATTAATCATATATAGATTTTCTCTCATATTTCTCGTATTCACCTGCGGTCTGCAATGTTGTAGTCGTGTGGTTATATTATGTGTCGCAGGTCTAAGTTGAAGCTGGCTAAGTTAATTGAGCACCTTGTAAATTAGCTTTTTAACTTATGTAAGAGTAGTCTTAAAATTTGTAGGGGGTGATGTACCCTCTAAGACTAGTATTAAAAATTTTCGTAGTTTTTGAGTGGTTTAATTTATTTATTATGTTGACTAGTATAAAAGTATCTCTTAAACTAAAAAGTATTTTAACTTTTTTAAAAATTATGTATCCTGAGTAATATTATGATTGGTTTCTTATAACGTCAAAAAAAAAAAAAGAAGATCGGTTTCTTATAGGAAAAGAAAGGGTTATTCTTGATAAGAAATTACTATAATTTATCACATTCAAGAACAATTTTATCCCATCCACGTCAAAAAATAAAAAATAAATTATCCCATCCACGTCAAAACAATTACTATTGTGTTTGAAGTATTATTTTATAAAAATTTTGCTAATCAAAACAATATTATTTTGCAATAACTCAAGATTTTGAGATAATTAATTCTTTGTTAACATAAAATTGTAAGAGCAATGCTACTCATCACGAATCATTTCTTACAAAGCCATTCAAGAATAGCATAATATGCTTGCTCATTTGTTTCACTGGTTATAATATAATAAAGAAAAAAATATACTTGGCAAAACACATTATATTCAGCCTACAAATTAGTTTTTGTGTGTTGTTTTGCAAATTATTTTTGTAGGGTTCAACATTATTGAAATTTTAATGAACATAATTTGACAAATGTTGAAATCACAACGGTAGAAATATTGTAATATGAAGAGACTCAAAATATACAATCTTAATTTTCTAAAAGGAAATATTTAGCAAAATATAATATAGACATTATTGACTTCATGTAATGAATCTCTAACATGAACATAAGTCTAATTAGAATTTAAAAAATCATGATCATTTTAAATTTTTAAGACTGTTAATTTATCATTTATTATAGGTCTTTTTGTCTATGTCATGCAGCGTCAAAGATGAAGTCAAATAAAAGACTCAGAGGAGAAAAAAAAAGTCTATTTTGTTCGCAAAAATTCCAAATGACCAGATTAATTATGATTTCATTATTTTTCAATTATAAGATAATTCTATTGACCAAAATTATATGATAATTCTTCATAATCGGCACGTTAATTTGGAAATTTACATGATCGAATTGAAGAGTTTTTCATGTCTACAAATACCATCATAATAATTAAATTCTATGATATAGATCGAAATGCTTAGATATTATTAAATAACCAAAAAAAAGTAAAGAAGTGCTTAGAATTTAACATCCATGTTATAATTAAGTAATATACATTTGTTGACAAATTAACTCTAATTTATAACACATAATAATATATATATTTGGTTTGCAATATGACTAGCGTGAGGACGGAATAGCCAATTAGAGACACCTTTTCCATATCTCGAAAGTGCCTTTATGTTCAAAATAAAAGAACAGAAAGTGTAGCGGACAAACAAAGAAAAACAAAAAAGAAAGAATTATTTATTTATTTTGCTAACAAGACATTATATAATAACTACTCAAGGACTGAAATTCAACTTACTTTAATCCATTTGTACGCTAATATTGTCATGAACAAATCAAAGACGGTTAATTATATATGGACAAAATTGGTATGCACACAATAAATTTTCTGGCAGTGGTGATAATAATAGCAAGTGGTGCTGTGAAGGTTGATGAAGTGCAGGCTGAATACCGGCCTCCTCGTCCCACTTCTGATGATATGAGGAAACAAGATGAGTGTTATATGGCTAATGCTGGTCTTTTTGCAGAAAGATGCACGAGAAAGATGTGTTTCTATTCAGGACTTGCTTGAATCTTTGTCAAGAAGTTGCAATCACTTAATTATAGAAGTTCTGATATTATGTAACAAATTAACTCTTAAAAAACTTAAAATATTAAGTGAAGTCACACAAATTATTTTATATATCTAACAAATAATTATACAGTTATACTGGTGGGTCCATGTATAGATATATGACATATCTTATATGCCTATAATAGTAGGATATTAATTATAGTGAGCAGTAATTTGAAAATGTCGTCTTCTATACTAATCAATCCCTATAATAATTAATAAGTGACTTTAATAAGAGCAAAACAAAATATCTCTTAAGTTATTACTATCACAATTGACAAATTACACGTGGATTACAAAGATAGAAATAAAATTTCAGAATTTTTATGCTTATGTAATGAAATGCAACGTACAGAACACTGGGTACTGATATTCTGAAGCTGATCAATGTTTCACGTTGCTGATTTAACTAAGGTGGAAGGCACAATACCAAATTCCTATTACAGTTTCCTGAAGAACTAGTAACTACATATTAATTTTATTAAGCTTGTGTATTTGTGATTTCTTGAATAAGATTTATTTATTCATCCAAAAGTGGTGTGTACCTTTTTTATCTGAAAAAAAAAAAACACAAGTGTTTGTCAATCATTTAATTATTTAAATGTTATGAACAAGATGAGGTCGCATATAATTACACTTTTTACTACATATTTACATATGTAACTTATCCAGACCTTTATTCTTTAATAATTAAGTATTATATTGCAGCTTATCAATCAATTGGCCTTCACCAATTCAAACATAAAATAAGAAGTAATTATTAGGGGTAGAAACCCGAAGAAGAAGAGAGAAAATGTTCTCTGTATATTGAATCAAAAATTATCATAATTACAAGGGGATGCTCTATTTATAGGAGAGCTAAGCACGCAATAAAATAATAACTGACTAACAGAAATCTAACAAACTAACTAACAGTTAACAGCAAGGCTTAACTGTAATACTCCCCCTCAAGTTGGGAGATAAATGTCTAAAACTCCTAACTTGGAAATTAGTTCAGAAAACTTAGACATAGGGAGAGCCTTGGTTAAGACATCTGCAAGTTGTTGATTGGAAGGAAGGTGAATCAGATTCAGGAAACCAGAGCTGACATGTTGTCTAATGAAATGACAATCTATGTCAACATGTTTAGTTCTTTCATTAGCTATAGGGTTTGTGGCAAGCTGGATGGCAGATTTGTTGTCACAGAACACCATTACTGAAGGAACTGCTACTTCAAAACATTTGAGTAATTGCTGCAGCCAAAGTAACTCACTGGCAAGGCATGCTAATGATCTGTACTCAGCCTCTGCTGAGGATCGGGCAACTGTGGGTTGCTTTTTAGATTTCCAAGAGACAAGAGACCCTCCCAAAAAGACACAAAAACCTGTGGTGGATCTCCTAGTAACTTGGCAACTTCCCCAATCAGCATCAACATAAGCACTGAGCTTGGTAGAAGAATGAGCTGGGAAAAGAATTCCTTGACCCGGAGTTGCCTTAAGATATTGAAGAATCTGATATACTCCTTGCAAGTGTGTTGTTCTTGGACTGGCCATGAATTGACTGAGCCTGTTGACTGCATAGGTGATGTCAGGCCTTGAAACTGTCAAGTACATGAGCCTACCGATGAGTCTTCTGTACTGAGAGATATCAGATAGGGGAGTGCCATCTTTGTCATTGAATTTGATGTTAGGATCCATAGGAACTGATTGTGGCTTAGCATCTAAGTAGCCTGTGTCTTCCAGTAACTGTAAAATATACTTTCTTTGGCAAAGGTGGATACCTCTACTAGACTTGGCTATTTCTAACCCGAGAAAGTACTTTAGATCTCCAATCAACTTGAGTTTGAAAGTGTTTTGTAACAGTTTTGTGGTGTGGGTGATCATAGAAGAATTTGGACTAGCTATGATTATGTCATCTACATATACAAGTAGAATGACTAAATCATGACCTTGTCCCTCAGTGAAGAGTGAGTAATCTGCAGTTGACTGAGTAAAGCCTGAGCTTGTTAGTGCAGAACTGAACTTGTTAAACCACTGTCTAGAGGCTTGCTTGAGGCCATACAATGATTTATTAAGCTTGCAGCAAAGATTCTCCCCCTGTTTAGGATACCCCAAAGGGAGCTCCATATATACCTCTTCAAAAAGATCCCCATTCAAGAAGGCATCGTTAATGTCTAATTGAGTCATGCACCAGTTTTTCTGAGCAGTAATGGATAAAAGCATTCTGACAGTGGTTAGCTTAGCCACAGGTGAGAAAGTCTCAACAAAATCAATCCCAGCTTGTTGAGTGTAGCCCTTAGCTACCAAGCGGGCTTTATGCCTATCTACTGTCCCATCAGCCTTAAGCTTAAGCTTGTAAATCCATCTACATCCAATCTTCTGTTTATTCGGAGGCAGTTGAACTATGGACCAGGTATTATTAGCTTCCAATGCAGAAATTTCCTCATGCATTGCCTGCCTCCATTCAGCAAGCTTGACTGCTTGATGATAGAATTGGGGCTCATAGTGGTCATTTACATGTAGGATGAAGTTTCTGTAAGTGTTGGAAAGTTTGTGGTAGGATAAATGGTTGGAGATAGGGTATGTTGTGTTGCAGACATAGTCTTGTAGGTGTGTTGGAATTCTATGAGGTCTAGATGACCTCCTAGGAGGTGAGGGTGGGTTAGCTGAGGTTATTTGGTTGTCAGTTTCAGGTGGAGTTTCTGATGTTGTGAGAACTGGTTTGGGGAGAACTAAGTCATGAAAGGGATCAGGTAATGCATGTGTGTTTTGGTTTTGAAAAGGGAATTTGGACTCATGAAAGATCACATCTCTAGAGAAGAAAAATTGTGTCTTCTCTAGATCAAACAGTTTGTAACCTTTGTATCCTAGAGGATAACCCATGAAGACTGATGGAATAGCTCTAGGACAGAGTTTGGATCTGTGCTGAGGGATAGTTGCAGCATAGCACAGGCAGCCAAAGGTTCTAAAACCCGAATAGTTTGGCAATTTCTTGTATAGTAGTTCAGAAGGAGAGGCATTTTTGAGGGCAGGAGTTGGTGTCCTGTTGATAAGGAATGCTGCAGTACTGAGACATTCCCCCCAAAAATGAATCGGAGCTTTGGACTGAAATAAAAGGGATCGAGCCACATTCAATAGGTGCTGATGTTTTCTTTCAACTACTGAGTTTTGTTTAGGTCTATAAGGGCAAGAAAACTGGTGTACAGTGCCCTATGCTTGCAGAAAGTCATTAAGCAGAAGCTCTTTTGCATTATCTGATCTAAACTGTTTAATGGATCTGTCAAAGTTGGTTCTCACGAAAACAAAGAAATTTTTTATTAAAGAACCAGTTTCTGACTTGTGTTGCATCAAATAGATCCATGTAAAACGTGTGCAATCATCAACAATTGTGAGAAAATAATGTTTCTTATCATGTGTAGGATGCTGATATGGACCCCATGTGTCACAATGCACAAGATCAAAAGGTCTTTCAGAATAATGATTGTTTGATATGAATGATAAACGCCTAAACTTGGATAGAGGACATACATCACAGCAATTGGAATTAAACGAAGAAGGCATGCCAATTGAAATTTTATTACAAAGAAGTTTTAGGACCTTGTCAGAAACATGTCCTAGCCTAGAATGCCATAGGCTCAAAGTATTATTTGATACAATTGCATTTACAGTGTGTTTATCACTATGCAAAGAATTACAAGCAAAGTTGCTAGAAACTAAGGATTGAGGTAGTGTGCCATCAGGAACCTTGAAGAGGTAAAGGCCGTGGTGTATATCACCCTTGCCAATCATCCTCGAGAGCAGGTTGTCCTGAACAATAAAATTCTTGTTAGTGAACAAGACTGTGATTTGTGAATTTTCCAATAAGGAAGAAACTGAAATTAAATTGACCCGAAAGGAAGGAATGTACAAGACATTGGTTAGGGTCAATAAAGGGGAAAGTTTCACAGAACCAATGGCTTTGACACTAACAACAGAATTATCAGGCAAGGTGACAAATTTATTTAACAAAGTGCTGTGATTGGAAAAGGCATTCAAATCATAACAAATGTGTGCTGTAGCACCAGAGTCCAATATCCAAATACTAGGGTTTTTCATCAAATCATAAGAATCAGAGGAGAGTGAAAGACTCATACCAATCATACCAGAATTATCCATTTGGTCTCGGGAAGTGCGAGTCATCTGTAATGCTTTGCGAGTCATGAGTTTGTTGACATACTTGAGGAGTGAACTCAAAGGAATCAGATGGAGGACCAGAAACTGATCCAGCAACATGGTTCACCAAAGTGGGAGCCTTGTACCTCTTGTGACCCGATGGATAACCATGCAGTTTAAAGCACTTATCCTTAGTGTGACCCGAGATACCACAGTGAGCACAAATTGGCCTATCCTTGGATCCATTCTTAGATTTGTTGGCTTGAACAGCATAAGCTACAGCCGAATCTGTAACAGAAGAGGCTCCAATTTCCCTTTGTTTTTCTTCTTGGAGAACAAGTGAGAAAACCTTCTCAATGGAGGGAAATGGTTCCATAACAAGAATGTTACCTCGAATCTGAGTAAAAGATTCATTCAGGCCCATCAAGAAGCTCCAAACATACTCATTTTGAATGTGCTCAATGAGATATTGAACACCTCCACAATTACAAGTGTGCTAAGGACGATATTCACCAAGTTCTTCCCACAAAGTTTGAAGTTTGGTGAAATATTGACTCATAGTGAGTGCACCTTGAATGCAATTGAGCAGTTCCTTGCGTAATTGAAAGATGCGCGGTCCATTTTGTTGTCCGAATCGAATCTTCAAATTGTTCCAAAGAACTTCAGCATTCGCTGAATAGATGACACTGGCACTAATCTCCTTGACAACCGAATTCAATAGCCAAGAAGCCACAATATTGTTGTTGCGCTGCCAAATTCGAAATGCATTAGGGTTTGCATCTCGATCTGGTGCAATGATTGAGCCATCGACGAAACCAAGTTTGTTCTTGGCACTAAGAGCCATTTCCATAGCTCGTTTCCAAGAATTGTAGTTATCACCGGTCAATTGCTGAGAAACGAGTTGCAACCCAGGGCTATCGGAAGGGTGAAGGAAGAAAGGATTATCTTGTTCCTCCATTGAAGAAAGAAACGAGAAGAAAAAGTTAATAGAGGCGCGGAAAGAATATCAAGATCGAGATCGCAGAAGCTAACAAACTTCTGATACCATATTAGGGGTAGAAACCCGAAGAAGAAGAGAGAAAATGTTTTCTGTATATTGAATCAAAAATTATCATAATTACAAGGGGATGCTCTATTTATAGGAGAGCTAAGCACGCAATAAAATAATAACTGACTAACAAAAATCTAACAAACTAACTAACAGTTAACAGCAAGGCTTAACTGTAATAGTAATCTCTGCTATTTATACTCTGCCAAAAGTCAATATTCTTATTCCCGTTTATCCATTGAAAATTGATTTAATAATACCCAAAAAATGAACCAGTGGCCTGGATGATTGCGAGAGTCTGCAAATCGAAATACAGGGGAATTTGAAAATTGATTTAGTAATACCCAAAAAATGAACCAGTGGCCTGGATGATTGCGAGAGCCTACAAATCGAAATATAGGGGAATTTCTTTTCTAACCATTTTTTATTAAGCTAATTGAAAGCCAAGTTGCCATCGTTAGTGTTAGCAATAAATCAAATTCAATCATGATTTTTTTATATTATTTTATTTTCACATCACTTTTTGTACTACTTCTCATATTATTGATTATATTATTTTCTCTTTATTATTTTCTCTCATTTAATCATAATTATTAAAAAATATGATAAAAAGTAATATAAAATAAAAAATGATGTAAAAACATCATTTTTCAATCAAATTAGAAAGAGATTCCAAATAGCCACTTTATTTTTCTCTCATCGGATGTTATGTCTGATTCTTTTGTGGCTAATAAAGTGGCATTTTCATGTTAGGGTTGTTAGAGATGTAATAAAAGTTATTTATGCATCTTCACATAATAGCTTAAACTTTTGAATCAAGTAATTCATGATATAATATCAGAACAAGCACATGACAAAAATGAAGTCATTTATGTGTCTTCATCCAAAAACTTAAGATTTTGGGACAATTGATTTATCACAAAGGGACAAATAAATTATCTGTTATAGATACTCAATTCCTTGAGCCAAACAAGAGTAAAGAATGCCTCTATATTTAAACTTTCATGGCATTGCTGAAATGATTGGTAAATGATCGGATTACCAAATGAAGCAACTTGACATGCATAAATTCAACTCAACTTCATCACCCCCCTATCCCCTTCTCAACGTCCAATCCATGCTAACCTCTCCAAAAGAAAAAGAAAGAACTCTCAAAAAGATGAGTAGAAGAAAAAGGGCAAAGTGCAAATAAGAATACAGATTCCAAGTTATCCAAGGGCTTGTTTGGATTGGTATGACTTTATTAAAATAATAATAATAATAAATAAAAAGTATGGTATGTTTGGATGTAAAAATTTTTAAAAAATATATTAAAAGGCATAAAACTCTAGCTTAAAAAAAGTACAATTTATATTCTTTTAGTGATTCAACCTTATTTAAAAAAAAAAAAATCCAGAGACATTAAAATATGTTAACTCTATTTTTTTTAATAAATTCACATTCAAATTATACTCTTTAACATAAAAACTCTTTAACTACCTAATCTTCCATTAGTTGTGTACGAGTCATGTTAATTATACAGGAATGATCCCTCACAAATTCTCAGACATTTGATCTCACCCATCCATTTTTTCTTTGGTTTCTCTCTCTCCCACTTCCCCCATAACATCCATGGTCCACCTTTTCTTCATGTGAGGTCTGTGATGTTTGGCGTAGATATCTTTACCGCTTGCGTATTCTAAGTTTCTCACATTCACACTTAAAAGAAAATTATTCTCAAAATTAAAAATTGAGAATTTTTTTTATTCAAGTTCAGAATTCTAAGAATTGTGTGCATTTTTTTTTTTTTTTAAAACATCCATTGTAGACTACATACATAAATGCAGGCAAATCGATCCAATTTGGCAAGTTGTCATATACACACATATGCATTGTATTCCGCTTTTGCAGCCCATGCCAAATGCACGGTACTACAGAAGACTCCACAACAACCACAACTCTTTAATTGCCACGTGTATAAAATACACTCAAAATTTTCTCTCCATCTTCCCCACCCGTTCCCAACTTGTAAATGACCAATTACACTAGATATGCCACTATAAATAAGATGGTGCATGGCAGCTATTGACGCAATTATTATTCAACATATATAGAGCAATAATAATGAGTCTAACCGAAGGAGATGTTCTAACAAATGTCAATAATATTTGGATATCAATAATGATATTTTTACTATATTTTTTTTTACATCAATTTTTATATTATTTTTTTGTATTATTAATTACATTACTTTTTCTCATTTAATTATAATTATTAAAAAAGTGATAAAAAATAGTATATTTTGAAAAAAAATGTAAAAACATCATTATCTTTGTATATTAGTAGCTTGCACGCATAAGCTAATAAATGAAACACTTGGCCAAGAGGGAGTAGATGTGGAATTGAATATATGGTTGGATATATGATTGAAAGCTACTATCAATTACAGTTATTATCAATGGAACTAACTTTAAAAAAAATTTTCCACGGAAAACAAAATCTACCTAAATTTGAAAGTTGAACTATCTAGTATGGAGAGATGAATAGGGGTTAGTAGAGTTTATATCAACGGTTGAGGTGTTTGGTGCTGGTGCAGCCTCTCTGTGGTTGATTCTAGACTTGTAAATGAACAATTACACTAGATATGTTGTTGTGAAAAGTGTTTTATTTCAAAAGAATGAAAGTCTCACATTGGTTGGAAGTATATCTTTGGAAGAGTTTATATATCAACTTGTATTTTGAATTTTGTAAGAAACAAATGTGGTGGTGAGTTCGTGCGCACAAAATTGGGCACGAAGGCTTATGGCCAGTGCAAATCATCGATTTGCTCTCCCTGCGCGTGATATCATGAGACCCGAATCTTTTTGTGAACTATTTAATTAATTTTTTGAGCTCACCTGAAAATGAGTTTTTTAATAAGGTTAAAACTGACTTGGTCTTCCAACGGTCACTTTGACTTGGTCTTTCAACGTGCAAATCAGTTTCTAACGAGTATTTTTTTTCCAACGGACAAATTCATTTTCCAACGGCCATTTTCTAATGTTTCTTTTCCAATTTTTTCTGCTAGCGACTCTTTTTCTACCTTCTATAAATACTGTTCACTTATTAACATTTTCCGTACACAACAGTTTTATTCATCTTCTCCTCTCTACTAATATTCTCTCTTTCTCTCCTCTTCTGGGTTACAATTTTGCTCCATATCTCTTGTAGTTCTTGGATCCCTGTCAAACAGGAAGAGTCTGCAGTACCTTGGGAGATTTTTGTCTATACCGAAATAATCCTTGAGGGCAGTGCCTTGCACGCTACAGGCTTCACGGTTTTGCTAATTCATTTCATTGCAAGTCAACTTTTACAACAATCTCAAGGATTATGGAACCACAAAACGCCACCCCCTCAACCAACAACGTCACCCTCTCAGCCAACAACGGGTCTGACAACACTACTACGCAAAACCATCCGCCTGTTGTTGCTGCAGTCAACTATGCAAAACTATTCCCTGATGTATCCAAAATAGAGATGTTTGGAGGCCAAAACTTCAAAATGTGGCAGGAGTGTGTCTACTCCATTCTTGACATGCACGGTGTCACTAATGCTCTCATCGATCAAATGCCAGACTCATCTTCTGACCCGAAACAACTAGACGATTGGACTTATGCGAATAAGGTATGTAGGCACACAATTCTTATCACATTATCTAACGAATTGTTCGATGTCTACTGTTCATACAAGGAAAGCTACAAAATTTGGGAGTCTATGCTTCTCAAATACACTACTGAGGATGCTGGGAAACAGAAGTTTGTAATTGGAAATTACTACAGATGGGAGATTACTGAAGAAAAAGATATCAAGATCCAAATTAACAAATACCACAAACTTTTAGAAGAGTTGAAGGCAGAGAAGATCACACTACCTGATGAGTTCGTTGCAGGTTTGCTTATTGAAAAATTACCACAATCTTGGAAAGACTACAAGCAGCAACTCAAACACAAAAACAAACAGCTGTCTCTTGCTGATCTAATCACCCACATCATCATTGAGGACACAAACAAGAAGGAGATCAAAGCTACAAGGGCAAAAGCATTGGCTTTAAGGGCAAATATGGTACAAGTCAACAAGAAAAGGTATGACAATAAACCCAACAAAAGGTCTGATTACAATAAACCTAATTATGTGCCAAGAGTGAATAATCCCACTTTCAAAAATAATGGAGGAAATTGTTATGTTTGTGGCAAGCCAGGTCATCGAGCGGCTCAATACAGACACAGGAAGAGAAATGACAATCCTCCTAAGCCAAATGCAAATTTGGTCGAAGGAGATGACATAATTGCTGCAGTCGTTTCTCAAGCCTTATTGATGGCCAATGTGAATGATTGGGTGGTAGACTCTGGGGCTACCAGACATATTTGTGCAAACAGAAATATGTTTACCTATAAAAATTCTGTGGGGGATGGAGTAGAACTTGTTTATCTTGGTGATTCTCGAACTGCTGAAGTTCTTGGAAAATGAAAAGTTCTTCTGAAGCTCACATCTGACAAGACCTTAGCTCTCAACGAAGTACTTCATGTACCTAGCATAAGGGCAAATTTAATTTCTATGGCCTTGCTGGGAAAGGTTTGGGTTAAGGTGTCTTTTGAGTCTGACAAAATTGTGATGACCAAAAATAATGTATTTGTGGGGAAAGGTTATTGTAATCAGGGACTGTTTGTACTCAATGTTGCAAAAATTAATGAAAATGTATCTTCTTCTGCGTATTTGATTAACTCTATGGATATGTGGCATGCTAGATTAGGACATGTTAGTGCTTCTTATATTAAGAAAATGCAATATCTTGATTTAATTTCTAGTCTTAGTGATACATGCTTAAATAAATATGAAATATGTGTGGAATCAAAATTAACTAAAAAATCATATTTATCTGTAGAAAGAAATTCTGAAATTCTTGATTTAATTCATTCTGATTTAGGAGACTTAAAACAAACTATAACTAGAGGTGGTAAAAAATATTATATAACCTTTATTGATGATTTTTCTAGGCACACAAAGGTATATTTACTTAGAAATAAAGATGAAGCGTTTGATATGTTTTTAATATATAAAGCAGAAGTAGAAAATCAATTAAATAAAAGAATTAAAAGAGTTAGATCAGATAGAGTTGGTGAATACATTTTATTTAATGACTTTTGTGAAAAAGAATGAATAATACATGAAGTTACACCTCCTTACTCACCTCAATCCAATGGAGTAGCTGAAAGGAAAAATAGGACCTTAAAAAAAATGATGAATGCGCTTTTAATTAGTTCTAATGCACCTGATAACCTTTGGAGTGAAGCTTTATTATCTGCATGTCATGTACAAAATAGAATTCCCTATAAGAAAACAGGTAAAACACCGTATGAGTTATGGAAGAGTTATAAGCCTAACTTAAAATATTTAAAAGTGTGGGGGTGTTTAGCTAAAGTAATGTTACCTGAACCTAAAAAAAGGAGAATAGGTTCTAAGACTTCAGATTGTATGTTTATTGGGTATGCTGATCATAGTGTTGCATATAGATTTTTAGTCTTAAAAAGTGATGTGCTTGATTGCAATTCTATAATTGAGATAAAAAATACTGAATTTTTTTAATATGTTTTCCCCTTAAAATTAGAAAATATTTCTGAAACTCCAGTACAAAATTTATCTAATGTTTTATATGGTGATTTAGAAGAAAAAATTTATATGATACAACCTGAGGGATGTGTAGTTCCTGGTCAAGAAAACAAAGTGTGTAAACTTCTCAAATCTTTATATGGTCTGAAACAAGCACCTAAACAGTGGCATAAGAAATTTGATCAAACTTTAATCAGTGATGGTTTTTCTTCTGTTGAAGTAGATAAATGTGTATATACAAAATCAGTAAGTGATGAATGTGTGATTATTTGTCTATATGTGGATGACATGCTCATTTTTGGTACTAGCCATGACATAGTGCATAAAACAAAATGTTTTCTTGCATCTAAATTTGACATGAAAGACATGGGTGAAGCTAGTGTAATTCTTGGTGTTAAAGCCATAAGGAAGTGTGACAGTATAATGTTGTCATAAGAACATTACGTTGAGAAACTTCTAAAGAAGTTTGGACATTTTGATGTCAAACCAGTGAGCACCCCTTATAATGCTAACACTCAGTTAAAGAAAAACAGAGGTGATTCTGTTGCCCAGTCTCAGTATGCACAAATTATTGGGAGTCTGTTGCGTTTGATGAATTTCACTCGACCTAACATAACATATGCTGTATGCAGATTGAGTAGATATACACATAATCCTAATAATGAACACTGAGCCGCTTTGGCTAGACTAATGAAATATTTGAGAGGTACTATGGACTATGGTATTGCTTATTGTGGATTTTCCACTGTATTAGAAGGATACAATGATGCTAATTGGATCTCAGATTCAGATGAGATTAAATCCACTAGTGATTATGTGTTCACCTTTGGTGGTGGTGCGGTGACTTGGAGATCAGCCAAACAAACAATAATTGCAAAATCTACCATGGAGTCAGAGTTTATTACTCTGGAGAAAACTAGTAATGAAGCCGAGTGGTTGAGAAATTTCTTAGAAAATATTCCATTAGAAATAAAACTAACCTCTTCTGTGTTTGTGCATTGTGACAACAAGGCGGCAATATCTATTGCAAATAATAAAACCTTTAATAGTAAGAACAGACACATTAGATTAAGACATGAAGTGATAAAGCAGCTACTGAAAGATTGAACTATATCCATTGATTATGTGAAGTCAGAAGTGAATTTGGCTGATTCTCTGACTAAGCCTTTGGGAAGGAACTTAATAAATACCACATCGAGGGGAATGAGACTTAAGTCAATTTGAAACTAATAGTGATGGTAACCCAACTTTTATAAGTGGAGATCCTATGAAAAAGTTCATATGGATAATAACAAGTCACTTATTAGTACTTCTAGCACTTTATTTGTCCTTTCCTGTGGTGTGAGAAGCATGAGAAGTGCTAGACTGCATTTATTGTGAGGATAAGCTAAATGTTTTTAATGAATTTCATATCCCTTACGGGTGGTGTATAAAGTGCAGTATACACTTGATGAAATTATCTATATGAGTGTGGAGTGGGGCTGCTCCTATGAGAAAATGACATAGTCTCTAGAGCACTCATGAACAACCAGGCACACACATGGCCGAAAAGTGCAAAACTGCGTTAACAGCAAGAGATAAATGATGGTGTAAATGTGATCAAATGGGATTCTAATTTACATGAAAAATATTTTGGTTCATAGAAGTTTAAACTTTACTAATTACATTATAAGTTAAAGTCCTATTTATCTAGGTCTGGTTCATAGTTCAGAAGACACCAGATTCGAAACGTTTGCACTCATGATGTAACCTAGATTCTGTTTTTAAAATTATTTATTTTATTTATTTATATTCTTTTGAAATATGTGGTGGATTGTTGTAAAGAGCATTTTATTTCAAAAGAATAAAAGTCTCACATTGGTTGGAAGTATATCTTTGGATGAGTTTATATATCAACTTATGTTTTGGGCTTTGTAAGAAACAAACGTGGTGGTGGACTCGCGCGCACAAAATTGGGCACGGAGGCTCATGGCCAGTGCAAATCATCAATTTGCCCTCCTGTGCGTGATATCATGAGACCCGAATCTTTTTGTGAATTATTTAATTAATTTTTTGAGCTTACCTGAAAATGAGTTTTTTAATGAGGTTAAAATTGACTTGGTCTTCCAACGGTCACTTTTGACTTGGTCTTCCAACGGTCACTTTGACTTGGTCTTTCAACGTGCAAATCAGTTTCTAATGGGTATTTTTTTTTCCAACTGACAAATTCGTTTTTCAACGGGCATTTTCTAACGTTTCTTTTCCAACGTTTTCTGCTAACGACTCTTTTTCTACCTTCTATAAATACTATTCACTTATTAATGTTTTTCGTACACAACAGTTTTCTTCATCTTCTTCTCTCTACTAATATTCTCTCTTCCTCTCCTCTTCTGGGTTACAATTCTGCTTCATATCTCTTGTAGTTCTTGGATTCCTGTCAAACAGGAAAAGTCTACAGTACTCTAAAGAATTTTCGTCTATATCAAAATAATCCTTGAGAACAGTGCCTTGCACATTATCGGCTTCATGGTTTTACTAACTTATTTCATTGCAAGTCAACTTTTACAACATATGCCACTATAAATAAGAAGGTGCATGGCAGCTATTATTGACGCAATTATTATTCAACATATAGTGAGCAATAATAATGAGACTAACTGAAGGAGATGTTCCAACAAATGTAAATAATCTTTGTATATTTGTAGCTTGCACGCATAAGCTAATAAATGAAAGACTTGGCCAAGAGGCAGTAAATGTGAAATTGAATATATGGTTGGAGATACATACCACCTCCCAATGGTATATGATTAAAAGCTACCATCAACTACAGTTATTATCAATGGAAATGACTAAAATAAAATTAAAAAAAAAAATCCATGGAAAACAAAATCTACCTAAATTTGAAAGTTGAACTATCTAGTATAGAGAGATGAATAGGGGTTAGTAGAGTTTATATCAACGGTTCAGGTGTTTGGTGCTGGTGCTGGTGCAGCCTCTCTGTGGTTGATTCTAGGCTGCTTCAATGGCCTGAACATTCTGATAGTCATAGAGCTGGATTCATCATTGGTTGAAGTTTCCGATGAGGAACACCCTATCTCATCCTGCACCCAACAAAACACAAGAAAATTTCCATTGCACTCAATTTAATAATTCCCATTTTGCAATTTCATTTTCAACCATTTGGATGAATTATTAATAAAAAAGAAAGAAAGAAAGAAAAAACCAGAAAACTTACATCAGAATTGTGGATAAAGGAGTTGTGCTGAAACCGCTTCAACGGTAAACGACAACGACCACCAGCAGAAGCAGTGGCGGAGCTTGATATATCTCCATCGGCGTCGCTATTGGCAGAAGCAGAAGGAGAAGACCATGGCACAACCTGGTTCTCTCCCTCCTCTTCCTCTTCTTCTTCTTCTTCTTCCTCTTCTTCTTCTTCTTCTTCTTCTTCTTCTTCTTCTGGGGCATGATGATGATGATTGTGTGATTGGGTGGGAGGAATAGGAATAGGAATAGGAATAGGAATAGGATTGGGAAGGGAGGAGCAAGGGTGGCAAAGGGAGGAGGTAGGGGTGAGGGAGGGCCCACAAGCCTTCCAGGGAGTTGGGGATTGGCAGAGGTGGCACAGAAGGACCCTCAAGTGCTTCGCCACCAGGAAGTTGGCACTGTGAACTTTGCGGTCGCAGTCCCAACATAGCTTAGCCTCGTCTGACTCGCATAGCATCCTGGCTCTCTTCCCACACAGCTCGCACATGCACAACTCTTCCATTTCCTTTCAACTCCTCTCCTCTCCTCTCAAACTCTTCTTTCACGATCTCCTCCTCTCGCTTTCTATTTCTCTTTTTATTTCTCTGCACCAATTATAAATACTGCAAGTCTCAAACACCAACTCTGCAAGCAACTAGCCAAGTACTAACCTCCTCCTCCTCCAACTCGCACCTTATATTTATTTTCAGCCACTCTTACCAATATAAGGGCGTTTATGTCATTTCATTTTACCACACTAGCCACCCCAAACCCCAAAGTAATAAATCACAACTTGCTTGCATTTTCTTTTTTTTCTAAAATAAATTTTCATAAACTTTTATATACTCCAAAATAATATGCTAATTCAATTATGATCTCTATTATTTAAACATTCAAAATACTGACACTTAAATAATATTTTATGTACATCTATATACAATATATTTATTTTAATTTTATATAATATACGAAAATATTTCATCTCACTCACATAAATTTACAATACTTAAAAGGATATCAAATTATAGTATACACAAAATATTATCTTTTAATTATAAGAATGTCAGTTGGTAAAGCAAGTATTATGAGGGTCATTTTACCATATTCATCGTGGTCGAAGGAGTATCGATACAATGATACTCATCGTATCTATAGCCATTGATCAATGGCAGGCATCTATCCCCTAAAACTTGGTTATCCAATAATTTTGGCATTTGTTTGTATTTACATTTTGATCTTATTTATTTAAGATGTCCAGCAGTTTGAGTCGACCTACGAACTCATGAGTTTCAACCCAACTCAATCCATAAAATATGGTTTGTGTTGAGTTGAGTTAGTGGGTTAAGTCAAGTTAAAAAATATTTCAACTTACAGTGTGTGAGTTGTGTAGCAAATTGGAACACTTTCAACCCAACCCAACCCAACCCACTCGCTCTTTTTTTAAATAAAAAAAAATTAGCTCGGATAAAGTGTGCATTTTGCTTGAAAAATACTTCTAAGGTTCGTAAATATTCTCTCTGATATAATTAGAAACAACATTAGACTATATAAATACGCTGACAAATAGAGGTCAAAGTGAAAAGAGAAAAAGATATCAAAACCCTATCTATCTACTCCTTCTTCACTAGTCCTAACACAGCTAGTAGTTCTCTTTTCTCTACAACTAGTTCTTTGCAGTGCAACCGTTCTCTCAAGCTCCCAACGTTTGCACCTTGAGTCAGTGACCATTACTTCTTCTCTCACCCGATCTCTCAGTCCCAGCGATTACGTTATCGTTGTGAGTCCGTGACTATTGCTTCTTCTCTCACTCGATCTCCTTACCGTTTTCTGCAACTAGTCACGCCACCACACAACCACGTGTCCCTATTCTCTCTTACAACTTTTTTTTTTCAGTTTTCTGCACCACGCAGCCCCAATAGGTAAACCTTCTTTCTCTACTCTTTTCATGTAAATCTGAAACATAAAAGAGAGTGAATATAGTGCAGTTGCACCGTACATGCAAAGAAGCTACAGGGGACAGAGCAGACAATAGAGCTATGAGTACGAGCAGAGTGGGTAGGCGATGAGTGTAGTATCGTTGGAGAAGAAGAAAAACAAGCTTGGAGTGTAGGATTGCTGTAACACCCTAGCTCTAATACCAACTAATGTAACAACCTAGCTAGGGCATCACATTTCTGACTTCCAACTCATAATCTGAAAATAAGTTCGCACAAAGTTTGAGTTATAAAAGATGAGTTTCAAATTTTCTTCTTTACTGAAACGTAAATTTACTGAAAATATTAGGTAATATTGAAAATCATATTTCAACTATTCATTATGCAATATTGACACCAATTAATATCACAATTTAAAGAGAAATATAAAATTAACAAACTTATTTTTTTTTTCTTTTTGACAAGAGCAAAAACCCATGACGGTCCTACTTAATAGCACGGTACAACACTAACAAGAAACTTTAACATACTTATTCCTTTTTTTTGTCCATCTTGATGCATCAGACATCTGTTTCTTTGTCAACACTGTACACCTTCGAGTCTTGAATGTCCACTCCTTATTGTTGTCACCAATCTCAGAGTATCCATTGCCCGTTATGTCTAAGACAACTCGATCATTCTATTGTTTGATTTTAACAATACAGACACAGCAAAACAACATAACAAAGAGGTGAGATCACCTACACCAATACCAACATGGCAGCACAGAGATAACACACAGCCAATAATATCATACAGATAGATCATACCATAATCATGTTATCAGCATTATCATCATCATCATCCAAGTATTCATAACAATCGTTATAACCAATATTCCTCAATTAATATATCACACAGATATAAATGTTCTGATTATGCATATTCACAAAGACTCAGTTTTTCAAAAACAACTCCATGGAGGTTTTCACAATTTCGAGAAGAATGCTCTGGTTAATTGTCAGCCTTAACCCAAAGACAATCTCCCAGTTGTTGAAAAGAATCGTGTTCTTGTCAGGTATCGTCAATGCGTTGCAACGAACTGCATCGCCAAGTGGCACAGGGTACTCGCCGGCTACCGTCCCACTGGTCGACCACCAGCGCCTCGACGCCCCAAGATCCATCATAGACCTCACTATCAATTCTCATTCCCTCTTCAACCACAAGAGCCATAATAGCTATTAGCTATATTTTATATAATGCACGAATATATCAAATGCAAGTCCAACCCCAAAAATAAATCTTTTCAATGCATATATAATGCACCAAATTCAAATACGATATCTCTTTCCAATGTATATATAATGCACAAAATGTCAATCATAGGCAAAACATGTCATTTTTCATACAAAGGTCCATACAACATCTGGTTCAACAAGATAATTATACTATATTTTCAACACAAAATCATGTTATCATGTTTTCATAGTTATAAAACACTTTCACCGTATTTTCACAAAATTGCGTAACATTTCCATTATGTTTTCACAATTCCAAAATATTTCTGTCATATTTCAAAAATTCTAAAACGTTTTTGTTATATTTTCACAATACTGTAACACTTTTGTTACATTTTCAAAATGCCGCAACTCTTCTATTGCACTTTTAAATCGCGTATTAATTTTTCAATGTCTTTCTCAATCGCGTAAAAATATACGTTTCTTAAATCGCATATTATTTTTCCACTGTTTCAAAATTGCGTATCTCAAACATCATTCTTTTACGTTACGTAAATCATTTTCTATCATTCTCAAAATATTTAAAACACTTTCCAAATCTTATAACAATTTTTCACCATTTTTCATAATAGCATAAAAATATTTTTTTTCATTATTCAATCACGTAAAAATATTCTATTACTTTTAAATCACATAGTGATTTTTCAACAGTAGTTCAAATTACGTAAAATATTCCTCAATATTCCAAAATAATATTAATTTGGACTTTCAAATAATTCAATATCATTTTTAACACGTTTTCAAAATACGTAAATAATTTTTCACCACAATTCTATTACGAAAAATATTTCTCAACCTTCAAAATTTCATTTCATCTTTTCTTAAAATATTATGACTTTGTATTTCATTTTTCACATTTTTTACTCAAGAAAATCTTTTTCCACGTTTCTTTACTCAAGAAATTCTTTTTCAAATATAATCCACAAAACTTGAAAATAAGTTATACTTGAGTAAATTCTCAAAATACCATTATATTCTCCATTTTTCCCAAATCATTTCCAAATTAACCTAATTCAAAATAAATTGAAGTTTGAAAACATTTTCATTTACAAAACTTAATTTTTCAAGTGAGTAAAATACTTTCGATTCCCTTTTCAAATTTCTTGTATTAAATTAATTATATTTTCACTTGAAAAATTACTTTGTTTCATCAAAATCTAGGCATTACTATTTGAAAAATTATCAAAACATTCTTCCTTTTAAATTGATATGGTTTTACACAAACAAAACCATTAAAATTTTATTTTCAAAACCGAAGTACCGATGGTTATAAAAACCAAACCCATTTGTTCAAATTCATTTTCACTTTCTTTGCAAATCCTTTTTCATTCTTAGTCAAAAATCTTTTCCTTAATATATATTTTCTCAAAATCACTTTTTATTGATCTAGTCCTACAAAATCATATTGAGTTGTTTTAATTATTGTTTCTTAACTTTAAATTTCCTAACGTTTTTCAAAACTCAAATAAATTCTTCGTGAGTAAATTTAAGTTACAAACATTTTCTTTTATATTTCTAAATCACTTCTAAAAATTGATTCTTTTTAAATTAATTTGAATTTCAATACTTTCAATCTTCTTTTTATGAAAATTCCACTTCACCTAATTTATAACACTTAATTCCCTTTTCAAAAATCCTTATTTGAAAGTTCTTGTATTTTATAACATCAAAACATTTTTCTAAATTATCAAAACCTTATAGATGGCCATTGGAACCATGAAATATTTTTCTTCTAACTTAAATAAGTTCCATTCTTGTTTCTGCATAAAATAAATCAATAAAATTTCATTCTAAAATTTGTGTTCATGTTTTCTTAAAAAAAACAAACCTTTAGTTCATTTTCCATACACTTCTCAAATCAATCCAATTTTATTCTTTCATAAACATATTAATTTGTAAACACCTATTTTGAGGTGTCTTGGCCGAAATTCTCATTGTTCTAGGGATCAAAATTTAATTTCCTTGTTCTTGAAAAATTTCAACATTGACCCAAATCAAGGGCATCAAAACCGTAGCTCTTCCTTGGCCATTGGAACCAAGATCAATTTTCTTTCCATCCACACATCATGGCATATATATATATATATTTCATCATAAATATCACAAACATGCCATATACTCATCATGCATATTATAAGTATACTATCAAAGCCATAAAATCATGTAAAGCATATTAAGCATAGACAAAATAATCAAGGCACAAGAAAATAAAGCAAAGCTCATAAACACACAATTAATTATTACATGACCATGGATTGGAATTCTCATATGAATTCATAATTCATCAAATATAAGACCATCTCCCACCACCATAATTGGTTGGTGAGATGGATCTCCCTTTTACCTCTTGAAGATCCTCAAAGCTTCTTGATTTTGCTTCTCTTTCCAAGTCTTTCAACACTAAGGGCTTCTCAAATTCAAAACAAAATACATAGAAATTAGTATACTAAGCTTGATTAAAAGGAACCATGGATCAAACATGGTTTAGATCATGAAAAAGAGAAAAGAAATGAAGTTTCCTTACACTTCACCTCAAAAATCCAATAACTTTGATCTTGAAGAAAGTCCATGAAGATGAATGATTTAGAGAAAATCTCCAACATGAGAATTGCTTAGAATATCATGTAGATTCAAGATCTATGGTTGGATGAAATTAAAAGAGATTGGATGGTGGTTTTGAGTGTCTTGACCGAATGGTTTCTCTTGAAGCACAAAGATAGAATTTTTGATTTTTGATAGAAACTTGAAGCTTGGATTTGAAGCTCAAGATGAATGATTTTTGAAAAACTCATAACTAGAGATGTTCTTAGAATGGTGTGTAGGTTTAGGAAATGATGTGAGTGAAAATTATAGGTGAGTAATGGTGCTTGTGGGTTGCTTGACCGAATCATAAGGTGAGAAAATGAAGGAAAATGATTGTTTTGTGTTCTTGGAACTTTGAGAGAATTTGATGAAGGCTTTTTGGTGAAATAGAAAAATGAATATGGAGAGTGTAACCAAAGGTGCTGCTGCCGTGGGAGTGAAAAAATGGAGAGATATGAATTCATTTGGCATAATTGAAGGCTATCACATGATGCACAAAGTCTTCCACTTTGTCATCTTTTTCTTTGGCCTAAAAAGGCTACTCCAACATGTCTCAACATGTCTCTTCTTCTTTCTTGCTTCTCCAACCGTCCCCCCTTCATCATGCACTCCAAAGTTGTCATAATTACTTGCTAATTGATTAGTTGATTTTTTAGATTAAGTTTCTTAATCAATCTTAACTAATTTTCTAATTACATAACTAATTAATTAGACATATTATTTCATATATTATAATCTCTAATTAAAATTAGGATATCTAATTAAGAATTAGATTATAACAATTTAACATTTAATTTAGTTTACTTGACTTGTTAATTAGGCCATTATTTGAAGTATTTCTAGCCATTGATTAATTCAATGGTTAGGATTTAAGTAGACTTTTGATTTTTAGAAGACTAAATCTAAGTCATTGGATCCTTCTCCTTTAAATTCTAACCATTAGATGTGTCTCCAAAATAAAGGGTCAATATTGTTTCTTCTTACTTTTAATCCAAGGGTCATAATTAGTCTTTACTACTTTTTAAGACCAAATCTCCACCCTTGATTAATTCTTCATCCAATGGTCATAAATGGTCTTTGTCACTTTTTAAGACCAAATCTCCACCCTTGATCAACTCTAAATCCAATGGTTGTAAATGGTCACTTTATATAATTAATTTTACACCATTGATTAAATCTACGGTTGATATTGAAGTTTGCTTTAATTAAGTTTATTCTCACACCATTGATTAAATCAATGATGATTATCTTATGTTTCTTTATTAAATTTATTTCTTAACCGTTAATTGAATCAATAGTGGATATCCAAACCACCAATGTTGACTTAAGCAATATAATTTCTATTTTTATCTACTAAAAATCTCACGAAAAATATATTTTGTATTTTTATCTTTCGATAAATAAATACAAGACAAAATAAATTTTTAAAACTGTTTTCGGATTCGGGTTTAGTAAGATCCCTATCTCCGTCTAAATAATACAAATTTTTCTATGCGTAAAAAAATTTTCACTTTGAACCCACATGGCCCACGTAAGGTCACCCGAGCCCACCTAGGACCACCTGGCCCAAATACGGTCAAAAAATTCATAATCATCTACAAAAATCACAAATATTAGAAAACGTATGAAAATTAAGTCGATTATTAAAAATAATTAACAGTTAAGAGAAATAAATACAGAAAGATTTTCTCCCCAAAAATTATTATTTTCCTGACATGGAGTAAATCACTCAAAACGATCAAATATGCTGACGGAATAAACAAAATAATTTTATAGTATTTAAAAATTACTAAACAATAAAATTCTGTTAACTGTCAAAATTACTGTTTATAGGATAAGAAATTTTGGGGTGTTACAATTCTCCCCCTCTAAAAAGAAATTTCGTCCTCGAAATTTGAGAAACATGATTTCACACCCCCAGAATAAATACGGATATGGTGCTTTCATCTTATTTTCTAATTCTTATGAAGCTTCCTCTCTTACATCTTACTATACTATTCTAACCAGTAAAATCCTTTTTTGCTGATGTTCAACTTCTCCTGATCAAACAGATATCTCAGACTCCTATCATAGAGATTTTGTTGGTTATTACTGAAGATGTTGAATGTTACTCTAGAAAGAAAGAATTTTCATATTTCTGATATCAACATAACAACAACCAATCTTCATTCATGCCTAGAATAGTTTTTCTCAGATAACTTCCAACTAATGAATTGAAATGTTCAGCTAATGTAATGTATTACTTAAAATTTCCTTATCCTCGTATCACTACATATTCTAGATTTTTGCTTTTAACAGGAAATGTCTCACTAACCGAGTTCTCCTTTCCACAGCACGATACCAGATACTTCCATAAAAAAAAATTTCTACAGTTTTCCATTACCGTCTTAAGTTTTCCCATAGAAGAATTGTTCCAATCTTTGGAAGAATTCACCACGCTTCTGCTGCGTTACTCAGGTACGTTAACACGGATACAAATATAGAAATATCCTTTCTTGCAAGATATTCTTTCAGTTGCAGGAGATGAAAGAAAACATCATGAAAGATAACCAAACGAATCGAACCTGTTATCGAATATATCCAGCAAAGAATTGGATGTAACCCGATTTTTAAAAAATTAATTTTCTCTGGATTACTCATAGTCTGTTAAAATAATCTCATTGGATATGGCTGAAAAATAACCAATCCATTTTCAAAGACCACGTCTGTTTATGAAACAGATCAAACTAACACAATTTTTTAACAACAGATCAAACTAATACAAAGTTTTGATCTATAACAACAATTTGAATAACTTGAATAGCTCGATTAGCTAAGAATAGAAACAGAAGTAAACAAATCAGAGGATAACGAATAACTCTAACATATAATTGATCTACTCAATCATATGTCACAAAGAATAGGTCACTCACAGAAATATTCAGTATGGTTTATAGGATTAGCTCCAATGACACAATCTCCATTGTTTAAATCTTCCGCTCAAAACACTCCCGTTCCATTCAGAGTAGCAACTTCCCTTACTATCTAAAATTTTTACTAATAGAAAACTCTATTTTCAAATAGCATAATCTCTGGGAAAATGTGTCCAACTTTTCCACAATTTGTTTCCTTGACGTACATTCCTTCATTTAAGTACTTTCTTTCACATCACTTACTACTTTTGGTTTCCTCAATGGTTGTAAAGACATCTTTCGTCAAAATCAATTACTTTCATAATATCCTAAAAAGAAATTTCAGGTTCTAAAATTACGAAATTTTATATTCCAAGACTGATTCTCTTCCATCAGATTCTAAACTTCAACTTCCAGTTTCCACTGAACAGCGGTCATTTGTTCGTGTAGTCGTCTTTCCACATTGCTCCCGTTGCTCCCGTAGCTACAACTGCATTACTAGTAACATGTTTCACTTCCACACAAGTATAACTATCCCGAGCCATTCCCTCTTTTTTTTTTCTCGAGGCGTGCGGATCGAAATACAATGGATCTAATATCCATTATAAACAACATTATTTCCCTTCGGAAAACAAACACACAGAGAACACAACACAAGCAAAATAGACCTAACCACAAACCCCAAAAGACTCAAACCGTGCTCTGATACCAACTAATGTAACACCCTAGCTCTGATACCAACTAATGTAACAACCTAGTTAGGGCATCACATTTCTGACTTCCGACTCATAATATGAAAATAAGTTCGCACAAAGTTTGAGTTATAAAAGATGAGTTTCAAAATTTCTTCTTTACTGAAACGTAAATTTACTGAAAATATTAGGTAATATTGAAAATCATATTTCAACTATTCATTATGCAATATTGACACCAATTAATATCACAATTTAAAGAGAAATATAAAATTAACATACTTATTTTTTTTTCTTTTTGACAAGATGTAAACCCATGTGACGGTCCTACTTAATAGCACGGTACAACACTAACAAGAAACTTTAACATACTTATTTCTTTTTTTGTCCATCTTGATGCATCAGACATCTGTTTCTTTGTCAACACTGTACACCTTCGAGTCTTGAATGTCCATTCCTTATTGTTGTCACCAATCTCAGAGTATCCATCACCCGTTATGTCTAAGACAACTCGATCCTTCTATTGTTTGATTTTAACAATACAAACACAGTAAAACAACATAACAAAGAGGTGATATCACCTACACCAATACCAACATGGCAGCACAGAGATAACACACAGCCAACAATATCATACAGATAGATCATACCATAATCATGTTATCAGCATTATCATCATCATCATCCAAGTATTCATAACAATCGTTATAACCAATATTCCTCAATTAATATATCACACAGATATAAATGTTCTGATTATGCATATGCACAAAGACTCACTTTTTCAAAAACAATTCCATGGAGGTTTTCACAATTTCGAGAAGAATGCTCGATTAATTGTCGGCCTTTTAGCCCAAAGACAATCTCCTAGTTGTTGAAAAGAATCGTGTTTTGTCGGGTATCGTCAATGCGTTGCAACGATCGCATCGCCAAGTGGCACAGTGGTACTCGCCACCGTCCCACTAGTCGACCGCCGCGCCTCGCGCCCCAAGATCCATCATAGACCTCACTATCAATTCTCATTCCCTCTTCAACCACAAGGGCCATAATAGTTATTAGCTATATTTTATATAATGCACGAATATATCAGTGCAAGTCCAACCCCAAAGGGCCAAATCTTTTCAATGCATATATAATGCACCAAATTGAAATACAGATATCTCTTTCCAATGTATATATAATGCACAAAATGCCAATTATAGGCAAAACATGTCATTTTCTCATACAAAGTGTCTATATATACTCGGTTCAACAAGATAATTATACTATATTTTCAACACAAAATCATGTTATCATGTTTTCATAGTTATAAAACACTTTCATCGTGTTTTCACAAAATCACGTAACATTTCCATTATGTTTTCACAATTCCAAAATGTTTCGTCACATTTTCAAAAATTCTAAAACGTTTCTGTTATATTTTCACAATACTGTAACACTTTTGTTACGTTTTCAAAATGCCGCAGCTCTTCTGTTGCACTTTTAAATTGCATATTAATTTTTCAATGTCTTTCTCAATCGCGTAAAAATATACGTTTCTCAAATTGCATATTATTTTTTCATTGTTTCAAAATTGCGTATCTCAAAAATCATTCTTTTAAGTTACGTAAATCATTTTTTATCATTCTCAAAATATTTAAAACACTTTCCAAATCTTATAACAATTTTTCACCATTTTTCATAATAGCATAAAAATATTTTTTTTCGTTATTCAATCACGTAAAAATATTCTATTACTTTTAAATCACATAGTGATTTTTCAACATAGTTCAAATTACGTAAAATATTCCTCAATATTCCAAAATAATATTAATTTGGACTTTCAAATAATTCAATATCATTTTTAACACATTTTTAAATATGTAAATAATTTTTCACCACAATTCTATTACGAAAAATATTTCTCAACCTTCAAAAATTCCATTTCATCTTTTCTTAAAATATTATGACTTTGTATTTCATTTTTCACATTTTCTTACTCAAGAAAATCTTTTTCCACGTTTCTTTACTCAAGAAATTATTTTTCAAATATAATCCACAAAACTTGAAAATAAGTTATACTTGAGTAAATTCTCAAAATACCATTATATTCTCCATTTTTCCCCTAAATCATTTCCAAATTAGCCTAATTCAAAATAAATTGAAGTTTGAAAACATTTTCATTTACAAAACTTAATTTTTCAAGTGAGTAAAATACTCTGATTCCCTTTTCAAATTTCTTGTATTAAATCAATTATATTTTCACTTGAAAAATTACTTTGTTTCATCAAAATCTAGGCATTACTATTTGAAAAATTATCAAAACATTCTTCCTTTTAAATTGATATGGTTTTACACAAACAAAACCATTAAAATTTTATTTTCAAAACCGAAGTACCGATGGTTATAAAAACCAAACTCATTTGTTCAAATTCATTTTCACTTTCTTTGCAAATCATTTTTCATTCTTTGTCAAAAAAAATTTTCTTAATATATATTTTCTCAAAATCACTTTTTATTGATCTAGTTCTACAAAATCATATTGAGTTGTTTTAATTATTGTTTCTTAACTTTAAATTTCTTAACGTTTTCCAAAACTCAAATAAATTCTTCGTGAGTAAATTTAAGTTACAAACATTTTCTTTTATATTTCTAAATCACTTCTAAAAATTGATTCTTTTTAAATTAATTTGAATTTCAATACTTTCAATCTTCTTTTTATGAAAATTCCACTTCACCTAATTTATAACACTTAATTCCCTTTTCAAAAATTCTTATTTGAAAGTTCTTGTATTTCATAATATCAAAACATTTTTCTAAATTATCAAAACCTTATAGATGGCCATTGGAACCATGAAATATTTTTCTTCTAACTTAAATAAGTTCCATTCTTGTTTCTACATAAAATAAATCAACAAAATTTCATTCTAAAATTTGTGTTCATGTTTTCTTAAAAAAAACAAACCTTTAGTTCATTTTTCATACTTCTCAAATCAATCCAATTTTATTCTTTCATAAACATATTAATTTGTAAACACTTATTTTGAGGTGTCTTGGCCGAAATTCTCATTGTTCTAGGGATCAAAATATAATTTCATTGTTCTTGAAAAATTTCAACATTGACCTAAATCAAGGGCATCAAAATCGAAGCTCTTCCTTGGCCATTGGAACCAATATCAATTTTCTTTCCATCCACACATCATGGCATATATATATATATTTCATCATAAATATCACAAACATGCCATATACTCATCATGCATATTATAAGTATACTATCAAAGCCATAAAATCATGTAAAGCATATTAAGCATAGACAAAATAATCAAGGCACAAGAAAATAAAGCAAAGCTCATAAATACACAATTAATTATTACATGACCATGGATTGGAATTCTCACATGAATTCATAATTCATCAAATATAAGACCATCTCCCACCACCATAATTGGTTGGTGAGATGGATCTCCCTCTTACCTCTTGAAGATCCTCAAAGCTTCTTGATTTTGCTTCTCTTTCCAAGTCCTTCAACACTAAGGGCTTCTCAAATTCAAAACAAAATACATAGAAATTAGTATACTAAGCTTGATTAAAAGGAACCATGGATCAAACATGGTTTAGATCATGAAAAAGAGAAAAGAAATGAAGTTTCCTTACACTTCACCTCAAAAATCCAATAACTTTGATCTTGAAGAAAGTCCATGAAGATGAATGATTTAGAGAAAATCTCCAACATGAGAATTGCTTAGAATATCATGTAGATTCAAGATCTATGGTTGGATGAAATTAAAAGAGATTGGATGGTGGTTTTGAGTGTCTTGACCGAATGGTTTCTCTTGAAGCACAAAGATAGAATTTTTGATTTTTGATAGAAACTTGAAGCTTGGATTTGAAGCTCAAGATGAATGATTTTGGAAAAACTCATAACTAGAGATGTTCTTAGAATGGTGTTTAGGTTTAGGAAATGATGTGAGTGAAAATTATAGGTGAGTAATGGTGCTTGTGGGTTGCTTGACCGAATCATAAGGTGAGAAAATGAAGAAAATGATTATTTTGTGTTCTTGGAACTTTGAGAGAATTTGATGAAGGCTTTTTGGTGAAATAGAAAAATGAATATGGAGAGTGTAACCAAAGGTGCTGCTGCCGTGGGAGTGAAAAAATGGAGAGATATGAATTCATTTGACATAATTGAAGGCTATCACATGATCATGTAAAGTCTTCCACTTTGTCATCTTTTTCTTTGGCCTAAAAAGGCTACTCCAACATGTCTCAACATGTCTCTTCTTCTTTCTTGCTTCTCCAACCGTCCCCCTTCATCATGCACTCCAAAATTGTCATAATTACTTGCTAATTGATTAGTTAATTTATTAGATTAAGTTTTCTAATCAATCTTAACTAATTTTCTAATTACATAACTAATTAATTAGACATATTATTTCATATATTATAATTTCTAAATAAAATTAGGATATCTAATTAAGAATTAGATTATAATAATTTAACATTTAATTTAGTTTACTTGGCTTGTTAATTAGGCCATTATTTGAAACATTTCTAGCCATTGATTAATTCAATGGTTAGGATTTAAGTAGACTTTTGATTTTTAGAAGACTAAATCTAAGCCATTGGATCCTTCTCCTTTAAATTCTAACCATTAGATGTGTCTCCAAAATAAATGGTCAAGATTGTTTCTTCTTACTTTTAATCCAAGGGTCATAATTAGTCTTTGCTACTTTTTAAGACCAAATCTCCACCCTTGATTAATTCTTCATCCAATGGTCATAAATGGTCCTTGTCACTTTTTAAGACCAAATCTTCACCCTTGATCAACTCTAAATCCAATGGTTGTAAATGGTCACTTTATATAATTAATTTTACATTGATTAAATCTACGATTGATATTGAAGCTTGCTTAATTAAGTTTATTCTCACACTATTGATTAAATCAATGATGATTATCTTATATTTCTTTATTAAATTTATTTCTTAACTGTTAATTGAATCAATAGTGGATATCCAAACCACCAATGTTGACTTAAGCAATATAATTTCTATTTTTATCTACTAAAAATTCCACGAAAGAATATATTTACTATATTTTTATTTTTTGATAAATAAATACAGTACAAAATAAATTTTCTAAAACTGTTTCCGGATTCAGGTTTAGTAAGATCCCCTATCTCCGTCTAAATAGAACAAATTTTTCTATGCGTAGAAAAAATTTTCACTTTGCGGGACCCACCTGGGCCCACGTAAGGTCACCTGGGCCCACCTAGGACCACTTGGGCCCACATACAGTCAAAAAAATTCATAATCATCTACAAAAATAACAAATATTAGAAAACGTATGAAAATCAAGTCAGATTATTAAAAATAATTAACAGTTAAGAGAAATAAATACAGAAAGATTTTCTCCGGCCCGAAAAATATTATTTATCTGACACAGAGTAAATCACTCAAAATGATCAAATATGCTGACGAAATAAATAAAATAATTTTACAGTATTTAAAAATTACTAAATAGTAAAATTCTGTTAACTGTCAAAATTACTGTTTATAGGATAGGAAATTTTGGGGTGTTACAATTGCACTTGCTAAAATGATTATCATTAATGAACTTCTATTTAAATTTGTTAAAAATGAAAACTTTAAAAGTTTTGCTCAAATTATGCAACCTCAATTCCAAGTTCATTTTAAACAAATTGTTGGTAGAGATATTATGCAATTGTATGTGTTTGAAACTAATTTGTTATTTGAGTTACAACTAACTTTGTTTAATTTATTTCAAACTTAATAAGACTTGTTAGTTGTTAGTATGTTATGCATGTATTAACTTATGATGTTTAGTTTATTTGAGATTGAGACTTATGATATTAATTTGTTAAATTTTGTATTTTGATTTTTTTTTAGGATTTTGTTTAAAAAAAATACATCAAACTCATGGGTTCGACTCAACTCAACTCACTCTTGAGCAAGTCGGGTTGGGTCAGGTTGAACGAAAAACTTTTTTCGACCCAACCCAACCCAACCCACTGCTCTAGTGATCGGGTCGAGTTCAAAAATGCTATTGAACCCACCCAACCCAACCCAACCCACAGACACCCCTACAGTATTTATTGTATATTGTTATTTTTTTTTTACAAATGTTGACCCGTAATTAATTTATATTACTAATTAGTCCTTGGTTTGTCTCCTCTGCATTGCCGTCGACCGCTTCACTAGCTTCGTCATGGTCTTCTTCGGACTTCTGCCTCTTCTTTTTCATCGCCAACTTCTTCTACTCCTCCGTCACCCTCCACTACGATAGGCCCAACGGCATTGTCTTCACCATCCACGACTGGTCCTCCGTATTAACACTCGTCTCCAAATTTGCAGTTTTCCTTTTGTGGTTTTCATGGTTTTTTCAGTCCCATCGTTTCTAGTAAAATGACTACGGCGAATTGTCCCTCCCTGCCTCCACCTGAGCCGCTGCTCACCACTTTCCCCCTCTCTACATCCACCCATGCGTAGTCGCCACAGCAAACCACCGTGATGCCGCGCGCCACTGTATCACCAAATCCCTGCCTTCTCCTCAGATCGACCAGAACCCACACCATCACACATCGCACCTAGAGCTTTGCCATCAGCCCAACTGCACACCGCCTGTGAGCACATGCTTCTCTTTACTGTGGTCTCCTACATCCAGTTTTTCATTCTTTCCTTTGACTGATGTAATTATTTCTCTTGTTTTGTTTTGTTTTTTTGTTTTTGTTGTTGGTCTCGTTTTATATGAGTTCAGTACTTGGTTGGGTGATTTTGTATAATTGAAATCTGGATAGTATTGTTTAATTGAAATTAAACCATCATAACAATTTGGGTTGAGCTTAATTGCAATTTTGAACTTGAATTCAATTTTGGGGCAATAAGAGAAAAGAGAAGAAAAAGTGGGTGATTAAGATGAAGAGTGTGAATATTAAAAACTAATCTGCAGTCTTTCAGACACAAATAAAAGACCAAAAAGTCTATATATTGTTCGGTTTCTAGAAAAAGTTCTTGGAAAACTAAGAAGAAAAGGTTTAAAATTGTTAGGGAAACAATGAAGAAGCTGAAAGGTATTAGAATTTTCTTTTGTACAATTTTTTTCTAAAAATAAAATAGATAAAAGTCAGTAATGAACACCACAAATTCTCGGGTCATTTTAACATGGACTTACCAGTCAATAGTTTATTCATGTACCTTGTTATATAAGACGTTGGATGTGCTGAAAATAAAATGGATAGTTATTTGCATCATCGGTCACCTGTTAAAGAAGGAAAAAGGAAATTTTCAGAATGGTCATTAACAAAAATGAAATAAATTTGCCAAATTTTTGCAAAGAACACTCATTCATCACTCACGTCGGAAAAATAGCGCAACCAATTAACTCACCACACCTCCATCTGCACCACTCACACACACTCTTTGATAACTCAACTTGTTTTTCCCATCTTCCTCCAAATAATCCCTCACTTGAATCCTACCATTGTTAATGGTGAAGTAATGCCTCTCCTCCCTCGCCAGCCTCTCGTTCACATCCTCCAAAAGGTCACTCCCCTGAAACTAGATGGAAGGGTAGTAGAGCAGCCCAAAAATGGTTAAACTGTTGTTGTTTTAAATTTGATATTTCAAAAGTCTATGTCCCACATTACTTAATCTTCAAAGTTTTAAAGAGTTTATAAATCAACATGTGTTTTGGACTTTGCAAGAAACAAATGAGGTGGTGGGCTCGCGCGCATAAAAATGGGCTGGAGGCTCATGGCTAGTGCAAATCATCGATTTGCCCCCCTGCGCGTGATATCATGAGGCCTGAATCATTTTGTGAAATATTTAATTAATTTTTTGAACTTACCTGAAAAATGATGTTTTTGAAGAAGTCAAAACTGACTTGGTAAACGGGCAGATTTGTTTCAACATTTTAATTTGTTTCAACAGGCAAATCCGTTTTAACGTTACAATTAGTTCCTAACGTTCCAATTAGTTTTTAATAATCAAATCCATTTTCTAACGTTATTATTTCAACAGTCATATTTTTTAACGTTGCTTTCTGTTTTCTAACAGCTCTTTCTTGCCTTCTTTAAATACCTTTTTCTGACTGAGATTTTAAATAAAACATGTATACGACTTCTCTACTTCTTCTGAAAATAACATTCTTCTCCTGAGTTAACTAGATTTCTCAAATTTTCTCTCATTGCTTACGCTACTCCTGCCTTCTCGCCGAAGAGAGCTGTTGAATCCTGGGGGATTCGCACACCCGTGTGATAAAATCCTTGAGTACAGTGTCTTCTCACACGCCTCAGGCTATTGTTTGATCGTGATTTTCTACGTTGTCTCCTAATCAAATCTACAACATAAACAACATTGGAGTAGCGAACAACATCCATTCCCTGATATCCAAAACCTGCCCTGACTTCTTGTTGTGCGATGATTTGAAATGAGACAAGTAAAGGGCCACCCCAGAAGCAAAGCCAAGAGGGGGAGTAATCAAATCAAGGGAATTAACGGAAGTGTATTGGGTGATTAAGCTCTGAAACATTCTCAAAGGGGGTGGGTAGGAACGACCCCAAAAGTTGCATCGGGCAATGTTTGTTGTTTGATTAATTATTTATATTGTGAAGTGTAATTCTTATTCCAATTTGAATGTTTATCAACATGGATCAGTGTCATTTCAAACAACTTTGATCCATAATTTTTCCAATTTCAAGCATTTGCTACCATGTTTCTAAACAATGTTGTCAAATTGGGTCTAACCTTTTGGAATACATCCTATTCAGTCTGATTCAATCTCACAAGATGGAAAGCTTGATGGATAAAATGCCTACAACAGAGTAGCTACAAGGAATTAAATGGTTATTATGTATCGTTGAAATAGTTTTCTGGAATGATCGTAAAGGTTGTTTGAAACATAAGAGTCGACTCCTGTTGTGTGTCTATAAACTGGAATCTCGATACTTATGGTACATGAGAAAAGGACACTTGAGACTGCGAAGATATAAGGAGGATTGAAAGATTTGGACCATCTGATAGTACATATAAATTCAAGGAAAACGATTGATCTGCAAACACTTGAAGGGGTTAGGCCTAAAAATGTAATTCTTTAAAATGTAAAAACTTAGAGTAAGAGGTAAAGTCAAAGATTCATCAAAGGATTTTATGGACTTTTGACTGGTGAGTCCATTTTAAAATGACCCCAAAATTTCTAATGTTTGTCCAATCTTATTTTTTGTGTTTCTTCTTGTATAATAAACAAACAACATATTAAAACTAAATTTATTTTAAATTAAATGATAAAAATCATTTAAATTTGAATAATACTTGGCACATATTAATATCAAATACATTATTTCATATCTGAATGAGATGATATAATCAAAGTGTAAGCATGTAAAAAATAATGAGACTAAATATAATTAAAAGATAAAAATTATATAAATATAACATAATTAGTATATAAGTCTATGTGAATAGTATTTTTTTAAAATTTTTAAATTACTATCACCTTAAAACATAAAATCCTTTTCTTAACATCCATGCACATTGGAATGTACGCGGCACGGCATTTTCTCAAGAAAATTAGGCCTCTAAAAACGTGATTCGATATTAACCAAACATGCAGTCAACTCTAACTCAATTAGTGGAGAACTCGAGTGTTTCCTACGTGGGCTGGTGATTAACTTCAGTGTGGGTCCCGACCCACGTGATAATCACCTGTGGGCGGAGACTATCTTCGATTTACCAAAATGGGGCCCAACTAACAAGTCATCTTTTACATCCGTCCTACTTGAAAAATAATATTTTTACATTATTTTTTATTTTATATTATTTGTTATCATATTTTTAATGATTATAATTAAATAAAAAGATAAAAAAAATTAATAGTATAAAAAATAATATAAAAAATCATGATTAATACTACATAGTTTTATGTTTTTCCCTTTGCCACAACAATTTGTTAATGAATATTTTAAATTGGTTATATTACGGCCTTATGGTATAAGGGGACCCGAAATTTGTGGGATGGTGACAAGTCTTAAGTCATTGGTTGTGGCCTATGGGGCAAGGCAATTATTATTATGTTTAGTTTATTTTGACTTTAGGTTCACCACACAAATAGGCACTGACGATTGATTGATTGTTTATGCAATCTTTTTATGGGTTCTTAGCTTGCCACTCAAGATTTCACGTGGGAATGAACTATACGTTTCTCGGTGGCTAGCTAGGTGGACTTGTGAAATGAGTACCGGATGAGAATAAAAACGAGAGAGACATTGTTAGCGATGAAGAAATTGAGAAGTATAATTCTATTTACATATAATTATATAAAATTATTTTATATTTATATACTTTTATTGTCTAATCATAATTAATTTTATTTTTTTATATCTACATTTTAGTTTTATTATATACTTTTAGATGTGAGATATATGAGTCATAATAATGTGATGCTATCATTTTTCAATTAAGAAATATTTGAATAGCATTGTCTATATAAGTTAATATATAGACTAAACTAATTAATAATTTATTAATTATTATTTTATATTAAATAGTTACATAATTATTTCATTTAAAATGATAACGAATGACTTATTAATTAATAATTTTGTTAACAAATGTCCCAACAACATTTAATAGTAGAATCATATGAAATAGTCTGTGGTGCGAATGGTTCAAAATTTCAAATACTTAATATTATTATAATCATTTTACCGTAAGTTTAATCAAAAGTATAAAGAAATTTTATATCAATGGTGTGTGGTTGTCTCCTCGTGATCAATGTAATTCTGCCTTGTTTGTTAAGGAGTCAAAAATAATAAATAATAAATAAATAAATTTTTTGAATTTTTTATATCTTAAATGTTTTATTTTTTTATTTTTTAATTAATTCTCTTAAAACACTTATTAAATAAACTTTTACTTATTTTATTCTAATAATTTATGTATACAACCTCTATATAAGAATTTCTCAAAGGGATGATGAGTGTATGCGCGTAGAGAGCATGACGAGTGATTCTCTTAATAGAGACTGTGAAGGCGAATGGGAGGCTGCATGTTGCATGTTTTTATCATGATTTTAAGAGTTAAAATGAAGGAAAAAGTTTATTTAAAATGAATAAATAAGTATATATAATTTTAATTTAATCTAAAATATATTATAATTTTAATTTATTAAAATTTAATAATAAATATTTTTTTATTTTTTATTTTAAAAATAAATTCACTTTGAAAAAATTAATTTCTAAATTAGAGAGGATCATCCCAGTGACATTGTATGAGCTCCACGTACGCGATAACCCATTTCATTTCCGTTTCCATCCCCATAAATCCAACAATTTTTGTGATCCTTATCAATTTGTCCCATTCGCCCCAATACTATGGGCCAACTACTACTGTACTGTTACCACTTACCAATCAGGGAATACAAAACCATATGAGCCATATAGGGTCCTTAGATCCACATTATTGTATACGTGCCGCTGGTATTCTTATCACGTAGCTAGGACACTAATCTTTACTCTTTTTATCGGTACACAGTACTTTTTATTTGGTACGACAGAAAAAGACAGTCTTGTTAGACTCGTGACGTGAACGATTACTATTAATTCTAAGATTTTAACTTAAAATTATATTAAATAAATTGATTTAATAGATATAAATCGCATTTAAAATATTAAAATAAATAATATGAGATTTTTAACATGTCTCTTATCAAATATCTGAATGGAATATATGAGTTTAGTTTAATAAGTGAAAACAAATTTAATAAAATAGGTGAGAGAAATATTTGAAATAAGTAAAAGAGTTAAAATTTTAATTCTGATATTATATGATATTTTAATTTAAAATTAATTAATATTAAATAAAATGATTCAATAAATATATAAATTATATTTAAAATATTAAGATAAACTATATAAGAATTAAAAATTATAAAATTGTTAAATGTTAAGTACAACATTTTTTACATAAATTTATTTGCCCAAATTTAAAATGATATCACAAAATCGTTTACTAAAATAATTTACTGACACAAAACATCAAATATAAGTGTTTCAAGACAACACTACTTTAATATCAATTCTTATTTTTATTCCAAAATATCATGTTATTGAAAATTACATTAATGAATATAAATAATATTATTTATATACATTTTTATATATATTTACATAAACATTACTTCATATTTATATAATTTCTATCATAAGATTATAATTGATTTTATTAAAAATTTTACATATCTTTACTCTAATTTTACTACCTTAGTGATATGAGATATATAAAGCAAAATGTATTTTGCAACAAGCATTTCACAACGAATAATTGTCATGTAATTATTTTTCATCTAACAAATAATGGGATAGGATAGCGTGGATCTAACATGTGTATAAGTATACACCAATATTCACCTAATAAATCACCCTAATAAGATATAATAAGTTCAGAAGTAAATAAATTAATTATAAACATATGGCCTAATCTATCCCCCATATAAATCATCTGTCAATTCGTTTTTATAAAACCGAAAATACCATTATATAATATCAACATATATACAACAGAAAATATTTCCAACATGATTGTGTTGGGATTCATACATTCTGGTTCATTATTTTTCTTGCTTTAAAGCGGAAATTCAATGAAGGACAGAATTTGGTTTTAAATTTGAGAAGAGTTATTTTTCTTTAACTCTCTTAATTTATTATCATGTATTTATTTTATTATTCACTTATATCACTTAATTAAGTTAATAAACACATAATAATATATTAAAAAAATTAAAAAATAATAATTCTTCTTAAAATTAGAGTAAAGTTCTATACTTAATAAACCAGAAGCAAATAAAAACGTGTTTGAGTCACATTCATTCATCCCAGATCTAAATCAGACACAAAACGACAGTGGTATGTTTATGGCTATGCTTGCCAAACTGTGCAGACTCATTCTCGTAGGCTCATCCAATGTTATTTGTTTATGATAAATTTCATTGGAAAATATTACTCCTAAGGGCACATAAATTTTGTGCACATAATTTCATATAAAGAATGTGCATTATTAATATCGATGAATAAATAAAAATAAAAATAAATGATAATAATGATGAGATTTATTTGTATTATTATACTACTCATATTTCATTTACGGTGAATGAAGGATGAAGAAATTTTAAATAATTAGACACAAAATGATAGTAATACATAATTATAAAAATAATAAAATAAAAAAAATAAATAACAATTTCATAATTATAAATAAAAATATATTTAACTAAAAATAAAAATGAAAAACAAACTAAACACCAGTTAAAATTACAAATATCACTATGTTCATAAATTTTATTTTATTTTTTTGAAATTTTGGGGGGCATACCCCCACATTTTCTAAACGTAGGTCCGTAGTGTCACTTCAATGTAAATGCTCAATGTCAATCAAATTAGAAAGTGACAAGATAATGTAAAAAAAGAGTAAGTGATCAATTCATGTTACAGATAACTCTGCATTATTAAATGTATAAGTAATTTGCATTTGAAAAATATTAATCTCATCCTACTTTTTTTTATCACACTTTTATTTTTTTTATAATTATAATTAAGTGAAAAAGATGATGAAAAAATAAAATAAAATTAATGATATAAAAAATAATATAAGAAAAAGTATAAAAAAAAATTAAAGTTATTTGCATTTAGATAATTATATTATTTTTTAAAAAATTATCATGATATTGTTTTTATCATATTCATTTGAATTTTTAGTTTCTTATGATATTTTTATACTCTTTTAAGTGTGATATTGATATCTTCAAGCGCATAGTGATATTCTTCAGGCTTATGGAAAGGTTTTAGCTTTATAGCCATTATTTTGTACTTAGGGATGCCATATTCCCTTTCATTCTAATAATGAATTTATTATATTTGAAAAAAAAAATCTCTTCAAGCACATAGTGATATAATTAATTAAACTCTTCCCATAAGTGAAATCTTTAGAATTTAAACTTTTGTACTTTCTTAAAAGCACAATTCACTTACTATTTCGCAGCAAGTAAAAATACTTTTATAAAAATCACAAATTTTGTGCCAAAAAATGGAACCGGTAATAATTCTTACGATTTTTTATTTTAACAATATAAATTTAATTAGAAGTATGGTGGGGGTATTGTGCTTACGGGAGAGGGAAAGCTCTCCCTTGGCATAATTGGGAGAGCCAAATCATTCAAATTGATTCAGAAAGAGTGGGAAGAAAACGAACGACTACAGATTTAAGGAAAGAATCATGTTGTCTCAATGATGTAAAACTAGGTACTTATATATTAGGGAAAAGTTTAAAAAATCCTCCTTCAACTTTATCTCGTATATACTTTTAGTTCTTTAACCTTTAAAATGTGCAATTAGGTCTCGTAACACCTAAAATTGTGCAAGTTGGTCCAAATTGCATATGGATATCAGTTTTTGAGTGGAAAATGCCATGTAAGCCTCACGTGACGTTAAAATTCACAGATGGGGTTACCATGTGCATCTCATGTGAGAGTGTTTTGGGAATAATGATTTTGTTGGTCATGTGAAAGACACCTGACCTCCATCACCCCCATTAACCCTACCTCTAAACTTCTAACACCTTTCTAATCACTACCTTAGCCCCTGATCCCAAGGTTTTTAATTTGTTTACAAATTGATTTTGGTTTATCAATTAGTTGGTTTGGTTATTGATTTTGAGGTTAACATTGGTGTATGTCGTCCTAATGTTGTGTTTGGTCCCACTTGAATATAAGTACCTTTTGTTTATCAATTTTTGCAAATCTTTGAATAAAGGCATTATTTCCAAAACACCCGCAAATGAGATGCACATGATAACCTTATTTGTGAATTTTAATGTCACATGAGAGTCAAGTGACATTTTCCATCCAAAAGCTGACGTTCACTTGTAATTTGACCAAATTTGAACATTTTTAGAAGTTACGAGACATTGTTGCACTTTTTTAAAGTTGAATGATCAAAGTACACATGAGACAATGTTGAAGGAGTTTTTTTTAAACTTTTCCCTATATATTATATATCAATATCAATTAGAATGTGCTAATTGGCTAGCTTTTGGAGATGCTCCTATTGGAAAAAGGTTTTAGGGAATAATGTTATTATGTTATTGACCACTATATATATATATATATAAACACACAATCGTAATCATAAGGATAGCATAATTACACTTGTTACTAAATAATCACCTAATATGTAGCTAATAGCCTACTGACTACTTTTAACATCCTTCACAAGTTAGTGCATAGATATCACACATCATTCTTCACAAGTTAGTGCATAGATATCACACATCATTAACTTGCCAATAGAATCATTTAGTGTAGTACATATTACTACTTTGATAAGGACATCTGCAAGTTGCTGTTAAGAATGACAACAATTTCAGCTTATACTCCTTCCGATGAAGTGCTTGTCAATTTATGTGTTTTGTTTAGTCATGTTGGATAGGGTTATGAGCAATTTCCAATGCTAAAGTGTTGTCACAATATAGTTTCATTGTTTCATTTGGTTCAAATGCAAATCTTCTAACAGATTTTTTAGCCACAACAACTCACATATTCCAACTACCATACCTCTAAACTCTACTTCAGCACTTGACCTTGCTACTATACTAGGTGCTTCTTACTCTCCAAGTTACAAGGTTTCCACCCATAAAGGTGAAATATCCTAAAATAGACCTTTTATTGTCAACTAATCTTATCCAATCAGCATCGGTATTTTGATCATAACCAGAGCAAACAACCTTATTTTAGGGTGATTTTGATAGCATTGGAAAGTTAAGAGAAATTCCTACAACTTTTATGAAGAGCCAAAAGTTTAATTTTAATATTTGGAAGGTGAAAAGTGGTATGAAATCTCAGAAGAATGAAACAAAGCAAGGAAAATAACATTAGAGGTTACACCTAGGCATAGATCAGGCATGCCTAGGTGTGCTAAACTCAATTTTCAAAAAAATTTCAATTGCGAGTGCCACGCTTCAGTGTCACTTAGGCGTGGTTGAAGCATGCCTATGCATGGACCATGGCTAGGCGTGACCTGTTCCCACGCTTAGGCATACATTACACACTTGTTCCGTATTTTGGGTCTTTTTATTCCCATTTGGAGATTATTCAAAGGACTTTTTGGCTCTTTCTTTAACCCTAATTAATTCCTAGAGAGAGATTAAGAGAGAATCTTCTATACTAGAAGGAGATAAGATTCAAGGAGGAAGATCAAGGTTAGGATTTTTCATTATTTGTCCTTTATTCCTTTTTTCTCTTGTTTTATATCTTGATGGATCTTGTTCTTCTAGTTGTTTTGATTTTCTTTACCATGAGTTGCTAAACTTGTAATCTAGGGGTTCTCTAAGATTCTTCTATGGGTTTGTGATAACTGCACAGAGTGTAGTTATTTGTGCCCTATATTTGTGCTTTATGACATGATTAGTCTTTGTTTGTAAGCAGTAATGGAAGGTTTTAGTATCATTTATATCTGATTTCATTCTGATGGCTTCCACTGTGATCCTGAGCAAATACTTTCAAAACTATAATCAAATTGAGTACATTTGCATGATTTAATGAATTGATACTTTCTTTATTATAGGCAGGTCTCAAATGAAGAATGGAAATGAAGAAATTGAAGTAGCTTTGGACCAGGAAGCCTAAAAGAAGGTTAAAAGTGAAGATTAGCACCCAACACCGAGACGTGGATTGGTGGTGCTGCGGCGCTCCCCTGCTTCAGTACATAAAACCCGAGGCTGGAGCGCCTCAACGTTGAAGAGTGGGCGCCTCAGGCCCCTGTGATCTAATTGCACGCGCGCCGCAGCATGATATGTTGGACGCCGCAGCGTGATATGTTGGACGCCGCGGCGTAACACTGTTTTATTCAGCCTATATATACGTTTGTACCCATTTTCTAAAAAAAATAATCAGATATAGAATACAGCTGCTAGGGTTATGATTTTTGGGTAGAAAAGAAACAGAAATAGCCAAGATTGGAAGCCTTCTTCACCTTGGTAGAGGATTGAAGCTTGAAGGATCATCTCCTTAAGCTTTGTTCTTCCCTTTTCTTCTCCTTTCTTATCTCTATCTCCATGACTATGATTATCCTTATTATATTTTCGTTTGTCATGGCTAGCTAGGCTGTTATAGGGTTTTTTCTTTGGATCTTCCTATAGATATTGATTAATCTTGTAATCCTTTGAGTTATATACATGATTTGATCTTTGTTCAGTTATATAGTGCTTAATGCCTTGATAGTCTGATCAGTTTTCAATTGATTTGTTTAAATCTAATGAACTTAGACATAAGAATTTGGGTTTAAGATCATGTGTATGATTGATGCATGTTCTATTTCATTCAATTGGGTTGGATGCGATGATTCGTTAATAGGATAGAAATATACCTATTGACCATGTATAGTAATTAGTTGGGAATAGATCTTAATGACTGAATTTACTCTAGTTCTCATGGAAACATAGTAAATTAGGTAATGGAAGCGGGGTTAATTGACCTAGACATAGGCCTTTAACTAATTGTGATTCCCATGCTAACCTAGCCATTTCATTTATATTGCTCATAAGGATTACTTGTTATCAATTAAAATAGGAAGTGAAAAAGGAATCCCTATTCTCGAAATATCAACTCTCACATCAATTTAATAGTTTTTAAGTTCTTATAATTAACAAATACATGAAATTTCCAATTTATAAGTCCTTGAATAGAAGTACTTGAATTATTGGTTCATACTTAGCACTTAATTTAACATTTTTCCTCGTAGGAACGATATCTGACTCCTAGCTAAACTACAAGTGCGACCCGTGCACTTGTGGTAAGCAAAGAGCGAACAAGTTTTTGGCGCCATTGCCGGGGAAACGACGGTTTAAATTTAGATTAGCTAATATAAACAACGAATTTAAGTATCTCTAGTTCAAGTTTCTTTTGTCCATATTGATTTATTTATTTTTATTAATCTTAATTATTTCAGGTAATTCATTATAAGATTGCAGAAGATAACGTCATGCTTCAGTTGGAGGACAATAGTCGCTCCATACCATTGAGGGAGTTTGCTACTCCTCAAATGGATAATCTACAATCCAGCATCAGACGTCCTGCCATCCGGGCAAATAATTTTGAGATAAAGCCGACCATAATCCAAATGATTCAAACGTCTGTACAGTTTGGTGGCTTATCCAAAGAAGACCCAAATGCGCATCTCTCCAACTTTTTGGAGATTTGCGATACATTTAAGCATAATGGCATTTCTGAAGATGTCATTCGCTTACGGCTCTTCCCTTTCTCACTAAGAGATAGAGCCAAAAGTTAGTTACATTCTCTTCCAGCAGGATCCATTACAACTTAGGCGAAAGTTTGTACCAAGTTCTTGAACAAATATTTCCCCTTGCTAAGACAGCGAAAATGGTGAATAATATTACCTCATTCAGCCAGACTAAATCTGAATCCCTGCATGAAGCTTGGGAGAGATATAAAGATCTTCTAAGAAGGTGCCCACATCATGAGATACCACCTTAGCACCAGATTTACTCTTTCCACAAGGGTTTGTTATATCATCACCGTCCAATAGTAGATGTTGCAGCCGGTGGTTCTTTGTTGAGTAAATTTTTTAATGATGCCTTTGAGCTTTTGGAGGAATTGGCGACCAATAGCTATCAATGGCAGTCTCCAAGAAGTACCCCAAGAAGAGCAGCTGGAGTGCATGATGTTGATGCAATCACATCACTTTCTGCTCAAGTGGCATTAATTGCTAATAAATTGAATAGTCTGGGGGCAAGCCCACATCAAAGCCCTTTTATTCTATGTGACCGATGTAGGGACAATCATGCAACCAATAGATGCACCTCTGTTTCAGAATCTGCTCAATATGTTAGCAACTATCGACCACCCCAGAACAACCCTTATGCAAATCAATATAATCCAAGATGGAGAAACCATCTCAATTTTTCCTGGAGGGACAATCAATGACCCTCTTCCTTCTCTAATACTCCTGGAAATGAACGTCAGTATAACCCTCTTGGGTTCCCAGCTCAACAGAGACAACCAATGCAAGAAAGGAAGCCTGCTTTGGAGGATATGTTCATGCAGTTGATGGCCAAGAATGATGCTTTCATCACTAAGACCGACTCCCACATGGCAAGGACAGATGCTCACTTAGCAAAGAATGATTCCATTATTCAAAGCCAAATGGCTTCGATGCGAGCATTAGAAACTCAAGTGGGACAGCTGGCGAATGCGATCAACAACAGACTCCCAGGTACCTTCCCAAGCAACACAGTGAATAATCCAAAGGGTGCCTCGAATAAGGATTGTAAGGTCATATCACTGAGGAGTGGCAAAGACATTGAGGGTAATCCAAAGACTAGATTATTGGAAGATGAAGTAGCCGAGAAGTAAGACCAAGACGAAATAGGCCACAAGGAGGTGGATGACAAGAAAGCTGAGGAAAGTGAAAAGGATTAAGGTATAGTCCAAAGGAAGCCCGAGGGCAAGAAAGTAGAGAATAGACCTTATGTACATCATCTACCTTTTCCTAGTAGGAAAATCAAGCATAAGATGGATGAGTAGTTTAAGAAATTCTTGAAAGTTTTCAAGAAATTACATATCAACATCCCTTTTGCTAAAGCCTTGGAACAGATGCCCAGCTACGTTAAATTCATGAAGGATATTTTGTCTAAGAAACGTAGGCTGGGTGAGTTTGAAACGATGGCATTATCTGAGAAATGTAGTGCCGTTTTGCAACAGAAGCTTCCCTCAATGCTGAAGGATCTAAGAAGCTTTACTATCCCTTGCGCTATAGGAGAGAATTTCCTAGGCCAAGCATTATGTGATATGGGGGCAAGCATTAATCTCATGCCCCTGTCTATATTCCAGAGATTAGGTTTGGGGGAATGCAAGTCCACATCCGTAACCTTCTAGCTAGCCGATCGTTCTTATACGTATCTAAGGGGAATTGTGGAAGATGTCCTGGTTAAAGTGGACAAATTCATATTCCTTGCGGATTTTGTGATTCTGGATATGAAAGAAGATCATAGGGTCCCATTGATCCTAGGCAGGCCATTCCTAGCCACAGGGAGAACACTCATTGATGTACAAAAAGGTGAACTAACAATGAGAGTTCAAGATCAAGAGGTAACCTTCAATATATTCAAAGCAATTAAGTTTCCTCAAGATCAGGAAGAGTGTTCTTATGTCGGGATATTGGATAACATCATTAATGACTCATTCAAAGCCAATATCCAAGAAGACTTCCTTGTTGTGGCGTTGGCTTCATCAGCTGCTAATGATGAAGAGCTTAGGGACGATGTGTCGGATATTATTAAGCACCTAGAGGCAGTCCCTAGGCAATATCAGCCACCCAGGTTTGAAACCTTGGAGTCCGAAGCAATTAAGGAGGCATCTAAGCCTTCCATTGAGGAACCTCCAAGGCTTGAATTGAAGCCTCTGCCCAATGATTTGTAGTATGCATATTTAGGAGCAACCTCCACTCTCCCGGTAATCATATCATCATCCCTTTCAGATGATCAAACAGAGAAACTTCTCCGTGTGCTGAGACAATATAAACATGTTCTTGGATGGACTATTATTGATATCCAAGGCATTAGCCCTTCTATTTGTATGCACAAGATCTTGTTAGAGGATGATCAAAATGGAGTTGTAGAACATCAAAGGAGGCTCAATCCGATTATGAAAGAAGTGGTGAGGAAGGAAATGATCAAGTGGCTGGATGCAGGCATAATATATCCTATTTCTGACAACCATTGGGTCTCACCGATTCAATGCATTCCCAAGAAAGGTAGCATGACAGTAGTCACCAATGAAAATAATAAGTTGATTCCCTCTCGTAAAGTCACAGGCTGGAGGGTATGCATGGACTACCGCAAGCTAAACAAGGCCACTCGGAAGAACCATTTTTCGCTTCCGTTCATAGACCAGATGTTGGATAGGCTAGCAGGAAAGGCTTATTACTGCTTCTTGGATGGTTATTCTGGATATAACCAAATTGCCATAGCCCCTGAGGACCAAGAGAAGACAATTTTTACTTGTCCCTATGGTACATTTGCATTTCGTAGGATGCAGTTCGGGTTATGCAATGCTCCTACAACCTTTCAACGTTGCATGATGGCCATTTTTGTAGACATGATAGAGCATAGCTTAGAAGTGTTTATGGACGATTTTTCAGTATTTGGGGATGATTACAATAGCTGTTTGCAAACTTTATCATCCGTGCTGAAGAGGTGTGAAGAAACCAACCTCATCCTGAACTGGGAAAAATGTCACTTTATCATCCAAGAAGGAATAGTCCTTGGCCATAAAGTTTCTATTAGAGGGATGGAGGTGGATAAGGCAAAGATTGAGGTAATAGATAAGCTTCCTCCGCCCAACGCAGTGAAAGGAATCCGCAGTTTTCTTGGCCATGCGGGTTTCTATCGAAGGTTCATTAAGGATTTTTCAAAGATAGTCAAGCCTCTTTGCAACCTTCTGGAGAAAGACATCCAGTTTACCTTTGATGATTCATACCATGTTGCATTTGAGGAGCTGAAAAAGAGACTGGTCTCAGCACCAGTAATTATTATTCCTGATTGGCATTTACCATTCGAGCTTATGTGCAACGCCAGCGATTATGCTGTGGGTGCAATGTTGCGACAGAGAAGGGATGAGGTGTTCCGCTCTATATATTATACGAGCAAGACATTTAACGATACCCAACTGAACTACACAACAACAGAGAAAGAGCTGCTGGCAGTTGTGTTTGCGTTTGACAAGTTCATATCTTATTTGGTAGGGACCAAAGTGATAGTGTATACAGATCACTCTGCCATAAAGTATTTAGTGAGTAAAAAAGATGCAAAACCTCGATTGATTAGGTGGGTTTTGCTTCTACAAGAGTTTGATCTGGAGATTAGAGATAAGAAAAGTGCGAAAAATCAAATGGCAGACCACATTTCAAGACTTGAGAATGAAGAAACCCAAGTTGAACCGATCATAATCAGGGAAACATTTCCGGATGAGCAGCAATTTGTAGCCACCACTAAATCTTGTCCATGGTATGCAGACATGGTGAATTATATTGTGAGTGGTGTATTGTCGCTTGATTTAACCTCTCATCAGAAGAAAAAATTCTTGTACGATGTCAGGCATTACATTTGGGATGAACCATTTTTGTTTAAGCTGTGCTCTGACCTGATGTTGAGGAGATGCGTACCCATGGAAGAAGTGGAGCAAATCCTGAACGAATGTCATGCTTCTCCATATGGTGGACATTACAGTTGTGTTAGGACTGTAGCGAAGGTGCTCTAATCTGGCTTCTATTAGCCAACGATATTTAAGGATGCAAATTTGCGTATGCAAAGATGTGATCGGTGCTAGAAATCTGGAAATATTTCCAGAAGAAACGAGATGCCTCTTAACTTCATTTTTGAAGTTGAGATCTTTGATGTATGGGGCATTGACTTCATGGGCCCTTTTATTCCCTCCTTTGGGAATCAATACATACTTGTGGCTGTGGACTACGTGTCCAAATGGGTGGAGGCATGCACATTTCCTACCAATGATTCAAAGGTAGTAATTGGCTTTATGAAGAAGTAAATCTTCACCAGATTTGGAACAACTAGGGCCATCATTAGTGACTGGTGTGGTGTGGATTGTGATTAAATATAATATCAAAAATAGTTACTAAGTTCCACAAAAAATATAAAAACCTTGCAACCAGTTGTAGTAAGCAATGGTCGATCCACAGAGAACCAATTCAATTAACACTATTAATCTAATTCCTAAATTAAACTTTGATAAAAAATAAACAGTAAAATTAAAATGAGGGTTTTGTTAATTAAAACTAATAAAAGAAATTAAACTTAAATCAAAGCAGTAAACACAAATTGAATTATCAAGTTAAAGATATTGGTTAAGAGATGGAATCCACCACTAGATTTATATGATTATGCCAACTTACATACCCTTTATACCAACATGATCAATTATGTTCTTATGTGATTGTGAGAAAAATCTCGTGTCTTCCTTAAGTTTCGCTTAATTCAGCAACCGCTCAAATCAAACCCTAACCATTAGTTATTGTAAAGCAACCGCTCTTACACCTACCTAATGATTGCATTAAGAATTAGAAAACCAATCACACTAAAGTCTAATCACACACCGGGATTAAATTACTTAGATCATATGTCTCACTGGTCATACCACCGCAACCGCGCATAGCAATCCTAGTTTTACCACTCTCAAAATTTGACAAGAATATAAAAACATTTATATTGATTTAAGAATAGAAACATATGAATAAAAACATAATTGTATTGATATAAAGAGGTATGCAAGATTCACATAATCAAAACTAGAGTTTCATCCTCCCTTAACCAATCAAGAAGGTTAGCCACACATGGCAAATTCAAAAACAGAAGAAGAATTAAAAGAAAACATTGTTCAGAACAAAAGAAGAAAAGAAAAACTAAAGATCAAACTAGTTTTCAAGGCTTGAGAGTGATTGATCTTTGATCGCTCGAATCCGAGTCTCCAATCCTCAATCGAATCCTTCCCCTTCTTGGTCTTCGTGTTTCTCTCAGTTTCCTTGATGGCTCTCTCTGTCTAGACCTCTTTTAAGGACTCTAAGCAACCCTATTTATAGGTTTGGATACCTAATTTAACATTAAAATACGAATTTAACTTTCTGGTGCGATGACACGGGCCGTGTCATATGACACGGCCCAGGCCCTATACTTTTCTGTCAGCCCAATTCCATGTATTTCACAAGTCAGAGAAGGACACGGCCCAGGCCCTATAATTTGACACGGGCCGTGTCGTTTGACACCGCCCACCCCCTGTCAGGTGACATGGGCCCTGTAATTTGACACGGCCCAAGCCCTGTAATTCGACATGGGCCCTGTAATTTGACACCTTCATTTTCAGCCCGGATTCCTTACAAATGCTTTTCTTTCATTGCTTCAAGAGGTGATATTGATCTCCTTAAGCATTCATCTCTCTCCTTAAATGGTCATCAAGTTCGGTTCAATGCTAATTGACTCAAATACTCAAAGATATCCTGAAAAGCATAATTCATTTATGAGTGTTTATAACCACATTTAAGCATAGTTTCACAATAAACATCTAATTAAGCTCTAAAGCAAAAACTCAGCTAAATATCAACAATTAAGCACATATGGAATCCAATTAAATCAATCATAAGGCAATTAAAATATGAAAATAATCGACAGATCAGTGACGGAGGGTCACATTTTTGTAACAAGTACTTTGAAGCCCTCTTAGCCAAGTATGGTGTGAAGCATCGGGTTGCCACTCCCTATCACCCACAGACAAGTGGGCAAGCAGAAGTCTCTAACCGCGAAATAAAGCGAATCTTAGAGAAGACAGTGTGTCCAACCAGAAAGGATTGGTCAAGGAAGTTAGATGACACACTGTGGGCTTATAGGACTGCTTATAAGGGCCCCATTGGGATGTCTCAGTATAAGATGGTATTTGGGAAAGCATGCCACCTACCGGTTGAGCTTGAGCATAGTGCTTATTGGGCAATAAAGCGGCTCAACTTCAATTTACAAGCTGCCGGTGAGAATAGACTTTTGTAACTCAATGAGCTAGACGAATTTAGGCTACAAGCCTATGAGAATGCAAAAGTATACAAGGAGAAGGTCAAATCTTGGCATGACAAGAAAATAGTCCAGAAAAGATTTATTGAAGGCCAGCAAGTTCTCCTTTATAATTCCAGGCTTAAGCTCTTCCTTGGAAAACTTAAATCAAGGTGGTCGGGATCCTTTGTGGTGATAAAGGTGTTTCCCCATGGAGCAGTGGAAATAGCCCCACTGGATGGATCAACAAGCTTTAAGGTTAACGGTCAGCGCCTAAAACCTTATTTTGGAGGAGAAATTGATAGGGAGAAGTCCTCCCTCACATTATCAGCTCCAGCTTGAATTCACCAAAGTCCTGCCGAGACTATAAATTAGGCCCTTCTTGGGAGGGAATCCAAGGGTTTGTTTCTTTACCTTTAAGTTTTTAAATAGCTTAATAAGTAGATTTAACATTTTCAGCATGTTTTTGTGGTCCAATTTGTAAATAAATACTTTGGACAAGTTTTGCAGGTATTGGAGACCAATTTTGGCTTTAAGTCTGGGTAGAATTCATTTTGCTGCAGAATTATGCAGCTAGGCTGATAGCGCCGTGGCATGGACCTTAACGCGCCACGGCGTGAAATTGATTTGGGCTACATTCTAGTGAGCACAGCGCCGCGACTTAGCAAACCTTCGCGTCACGGCGTTATTTGTTAAAAAAAAGTAAATAGCAATTAGTAAATAGTAATAATTTAAATAATTAAATTAGGAGGGAATTAATTCACGCCGCGGCGTCTATTGTTTAACGCCATGGCGCGAGTGGACGGTGATGGTTTTATTCGCAGACACTTGGTTCTCCTCATTTCGCAACCTCTTTCTCTCTCACTTTCTTTTCTCTCTTCTCTTTCTTTCAAGTTTTCTACTTCTCTCAGCGTTTTCATCCCCTTTTCAGTCTACATTTGCCTCCATTAAGGTTGCTATGGCTCCAAAGAGGGGACGGGTTATGCATTGTGGCTCATCTAGCCGGCAGCCCAGGGAGCCTTCTCCCCCTCCTGCTAATTTTGACAGGAGGAGATTTATCTCAACTGATGCTGCTGAGCGTTACTCGACTCTCATCACCCGACCGCTTATTCTAGAGCGCAACTTCGTATTTTCCCACACTTTACATCCGGAGCTAGAGAGGCGCTTAAACCACATTAACTGGAGTACATTTGCCCAGCATCCAGAGTCTTCAGCCGTGTTACTTGTCGTTCGCGAGTTTTACGTGAATGCAGCTTTTCTAGGTAAGGGGGCCACTGCAGTTCGAGTTCGGGGACGTGTGGTCTCATTCTCTCCATCGGCTATTTGTGTTGCGCTAGGACTTCCTCCACCCCCAGAGATTTGTGATTATACTGAATTTTATCGCTGGGAGCTGGTGGAGGGCATTGATGTTAACGTGGTCACAGCTCGGATATGCTTGGCTGAGTCTCAGCCTGTGATGTGGACTATGAGCATCCAGACTAACAGGCCTCGGTACTTTGCGCGCACTCATCTGACCCTAAAGGCCTGGGCGTGGTACCATTTTATTAGTACGTGCATCTTGTCATCAGCTAACCTCTCAGAGGTTACCATAGATCGAGTCATACTGATTTATGCCATCATGGAGGGTCGCTCTATTGATGTTGCTGCACTCATATTCCATCAAATTCAGAGGTTCGCTTGAGAGTATAGGAGCCTTTTCTTCCCCTTTCTCATTCACTCATTATGCAGCCGACATCAGGTCCGCTGGGGACCTCATGAGGAGCTTACAGACATTCGACAGCCGCTGAACGACACTTTTATTGAGAGAGTGGGGGCTGCTCCAGCTGCAGTGCTAGCACGGCAGCGACAGGCTCGTGGAGAGCCTCGACCAGCACTAGCACCAGCTTCAGCACCTGAGGCAGTAACTCCATCCCAGGCTGCACCTACTGATGATACTGATTGGCGTGCCCGGATGGAGGCTATGTTAGTATACCAGATGCAGACGCAGTGGTGGATGGTGGAGCATATTGGGCTGCCGCTGGTTGACTATCCAGTTCCTTCCTTCCCACCCACAGTGGTAGCTACTCCCTCCCAGGCTGAACCTTCTTGCGCACCTGCTGCAGAGGTCCCTGATAGTGATAAGGACGAGGACGAGGATGATGATGGTTCTGCTGCAGAGGGCCCTGACAGTGATGATCCATCCTTTTAGTTATGCATTCAGGGCATTGTTGCTTTCATTGTATTTCTTTTTTTATATATATATGTATCTATCTTTTGTACAGTAAGGACACTGTTTTCCTCAGGTTTGGGAGGGTCTTTAACTTTATGTTTTGACTAAATATGCAATAGTATTATATTTTCAGATTATTATGTTTATGTGCATATGTTTTGGTTTTATGCAAGTTTGTTACTGTTATATTTTCTTTGTAGTGTATATATGTGCTTTAGTACAATAGTTTAAATATTAACTATAGGAGCAGTTATATTAAAAAAAATTGATGAAAAATTCATTCAAGATACAATTGTCATTTCCTTTCACATTGTGAGTTATTTTGTTTGAAAACATGTTGTATAATGTTGAAAATGTGAAGAACATCATGTTGCTCAAAAGCTAGTATGTATGATTGTCCAATGATAGATGTGGATGCAAATTGACCTTCATTTTTCTGTGAATCCATATGCAATCTTTGGCGCATGCTGAAGCATTCTAGTTTCTTTTTATGCACGGTGAGTTTCCCAATTGCATGCTTTTTGAACTTTGGAAAGGATAAAAATGTTTGCTTAGAGAAAGTTTATGGATGATACATGTGAAAAATTTGATTATCCTAGAAATTGTTTGGCAACTCTTTTGAGGTGAAATCTTAGGTTGTGCATGATTGAGGAAATGATTAGGGTATTGTTTGGACCGATTGAGTCTTTTCAAGCTTACCTGATATGATGTTATCCTTAGGTCCTATTTTGAAGCCTTATATTGTTTGGCCTTTTTGTTTTTCATAATCATTGTGATCATTAACCTGTTAACCGTTTTAATGCATTTGAAAACATTGCATTTTCTTCCTACCTTCTTTTTTGTTGAGTGCATGATATATGTTATTTCTTGAAATGAGTCTTATGATTAGGGGTATGAATATTCAGTACAAAATAAGCTTGAAGGAACCAAATGCAGTTAAAGAAAAAAATAAGTATTGCTTTGCAAAAGAAAAGAATAGAAAAAGAAAGAAAAAGAGAAAAGGGAAATGAATGAAAAAGAAAAGCAAAGTAAATGTGAAGTAAAGTTGAAAAGCATCAAAGTGGTTTTGGCAAGTTTTCTAATCTCATTGTTAAATACCCTGCTATTGCCATTATAGGCTCATGAATTGGAATATCATATTTATGTTTATCAATATTTGTGTTTAATCCTATCCTTTTATTCTGTTACCCATTACCCTTGGCCTGACATTATAAGCTAATAAAGACCCTTTTAATCCTCAATTTTATATGATTTACATTAGTGGAGAGAGAATTGTATTACAATTTTGTGAATTTTGTGAATTATGTTCTTGTATATGCTCATAACCTCATTTGGGTGAATATGAATTGAATGGAAGAGGTTTTCCTTGCATGATTTTGGGAAGAATATCTTGTATAAAAGGAAGCTATGAATGCTAGCATAATGAAGATTGTGTATGTGTGAAACTGATTCTGAGGTATATAGAGTCTTTGAGGTTTATGCAATCATCATATACTAGCTTGAGTTAAGTGAAAGTAGAATGTTAAAAATGGCTGAAAATAGGTTGCTAGTTGATCTTTGTGAATGTACTTTGTTTTGCTCGAGGACTAGCAAAAATCTAGGTTTGGGGGTGTGATAACTACACAGAGTGTAGTTATTTGTGCCCTATATTTATACTTTATGGCATGATTAGTCCTTGTGTGTAAGCAGTAATGGAAGGTTTTAGCATCATTTATATCTGATTTCATTCTGGTGGCTTCCACTGTGATCTTGAGCAAATACTTTCAAAACTATGATCAAATTGAGTATATTTGCATGATTTAATGAATTGATACTTTCTTTATTATAGGCAGGTCTCAAATGAAGAATGGAAATGAAAAAATTGAAGTAGCTTTGGACCAGGAAGCCTAAGAGAAGGTTAAAAGTGAAGATCAGCACCCAACGCCGTGACATGGATTGGTGGCACCGCAGCGCTCCCCTGCTTCAGTACATAAAACCCAAGGCTGGAGCGCCGCAACATTGAAGAGTGGGCGCCTCAGGCTCCTGTGACCTAATTGCACGGACGCCGCGGCGTGATATGTTGGACGCCGCGGCGTGACACTATTTTATTCAGCCTATATATACATTTGTACCCATTTTCTAAAAAAAAAAAATCAGATATAGAATACAGCTGCTAGGGTTACGATTTTTAGGTAGAAAAGAAACAAAAATAGCCAAGATTGGAAGCCTTCTTCACCTTGGTGGAGGATTGAAGCTTGAAGGATCATCTCCTTAAGCTTTGTTCTTCCCTTTTCTTCTCCTTTCTTATCTCTATCTCCATGACCATGATTATCCTTGTTATATTTTCGTTTGTCATGGCTAGCTAGGCTGTTATAGGGTTTTTTCTTTGGATCTTCCTATGGATATTGATTAATCTTGTAATCCTTTGAGTTATATACATGATTTGGTCTTTGTTCAGTTATATAGCGCTTAATGCCTTGATAGTCTAATCAACTTTCAATTGATTTGTTTAAATCTAATGAACTTAGACATAGGAATTTGGGTTTAAGATCATATGTATGATTGATGCATATTCTATTTCATTCAATTGGGTTGGATGCGGTGATTCATTAATAGGATAGAAATATATCTATTGACCATACATAGTAATTAGTTGGGAATAGATTTTAATGACTGAATTTACTTTAGTTCTCATGAAAACATAGTGAATTAGGTAATAGAAGTGGGGTTAATTGACCTAGACATAGGCCTTTAACTAATTGTGATTCCCAAACTAACCTAGCCATTTCATTTATATTGCTCATAAGGATTACTTGTTATCAATTAAAATAGGAAGTGAAAAAGGAATCCCTATTCTCGAAATATCAACTCTCACATCAATTTAATAGTTTTTAAGTTCTTATAATTAACAAATACATGAATTTTCTAATTTATAAGTCCTTGAATAGAAGTACTTGAATTATTGGTTCATATTTAGCACTTAATTTAACATTTTTTCCTCGTGGGAACGATATCTGACTCCTAGCTAAACTACAAGTGCGACCCGTGCACTTGCGGTAAGCAAAGAGCGAACAGTTTGGATGTTTTGTAAGATTTTTGAGTGATTATCAATGAATTTGGTTTTATTCATTCATACTCATTCTTAATGCTTGCTTCTGTTTGACCATCAATTGTTTGATTTATTATTCCCTAAATGAACTAGAAATAAAAATTTGGAAAACTAGATTTGGTATGAATGATGTATGTTCAACTACATTTAATTGGGTTAGGTGAGTTAATTAACTAATGGGATAGACATATGTCCATTGGCCATGCATAGCAAGTGTTTGAAACTTAGTCTTAATGAATGATTTTTATGCTAACTCACATGGACATATAGTGGATTAGGCAAAGAATCATATGACTAAGTGACCTAGACATAAGCAATTAACTAAATTTAAGTTTCAACTAACAAAACTGAAATATTGATAGTTGTTTATGAATGTTGCATATATCCATTGAAGTAAAAGGTGAATAAGGACCCCTAGGCTCTTTATCTTGGTTGAATCTCTTGTGAATTATGAATTGGGTGTTAGTTAATATTTACTTTCCAGTTAGTTTGTATTTTGGACTCCTCTTCCTTTTGAATCATATGCTTAGATAAGAAATTATGAAAATTGGTTGGTAGATAGCATAATTCGATTGATAATTTCTAGGGACACAATACTCTTATTCTTACTATATTACTTGCTATGACTCGTGCACTTGCGGTTGCTCAGGCCTTAACAAGTTTTCATCCCAAAATAAGGTTGTTGTAGTATGGTGGTGAGTATTCCAGCCTGTTCATGCAGGCGACTTGGGTTCAATTATCAGTAATGGCACAAAAATGTGTTGGTTATTGTAAGTGTACAGGCCGCACAAGTAATATAATAATTAGAAAGAGTATCGTCTCCATTGGGACTAAGATAATTATGCGTTAATGATTAATTAATTACTAAATCTAGGCTTAATCAAATGATTAAAGTGAATTAAAAGAAATAAAAAATAACATCCAAATTCGAATGAGATAAGACCATGGTGAAGAGCCTAGGGCTCTTTTTTCACCTTCTACTTTATTTGGATGCATACAATTTTTGGGATTTTATATTAATTCTTAAGTTTTGTTAGCTAATACTCTCTTTTAGCTAAATATTTATGTTTAGATCAATTAACCAAGTGTCATTGCCAAACCTATAATGTGTCCATATGAATTAGCACAATTTCACTCATTAAGAACAGGTATCAAACACATGCTATGCAATGCAAATGGGTATATGTCCATCCCATTGGCTAATAAACATACTAAACCTATGTAAGTGTAATTAAACAAACATCTTTTATACCATGTCCATGTTTTTAAATCCTTATGTCTAGTTCATTTGAAAACAACCAAATCATGCAATTAGTGCATGATCAAGTAATTACAAGCATTAAACATAGATATGAATAAACAGAATCATAGCATTTGCATAAAACATCCACAAAGTTACATATTATCCAAGATCCATAGTGTAATCTAAAGGATCCCCTAGATACAAATATAGAAATTCATAGGGAATAGAGAAACAAGATCTTGATAGAAATCCATTGAGAAACAAGAAAAGAGGAAGAGAGGAAGAACTAGGATAATATGGATCCTTAGTATTGACCTCCTCCTTGATTTTGATTTCCAAGCCTTCAATGGAACCTTTCTCTAGAACCCTAAACCAAGAGCCTCTCTCATTAGAATTGGTTAGTGAAGAGAATTCCTCATAAGATGATACAAAAGGTGATTAAAAACATATAAAAAATGGGTTTAGGTCAGTCAACCCCTGCCCAGGCGTCGAGCTCGCAGGTATAACAACTGGATAACACCACATCTAGGTGTGGTCTCTGATGCTGTTTTCCTTGCTTTCTTCTATTTTACTGAACTTCCATACCACTTTTCACCTTCCAAACCTTGGAACTAGACTTTTGGCTTTGTATAAAAGTTGTAAAGCTTTCTCTTGCCTTTCCAATGCTACTAGAATCATCCAAAACAAGGGCATCTGCTTCAGGTATGATCAAAATACCAGAGTAGGGTCAGGATACTAATTCACCAACTTAGCCCAAACTTCCCTTAGGTTATGTTTGGATTGGTGGGATTGAGTAGAATGAAATAAAATAGGGATATGTTCCATTGTTTGGCTATGTTAAAAAATGATAAAATGAGATGGAAGTAGGTAAGATGGATTCCATCCCATCCCACCAAAAATCATCATTTTTCTTCCCCCTAATTTAGGGGGTATGGGATAAAATAATCTTTTTTAAGAAAAATAAAGTTATAACTGTTACTATTCCATCTATTTCCTAAACAATAGAATAATAACTTTACTCCATTTCATCCTAAAATATTCAAACAATGGAATGGTACTTTTATCTCATTCTATGCCATCTCATCTCATCCTATCTCATCTCATTCCATTCAATTCCATCAATTACTAAATATCCAAACATAGCTGATAAATGTCTAATATGCATACCTTTTTAGGTGTACATTGAGTTAGTTTATCTTTCTTTTAAGACTTGAGAGATTGATTTATCCCATGTTTTGTGTGTTTTATTGAGTCTTTAGGAATTTTGTCTTAATTGTTGTTTTTAGGTTAGCTAATGATGTTTTGATATGTTTTTGTGTAGTTTGGATGCAAGAGATTTAAGCCCATTGAAATCCAATTGGAATTTTAAGCTAAAGTCCACATCTTGAAGACAGCGCTTAGCCCCAAGATCTTAGCGCTTAGCTTGAAGGAGTCAGAAGATTGACTGATGAGTGATTGGAGAAACGCATTTCAGCATATATCGCGCTTAGCGCTAGCTAATCTGTGCTTAGCGCGACCATGCATGGTGCATCAGCAAAGTCACTTAAATAGCGCTTAGCGCTATTAATGTTGCGCTAAACACCAAATGCGTTTGGAAGTATTCTAAAAGTAGGGCATTGCGCAGAAGGAAAGAGATTTTGGCAGTTGGGTTTTGGGACGTTTTCAGAGGGGACGAAAGCAGAAGGGGAGCATCCATGGAGTTTTCATCACCTGTTTTCTTAATCTATTTTCATTTTATTACTTTGATCATGTCTAGCTAATCATCCTCTTGTTGGGGTTAGATGTATCTAATTTTGAATCTCTCATGTATTTGACTTGATCTTTCAATATAATTCTCTACTTCTCTATGAGTGATTGATTTCTATGTTTAATGTTTATTGTGACTTAATCATAATTGACTTGATTTAGTAGACAATTGAAAAGTTGATGCTAGATCTAGATCTGAAATTAATCACCTAGTAAATCTTGAATCTAGGAATGGATCTTGGTTTATTAGTAATCTAGTAGTTCCTGATCTTAATGCAAATTCACTTATTAAGTCACCTAAGGAATTAGGATTTAATTAGTGGATTTAGGCTCATTTCATCTAAGGGATTAGGATTTGAGTAAATAGAGGATTGATTTTTATAATTGAAGTTAGAGATTATATTGATTGTCATGTCATTTCATTTAGGAAAAGATTAGTGAGTCTAACCTAAACATCTCATCTTAATTGAATTCGATTCCATTTGTGCTCACCAAGTGTTTAAGAAAATTACAAAAAGACTTTGTTCCTTTAAGCTTTGTTCCTTTAATTTCTGATTTTGTTAATTAATGTTTGAGCTTCCTTCTTTCCAAAAAAATTGTTTAGATGATGATTGATTTGTTATGTGCTAGTATTTGTGATGATCCTCGTTGAAAACGACAACCCACTCATCTCTTCATTACTTGTCATGACTTAGTATACTTGCCAAAGTTTCTAACAATAGCCTTAAAGTTCAAATACTCAAAACATTGGAATCAAGGAAAGTTATCAATATGAAAGTTGTAGATATATATTACTTCCCTATGAATCCAATCTTGCTCTGATTGGAGGTCAACATCTTCAAATCTATTTCATTAAGTCTAGCATGGTTGGTAAGGCTATAAATCTGACTTCCTTGTCTTCTTGGCTTGACTTGAATCCTTTCATTCTTAGCACTCTTTTGGGTCAACCTATATTCCAAGATCAAAATACACCCCAATAAAATATTAATCATGAATGATACATAATTAAACCAATTTAACTCTAAGTCAAACCTATTCAATAATAAAGCACAAAGATTTCAAGATATTCAATTAAGCTCACAAATATTGGTAATTTCTAATAAAATTAAGGATTTATCATTCATTTAAGTATAAAACTAGGACATAATAACTCTATTTTATAGAGTTATCACACCCCCAAACCTAAGATTTTGTTGGTCCTCGAGCAAACTAAGATAAAGCAAGGAATCCACCTTAAGTTCATAAAAGCATGGGTGTCACAATCACTTAACAAATTTAAAACTCAAAAAATATCAAGGTTAAAGAGACATCCACATCCTCAAGGATCAATACATGATTTTAATTGAAAGCATCTCACATATAGATCCTAGATCACATGCTTTCACTCCAAAATACCCTTCATGTATGCATGCAAATCCAATATCACATATACACATTCCCTTCCTAATCATAGCATACATATGCAAATAAGATTATAAATATGCATGCATTAGCAAATTCACTTAAACACTGCTAGATTGTCATCCTCTCTTTTTCTTCACTTATCCTAGGTAACATTTCCTCAAGAATCATTAGTAATTGCATACCATTCAGAAATTTACATTTCTTTATTTTTTTTGGTTGAATTAAAGTTTTGGTCTCTATACTGTACACTTAATTTCAATTCAATCCCTATACTTTTTTTCTTTTCAAATCAGTTCTCATACTTATAAAAGTTTTCAAAATAGTTATTACCATTAACTTTTGTTATAACGTTGTTATAATATTGTCAATTGGCTAACAAAGTAAGTATTTTTTTTATCTAATAGAGCCTCATTTAGATGCTCATTTTCTTTGTAAAATGTCAAATAGGTGCTCCTTTAATCTAGTAAGTGCTTATTTCTTCTAAATAAGTACTCATTTGTCCAATAAATACTTCTTTATTCTAGTAGGTACCTATTTCTTCTTAATAAGTATTTTTTTTGTCCAATAAATGTTCTTTTAAATGCTATTTTTTTTCTCTGTAAAATGTTTAGTAATAACTAAGTTAATAGTGTTAGAATGAAAGTTAACGGCATGAACTATTTTGAAAAGCTTTATAAGTATGTGGACTAATATGAAAAGAAAAAAACTATAAGAACTAAATTAAAAATGAGTGTAAACTATAAGAACCCAAACTTTAATTTAACCTTTTTTTTCTTTGATGGAGGCATGTGTTATAGACAACTTGAGCTAATGATTGTGCGCCTCTTTTGCACATCACTAATTCTTATCAAAGAGTTTAGAATTGTGACCATGCGCATCTTCCACACATCATAACCCTTCACCTCCTACTAGTCATCCTTCATTTTTTTTATTTACCATTTTTTCTTGGGGTGGTCATAAATTGATTCAACTTGTTTTCAACTCAATAATTCCCCTTAAAATATGTTACCTAAGATATCATGTCAAGAAAGACTAAAACAAACATGGAGATATATAAGCTCTCATTGCGCATGTATTAACTTTTTCTCCATATATAAAATCAATCCTAATCCAAGATTCTACATATGTTCTAATGAAAATTCGTGTATACACAAGTGAAACAAAGGGTTCAACATGAAATAAGAGAGTCATACGCAATTTTCACATCAATCAAGTTATTTCATGCTCTATCAATCACCGAATGGTCATCTTGAAAATCAGCTTATTGAGATTTAATTTGTCACATGATAATGCCCAATCATGCTTTTCAACTCAAACCACATTGCAAGTTCAAGATACTACATTGTAAGCTCATATAAAAGTAATGTTTTAAAAATCGAACCAAAGATTGAACTGACAAGGCTTCCAGGTCATAGCTCAATTGGTTTAGCTGGTCAAAATTGTAGTTAAATTATGATTGAATCATAATTGAACCATAAAATGCTCAAACCAATGACATGGACAGTTCATGATCCAACCGGTTTAACCGACTGATTTGGTCCAATTTTTAAAACATTGATTAGAAGCTCCAATTCATTCTCATAACACCACAAGCCCACAAATGGTAACATAACCAACACAATAGGAAACTACCACACAATCTACAAATCTAACAAAACAAACAATTAAACGTCTAAGAATCAAAATGTTTCTAACAAATCCAGAAACTTCAAGATCAACATAATGGCTAGAAACTAGTCTCAAACACATAGGAAGGGGGATGGATCAACATATAGCACATTTCAAATATAGATCAAAATACTCAAAATAAAGAATTATGAATTATTATAACAATATTATATTGATTAAATTACCTAATTAATTTTAAAAAAATAAAAATACCTTCTAAAACTTTTCTTAACGAGTTAGTAAATTGAAAGAAAAATATTGAAGAAGAGAGAGAGAGAGAGAGAGAGAGAGAGAGAGAGAGAGAGAGATCTAGCCTCAAGGTAATTGCAAATCAACTAAAAGTGTAGAAGAATTAGATCATCATGGGCAAAGTGCCTGCTGAGAGATTACTTGGCCTGTGTACGTATTTCCATGTTCTTAAATAGTTATCTTACCCTCACATAAATTAAGAATGCGATATATCTTCTTTCTATTAAGATGGAAAATATCACAAAAAGAGAGCACCATAATGAAGAAAATCTACCTCTTCGCATATTGGATTAAATCAATATACCAAATTAATTTACTTGTGTTAAACATTCGGCTTTGTTACAACTTTATTTAAAATAAAGCCTTTACAGTTACTATACACTTTCCCCTATATCCCATTTCGTGGCTTCAAGGAGATAAGAAAGTAGCTCATGAAGAAACTTGGCGATGATGAAATTGATCACAGCCTCAAAGGTGCGAACTGAACATGCATTACATGCACAATCTGATTCGTTAACGTGATGGAGACAAGGACACGCACTAGTAGTGTTGCTTTTCGGCTTTTAATTAATTTGTTTTCTCATACTTTGGCTGTTTTAGATGTCATCTAGTTTGTATGGAATAATTATATTATCCAGGCTTATATACAATTTGACTGGTCGAAGATTTTGGTCCTTCTCCTTTTAAACTTATCCTCTATCTTGATATATACAGTTTTTATTGCATTCTCTCTCCTTTGATGTTTTTTTTATCGTCTTCCCCAACCTTATTACTTGATGAGTCGTAGGTCTTCTATGTGACCACAAATCTCCAATGCTGCAATATTTTCAGAGACCTTTTCTCTTGCTTTAGAAGATATTATTATGTCATATTTAGATCATTTTTGGTCTGGAGGTACACAAAAATGGATCTATTTCTTAAGTTGGCAAAATATTGTAGCAATCATATTATATAATTCTAGACATTATGATCTCTGCTTTATAAACTTTTATTTGAATTGATAATTAATTAGTGAAGAACAAATTAAGAAATATTTATATAAAAATCATGACAGTTATCATATTACACATTTTATTCTGTAAAATACATTCCCCATTTTAAAAAAATCAGATCCTGATATTTGTTTTTCATTCAAGTGTCCAGGACTTGTTGTTTACATGAATTTTTTTTTATAAAAAAAAAGTATGCATGTAATCAACCATTCAGCCTCCCAATGTCGGAATTCAATATAATACAGTTTTCCCTATCCTTAGCCTCTAGGAAATAGGAGGTGGCTTAAATATAAAGAAACTTGACAATTATTCACAATCTCAAAGTTGTGTTTTTGACTTTATGCTCACTAGTGGTTTTTATTTTTTTGTTGGTAGACTTGAAGTGATGAATCTATGTTTAGAATAGTGGGACACATGTCCTACTTTATTTTTTTTTTAATTTTATATAGGTATATATATTTTTATTTTTTATATGTGTAATTTTTATTCTTATATATAGATAAATTAATAAATTCATAATAATAAAAATAAAACTTATATAATATTATTAAATAATTATTTAATTATATACATAAAGAGAGAAATATTTAATAATATTGGTAATGAAAATATCATTTAACGTTTTTAAAATATAAAAATACAACTTTACTTTTATTAACTAAAATTCACACAACTTTATCACCATTAACTAAAATTCTTAGATCCATCCCTGGTAGACTCACTTGTGGTTCCTTTATTAATAGATACAAGGGCACAGAACAATCAAAATTAAAGACTAACTTCAACAAACATGGTTTTTGCACACTCTAATCGTCTGCAGAAAATTGAAATCGTTTTTTGGGTAAGTGTAAGTATAATTAAACTTGAATATTATCACGTGTATGAACTTAAAAGTGATGCATATAAAATCAATTATGTAAAAATAACTTTACTCAACGTTATACTTTACAATTCATAGATCATAATCATATTTATATTTATTTTTATGCATGCTTTAAGTTCTTCAATCATACTTTAGTTGTTATAAATATATTATTGAATAGACATGTACATGGTGATTAGTGTTAGCCAATGAAAGTTAATGGCTTAACTGGGTTCTAATTCTACCTGTAGTCCTTTATTAATAGATCATATGTAATTAACATTGAGACTGTAAGCCCTCACTGAAACTTATGCTTGGTCTAATTAACATTAAAATGGACTAACTGTTCTTCCCTAAACTTTCATTCATTAAAACAAAAAGGATAATAATATTAGTGTTAGTTTTGTACACTATCAATTGCATGCTTCTATACCTACATTTATGATAATATTTTTAAATTTTGGGTACAATGATGGAATTTTAATTTAATCTCTATTACATTATATATTTTTTTAAATAGACTTCCTTACGTATTTTGAAGATAAGATTCAAATTTCATATTTTTCTGTTAATTAAGGTAGACTGACACAATAAGAATTATAAGTCCTGCTTCTTGTGATAAAGGAAAATTTCATCCAATATCTTTACACTCTTTCTAAAAGGAAATTTCCAAATTAGTTAAGTAAAACTTTTATTACTTAAATTATATATGGTGTAAACATAATAGTTTCATTTTAACACATATACATGTAAACAGTTGTTTTATATTATCAATTAATTATGTATTTTTTTATTATTAACATTTAAATTTATTATTATTATTATTATAGTAAAATTATTTTAATAATACTAAAATATGAAAAAAAATTATATACAATCACTCATGTAATCACGTTCAATATTAAACTTCATTTTCAAATACCACATATCAGTAATTGTTTGTATACAGCTATTATGCATGCGTGAGCCTTGCCTCCTTTAGTCGTTTTCCATTCTTAACTCCGTTTGGCGCTTTGTGAAAAAGACAAGGAAAAGTGAACAAGAAGTTGAAATGATGTTTCTCCAATAGCTCTCTAGAACATCATCTCGGCAAACAGTGCAAATGATATTAGGGCAAAAATTATTTAAAATTGAACTTATTTTAAAGTAAACAGTATATTTACCTTTAATTTAATTTAAAGTATATTAAAATTTTAATTTATTAAAATTTAACGATAAATATATTATTAATTACATATTTTAAAGGTAAACACACTTTACACGAATATATAATATTAGAGTCCACATAAAGCAATTATTGATCATCATTACATTGAAACTAAGGGAGAAATTACAAAGACATTTTTTAGAACGTTGAATGATAAAGATTTAAGAGTTACAACAATATCTTCTCTGAATTCTCTTAGAACTTGCAAGGATGAAAATGATATGTTATTGAGTAAGAGGAAGAGAGAGCTAACAGAGAGTTAGAGAAGGTTTACATCACATTAGCATCGGATCCACACCCTGCGTCCACATTTTAGGTCCTTCCATCAAACATGGACTCAACCTAAACATGAGAATGCAAAATTCCATTTGGCTTAGAGCACCATCTCCATCCAAATCACCTTCCATTAGCATGCACACGAGCTCGTCGTCCCTCACCTCCAAACCCAGTAAGAAACAGTTCATCTTCAAGCTCTCGAACGTGATCAGACCCTTGTTCACGTCCATCAGCAAACGAAACCCGTTGCAGAGTTCCCCCATGAACCCTTCTGCACCTAAGCGTGCGATCATGGATGGGAAATAGTCCTCGAAGTCCAAACCATAATCTAATTCCATCGCTGAATTAATGAAACTGTAGGTGAGACTTCAAGTAGAGGTTGATGTTCACTGTGAGGAGGATATTGGTAGCTTGTGATAGAAGGGTGTGATAAATTGAGGATATTATATATGGCAAAGGTACAAAAGCAGCCAACGAAAAAGTGGGGATTGGTAAACTAAATAGGAAACAATATTGTTTTTTTTTACACCCTAATTTGACATCTATTGAAAAATCTTATATTTATGTGAGTGAAATTAAATATTATTATATATCATATATAAAGTTAAAACAGATGTATCGTATTTAAATGTAAGTAAGGCATCGTCTTAATATTATATTTTGAATATTCAAATAACGTAATTTAACACAGGAAAATGATAATTTTACAAACAAACAAATCACTTACAAGATCGTCACAAATTCTTATATATGTAAGATTTATATTGAATAATATTTTTTTATCAGTACATAGAAGATCATTATTTTAAAAATAAGAGGAAAATCAAAGTTTCACAAAATAAAAATGAACGGGATTCTTCCCAAGTCACTTTTAATATATTTGAAAAGATATTTGCTTTGCACATAGACAAAGGAACAGACCCGAATCTCATAAGATTCTAATAATTAAAACTAAGGGAGAGAAAAAATATGAAAGAGATAAGTTAAATCAATCTTCTCTATCGAAATTATGGTGTCTTAATTTTGTTCTAATCAGAGTTTCTATTTTGGACCATCGCCAAGAGCTCTAATTCCTTTTTTTTCTTTCTATTGCATCTCTTTAGATTTATTGAGAAAGCAACTGAAGATAGATCAGAAAAGGTCAAAGCCAACATCTTTAAATTACATATCTAAAAAATATATAATGAACTTATGAAAATAATTAAACTGAAAAAAAAAGAAAAAAAAGAAAAGGGCAACGGCCGAGAGAACTAAAGCACCACGAGCGAAGAGAAAATACATACAAAATAAGAGAGCACCTCAAAGGACAGAGCTAAGGCCAGCCCTATGAGTTTGTAAGATTTTTGTTTGTATATATCATTTCTCCCTTGAATAATATTTTGGTTCTACTGCGGTAAGGCCAGCCCCGTGAGTTTGTAAGATTTTTGTTTGTATATATAATTTCTCCCTGGAATAATATTTTGGTTCTATTGCGCGGTAATTTTTTAAAATGATTCAAATAGGTCTTTAAAGTCTGAAAACTTTGAGGCATGCAAGTATGATTACTCAATTAATGATGTTAGTTTCTGTTGCGGTGCTTCTAAGGCTTTCATGCATTGCAACAATTGCTTTCTTTTTCACTGGGTTACTGTCGAGCCTTCTCCTTCGTGGAAGTTGCGGTAGTTCTTTTGTACCCATCACATATATGTACACATTATCGTACTAATTTATAATTTATATACCCTACGAGCAGTTGGCTACCATATAGTCTATGGCTATTTATTGATAAGGCTCCATATTGTGCTTTCTTTGATGTGACCATTGTCGCGACCGAAATAATCGCGGTGAAATAGCAACTTAAATTAAAGCTTTATTTTAATTAGGAGTCGCCACTAATTTTATTTTAATTAGGAAAAATTAGAAAACCTTTAATAAAATTAGTCTTTGAAACCAGATTGAATTAGGATCGGTTATGTGTAGGGAAGGATGGAAACTTAATCCCACAAAGCTTTTAACACACCCGTCCCGAAAGATCTTTAAATTAATTATGCAAATTCTTAATAATTTTTTTAAAAATATTTGTTTTACCCTTTTTGTAAAAAAATGAAATAAATAAATAAATTATGAAAATTTAATTTTTGGCAGATCGAATTAAAGTCCCGCTCCTACGTATCCCTGTACAATGAGAACTCAAAGTCACGTAGTTCTCAGAAAATACTTGTAGTAGTTGGTTGATTTTATTTAAAATAATTTTAAAAATTTGAATTAACAATGTTCGTCATGCGACTCGATTATTCAAATTAATGATTGAATAGGTGAAGCTGCCACGCTTGTAGACGCCACCCATTGATTATCAAGTTTGTTACAAAATTTTTATTTAAAATTATCAATTAATGGCTGATTTTATTTTTAATTATTTAAAAAATTTGATTTAACAAGTCGTTGCTTCACATTAATCAAATTAAGGATTGAATAAATTGAAGCTTCAGCGTCCACGCTTAGACGTCACCCATTATTCATCAAGTTTGTTACTTAAATTTTTATTTAAGATTATCAATTAGTGATTTAACTTAAAAAATTGAAAACATGATAATAATTTAAATATAATATAAATAATAATAATAATAATAATAATAATAATAATAATAATGATGATGATGATGATGATGATAATGTAAACCATCAATTTGTCATATTCGTGACGTTTACAAAATACAAGGGTTAGAAATTTGTCATAACTCGATAACCCATATTATTATTATTATTATTATTTTTAAAGAAATCAATTATTTTTGTTTTATTTTTACTTTTACCATTTTTTTAGCCCAATGACCTTACTACTTAAAAAGAAAAAAAACGATCGAAAAAAAATAATAATTGGGGCCTTACGAAAAGCAAAACGAAGAGGAGGGGTTTTCTTTTTGCTTTGGAACGTTTTTTTTCTTACAGAGAGAACAGAGATGGTCGGTCACGGGAGGAGCACCGAGAGAGGAGGGAGGAGCGGCTCGACGACCTAACTGTGGCACGCCGGAGTTCGACGGGCTCGGATCCCGTGCGTGGGACGACCGTGCGGCGCAGGGTTCGCCTTTTTCACGGTGATTCGCGCAACGAGCGGCGTGCGGTGGTCTTTGGGCTTTGATGGTCACCGATCGGGTGGTTGGGCGGTGTGGTTCGACGGTGAAGGGGCAGCTAGTTGTGGAATGATGGAGGCTTGGTTTAATGGAGGATTTGGTGGTGGTTTCGTGACGAGAGGGGTATTTGGCAGAGGAAGGTGATGATTTCGTGGCAGAGGGTGTTTTGCTAATTGCTGCAAAAATTTGCTATGGAGAGAATAATATGGCTATGTAGGCAGAAGTGTGTAAGTGAGGCTAGGCTGAGAGTATGTCAGGTTCTTAGTATATGTTCTGATGTATGGGTTAGGTGTTTTATAGGAGAGGATTAGGCTGAGGTGTTTGAGTTAGAATGTGATTAGGAGTTTGTTTAGGATAAGTGATGGGAGGTTTAGGATAAGTTTGTTTAGGATGAGTTTGAGATAGGATGAGTTTATGTTAGGATAAGTTTGTGGTAGGATGAGTTTGAGTTAGTTTAGGATAGGTTGGTTTAGGATAAGTTTGTGGTAGGATGAGTAATGATTAGTTTAGGATAGGTTGGTTTAGGATAAGTGATGAGTTTAAGTGTGAGGATAACGATGGGTTATGGGTTAACGGGTTAATGGGTTAATGGACCAATGGGTTGAAAGATTATTTTTTATTTTTTTTATTTTTTTATTCACAAAACGCCTCGGACAAAATTGGGTGTTCACATTGATGGAAGCAGAGTTGGAAGAATTTGAATGGGTGAAGACTCGATATGAGCAATTGAATATGATAGAAGAGAAGAGATTGGCAGCTATTTGTCATGGACAGTTGTATCAAAGCAGAATGGCCAGAGCCTTTAATAAAAAAGTCCGTCCTAGAGAATTGCTTCGGAGATTTAGTATTGAAGAAGATTCTCCCTAATCAAGAGGATGCTAGAGGAAAATGGGCTCCGAAAGTTATGAGGGTCCTTACATCGTTAAGCAAGCATTTTCTGGAGGGGCTTTAATTTTGCGAGAATATGGATGGAGAGGAATTGCCAAGGCCGAAATACGATGTTGTCAAGAGATTCTATGCCTAAAAAAAAAAAAAAAAAAAAAAGAAGAGAAGCTCGTTAGGTTGAAAACCCGAAAGGGCGGCCTAAGCAAAAGTTAGAGTTAAAAGAAAAAAAAAAAGAGAGGTCCGTTAGGTCGAAAACCCGAAAGAAGCGGCTTAAGCAAAAGTTAGGACAAATAAATAGGCAAAATCTCAAAGGAAGGAGGTCTGAAACTCCAAACTGGGGCAATTTTTATCCTGTGTTCAATTGGCCATACTGGGGGAAAATGTCTGAAAGATTAAAGGAAAGATGTGTTGAAGAAATTAGCAACAGAGACAATATTTGGATTATCAAATGGTTGCAGGGAATCAATTGAATGAGGAACAAGGAACCAAAACTGGGGCAAATTTTCTTTCCCTTGCAATTTTCTTTTGTTTCTATGTTTTCGTCTTAAGCATGTGTCTTACCAGATATTCATCATATTACCAAAGTAATGAAAAGAAGTTTGTTCATTTAACGAATTTCTATCCATACATGAATGCATGTTTAACTCATTAAGTTAAGTCTCAAATAACATAAATTTAAGGTCAACAGCTTGATTCTGACATTTCTACAGCAATCCTTCAATGATTGAGTTAGATTGAAAGATCTCAGTAGCTCAAAGTATAGTTTGCAATGTGACATTTGGTTGAAGTGATTTGTTGCCAAGAAGGAAAGGAAGAGTTGAAAAAAATGAAGAAGAAAAAGGGTTAAAAAGATTCTGAGATAGCCAAAGGGTCTGAGGAAGAAAAGCAAGTGAACAAGGGTTTGATTGGTCAAAGCTTTCCAAAAGTCGTCGCTGGTTCGAATGATTAAAGGAAAGAAAAGAAAAGAGAAAAAGAAAGAAAGAGAGAATAAAGATAAAAGAAAAAAAAGAGAAAAAGAGAGAGAACGAAAGAGATTTTAAGGCATTGTCTAACTGTCATGAATGTTTTCATTGCATTTTAAGCGCATCGGCTCCCTGCATTTGCATTTTAAGTTTTTGAGTGCATCATCTCCTTGCATTTGCATTTTACTTTTGAGCGCATCGGCTCCTGTCTTTTACTCCTGAGCGCATCGGCTCCTGTTTTTTACTTTTGAGCGCATCGCCTTGTCTTTTAATTAAATCGGCTCCTATCTTTTACTTTTTTGAGCGCATCGGCTCCTTGTCTTTTAATTCTTATTTTTTTTTTTTAGTTTTGAGCGCATCGGCTCTGTCTTTTACTTTTTGAGCGCATCGGCTCCCTTCGTCTTTAATTTGTCTTTTACTTTTGAGCGCATCGGCTCCTGTCTTTTAATTCTTGTCTTTTACTTTTGAGCGCATCGGCTCCTTGTCATTTCATTCCTGTCTTTTACTTTTTGAGCGCATCGGCTCTGTCTTTTACTTTTGAGCGCATCGGCTCCCTGTCATTTAATTCGTTTTTACTTTTGAGCGCATCGGCTCCTGTCTTTTTTAATTCTGTCTTTACTTGTGAGCGCAACTTTTGAGCGCATCGGCTTACTGTCTTCTAATTCATGTCTTTTGCTTTTGAGTGCATCGGCTTTTGTCTTTTAAGTTTAAATCATTGAGCGCATCGCTTCTTTGCATTGTTTTGTTTTTCGCTCCCGAACAAAATTGAGTTCATGTCTTTACTGTTCCTCACCATGATAAAATGAAAAACTACGGTTATTCTTTTTATCTAGTAAGAAACAAGTAAAGAGGGGCAAATCAACACCCAATTTTGTCCGAGGCGTTTTGTGAATAAAAAAAATAAAAAAAATAAAAAATAATCTTTCAACCCATTGGTCCATTAACCCATTAACCCGTTAACCCATAACCCATCGGTTATCCTCACACTTAAACTCATCACTTATCCTAAACCAACCTATCCTAAACTAATCATTACTCATCCTACCACAAACTTATCCTAAACCAACCTATCCTAAACTAACTCAAACTCATCCTACCACAAACTTATCCTAACATAAACTCATCCTATCTCAAACTCATCCTAAACAAACTTATCCTAAACCTCCCATCACTTATCCTAAACAAACTCCTAATCACATTCTAACTCAAACACCTCACCTAATCCTCTCCTATAAAACACCTAACCCATACATCGAACTATACTAAGAACCCGACATACTCTCACCTAGCCTCACTTACACACTTCGCCTACATAGCCATATTATTCTCTCCATAGCAAATTTTTGCAAAGCAATTAGCAAAACACCCTCCGCCACGAAATCATCACCTTCCTCTCGCCAAATACCCCTCCGTCACGAAACCACCACCAAATCCTCCATTAAACCAAGCCTCCATCATTCCACAACCAAATGCCCTTCACCGTCGAACCACACCGCCCAACCACGATCCGGTGACCATCAAAGCCCAAAGACCACCGCACGCCGCTCGTTGCGCGAATCACCGTGAAAAGGCGAACCCGCGCCGCACCGGTCGTCCCACGCACAGATCCGAGCCCGTCGAACTCCGGCGTGCCACCGTTAGGGTCGTCGAGCCGCTCCTCCCTCCTCTCTGGTGCTCCTCCCCGTGACCACCACATCTCTCGTTCTCTCTCTCCGTAAGAAAAAAAAAAAACGTTCCAAAGCAAAAAGAAAACCCCTCCTCTTCGTTTTGCTTTTCGTAAGGCCCCAATTATTATTTTTTTTCTGATCAGTTTTTTTTCTTTTTTAAGTAGTAAGGTCATTGGGCTAAAAAAATGGTAAAAGTAAAAATAAAACAAAAATAATTGATTTCTTTAAAAATAATAATAATAATAATAATATGGGTTATCCGAGTTATGACGAATTCTAACCCTTGTATTTTGTAAACGTCCTGAGTTAAGACAAATTGATGGTTTACATTATCATCATCATCATCATTATTATTATTATTATTATTATTATTATTATTATTATTATTATTATTTATATTATATTTAAATTATTATCATGTTTTCAATTTTTTAAGTTAAATCACTAATTGATAATCTTAAATAAAAATTTCGTAACAAACTTGATGAATAATGGGTGACGCTCTAGCGTGACGCGAGCTTCACCTATTCAATCCTTAATTTGATTAATCGAGTCGCATACGACTTGTTAAATCAAATTTTTTAAATAATTAAAATAAAATCACCATTAATTGATAATTTTAAATAAAAATTTTGTAACAAACTTGATAATCAATGGGTGACGTCTCTAGCGTGACGCAAGCTTCACCTATTCAATCATTAATTTGAATAACTGAGTCGCGACGGCTTGTTAATTCAAATTTTTAAAATTATTTTAAATAAAATCAACCAACCTACAAGTATTTTCTAGAGAACTACGTGACTTTGAGTTCCTCATTGTACCAGGGGATACGTAGGAGCGGGACTTTAATTCATTAAGCCAAAAATTAAATTTTCATAATTTATTTATTTATTTCATTTTTTTTTACAAAAAGGGGTAAAACAAATATTTTTAAAAAAATTATTAAGAATTTGCATAATTAATTTAAGGTACCGTCTTAGGACGGGTGTGTTAGGGGTGCTGTGGGATTAAGTTTCCATCCTTCCCTACACATAACCGACTTCCGAATTCAATCTGGTTTCAAAGACTAATTTCTATTAAAGGTTTTCTAATTTTTTCTAATTAAAATAAAATTAGTGGCGACTCCTAATTAAAATAAAGCTTTAATTTAAGTTGCTATTTCACCGCGATTATTTCGGTCGCGACAACCATACATGTGCTTATTTAACATATGAAATATCTATTGCCATGATTTATGAGAAGGAACAATCAGGAAAGAAAACTGTTTCTAATTTTATATACGAGTAATAATGTTACAAAAACACATGACGACAAAAACACGAGTAATGCTACGTATTCGTATATAAATTTCATATACGTACAATCATTGGAGACAAAGCGAATTTTTATCCTACATATGAACGTACATCAGTACATCCCTCTATTAATGGTGCGTAGGTGGATGAGAGAGGGTTGCTGTCAATGTTCGTTAGACAACTCTAACTGGTACAATTGCAGCAATTGATAATTGATAGTAAAGAAGATTCTCTTATTCTATGCTTATCTAATATTATCACAATGAATACTACTATCACAATAAAAACTATTTGTTACTTGAGAGAATAGTATATTATGCTTTTTCATCACAAATGAAGCAATATTACTTACCATGAGCAAACTGAACTGTGTATTCTTAATATGGTACACTAATTTGCAACGGAGTCTAAGCTTAAGGTAAAATTGGCTTCCTCTCTCTCCCTCCCACTGTACCTTGAACTGTTATAACTTGAATGGTGGAAGATTTTTGTTCTAACCTCGACCGGGTTATGATCCACAAAACTCTCAATTAGGAGATCAAGTTAATTAATAATGCCAATTGCATAATTATTTTGAAAGAAGTGAGGGACGCATGACCCAAAAAAAAAGGGAAAATAAAGAAGTGGAGTTAGTCGAGAAGAAAAAATTAATGAAGAAGAGAGAACAGAAATAATAGTAGCCACCGTTAATTTTATTTTATGCTTGACGTCATTATGAATGTCATGGAAAAAACGAAAATAATTAAAATGATAACTAAAGCACGTTTTTAATTTTTTGACGTGAAAGTGAAAACATACTACACGAGGTTGGGATAACTTTTTCAAATTATTTTATTAAAATAAATTTGAAGTAATACAATGGGAAAAGACATTTGCCTCCCGCACTATAACCTTTTTTTATCCAGTTTTTTTTTAATGAGAGGAAAGATAATGAGAAAAGAGTAACAAATTAAAATAAAGCTAAAAAACTCGGAGGGGAAAATTAACTTGTTTATTTTTATTTTTTAACTTGAACTTCATATTTTATATTTTTTCTTATTTTTTGTTCTTAATCCAAATTTAACCCACCAAGGATATTTTGAAAAAGAAAAGTGAAATTAATCAAATTATTCAAAATATTATCTTCAAGTCAAATATATATATGAATATAACGAAATATTCTTAAAAACAAATTCTTATTCATGAGTGTATTAAGATTGTCTTTCTTTATAAGTATTTTTTCACATGTTTAGATTTTTACATTGCAAAGACATCTTAATTGTTGAACTCAAACTTACTAACAAGATGAGTCATCCTTTGAGTCCTAAAAATATTTTTAATAAACCAAACACTTTCATTAATATTTTCAAGAATCTCATGATTTTCATGAGTATAATATCATTTCTATGCACCAATCAAATGTTATATTTCCATGTTCAAACTTATTTTCCTTTTGTGTTTTAGAGTTTTCTTTCCTTGTAATATTCATAAACGAACAAATAGAGGCACTACATTCAGAATTTCAATACTCTAAATTACAGAACAGTAAAGTGTGGAGTCCTAATTATTAATGAAAAGAAATAAGGAAGTGAATTATTATATATGTACAACTTATTATAAAGGCGCCTGTATCTTATAAAATTATAAATACTTAATCTTTTTATTGATGACTAAAATTTCACATTTTATTCTTTAAAATACATTTCACACTTTAGAGGAGTAAAATCCCTAAAATAAATCTATGTCTCATGCAACATCTGCGATCCCCTTGCTTCCTCTTACATTATGAGTTCTGTTATTTCTTTTTAATGTTTAATGAAAAAAGTATTTGAATGAAAAAATAAATATATTTAATGTCTTGAGAATATAAAAAAAATTAATATTTTTTTATTTAATTGTTAGGAGAATTATTAAGAGTATTGATTAGAAAGATTTACAATTATTTCTTACGTTATATGTACAGCTAAGAAATTATTAGGTGTTCATGGTACAAGAGATTAATTTTTTTGTTCTAAATTATTGAATGTTTGTTACATTAATTTTGTGAGTTAACATTATCTCATATCTTAGCTACATTTTTGATATCATAATTAATTTATCACACATATATTTAATGATAGAGAACAAGAAAAATATTTTACTCTTAAATCACCTAAGATTCTCTTAGCTCCAACCATACAAGATACAATGCATGCATTATTAGTAACTTGGTACTTATCTTCTCACTGAAAATTTCAGCACAAGAGCCTTCCTTATGACTATTTTAGTACTTATATTTCAATTGAGATGGAGCCACGGATGTGCTAAGTACGACTCTGAGACTGAAGTGTCGTTATTTGCATAAATTTTTAACACATTATATATAAGTTCTTTGATACAACAACTTTTAAATTAAATCACTTAAATCTAAAAGTGGTCATATGAATATATCATTTATATTTAACCTATTGCTTTTAAATTTTGGAAGTATATCAGACAAGTGGAAACTTCACTGCAACTTCCTCCTTTTTGCTTCCAGTCTCAGTAAAAACGTACAAGTTATAATCTCTTCGATCCGCTGTGCCTCCTGAATTCTTTCAAGGTCAAATAAATCACACTACCTTCCGAGAAATAAATGTTTGCTCTCCAACCTAATAGAAGAAACGGCTTGACATACCCCACTAATATATCTCGAAAGCGAAATCTCTATCAATCAAATTCTGCAGAGATTTTTGAGTGAACTAGATTTACTCATATCATGAGCAACCATGTGATTACCATACAAATCAACTTTAATTATCTACTGCTTTCTCCTTTCCAAAGAGATTTAAAGATCTTAAGGAAAAAGTAATATGTGGGGGTACTTATATTTTGTATTGGACATGCTTGTCGTGTCTTTGGGTAAAGGAAACACAATTCAAAAGAACAAGAGTGCTGCTATTATACACTCGACAGCTTGTGCGGTTGAGTTTTCTGCAGTGTAATGTTATTTTTATTTTATTTTATTTTAAATTTTCATTTACAAATTCCAAAAAAACACTATGAAATCAATGGACAAAAGACTCGATCGCGTTCTGTAGTCGTTCCCAAAGAACAATTTATCCCACTCAAGTACAAAGAGAATAACCGCATATCTTCAATCAATAATAACGTTACTTATACATGAAAACTTGCTCTAGAAAGTTGCAAACGTGTAATGTGCGTGTTCAACAGATGAAATTTTAGTGTCCTAGAGATATATGGGATGTGAAGGTCCTAATTTTTGGGGGTAATAAATGCAAATGCAGGCGATATATGAAACATATTGTACATTTTTTTAAGTGTAAAGTGCCATTTTTTTTAGTAAATTAATTCACTTTAGTAACAAAAAAAAAAAGTTAGTTACTTTTACATAAGGGGAAAAAAATTAACTCCACCAGACATGGGAGTGAATTTTTTTAATACAACAATTTTGATTCATATAATTTTTTTAGTGAAAATATAAATTCTTTAATTAATGTCAATACCATGTATAGCAATAGTATTGAATTTTAGCCAATTTGAAACACAAATGTGTTGTGTACTAGTAATTGTGGAAGCTTGTGATAAAATAAGAGAAGGAGTAATGGTGGCAATAGGTCATTGGCCTATTACAGTGATGAGTGGAATAATAGCCAACACGTGGTTTTACGGGTGATGTGGCGGGAATTATGGGTAACGGCCGTAACGCCAATACATGTGTCCATATTATGTGAAAATATTAACATATGCGACATCTATGATGACATTTTTTATATAATTATGTCATATATTTTGACGTAATTAAAAATGATAAAATAATTTATATAAGTAAAAGTGTGATAATTTAATATATAATTTTAAAAATATGATAATTTAATAAATAATTTTATCATTAAAGATAAAATAATTCAAAACTCGTCTATTGCCTAACTTATTTTTTACCTATTTAAATTTAGTTTATTTAGTAAATAAGTTATGGTTAAACTTATAAAAATGTTTATTTAATTATGTAAGTTAAAATTTAGTTTTTTGAAAAAAGTTTATTTATTAAATTGACCTATTTATTTATTATTTATGTAAAAAATTATAATACTTATATAATTTATTAATTATATATTAGTATATGTAGTATAGAATATAATATTTTTGTTAAAAGTTAAACTTATTTAAAAATTAAAAAATTTGATACAAATACTTTTATAAAATGTAAGTTTTTAAATATATTTTCAAATTTAGAAAACTTTTAAGTTTTTATAAATATGTCAAACTAAACTAAAAAATAAAAAACTTATTATAAATAATAGATCAGACTAAAATCAACATTTTATAAAATAAACTTAGACTTATTTAAGTAAAATTTAATCTAACCTAACCTATTTTTACCCCGGGCCAAGCAGCGTAGAGTTAGACAATTTGTTTTTGAAAAGGCAATTGGAAAATACAGTATACCTTAGTAAAATTATATTGAGCTTCCCATTGAGGGTTGGTTCAACCGCGTTCGATTTTTGATGCGATATTTCATTTATATATAGGTTATCTTTCAGGTTTAATCATGTAGAAAAAGAATTATGCTTAGGATTTGTTTGGTTAACAAATTAGAATTACAGTATAGAATTTTAATTTTAATTATAATTCTATTAAAATTAGAATTGACTAAGAACCTTTATTTTTATTTGTAAGACAAATAAATAATTAAGATATAAAATTTGTAATTCTAAATTCAATTTCAATTCATTGTTCAAATAATTTATAAATAATTAAATTTAACTTAGCAAATAATAAGAGTTTAAAAATTACAAATAAAATCTTTAATCTTGCATTGCTAGATTACAACAATGTCGATAGTTGTTGGAATATGGCGACCGACGACAATGGATAACAAAAAATGCCAACAGTGACAGCGACTAGAAGGTCCTTGCAATGAGGTCAGAGAATGTTGGCGGCAATGGTTGGCCGGCAACGATGACTTTCAGTGGCAATAGTTGCCAGAGTACATCGGTGGCAAAGACAATGAACCTTAATTGTATGTGACTTTTGCTTTTGGTGCTTGAGATTTTAATTTTTAGTGTTTAATCTAAAATTGAGAGTAGTATAATTGGGAGATCTGACCCCAATCCTAATCCTAATTCCATATAAGTGACAACCCTATTTTTTTAACAAGTGAGATATTTTTTGGTATTCTAAAGTAATTAGATAGGATGAAAATCACCTGTCCTTATTTTCTGTCTCCTTCTCTGTCTTTCTATTTAAATTTCAACAAGTGTAAATTAAATTAAGTGAGAATGAAATATGTAATTAAGTTTAGAACACTTGTCAAAATTTAAGTGAGGAGACAGAAAAAGAGATAGGGAATTGGGACAGATGATCCTTATCCAACTAGATAAAACTACAATAAACATAATAAATGCATTGATAATATGTTATATGCATCAACATCTACAACAAAACTACGGTAACCATAAATGCACCAACATTTATAGTAAAGCTACAGTATAATGCATTAAATGCATTGATATCTACAGTAAAAATGGTACAACATTACATTAAATATGTTGTTCCCGATAGTAATTGCTACTATAATCTGCTACGTGTATCTATAGTAACCTTTTAATTATATTTAAGAAACTTCGTCGCTCCATTTTCTCTTGTCGTTTATAATTTGGCATTTTCTCTTCATGACTTACTCATGAAATTGTGATTTCCCTATAAGAAATGTGTGAATTATTGGTGGGTATATCCGCTAGTAATATCTCAAATCTATCGGAAATTGAAATGCTTTTTGGATTAGTATTTTTTGAAAAAATGCTTGTCGAAAATAAAAATTCATCGCTAAAAATTAGTGATGAATTTGGTTAGCGACAAATTTGGTCATTGGAAAAAAAATGATGAAGGTAACACTTTCTGGTGGAATATTTGCCAGAAATTAAAGCTGATTTTTTTTATCAAAAATTATCGACAGATATTCCACCAAAAAGGACCTTTCATTGTAATATTTTCTCGGTAGAAATTCTAATGGAATTTGTTGGAACTATTATATAAGTGACTCTGAGTAATTTAAGATTTAACTATTCTACTCATCTTTCATTTTTTATTGATAGTAAGAATAATGACTCTAATAATATTATTTTCAAGTGTTGATATGATCGAAAGTTTGCATACTGAATACAGTTTTACCTTTTGTGATGATGATAACAAAATTAAGTAACAGGATATAAAAAAAGAAGAAGGAGAAAAATACTGTGAATTATAATAATGAATTTACATGATTTTATGAAATAAATTTTCTAGTGAGTAGAAGTCCTCTAGTAGAGAAGCCAGAAAATAAGAAAGAAACTAAAAGTAAATGAATTTTTTATTATCAAGAATAATGATATCAATGAAAATGACATTGTACCAGAGTATCATTGAGATAAATATTTGGGTAATATTGTGTGCTATAACTAGGATAGTTGAGAGGATAGCTTCAAAACCATTACCCTTATTGGTGGCACAGAAAACATGTGTCAACTTGTAGTCGTGTAACGATTTTTAAAGAGTAGCAAAAAAAATTTAATCTCAAGAGAATTTAGATGAGAGTGAAATTATGATTTCAAGAGTGATAATGACGACAAGTGAAAGCAAATATAATTTTTTAATTACATGTAATATAATATGAACTCAAAGAAAGATTGTCTAAATTTTAACAAACTAGTCTAGAAACTAGAAGTGTCAGCATAAAAAAGAAGTAATTTTTTGTTTGAGCTCCTAAATCGATTGCACTCATGTGTTTAGAAAATTTTTATATTTGTTTCTCTCTAGATGAATTGGGATATCAATCTTGTTCAGTATAATTTGATAAGCATAAAATTTTCAAAAGTAAAGTTTGTTGTGAAATATATCAATCATCGTCATTGTCTTTAATTGTTAAAAATATGAATTTTATTAACATTCTTATATACAATCTTCCCCACAGTCGATAATAGCCAAACAAAAGTCAACTCATATGTGTTATTCAATCCAGAGATCTAGATCATACAACTTCTCCAATCCAAAGAGGTCTCTAAATTGGAGAAGACATATGGGTTGAATTGTACGATGTGACTATCATTAAGCGTAAAGAAAAGTGTGAGAATGTTAAGAAAATTCAAGTATTTAATTGTTGAAGACAATGATGAAGATTCATGTATTTCGTAAAGAAAATTACTTAGGAAAAAAATAGCACTTCTCGAATAGTTGTCAGCATTTCTATCCTAACTTACTAGGAGATGTCCAATACGAAAATATTTTAACACGAGTGAGAGCAATTTATTAAAGATCAAAAGAAATTTTACTTTTCCTAATACTGATGCTCCCAGTTCTAAGACTCATTCATTAAACATGGATAGTCTTCCCTTGAGTTTCAATTGTATTACACGTAATAAAAAAAATACATCTACTCCACTTGTCATCACAATCACTATCAAAACCCTGATCCAAACTTCAACCAAATATCGTTGAAATTATTTTTCTCTCAACTACTCTCTAAAACTCAATAGACGAGTGCAAGGAGACACAAGCTTTTGGTGTCACCAGCAAGGGTAATAATCTAGGGGCTACTCACTCAATTTTTTCAATCTTAACGATGTTGAGATCATGATTTTATTCGACATATCCTCTCCCTGAGACTCTTGTATAACATCATTTTTGTTGTTGAATTCACTCTCTATATCAATTTTGTTTGCTTTCGATTTCTATCTTACTCTCCAACTGCTCCTCCACCACGTACCTTCTATTCGTTAGAAAATATACTTCAAAAAATATGCAAATTTAGTTTTTTAATTCACAATGTTTTTCTTCTTCCTTTTCTTATATTATTCTACCTAGTCTTCTCTTTATCATCATAAGAGGTGGACTCATGTCACTAATCAAACTTTCTATCACATTTACCACCTGATAATCTTATTATTAAAGTCATTATTCTCACTACCAGTGGATGACAAAAGATAAGTTACTTAAGCAATCAAATTTCAAATTGCTTAGAGGCACTTAACCTATCAATGCAAAAACTAATATCATCTAACTTAGGGTTTAAAACTTCCTAATTCAGTAGAGCATTAATTATTTCAACAATTCAAACATAACATGCATGCAAATAAGTATTAATAACAATAACATATATTATTATATTATGCAATTCATATCATCGTAACATAGAACTATTATGTATTCGTTGTTCCACTTAGCGAGTTATGATCAAAGAGAAGGAAAATAAAAAAACTCTATCTTGTATGAAATTAAATTAAAATATTTTTGTGGTAGGTTTTTCTATAGTAATTTTGGAGAATTGAAGTCACATTTTGAGTTATAACTTAAAACTAACTTAAAGGAAAGTAATTCTAAATTTTAATAAGTGCTCTTCATTTGGATTTTTTAATAGATTTTAAACGATAAGGATACCTACTTTAACTCCTCATTTATTTGACATTTAATGTTTTAAGGCTAGCTTGTTAAAATTTATCATTCTCATTAAATTAATTAATTAATTAATTATATAGTCACATGTTTTTAATTATAAATAATTCACATTTTTATTTTATTTATATGATATTATATTATTTATATTATACGTTATTAATTTTGTGATGTATCGTTTCATAAGTAATAAAAAGAAGAAGAAGAAGAAGTTTCGGCTATGTTTTATTATAATGGCGTTTTTATAATTTCTTCTTCCAAACTTATATCAATCCCTTTCTCTCATCAGAGGTCAAAGCATTTCGTGCCATCACTATCTTTTTTTCTTGCATTTCTTTCATTCTTGTTCTTTCCATTTCAATTGCGAGTATTCTTTAATCTATTCTTTTACCTTTTGAGATTCTGTTGAAACTTTTAAATGCTAATTTATTTTCTCTTTCTCTTACACCTACTCTTGAGGTGATTTTCTTGGGTTAAGGATTATAATTTGAGAAGAGTGGTGGTTACCCACTTGTTGAAATTCGATCTTTGGCTCTTTAAAGTAAATTCACAACCCGAAAAACTCTAGTAATTAATCTTATTGGTATAATTTCATAATGGCTAATTGGATAATGAGTTTGGAATGATGCCAATAAGGATTTATTTAAGAATTTAGGGAAGTAAATTAGGAAAATTTTATGGTATCTAATTGTTTTATGTATTGTTGGTATTTTTGTGGGTATAGAATGATACAGATAACCTCCAGTGCAATAGTGCAAATTTTTGGGGAAAGACCCAACTAGGCATTGACAAGTGCTGTGAGTGGTTTCTACTTGTTATACGCCTATTTGAACTTATCAATTTTGAATTGATTTTGTTACTGAATTTTTAAATGTAGTAGAGCTTTAGGGACTCTTGGGATAAGCAAAATTTTTCAGGAAACTTACTATTGATTTTGACAGTGTTCAGAGCCAGTAATTTTGGTTATCTTGAAATGTTTTGATATTGGTTATGAATCAAATATGGTAAATGTTATGTGTGATGATTTGTGCCAATGATGACAACTGCTATGGACATTGGCTTAAGTCAATGATGATAACTGATATAGACAATGGTTATCTTTATGAATAGAAAATTTGAATTTTTTTGAGTGACTTTTCTAATGTCAAAATATACTCTACTCAAAATAAATTGATTTTCTTGATTTGTGTCAAATTTTAATTTTTGATTACTTGAAAATTTATTTTTCTTAAAAGGTGCATTATTGCATATTTTTTTATAAATTTGATTTTTATTTTGTTCCATTGGAAATATATTTTCATGAAAGGGTGATTGTTACAATTTTTTTAATTATATTTTTTTTGGAGAAGACATTGTTAGAACATTGTATCAAACAACGGTGAATGTTAGTCCTAGTGCACCTAGGATTGTATTAGGCCTTAGTTAGTAAAGCATACGCTGACTTTATGTGTAGGTCAACACATATGAGTTGATTATGGTTTCGATCTAGATACTTGTTAGTTCAAGCATTGGGCTTGTCAAATTGTTACTTTACCCACAAGTTGTGTACTCATCCTGTTTTAGTTTTGCCTAGTGGATTCTCCTACATGAAATGTGTAACATCCGTAAAAATATGATAGACTTGTATATAATTGCAGAGGTGGCCTAATACTTGTTTGTCATATCTGCTAAGTTTTGTGACCTTCTGAGCACGTTTAACCACTTTGCTGTAACACTATGTGTGAAAAATAGCTATTAGTAGCGCCAGAATTGGCTTAAATTGCTTAGTTAATGGAAATGAATGTGAAAAATTTGTTTCTATGTTATAAATATGTGAAAAATGGTGTAGTTAAAATTTGATGTTAATTCGAGTTAGTTTGACATTTTTAAGCATACTGAATGTGTATTTTAATGTCAGATTGACTACCAACAGATATGAAAAAGTATAGAAATAGGGAAACAATATTTTTGATGAATCTTAGGATTTATTGTAAACTCGTTGGAAGTTAAGAAACTTGATTTAGTGAAATTTAAGTATTCTTAGCATATCGATGATTTTAGTACCTATCTATGAAAAGCCAAATTTGACTTCTCTTCTTAAATATCACACGACAGAGAAAGAAAAAAGAAAAAAGAAAAGAGAAAGAGATAAAGGAAATCGAGGAGGAGAAAGAAAAAGGAAGAAAGGGAAAGATGAATGAGAGCTTGGATCCATCATTGACCATCTTCAAGACCTTAAGGTAGGGAAAAACTTTGTGTTTAATACTTTTCTTCTTTTCCTTCATTTTGTTCATGGGAGGACTTTATGTGGGAGAGGTGTTGAATGTGATTTTTGGTGTTCTTGACTTGAATCTTGTTGTGGAACTTGAGGATGACTTGTTTTTGCTTTGTGGTATGCTTGGTGATGCATTTTTCATCGCTTAAACACTTATAACCTCACTTGAGCCAAGAGAGGAGTTTTAAGTTTCTAATGTGATGAATGATGCATTAATTCATGTGGGAGTGTTTTTAAGATTGTATAAGTGTTACAATAAGTTAATAAACCTTGTGAGGGGTTGGAAATCACTTGAATTTGAGGTTTAAGTGATTGGAAGAGGGTTTGTTCCTAATGGAACAGTGACCTAATCTGCAGAATTCTACAGATTTTGCTGCTGGGCAGCTAGCGCCTGAGTGCTGGGAGTTGAGCACCTGAGCACCCATGGTGGAGCGCGTAAGCACGCAATGAGCGTCTGAGCACCAAGCTTGAGCTCTTGAGCGCCCATCGCAAGGGAAAATAGGGGAGAACCTCTGCCACCCCATCGCTTGAGCGCCCAGTCCAGAATCTAAGAGGACTTTGTTTTAGTTGAAATGAAGTACCTAAGTTGTGTAGTTTCTTCTTATATGCTTCTTAATGAGTGTTGAGACTCTAATAGGAATATTTAATGAAGTGTTTGTGTAGTGAATGTAAATCAATTAGTATGTTATTTGTTGTGATATTTAGCATCATTGTTGTTCATGCTTGAGATGAGATGAATGTAAATAAATTAGTATATTACTTATTGTGATATTTGACATCATTATATTTCATGTTTATAGTTATGAATGTAAATCAATTGGCATACTAGTTATGGTAGTAATTGACATCATTGTTTTAATAACTATGTTGATAACAGTGGAGTCTTCATTGTTAATGATCAAATATGATTTTGAATGAGAAGGTAATCAATCCTTCCTATCATAGTAATCATTGTTGAAGACCGCGTAGTTGATGGATTCACTACCCGGATTTGTTGAAGACTGTGTAGTTTATGAGACTTCATTACTCAGAAAGGGTAATCATACATGATTGTAAGTGAAGAGGTAACATACCTTCCTGATTATAGTGATAAGTTGAGGATGATTCATTCCCTCACACCCCGTGGAATAATTGGAACTGGGTTCTAGTGCTTGCTCAAGGCTCATGGAACCGGGTTCCTTTACTTTGTTCAGGATTCATACATATCATGACATTACCATGGAATTGATATCATAACATTACTCACTTCATACTTAAGTTATTGCATAGACATGAACATAAAGCATAATTTAGCATTGCATGATAATTGTATGGGCGATTGCTAGTCATAACATATTCATGCATTGTAATTGTATGAGCAATTGCGTATCTCTGATTTGGAGATGTTGTTTATGTGAGTGTGATAACTACTTGAAGACTGGTTGTGATAAATGAGTTTTTATACAAACTTATAAAATGAGAATCTATTTCGGGAAGAGAAAGGACATGATTTTAGCTTTTGCCACCTTTCTAGAGATACTGGATATTGTGTTTTTAAGTGATGTTTTTTCCCGAAATGACTGGAATGATTATGATGACATGTTTTGTGGATTTAACTACTGAGAATATGTGATTCTCATCCTGTGTGCGTGTTTCTATGATGATTCTAAGGAAGAAGACTTATAAAAAGTGAAGTGCAGATAGGAGCTTGGAGAACTTAACTTAGTGTAGTTTTGTAGTTTCCTTTGAAATCATGTATATATTGTATTTGTGAAAAATACTGATATTGTGTAATAAATATATTATTTATTCATTACGAGGCTGATATTTTCTGTATATACATAACTTTTATATTAGAAAATGCTTAGTTGTAGTAAGTAGCATTCCTGGATCTAATCACTGTAGTATATTATTAAATTTGAAATGTTACAAAATGCTTTTTAAATGGTTACATTTTATCTATCGATTAATTGAAAGTTGTTCCCCATTAACTTTTGTATTCACAATTTGATTTATGAAGATTTGACTTAATTTGTTTATTTGAGAAATTATTTTCTTTATATATAAATATATGATATTTTTATTTGTTTATAAAAGATTTGTGCCCCACTTGTCCTATTTCTATTGTAGTAGGCAGAAATTGCTCACTGAATTTGTGATTCACCCAAATCAATTATGCTTTTTAGATAAAAGAAAAGAGATAGTTTTTTGTTCCACTCCTCTGGTTTGGTCGAGGGAGTTTTATATAGTTACTGTTGTGAGCCCAACACATTGTTTGCGTGAGAAGATTTGAAAATTTACTTATTTTTGTTTAGTTTTTAATTTTGGTTTAAACACATTGTGGATTGTTGATCGTAGAGTTGCTCCATTATTTCTACAAGTAATATTTCACATAGATATTTGAGTTTTAATTGATATTTTGGAAACTATAATTATCTGATTTGGTTAATTATAAATGTTGAATTATGTTCTGAGGCCCTGTGGTGGCTATTGTATTTTGTTCTGGAATGTCTGCAAGAATTGCAGGTTTGGAGGCTTGTGTGACTTGGGTTAGCCTACGATTTGCCTTTGTTACAGGTTGGTTATGAACCTCGAGTTCGGGTCGTGACAATTTTATTAATATTAATTTAATATTAATTAATAACTATTATAATTTAATATATAAATTATTAAATAAATTAATTAATTTTAATAATTTATCAACTTATTCACTTAAAATTTTAAATATTTAATATTTCACATTACTATTGTATCACATTTTTTCAAATTTAAAATTAGCACTTTAGCATATAATATTATATTATTTTTTTAATAAATTAGTATTAATTTTATATAATGTAAAGTTATTAATCAATTCTTATAACATCATAACAGAGAATTATCTGTTATATCAGCACATAAACACCAATAAGGATCAATATACCATACATATGCATGCTACACATAAACATATATATTCATAATATTTTCTGTTGTCATTACTCATTCAGTCCAAGGGGAGATTCTTGATTAAGAAAGAGTTAGGGAAGTTCAAAGGCTAGAGTAACCAAGTTTCTTTCTCCCACGAGGAAGGTCGTATTTGAAGGCAGTAGTAAGTAAGTCTATGAGCCTTTGAGGAGTAGGTAAAGTGACTCAAAGCTAGCCTTACGTTGACGAATAAGCTAAGTGCAAAAGAACCCCATTAGAAATGTACAAGCTATAATAACTTGTTGACTCCCAAGTGCTAGTTTTGTAATAAGAGCTAGTCATTCCCACGTGCTATCAAGTAAGGAAGTTAAAAGCGACGTTTTATAAGTAAGCGAGGTTAGATGAAAAATCATTCCCTTAATTCCTTGAGGATTTTATTTTTCATATATATATTAAGTTTAGATTAAGACAACCTGCTAATCCTTAGATCTAGAGCTAGAGAAAGAAAAAGAAGAAGGTAGGGTTGGCAAAGTCAACTTCCTTATGGATTAGCTGGTGAAAGAGTGGATTAGAGGTTTGAGCGTGGAATGACTTAGAATAGAACGAGCACCTACGACTAAGGGGAATGGAATGACGACTGCCAACGTGCCTTCGACCGCATCAAAGAGTACTTGAAGAGTCCTCCAGTCTTGGTACCACCAACACTGGGGCATTTGCTCATCATGTATCTCATGGTGCTGGAAACATTGATGAGGCATATATTGGAACAATAGAATCCCAACGAAAAAGAGCAGACCATTATTACTTGAGCAAGAAGTTCACCGATTATGAGATTAGATATGCTGCGCAAGAACAAACGTGTTGCGCACTTGCTTAGGCTGCTCACAAACTCAGGCTATATGCTTTACTAGATTCTTTCCTTAGGCAGTGCCCATATAAAATTATATAAAACTATATTATATAATAAAAGGTGGCTGGGGTAGAGGAAGTTGAAAGAAGATTGCATACACACACACACACACAATATTATAATCAAATATTAAAAAAAAACATATCGGTTATGCGTTATGCACCCACGTCCATGTATGTCCACCCATGTCTCTCATGCACCGTCCACTTCTCCCATGCACCTTCTGCCAAGACGTGCTGTGCGCGACCCTAACCATCTACATAAACCACAGCCCTCTGCCAAGACCCATTGCACTACCATCGACCTGCACAATGTCATATAACCCCTACCACCATGAAGGATCATGTTCCAACCACTATACAAACCATTACACCCACCCAAATAACCACTAATACATCCCCTTCAGCCATCATAAACCACCACCCATACCTCCTCCACCATGAACTCCATTGAACCCCTCATCACTGCAACCCACTGTCGCCTTCTTAGCCATACTAGCCAAACCCGCCAAACCCAGCAGCCAATGCACAACGCCTTGTGGCCGGAGTGGAAGGGGAGAAGAAGGATAAGAGGAGGAGGAGGGGGACGGTGGTGAAGGCCGTTTTCACAGTGGCCGAAAGCTAAGGAGGAAGTCGGAGAGAAAATGCAAAATGGAATGGAAGCTGTTGTGCGTTTCTCATAAAAAAGTTTTTGGCAGACAATCCACCATAAAATGGTTAGCGATTCCTCTAGGAAGTTGGCAAGAAAAGAAATGGTACATTTTATCCACGAATTATTTGCCTGAAATGTATAAAATCAGTGGCATTTTTTGTGGATTTATTTGTTAAAAATATTATTTATTTTTTTTAAATCAACATTTTGATTTTTGGCAGACTTTCCACCTAAAATTACCTAAATTACTTATGGCCAAAAATCCGTCAAAAAATAATGCTGCTAAAGCTCAAAATTCTTGTAGCATTTTCTCCAAAATCTCTTAAAATCTTTTCATATATTTCCTTCATTCAACTATAAGAAGTATTAGGGAATCATGATTAAGTGAGGCCCTAAGCCTAAGGTCTTATTAAGGCCAAGGATCATCTTAATGGAATCACTACAAGAAAGATGTGATTTACCGATGAAATTTTATGATAGATTACACATTGTCGAAAACATAACTAGATTCATTGGTAAAAGTTTTTGGAGAATTACAGTCCATCAGATATTGTTTTATAACAGCGTGCATGGATACTTCCCTTCCATTCATCCTCTATTCTCTCTTATTCTCTCTCTTTTCCTCTACTTGTCTGAGGACTCCATGCTCTTCATCTCCTCTCTTCTTTTCTTCCTCTCTTCACTACTCCATGTTCAACTGACGATTGGTGGGTTTAGGTGGTGAGTAGGTCGATGGGTGGAGACATGGTAGCCAATGGTGGTCATATATATGGTGGTAGGGAAGGATGTGGTGGCGTCTTGGTTCGATTGGTTATGACAGATTGATGGTTCGAGTAGTACCTTGCAGGTAATGATGCAGTGATGATGATGGGTTTGGGTGGTGAGTAGGTGATGGGTGGAGGCGCGGATAGGCAACAATGGTCATGGATGGTGGCAGGGGAGGTTGTGGTGGCATGGAGGTGCGGCTGGGTGTGTAGCGATGGTCATTGATGCGTACGTGCATGAACGTGGGCACATCCAGAGGAGCTCATGCATGGTATATTAAATTTGTTTATTTGTTTATAATATGTATGCATGTATACATATGGTGTTTATATGTTGAATATATATCGTGTTTGTGTTTGTGTGTGTGTGTGTGTGTGTGTGTGTGTGTGTATGAATGTATTTTTATATGCATGCTATATATACTTTTATTTATTGGTGCTTGTGTGGTATGATAGATATTATGATGGTATATGATTTGAATAATAATTGTACATTGTATAAGACCAATACTACTTCATTATAAAAATAATAGTCTGATGTGGTGGTTTAGAAAATGGTGAAAAAATAGTAATTAAATCATTAAAATTTAAATCTTTAAGTGAAAATTTTGATAGATTATTTAATATTTGATTTAATAATTAATATATTAAATTAAGATTTTAAAATAAATAATAAAATAAAAATTGAAATATGAAATTAAAGAAAGATAAAATTTGAAAATAAATAGTTTCATCATAATTTTCTTATAAAATTTAAAATATGATACTCAAGAATGAAAATGTTGAACTATATAAATATAAAATTATTAACTTAAACAAATTTATAATTAAAATAATGTTTATATATGTTCAAATTCTAAATAATATAATTATAATTTTTATGGAGTTGTATAATATTAATTTGAAAAGTAAAAAAAAAAAATGCAGCGAACTGTCCTAGTTGATCTATCATTAATTAAATAGTTAATCAAATAAATAATTAACCAAATGAGTACAATTAATTTAAAAATGTGTAACCAACTGTCAAACGTACGACATATAAATGCATGAGTTGGGGACATAAGGCTATAGGTCAGATCTTGCAGATGACGAACAATGGCTTTAAATTAAGATAAGTGACAAATATATAAAAGGCATCTGTTACGGAGTTATGAGTTGCATAAACTGAAGACTTGGATTATTTCATCAGTTGTATAATTGTATTTGTATATATATAGTGGTATGTTATTGTTATTAATTTGCATGTATGTTGTTGTGTTTAAATTGTTGAAATAATGTTCTAACTAGGAAGTTCTAAACCTTAAGTTAGATGAATTAGCTTTGAATTGATAGGATTAAGTGACTTTGAGCAGTTTGAGATTTGACTGCTTAAGTAACTTTGCTTTCGTCATCTACTAATTGTGAGGATGATGACTCTAGTAATATGATTATCATGTGGTAAATGTGATCAAAAGTTTGAGTAGTGACACAAGTCCACCTCTTATGATGAGGAGAAGCATACTAGGTAAGATGATGTAACAAAAGGAAGAAGAAAAACATTGCGGATTAGAAGTAAATTTGCATGTTTTTGTGAAGTAAGTTTTCTAATGGAGAGAAGTCGCATAGTGGAGGGGTTGGGGAATAAGAAGTTAACGAAAACAAATGCAATTTATATAAAGAGCGATTTCAGGAATGATAGTGACCTTATATAAGAGTTTCATCAAGATGAAACACCTAATAAAATTATGAGCTCAACATCATTAGGATTGAGGAAGTTGAGGGGGTATTGCTAAACTATTGGCTTTGCTGGCGACACAAGAAGCATGTGTCTCTTTGCACTAATCTATCAAGTTTTAAAGAATAGTTAAAAAAGAAAATTAATTTCAAGGGTATTTGGATATAGTTGAGATTAGTGATTTGATAGTGATGACAATTGGAGTAAATGTACTTTTCTTATTACTTATAATACAATAGGAACTCAAAGGAAGTCTATACATTTTTAATGAATAAGTTTATGAACTAGGAACGTCAATATCAAGAAAAGTAGTTTTTTTTAATCTTTAATGAATTTTTCTTGCGAGTGTTAGAAGTTTTTTGTATTGGATCTCTCTCGGTGAACTAGGACAGAAGTCCTAGCAACAATTCAAGAAGTATACGAACTTTTTCTAAGCAATGTTCCTTACAAAATACATTAATCATAATCCTTGTCTTCAATAATTAAATACTTGAATTTTCTTAGCATGTTTGCACTTTTCGTTATGCACGATGATTGCTAGAACCTATAGAGGTTAACTCATATGTCTTCTATAATGTAGAGACTTATTTGGATTAGAGAAGTTGTATGATCTATGAATTAGAGAAGGTGTATGTGTTGACTTCTGTAAGATGTCATTATCACCGGGTGTATGGAAGAGTGTAAGAAGGTTAAGAAAATTTCTATCTTTAATAGTTGATGACAATTATGATGATGGATATATTTCACAATGAACATTGCGTGGAAAAAATGGTGTTTATCGAATTGTACCAACATTGATATCCTAAATCATTAGGAGATAAACCAACACAAGAATCTTTCAAACGCGAGAGCAATCTTTTCAAAAGCTCAAAAGAAAATTGGCTTTTTTGATATTGACACTCTTAGTTTCTAAATTGATTCGTTAAATATGGATAGTCTTTCCTTGAGTTTATATTCTATTACAAGTAATATGAAAAGTATATATGCCCCACATGTCATCATAATCACACTCTAAACCCTAATTTCAAATTTGTCCAAATTCCCTTGAGATTAAATTTTTCTTACTACTTTTTAAAAATCTTTAGATGAATACAAGCAAACACATGCTTCCTGTGCCACCTAGAAGATCAATGGTCTTGGGATTTCACTCTTAACTACCCTAATCCTAATAATGTTGAGCACAAAATTTTATCAGGATATTCATCTTGATGATACTCTTGATCAGTGTCATTATCATTGGTGCTATCATTCTTTTTTAAAAATTTCATTTGTTTTCGTATTTCTTCTTATTCCAAGCTTCTCCATTGGGGGGCTTCTTTTCACTAGAAAAATTATTTCATAAAATTGTTTTAATTTATTATTATTATTCATAATACTTTTTTTCTTCCTTTTCTATATCTCTTTACCTAGTATTTTTCTCATTATCATAAGAGGTGGAATTATTTTTACTATGCGGTCTTTTGATCATATTAATTACCTGAAAATGTTATCATTAGATTTATCATCTTCATTATCAGTGGAAGATGAAAGATGAGTAAAGCAGTCAAGTCTCGAATTGCCTAGAGCCACTTATATAATGGTTCTAGCAAATTTCTGATGGATTGTCTGTTGAAAAATGGTTAATGCATTCCAATGCATTTTGACAGATGCTCTGGCAAAAAAGGCCACGGTAAAATCTCGTAGTTTGACAATTGGATTTTTAGTTTCCGACAACTTTATTTGTTGGTATTTAGTGGATGTTGGTTTTCAACAAGTGTTTTTTCGACAACCACCATATGCCATAAATTCTACTAGTAATTTCAATTTCCAATGAATTTTAAATAATTTTTTTATTGTAATTTGAGATTTTGTAGCAGTGAATTTTGAAAAGTATTTATCTTTCCCTTACCTCTTTGATAGTGTTTCAAGCTGCTAAGGTTAGAGGAAACCCTAACCATCAAGTTGTTAATATATCTACCCTTTGGTTTGGTTCTTAAGTGTTGGACCATCATCAGAAGCTAAGGAAGTACTTGGATACCATATCAACAAGTTTTTTAACCTAGGGAGCTTCAGGTTGTACTGTGAGTACTTAGAATGCTCTTAGGTTGCTACCTTATAGTATCACCTTCCTGTAATTCAATTTTCTTGAAAGTCTATGATGATGATATTGTTATGGTTTACTTCTTGAAACTTCTATATACAACTTGTGATATGAAGTTTCGGATAAAGTTTTCAATTTCTAAACATGTTTTACTACATATAGTTACTAATTTACTATATAATTTTCTATAATTAATTAGATAAATCTTGGTATTTTAAGCTAAATTTTGGTTATAATATATCTTGAGCATGTATAGTCATTTTACCCAATTTATAATTTTCAGTATTTACTATTATGATGAAATACATGAGTTATGCTATTAATAATATTGATAATATATTTTGAAATGTCAAAGATACTAAGAAAAACCTTTGGTATGCCATGGTATGATGAATATTTAAAAAATGAAACTTTCACATAATTGTGAAATTTATGTATGTCTCATGCAAGAAGTAAATATATTACAAAATGTTTGTCAGGTTTTATATGCCTCATGATTATGAGATTTAAGGCTATGAAAATGTTTGGCCAGTAATAATGCATGAGAAGATTCCTATAAAAAAAAGTGGATCCTTAATAAAAGAATATTTTCTTAAAGAATGATTCCTCAAGAATATATAAGATTTCCTTAAAGAAGGCACTCCTTAAAAATATAAGATTCTTTAAAGAATGATTTCCTAATTTTTTTTGTCATAAATCAAAGTTGGAATTCATAAATAAATTTTATTGAATATCAAATAAAAGTATTGAATTATATTTATAATATTTAATTCTTATTATCAATATAAACTATATCAGTATAAATCATATTTGTATTACTTTTTGTTAGTGGCACTTTGAGTGCCTTGTGTTCACCTAGTTGCAAAACTCACCCTATTCAAATTTTTTTCACTACCTGATCAAACATTCTCTATACTTATAGCCTAGAGAATTTGTTCACTTTTCGAGTGAGACAAGTCAATTTAATTATGGAGATGGCTTGAATATATGAATATTTGGATTTATAATCATATGATTGAGTTTATCCATTTTATATATAATGATTAACATAAGTGGTGTCCATATATTTTTTGTAATTATATATAAGTAATATTGATTTTATGATATATTATAGAGTTTAAATGTGATAGCGAGCGTTTGACAATTAGTAGTACCCTAATCCTTGACTAATAATATTTATGTAATTTGAATGTGACATTGCGTGGATTTTTATTATTAAAATAATACTTTTTCTAATTTTGTTTTTTATTTTATCGTTGTTACAATTTTAATTCCCAATATATGTTGATTTTGGATAATGTTGAGAAATCAATTTTTTCTAAATCGACTTCTTAATGTGAAAACTTAATTTTTTGTAAAATGGTGTTAAGAAGTCGGTTTGATAAGAATCGATTTTCCAGCACCATCACAATTTTGTTTTATAACCATGTTGGAAAGTTAATTCTTCCAAAACCGACTTCTCAATATGATTTTTTTATTCTAAAAATTATTTAAAAATTTATCAACCATTTTATTAAATTTCATTTTAATGAATCTTAAATAATTTATTTAATTTAATTTCTTAACTCTAAATATTATGTACTTTATTTATTTTAATATGAGGTGTAAAAAAATAGTTAATAGACAAATTTATATTAAACTGAATTCTAGTTAATTAGATAAAAAGAGAGTTGTTATTTATATGATCCTAATCAAATTATAATATAAATAACTAAATTATCTTAAATAATTTATTTAATTTAGTTTCTTAAATATAAGTAATTTATTATCATGATCAAATTATAATATAAATAATCAAATTAAATAATTTTAATTATAATTTTAAAACTAAATACTATGGACTTGTTTAGATGAACTTTTAAAATAAGATTTTTTTCATGTGATCTTTTTTTAAAAGGTCTTTTAAAAAAGTAAATGCTATTTTATGTTTGGATATAATATTAGAGAAGTAATTTTTTTAATGTTTGAATAGTCTTTTTATGTTATAAAAATGTCATTTTTGAAAAACACTAAAATCTAACTTCTATAAAAAAAAACACAAATTGTGTAAAAAATAAGTTCATCCAAATAAGCTAAAAATAAGCAAAAATACTTATTTATTTATTTTTATCTAAAAAAATCCAAACAGATTCTATGTTAAAAAAAGTAAAAAATAAATAAATTTAAGAACAAAATGCTTTAAATAGTAAGTAGATTAGAAAAAAAGGAAAAAAAGTCATGTATTGGCTGTGAAAAGAATAATTTGTGATGGTGTTGAGAAGTTAGTTCATGTCAAATCGATTTCTCAACACCACTTAAAAAAAATTTAAATTTTTATATTAAAAAATCAATTTGAAAGAAATTGACTTTTCAATATTATCTAAAATTAATGTATTTTAAAAAAACAAAATTGCAACAACAGTAGGAAATAAAGTTAAAAACAACATTATTTTACTAAAAAGGCCACGTTGTGTTCCTTTCAAGTATCGTATTATTTAATGAGTTTATATCCAATCTATTATTTACTTTATTAGTAAACATAATAGTAACGTGAAATTTAACATTTGATATTGGAGTAATAATATATATCTAAATCCTATTCAAAATATATGATACCTATTTTCAAAAGCAACGCTGGAGTAGCTCAGTTGGTTAGAGCGTGTGGCTGTTAACCACAAGGTCGAAGGTTCAACCCCTTCCTCTAGCGATGAGATGTTATATTTTATGAAAACCGTACTGATTGCTTGACCCATGTCATTCGTAAGTGTTATATGGATATTTTATCTTTTTTCAGTTTGCAAATAATTCTGACACTTTTTTTTTTTTCCTGTTTTCGCTCTAACAGCATAAAAACCCTAACCTTGGTTTTCTCTTTCGATGCCTCTGTGAGATGGCTTCATACAGGCTGTTATCCTCTCTGCTCCGATCATCCCTCCGTCGATATTCGTTCCAGATCTCTGCCCCGCCATTCTCTTCCCCGAACCTTATCTCTCCTCTTTCTCCCATCATTGTAAGCACCAATTCATTTTCTTGCATTGTTTTTGATATGGTATAGAATCGTATTTTTTTTTTTATGTCGAATTTTAAAGGTTTCAAGATAAGCTTGGTTAGGGTGAAGAAAATGGCAATGTATGTAACTTTATTGTGTTTGTCGATGTTCCCATTTTCCACTTGCTCATTTTCTACCCAATTAAGCATAGGTGAAGTATTAGTTTGGTAGGAGGAAATTAGAAGATGAAAAATGGATTAAATGACGACCTTGATTAAGATGAGAATTGGAAAATGAATAATAGATTCCTATCATTATAGGTTTAGAAATATGTGATTTCATATATGATAGTCTCACAATTAATATGATATGCTCTGTTATTCCCTTCTTGTTACTTATGCATGATTAAATAAATGAATTAAAGATGATATTAGTATTTAGAGCCCTCCAAGTGTGATGTTGTTTCGTGCTTCTATTTTTCAGTTTAAATTTTGGAAGTGTGACCTGGGTTATAGACTTTGACTGTATGGGATATAAGCTCTCATGCGTGCATGCTTTTGTCAAAATTTCTTGTGCAGGCTAGGATATTCCCTAGGACTGAGGCAAGATTCGAGTCCTGTAATGGTTTAGCGTCAGTGCTCGGAAGTTCTAGACTAGCTTCATTTCAGCGGGCTGCTGCGCTCGTACCTCCTTTCCATAGCAGATTTATGTCAACAGAGACAAATTCTGTTGATTCTTCTTCTCAAGATAGTTCCACTCCTGAGCCTGATGTGCCTCCTCGCATCAAATTTAAGAGACTAGATAAAACTGCCAGGAACATTATGCAGGCATGTGGCTACTCTGTATTATTTTAAATAAGAATATTGTTTTTTATCATTGTAAAAATTGTTTGAATTATATCCTTAGATTTTAGACAAGGAAGCAGTAGAGGAGGTGAGAGCACAGAGAGAGATACCTGATATAAAGCCTGGTTATATTGTGCAACTCAAAGTGGTATGACAGTTTGTTTTGAAGATTTATTCATGTTTGTGCTTTTGCTTGTCTATTGTTTGCGATATTAGCATGACATGATCTTTTGTTTACTATTACATCTGACATAACAGGAAGTGCCAGAGAACAAGAGGCGTGTTTCTATTATAAAAGGCATTGTTATTGCAAGGCGTAATGCTGGTCTCAATACTACATTCAGAATTAGGAGGCTGGTGGCTGGGGTTGGGGTTGAGTCTCTATTCCCGTTGTAAGTATTTACTTCCCATTTTAAAAGTAGATCTGCTTGCTGATATGCTGTTTTGAGCTGGTAAAACAGCATTCTGTCTTCATTTGTTGGCATTTAAGCAGGGTGTGGTTAAATTGCTTCACTTGGCGATAAAAATAAAAGATATTAAAAAGAATTGCTTCGCTGAGAACCTGATCAAATGGTGATGATAATTATTTGAAATTCTAGTTATATCACTGTAGAAAAAGACTTCTGATTGGAGTATAAATTTGATGTATGTGTGTGTTGTGTTTGTGTGTGCATGGAATCTGGTTCGTTCTGTTTCTGCCCCTAGCATTCACATGCATGTATATACTATGAAGTTAAGGGAAAAATTGAACTACTTGTTTAATGTATAATTGTAACAATTACTTTGCTTCATTGTGTATTCGGACTGAAATTTTTGTTTACATTTTTTGAGATTAAATTTAATGTGTTTCATGTGCTCTGGATGAGGTTTTGAGATAGCATGTACCACTATTAATGATCTTTGGTCTATCCTCCTTTTCAGTCTGTCATATGTTTTATCAATTAATTTTATTTTTTTGGTTGGGGGAGGGGGTTGTTGTGTCACGATATCTTTTAATTTTCAGCTGATTGTGCTTGTAGTCATATTACTTAATGGTTAATACCTAAGCTTTGCGCAATGTGTGATAGGTATTCACCTAACATAAAGGAGATAAAGGTGCTTGACAAGAAGAAAGTGAGGAGGGCCAAACTCTACTACCTGAGGGAGAAAATGAATGCACTTAAAAACCAATAGCGACCTTCATCCTGGTGGAAACTTTATGATTCATAAGTTTGTTATGCTTAGTACCTGCATGTGCATTCATATAAAAGCTGCTGTTTTTTTGTCAACTATATTTTTGTTTCAATGTGGCTTATAACCATATAACGTTATGTAGTTTTATCAATCCTTAGAGCCTGTCGTGATTTAGAAACGCAATATGTAAGAAATGGTAATAAGACTCATTCATGTTAAAATTTTCTCACAGGCATGTTATGATCTTTTCCCTTGTTGTATTGAATCAGTAAAAAGTAGGCTAGCATTTTAGCTGCTTTTTGCTTATATGATAAAAATGACACCTGCAGGACCTCAGGAGTTTTGATTTATTAGCACCTGATTGATCAATTGCAAATTGCGATTGAAACATTCAGGGGATGATAAAAGCACTTGCCCCTTTTTTATTGAGAGTTACAATTTGGGAATTATTGGCAAAAATACTTTCGTTAGAAACTAATCAAACTAGTGGTTCACAACGCCACTAGCATTATGTTTGGATGATAGGTAATAAGGGAAACGAAAAGAGAATGAGGGGAACGGAAATAGTTTTCTTTGTTTGGGAGTTTTAAAATACATGGGAAAAGAACGGAACACATGGAGAACTAATTCTCCCCTCTTATTTTCAAATGCCTAATTTTTGTTACTCTCAAAATTAAGGTGAAATAGGGAGAACACATGAGTAATGAAGTTTCGTTTCGTTTTGTTAATGAAATTTTCAAATAAATAGAATAGAAATTATATTTCTTTTTTTTTTTCACTTCATCTTCACCTATTCTGTTTTATTTCATTAATGAAAAAATATCTAAACACAAAGTAGGATGGGGCTTGTGGTGAGGGTTTAGGTTCTTTGCATGAGATTATAAGTTCAAATGCAACTACCACATTTGTTCTGGAAAAAAACAAGTCGTTCACAATGTTCAGAGTGATGATTACCACGGGTCAGAAGGTAATTGCATGATCATATATGTTGTTTTATTTATTTATTTATTTTTAAAGTCCACTGGTGGGAAAAGGCATTTGTTGTCTTTTTTTTTTTTAAACGTCAACAACGTCAATCGAACTCATCTGTGATGCGAGTTACTAAATGCATGCGAGTAGGAGAAATCCTAAGCATAAAGAAATATATTTAAACTGACAATACAGTAGTCGTATTGTTTTTGAAGGTTTGAAGTTCAATATCCATCTTGTTTGCTTTGTAGTCGTTCTTCATAATTCATTAAACCAGTCAATAGAATTAAAGCATTTTAATTCCAAAATACATGGCTCTTTAAACGAACTTTACTTTCGTCATCTGTTCTGCCACCTGGTTTTTCTTTTATTCTTTCTGGACTTTAGTATTTTTAGGCCGGGACTCTGTATTAGGCAGGAGTAAATGATTTTAAAGCTGGAGTAAATTTTAAGATTTTAAAGTTTTATGTACTAAAGTTGATTTATATACAAATTTTACAGAGACAATATATGACTTACACATTTTTAGATTATGATGTTAAAATCAGGTTATCGTTATTTTATTATTATTGAATAAATACCTATTTGATAAAAAATACCTAATTCATTATTATTTTTATATTATTCAGAATAATTACTTGTACAATAGAATAACTGTAACAAGATTTTTATTAAAAATATAAATAATAGAAATATGTTTACACAATGAAAAGGTGAAGATTTGCATTTTTTGGTAAAATAAGTGCAGTCAAAATGGACTGGGTGTGATAAACTGGCTCGAATAGTTTTACGAAAAAGTGTGAATTTGATTAGAAAAATTTAAGCTAAGTTAATTTGACTCAATGTGACTTGACTCAATTTTGCCTGACTCAAAATTAAGCTAACTTGCTTCGGGCTTAGTAGGTCCATTAGTTTTAATTTTAATTTTTTTAATATAATAATATACAGTTAAAATGAAATTATTATTTTTTTGCTTGAAAAATTAAAACTTAAATTGATAATTGATTAATTATATAATTTATTTATCATTAGTCTAAAATTAAGTAATTCAAATTTCTTATTTCTTATTAATTTAATTTTTTTAATGATTAAGTTTATTATTTTTTAAAAAATATAAAAAATTATCAAATTAGTAAGTCGGCCTGCACAACTTACAACCTACAATAAGCTGAGTTGGATATACAAAATGTTAAGTTGAAATATACTTGACTCGACTTAATATAATTTTGTCCTATTTTATCGGTTTTAATCCTCTACTCTAGGTTAAAAAGATTTTACATATGTGTAACAAAAAATAAAAAAGAGATTTTGCATATAAAACCTGTAAACTATTAAGAATCCTCAATATTACACTTCAACTATGGACTAATAAATTTAATAGGAAGTTGCTATTAGTGTGTTTTTATACGTCGAAAAAGAAAAAAGCTTGAGTGCTTTTACGCTCAAGCATTTATATCATTAGCTGAGAAAAAAGTTTTAGAGATATGTGCTTCATGAATCTTATTTAGGTGAGAGAAATATTTATTATGAGAGGTAAGAAGAATAAATTTTGATTATTGAATTTTTCATAATAGTTAAGATTAAAACATAAATATATGTAACTTTTTTAAGTATTACATGATTTTTAAGTAATTTTTAATATTAATCATCTATATATAATTATATAATCAAAATTTACTTATCTCATCTTCTTATAATAAAAATTTATCTCATTAAATATATATCTTATGCTTCATTGTTTAAAAAAAATAATTTTTTTTTTGTAAGGATAAAACTTTAAAGCGCTTCTATGCTAGTACGTTCAATAATAAACTCCAATTTTTAATATACTTTTTCTGTGGGGACCTAATATGGAACACACGAGCATAGAAGCACTCCGGGTTCTGTCCCCACAAACCGCATTTTCTTAAAAAAATTTAAACAATGGGGTACACATCCATCTCTTTAACTTCTTCTCATTTATTAGTATATAAATGCTTGTAGTTTCCTCTTTGTATAGAAACGTAAAACGCAATTTATTACTTGATTTGTGAATGGTACTACAAACGAAGCAACGGATGGTCGGTAGACCCACGGTCCAAGTTTGTGTGCTGAACGCCCTCCTAGTAGGGTCCACTGTACATGGATGAGGGAACTATCCTCTCCTAAAGTACTGTTGTCTTCGTCTTCCTGTCTCATGCACAATCTTTTCTTTTGCCCCCGTTTTTCTTGCCATTTTCGCTTTTTCTCCCTGCCACGCGAGTGCTCTCCACTCGACTTAGGCTCCATTAAATATACCTATGAAAAAGTACTCATTTTAAAGTTTTTTATAAAAAATATTTTATATTCAAATATAAATATTTAAAAATGTTTTTTATAATAATAATTTTGAATATTAAATCACTTATTTTAAAAATTATTTTTTTCTCTTTTTTTCACTTTTCTATTTTTTTAAGAAGTAGTTTATTCTAACTTTTCATAAAAAGTAAAAAAATTAATTATTTTTAGATTCTATTTATTTTGATAATCTTATTTAAATAATTAAAAGTATTTGAAAAGTGTTTTTTATAAATAAAAAATTTTCTTGTAAAAAAAAACACTGCACCTATTGAATCACTTTTTTTTAACTTCTACTTTTTTAAAATAGCATCTAAATATGTTTAAAAATACTTCTAAGTATTTATTTTTAAAATACAAATACTTATTATATTTTAAAAATTAAATGTATCCAAATGGACTCTTAAGTGGTTTAGGTTAATGCAATGATTTTTCATATTATATATTCTTATTTTGGTCTCTGGTCTGAGGTGTCATATTGTCACCAACTCCCAAATAAACAATCTTAATATTATTTTCGGTTATTCACCAATTGTCTAGTAAGTTAATGCACTCCCCGTGATAATCTAATTGCTGAGAACATGACCAAAGAAAAGAGTAGGTAGAGTGACTAGGAAGCAGGGAAAATTAAACATACTTGAGATCCATACCCCATTCTTTCTATGGTTTCTTATCCTGGTTAGTGCAAATGCAATGCAGTTAAGTTGGAAATCCAGAACCCAAAGAACAGCCTTGAGTTGTTTCTTTCCAGTTTTCTTTTTCTAGGCAGTGGCTGTGGCTTAGTTCAGATAAAAAGGATAAACCAGAGGATTTGAATGAGTCTTGTTAAAAAAGAAAGATTTTGTGGAGGGATTTACCATTATCTATGTAGTAGGACTAGTCCACCACGTATATACAACGACAGTTTCACTCCTGTGTTACTGAATAAGGAGAAGTCCCATTTCCTAAATGAGAATATATAGTTCTCGTTGTAGTGGCCTCCATGAGAAGCACACATGGCAGCAGATTCTTCCCACAACAAGTACCATTTATTCCTGTTTTGTTCTATATGGATATGCTCTTACCCTTCATCACTGAAAAGCATTTTGGTCACTAGTTCTCACCTGTTTAAGGTCAGCCAAGTCAACTTCTTGCCTCTCTTCTCGTTTATGGATCTTTGGTCTAAAAAGATCCAGTACTTTAGGATGATGTCTATTTGCACTTTAGTATTATTCTCCTTTATAAGAGCTTGCACTTCCCTAGACATTATAGCTCCAGGTCAATCCATACCAGATGGTAACTACCTAGTTTCAACTGGAGGAACCTTTGAACTGGGATTTTTCAGCCCTGGGAAATCCAAAAGCAGATACTTAGGCATATGGTACAAGAATATATCTCCTTTAACAGTTGTATGGGTGGCCAACCGGGAAACACCTCTCAGTGACACCAGGGGAGTTTTAAAATTCAATGATCATGGAGTTCTTGTCCTTGTGAGTGGCACAAATAGCATTGTTTGGTGGTCTAACAGTTCAAGAACAGCAGAGAAACCCATTGCACAGCTCTTGGAGACAGGAAACCTTGTTGTGAGAGATGGCAATAGTAATAATGGTATTAATGAGGAGCACTTTGTGTGGCAAAGTTTTGATTATCCATGTGATGCATTATTGCCAAGAATGAAGCTGGGATGGGACCTGGTGACAAGTCTGAATGAACATAAGTTGGTTCCAAGTTCCAACTCTTTCTCTCCAACCCCTTTAATCACTTTACATGTGTCCATTGATTCAATTAAGTGGGGTTGAAAGTAACAAATAGAGGGTGATTAAAGGGGATGAAGGGAAGGGTTGGAGGGAAAGGGTTGGAGCCAAGTTTTGTTTGGTCTGAATAGGTTCCTATCATCTTGGAGAAGTTCAGAGGATCCTGGTAGGGGAGAGTTACAAATAGACCCTCGACTTTGTTTGGATTAGTGGTAAGGGATAGAATGATATATAGTTCCATTGTTTGAATTTTTAAAATTAAAATGAAATATAATGACATAGGATGATATCTATTCCATCCCATTCCATCTTAAACACTATTTTTTCTTTCTCCTCACTTTGGGCAGAATAAGATGGAATAAAATGACATAGGAATAAAAACATTTGAGCAGAATGGGATGGAATAGAATGGTATAAGAACAAAAATATTATAATTCTTGTCATTCCATTCCATTCCACCCATCATTCCAAACAATAGGATGAAAACTTTCTTCTATTTCATCCTTAAATATCAATCGAAAGGAATTGTTGTACAGTTTCGAGCAGGCCATTGGAATGGCCTCATAAAATTGCCATACACATCTTTTTACCGGTTTAATAAAACCATGAGCCTTGAGGAATGTTGGCATACATGTCTAAAAAAATGTTCTTGTACAGCATATGCAAATTTGGACATTCGCAGTGGAGGAAGTGTCTGCTTACTTTGGTTTCATGATCTGATTGACATGAAGCAACTCCATCATGGTGGACAAGACCTTTATATACGAGTGTCTGCTTCGGAGATAGGTGCTCTAACTTCTTTATTCTTCTTTTCCTTTTTTTTTTCTAGTTTCTTTCGTTCCTTTCATTTCTTTTAGCTTTCCAGTATCCACTTGATCAGAAGGCATATTCCTCATACATGGGGGGTGGGGTCAGGTAAGGGAGTAAGAACTTCCAAGATGAAATTGGAACTTCTCGGGGATTGCAATTTGAATTTTGAAATGCCTTGCACTATCAGAAACAACAATAGTTTAAACAAGGACATGATGGTTAAAAGATTTTGGTAATGAACCAGTGACAGGAACATAATACTGTGTTCGTTTAATGCTTTGCTGCTGAATTTCCTCAATTTTCCATTTTACCATGAAGCATCTCATACCTGAAGTTAGCTTCGTTTGCAATGTCATGCTTAAAAATGGTGACTAATGATACTCTTCATCTGTCAGATCAGGTTGAGGTTGACGGTCATGGGAATATCAAGAAGAAAGAACTAGTAGGAATAACAGTTGGTTCATTCATGTTAAACATGGGGATGATATTGATAATTTTTGGATTGTGTATGGAAAAGGAAACTTGAAAAGCAAGGTGAGCACATTTTCTAAGATATAAAATACTTATAATTGTAGACAGGCACCCAAAAAGTAAGGATATGTGATGGAAATTAATAACTAAAAGACAGAATTAATCATGCTTAAGATAAATAATATAGCATGTTCATACTAACAAGATCAAGATGAAATAGAATCTGGAGTTATGGTTGGATCCATGATCCTTCTCTTAATTGTTGCTTGTCCTCTTATAGAGACTAATGATAGAGAGATGAGAAAATTGAGAGCAAACTTTTCCTATTACTGATTAGGGTCAATTGTTAGAAGAGAGGTTGTTATCTCTTATAGAAACCAATGATGGATTTATTCCCATGCTCTAGCCCATCACATTCATATTAATTACCCAATTACTATATTCATAAATTATATAATGCTATAGATACATAATTGATACATTAATAATACATCGTAGATCTTGAATAATTGATTAATGTTAATCCAATATTTAATTGTATTTAATAAATACAACATTCTCCAACTTGGATAACATTAGTCAATATCGATAAAAGAAGTATTATTAAAACTATAATATCAATTATGACCCAAAGCACATATCATCCAATAATCTATGAAATATTAAGTTTTAGCACTTCAAGAAAAATAATAATATCCGATAGGGATATATATATATATATATATATATATATATATATATATATATATATATATATATATATTTATGTGTTTATATTTCATAGAAACTAAATATGGATAATGGAAAAACATAATTAAATAAGACAAATATGCAATTAAAGGATAGTCTCAAAGATTTTATTAATGCTTTAAGAGATATGATAATAAGAGTAATGTCATTTCATACATATCTCATAATAGAATACGTAATATCTCCACTAACCCAAAACATCAAAAGACTTAATTAAACCCATATGAGTTACATGATTCTCAAAAACTCCAACTCCATTAAGCCTTTGGTTAGTGGATCTGCTAACATGTTTTCTGTAGCAAGATGCTCAGTACGAGTCTAAAACTCTAGAATTTTCTCCCTAACAAACAGATATTTTATATCAAAATGCTTTGAACGAGAAGAACTTCTGTTGTTTTGAGAGAAATGCACAGCAGCAGTATTGTCGCAATATATCACAAGAGGTCTAGATATACTTTCAACAATATAAAAGCCAGAGATTAAATTTTTCAGCCATATGGCTTGACAAGTGGCTTCATAGCAAGCGACATACTCTGCTTCCATGGTAGAAGTAACTGTAAGAGTCTGTTTGACATTCTTCCAAGAAATAGCTCCTTCTGCCATTATAAAGATAAAGCCGGAAGTAGATTTTCGGTCGTCAGGGCTGCATAATCAAAATCCGAATAACCAATGACTTGAAGTTGATCAGACTTCTTATAGGTCAGCATATAATCTTTAGTGCCCCTGCAAATATCTCATGACCTTCTTTACGGCTTTCCAATGACCCAAACCTGGGTCGCTCAAGTATCTCCCTAAAGCATTAACAGCAAAATCAATGTCGGGATGAGTACATACTTGAGCATACATTAAACTGCCAACAGCGGAAGCATATGGGACTTTCACCATTTCAATCTTTTCTGTATCATTTTGAGGACACTGAGATTTGGAAAGTTTATCACTCTTTTGAACAGGTGCAGCACATGAGGAGCAAGAATGCATGTTAAACCGTTTGAGAATCCTTTCAATATATCCTTTTTGAGACAATCCAAGAGTACCACGTGACCTATCTCGATAAATTTGGATGCCTAGAATAACAGAAGCATCACCTAGGTCTTTCCTATCAAAGTGGCAACTCAACATCAATTTTGTCTCAGTCAAAAGTTTAACACTACTACTAGCAAGGAGAATATCATCAACATATAAAACAAGAATGATGAAATAGCTCCCTCTAGTTTTCAAGTAAATGCACTGATCTGAAGCATTTTCCTTGAAGCCAAGTGAAGTGACCACCTGATCAAATTTCAAATACCAACGTCTAGAGGCCTATTTTAGTCCATAAATGGACTTCTTCAGCTTGCAAACTAAGTGCTCTTTGCCCTTTTCAACAAAGCCATCGAGAACCATGTAGACGTCCTCAAAGATCTCCATTCGTAAAAGTCGTTTTAACATCCATCCGGTGAAGTTCTAAATCAAAATGAGCTACCAAAGCCATAACAACTTCTTTAGTAGAGACAAATGTCTCCTTATAATCAATGCCTCTCTTTGACTATAGCCTTTTGCTACTAGTCTAGCTTTGTACCTCTCAACTTTACCATTTGGACTACGTTTGGTCTTGAAGACCCATTTACACCCAATTGGTTTGCAACCAACTGGTAATTCTTCAAGATCCCAAACAAAGATTTTGAGACATGGAAACTAATTCATCATGCATAGCATCCACCAATTAGAAGCACATGAGCTAGACATAGCTTCCTTAAAGGAGGTAGGATCATCAACATCATTAAGGTCAAACTCATGTTCTTGAAGATACACAATATAATCATTGGAGAAGGTAGGCTTGCGAACTCTCTCGAGATCTTCTTAATGGAATTTCTTCAACAACATCATCATGTTCATCTCGCCAATGGTCGATCATCATGTTCGGAAGAATATGATCATTATCACGAACATCAGGAAGCATGACATCTGCTGGAAAAGAAATAACTAATGCAGGGACAATAACCCGATCTTCTCTAAGAATGACTGGTCATGGTGTACTACTACTCCCACTATCCAAGTCATCCTCAAAGAATATAGCACGATCAGATTTAATAACTCGCATGGAGTGAGAAGGACAATAAAATCTGCTGCCTCGGGAACCCACACAGTAGCCAATAAAGAATCCACTAACAGTCTTAAGATCAAGCTTATTCAACTGAGGATTGTAAGGCCTAACTTCTGCCTTACAACCCCATACATGGAAATGTCTCAAGGTTGGTTTCTTTCCAGACATCAACTCATAGGGAGTTTTTGGCATAGATTTGCTGGACACTTGATTTAGAATATACACAACAGTCCTTAAAGCATCTCCCCAAAGAAAATCTGGTAAGGTAGAATGACTCATCATACATCTCACCATATCCATAAGTGTGCAATTTCTTCTTTCTGCAACACCATTCTGCTGAGGAGTACCTGGCATAGTATATTGAGCTTCAATCCTACATTCTTCTAGAAATTTAGCAAAAGGTCCTGGGTTTCTTCTAGACTCATCATACCTGCCATAATACTCACCTCCTCTATCAGATCTCACACATTTGATCTTCTTACCTGTCTTCAATTCAATAGCAATTTTAAAGGATTTAAAAGCATCCAAGGAACTAGATTTTTCATGGAGAAGATCTATCCAGGAAATGAAAAATCATCTATGAAGGTGATAAAATACCTATATCCACCCATAGCAGTATGTGTAATAGGTCCACACATATCAGTGTGAATCAGCTCCAGCACTTCAACACATCTATTAGCTCATTGATTTTTAACTTTGGCAATAAGTTTTCCCTTAATACAATCAACACAAGTATCAAAATCAGAGAAATCTAGAACATGCAGAATGCCCTGTTTAACTAACCTCTCAATTCGAAGTCTAGAGATATGCCCCAAACGCCTATGCCATAACATAGAAGAGTTCTCATCAATCCTACTACGCTTATATCCAACAGTAGAATTAAATTCAGATTTAGCTTATATAGCCCATCACACAAAACTCCCGAAACTGCAAATGGTATTAGAATAAACAACAAGTTTTCCATTGCCGAATTCAAAAGTGTAGCCATAATTATCCAAAGTTCAAAATCAAATTTCTTCTCATAGAAGGTACATAGACTACATCTTTCAACAATAAAACATGTCCAGAAGGCAAATATAAAGATACCACTCCTATTTCTTCTACAGATGCTCTAGCTCCATCTCCCATCACAATCTTGGATTCAAAATCACTTGGTTTCCTCATTGTGAATCCTAGAGAATTCACAACATGAATAGTTGCCCCTGAATCTAACCACCAAGTATTGGGAGGGACATCCACCACATTATATTCAAAACAAGCTAGAGCTAGGAGCGTACCTTGTTTCTCATTCTTCTTCTTAAGGAAAAACAAGTCTCCACTTTATGACCGTACTTCTTGCAATATTTGCAGGACTCTAATTGCAATGGTGATTTCCCTGTCTTTTCCTTTTCAAAATGAAGTTTGCCTTTGTTACTAAACTTTTTTTCTGTTTTTGACACCAGAAGAAGAAACAACAAATTGAACACTGTGCAGTTTCCCCTTTTTAATTGACTCCTCTTCTTGAGAAATAATTGCAATCATTTCATCAACTGTCTATTCCTCTTTCTGAGTATTATATGAGGTCTTCAACTCATCAAACTAAGGAGGAAGAGATTCTAAGACTTGCCAGATCAAGAAACTTTCACCAAGCTCGACCTTTAGAGACTTCAACTTGTTATAATAGTGTACTAGTTTCATTATATGCTCACGAACTCCACCAACACCATCATATTTGGTTTTCTCAGGTAAGGATAGATATTGACCCTTTTGTGCTTTATCAAAAGTTTTGAATTTTTGACCAACGAATGATAGAAAATCTTTGACATTATTATTCTCTGGAATGCTCTGTCTAATGGACTTCTCCATGGTGTATTTTATCACCATTAGCATACTCCCCATTTTTCATGAAGTCTTTTGACAAGACCTCAGTAGTAAGTCCGAGGCTCTTTCTCTCTCAAAGCTAGGTCCATGTTAGTTATTGCCTATAGATCCAAAGATTCTTTTCACCTCATAATTTGTCCCATTAAGAGTTTTAACTAGGTGCTCTAACAACAAGGAAACATTTAATACGCATGAAAATATAATTATCATGGTATTATAGAATTAAATGATTCCTTGCTTGTTTTTAAATAAATTTCTTAATTTCTTCTCGTTCCCAAATCATAACAAATAAAAAATATAATAATAATACAATGCACAAATCTCATGTCACTAGAAAATTTCTCATTACTCAAACATGATTGACATAATCCAAGAATTAATATTGATTGTATCAATAATCAATCACATTAGTAACAATATATGGATAGGGGTATAATTATCATTAATGCTATATATATATATATATAATAAAAATAAACAAAATTTTTGTATAGTTGCACTCACGATAGGTAAGATCACAATTATACAAAAACTTTACAAGAATATGATAAAATTATATTATTCATAAAAGCATATGAAATTAAACAAGAATATATTTTATTTAATTCATATAAAGACCTAAAAATTTATTCGATAACCACAACACCTTAATAGAGAGAGCATGATATATACAAGTGTTACGGTAAAGTAATTAATGTGCATAAAATTTTTCGTGTCTATAATCCGAAACAAGATATTGAAAAATACCGATTATTCTGAAATAATTAATATAAAAATATAACAATAGTTTAAAAAATTCCGGAAAAAATACCAAAAATAAAAATATTAAAATAAAAAATTTTGGTAAAAAAATAAGAAAAAATTGGCCTTTGGTAATGGGGCCAGCGCCCACAGGCGCCCATAATACTGTGTTCGTTCACCACGGGTAATGCTTTGCTTTTCTCCCATAATACTGAATTTTCCTCAAGGGGTTTTCCAATTTCATTTATCTATCAAAAACATGGAGAAATAGATTTGAAAAACATTTTCAAACGGGTCATAACCTGACCCAACCCACTAGATCTCCATTTTTACTCAACGAAACACAATGTTTTTTTAGTATAATGGTCATTGTGTTCCAATCTAGAGAAGCCCCAAATCAATTTCAAGCTTCATTAAGTGAAAAAGGAGATCAAGTAAGAATTTTAAAAAACGAGTTTCTTGGTTCTTAAAAATGGTTCTGCGGACTACAAATGATAATAACATGTGATCAATAACCCTCAATCAATTTGAAAGATCAGATTTCAAAAGTTAGGTTCTTGAGGTTGACCAAAAACAACCATATTAATACCTTAAGGTCATGATGGAAATAATAGCAAAAGATAGAATTAATCATGAAGATAAATAATATAGCATGTTCAATAACAGATCAAGATGAAATAGAACCTGGAGTTATTGTTGGATCCATCATGTTAATACCAATGATAGAGATGATATTGATAATTTTTGGATTGTGTATTGTTAGAAAAGGAAACTTTATAAAACTAAAAGCAAGGTGAGCACATTTTCTAACCTAGTCCATCATAGATCATTCATATTAATTAATTACTATATCCATAAATTATATAATGTAGACATAATTGATACATTAATAATACCCAAAAAGATTAATTTTAATCTAATATTTAATTATATTTAATAAATACAACAATATGTTCTATCATGGTACCTAGTTCTGGGATATTTTTATTTTCTACCATTTCGGGGATGGCAAATATATTTATCAAGAGTAATTACTACAATAAACTAAAGAAGGAAGACCTGGACTTACAGACATTTGATTTGTCAATCACAGCTAAAGCCACTGATAACTTTTCAAGCACCAACAAACTGGGAGAAGGTGGCTTTGGACCAGTATATAAGGTAATAAACTTTATTAGAACAAGGATTTTGTTTTTCTATTTAATTTCTTAGTATTCTAGATGATGATTTGCAAGGTACTCTGACATATGGACAAGAGATAGCAGTGAAAAGGCTCTCTTAACAATTCTGGTCAGGGTTTGGTGGAGTTCAAAAATGAAGTTGTGTTGATTGCCATACTTCAACACCGTAATCTTTTGAAGCTTCTTGGTTGCTGCATTCAAGGAGAAGAGAAATTGTTGATCTATGAATACATGCCAAACAAAAGCTTGGACTACTTTATTTTTGGTTTAAGCCTTTACAGTTTACACTTGTTTCTTCTTATCTCTTGTTTGTGGAATTTTTGAGACTGCATGTGGTGTTCTAAACTTGTCTCTCAAATTGACCAGATGAAACTAGAAGAAAGCTTTTGGATTGGGATAAGCGATTCTATATCATTGATGACATTGCTCGAGGACTTCTTTATCTTCATAAAGACTCAAGACTCAGAATTATTCATAGAGATTTAAAAACCAGCAATATTCTACTAGATGCAAATTTGAATCCGAAAATATCAGATTTTGGCCTGGCTCGCACATTTTGGGGAGATCAATTTGTGGCCAAGACAAACCGGATTGCTGGAACATAGTAAGTTAGCTTCTACCTGATTTATGTTTCTTTGAGATTATATTTGACTAATTTCACTTGTCTTAATTTGAAAATGATACTTTCAGTGGTTATATGCCTCCTGAGTATGCTATGCATGGGCATTTCTCTGTGAAATCCAACGTCTTCAGTTTTGGTGTAATAGTACTTGAGGTATTTAGTGGGAAGAGGTCCTGTGGATTTTCAGATCGAGAACACTCCCTTAGTCTTCTAGGACATGTAAGCATAATGAATTTACTATGTAGCTGATTATTGAAATTTTTATTGCTCTCAATTCACTAATTTGATCCCCCATGCTTTTAGGCATGGACACTATGGACAGAAAGGAGGCCCTTGGAACTAATGGATGAAGTGTTGGCAGAAATATTTTCTTCATCTGAAGTCATACGGTGTATACAGGTTGGCCTGTTATGCGTGCAACAAAGACCAGAAGATAGACCAGTCATGTCATCAGTGGTTCTAATGCTGAACGGTGAGAAATCATCGCCCAAGCCAAAGGTTTCTGCTTTTTACAATGAAAGGGATACACCTGAAGCAGATGCTTTGTCAGGAAAAGTCAAACTGTTCTCAAAAATTGGTATTACCCACACAGTATTAGAGGCAAGATAGAGTATGAATATTTGAACAAATGAAAAGGTTTACCTTACGGTATGGGATGAAATAGATTATTCAAACATACAGAAATAAGGTATTGTCTGGTTTGTCAATGAACTGATCTTTTACTAACTTGTTTCAGCATATTTGATGCTGAGTCCCTATCTCATCTCTATTCATTTTTCTCCCTAAAGTTTCATAGTCCTTACTGAAAATTGATTGCCATTATAAATGGCTACAAGCTTTACTACCTCTTATGTGTAAGAGAGTTATCCACTCAACCAAGTTAAATTCTAACTATGCATAACTGCCTTGCAGTTATATCTCTCAATTATACATGGGTTTAGTTTTCTCCTGCAAATATTTTCTCCTGATCTTATGTAACAAACGCATGTACTTTTTGATGTAGTACTTTATATATATTCAGTAATACAAAGCAGTCTACACTATTTTTATCTTCATTACTTTGTATTTCCTTTCTCATATTTATTGTATTAGAGCAATGTGCTTGACAGTCTTGGATCTTGTTAGTGTATCTGATAGTATTAATTAGTATCATATCTATATATCAATTAGTATCAATTTGTATCTGTGTAATCAGTATAGTGATTCCTTTTGATTTATACCACTATACTATAAATACATGAGACCTCTTTGTACATTAACACATTCAGAGAATATACAAAAATCTTTTCCAGACTTTTCCTTGTGTCCTTATTTCTAACATGGTATTAGAGCTCCAAGTTTCATAACACTGTCAGTCAATTTGGTTTTTCCACCAGTGCTCATGATTCAACTCTTTTTATTCGCAAAACCGATTGAGGTACTGTATTACTACTTCTCTATGTTGATGACATGATTATTATTGGTGATGATGCTACTGATATTACTGAGTTTAAACAGTTTTTGAATCAGAATTTTAATATGAAAGATCTTAGATTTCTCAATTATTTCTTGGGGCTTGAAGTTTTATCCTCTAATGATGTTTTGTTCCTATTTCAGGCTAAATATGCTTCCGATCTTATTTCTCGGGATGGCCTTACAGATAGCAAAACTGAACATTATCCTCTTGAACCCAATGTTCAGTTTACTCTATAGGATGGCACCTTACTTACTGATCCAACCCTTTATCGACAACTAGTTTGGAGCTTGATATATCTTATAGTGACTCGACTTGACATCTTTTATGTTGGTCATTTGGTAAGCCAATGCATGGCTACACCTCGTTCCACACACTATGCTGCTGTTCTTTGAATTATTAGATATGTCAAGGGGACACTCTTTCATGGTCTACATTTCTCTGTTGACTCCCTTCTGGTTCTACTAGCTTATTCAGACGCTGAATAGGGTGGTAATCTCACTGATCGTCACTTTACTACTGGTTGTTGTATCTTCCTTGCTGATTCTCTCATCTCTTGGTGAAGCAAGAAGTAAACTCTCATTGCTTGCTTGAGTACTGAAGTAGAGTATCGTGCCCTAGCTGATACTACTTCTAAGATACTTTGGATTCGATGACTTCTTGAAGATTTGGGTATCTCTCAGCAATCCCCCACTGCTCTTTATTGTGACAACAGAAGTGTCATTCAAATTGCTCGCAATAATGTTTTTCATGAGCGCACCAAACATATTGAAATTGATTGCCACTTTATTTGCCAACACGTCATTCGTGGTGCTCTGTCTCTATTCCATTGGAACTCAAGTTGGTAGTCGCCTCTGTACTCTAATTTCCAAACTCAAGTTGGTTCTTTCTTCACACACTTGAGTTTGAGGGGGGATGTTAGTGTAACTGTTAGTATCAATTAGTATCATATTTGTATATCAATTAGTATCAATTTGTATGTGTAATTAGTATAGTGATTCCTTTTGATTTATACCACTGTACTATAAATACATGAGACTTCTTTGTACACTGACACATTCAGAGAATATATAGAAACCTTCTCTAAACTTTTTTTCTATGTCCGTGTTTCTAACTGATGCGCGTAAAATACACTAAGAGCAAGTGCACTCTATCGCCAAGTAATATAGGACTTGAGTCCCAGTTATCGATCCCACGAGAAATAATTGGTAATTACTAGATTCGCAAAACTCTTTGTTATTCAGACAATCGAAAGTGTATGAAGGAATTCAAATTAAAATCAAAATAACAAATAAAGAAAAATAATGAACAATTAAATAAAGAAAAGATAATCAATGAGAAAGAAATTAGGGTATAAGGTTCACTTGAATCTAATTATTCATATTTTCTTTCAATTATGATTAAGGTAATTCTTTTGCCAATATTCTCTTATTTACTATTGAATCCCAATGGTCATGGATGAAATAATATTCTATTCCTAATTTAATTCACTTGTTTGGTCATTTAGTTGAATTAATCAAGAATGCATTAAGTTTCAAATCAAGAGATGAACTAACATACCGTCAATTCCATTGGTAGGATAAATCGATGTTTGGTCATTCACCAATCTAATCCTAGGCTTACCATATAGATCCACTCATTGAATGCGGATAGTCACCGGTCAAACAATGAATTAACACATGCCAAAAGTGATCAAATTCTGACAAGAATACAAGCAATATGATAAACCCAAAAAGAAATTATCATAATCAAATTAGAAATCAAACCCAAATAATTAGGAAAACAAGATCCCCCATAGCCCTAGCTATGGGTTTAGTTACTCATGTTCAATAAAAACAAACTCATATCAGAATACAAACCCATAGAAAGAAAACTCAAAGAAAAAAGGAAACTAAAAAGAAAGAGAAATCAAAACCCCTTTAATAGGGATTTTCTATGTAATGTACTCAATCAAAGAAAGTTCCTTGCTAAACTCGTTTTCCCCCTTTTATAGAAAAGCTGACAGATTTTCGAATCTCACTTGCATGATTTTTCTCACCCTTTAGATGACCGATTTTGCCCTTTATCTCAACAAAGAAGTTGTAGGATTTTCTGTTAGCTTTCCAACACAGCAAACGGCGCGTCGATCTGATCTCTGTAACTCAAGATATGGCTTAATTAATGAGGAATGATCAGGATAGTGTGGGAATCCGAATTTTGCTCCAAATCAAATCTCTTTGAGAATCCTTATCCAATCTCCATTCTAAGATTTTGTATCCAATTAGAACTCTAATTAGCATCTAAGAATAAGATAAGAATCCTTCACATATTTATCTTCAGGAATTTCTTCTTTTTGTACAATTACCTGACAAAAATACACAAAACACTTAATAAAAATACAATTAAACAAAACTAAAATATAACAAAACTAACAAATAAAATTCATTAAAAATAAATAAAAAGAATATGAAAAACTAAGTAATTGAACAGTAAAAATAAGACATATTGACGGTTCATCAACTCCCCCACACTTGAGCTTTGCTGGTCCTCAAGCAAAGAATAGGAATCAACAACAAGATCAAACTCAACATAAAAAAAAATGAATCAAAGAGAAATTTCACAATTAAAAGAAATTCAAGTTCAGCAATCAAATCCAATCAAGTAAAATCATTTAGCACTTAAACAATTAAAGGCTAGAGTCTAGCTTGCAACTGTTCTCTTCATCAAACATCTGAGATCACTCAACTTTCCATCGCTCAAGTGTTTAAAGGACAAAGAGATCACTCAAATTTCTCTTAAAAAAATGCAATACCATAGGCTTGCTTATCAATCTCATCTCCACTTTCAAGTTCACATACAACACAAGAATCAAAAAGACTTTCCTTTGGTTGTAACGGGCCAATGGTAAAATGGAAGGTAAGAAGAAAGAATAGAATAGGGTAAAGAATGCTCATGAATAAATTAATACAAAGTTGAATTAGGTTGAAAAGATGACAGATAGAGCACGATGCACAAGAATATAACAACTTCTCACTTTCAACCCAATATTTTTATTATTCTTCACCAGCAATTCTTTTTTTTTTCTTTCTTTTTCATTTTTTTTCCAAACCTCTTTTTTTTTTCAAGCTTTTCTCTTTTTTTTTCAACCCTTGAAGACAAAAGCAACCTTTCAAGACTTTTCAATCAACACATCAATTGCTCCAAAGAATTCAACCTAATTATTTAATTGGGTATTCAAAGAAATCAATTTCAAACTCAAAGGGGACAACTAAGGGATTATTTAATTAATGCAACTCTGGAAGTCAAGAAAGAAATAAGCCTAATTGCCTTAATCATATTCAAGTATGCATGTGAATCATTAAAGCCTCAACAGGATATCAAAGCAAGTTTTAGCGCACATCAATCAAAAGAAAACTCACTCCAGAAGAAAAATCCAATCATTAATGGTCAAAACTCATTTTCTGGCTAAGTTGATAAAGAGAACAAAAGCAAGCAGATATGGCTAATTTCCAACTAAAGATGCTAAATTTCTCTTTACTTCATTGAAAAAGATTGCTTCACACATTATCAGCTCATGATCAATGGAATCCCCTTTAAAAACATATCTCCATTAGTTCAGAATAAATCAAGATATCAAAACACAATTCTAGCTTAATTACCAGCAATACTCAAGTGCTTCAAAAAAAATTTTTTTGACAAAAAATCGTAAAAGTATCATTCCCCCACACTTAAGATAAACATTATCCTCAATGTGGAAGAAAAAGAAATAAAGAGAATAAAGAAAAGAACAACACAACCTGATGGATAGTGACACAATGTCAGGCAAAGGAGAAGCAAAAGAGTCAGAGCAGCAACACAATCTGAAAAATGAAATCCCAAAGACATGAGGAGAATCTAAAAGAAAAATAAAAATAACAAAAATAACTAAAATAAAATTAAAGAAGAAGAAACACAGGTTGCCTCCTGTGAAGCACTTGTTTAACGTCATTAGCTCGACGTTGCCTTTTTTTGACAAATCAAGGAGGCTTAAAGCAAGAGAAATAGGAGGACATATTTTTCTTTTCAAAATAGTTCTTCCTCCCTTTAACAATGGCTTTGGGACTGCTTCCAACAAAATTATGAACTTGACAAGAGCTTGACTGTCCCAATTGCGCATTGACTCCACTAGGCCATCGTGGTCGCACTCGATCAACAAATGAAGGACCACTCTGTGAAGTAACATGAATCGTAGGAGGACCTTTATCTGTCTCTGCAGCTTGACATTCCAATAGATCAACATTAACACTGTATGATGGCGGGGATCCTTGATAGCTAAGATTTCCTGCTTCTTAGCTTGAACAAAATTAATCGGGGCATGGAGATTTGACATTGGAGAAGATTTAGCTTCCCTAAAGACATTAATAATCACATGATCTCCATCCACTCTCAAGATGAGCTCACCCTGAGGTACATTAATCACAGCTCCAGAAGTGGCTAAAAATGGTCTTCCAAGAATGAGAGGAATATCAGCATCCTCTTCCATATCTAGCACCACAAAATCAACTGGGAATATAAATTTTTCCACATTCACTAAAACATCCTCCACCACACCGCGCGGGTAAGCGAAGGATCTATCAGCCAACTGTAGTGAAATGTTGGTGGGCTTCGGTTCCTGCATCCCTAATTTCTTAAACACAGAAAAATGCATCAAATTAATACTAACACCCAAATCACATAATGCCTTATCAAAATAAGAGTTACCAATAGTACAAGGAATAGTAAAACTCCTTGGATCTTTCATTTTTGGGGGTAACTTCTTTAAAAGAATGGCAGAACACTCTTCAGTAAGACATACAGTCTCAAATTCCTCAAGTTTACGTTTCTTTGTAAGTATTTCCCTTAGAAACTTCGCATACTTGGGCATATGAGAGATGGCTTCAACAAACGGAATATTAATTTGTAATTTCTTGAATATCTCCAAGAATTTGGCAAATTGCTGATTTGGCTGATTGTTCTTGAGCCTCTGAGGGAATGAGATCTTGGCATATGTGGATGGTTCAGAAACTGCACTCTGCTCACGATCCTTCTTCACTCTCTGCCACTTTGGTGCTTTCTTCTCAACCTCTTTTTCTTTATTGACATCTTCGGCAAGGACATCTTCAGTTGCATTCTCTTCATCATGCACTGATTGAACAAGAGAATCTCTAAGCTCTAGCATTTTCTTCTTTTGAGATGACTCCTCAAGTTCTTTACCACTTCTAAGGAAAATTACATGGGCATGTTCCCTCAGATTAGTCTCAGTAGTGCTAGGTAATGTCCTTGGTGCCCTCGCTGTCATCAATGTAGTCAGCTGACTAATCTGAGTCTCCATATTCTTCATTCTAGCATCAGAATTCTGCATGTATTTCATAACCAGATCTTCAAAACTCGGCTTCTCTGCAGGTGCTTGGAAACCAGGAGGTGGTGGTGGAACTCTCTGCTGATTCTGTTGGTAACCTTGTTGATTTCCCCATTTAAAATTCAGGTGGTCCCTCCAACCAGGATTGTATGTATTTGAATATGGATTGTACTGCTGCCAGTTGGAATTACCAACAAAATTTGCTGCTTCAGGCTCGGGGGCAAAAGGACTACCAACTTGACAATTTGCACTTATATGACCTTGTCCTCCACATGCTTCACAGATGATAGGTGGGGCTGCACTATTTGTTACCATCAAAGTCTCCACCTTCTTGGTCAAAGCTTCCAGTTGACTCAGAATTGCAGTAGAAGAATCAACAACATGCACACCTGCTTGTTTCTTAGGAGCCTGGCTCTCATTCTGCCACTGATAACTGTTCAGCGCTATTTCTTCAATCAAAGCTTGGCTCTCAGTAGGTGTTTTCCTCCATATAGTACCTCCCGCAGCAGCATCAATAAGTGAATAGTTTGCAGGCTACAAACCATTGTAAAAAGTCTGAACCTGCTGCCATACAGGAAATCCATGATGTGGACATCTCCTCAACAATTCCTGAAAGCGCTCCCAAGCTTCATAAAGAGTGTCCATTTCAAACTGCACAAAAGAAGATATGTCATTCCTTAACTTAGCAGATTTAGAAGGAGGAAAATACTTAGCCAGAAACTGTTGTGTCAGTTGATCCCAAGTAGTGATGGAACCCCTCGGAAGTGACGTTAACCATTGACTTGCTCTGTCCCTAAGAGAGAAAGGAAAGAGTCGCAATTGAATTGCATCATCTGTCACTCCATTGTACTTGATAGTATCGCACAACTGCAAGAATCTGGCCAAATGCTGATTTGGATCATCCGAAAACAATCCACCAAACTGAACTGAATTCTGAATCATGGAGATCAATGCAGGTTTGATCTCAAAATTATTTGCAGCCACAGCTGGTCTTATAATACTTCCTCCATATCCTTCAGTAGCGGGCATAGAGTACTCAAACATGGTTCGCTCTGCTGGAATAGCTCTTTCTTCACGGTTGGCCTCAATAACTGGTTGCCTCTCCATCCTCGCTTTATGTCTTCATTACAGTACCGTAATAAAAGTCCGCTTTTTAACTCATGAAATGTTTTCTTAATTTCTGGGTCAAAAACCAAATCAAGATACTGAGATCGAGTGAACATAAACAAAATTAAGAAGAAGAAAAATTAAATAAAAATAAATAAAAATAAAAATAAATAAAAAAATGAAAGAAAAAGAAAAAAATCAATTAAAAATAAAATAAAATAAAATAAAAACATAAACAAAAAAATAAGAAGAGAAAAATTAATTAAAATAGAATAAAATAAGAAAGCAAAAACAAAAATAAAATAAAAATAAAATAAAATAAAATAAAATAAAATAAAAATAAAAATTAAAATAAGATATAAAAAAAACGAACAAAGAAAAAAATGAAAAATTAATTAAGAATAAAATAAAATAAAAATAAAAACAAAAATAAAATAAGAAATAAAAGAAAAGAGCGTCTAAATAAAATAAAATAAAAAAATAAAAATAAAATAAGAGCAACTAATAATTTAATAAAATAAGAAAAAAATTAAATAAAAATAAAATAAATAAATAAAATAAGAATAAAAATAATTTAAAAAATAAAAATAATAAAATCAAAAATCAAATTAATAAAAATAAAATAAAATAAAATAAGAAATAAAAATAATAATAATAAAATAAAAGAAAAAAAAACGTCTAAATTAACTAGAGTTTTTCGCTTCTAATATTACCAAACTTATTCCTCAGTAATAGCGCCAAAAACTTGATGCGCGTAAAATACACTAAGAGCAAGTGCACTCTATCGCCAAGTAATATAGGACTTGAGTCCCAGTTATCGATCCCACGAGGAATAATTGGTAATTACTAGATTCGCAAAACTTTTTGTTATTCAGACAATCGAAAGTGTATGAAGGAATTCAAATTAAAACCAAAATAACAAATAAAGAAAAATAATGAACAATTAAACAAAGAAAAGATAATCAATGAAAAAGAGACTAGGGTGCAAGGTTCACTTGAATTCAATTATTCATATTTTCTTTCAATTATGATTAAGGTAATTCTTTTGCCAATATTCTCTTATTTACTATTGAATCCCAATGGTCATGGATGAAACAATATTCTATTCCTAATTTAATTCACCTATTTGGTCATTTAGTTGAATTAATCAAGAATGCATTAAGTTTCAAATCAAGAGATGAACTAACATACCGTCAATTCCATTGGTAGGATAAATCGATGTTTGGTCATTCACCAATCTAATCCTAGGCTTACCATATAGATCCACTCATTGAATGCGGATGGTCACCGGTCAAACAATGAATTAACACATGCCAAAAGTGATCAAATTCTGACAAGAATACAAATAATATGATAAACCCAAAAAGAAATTATTATAATCAAATTAGAAATCAAACCCAAATAATTAGGAAAACAAGATCCCCCATAGCCCTAGTTATGGGTTTAGTTACTCATGTTCAATAAAAACAAATTCATATCAGAATACAAACCCATAGAAAGAAAACCCAAAGAAAAAGGGAAACTAAAAAGAAAGAGAAATCAAAACCCTTTTAATGGAGATTAAGATCTTCAAGCCTTCAAGAATTCTCCTTTGAAATTACCCTCCAAGGTCTGCTATCGCAAAACAACTCTATCAGGATTAGGGATTTTCTGTGTAACGTACTCAATCAAAGAAAGTTCCTTGCTAAACTCGTTTTCCCCCTTTTATAGAAAAATTGATAGATTTTCGTATCTCACTTGCATAATTTTTCTCACACTTTAGATGACCAATTTTGCCCTTTATCTCAACAGAGAAGTTGTAGGATTTTCTGTTAACTTTCCAACACAGCAAACGGCGCGTCGATCTGATCTCTGTAGCTCAAGATATGGCTTAATTAATGAGGAATGGTCAGGATAGTGTGAGAATCCGAATTTTGCTCCAAATCAAATCTCTTTGAGAATCCTTATCCAATCTTCATTCTAAGATTTTGTATCAAATTAGAATTCTAATTAGCATCTAAGAATAAGATAAGAATCATTCACATATTTATCTTCATGAATTTCTTCTTTTTGTACAATTACCTAACAAAAATACACAAAACACTTAATAAAAATACAATTAAACAAAACTAAAATATAACAAAACTAACAAATAAAATTCATTAAAAATAAATAAAAAGAATATGAAAAACTAAGTAATTGAACCGTAAAAATAAGACATATTGAAGGTTGATTACTAACCGATCTCCTCTTTTTTTTTTTTTTTAACCATGTCTCATAACAGCTCCTTGTCCACTTAGCTTTCCATTTTTCCTACCAAACCTGGAATTCAAACCTATCTCTATGAATGTAGCAGCACAGCAGCCCCTTAAGGTCATTGGCTCTGTGGCCTCCAATTATGTCTCTTGGCAAATGCAGTTTCAACACCCTGACTTTGCTTATATAGCCTATATGGTATGATTTTGGTGGGACACGTTGGCTCAGAGCTATATCCTCCTCCAGACACGTGCAGGATGGATGCTACCCAAGTGACTAACCCAGAATTTGTTCACTATGTAAGACAAGATCAACTCATTACCATTGCAATTCTGGCACGACATCATGAATCTGTAATCATAGTCATTGGTGCAGCCAAAACTTGGTATTATGCCAGGGAAAGGCTGGGCTAAACCTTCGATAACAAGTCACCTTCGTGAACATCTGCTGATTTATAATAATTCTTCCATGTATACACTTTCACTAAGGGAGGATGAGATGATTTCTATATTTTCTGTTATTATAATAGTCTTGAATATCCTGGATCCAGTTTCCTTATATCAAACTTTCTTATTATTGGTGCATGTATCCACACACACACAGATATAAGCAATTATTTTAATGAAGACAATACTTGCTAAACGTAGAAAAATATGATCCTTGAGAAGTTTGTCGTTGATGGACACATAATCTATTGCAATTTAGTTCATAATGCTTCGTAAGTCGTGTTAACTAACATTATGACTTTGTAGGTAAAAGGAATGACAATTCACTATGACTATGATTATTGTTATATTTGTATAAAGACTAGACATATGACTCTTGAGGCTAGCTGGTCCCATTCGATAAAGAAAAGTGTGTATTTCAATACAAGCTAATACTGAAAAACAATCCATAGATTTTTCTTGAAATGACCAGTTAGAAACTTCACAGCCACCTTTGGTATCTAAGTCTATTAGATATTATGTTCACTTTCACGTGCTGTAAATCGCCGAGGAACTCTTAATACCAAAGAAATTGACTTGTTTGTCACCACCATGCGCTTACCTTTCGATTTTGGCATGCCAAATGTGAAAGGGTATTCCAAGCTAAGAACCATCAACAAGGCGAGCTACAGTTGTTAGTTTGACATTTCGAAAGTAGTTAGTTGAGATTTCTAAAGTATGATAAACGCCGCCAAGCATAACTCGGCCACATAGCATGGAATTTGGACCAACCGTTTTATGTTATTATCTTTTTCATATTGACCAACCTTGAATCCACTTAAAATTTTTAGTACTTACCATTTATGATCTAATGATCTCCCCCAACATATCACAAAGAAAACATGAGAAGCTTTATGTCATTATTTGTGTCTTCTGTTTTTGTTACATTCATGTCAAGCTTCTCAGCTCTAGACACTGTTACTCCTCATCAACTCATCAAAGATGGTGACAAGTTAGTTTCTGCAGGAGGAACCTTTGAACTTGGATTCTTCAGCCCTGGTAACTCTAAAGACAGATACTTGGGAATATGGTATGTGGCCTCACCTGGAACAGTTGTATGGGTAGCCAACAGAGAATATCCTATTAGAGATGGTTCAGGAGTTCTCAAAATCACTGGTGGGGGTGTCCTTAACCTTGCTAACACCACAGATAGCACTGTTTGGTCTTCAAATGCATCAGCAACTGCAGAAGATGCATTTGCACAGCTTCTGGACTCGGGAAATCTTGTGGTAAGAGACTCCAATGGTAGAAACCAAGAATCCTATTTGTGGCAGAGTTTTGATTATCCTTGTGACACTTTCCTACAAAGAATGAAGCTTGGGAAGAACCTAGTTACTGGGTTGGAGACATTTTTATCATCTTGGAAGAGTGCAGAAGACCCTGCCCCAGGTGAGTACTCACTTTATCTTGATACCCATGGTTTGCCACAGTTGGTTCTTAGAAAGGGATCCTCAGTAGTGTCAAGATTTGGATCATGGAATGGTCAAACTTTGACTGCAGATCCAGGGTTGCGATATTCAGTGTCCAAATTTCAATTCACATATAATGAAAGTGAGATTTATCTGGAGTACAGATACACAAACAGTTCTGTGTTGTCAAGATATGCATTGAACCCATCAGGCACCATTCAGCACTTCACATGGGTTGATAGGATCCAAAATTGGGTGATATACTCAACAGCTCAGGCAGAGCAGTGCCAAAATTATGCTTGGTGTGGTGCTTATGGGAGCTGCAATAGCAATAAGTCTCCTGTCTGTGAATGCCTGAAAGGGTTCAATCCCAAATCTCCAAAAGTTTGGAGTAATGGGATTTGGTTTGATGGATGTGAACGAAGGACCGAGTTAAATTGTCATGATGATGGCTTCTTGAAGTACCTAGGAGTTAAATTGCCTGATACATCTTCTTCCTTGTTCAATGAAACCATGAATCTTAAAGAATGTGGGCAGTTGTGTTTGAAAAACTGCTCATGCACTGCATATGCAAATTTAAATATTGAAGGAAGTGGTTGCTTGCTTTGGTTTACCAATCTGATTGATATAAGTGAATTTAGCCACGGCGGGCAAGACCTTTATGTACGAGTAGCTGCTTCAGATCTTGGTAATTCTTATTTCCTTATTTATTTATTTTTTGTAGGTGCATGGATTTTTAAGGTCTGCTTTTAATTCAATTAGATATTTTTGGTAGTTCTAAAGTTCAGATAAGCAAACACAGATCAATTCAAACTCTGCCTGGCTTCCTTTCCCATCTTATGAATATATGTTGAAGCAATGGTGAACTGGAAATCCTGTGTTTGTTAGTTTATGTCTCCAACATGTTAATATTCAATTCCCTGTTCAGAATATTTTCTTGAATTTTTAATTTGTGACAAAGTAAAATATGGAAGTAAAAGACAAGTAGAAAACCATATAAGTTATCCAAACATAGCCTCGAGGATATCCACAAGCAGTTCAATCGAAAGGAATTGTTGTACAGTTTCGAGCAGGCTCATGGAATGGCCTCTATTTAACTGGATATCCAGTTCAAAAGATGAATCCAATTCACAAATCTGAATTTGTTTTCAATGAGGAAGAGGTGTATTATAAGTATGAGCTCATGGATGGATCCATTTTCTCTGGAATTATATTGATCCCTTCTAGCATTGGGCAGCGTTTTGTGTGGAGGAGTCAAAGGCGCAGATGGGAGATTATCTCGGCTAACCTGGCAGACCAGTGTGATAATTATGCTTTGTGTGGTGCATACTCTATTTGCAGTTTTAGTAGTTCTCGTGTCTATGGATGCCTGAAAGGATTTGTACCCAAAAATGGAATATATCATATTGGTCTAATGGATGTGTCAGAGGGACTACAATGGATTGTAATAGCAAGGATGGCTTCAAGAAGTATACAGGCATAGAATTGCCAAACACATCTTTTTCCCGGTTTAATAAAACCATGAGCCTTGAGGAATGTTGGCAAACATGTCTAAAAAACTGTTCTTGTACAGCATATGCAAATTTGGATATTCACAATGGAGGAAGTGGCTGCTTACTTCGGTTTCATGATCTGATTGACATGAAGCAACTCCATCATGGTGGACAAGACCTTTATAGACGAGTGTCTGCTTCGGAGATAGGTGCTCTAACTTCCTTATTCTTCTTTTCCTTTTTTTTTTTTTCTAGTTTCTTTCATTCCTTTTAGCTTTCTAGTATCTGCTTGATCAGAAGGCATATTCCTCATACACGGGGGGTGAAAAATATATTTTATGATATTACTTTCAAATATTTTATTTTAACTTTCATAATAATCTCATGCATCGCTTATTCTAGTTTGAAAAAAATTATTAGTCTCAACTCTCACTCATAGAACATGAGTCAGCTTTTGGTGGAAAGAGGTTTTTTTTTTAAATAATAACTTGTGCTTCTAAACATATTTTAATTTTTGAAATAGCCTAAAGAAGTTATTTTCAGTTTTGTTTCCGAGAAATAATTATTTTATAAAATAATCATTTTAGAAGAGACCACTGAAGACATTGTTTCTTCCAATTTCAATTTAAAATATTACTTGGGATCCTAAGGTCAAAATGGAAGACTTTTGAGCTTTCGTTCACGTATCTAACACTAGATACTCAAATACAACACGTATAAAATCTGAATGGACTGTGATCGGAATTTTTTTTTTTTTTTTAAAAATGGCAGCGTCTTTCTCATGCACAATATAATTGGAGATTTTTTTCTTCAAAAAGATTATCATTATCCAAGGTAGGAAGTTAAATTTTATATATTTTTTCTCGGTTATTAATCCAGGCTTTTAAAAAATGTTAGCAAATAAGAAAAAAGTTACACCTTTTTCATTGATATATGTTTTATAGTGGATGATAATATTTTATAAAGAAGAGACCAGAATACAAGAAAAAAGAATTCTACTTAGAATTTGAGTCCTAATGTAGTATGTGTTAGATTACTTCGAACAAGGATCTCTTTGGAGACTAAGATTGCGTGGTCAATTCGTAACTTTGACATATAACACTCGTATCATTTTGACCAATTCTGGTTTTCTTATATATTTTTTTCTTATATCACTTTTTATATTCTTTTTTATACTATTATATACTTTTGATATTAACTTTCTCTCACTTAATCACAATTATTTAAAAAGAATATAAATAATAACACATCTTTTAAAAATATGTAAGATTATATTTTTCCCATTTTGACATGACTCTACTTTGTTCCCACTCTATTGTATTATTATCTTCTTCACCTTATCTTTGTGCAAAGAACTATTTATGTGAAACACTTTCTTCTTTGTTTTGTTTTTTTAATCATAAAGAAAATTATGATGATCGTTAGAATTATGTATACTTGCTTCTTTTTATTCTTGTTCATAAGAACATCCACTTCACTAGACATGATTGCTCCAAATCAATCCATCAGAGATGGCGAGACTCTAGTTTCCGCTGGTGGAACTTTTGAACTAGGATTCTTCAGCCCCGGGGACTCACTAAGTCGATACTTGGGAATATGGTACAAACTATCTCCCTTGACAGTGGCATGGGTGGCCAACCGAGACAAACCAATCAACAACACCTCCGGAGTTTTAGAACTCAACCATCAAGGAGTTCTTGTGCTTCACAATGACACAAACAGCACTGTGTGGTCGTCCAATGTATCAAAAGAAGCAGACAATCCAATTGCACAGCTCTTGGACTCAGGAAATCTTGTGGTGAAGAATGGAAATGGTAGAAATCTTCTGGACAATCTAATTTGGCAAAGTTTTGATTATCCTTGTGATACTTTATTGCCAGGAATGAAGCTTGGATGGAATCAAGTAACAGGTCTTGATAGGTTTATATCATCTTGGAAAAGCACAGAAGATCCTGGTCAGGGAGAGTATATAATAAAAATAGACCATAGAGGATATCCACAAGCAGTTGAACTGAAGGGCTCAGTACTAAAGGTTAGAGCAGGTTCATGGAATGGCTTCTCTTTTACAGGATTTCCAGCTCATAAACCTGATCCAGTAGTTACTGCCGAGTTTGTCTTGAATGAAAGTGAGGTATATTATGAGTTTGAACTCCTGAATGGATCAGTTTTCTCAAGGTATATAGTGACCCCTTCAGGCATAGGGCAACGGTTTGATTGGACAAGTGAAACAAGCAACTGGCAGATAATGTCAACTGGCCCTCCAGATCAATGTGACAATTATGCCCTGTGTGGTGCATATTCTATATGCAACATCAGTAGCACTCCAGTTTGTGCATGCCTGAGAGGGTATGCTCCCAAAAATTCAAAAGAATGGAACATTTCTTATTGGTCTAATGGTTGCATTAGGAGCATCCCCTTGGATTGCAATGGTAAAGATGGCTTCAGGAAGTATACAGGCATCAAGTTGCCCGATACATCTTCTTCGTGGTATAGTAAGACAATGAGCCTTGAGGAATGTAGAAAATCATGTCTGCAAAACTGTTCTTGTACAGCATATTCAAATTTGGATATTCGAGATAGAGGAAGTGGATGCTTACTTTGGTTCAATGAACTGTTTGACATGAGACAATTCCCTGAAGGGGGACAAGATCTCTATGTACGAGTCCCTGCTTCAGAGCTAGGTACTAATTTTTTTTTTTACTTCAATTCTAATGTCTGTCTGACTAGAAGGAATTTTTACCATATATATATTTATCCCTGTGAAGTGAGTGGGAAGTGGGGTAAAGGGAGTGAGAAATTCCAAAATGAAATCAGAAGAAAGATTTTGGGATTGTAAATTGAAATGCCAAGAACAAGCAAAAACCACAAATAATTGAGACAACAATTTAAGGTTCCCATGGTTGTGATAATGATTGTCAAGAACATTAGAGTGGTACCTGTTAACTTTTATGCTGCTGTATTTTTAGAATGAGTTTTTATTTCTTTCATAAATAGTAGCTAAATTAGATAAGTTACATTCCTTTCAGTATATTCCTTTCCTGAATCTGACGCATCTAGTTACAACAAAAGTAGGTGGCTAGCTGCCTTTGCCAAATTTAGTGATTAGTTATACTTTCATTTTTCAGGTCACGTTGAGGATAATAATCATGGGAACATCAGCAAGACGAAGCTTATAGGAATTGCAGTTGGGTCCACTACTTTTATTGTGGTTATCATAATGTTTGGATTGACTATATTTGTAAGGAAAAAGAAACTCAAAGAGTCAGGTAAATGTTTTTATGCATGTCTTTCAACATCAAAGATTTGATAGTAACAAAACAGAAAGGGACATATTTTATTACCATACCTAATTTCTTGATATTGTCATCTTTCACCGTTTCAGGGATGATAAAAATATTTTACTGGAGTCACCACATCCATAAATCAAGGAAGGAAGACCTGGATCTACCAACATTTGACTTGCCAGTCATTGCTAAAGCCACTGATAATTTTTCAGGCACCAACAAATTGGGAGAAGGTGGTTTTGGACCTGTATACAAAGTAATATAGCTATATATCTGAACAAGGTTTTTTATTTCTCTATAAATATTGTAAGTATTCCAGATGATGATTTTCAGGGTACACTAACAGATGGGCAAGAGTTAGCTGTGAAACGGCTTTCAATGAACTCTGGTCAAGGGTTGGAAGAATTTAAAAATGAAGTTGCATTGATTGCCAAACTTCAGCACCGTAATCTTGTGAAGCTTCTTGGTTATTGCATTCAAGGAGAAGAGAAAATGTTGATCTATGAATACATGCCTAACAAGAGCTTGGACTACTTTATTTTTGGTTTGAGACTTTAAGCCTTTACAATTCAACATCTGTGGCCGCTTTTTTTATAATCTTTAAAGCTTGTGAAATTGTTGAGACTGCAAATGGTATTCTAAACATGTATTTGAAATTGACCAGATGAAAATAGGAGCAAATTATTGGATTGGTGTAAGCGTTTCCATATTATTGGTGGCATTGCTCGAGGACTTGTTTATCTTCATCAAGACTCTAGGTTGAGGATTATTCACAGAGATTTGAAAACCAGCAATATTCTACTAGATGAAAATATGAATCCAAAAATATCAGACTTTGGCCTAGCTCGCACATTTTGGGGAGATCAAGTGGAGGCTAACACTAACAAGGTTGCTGGGACATAGTAAGTTAGCTCCTACTTGATTAATCAATTCTTTGGAGTTTCATTTTCACTTATTTTATTTTGCAAATGATACTTCCAGTGGTTACATGCCTCCTGAATATGCTGTACATGGGCATTTCTCAATGAAATCCGATGTATTCAGTTTTGGTGTAGTAGTATTGGAGATAATAAGTGGGAAGAAGAATAGGGGATTTTCAGACCCAGAACACTATCTTAATCTTCTTGGACATGTAAGCGCAATGACTTTTCATATTACAACCTAGCTTAGTAGTGAAATTGGAATTGCTTTCACCTCACTATTTTGATTCCCTCAATTTTAGGCATGGAGACTATGGACTGAAGGAAGGCCATTGGAACTGATGGGCACATTTTTAGGTGAAAGATGCACTCCTTCTGAAGTCATTCGATGTATACATGTGGGACTGTTATGCGTGCAACAAAGACCAGAAGATAGGCCTGATATGACAGCTGTGATTCTGATGCTGAATGGTGAGAAGTTATTGCCTCAGCCAAAGGTTCCTGGTTTTTACACTGGAAGGGATATCCCCGAAGCAGATTCTTTGTCTGAAAAGTTCAAACTGTTTTCAAAAAATAATATTTCCCTTACAGTTTTAGAGGCAAGATAGAATATGAAGAATGAAGCAAATGAAAAGGGTTTACAGATGTAAATTATATGCAAGCAAGGTTATTGTACTTTGCTTGACCAAGTATATATTGATGCTATGGGCCTCTCGCTCATCATTTTTCCTTTCATCAACATGCAGACATTTTTATTTCTCCTGTATTATTGCTCCTCTTGCTGAAATGAGAAATTGTAATATATGTATATAAAGTTTCACATCTGTTCCTATGTGAAGTCTGAATTCCCTTATAAAGTGTGGCATACTTTTGCCACTTACCGGGGCATACTTCTTCACAAGAGATTGTAATCTTGGAATGTTCTGAATATAGACTTGGATTGCTGATTATAGGTTGATTGTGTTTTTTAAAGTAGGTCCTTAGTTTCGGCTATAACATTACACTGCAGTTACATAATGCTTCTAAACTAGTTCATCGATACTTCTTTGTCATGCAAGAATGAAAATGAGCAAAGACAAGATGGGTGAAAGCTTGTCTCCATAAGGGAATGTTCAACAAAGCATTGGCCTGCAAAGAGCACTTGTGATTTAAAATTACTCCATGGTTGTGATACTAGTATTACTAACATTTGATAGTTGAGGAGGACATTGCAAAGAGGGTAAATAATATCCAGAAAGTATTTTTGGCCACATTCTTTCTAAAATCACAAAATCAACTGCCCTACTAGTTGGTGTTGAAATGTACAAAATATAGTATTTCCTAATAAAACTCTCTCCTACTACAATTTATAGTATTAAATAGATTAGAGAATAAATAAATAAATAAAAACTCTCAGTATATACTCAGACACTATATTTTTAGAATTTTCATACTCTATTTCTCACTCTATTTCTCACTCTAACTACAGTTTTTAATTTATTTATTTTCTTTTAATACTTAAATTGCTTGATGTTGTTTTCCTTGATGGAGTCCCGAATTTTTCTCTCTGTACAAAGAAATTTTTAGAGATCTATTTTTCCAATGCACCATAAAAATATTATTTATATACCCTCTCCTTCCAACTGCCATGAAAACTTGTCTGCAATAATTGACAATAAAATTGCAATTGCCTCTTTTCTTGACTTAAGCCACCAATAAACAATTGCCTCTTTTCTTGACTTAAGCCACCGAAAGTGCAACAGCAGGAGAAAAGCCTCCACCAATTCACCTACCAACTTCCTTTTGTTGACTTTTGAAAGCCTCCACCGATTTTGCAAGGGAGCAAAAGTCTTCCTCCCCCAGGAAATGCAAGCCACCGACTCACAATTCTCCACCTTGACTTGCATTTGTAGAGCCGGTACTTGGGTATCTGGTACTATAATCTCCTTCTACTGTGGTATGGGTGGCCAACAGAGAAACACCGCTCAACAATACCTCTGGAGTTTTAGAAGTCAGGGATCAAGGACTTCTTGTCCTTGCTAATGGCACAAACAGCACTGTGTGGTCCGCCAACATGTCAAGCAAAGCAGAGAATCCAATTGCACCGCTCTTGGACTCGGGAAACATTGTTGTGACAGATGGCAATAAAGATGGTAGTACTAATGAGGAGCAATTTGTGTGGCAGAGTTTTGATTACCCTTGTGATACTTTATCGCCAGGAATGAAGCTTGGATGGAATTTAGTGACAGGTCTAGATAGGTTTTTGTCATCTTGAAAAAGTGCAGATGATCCTGGGCATGGAAACTATTTGTTTAAAATAGACCGTAGAGACTATCCACAAGCAGTTCAATTGAAGGGAACAGTTATAATGACTAGAGCTGGACCATGGAATGGCCTTTGTTTTTCAGCAAATCCAAATTATAAACCAAGAGCACAATTGAAATCTGAATTTGCTTTGAATGAAAAGGAGATATTTTATGACTTCCAATTCCTGGATAACTCTGCTTTCATCAGATTTATAATGACCCCTTCTGGCAATAAGCAGCTATTCCATTGGACAAGTGAAACCAGTAGATGGGAGCTAGTGTGGTCTCAACCATCAGTTCAGTGTGACAATTATTCATTGTGTGGTGCAAATTCTATTTGCAATTCTATGAACACTGTGGACTGTGCATGCCTAAAAGGATTTATACCAAAATATCCAGGAGAATGGAATATGTCATAATGGTCTAATGACTGCGTTCGGATCACTCCATTGAGTTGTAGCAAAGATGGGTTCATGAAGTACACAGGCGTGGTTCTGCCTGACACTTCTTATTGGTATAATAAGACCATGGTCCGGCAGGAATGTGAGAATTTATGTTGCAAAACTGTTCCTGTACAGCATATTCAAATTTGAATAAAAGTGGTGGAGGAAGTGATTGCTTACTTTGTTTTCATGATCTGATTGACATGAGGCAAAATTCTCAAGGACAAGACATTTATATTTGAGTCCCAGTTTCGGAGCTAGGTAGCCTCTTTGGTTTTCTCAATTTCTTTTTGCATTCTGATTTCTGATTGACTAGAAAATATTTTCAAAATATATGTGTAAAGGGTTAAGGAACATGGCCCCTTGGGAGGGTGAACTAGGGTTGTGAGAACTTTCAGTTCTCCTATTCCAATTTCCCTATGTTGTTCAAAAGATGACAGCAGGAAATTACTTTTTGGTTGTCTCAATTTATCTCAGCAATGTTTTTAAGCAACTAGTTACAGCAGTAATCACCTTCAAATGTCTAGCCCTACTCAATTGTAATGAACCAGCATACTAGACTAATATTCCGTCCCTAGTGTTGGAGTCACGGATATTAGTTACTGTATAAGATTAGATTAGATAATTTTTTAAGAATTTGTTCCCATAATTTTCTCATTAATTTGTGTAGAAAAATTCATAATTAATTTGCATTAATTTAAATTTAGTTAATAATGTTTTTAGACTCGTTAACTTTTCTTTGCTTGGCATGGAAAATTCTCCATTCAAATAAATTGATACTAATACTAATAATAGGAAAAAGATGATTCTACACCTCTAGATCTTACATCTCTTTTATGAAAATTGTGTAAAGCATATTTATCAGATCAATTGAATTTTTTTCCCTCTAATTATGTGTAATTCATCATTTCCTGATAAAAAAAAAAGTTCCTGAAAGATTGAATGAGTTAATTAGATGATGAGTGAAAACTGAATATATTAATAATTTAATGAGTTAAAAATATCATAATTACTAATAATAAGAGGAGCCCGTTATACTAATAGGAAGTTGAATAAATTGAGTTATGAAAATTGGAACATGCAAAGCATATTTATCAGATCAATTGAATTTTTTTCCCTCTAATTAATGTCCATAATTAATTTTTAATTAAATATATGTAAAAAAATATAAATTATATTAAGTTACAAATTGACACTAACTCATGAAGTTTAAAATATTTAATAATACAAAACTCGATATTGATTCATTAATCTCAAATAGCTTATAAACTTAAAATGAGATGGACTTAAATCAAAAAAATAACCTCATTTATAAATGAATTGAACTTAAGTTAACTCATTTTGTTAATAATTTAATAAGTTAAAAATTTTGATTTGTTTACAAGTAAGTCGAATTTAAATTTTTATATGTTTAATTTATTAACTCGTGAATTAACTTTAGATATATAAATATATATACATTTTTTAAGAATAATGATAATAATAATTATTTAATTTAATATATAGTAGCATTTAATTTTATTTTTGATTTGATTAAATTATTTTTAATTGAATATATGTAAAAAATGAACATAAATTTTATTAAGTTACAAATTGGAATCTAACTCATGAAGTTTAAAATATTTAATAGTACAACACTCGATATTGATTCATTAATCTCAAATAGCTTATAAACTTAAAATGAGATGGACTTAAATCAAAAAAATAACCTCATTTATAAATGAATTGAACTTAAGTTAGGCCTAACTCGACTCACTTTCAAACCTACATTCATGCCTAACTAAAAATTCATGATATGAATGATACAAAACAATAGTTGTGTCCTAATTATATTGCCAATACGGTTCACCATTAGAATGTTAAAAACCTTGATATTATTTTTAGGATACTACAAATTGATCTCATTTCGTATTAATGGCATAATATACATTGCATTATTTAACACTGGTTATATTGTCAAACTTTTAATTGGTGTAGCAAATGGCATTAATGAAGGAATCAAAATAACTTTATTGCATTTAAAAAGAATGACTAATCATTTAGAAATAATTGAAATACTAAGTGCAATGAACGAATAATTATTTAGAAATAAATGCAATATATCTTGGTTTTCTAAAATCTGAAACCATCTTCAAATTTGAAAATTTTAAAGGTTTAATTTAATTAATATTGATGGATAACAATTCTCACCTAATTAAATTCATGATAGGAATATCAACGTGTTGATTTGAAAAAAGTGGTTAATTTTTAAAATATATGGTATTGGATTCAATCATGAAATTCATGTATATGAAAAAAATATTATTAGATTAATTTCTCACCCATCAAATGAACGAATACTATGGGAGAAAAAACCATGATATAAATGATACAAAAAAATATTTGTGTCCTAATTATATTGTCAAGCACCATTAGAATGTTAAAAACTTCATATTATTTTTAGGATACTACAAATTGATCTTATTTCCTATTATTCGTATAATATATATTACATTATTTATGAGTGGTTATATTTTCAAACCTTTAATTGGTGTAGCAAATGACATTAATGAAGGAATCAAAATAATTTTGCATTTAAAAAAATGACTAATTATTTAGAAATAAATGCAATATATCTTGGTTTTTTAAAATTTGAAACCATCTTCAAATTTTAAAATTTTAAATATTTTTAATTAATATTGATAAATAGAAAAAAAAAATTGGGCATAGATAGAAATATTAATTAAAACTACATGCAACCGTTGGATCACCGCGCACTTCACCCATGGTTTTAGATTCCAATCTAGGATCACTCATCAAGAGCCCACGCACTATTGGGCCTTCCTCTTGCAAAAGTTCTATCTTTCTAACCCGTCAATGCCATGTGGGCTGTTTCTTGCGTGATATTATGCTTCAATTTGCTGGGTAATTGCCTATTAGGAGATTTGGGATTCCTTTTATGTTCGTATCATGGCAGATCTGTTTTATTTTAGCAAAGTGGTAGCTAGGTTATTGAACCAAAAGGCACAACATATCAGACAGTGGAGTGGTGTCATGGTTGGGAATTCAAATCCTTGACTCCATCATTTATTAGATCGTGATAAGTTTTTCTTTAGATCGTGATAAGTCTTTATTTTAAAAAAAATTTTTTTTACCACATTTAGTGAATGATTTTTTGTTTTTAACATGGAAAAATTGTATTTATACATATGACAAAAAAATTAGTACACATATCAACATTCTTTTTAAGTTATTACATAAGATGACATATGATAAAAAAATTATTTAATGTAATTATTGCATGTAAAAAAGTAATACATATAATTATTTATATCAAAATTTTAGAATATATACTTTATTTTTATATATTATTATTATATTACATTATTATATGATATAATTTATTTAAAAAATATAATTTGTTCTTTTTCTAATGCTTAGTGTTTAATTTTTTTAAAAGCTCATACAAACATACTAAAAAATATATAAAAAGTACTTATTTTTTTTTAAAATAGTTTTTTTAATCTAAAATAGCACGTCCACTAGTGCTTGACTTTGAATGCTGTTTCCTTTTTTTTTTTCAATTAGTGCAGATTCAACTAAAGGGAAGGTAACTCAGAAGTCCGAACCAAAAAAAAATATATTATTGTTTACTTGAATGTGAGAAGAAATTAATATTAAATAATGTATAAAAAATATACATATACATTCTTACATTCTCTCAGTGGAAGAATTTTTCTTTTAGAAAGAGAAAGATAATCCTCCAATTTCTATTAACTCTACTGATTGGCACATATTTCAATGTTTTTTGCGCAGCCTACATAAATTGGATGGTTGTCATCATCTTAGTGAAAGAAAAATTATGAGGAGGATGTTAGAATTTATTATGTGAGATAATAGTTGGGATCCTAAGGACAAAAACGAAGACTGGAGTGAGCTTTGGTTCACACGGTATCTCTATTCTTGTGCAACACGTCATAAAATATGAATGAATTATTATAAAATTGCGATGTCTATGTAAGACTTAATACACTCATGGAGATTGACATTATATGGTCAACTGACTCAACTCATAATTTTGACAAACAACAACTCGGCTCGTATTATTTTTTTCACGAGAAATTTATAGGAATTTTTTAAAATAAGATTTTTTTTTAATATTATATTATTTATCATTTAATATATTACATGTCAATTTTATAAATTATTATTGTCTTTATTTTAACTATATTTTCAATTTTTAATATTATAATAGATGTATCAAATCACTAAATAATATAAAAAAATCTCTTATTTTCAAAACACGTGAAAATCTGTCTTTATTTTTCATGGTTTAAAACCATAACAAAAAAGATAAGAAGCAATTATTGAACATTCTACCAGTACCAGTGTTGTGGACTTGAGCTTTCGTACCTGACTCCACTTTGCTCCCTTTCTGTTGTATTGTTATCTTCTTTCTTCCCCTGACTTTGTCCAAACACTTTTAGTTTCTTAAAACTCATACTAGTTAACACCTTGCCCCTTAAATTCTGTATCTGCGTAGCACTTTCTTATTTCTTTATTTTTTCTTTAAAGAAAATTATGTTGAACTCTAGAATTATGTGTATTTACTTCTTTTCATTCTTTTTCATTAGAACATCGACTTCACTAGATATGATTGCTCAAAATCAATCCATCCGAGATGGTGAGACTTTAGTTTCAGCTGGTGGAACTTTTGAACTAGGATTCTTCAGCCCCGGGAACTCACTAAGTAGATACTTAGGAATATGGTACAAACTATCTCCCTTGACTGTGGCATGGGTGGCCAACGGAGACAAACCAATCAACAACACCTCTGGAGTTTTAGAACTCAACCATCAAGGAGTTCTTGTGCTTCACAATGGCACAAACAGCACTGTGTGGTCGTCCAATGTATCAAAAGAAGCAGACAATCCAATTGCACAGCTTTTGGACTCAGGAAATCTTGTTGTGAGAGATGGAAATGGTAGTAATCTTCTGGACAATCTATTATGGCAGAGTTTTGATTATCCTTGTGATACTTTATTGCCAGGAATGAAGCTTGGATGGAATCTAGTGACAGGCCTAGATAGCTTTCTATCATCTTGGAAAAGTGCAGATGATCCTGGTCATGGAAACTATTTGTTTAAAATAGACCGTAGAGGCTATCCACAAGCAGTTCAATTGAAGGGAACAGTTATAATGACTAGAGCTGGACCATGGAATGGCCTTTCTTTTTCAGCAAATCCAATCCATAAACCAAGTACACAATTGAAATCTGAATTTGTTTTCAATGAAAAGGAGATATTTTATGACTTCCAACTCCAAGATAACTCTGCTTTCATCAGATTTATAATGACCCCTTCAGGCAATAGGCAGCTACTCCATTGGACAAGTGAAACCAGCAGCTGGGAGATAGTGTGGTCTCAACCATCAGTTCGGTGTGACAATTATGCATTGTGTGGTGCAAATTCTATTTGCAATTCTATGAACACTCCGGACTGTGCATGCCTAAAAGGATTTGTACCAAAATATCCAGGAGAATGGAATATGTCACAATGGTCTAATGGCTGCGTTCGGATCACTCCATTGAGTTGTAGCAAAGATGGGTTCATGAAGTACACAGGCGTGGTTCTGCCTGACACTTCTTCTTCTTGGTATAATAAGACCATGTTCCTGCAGGAATGTGAGAATTTATGTCTGCAAAACTGTTCCTGTACAGCATATGCAAATTTGAATAAAAGTGGTGGAGGAAGTGGCTGCTTACTTTGGTTTCATGATCTGATTGACATGAGGCAATCCTCTCAAGGACAAGACATTTATGATTATGTTCATGGCCTTGGGAGGGTGAACTCCCAGTTAAATCAGCTAGGTAGAATATTTAATTATATTTCTTTCTTTATGCCTCTCTGGTTTTCTCAATTTCTTTTTGCATTCTGATTTGTGAGTTACTAGAAAATATTTTCAAAATATATGTGTAAAGGGTTAAGGAACATGGACCCTTGGGAGGGTGAACTAAGGTTGTGAGAACTTTCAGTTCTCCTATTCCAATTTCCCTATGTTGTTCAAAAGATGAGAGCAGGAAATTACTTTTTGGTTGTCTCAATTTATCTCAGCAATGTTTTTAAGCAACTAGTTACAGCAGTAATCACCTTCAATTGTGTAGCCCTACTCACTGTTAAATATTTCCCCTCTTTTCTGAAGCCCTACTCACTGTTACATATTTCCCCTCTTTACTGAAGTACGTAAAGTTTTTGGCTTGTTAATTGAAAGTGCTATTGAATCTTGATCTCTCAGACCATAATCAGAGCAATGAGTCCAGCAAGAAGAAGTTAGCAGGCATCATAGTTGGTTCAACAGTGTTCATCATGTGCATAATACTTGGACTGGCAATATGTATGTGGAAAAACAAACTTGAGAAGCCAGGTGAATACATGATTTTAATCTGTGACTGTGACTACATCTGCAATATTTTGGCAGAAATATAATGTCAAAATCTTAAGCATAAGCCTTATTCTCTGACTGATTATGATTTTGTATATTTTTGTTTTTCGGATATAATTGACAAATCAAGTTAACCTTTTCCTAAACCTCCATCAAACCCATCATCTAAGTTAATTCTAGGATTCTGTATATTGCTAATAATTCCCAATAAATTTTCCTCCAGGGATGTTACAAATAATTTGCTGGAAGGATTGTATTCACGAAATGGAGAAGGAGGACACTGATCTTCCAACATTTGATTTATCAACCATAATTTATGCCACTAATTGCTTTTCTAGCTACAGTAAACTGGGAGAAGGTGGCTTTGGACCCGTGTACAAGGTATTAACATGATTATGTTCACCATGGTATTATATTCTCCTTCTCCACAAACATTATGATCCTAACAATTGTTATCAGGGTGTACTTGCCAATGGGACGGAGATTGCTGTCAAGAGGCTTTCCAAGAATTCTGAGCAAGGTCTGCAGGAGTTTAAAACTGAAGTTCAGTTAATTGCCAAACTTCAGCACCGCAATCTTGTAAAGCTTCTTGGTTGTTGCATTCAACAAAAAGAGAAACTATTGATTTATGAGTTCATGCCCAACAGAAGTTTGGACTACTTTATTTTTGGTTCATATCTTAACCTTCCTAAATTTATGGTTTTCTTTTACAATTACCATCAGGTAGATGTCATGCTAAATTTGGATGTTATTAACATGTCAGATGAAGGTCGAAGAAAATTATTAGATTGGACTAAGCGCTTCCAAATTATTAGCGGGACAGCTCGAGGCCTAGTCTATCTTCATCAAGACTCTAGGCTAAGAATCATCCATAGAGATCTGAAAACAAGCAATATTCTTCTTGATAATGATATGCATCCAAAAATATCAGACTTTGGTCTTGCTAGGATATTTGGGGGAGATCAAACTGAGGCCAATACAAAGAGGGTGATGGGAACTCAGTAAGTAGGCTAAAAATGGTCTATTACTTAAGCTGCAACCTTTTTCCTTGCCATGATTCTTATTATGTGATATATATGCTACAATGCAGTGGTTATATCTCTCCTGAGTATGCAGTGCGTGGCACTTTTTCAATGAAATCTGATGTGTTTAGCTTTGGTGTAATTGTGCTTGAGGTAGTCAGTGGGAGGAAGAACAGAGAATTCTGTGTCCCACACCATGATCTTAACCTTCTTGGACATGTAAGTAATGCTCAATAATAAATTTAGATCAAAAGTGCTTTATCTTGCTCTTGTTACTGCATCTCAATTAGAGATATTGTTTCAACAGAAATTTAAATGAACCTAAATTAGCATATTTTAATTTCAATGTCTTCCAGGCATGGAAATTGTGGAGTGAAGAGAGGCCTTTGGAGCTTGTAGATGAATCACTGGGTGATTCAATCACTGAATCTCAAGTACTGAGATGTATTCACATGGGGCTCTTATGCGTACAAGAGAGACCAGAAGATAGGCCCAACATGTCATCTGTAATCCTTATGCTGAATAATGATAAAGCACTACCCAAGCCAAGGCAGCCAGCATTTTATCCACACCAAGAAGGTTCTTCACCCAAAAAGAGTGAACAATGTTCAAAAAATGATATTTCTGTCTCATTGTTAGAGGCAAGATAGTAGATTTAAGTTTCAATGTAAATGAGGTGAGTATTCAGTTGCGTAAATAACTTGTTTCATTAAGTTCCTGATCGAGAATTCAATTATGTGTGTGCATACAGTTATACATGATTTATAGTGGAGCCATTAACAATGTGCTTATTGATGCTATTAACATCAGAATTTTTTAAATAGAAATAATAGTGTCATTGTTGATCAGTGAAATCTGTTATCTTAATTTTGAATAGAGCATTCTTGTCCAGAAATTTGTATCAGTGGTGAGCATGCTTTTGAACATTACCTTGGTGTTAACGATCAAGCTGTTAGTTGTTTCTTATATATTCCAAACTTAACTCCAGGTATTTTCCAGTAGAGTAATGATACTTGCACAAACTTACACTCACACACTCCTCGTATACTCCCATGCAAGCTATTGGATAAACACCTTGGTCCTACTGTAACTTTTTCTAAATGGTCCAGATTGTGCACACACATCACATAATTTGTGGAAGTATCTTTTTCCCTTTCAAGTAACATATTACTTTGAAAGCACAGTATTTAACATGTTATTCTTCGTTCTGCATTAAAAAGATTTAGGAAATTATGCCCTGATAACATTTTCTTCCAAACTGAATTATGACAATATGGCATAGTTCCCATAGATACCAGTGGACAAAGCATCACATATATAGCGAAAGAGCAAAGTTTATGCTTGAAGCTTCATTGAAAAAGTGCCAGACAGAGGAAAAGAGCAAGATAAATTGTTAAATAAAAACACTTCAATCCATTTTAACCATAAATGATCTCAGTTGTCACTTATTTCAGCACATAAAACTCAGCTAAACAAAACAAAAACCAAAAACTCCCAGCCATCATACCAAAGTAAAAGCTCAAGACCAAATCTTTAGATATTGTTTCTGTACCTGTGGATGAATGATCTGAAAAATTAAAACCAATCAGGATAATTGGCATTCCAGCAGCTAAAAATTAGTAGCAGTCAAATGTCTTTCTAATCCTCTATTTACATGTATAATAAACAAACCAGAAATTTAGCCACACAAATTGCAGTTAGCATGTATATAAGGTACTTATTTCAAAGAGAAAATCTTAAGAAGCAAAGTACACAACCCACTGTAATTAAGAATATCTATCTGAAGTACAATCAAATATATGTGTAAAGTCCACTAGAAAACTAAAAAAATTGATGCATATTTGCTCTTGGACCATAGTAAATTGCTTCGGATGTCCGTACATAGAAGCAATACCGATTAAGCAACCTGGAAGAAAAAGAAATATATTTTACTAGCACAATAGTTGTCATGTAGAAATTTAATACGTAATAGAAGTCAGAAGAACATACCATGTATTCAAAGACTATATAGGCATCCACTTTAACTGTCATAACATATCATCTTTTCGTTCAAACTCCGAAGACTTTGAAGGCATCAACTTTAACTGTTTTCCGCATATCTTCACCATAATTGGTGGTTATAAGAATGCTATCCACACTTGGTCAAGTACTTAGAATATGTTGATATATTAATATATATAAAAAAGTTCTTAATTTGTAGAATTCTGCCAAGTAGTATTTCTTACTTGGGCTAGCAATGTAATTTGAATTTAAATTTTATTATTATTTTATTAAAGCAAAATTAAAGGAAGAGGTAAATAATAGATTTGTGAAATTTTGATATGTGTCATATCTAGATTGTCATTAATGTAATTTAAATTTGAATTTTATTATTATTCTATTAAGAAAAATCAAAGAAAAAATATATATTATGGGTTTGTGAAATATTGATATATGTCATCTCTAGGTTGTATTACACATCTAATTTATATTTGAATTTAAATTTTATTAATATCATATTAAAAAATCAATATTAATCATTAATCAATATAATATATAAAAGAGATATTTAGAATAATTTTTAAAAATTGAAAGATTATTCACAACTATGATATTTTTTAAGCTCAAAACACTATTTCATTAATCTTTGAAATTTTTTTAAACATTCTAAAACCTATATTTAAACTTGGTATTTGACAATTTCAAAATGATAAAATTAATATTTAAATTTTAATTTAAAAATTCTAACTCTGCGCCTGATCATTTATTTAAATAATATAAATATATTTTTTATAATAATAAATAATTATGATTTTACTTTTAAATATTTATTTTAATTTTTATAATAATCTCGACCATCGCAACGAGTGTTATTCTAATTTGAAAAAAAATTACTAGTCTCAACTCTCAAGTCATAGAACATAAGTCAACTTTTGGTGGAAACGGTGTTTTTTTTTTTAAATAATAACTTGTATTTTTAAATATATTTTAATTTTTGAAATAACCTAAAGAAGTTATTTTCAGTTTTTTTCTGAGAAATAATTATTTTCTAAAATAATCATTTTTGAAGAGATCGATAAAGACATTGTTTCTTCCAATTTCAATTTCAATTTAAAATATTAATTGGGATCCTATGGTAACTTTTGAGCTTTGATTCATTATCTAATACAAGATATTCAAATACAACACGAATAAAATCTGAATAGACTGTGTTCAAAATATTATTATTATTATTATTATTTTAAAATGGCAGTGTCTTTCTCATGCACAATATAATTGGAGATTTTTTTCTTCAAAAACATTATCATCATCTAAGTAGGAAGCTAAATTTTATATCTTCTTTCTCGGTTGTTAATCCCGGTTTTTAAAAAATGTTACCAAATAAGAAAAAAGTTACACCATTTTCATTGGTATATCTTTTATAGTTGATGATAATATTTTATAAAGAGACCAGAATACAAGAAAAAAGAATTCTAGTTAGAATTTGAGTTCTAATGTAGTAGGTGTTAGATTACTTCTAACAAGAATCTCTTTGGAGACTGAGATTGCATGGTCAATTCGTAACTTTGACAAATAATACTGCGTTGTATTACTTTCACATGACCCTACTTTGTTTCTCATCTATTGTATCTTTTATTTTTATGATTTTTTTAACTTTTATATTTTATTTTTTTTTCAAGTCATTTATAAATTTATATTATATTTCATAAAAATATTACAATCACATATAATATAATTTAATATTTATCTGATGTTGAGATACGGTAAACAAAAGTTATAAGTATTTTTAAAAACGTTTTCCATTATCTTCTTCCCCTTATCTTTGTCCAAAGTACTATTTCTGTGCAGCACTTTCTTCTCTGTTTTGTTTTTTTAATCATAAAGAAAATTATGATGAACTTTAGAATTATGTATACTTGCTTCTTTTTATTCTTGTTCATAAGAACATCCACTTCCCTGGATTGCTCCAAATCAATCCATCAGAGATGGTGAAACTCTAGTTTCAGCTGGTGGAAGTTTTGAACTAGGATTCTTCAGCCCTGGGAACTCAAAAACTCGATACTTGGGAATATGGTACAAGCTATCTCCTTTGACAGTGGCATGGGTTGCCAACCGAGACAAACCAATCAACAACACCTCTGGAGTTTTAGAACTCAACCGTCAAGGAGTTCTTGTGCTTCACAATGGCACAAACAGCACTATGTGGTCGTCCGATGTATCAAAAGTAGCAGACAAACCATTTGCACAGCTCTTGAACTCAGGAAATCTTGTGGTGAAGAATGCAAATGATAATAACATGGACCAATTCTTAAGGCAAAGTTTTGACTATCCTTGTGTTTGATTTGGATATGGCATGCAACATTTCTAAACCCTTTGCAAGTGGAGTAAAATCATTCATAAATCAACTGCCCTACTAGTTGGTGTTGAAATGTTGATAGGATGAGAAAGTGTAAGAAGTAAAAGGGAAAAAAAATGTGTTTGCACTGCATCAATGTAATTCATGCGTAGTTTCCACGACTCTCTTTTTATTCTTCTTCTTGGGACTGCTTAAGTGCTAGATAGAATTACTAAATTTCCTCATTCACTGTAGCTGATTTTAGTCTTTGGATTGAGAGAAACAGACTCTTTATATGTTTATCACTGTCCCACAGCTGATATAGTCAAGTCTTGCTTTTTTGTTTTTACATACTGCCACACACTACCCCTTTTTGGAGGCAGGAGTAGGTCTGGTTTAACCAAAAACATCTTCCACAAGATAGAACCTCCGATCATCCTACCAGCATTGATTTTTGGAGGCAGGAGTAGATCTGGTTTAACCAAAAACATATTCCACAAGATAGAACCTCCGATCATCCTACCACTGTGTTCCCATTCTGTTATATTGTTGTTTTATTCCCATTCTATCGCCAACAACCAGGCAAGTCAGCTTCTCATTGTATTCTCCTCAATAAAAAATGCAAAACTTCAAAATGCTATTGTTTTACTCTTGTCTATTCTCCTTTATATTAAGAACCTCCACTTAACTAGACAGTCTTGCTCCTAGTCAATCCATCCGTGAAGGGGAGACACTAATTTCTCCATAGGGAACCTTTGAACTTGGATTCTTCAGCCCTCGAAATTCAAAGAGCCGTTACTTAGGTATCTGGTACTATAAATCTCCTTCAACTGTGGTATGGGTGGCCAACAGAGAAACACCGCTCAACAATACCTCTGGCGTTCTAGAAGTCAGGGATCAAGGACTTCTTGTCCTTGTTAATGGCTCAAATAGCAGTGTGTGGTCCTCCAACATGTCAAGCAAAGCAGAGAATCCAATTGCACAGCTCCTGGACTCAGGAAACCTTGTTGTGAGAGATGGCACTAAAGATGGTAGTACTAATGAGGAGCAATTTGTGTGGCAGAGTTTTGATTACCCTTGTGATACTTTATTGCCAGGAATGAAGCTTGGATGGAATCTAGTGACAGGTCTAGGTAGGCTTTTATCATCTTGGAAAAGTGCAGATGATCCTGGTCATGGAGACTATTTGTTTAAAAGTAGACCGTAGAGGCTATCCACAAGCAGTTCAATTGAAGGGAACAGTTATAATGACTAGAGCTGGACCATGGAATGGCCTTTCTTTTTCAGTAAATCCAAATCATAAACCACTTACACAATTGAAATCTGAATTTGTCTTCAATGAAAAGGAGATATTCTATGACTTCCAACTCCTAGATAACTCTGCTTTCATCAGATTTATAATGACCCCTTCAGGCAATAGGCAGCTACTCCATTGGACAAGTGAAACCAGCAGCTGAGAGATAGTGTGGTCTCAACCATCAGTTCGGTGTGACAATTATGCATTGTGTGGTGCAAATTCTATTTGCAATTCGACGAACACTCCGGACTGTGCATGCCCGGAAGGATTTGTACCCAAATATCCAGCAGAATGGAATAGGTCACATTGGTCTAATGGCTGTGTTCGGATCATTCCACTGAGTTGCAACAAAGATGGATTCAGGAAGTACACAGGCATGATGTTGCCTGACACATCTTCTTCTTGGTATGATAAGACCATGGTCCTGCAGGAATGTGAGGATTTATGCCTGAAAAACTGTTCCTGTACAGCATACGCAAATTTGGATATCTATGGTGGAGGAAGTGGCTGCTTAATTTGGTTTCATGATCTGATTGACATGAAGCAATTCCCTCAAGGGGGACAAGAACTTTATATACGAGTCCCTGATTTGGAGCTAGGTACCTCTTTGACTTCTTCATTTCTCCTTGCTTTCTGATTTCTGATTGACTAGAAGATATTTTCACAAATATAACAATGTAAACAATTAAGGAACATGGTGAACAAAGGGAGTGAAAACTTTTAGTTCTTCTTTTCCATTTCACCTATGTTGTCCAAATGGTGACTGCAGGAAATTACTCTTTGTTCTCTCAATCAACCTCAGCTATGTTTTTAAGCAACTAGTTACATCATAATCACCTTCTATTGTGCAGCCCTGCTCACTGTTACTATTTCCAATATTTTCTGAAATACTTAAAGCTTTTGGCATGTTAATTGAGAGTGCTCTTGAATCTTGATCTCTCAGACCATAATCAGAACAATGAGTTCAGCAAGAAGAAGCTTGCAGGCATCATCACTGGCTCTATGGTGTTCATCATGTGCATAGTACTTGGATTGGCCATATTTGTATGGAAAAATAAACTTGAGAAGCCAGGTGAATATAGGATATTTAACCATTTTTTGCAATATTTTGGGAGAAATATAATTTCAAGATCTGAAGAATAAGGCTTATCCTCTGTCTGATTATGAATTTATGATTTTGTATGTTTTCGTTTTTTTCAATATAACCAATAAATCAAGCCTAAACTTTTCTTCAACCCCCCATCAAACTGTTCATCTACGTTAATTATGTTTCATCAAACTGATCTTCTGATATATTGCTAATAATTCCCACTAAATTTTCTTCCAGGGATGTTACAAATAATTTGCTGGAAGGATTGTATTCACGAAAGGGAGAAGGAGGACATTGATCTTCCAACATTTGATTTATCAACCATAGTTTATGCCACTAATTGCTCTTCTAGCTACAACAAACTGGGAGAAGGTGGCTTTGGACCCGTGTACAAGGTACTAACATGATTATGTTCACCATGGTATTATATTCTCCTTCTCCACAAACTTTATGATCCTAACAATTGTTATCAGGGTGTACTTGCCAATGGGACGGAGATTGCTGTCAAGAGGCTTTCCAAGAATTCTGAGCAAGGTCTGCAGGAGTTCAAAACTGAAGTTCAGTTAATTGCCAAACTTCAGCACCGCAATCTTGTAAAGCTTCTTGGTTGTTGCATTCAACAAAAAGAGAAACTATTGATTTATGAGTTCATGCCCAACAGAAGTTTGGACTACTTTATTTTTGGTTCATATCTTAACCTTCCTGAATTTATGGTACTCTTTTACAATTACCATCAGGTAGATGTCATGCTTACTTTGGATGTTATTAACATGTCAGATGATGGTAGAAGAAAATTATAAGATTGGACTAAGCGCTTCCAAATTATTAGCGGGACAGCTCGAGGCCTAGTCTATCTTCATCAAGACTCTAGGCTAAGAATCATCCATAGAGATCTAAAAACAAGCAATATTCTTCTTGATAATGATATGAATCCAAAAATATCAGACTTTGGTCTTGCTAGGACACTTGGGGGAGATCAAACTGAGACCAATACAAAGAGAGTGGTGGGAACTCAGTTAATAGGCTAAAAAAATGGTTTATTACCTAAGCTGCAACCTTTTTCCTTGCCATGATTCTTATTATGTGATATTTATGCTACAATGAAGTGGTTATATCTCTCCTGAGTATGCAGTGCGTGGCTCTTTTTCATTGAAATCTGATATGTTTAGCTTTGGTGTAATTGTGCTTGAGGTAGTCAGTGGGAGGAAGAACAGGGAGTTCTGTGTCCTACACCAATATCTTAACCTTCTTGGACATGTAAGTAATGCTCAATATTATTTTGGATATGGCAAGCAACATTTCTAAACCCTTTGCAAGTGGAGCAAAATCATTCATAAATCAACTGCCCTACTAGTTGGTGTTGAACTGTTGATAGGATGAGAAAGTGTAAGAAGCAAACGGGAAAAAAAGTTGTGTTTGCACTGCATCAATGTAATTCGTGCATAGTTTCCACAACTCTCTTTTTATTCTTCTTCTTGGGACTGCTTAAGTACTAGATAGAATTACTAAATTTCTTCATTCACCGTAGGCCTGATTTTAGTCTTCTGATTGAGAGAAACAGACTCTTTCTATGTTTATCACAGTCCCACAACTGATATAGTCAAGTCATGTATTTTTGTTTGTTACATACTGTCACACACTACCCCTTTTTGAAGGCAGGATTAGATCTGGTTTAACCAAAAACATATTCCACAAGATAGAACCTCCGCTCATCCTACCAGCATTGATTTTGAGCCTCATCCCTGACTTCCACTTTGTTCTCATTCTGTTATATTGTTGTTTTATTCCCATCCATAGACATGGGTCTATGAACATGTTTAGTTACCCTCAAAGACTCCAAGCCAGGCAAGTCAGCTTCTCATTGTATTCTTAGTCTGAGTTACAAGTTGTTCCTCCATAAAATAATGCAAAACTTGAAAATGCTATGTTTTGGCCTTTTCTATTCTCCTTTATATTAAGAACCTCCATTTCACTAGACAGTCTTGCTCCTAGTCAATCCATCTGTGAAGGGGAGACACTAATTTCTCCAGAGGGAACCTTTGAACTTGGATTCTTCAGCCCTGGAAATTCAAAGAGCCGATACTTAGGCATCTGGTACTATAATATATCTCCTTTAACAGTGGTATGGGTGGCCAACAGAGAAACACCACTCAACAACACCTCTGGAGTTTTAAAAGTCATTGATCAAGGACTTCTTGTCCTTGTTAATGGCACAAATAGCACTGTGTGGTCCTCCAACATGTCAAGCAGAGCAGAGAATCCAATTGCACAGCTCTTGGATTCAGGAAACCTTGTTGTGAAAGATGGCAATAATAATGGTACTAATGAAGAGCACATGAAGAGCACTCTGTGTGGCAGAGCTTTGATTATCCTTGTGATACATTATTGCCAGGAATGAAGCTTGGATGGAATCTAGTGACAGGCCTAGATAGGTTTCTATCATCTTGGAAAAGTGCAGATGATCCTGGCATTGAGACTTAATATTTACAATAGACCGTTGAGGCTATCCACAAGCAGTTCATTTGAAGGGAACGGTTATAATGACTAGAGCAGGGCCATGGAGTGGCCTTTCATTTTCAGGATCTTCAATTGATAAACAAATTCTACAAGTTAAAGCTGAATTTGTTTTGAGTGAAAAAAAGATATTTTATGAGTTTGAACTCCTAAATATATCTGTTTTCATCAGATTTGTAGTGACCCGTTGGGGCAATGGGCAGGTTTTCCTTTGGATAAGTCAAACCTGCAGCTGAGGGCTTCTCTTTTCTCAACCAGCAGCCATATTGGACAATTATGCGTTGTGTGGAGCAAATTCTATTTGCAATTCTATGAACACTCCGGACTGTGCATGCCTGAAAGGATTTGTACCCAAACTTATGTTCACAATGGTATTATATTCTCATTATATTCCACAAACTTTATGATATGCCTGAAAGAACTGTGCATGGCAAGCAATATTCTTCTTGATAATGATATGAATCCAAAAATATCAGACTTTGGTCTTGCTAGGATATTTGGGGGAGATCAAAGTGAGGCCAGTACAAAGAGAGTGGTGGGAACTCAGTAAGTAGGCTAAAAATGGTTTATTACCTAAGCTGCAACCTTTTTCCTTGCCATGATTCTTATTATGTGATATTTATGCTACAATGCAGTGGTTATATCTCTCCTGAGTATGCTGTGCGTGGCTCTTTTTCAATGAAATCTGATGTGTTTAGCTTTGGTGTAATTGTGCTTGAGGTAGTCAGTGGGAGGAAGAACAGAGAATTCTGTGTCCCACACCATGATCTTAACCTTCTTGGACATGTAAGTAATGCTCAATAATAACTTCAGATCAAAAGTGATTTTAGCTTGCTCTTGTAACTACATCTCATTTAGAGATATATTTTCACAGAAGTTCAAATGAACCCAAATTAGCAAATTTTAATTTCAATGTCTTTCAGGCATGGAGATTGTGGAGTGAAGAGAGGCCTTTGGAGCTGGTAGATGAATCACTGGGTGATTCAGTCACTCAAGCTCAAGTCATGAGATGTATTCACATAGGGCTCTTTCGCGTGCAAGAGAGACCAGAAGATAGGCCCAACATGTCATCTGTAATCCTTATGCTGAATGACGATAAACCACTACCCAAGCCAAGGCTGCCAGCATTTTATCCACCCCAAGAAAGTTCTTCACCCATAAAAAGTGAACTGTGTTCAGCAAATGATGTTTCCATAACATTGTTAGCGGCAAGATAGTATATTTAAGTTTCAATGCAAATTAGGTGATTGATCACTTGTGTAAATAAATAGGCTTGTTTTATGAAGTTCCTGAATGAGAATTCAGTTGTGTATGGTACAAGTTCCTTTGAACTGGGATTTTTCAGCCCTGGAATGTCTATAAACAGATATCTTGGTGTATGGTACAAGGATATATCTCCCTTGACAGTTGTCTGGGTGGCCAACAGAGAAACACCACTCCATGGTAGCTTGGGGAGTTATTAGAAATCAACCACCAAGGAGTTCTTGTCCTTCTTAGTGATTAATTATAATTTTGAATACAGATGATTTTATAGATAATGGGAATTCCAGCAAGAAGAAAGTAAAAGTTGCAGTTGGCTCAGCTTTATCTGTGACTAGATGTAGATCTGCATGTTGCACGGGCAAGCAAACAAAAATGTTTCAAATTTTGTTTGGTCAGAGAGGCTGCAACTTTTATCTGTTATATATTAATATTACTAAGATAGAAAAAATGAATAATTATGTGCACATTCTACATAAAAAATGATGCTGCACAGCTTTATAATGCCTGAATATGACAAAATTATAGGTGGCTGCACGGCAGAGAGAGTTGTAACCCTTGTTGAGTGTTTGGTGAGGGAGGGTAAGCTTCAGGGCATAAGGATGAAAAATGTGAGCATGGAAGAAGGGAAGAAAGCAGATGAAATGATGCTTCTTGGCAGGGAGTTCTAGTTCACCCTGCAGTGCGGTGGGATGATCAGGTCACTGATGGTTAGTACTTTTACTACTTGCTTCCTGGAAAGAAAGACATAATTTAATATATACACTCATGTAAATTCTAAGCATTTCATGAGGATAATTCTTTCTATATTGAAGTTGCCGCAGAAGAAATGCTGCTTCGTTTTTATATTCTAAGCATTTCATGAGGATAATTCCTTCGTTTTTACATTTTTAGTTTTCACATTGCCGTAGTTTTCATTTCATTAATCAATGGAGAAACCTAGTCTGCGTTACAAATGCTATAACAGAGCTGTCAATTATAAAGATCATAGAATCCCACTCTATTTGTATTAGTTAGCACACTGATACTCGGCAAATGCTACAGAAGCAATCTTGTAAACACATGATTGCACCAAAAGATAAATGAAGAAACTTAAGAACTAAGCATAATGAGAAAATTTAAAGAAAACTTACTCGGTTAAAAACTACGTAAGCGCAAACTCCATTATGTGAAACTTCATTGCCAGTGTGTCTCTTTCCATTTGGTCACATCAACCTCCTTTGCGGCAAACTGCAAAATGAATACTACCACAGAGACATAAGCACAAACATGTAGAGAGCATTCCCCTATGACCGTGGGTATGTGTGTGATAACAAAGAATAAGCAAACCAATAGATTGGTAACCAACTCCATAAAACTTTAAGCAATAACCAACCAAGTCACTCACAGCAAGTTGCTTTTAAAATGCCTCATTCAAGCATTGTAATTTGGTGTAAGGCACCCATAACAAATTATTTAAGCTTTGCTTGACATAAGGGTAGTTTTGACCCCCCTCCCCCTTTCTTTCAATGAAGCAAGGCCTTTAACTTCAAAATGTCAAATTCACATAATACAGTGGCATCAATGCATAAAGAAACTAAGAAAATTCCAATTGATAATTATCTCAATCAATAGAAAACTAAATCAGGATAAGAGTGGTTATATGCCTCCTGAGTTATAATTGCTGCTTCTTGCGTTATTTTTATTTCTAATATATATTTTTTCATTATGTTACTTTGTGGCAGTTATATGCCTCCTGAGTATGCATCGCGTGGCTATTTAAAAGTTAAATCGGATGTATTTAGCTTTGGTGTCATTGTATTTAGCTGACAATAGTTGGCATAATTGATAAGGATGGATTACATCAACTAAGTTGGTTAGAGTTCAATTCTTGCTAGGGTTCATGGACACCTTTGACCCTAAATTTTAATTAGCGAGCTACACTCTTGAGAAGAGTAGCAAAACTCTTGAGAAGAATAGCAAAGTTTAAATTCTTCATAAGATAGTTGTTGGGAAGGCTTCCTAATCGTGCCAGAGAATTAATTTCTCAACAATGTATGTGGAAATATCGGGTAAAAGACCAAACAAAAAAAAAAGTCAGTGGGAAGAAGATCAGGGAATTTTGTGATCCAGATCATGACCTTAACCTTCTTGGCCATGTAAGTCTGAAGACACACAACAATATCTTTGTTGTACAAGTGCTTTTCTATTTGCTTCTTGTATAAACAAAAGACTGAATGTGGTTGTTTCTTAGTTAGATTGTTACTTATCATTCATTCCTCTATTATGGTATGCTCTTTTGAGACTTATTGGCAGTCAAGAATAATTCAAATGCTCATCTCAATTTCTTCCAGGCATGAAGACTCTAGAGTGAAGATAGACCATTACAGCTAATGGATGAGTCATTAGGTAATTCAGTCTATCAATCTGAAGTGTTAAGATGTATTCACACGGCCCTATTATGTGTACGTCAAAAACCATAGGATAGGCCTGACATGTCATCTGTAGTTTAAATGCTGAATGGTGAGAAACTATTGCCCAATCCAATGCAACCCGCTTTTAATCCACACCAAGTAGATTCCTCATCGAGAAATTGTGAAACGTGTTTCTCAAATGAAATTTCCATTACATTGTTGGAGGCAAGATAGAATATCTAAACTCCAATTTTTATAAATAGAGGTTAGGGTCTGATGTTTGCCAGAAAATAGTTATAATATGAACAGGGACTAGTCAAGTTTTGTAATTAGTTTGTTATATTGATTTCTTAAAAAAGACTTGTCACGGCTTCTCATGAAAAACTATGCAAAATTGAGTTTTAGAACTCAAATGTAGTGAATTCTATGATATAATTTATAAATCCAGAAATTGAGATATTAATGCTTTTTGTTTGTGATATGAGAAATGCTACTTACACAGAATAAGCAAATAAAAAATGACGCAGACATGTATTTTAAACTTTGCTCACAGCTACCGAGAAAGAGTGAGTTAAAAGAAATACTCTTGAAAGTAGGGGCACAACCCGACCTGTCAACCTGACCGATCCGATCCGATGACATATATCCGGATTAGTTCGGGTAATTGGGTCGATTCGGGTCAAAGTTGATAAATCCGTTGAATATCGATTTGGGTAACGAATTTAGTGAATTAACCAAATGACCTGACCCGATGACCTAATAAAACGACGTCGTTTTGCTTATATTCAAGTTTTTTTTTATTTTTTCTTACAATCTGATCTGGTGACCCGACCAACTCAATCAACCCGACTAACCCGATTAACCAACCTGAACCAACTCGATTCTAATCGGGTTGGTTCAGTTCGGGTTACTCAAATTTTTTTCCCCGACTCGAACTCATATGATTGGTTTAAATTTTTCTCTACCCTAAACTCGACCCGACCCGACCCATGATGACCCCTACTCGAAAGTATCTGAAAACACCCCAATTGTGAGGTTCTTGTGTAACACTGCTGTTGTTGTGCTATTGCCTATTTGGTCAACTTACCAAAGTAAAGAAGTAGAGAAGTTCTGTTGTCTACAAGCTTACGCTACTAGAGGCAGAGGTGAGTGCAAGAGGTTGTTGTGCTTCTACATTATTTGTTAGTCAACCCTAATCTCTCTTATGCTCATACATTTCTTATGCAGTGACGTTTAATATATTCTTCAAATATTTTGGACTATTGGTGTTCTACGAGTTTTTATCCATTATAATTAATTAATTATTTTTTTAAAATTTTTATTATTATATGTGTATAAATATTATCGCTTAAAATTTATAAATTTTTATATATATATAATTATCTATAATAAAAAGACAAGATTGATTTAAGTTCTTTGTGTGTGAATTTACTTGTGTATAAATATTAATAATTAAAATTTATAAAAAAATTATATGTAAAATATAAATCATATTTATTATCTGTTAATTAGATAACAAATAATTAATCTTATTTATTTATTTATTTTAATATTATATCTATAATTACAGATTATAAAATATTATAAAATATCATTGCTCCATCAATTTTTAGTAGCATTTAAAACATTTCCTATGTTGGACTGCATCTCCCATTTCTGCTGATGATTGTGATGATATGCCACACGTCATCTGTTGTTCTAGTGATTGAATGGAGAGAGACCAAGGGCATGCTCTAAAATGTACCGTTGTTCCATCACGTTTGGTGAGTGACTCAGCCAGATCCAATTCAAGCGTACCACTTTTTTGGCTAGGCCCGGGTCAAGAAAGTGCACTGAAGACTTTCAATGATATTCAGCATATGGTGTTACATTGATTGATGTGACAATTATAAAAAAATAAATATAAAAATAAAATTCTGCTTGCACTGTATAAAGGTTAAAATAGTGGCAATTATTCCTTTCGAAGACAAGTACATTACTAGATCATGGTATGAACAGACATTCTAGTATAAATTTGACATGGAACACAGCCTTGCGATTGGATATTGACAACTCTAACTCAACCATTGAGGAAAATATTATGACTGATGATGTTTTTTAACCAATCCCAACAAGATCTAGATTTTGTAAGATAATAATGATATTTAGACATCATTTTTATTACACCATTCTTACATTATTTCATTTTTAGATAATAAAAGAGAAACACGTATTTTAACACATTATCTTTATTTTTCCAAACAAGAAGGTGTAACTAATGGTGTGAATAAAATGGCGTGCAAGAAACATTCATTAATTAGGAAAGTTGTTAGGTGAGAAGTCAAAGCTGTTTCTGGAAAATTGTATCAGAAGTCAAGGCACGCATTAGACAAGTCTAATTCTTGTGCTTCACAAGGTTGTTTGATGACCCCAGTTTGGTTGGAGCAGTTAATGAGTGCTACACTTACATCCAAATCAGAAACGATTGGTTGAAATTAGTCAAATTAGGAGTAAAAAGTGGCACCAACCACTAGAGGATACCTTTTCTAATGTAGATGCAAGACTCCTATATTCATTTATGAAATTGAAGTCACAGTCTTCTTACTTTAATAATTCAAGAAGCACATAGATTTAGCAAGATCGTCAAATATAAGTTGAATAACTGGATGCTGGTAGAAAATGTAAATTACAGGATAATTATATGGGTAGCTATGTGGTGATAGTGCTGTGCTCTTTCCTATTCTCCTTCATACCCACCATCACTGCACTGAGCAGTATCACTCAAAATCAGTCCATACATTACAATGAAACATTGGTTTCAGCATCTGGAACTTTTGAAGCTGGATTCTTCAGCCTTGGAAGTTCACAGAGACAATACTTCTGCATATGGTACAAGAGTATATCACCTAGAACAATTGTATGGGTAGCCAACAGAGATACCCCACTAGATAACTCCACAGGAGTTTTCAAAGTCATTGATGGAGGAAATCTTGTTATACTTGATGGCACAGGAGCAACAGTTTGGTCCTCTAATGCATCAACAACTGCTAAGAAGCCTGTTGTGCAGCTCTTGGACTCTGGAAACCTTGTTGTGAAAGATGATTCTAATGACCCAGAGAACCTTGTGTGGCAAAGCTTTGATTATCCTGGTGACACTTTACTTCCTGGAATGAAACTTGAAAGCAATTTTGTAACAGGTGTACATAGCTCTCTGACATCTTGGAGAGACATAGACGATCCTGCTCCTGGGGAATTTTCATTGTATATTGATCCTCATGGTCTTCCTCAAAGAGTAACTACAAAGGGAGGGACCTTGTTGTATAGAGCAGGTTCATGGAATGGCTTTCAATTTACAGGAGTTCCTTGGCAACTTTTGCATCATTTCTTCAAGTACTCTTTCGTGTTAACCCAAAATGAAGTCTATTATGAGTATGAACTCTTAGACAGGTCAGTTGTTACAAGATACGTGCTCGATCCAGCAGGTCTTGTGCAACGATTCATATGGTCAGACAAGACAAAGAGTTGGGAGATTTTTGCCTCTGGCCCCAGGGATCAATGTGAAAATTATGCCTTGTGTGGTGCAAATTCTATCTGCGATGTTAATAGCTACCCAATATGTGAATGCCTGGAGGATTTCCTGCCCAAGTTCAAAGAAAAGTGGAGATCATCAGATTGGTCTGATGGGTGTGCTCGGCGAATGAATCTGAGTTGTAACAATGGAGATGAATTTCTTAAGTATGAAGGAATGAAATTGCCAGACACATCTTCCTCCTGGTTTGACAAAAGCATGAGCCTTGGTGAATGTGAGACATTATGTTTGAAAAACTGCTCTTGCACAGCTTATACAAGTTTAGATGTCAGAGGTGGTGGGAGTGGCTGCTTGCTTTGGTTTGGTAACATTATGGACATGGGAAAACATGTCTCTGAAGGACAAGACATTTACATAAGAATGGCTGCGTCAGAGCTAGGTACTTTTATTTCCAATCCCTTCTTTTGATTTTCAATTGAAACATAGAAGAACAAATGCATAAACCTTAGTCTTTAGGTGATCGCTTACAACTTACAACAAAAAATCACCAAAAAAAAAGGTGACCACCTGCATTTATAAACTGCATATAACGACCTTGTGCATGAAGTGATGCTTGTTGGAATTATGGGATGTTAGCCCTGCTCCATGACATTTTATCAGATTTTGGCTTTCTTCCATTACACCTTTGCCATATATCAAAGCACTTTAGATGCAATGAGATCCAATAATGAAGTACTAAAGTTATACTCAAAAGCCCCTTTACTCTTTTTCTTTTCATTACTGTTCAAGTTTCCTTGTGTGTTTACTAATAGTACTTTTGATCTCTCAGATCATGCTTGGAATAAAAGGCACATTAACAAGAAGCTTGCAGGGACTTTGGCAGCAATTTCTACGTTTATTATAGGCATCATATTAGGATCAGTCATATACGCATGGAGAAAACTTGAGAAACCAGGTGAACTTTTAGATATTTAAACTTCAAGTTCCAGCTGAATTTTCATCTATAGTGTTCATTACAGATATGGCAATCACCATAATAAAAACACTAAGATGTGTCCCTTGTTTCCAATCTGTCTGCTGCCATTTCAGGGAAGACAGACATAATTGACTGGAAGTATCACACTGTAAAACATGAGAAGAAAGACATTGACTTACCAACCCTTGATTTATCAACCATTGCTAATGCCACTAACAACTTCTCTGTCAGTAACATATTGGGAGAAGGTGGATTTGGACCAGTTTACAAGGTAACATGATTATATCCCACCAATGGTTCACTTTCTCAAATCTTGACATATCTTTTAATGTGTGTCCACATTTTGATTATCAGGGTGCGCTGGCAAATGGGCAGGAGATTGCTGTCAAGCGGCTTTCCAATAATTCTGGACAAGGATTAGATGAGTTCAGAAATGAAGTTGTGTTGATTGCCAATCTTCAGCACCGAAATCTTGTAAAGATTCTTGGGTGTTGTATCCAAGATGATGAAAGAATCTTGATATATGAATTCATGCCTAACAGGAGCTTGGACTACTACATTTTTGGTTTGAGGCTTTGGACTCTTGTCCTGTCTCAATTTATTGTTTACTCTTACTGCCAACATCAGTTCATTGTCATGCTAACTTAAAAAATGGAACATGCCAGATCAAACAAGAAGCAAATTATTGGATTGGAATAAGCGCTTCCAAATTATCAGTGGGATTGCTCGAGGGCTTCTCTATCTTCATCAAGATTCTAGACTAAGGATCATCCATAGAGATATCAAAACCAGCAACATTCTTCTGGATAATGATATGAATCCAAAAATATCAGACTTTGGACTAGCAAGGATGCTTGTGGGTGATCATACTAAATCCAATACAAAAAGAGTTGTGGGAACTCAGTAAGCATGCTTAAACTTTATTTAATTACTTTATGTTGCACATTTTTATTTATTTATTTAGTTTCATTTTACTCTTCTGTTGTCTTGCAGTGGATACATGTCTCCTGAATATGCAGTGTATGGTTCCTTTTCAGTGAAATCAGATGTCTTCGGCTTTGGTGTTATTGTACTAGAGATAGTTAGTGGGAGGAAGAACACAAAATTCTTGACCCACACTTTCATCTTAACCTTCTTGGGCATGTAAGCATAAAGAGTGAAGACTATCCTCTTATCACTATTCTCAAATACGTCATTTAATTTAATGCACAAGTTGATTAATAGTTTATAGTGATTTGACCATTTAGTCTTATTATACCTCTGTGATTAGTATTGGCACTGCATCGTGAACTCAAACTCATAATTTAGTTTCCATGTTCTCCAGGCATGGAGATTGTGGAGTGAAGAGAGGCCTTTGGAGCTGATAGATGAATCACTAGGCGATTCTATCATTCTAAATGAAGTACAAAAAATTATTCATGTGGGACTCTTATGCGTACAAGAGAGACCAGAGGATAGGCCCGGCATTTCAAGGGTAGTTTTAATGCTGAATGGTGAGAGACCATTGCCCATGCCCAAGCAGCCCGCATTTTATCCTCACCAAGAAGATTCTTCATCAAGCAAACGTGAAATCAGTTCTTCAAATGGAATGTCCATCACGTTAGAGGCAAGATAGTAAATCTGAACTTCAATGCAAATGAGAAAGGGACTTTTCAAGATATGCCACAAAATAGGCAAATGCTGGTGTGGTGTTAGTGGAAAAGGGATATAGTAATGCCTCAATGCTCTACTAAAAAATTTCATAGTTCATATAATTTGCTCCAACCCATTTTGGTAACTTTTCTTAAAACCACAAAAAGGACAATCTTATTTGGGGAGACATTTAATATGCTCTTGAAATGTTTTGGAGCACCGATGTTTCATAGGTTTTTATCCCATTATAATCGGTTAATTAATTTTTTTTAAATTTTATTATTGTGTGTGTAAATATTATTAATTAAAATTTATAAAAAAATTTGTATGTATAGTTATTTATAATAAAAAACAAAATTGATTTAAGTTTCTTATATATAAATTTACTTGTGTGTAAATATTAATAATTAAAATTTATAAAAAAATTTGTATATAAAATATAGACCATACTTATTACTTATTAATCAAGTAAGAGGTAATTAATTTTATCTATTCATTTATTTTAATATTATATTTGTGATTACAGATCATGGAACACGGATGCTCTATAAATTTTTAGGAACATTTAAAATATTTCCTCTTCTTTGGTAACCCTTTTGCACTATTGTGTATCCTTGACTTTCTTGCTTCTACGTTGGTTGAAGTAGATAGGTCATTTAATATGTATATTCTTGTCATACATACAGAGACATATTGTGCCATACTGCCATGTAAAAGCGTTTTATTTGAAGAATTTTATGAGATTTTGACTATGGATGCCTTCACCATGCAGCCTGAATCTTAATCTGAGAGCAGACTTGTTAATGCTTTATGTTCATGTTCATGCGTATACACCTGATCAAGCCACCAATAAGAAGGACAAAACTTATATAAAATTCTTTAGATATCTATGATGCTACTTTTTAATAAAAACATAATATGTATATAATTTTTTACAATTGATCAATGAAAATTTAAAAAACAATAATGAGGTGGCTAAAAATAAAACACATATTATATTTTTATTAAAAAATAACACTATAAACATCTAAAGAATTTTACTTAAGTTTCATCTTAAAAAAAAAATTGGAGTTTAAAGTTCTAGTTTTAAGTGGTTAGCTGCAAACTAAACCTAATGTGCCATTTAAGTCATTAGATTTACCAATTTTAGTATCTTCAATGAGACACTCTAATGATTAAACATTTCGTAATCTATTTTACACTATTAGTGTGATATCAGTGTGTTAGTATTTGATAGGATATCTGATTGATTTGATTTGTATATAGTAACGAGATATTATTTTGATTATATTTATTTTATTTTCTTTCTTGTATAGCCTATATTTTTGTATAAATAGAGAACTCATTTGTACTTCAAACACATTAAAAAATATACAGACCATTCAGTGTCTCTGTGTTCTGTATCTCCGTTTCTAACATTGTATCAAGAGCTTAGGTTCTTGGTCCTTATCATAATTCCTCTTATTGCTCCCACTACTTTCTACCCTTATCTTTGTCATACTCTGCCTGCATACTCTCGCTACCGTACTCCACCATTGTGCACCCATACTTCGTTGCCATACTCTACCGCTGTGCTGGTGTACTCCTCCATACTTCGTTACCGTACTTTCTCATTGTGCTCCCGTACTTTGCCATTGTACTTCATCATTGTACTCCAGCTTGCTGCAGTCGCTGCACTCATGTTCCACATCGTCGTACTCTAGTTGACATATGCTAATAGTTGTTGGGCTCTTACTCACTGTCGCTGTACTCCTGTCGACATCGTCGTACTCATGGTACCATGACTCAGATGTTATCCACCACACATCAAGATTCATTATTTTGTCATCACTGTCGTTAGTCTGGACATTTATTCCCTAACCACTCATCCATAGAATGTCATAACTGCATGAGAAATGGTCACATTGCCTCCAATTGTTGTTGATACTACAAGAAACTAGGGCACTTGATTCAGAATTGTCTCACACGTCCTCTAAGGTCTGATCAGAACATATTTCAACATCGTCCCAATTTTTCTAAGTCTGTGCTTGTTGCTACTACTGCTAATGGGTCCCCAGTTTCTTTAGCCACACCCCAAGCTACCTTTTCTACCAATGATCTCATATCCCTCCTTGATCATCTACTATCAAATTCTGGTAATACACCTTTTGCTTTATCAACCACATTAAGTAATACTAGATGATACTTTGATTTTGCTTGCTGTAACCATATGATGTCCATATCTCAGTCTTTTTCATCCTTATTTGTTAATGACATTGCACATTCCATATATACAACTGATAGATCTCTTATGAATGTTAGTCATAGATGTTCTATCTCTCTGCCCACTCTTATCTTACCTTATGTATATCTCATTCCCAAATTAAACTTCAATCTTCCTTCTATTGGTCAATTGTGTGACCTTGGTTATGAAGTCACATTTTCTTCTTCTGGTTGTTGTGTGCAAGATTCACAGACAAGACAAGTCATAAGGACTTAATGTAAAGTAAAAAAATTGTTTGAGCTCACCAACCTTCTTGTTCTTTTTACCTCAAATCTTTGTGCAGAATCCACCTCGTCCTTCATTCAACTGTGGCACCAACATCTTGCTCATAGTTCTCTAGAAAAGCTGCATCCTCTCTTATCTCAAGGGGCTCTAGGTTTGATTAATAATGAGTCTTTTCACTGTAGTTCTTATCAAAATGCTAAACAACTTGCATTTTTCTTTAGTAAAAATATATTTATTTTAAAATCTCCTTTTGACCTTATGCATTCTTATGTTTGGGAGCCTGCCTCACACTAACTATAAGAAGTAATTAATATTATGTAATATTTATTGATGATTTTTCTCATTTTACTTGGATATATTTAATGAAAAATCGATCAGAACTTCCTTTAGTTTACATTAATTTGGCTACTATGATCAAAACTCAATTCTAAAAAATAATTAAAGTTTTTTGTCATGATAATGCTTCTGAATATCGTGATTCAAAACTTCTCACTTTTCTTGTTGAATAAGGCACATTCTCTGGGTTTTCTTGTTCTGGTACCTCTCAGCAAAATAGTCATGCTAAAAGAAAACATTGTCATATCCTTGACTCTGTCCAAAACTTGCTCATCTCCTCCTCTTGTCCTTAACTTGCTTTTGGTGAAGCCACTATCACTGCTGTCTAAGTCATCAATCGTCTTCCTTTCTGTATTATGGGTAATGTATCTCCCTTTGAACATCTCCACCATACCTCTCCAGATTACAACTCTCTTAAAGTTTTTAGTTGTGCTTATTTTGTTCTCCTTCAACTCCATGAGTACACTAAACTTGAGTCACGAGCACGTCTCTGTTGTTTTCTTAGTTATGGCACTGAACATAAGGGCTATTGTTGTTGGGATCAAATATCTTAATGCATTCATATCTCCCATCATGTCGTCTTCTGGGAAGACATCTGATAACTCCATGAAATGTAGTTATTTGTACCCCATAATTGTACTTCATAAAATGCTATGTCTTTGTTATTATGCATATATAAGAGATTTTATGCTTATATTGGTTAAATTTTCTTTGGATGTTTCTCTATAAGCTATTAAGCAAATTATGCATGTTATGCAAATGATTAAGTGGATTTACAATTTATATTTAACTTGGTGATTTTCCTAATGTAGGATGAACTTAAAATAGAGGAATTGGAGAGATTTAAAGCTCAAAAGCCCAAGAGAAGGACCAAGTGACATTCTGGGAGAGAGCGCCATGGCACAAAGGAGTGTACGTCGCGGCGCAAAAGTGCATCATCAAGCTGCCATACTAAGACCCAAGGCTAGCACGCCGCGGCACAAAGGAGTGTGCGCCATGGTTCTATGTGACTGACTCAATGTGCTTCGCGGCACAAAAAAGTGTGCGTCGCGGCGTGAGGTGCAAAACTGAGCCTATAAATAAAATTTTATCATATTTTCTTAGGATGACTTTTTAGGTTAGAGAAGCTCTTGGCTCTTCACTTTCTGAGGTTGAATTAGGGCAAGGGAGCCAAGGTTGGAGGTTATCTTCCTTATGAAAGGAGATTCAAGCATCAATGGCAACATCCATAAGCCTTTCCTCCTTTCTCCCTTTGTTTTCTACTCTTTTTCATTCTTTGATCATGTATTTTAATTTGTATTTTCGTGTTCAATGATATAGTAGTTGTTTTAGGGAATACTTTGAATCCTTTTTATGGATATTAATGACTTTGTTCTCTTTTGAGTTTGTACGGATATATTGTTTTGTTCAATCATATTGTTCTTAATGCTCTTGAGTGTCTGATCATCGTTTAAGTGATTTGATGGAATCTAATGAACCTAGACATAGGAATTTGGATTTGAGATCATATGTATGACTGATGCATGTTCGATTCTATTCCAATGGAAGGATGAGTTGATTCACTAATGGGATAGAAATATCCTTCTTAACCATGCATAGCGTGTGTTTGAGAATATACCTTAAAGAGTGAATTTTGTGTTAGCTCTCATGGAAACATAGTGAGTTGGACAATTAAAACTATGGTTAGATGACCTAGACATAAGCTTTTAGCTAATGAAGATTCTCAAGCTAACCTAGTCATTTCATTCATGTTTATGAAGAGGATTGCATATTGTTGGTTGAAGTAAAGGATGAAGAAGGATTTTCCTAAACTTTATCCATTATGTTATTTTCATTTATCACTTTGTAGTCTTTAGTTTATATGTTTTTTTTCCTATTTTATATGTTCTTGAATAGAATTAGGTAAGTTATTGGTTAATATTTAGCATTGAAAGTAAACTTATCCTCTAGGGAATGATCTCTATTTTTTACTTTATTACTTGATTGACTCGTGCACTTGCGGCCTATTTTGGGACAAATAAATTTTTGGCGCCATTGCTCGGGACAAGTCATTATCCCTCAATGGTAAGCTAAATACTGGTCTAAACACATAATGTTCTCTTCACTCTTCTAGTTCAAGTTCATCCATTCCACTTCGACTCATCTTTTCACTGACACATCTATTGATCTCTTTCCTAGTGATTCTGATGCAAATTCCTGCAGTGAGCTCCCGGTCACTTCCGATGTTCTAGCCACTCCCGATGACTTCATTCTAGACACAGATTATGCACCTGTCAGTGCACCTCCTATTCCTTCTGAGCGTCCAACTAGGGTAAGAACTCAGCCTACCTATCTTCATTATTATCATTATTTTTCTACCATACTTCACTTACATTAACCTCAGTCCTATCAAAAAGTCTCCATAGATCCTCAATGACAGCATGCTATGCAAGAAGAATTACAAACTTTAGAGAATAGTAATACTTGGGACCTAGTTGATTCTCTTTCTAGTAAGGCATTTATGGGATGTAAATGGGTGCTCAAGATCAATACTCGTTCCAATGGCTCCATTGAGCGCTATAAGACTCATTTGGTTGTCAAAGGTTTCACTCAATAATATGACATTGATTATGAGGAGACCTTTACACCTGTTGCTTTCATCACTTCAGTTCGTACTCTCCTTGCTATTGCAACCACTAAAAAATGGACTCTTAATCAGATGGATGTGAAGAATGTCTTTGTTAATGGTAATTTGGAAGAAGAATTTTATATGCGTTCACCTCTTAGTTACACTTGTCCATCAAATAAGGTTTGCCATCTTTGAAAGGCTTTATATGACCTCAAACAATTATCCCAAGTCTGGTTTGCCAAGTTTCATAACACTATTAATCAATTTGATTTTTCATCCAATGCTTATGATTTTGCTCTGTTTACTAGCAAAACTGATAAATGTATTGTTATGTTGCTTCTCTATGTTGATAATATGATTATTACTAGGGATGGTATTACTGGTATTGCTGAGCTTAAACAATTCTTGAGTTAGCATTTTGAGATGAAAGATCTTGAACCTCTTAGTTACTTTCTGAGTCTTGAAGTTCTTTCTTATGCTAATAGCCTTTTTCTATCTCAAGTTAAACATGTCTCAGATATTATCTCTCGAGCTGATCTCACCGACAGTCACACCAAATTAACTCCTCTAGAGCCTAATGTGAGATTAACACCTCTAGATGGTATAATGCTTGATAACCCTCTATCGACAATTAGTTGACAGCTTGATTTATCTTACTGTTACTCACCTAAATATTTCATATACTGTTCATTTAGTCAATTAATTCATGTCAGCTCTATGCACCACTCACTATTCTACTGTTCTCAATATTATCTGCTATGTGAAAGGGACCTTGTTTCATGGGCTTCATTTTTCTACCAACTTCTTGTTGATCCTTCGAGCTTATTCTGATTCTGATTGGGGTGGAAACCCCACTAATCGTTGATTCACCATTGGTTATTGTATCTTTCTTGGTGATGCTCTTATTTCGTAGCGAAGCAAGAAGCAAACTCTAACTGCTCATTCCAATACTGAAGTAGAATATTGAGCTCTTGCCAACACCACTTCCGAGATACTCTGGTTACATTAGCTACTTGATGATTTGAGTTTCTTTCAGTCCTCTTCTACTACTCTCTATTGTGATAATCGAAGTGCCATTCAAATTACTCACAATGATTTTTTTATGAGCGCACCAAGTACATTGGAATTGATTGTCACTTCATTCATCAATACCCTTTTAGTGGTGCTCTTCGTCTCATATCTATTGGAACTCTTGACAAGCTAGCAGATCTGTTCACCAAAGCTCATCATCTTGGTCATTTCCATACTCTGGTTTCCAAACTCAAGTCGGTTCCCTATGCACCCACTTGAGTTTGAGGGGGGGTGTTAGCTTGATGTTAACGTGTTAGTATCTGTTAGGATATCTAATTAATTTGATTTGCATATAGTTAGAGCGATATTATTTTAATTACAATTATTTTTTTTTCTCGTATAGCCCTTTTTTCTGTATAAATAGGAAATCCTTTTGTACTTTAAACACATTTAGAAATATATATACCATTCAATGTCTCTATGTTTTTCATCTCTCTTTCTAACATAAAGATTAAAGATTTAAATACCATTAAGATCGAATGTGTTAGAACTTCTTGAAAGATGACACATTATCCCTTGTCATGTAGTTTCTAATTTTATTAATAAAAAAAGGAAGGGATTCATTTACACCTAGTGTAAGTAAAAAGATTTATACTTAATTTCTTACCATTAAATTCATTTTAATCTAATGGTTCTAAATCATCTAATTAAATGATGAGAGAGAATAATAAATATTCATATTAAAAAGGAGAGATAATTAATAAATGTGATTTTAATGAAGAAATAAATTTTAGTTATTAAATTTTTTTATTAACTTAAAAAATGATATAATATTGAATATAATTTATAATATTTTTATTTTTTGTTTAGTATAAGTTATTTTTATTTAGTATAAAATGTTGATAGTTAATTTTTATTAACTTATTTTAAAATATAATAAATTAATACATTATATAAAAACAAAAATATAATAAATAGATAATTATTTAATATAAATTATAATATTTTTATTTTTATTTAGTTATAAGTTAATAAAGTATAACTAATTTTTAAAATTATATTTTAAGAATCTTTAGAGTCATTACCTTCTTATATTAATATGCTAGATAATTTTATAAGTACATGTCCAAACTCATCCATCACTTGCAGAACTCCGCTGTCACCAATAAACAAATGGTTTGAATGCCTCTCTTTTTAAATTTGGTTATTTTTATATTTTGCTAATAAAATATATATATTAGACGTAATTTGCTTTGTTTTCAGGTGTTAGTGAAAAATCTGAGTCGAACATAACATTTAGTAAAAATGTAAATTCTTTGCCATTTGTTCATAATCAAGGAAAAAAAAGAGCATAATGCTCTCTGAGTAAATTAGTTTGAATCCTTTTATTTACTAAAATTCTTCATTTTTTTAATTTGTTAAAATAAATACACTTTCAAACTTTTAAATGATCTTCAAATAATTATAAATTGTACATTATCTGCCCTATTTAATTCAACCATTTCAAATAATTTTGATAATTTTCATTTAAACATGTCGTATGTAGTATTTACTAAATATTTTTATTTAGTATAAAAGTTGATAGTTAATTTTTTTAACTAATTTTAAAATATAATAAGTTAATACATTATATAAAAATAAAAATATTATAAATTATATTCAATATTATATCACTTTTTAAGTTAATAAATAGACTTAATAACTAAAATTTATTTCTTCATTAAAATCACATTTATTAATTCTCTATCCTTTTTAATGTGAGTATTTATTATTTTATCTCATCATTTAATTAGATTATTTAGAACCATTAGATTAAAATGAATTTAATGGTAAGAGATTGGGTGTAAATTTTTTTACTTACACTAGATGGATCCCCTCCTTATATATATATATATATATATATATATATATATATATATATATATATATATATATATATATATATATATATATATCTAGCGAAATGAGTTTTTATTGTGATAGGGTGAGAAGAGTAAATCATGACCATAAAATCATACATGGATAATCAAGATTAAAAGTCACTTAAAGGTCATGTGACCACTTAAAAAAGTCATGTACATTTATGTTCTAATCTTGACCATTCATGTAAGATCCAATGGTCAAAATTCACTCCTCTCACGAGATACGCTTCATATATATATATATATCATTTTCTTTCTTAATCGGCCATCTTTTTTATTTCGCTTACGTATCTCTTGATCATCATTTATAACAACAGAAGTGGCACAACCTAAAATGCAACCATTATACCCAACATTGTATAATTTTACCTGTGAATCATAATTATCATGAATTTTTTTTCATTCAATTTCTATTGCATTTCTTGATATCTTAGGAACTGTTGGTTGGTCATCCTTTGTTCAATTAGACACGCCACAATGAGGACTCACACCACATCCATTTATATTTATCAAAGATATATTCATTAATGGATGTTTTCTTTTCTCATATTTTGTACCTGAGTTATTCGAACACTTATTCGAAAATGCATTTATTAGGTCCACAACACAAGTAGACATGCCCTATCTATGATTAGTACAATAATTCTGACCAGCATATACATTCTCTTGATCGCCATAATTTGGTTGAATCCTTTTACTCATCTGTGATCCTAGTGTGGTCCTAGATATTAAACTACCAAGTGTAGTAAAATGAGTTGAACTCTGTGGTGTGTTAAGTTGTGCCCTACTTCCAAGTGTATTAAACTGAATTAAGCTCTGTCTTAAGTTGTGCCCAACTTCCAGATGTAGTACTACAAGCACAATTGCAACTTGTTTCTTCAAATTGACTAAATCGTTTCATTTCCATAAAGGATAAACATCTTCTTATACTTTTTATGTTGATAGCCTTCAAGTTGGTTTTCATAAAGGCTACTCTTATACATTGTTGACTCCACATTATCATTTCTACTATGCATGCTTAACACTTCCAATGTTTATAACCATCTCTTTCTGTCTCAACATCAAAACCTATTATTCAATATTCTAATTTCATACTAAAACATTCAAGTATATGAATCATTTCAAGTATACTTAATATTAGTAGCTCAACATTTTTTCAGTTAAAATAAAATTTGAATATTTTCACACTGCATTCGACTATTTTAATGTTAGTAACTCTACAAATTTGATAAACATATCATCATTCGAATAAATGAAGCTTGTATTCGAATATTTTAAAGTCAATAGTTAATTATTTCTTCAGTTAAAATAATATTTGACTAATTTAACATGCAATTCGAATATTTTAATCTCAGTACATCAAAATCTCATAAAAATTCACAAACAAAGTATGATTGGTGCAAAAGGTGAAATAAATGTGTTAGGAATTGCATACCCTTCTTCCAAATGCTTGGGTATAGTAGGTGGAATAGCGAGTTAGGTAGCTTTCCTTGCATTTATTGGACATGAAATTTTATAACTAGTGAAATCTCATAAAAAAAACACAATGAAAAAAATAGAGTATAAATGGTTTGTGAAGGTGAAATAAATGTGTTATCATTTCATACCTTTCTTTGAAATGCTTGGGTGTAGTAACTCCAATAGCAAGTGTAAAGACCAGTGAAAAAACATCACAAAAAGAGGGAATTGCCATAAGTAAGACAATATAATGGTATGGGCTAAAGATTTATAACTATTGTTAGTACCCAATTTTGTCTAGGCAATTAAATAAAATAAAAATAAAAAATTGGTCTTTGGAAAGAAAATGTTTTATGGCTCAAAACAAATTCTTGAAGTCCAAACTATTTTTTTTTCTTTGTTGTTGGAGCCCAAAATTCACTAACACAATGGGAATGTCTAGATTCATTGTTAATACCCAAATTTGTCCAAGTGATTTGTGGACCTTCTACTATTGTTTTTTGGGTAATCTAAGTCCAATAGATTAGAAAAAATAATAAAAGTGAGAGAAAGAGGAGTCCAAGACCAATGTTGAAAAAGTAAATTAATTTGTGTAAAAAAATAAAACAATAATTGAAATATTTGGATCCGATTTTTGCTGAGATATTGGAAGAAATTTGATGAGAAAAATCTCAATTAAATCTCAATATTAATATATAAAAACTCAATTTGGATTTTAACAACTAAAGGGTTAACAAGAATGGTTAGCAATTTTTAGACCAAATGTGTGCTAAATTTTTAGCAGTATCGTGTCTTTAAATCATTGATTTATTCTTAATTTAAAGAGTTTTAGTTCTTAACTCGAATAGGAAATAAGGAAATACATGTTGAGATTTTTAGTGTCATTAAATTAAATTTCAAATCACATGAAATTGCTTTTTGATTTACAAGCAATAAATGAGAAAAATTAGGAAAAATTTGGTGGCTAATTTAATTGAGGCATCACTTGGTCGAATTTATGTCCTCGCAATTTTTTTTCTCTCAAGTTTTCAATTCTAGGAGAGAGAAAGATACAAAGGTTATAAAAGAAATTTCACACTAATAATCGAGTACCACTAATAACTTTCTTTGTATCTTTCTTTCTCCCACAATTGATTACTTGAGAGAGAAAAAAAATCCTCATTTGGCCTATAAATAAGAAAGCACCAAAGGCACTTGGACACACTTTTCTTTTCAAAGAAAACATAATTTTCTAGATACAGTTTCTTGAGAAAACAACCCAAAGAGAGTGTAAGAGAGAACACGTATAACCTATGGGAGGGACTTTACTGACAGAGAGAGTTCAAGAAAAATTTTGGTATAAGAGGTGGTCTTCCTAAAATTTTCTAATCAAGATTTTAGTCGCGATTTTAATGCAAAAGAAAATATTTTCTCTTTAAAAAGTTGAGAGATCTTTTTTAACTTCACGTTCACGGTTGCAACAACTATAGTTAAAGAAATAAGGATACCAATTTAGAATATAATCTCCAACAGTTATAGGCTATACCCAACATGAAATTAAGACATTAATCACCTAATTCAAATGTTTTCATCAAATAGAACAAATCCAAACCTTTTTTTTACATAAGCTACTGAAACTCTGTGAGGGAGAGGATTACTATACACTAAAAAGGAAAACATTAGATTTATGAGAGAGGTGAAAAATAGTGATTTCACAAACTAGCTTTATATCAAACTACAAACCAGATTTTTAGTCAACATAGTTAACAACATGCTTGTTATTATTATTATTTTATTAATTTCCTAGCATAAGCTTCATATTCCACGAAAAGTTGTCATCTTTTTGTCACTTGAAACTCTAATAATATTTGAATAATTTTATTGAAAATCAAATATTATGAAAGTCATCACTTCTGATTATGTACTATGTTGATGTAATATTCAAATAAAAACAATATATATTTGAATATTTTGATAATTTGGTATTAGAAATAAATAAAGTTTATGAACAATAGATGAAGATTTATAATTAAAAAGCACAATAATACAAAAAAAAATAATAAATGAAGATTTAGAATTAAATTTAGAGTGATTTATTTAGTTTAAGAAGATACAATAAAAAGGCAAACTTTGGTTGATGAGAAAGGTGGAAAAATTGGTTTTAGAAACCAGAATTCACTTTTCAATTCCCAATCCTGAAACCACTTGTTATAAGTAGTTTGCAAAACTACTCCTCAACCGTGACCGTCAAGAGAGCATGTAAGAGTTGAGAGTTATCATATTCTAAGGAAAAAGTCTTATAATTTGGAAGAACGTAGTGGATGTGATGGATCAAATTCACTTTAAAATATCTCCCTAAATAATATTTTGACTTTTCTTTTTGTTGACTATTAAAAGTCTAAACTTTATGGCTTAGTTGCCAAAGATGTGACTTTTTTTTATTTTTGTATAATGCTCAGAATTACCAGATTCCAATTCTTTTTTTCTCTTTGTTGCCATTAAAATTTTCTTCATTAAAGCTTTTATTTATTTATTTATTTTACCTTTTCCTTTAAACATCTCACACTAATATTCGTATGTTCAGCAGGTCTACTTGGAAGAAAAATTTTAAGTGTTCTTAGAATAAAAAAAAGTTAATGTGGGCTATCGTTTCCAACTTTAACAACATACATGTTAAATGTTACAAATCAACAATTTTTTCTTTAAAAACATCTAAGAATATCTCTTATTCATAAATTCTTACAAATTAATTGTATCTAACTCATCAAGTTTGAGTTAATTTGGATTTGCAAGTTGAATTAGATTCAAATCTAATCATTTTTCAACTCTAAAAAAATTGACTCAACCCATTAAATTTCCATGAAACAAAACCGTGTCCACTTAAACAGTAAAAACAAAAAAATATCATAGATGTATCCCTTATGAAAAATTCTAAAATGGGTCTTCATTATTTAAGCAGGTGGTATGTTGAGTCTCGATCTTCACGCTCTAATGTCTACATACAATGACGTAGCCATGTAGTGTTTTGTAAGTTAAAACTCATGAACGAGAATAGTGATTTGACATAATGTCAGAGATCATGCTAATGTTTTTGTAACTAACCAATTTCAGAAAGATGGAAACAAAAAGTCATAAGCCATGACTTTTTTTATCCAGCTGTATACGTGGAGTACTCCACAAAATGAAGTAACAAAATATCTACAGTGTAGACGAGCAAATAAATGAAACAAATTAAACAATATCTGTTTGATCAAACAACTATTTTTATTCTTGCAATGACTGTTGCAAGTGATCTTTGCTTTCTCAATGGTTAATTGTTTATAGGTTGGTTTGATCTTTTACTTGTCACATGCTTTCCACCTGTGATAGGCACGGTAATATTATATATTAGAAATATGATTTAATATTTTCTTAAATGAGTATCTTTTTTATCATATATATTATTTTCATTTAATAATTTTTTATTATATAAAATAACAATTTGAAAAACGATTTATTTTAATTGTGTAATTTTGTTCTTGCATATTACAAAAGAAAATCATGACAATTGGTTCATATTTTTATTAAATCTCTATGAATATAACATTGGTTATATAGAATTAGACCATTCTTCTTCCTTGTCATAAATAAGAATATTTAGTTCATTTCTAGTGTTGAAGTAGAAATTTCTCTGATGAAATTGAACTTTTAAAACATGATTATAAATTTCCCTCAAATATACAATTTTCTTTGGGATGTCGCAAAAAAGGGCCGTGAAGTATTTATATACTAGCTAAAAATAATGTGTATAATGCTTGCTTGTAATAATGATTGAGGAAGACCTAAAATTTTTAGATCTTCAAAGAGATTTAAAAATTTTCTATTGAGTATATTACTGTGTATTTATTTATCTGTTACATAAATAGGAATGATGGTTAAAATTCTTATTTTCTTCCTTATCTTCTGTTTAAAACAAATGCATGTTAAAGTTAGCTTTTTTTGGTACAAATGTTAAAGTTGGTTTTGAAAATTAAAGTGTGAGAGAGTTATTTTGATGTCCTAAGATGAAATTCTTTTAAAATTTATAATAAGAAATTTATGTCACTCAATAAAAGTTTTGACATAAAATTAAAAGTGTAAGTAGTAAAGAGCAATTTGAAATATAAACAACAACAATATATATATATATATATATATATATATATATATATAGAGAGAGAGAGAGAGAGAGAGAGAGAGAGAGAGAGAGAGAGAGAGAGAGTACATATGGTGAGAGAAGTGCTTATTGTAAGAGGTGATGATCATTAGATCTTACATAAATAATTAAGATTAGAACATAAATACATGTGATTTTTTTAAGTTGTTACATGACCTTTAAGTAACTTTTAATCTTAATCATTTATATATGGTTGTATGGTCAAGATTTACTCATCTCACCCTCTCATAATAAAAACTCATCTCACTAGATAAAATATTTTTATATTTTAAATACTGACTTCTTACTAATGAAGTGAAATACAAGGAAAAAGATTTTAAAAAGTTAGGTAAAGTATCCAGAGATTTTGATAAATATTTGTAAAAATATATTTATAGTTTAGTAAGCACTATCATAGACAACGGTTATGATGGAAGGGGGTTTTGAATTCTCTATTAGGGAAACCCTACCTCTTCCAGGAAAGCCACCGGATGGAGGGAGATGGTGCAACCGAAGGTTTCCTTCAAAGATAAGGTGATAAGAATAAGCCACCGCCAGCACCACATGTGAAACAAGATCTAATCCAATAGGGGCTAGTGCAAGTAGAGTATGAATACAAAAATTGAGATAAATGACAACGACTTTTTTCCTACGACAAAAAAGTAGTTAGTAAAAGTACATATATAGTAGCGACATTTACAAGTCATTGCGATAGGAAGAATTTTATCACCATAGTAATGTTTGCATTGGCAAAAGTCGATCTATAGCAGTGACAAGATATTTTGCTAGGATATACCACATATATAGTAGCGATATTACAATCTCGCTGGGCAACATCTAAGAATATGAGATATATGGCAACGACATATGTTTTCGCAGCAATAAATGTAAAAATATGGCAACAACTTTAATAGTGGTTGGGATAAGTTATATGCATATGTCAACGACTTTGGTTGTTGCTGGGCATAGTAAAAGGATGCAAGCAATATGCCAACGACAAAGATTATAGAGAGGATAAGCATAGCAACATGACAGCAACTACAATTGTCGTTGGCATAAGTTATACGCATATGCCAGGAACTTTGAAGAAAACTTACTGCTTTAGACTGATGAAATTGGTTTGCTACAATACGAAAGACTATACCTGTTGTTTGACAAAACTTTACTTTGTAATTTTTCAAACTATAACACGTATAATTATTGATAGCATAGTCTATTAGAGTGTGTAATATAGGGGGATAAAATTCTTCTTATATTTGTTTAGTAGACCTTCTCATTTATTACTACCTTGATATTTAAAGGTGGGAGAGATTGATTTCAACTTGATTTTCATGTTTATCTTGCTTGACATCATAAAGGTGGGAGAGACTATTTTTTACTAAAATCGAGTTTTATTCTTAATGATTTCCTTATGATGTCTTTGATTTGAATTCTATCATCTTGTATACAATAACTATTGTGGCAATGATTTGAGATATAAATGCATCCTTTAAAATGCACCCTTGATTTGGGTTGCTTGTAGGTTGCTCTTTTCTTTCAAAAATGAAGAAATTTATGTTACTTGCCTTATTTGATATTTGGGTTCAAGTTGTGTGATTTAATGTTCACAAGTGGATTGGTTACTGGTCATTCAAAAAAGTCATTATTACTTGCCATCACTTTGAGATAATGAAGGAACATTAGTTTGGACCATTACACCACAATTTGCCTATGATTGCTTCTTCATATGACATTCTTGCTTACTTTTAAATTTAATATGCCTTTAAAATATTGAATTTTTAATATGCATTTGCTCTACAATATGTCATTCTTGTTATTTTATTTCTATCATGCAAAATGTTCTAACCTCACTTGTTTAACTCTTGTCATATAGGATAATTTACAGTTACATCCCAAGTGCTCACCATTGACTTTCTTGAAGCTATGCAATGGAAACTTTGGTTTTGTACATATTCCACATTTCCATAAATATATTTGTTGGACCATTTATTTGCTTTAAGCATGAAGATTGGAAATTTTATATTATTTGGTTTTCAATTGTTGTATAGTGTTGACATTCTTGTGTTTATATCCGTAGCTATTCTATGGTAATATATATTATGTTTTGGACAATTTTAATAGTTATTTTGTAGTTATAAAAATCAAATTAATAAATATAATTAATATAAAAAATCAAATATAAGTCACTTTATTTTTTTATAAATATATTTGATATTAATTTCATTTTAAAAAATGTATAGAAAAATCTAATATTTTTTTTAAAAAAAAAATCTTTAACAGCGCCAATAATTATGGGAAAAATTTCTACTAGCCTAAACACTTATCCCAACGACACTCTTTTGGCAATGCGAAAATGTCACCTATTGCTATGATAGTTGTCGTTAAGAATTTTATGATATGGCAACAACTTAGCTTGTTCATGCTAGTGATAACAGTTACTGCCAAAATTGAATATATGGTAACAATAATGGCCGCTGGGAAATGTTAACCTTATGTTAGCTACTTAATTCATTGGGAAATGTTAACCTTTACTAGCGACCTTTGTCGTTGGAAAATGACTCGTATAGTAGCAACATTTGTTGTTGGGACACATTGCCTTATAGCAGTAACATAGGTCGCTAGGAAAATGTGACTCATGGCAGCGACCTCAAAAGTCGTTGCAAATCTTTTCGCAATAGAACTTATGCCAACGATATGCAGCGACATTTTTTTCGCTAGGAAAAATGACTTTCTCAACGACAAGAAATCTTTAGCAGCGACTTTTGTTGTGGGGGAAATTGTCTTTTTCCCAAGGTTTTTCTTGATGATAAGGTCTTTGAGGAGTTATGCTTGCCATGGCAAGACACGCTGGTCATTAAGTTACTAGGAAAGGATATTAGTTTCAAGTTGATGAAAGAAAGACTCAAATCGCTTTAGAAACTCTCAAGTGTAATATCCTAATACCAATACTTCAATATATGTAGCATACAAGGTGATACCTAGCATTACAACGTCACTACATACGTACTAATCTAATACATATATCCATAATGTTCATTGGAAACATTATAGAGAGTCATATGAAATGCAAAAAACATAAACATGATAGTAAAATACTTAAATATATACAACATTAGTCTTAGCAAAGACTTGAAGTATTACATAATTCTTTACATGACAAAGAGGTACTAAGAGATACATCATTTGTAACATAAACTATAAAGCTACTCTAGTTTTTAGCTTCCGTTTTCTTCTTGTTCTTAGAAGAACTTTCACCTAGAATTACATGGTACACAGCAGTGTGAGAAACAACATTTATCAGTATGAGTAAACCAAAACCAGCATACACAACATAATAAACATAATCTTAACACATGCTAAATAAGATATGTTTAAAGCATTTACAAGATCTAACTTTAGCATCTAGATAAACTAAGTTAACATACATCTCATACATACATGCTTAGTCTAACTTAGAACTAATATGTTAAGCTTAGGAATACTGGTTTAGTGTATTATCTTGTGGTAAGTAGAGAAAAAGGTCATCTTCACATTACACGCATCATGGCACGCTGAGAAGTTCAGGCTGAATCATTATTCAAAAGAACCTTACGGACTCCTCACTTATCTCTTTTGGCCTTAATGATGGTGTATAACATCAAAGAATACTCGCAAAGATCAATACTATCAACCCTTCCCATCATACATATATCTAAACACCAACTCATCACGCATTGCTCTTAAGTGATATATTTTACCACGAAAGCAGCCTAAGTTGTTAGATACTTATCTAAAGCAAACCATAACTCTTGAATGCTCAAAGGTTTAGTCTTTCTCTTCTACGCTAGGTGATAATTTCTCTCTTGAAAATATATCTATTTGTGTCTTAACACACTTTAGGAAACATATATTAATGATCTCATCTAACCAAAAACTTAAAAACATCATAATGACATTTTTGGAGTTCCAAGACCTCACGCCTCAGCGCAACTTAGGCATGCCGCGGTGTCCTAGCCTCGGGTTTTCATTACTGGATGTAGCATCACTCTCATGCTACGGTGCCACACACTTCACGCCACAGCGCACGCAGCAAAACCAACCTCATGTTGCAGCGTAACTTCTTCACGTCGCGGTGCGTATAGAAGAAACCATATTCTGCATAATTTTATAGAACTGTGGTACTATTCTATTGATTCTTTTCTTGGATTTTGGTCATTCCAAAACAGTTTCTAAGTGATTTTAAGTCCTTAATCAGTTCTTAAACACATAAGAATCAACAATCACTAACTTAAACCTCTTAATTTAGATTCAAGCACCAAATCACACATAACTTAACCTAAACCCCTCTTTTGGGCATCAATGGTTTAAATGAAATGTTCTAAGTTCCTATCATCAACTTATGCTATGAACAAGTCATAAATGACCAAAGAAACACATTCACGCAAGCCACATACATCAAACACCTCTAGAACTTAATTTGACCTATTAAGCACCAAAGGTGCATCAATGGTGAAAAGAGATAAATATGGACATAAAACCCTACCTTTTACAGTTGTGAAGAAGATTCAAGCTTGGTTGGATCTCAAGCCTTGGCCTTGCCTTTGGATTTGCTCTTTCTCTTTTTTTCTTCCTTGGTCTTTGCTTCATCTTCTTTCCTCCCTTCTCTCATGTTTTCTATTTTTATTTTTGTGTAGAAAATGGCCGTGAGTGAGGACTTATAAAGAGAGAACAAAAGACTCTTAAGGCCTTTAGGCCTTAACTGATAAATCTCGTTCTGCTAAAAACACTTAGATTTAGCTAATTCAAGATTTTTAACTTCCAACAACTTTAAAATAAATACTAAGATTCGTATAAAAAGTCGTTTCACCATTATTTGATATTTTCATATCTGCTACTAGTCATTTCAGCTATAAATAGGCAACCAGTATGGCTAAAAATACCAAACTAACTCAGTTTACTTTGAAACTTTAACTGTAACTTGTTTCATATATTTGTAACCTAAAAATAAATTAACCATATTTATTTCTCTCATCTAAGTAATATATGTTATTATCTGAGTCATTTTAAGCTACTTTTCACACTTTGAGTTACAATAAAGTACCTAAACTAACTTAGATTGTCACAAAATTAAACATGCATGTTAAGCAAGTCATATGTTACCTTTTAAAGACATAAGCAAGTCTAACATGTCATTTAGGATATTACATCAGGAGCATTTGAGATCATGGATGTTAGAAGAGGTTTCTTTATGGTGAAATTTGACTTGGAGGAGGACAAAAAGAAGGTGATGAATAAGGGATCATGGATGCTATATGACCATTATCTTGCAATGTTTACTTGGTCTCTTGACTTCGTGTCTCCTATTACTAAGGTTGAAAGTATGGTTTTAAATTGCAGTTACGGTCGTAATTTCGGTTATTTTATGTTTACCACATTTACAGAAAAATGCGATTGATGCGGTCACAATTGCAGTTATAGACCGCAATTTAAAATCATGGTTGAAAGGACTATGGTGTGGGTCTATTTTTTGAGGTTGAACTTAGTGCTTTACAATGAAAGTTTTCTGCTTGCTCTGGCATCAAGAAATGGCAGACTTGTCGAAGTGGATACCAACACGCTCAAGGTTGCAAGAGGTCCTTTTGCTTGCATTTGTGTTGAAATATATCTCAACCAACCAGTTGTTGGTAAGGTTTAGCTCAGAGGACATTGGTACAAGGTAGAATATGAGGAGCTCCACATAATATTTTCAAATTGTGGTTATGGTCATCTCAGTAGAGAATGTAAGGTTTAGCTGTAGGTGAGGGAGGTTGAAATCCATAGCAACACTTCTAAGAAGGAAACCACCGTAGGTGTAGTGCTAGAGAAATCTTCGGTGGAAGTAGGGTTAAAAGGAAAGAACACTATATTAACTCCCAATGATTTGATTGCCAAAAAACATGTGGAAACTGAAGTAGTTACAAAAAAAGGAGGAGGAAATTATGCATGGTGATTGGCTTGTGGCAACTAAAATTAAGGAAATGGAACCCCAAGCCACATGACCATGTTAAAGATAATAACGACAAGGTGGCCAAGAATTTAGGAGCTCCTAAAATTAACGTGCAATCATCTGATCCTAATAGGGGTAAGAAGGATAATAAACTTGGCTTCAACCTTTAGCTTTAACCCTAGCCTCCAATCCTATTTAACCTCCCTCCATTTATTACTTCCAATCATATTTAATTGAATTAATGGACACATAAAGGGAGATTAGGTTAGAGACAAGGGTTGGAACTAAAAGTCAGAGCTAAGTTTTAATCCCCACAGGCCCACCCAGTTCCGAAAGTAAGACTTGGGTTTTGATTTGCAGCATGCCACCCCTATGGCCCGTATGGTCTCAAATAGTCAAAAAGCTATGATTTCTTCCCAGCCTTCCAAAGTTGCGCAGCCATCTCCCCCTGTGCATGTTAACTCTATTGGTGCTGGCATGTTAACAACCATGAACGTCAAGATGGTTACCCCGAACCATTTGCAATTGGTAGATGATCATGACCCATACCTGGACCCTAGGGAGACAAGCAAAGTTGCATCTATGGAGTGCACATAGGGTGATAGTGAGGTTGTGCTTGAGACCCAAGGCCTGAGACATGTTAATGGTGAAAAGGATATCATCATGAACTATGAGGGAGGGTCTTCTTAACTCTTTGTCTTTCCCTTTTCTTTTATGAGAAATAATAGAAACACACTCTTTATCACACAAGTTTAACCCTTCTCTCATGTTCATTTTGGAACTTCATATTCATGTCAAGAGCTTAGTTGTTTTGGAATAGATTGGGATACAAACCAGTGGCGGTGGAGGAGGCTAGGGGTCACTCAGGGGGATCTGGATTTTGTACACTAACAGTGGATTTCATCTAGACATTCTGGACTCCTCCCATCAACCTATTACGGTTAGAATCTCTTGTGTTGGGAAATGGGAAGCATTGGGTTTTTACAGCTCAGTACACAAGCCCAGTGCCTTACAGATGTGGTTTGTTGTGGATTCATCTTAGGAACCGTCGGGTTAATATTGCTGAACCTTGGTTGTTGATGGGTGACTTCAATGATATTCTTCTTCTCTCTAAGGTCAAAGGTGACAACTTTGTTGTTTCTCATGCAAACTTGTTTGCTGATATGATAGATGCTTGTAATCATGTTGATAGTGGTGCTGTGGGAGCCCAGTAACGTGGCATCGTAACTTGCAAGGTTCTCACAGACTCTCCAAGGGTCTGGACAGAGGTTTGGGCGATTGCCGATGGAGAACTTCCTTCCAAGAAGCTCATATATCAAAGTTCTTCAGAGACTTTATTCTGATCATAGTCCTTATCAGAAAGCAATGGGAAGAGGCCATTCGTGAGGTGGCTTCGACTACCCATCCTGAGTTTGATGCAGTTGTTCATGCAACTTGGGGTTGTAGCCACATGAACTTAATTTCCGGTTTGGATTTAGTTCGAGAGGACGCTCTCAGATTCAACAAGGAGGTGTTTGGTAACGTATTCAAGCGTAAGGGGCATTTAGAAGCTCGTATCAAAGGCGTGCAAGCTAGACTTGAGCATATCGACTCCATGGCACTTCTTAACATTGAAAGGAAGTTACAGCATGAATATAATAATATCTTAAAGCAGAAGGAGCTCATATGGTTCCAAAAATCTAGAGAGAGTTGGGTGAAATATGGGGACCGAAACTCTGCTTTCTTCCATACCCAAGCTATTGTTCATCGTAGAAGAAACAAAGTTAATAATATTTTGCTGGAGATGGTTTATGGTGTTCGGATGAGAACATTCTGAAAGATGAAGTTTTGAAGTTCTATAAAAAGCTTTTCTGTAGCACTGAGAATGTCTAGCCGCAGCTTTTGGAGTTTATTCACTGTCCTTCCCTGAACCAAGAGGCCCAGAGTCGTTTGGTCCAACTTGTTACCAAGCAGGAGGTGTTTGAAACTCTTAAGTACATGAAGCCCCACAAGTCCCCTGGGCCTGATGGGTTCCATCCTTATTTCTTTAAAAAGTATTAGCATGTGGTGGGGGATGAGGTTTGGTGTATAGTTAGAGATGCTTTTTCATATGGTTACTTCAATCCTAAATTGGCAGAAACATTAATTGTGCTTATCCCAAAGGTGGATTATCCTAAGACCTTTAAAGAGTTCAGGCCTATTTCCCTCTGCAACGTGGTTTATAAGCTTATCACTAAGGTTTTAGTGAATATGCTGCGACCTTATCTTGTTGGTCTTATTGGTCCTTTGCAGAGCAGTTTTTTTCTTGGGAGAAGCACTGCTGATAATGTCATTATAGCCCAGAAAGTTTTGCACCATATGAATAAGTCCAAACAGAAGGTGGGTGACCTTATTTTCAAACGGGACCTGGAAAAAGCATATGATAGAGTGCATTGGAGGTTTTTGAGATGCACCTTGCTTGATTTTGGCTTTCCCCAACAATGTATCTCTCTCATCATGCATTGTGTTTACTCCCCTAAATTCACTATGCTTTGGAATGGAGACAATTTACCGAACTTACATCCTATGAGAGGACTTTGTCAGGGAGACCTATTATCAGCTTATCTCTTTGTCTTGTGCATGGAGAACTTAGCCATTGCTATAACTATGAAGGTTGAATCTAAAGAGTAGAGTCCTGTTAAGATCTCTAGAGGAGGGCCTGCCATTTCTCTCTTATTCTTTGCTGACGATGTCCTTCTCTTTGCTAAGGCAAAATCTTCTCAAGTTAGATTGATGGCCTCTGTTATTCATGATTTTTGTGCTGCCTTTGGTCTTAAAGTTAACGAAGAAAAATCCAAGGCCATGGCCTCAAAATAGGTTACTCAAGCCAAGAAGGATAAGTTCAAGGGCATTTCCTCAATTCGGTTCACCGGCCGCCTCTCACACTTGGCGTGCCATCCTTAAATCTGCTACTACTCTGAAGAATGGATGCCATGGAAGGGTGGGGAAGGGTTATTCATATTTTTGGTATGATAACTGGACAGATAATCGCCCTTTCTGCAATGCCGTTGAAGTTGCTAACATTCACTCAGGATATGTATATGAGAATCTGTGATGTTTGGCATGATAATACTTGGCATTTTGATTCTCTAGCCACCAACGTTCCTGATCACGGGAAGCAGCTGGTTAATTCTGTCAATGTGGCTTCAGAGTCACAAGTGGAGGATATGTTAATAGACTCACCTCATTTTTTATCTCACCTCATTATTTATCATACTTTTTAATAGTTGTGATTAAGTGAAAAAAAATGATAAAGAGATAGTGATATGATTAATAATATGAAAAATAATATAAAAAATAATGTAAAAATAATAATAAAAAAATCAAGTTCACGTTAATATGGGATTCTTCCTCTTCAAGTATATATTCAGCTAAAACTGGTTATTATTGGCAGTCAGATCATGGTAACCAACATCAGGATACGTTTTCATGGTCTTAGATATGGAAGCTTCATGGCCCAGAGAAGATACGATTTTTTATCTGGTTAGTCTCTCACCAAGCTATTCTCACTAATGGCTTAAGGTTCCATCGTGGTCTAGCAACCAACCCCACTTGTAAGGGATGTAATCAAGCTACAGTTTTGATATTCTTATACCATTAATAATATATATACATCCTTTTACACTTTTTTAATATTATTTATTATAATTATTTTTTATTACTTTTCTCGTTAAATCTGATACCATTTAAAAAAGATATATGATTTAAAAATATATATGATGATCATTTTTCATCATGCTATTGCGGACACCTTCCACTGTTTTAGGTACTGTACTAAGGCTCATAAGGTTTGGGAAATGTTGGGTTTTATTACCAACCCGTCCTTTCTGCTGTCATCCATCTATGAATAATGTAAACTCTTTCTCATGGGCCTTTTAAGTTAGAAAGGAGAAACACGAATATTGACACGGAATATGACATAGATATAAATATAAAGATATATTAAATTTAAAAATTATAAGATATAACACTATATATATATATATATATATAGTATAAATTTTAAGTAAAAAAAATTATAATTCAAAAAAATTAATATCATTTTTGATAAACTTAAAGATTTAATATCATAATATATATCATATGTATTAATATTTACAATCTAATAAGTTTCTCTTAAAAATTATGGAGCATAATTTTCAATGATATATTCTAAAAAATCTATTAAACTAATTTTTCTTAATAAAACTAACCATGAATGAGTATATGTGCATAAAAAAATTAATTAGAAGAAATATTGGTATGAAGTAAGTTTCATGGTCTTAATATGAAATGCTTCATGGCCCAGAAAGATAGAATGAGTTTTATGAAAATAGTGATGTGTGAAAGATAAAACTTAAAAGTTTAATAGTGTGTATGAAAAGATAAAATTTAAAATACCTCAAAATAGTGACTTGGGACATTATTATTATATTTGATTTTATTGTATTCTAACTTTTTAAATGTTAATCATGGAAATTATTTAAAAAATATTAATAAATGGTGTCACTAAATCTTACAAACGTGTTTTATGTAAAATTAAAAAATGATGATGATTTTTCATTAGACAAGCTATTGACGACACCTTCCACGTTTGATGTCGTACTGTGTTAAGGCTCATGTTTCGACATGTTGGGTTTTATTACCAACCCATCCTTTCTGCTGTCATCCATCTATGAATAGTGTAAACTCTTTCTCATGGGCCTTTTAAGGAACTTTTCTTGGCTAGGTGTGGAGCATCTGGTGCTCTTGTAATGAGGAGGTCTTTAACTCAACCTCCATTCATCCTTTGGCTACCTATTGTAACTGCATTGCTTTGTTTGATCTTTTCAAATCTTGTGAGGACTTACCAAGTATGTAGCATATATAGAACTTCTAGCTTGTCAAGTGGACTCCTCCTCCTCATGGCTTCCATAAGGTGAATGTAGATGGCAGCACTAAAGGGTCTGATGGTAGAACTAGTTATGGAGGATTGATAAGAAACATTTATGGTGAATGGGTTCATGGGTTCTTTGGTTTGATTAGCATCACAGAGATTTTACATGTTGAGTTGATGGCGATTCTCTTTGGCCTTCGAGAAGCTTGGTCTTTGGGCATTACTAATAACATGTTTGGTTTGGCAGGAGTATGTCCTGTGACAGCTTTTTTCTTATATAAAAGTTTTTTTTTCTTTGCTATTTGCAACATGTTTGACTCTTTTTGTTAAAAGTTGTTGATTAAATTTTTTTTTTACCAACAACTTTTTTTTAAAAGCTACACATGTGAATACTCAATTTTGCCTAGGCCCAATAAAAATGATGATGGATAATCAAAGGAAAAAGAATTAGTTAACTCTGTTTCTATTAATTAATAAAATAATAATAATAAAAAATAAAAATAATAAATAAAATATTTTAAAAAAAGAGAAAAAATAAATAAAAAATTCTTGAAAAAGAAAAAATAGAAAAAAAAATGAAGAAAGTAAAAAAAAAGTTTAAAAAATAATGTAACGAGCGAAATTATCATGGTTTAGACTTGATTCATCTGCATTGAACTTATTTATCTATTCTGACCTAAGACCTACTAAACTTGAGCCCAAAATTCATAACCCAATACAAATCAAGCCCATATGAACGTGTCAAACAAAATTCAATTCTACCCACATTGTTATGATTTTGTTTTCTCGTTTAGTTATTTTGTCATGGTTCTCAAAGGAGAAGAAATAGGAAAGAAATTTTGGAGCTGCAATACATTTAATGCACCACAACTGGACAAGCAAAAAAAGGGAAGATATGAAAAGATGGAGTGAAAAAACTTCTGCTAGTGAAGGAAGTGATGGGCTTAATGTGTAGAAAAGGTAGAGAGAGTGGTTTTTTTTTTTAAAAAAAGGGAGTCAGAAGTAGAGTTTTGGGAGGGGGAAGAAAAGAAAATCTTGGCTTCTCCTGTGTTTGAATGTTTTTCATTAATAAAATGAGACATAATAAATGGAGATGGATCGAAAAGGAAAAAGAAGGAATGAAATATAATTATCATTCTATTTGTTTAGAAATTTCATTAACAGAACAAAACAAAACTTCATTACTCATGTGTTCTCCCCATAACACCTCAATTTTGAGAGGAACAAAAATTAAGTATTTGAGAGAAAAAGAGAAAAAATGATTCCCCATATCTTTCGTTATCTTCTCATGTATTCTAAAACTTCTAAACAAAGAAGTTATTTCCCTTCCCTTATTCCTTTTCCCTTCCCTTCATTACCTATCATCCAAACATAGTGTTCAAGTTTTCTACATTAAGTTCCTACAAGGGAAGTTTCTGATTTTTGGGGGGAGGAGTTTCCTCAGCTTGCTAAAATGTAGCTCTTCATCCTCTATTTGATTAATTTGCTGTGAGTGTGATTGGAATGGTGTTTTAGCTTTTACACTCACACACAAGAATCTCACTCCATTTTACATTCACTAGACTCCATTATCATGAACCTCCAAGCACCAAACACCATCCCTACGCTTTCAAGGACCAACCACAAGCCACTGCTTCTAGTATGAGACCATCAAGAACCTCCATCATGGCACCATCTTCCCCTACACCAAGCTACAACCATCATTCTCACTACTCAAACCACTAGTACACCCAACAACAACCACCACAGCCTCGTCACCCCCAAAGACTAGAACCCCAACCTGTCAGTTGCACCTCACAGTCGTCAACCCACACTTGCCAGCAATCGCGGTCAAACATCAAAAGCCCCACTGCCTGAACTCATTGCTGCCATCCCTCAAATCACTGCCTCTGCTCATGCCATCGTTGCACCCCTCAAGCTGTCGGACTCGGGACCCTCATCTTTGAACCACCGTGCCACTGCTAGGATCTCCACCCAAGCCGTCAGAACCGTGACCCAACTGCTATTCCTCCGTGTGCTACCAGTCCCTGCAGCCTCTGTCCAGCAGCCTGTTCCGTCCATACCACCACGCGAGCCACCATGTCCAGTACCAAGCCACAACAACCAGCCAACCAGAGCCAGCTACCAGCAACTTCGGCCACCACTCTTCTTATTGTGATCTTCCTTCTCTAGATCCACAACCCACGAGCTCCTTCGCGTCGCCCAAATTCGCCATCAACTCCCCTACTGTGATGCACCCACAGTTGAACCAAACTAGGTCGCCTAATTCCCAGTCGCGTCGTCGTCTTCCATCGTCCTCCACTGTGAGACTCGCGCTGCACGCGCACCATCACACTGCCATATCTGCCCCCCTCTATCTGTGCCAAGGTTTTTTTTTTTTTTGTTTAGATTTTATTAGTTTAGTTTAGGTTTTAATTAGATTAAGTTTTAAGTTTGGGTCAATTAGTCTCATCTCATGAGGAAGCCCATAAAAAAACCAAAATATGGAAAATGGAAATATACAAAAAATAAAATAAATAAAAAATAATTAGTACCGGAGGAGTGTTTTAATTAGTGTGCTTGACTTCTTTGGGTTAGTTTGATTTGAGTTTAGTTTTCTTGTTTGTTTTGTTGATACACTTATTTATTGACATATTGCTTGATTTTAATTGAACTTTGTTGAGAAGAATAAAACGAGATTAGTTGAGCTGTGACAGTTTGTTAATTCTGTATTTTTAGAATCATTTAAATTGTAACAACTTGATGATTCATTTTTTTAAAAAGAAAAAAAAAAGAAAAAAAGGAAAATCAAATGAATTTTCAAAACAATTTTTTTTTCAAAATTAAAAATAATCAACTTACAATCGCTTTTCTAAAGAACGACATGATTTTAAATTTCTCATTACACTTGAGGATATATAGGAACATAATTTTTATTCTGTCAAGTCAAAATTAAATTTTCATAATTTATTTTTCTATTTAGTTTATCTTTTAACATAATGGGTAAAACAAATATTTTCAAGAGTTATTAAAAATTTGCACAACTGACTTAGGGTAACTGTCTCACGATGGATGTATTAGGGGTGCTATGGAATTAAGTTTATATTCTTTCCTGTGTATAATCGACTCCTGAATCTAACCTGTTTTTAAAAGACCAGTTCTTCCTAAAATAAAAAGGTTTTCTAATTTTTTTCTCAATTTAAATAAAATTGGTGGCGACTCCATTTCATTCTCCTACCAATTTATTTTTTGTCGCTCCCGCTGCGATCCCGGTCGCAACAACACACTTGAGCATTTCTCTCAAACAGCGATTGATTATTATTTTGGTTTGAAATGTAAATACTATTTTGTCTTTAATCAAATAATATTTTTAATTATTTTATATTTCTTTTGGTAATTTAATGTATAAAAATGATTTTTTTATATTATCTAAACAAAACAAATTATTTTAAAATCATTTTTCAGTTAACATATCTTACATAAAATTGATTATATTATAATCAATTATAACAATAACAATTATTAAAATAATTAAATTTTCATGACTAATTCGAACACACACTAATCTTATATGTGAATCCGATTCCACATAGGCTATTCAACTTGTCTTGATGGATTTTCAGGTCTCCTACCGTTTTCATAAGTTTGGTAGTATTGTTGATATTCAGAGTTTATTTAAGAATCAAGCCTAGGAAGTGACTCTCCTTCATGTTTTAAGGGAGGGAAACTCCTGTGCTGATGCTCTTGCTAAGAAGGGAAGAGATGATTCTGCTGCTTTTAAATTTTGGCCTGCTCCTCCAGGGTCGTTTTAATATGGACCCTCCTATTTAGGGTCCATTGATAGATCTTGTCATCTCAATCGTTGGATGCAGTGAATATTAATCAGACGGATGTCAAGCATTACTAATTACTTGTTTATCAGGTGAAGATTGCCTTTCAATATTCTTTATACTTTCCTGTAACTTTTTTTCAATTATCTCTCTCTGGATACTTGCCTCCAGTAATTTTTCCAAATGCAACGCTTGTTATATATGATGTATCATACTACTCATCAATTTCAATTCTCTTGTTTTGAACCACAACATCACTTTTCTGCATGGTACATCTTGCCATATATCATAAACATCATCCAATATAGAAAATTTATCACCCCATATCTTTCTTCCTCGAATCGATGCTCTTCCAATATCTCCAACTTCCCGAGCTCAACATCAAGCCTTTGTTTGCTTAGGTTGTCAAGTTCTTCTCTCGAGAAGACGTACAACATTGGCCTCGTTTTATACTCCCGTTTTCATAAGGTATGTTCTCTGAAAAATTTGTAAGCTCCAAGAGACGCTTGAAATCAACTATAGTTGGCTCCTCTATGATTGTAAGAGATAATGTTGATACGTTGATAGTTATACCAAATGGCAAGTTGTTGACTGCAGTTTCTCAATCTACCCCTGTAACTGAAGCATTCAATTTAGTCCTTTGGTGGATTCACAATCAAAATTTGGTTAACCTACATATAAAAATACATAAAGTATAAGGATTTAAGAACAATATATAATTTGTCTTTTCCTGCAAATATCATAAACCTATTATCATAGATAAAGTCAAAGGTCCATCCCTGAACCTTTGACCTGGGGGTTCATGTTAAAACAACCCGCTCCTCCAAGTGAACTGCATCTCATTCTTCTTGCAGATGTCTCTTTTACTCGTATTTAGCTTTCTCTTGGTTTTTTGGTTTGTTTTCCTCTACTGTACCCAAAAAATAATAATATTATAATGTATTCTTATGATACTGACTATGTCTTTGACTATGTCTTTGGTGGATAAGCAATGGTGGAGCCACATTGAGTTGACTGAATTTTTTTTAAAATAAGTATTATAAAAAAATTAATACCTTTAAAGGGAAAATATTACCTTCCTTTCTCTCACTTTTTTTTTAATTGATGAAAATCTTTCTTTTTTTTAGTCATACGTACTTTGTACTTATTATTTTTTTCACTTTAATTTAAAAAAATTTAAAACATGGAACTTATATTTTTATTTTAAGAAAGTTGTGGAGCTTTTCAATTTCTTATGTAGTTGTTCTTCCTTTTATTTGTCTCTATTGCTTATCTTCACTTTTAGGTAGTATATTTCTTCTTTTTTTTCCATCATCTCTTTGTGAAATTGATATTAGAAATTTCTTTTAATTATTCTCTTTATATATCTTCTTACTTTCATAATTTGAGTTTATTAATATTTAAAATTTAAGTTTGTATAATTTAATTTTATTGAATATTTTAAGTGCTATAATTATAATTATTAAAATAAATTGATGAAGTTATATAATGTTAATTATAATTTTTTTAATAAGGTATATCAATATTAATGAATTTGTTAAAAGAAAGTAATTATTATGATGAATACCTAAATTTTTCTCAATTAAAGTAAAAATAATTAAGATAAACTTAAAAAATCTTTCAGCAAATTTTGGTTTACATTCTAAAATTTTATCTTATTATCTAAATGAAAAATTAAGATAATATTCAAAGAAAATATTAATATTCTCTAACTTTTGGATACTGATTTTGTTATAGTAGATAAAGTTTTTCTAAAATAAACTTATTTTTAAAGTAAATAAAAATAAAAATATATTTACTATTAAATTTTAATAAATTAAGATTTTAATATACTTTAAATTAAATTAAAAATATATATCTTTATTTATTTACTTTATAGGTAAACTTAGAGTTTTTTCCGCCATTGACAACCTCTTTCAATTTTTTTGATGGCCTATAATAGAGCAGGAAATGCATAATGCATAAGTGGCAAACGTACAAACTTCTGACAAACAGCTTTCAAATTGTCAAAGTAAATTATATGTATAATAAAGTCGGTACTAAATTTTAGTGGTGTGTTTAAGAAGTTAAAAGGTTAAAGGACATCTTTCATTGGTTTAAGAAGTTGAAAGGTAAAAGACATCTTTCATTAAATAAAATAATACAATTTTCATAAAATAGAATAAAGTGATAATAGAGTTGTCAATGTAGAATCAAGTAGCTACAACAAAGTTACTACATGAAAAGAGCTGCCAACGTGGACAAATGCAATAAAAAATCTGCTACATGACGAAAGTAGTGAAAAAACTTTTATAGTATTGTCGAACGGACACGTATATCAGATGTAAGCAACCTAATATGACCGAATCCTCTGTAGACCATTTAAAATACAAACTCAAATATTTCTCTTCGATCTCTTCCCTTCCAAGTTCCAACATTGTCATGATTTTAAAGTTAATAATATTTATTATTGCTTTTGAATAAACTCAATTTAAAATGTTTATCTTGCTTTTCATGTTGCAAGCCACTAAAAGGTTTTCAAATATTCCAACGTATACTAATTCATCTCAAATATTTAATTTCCATATGAAAAGCATATGTCATCCAGACTCAGAACAAGGTGTTGGTTTTATTTTTTTGTACATAGTGTTGATTTTATTTGATCAACGTCTTTTTAATATTCGCGGGCTTAATATTCTGACACATTGCGCTTATAATGGCCATGGGCTAGGGCGCATCCTCTTTATATTTATTACGATTCTGAAAAAAATTAAGGAAATTAAGTTGTATAATTACCATTAACTATATTTTTTGTTCTAGTGTAACACTTAATATAATAAGTAATATTAGAGTAAGATCATGTGTTCAAATTTCTCGGGTGGGAGGTGAAATTATTAGCTTTATTTAATGAACGTCTTTCTTAAAATTTGTGTGCTTAATATCACAAATAAATTAATTAAAACTATAAAAAAGGATAATATTACCTTTTTTATATACTCTTCCATCAACACCGATTTTGATAAGAGCATTGCTATACTTCACAAAGTATTTTCATGAAATCGTCGCGAATCAGACATAGCAGACAGCTACATACTTCATTCATTTTCTCAATCAATTAAAAAATAAAAAAATTTAAAATATTATATGACATCAAGTGAATGTCAACTTAAATGGTGATATAAATCAACTTAAAAAATACATCAAATTTAATTTTATGAACCCAAACTTATCTCAGTTAATTCTTAACTGCGACAAGTTATCGAATTAAGATGGATTTTGAGGACCCCTAATTTAACTTTAGAGACTTGTATTTGAATATGAATTCATCTACTCTCTTTTTTTTTTTTTGGCACAAAAAAATTATTATTAAATTTTATAAAATATAGTATCCACAATACAAATATTTTATCTAAGAGTAACAACTTTATAAATATAATATACGTAATAAAAATGACTTTTGTAAACAGCTATCCAACATAATCGAAGATAATCTAACTAATTATAACTCAATGATAGTGGCATTTCATTTGGTTTGACTTTCATTAATTATAACTCAATTGTCTTAATATGCAACACTTTATACTTGGTCAATATGTATAAAGAATGCGATTACAATATAAAATAACGGGATTAACTTGTTGACTTGTTATTCTACTAAACAACTTTTTTAGTTATTTTTACTTTTTTATTTTTCACTACAGTATCTCCACATGTATTATTGTGAGACTAATATTTAAGTTAAAAATAGTAATTAAGTAAAGTCATTTTTAAAGTAATAACTTCAGGATTTGAACCCCTTATATTGCATGTAAGGTTTTTACTTTTTTTCAATTATCAAACTGCTATAAAATATAACAACAATTTTTTTTGGGGTAATTATAACAACAATTCTTTGGTAGGTAAGCCTCCTTAGTATTCTTCCTTGTCCTGAGAAAAAAAAAATTTATTTGTTACGTTTTGAACTTATAAGTTAATTTTTAAATTTAGACCATGGAATTGTTAAATCCAAGCTTCAATAATTGATTTAATTATTAATAACAATGCCATTTGGTTAAAAAAAAATAGGGGCGTTTGATTCAAAACAAGTAGGTTATAAATCATACCCAAAAACATTACATGGTCTTTGAAACATAAAAATAGTGTAGAAAAGTGGCTTAGTAAGATAATAATTTAATAACCAAACATGTTATTATGATTTGACTTGAATAATCTATCACAATTCAAAATTAATTGGTCAAGTTTAAGTTTTAAATTTTGACTCTTTGGTATTGTTTGACTCGATATAATAAAATATTTTAAAATTTATAAATTTTTTTAAATTAATAATAAATTAATAATTTTTAGTATAATATGATAATAATATTTTTTATTAATATAATTTATTTTATAATATAAATTATAAAATATATTTTAATTTTAATTTCATATTTTTAAAATTTTATAATTTAATTATCCATAACTTCTAATTTTATACATTATATATAAATATTTAGTTAACTCGATTTCAGCTCAGTTATTGTCATAACCGGATCATGTCGAAGTTAAAAAAAAATGGCATAATCAACTTATCAAGTCGGGTTCAGGTCACTATCCCAACATGTCCTTTGAATACTCCTAAACCAATGTTTGTTCCTCTTCCTCATCAGTTACCTTGGCTTGATGGCTAAATATTCTTGAAGTTGAATGATATTGACAAATATGAAAAACAATTTGAATTAATGCATCGCCCGCCCGTTCTAATCAAGATAAATGTCCTTTCATTCTCTGTTGTCTATTCAAGGCTCAGTCACAACTGTAACTGGAATTCAATTCTATTGTTAATTTTTGAACATTTTGACTTTTTTTTATAGTTACAAGAAACAGCCAAATTTAGTGAAGCACTTTGAGTGAAATTTAGACCAACCCCTGAACCAAGAGCCAATGAATGGAAAGCTTCAAGGTGCTAGTTTTGTGCTCCCTTGTGTTCTACTTCATACCAAGCTTCAACACACTGGACACCATTGCTCCAGGACAATCTGTCAAGGATAATGAGACTCTAGTTTCACCAGCTGGAGCTTTTGAAGCGGGTTTCTTAAGCTTTGATGATCCAAATAGGCAATACTTTGGTATATGGTACAAGGGTATTTCTCCAAGAACAGTTGTATGGATAGCCAATAGAGATACCCCTTTGGGAAACTCCTCAAGAGTTTTGAATGTCACTGATGGAGGTAACCTTGTTATTCTTGATGGCACAGGTGCTGCAGTCTGGTCCTCCAATTCATCAACAACTGCAAAGAAGCCAGTTGTGCAGCTCTTGGACAATGGAAACCTTGTTGTGATGGAAGAAAACAACCCAGAGAATCTTCTGTGGCAAAGCTTTGATCTTCCTGGGGACACTTTTCTCCCAGGGATGAAACTTCGAAGTAACTTAGTAAGTGGTAATTATACATCTCTAACATGTTGGAGAGAGACAAAAGATCCTGCTAGTGGTTTGTATTCATTCCACATAGATACTCATGGTCTTCCTCAGGTTGTTATTACAAAGGGAGGGACATTAATCTATAGAGCAGGTTCTTGGAATGGCAATATTTTATCTGGGATTCCTTCTGAAACATTATACAAATACTTTAATTTCTCTTTTGTGTTAACTAATCAGGAAGTTTCTTATGGTTATGAACTCGTGAAACAGTCAATTATCTCAAGATCCATGCTCAGTCCAACAGGCCAAGTACAAACTTTCGTATTGGCTGATCGGACACAGGGCTGGCAGCTTTTCCTAGGTGGACCTTCAGACCAGTGTGATAACTATGCCATGTGTGGTGCAAATTCTAACTGCGATGTTACTAACTCTCCATCATGTGAATGCCTTCAGGGTTTCATTCCCAAATATCAAGCAAAATGGAATTCACTAAATTGGTCTGATGGGTGTGTCAGGGGAGTTAAGTTAGCTTGTGGCAAAAGTGATGGCTTTTTGAAGTATTCAGGAATAAAGTTGCCGGACACATCAACCTCCTGGTCTGATAAGAGCATAAACCTTGATAAATGTGAGAACTTATGTTTGAAAAACTGTTCTTGTGCAGCATATGCAAATTTAGATATCAGAGATGGTGGAAGTGGCTGCTTGCTTTGGTTTAATAACCTTGTGGACATTAGAAAACTAACCTCTGGAGGACAAGACCTTTACATAAGAGTGGCAGCTTCAGAACTAGGTGCTAATATTTTTAATTCCATCTGCCTTCCTGATTTTTAGTTTACCATTTATACATAGAAGTAAAAAATATATATAAATTCTAGGCCTTATTAAGCTGCACATAATATTTGTCGAAGATAGTTTTTGGTATACATGTTATAAATTTCATCCTTACTATAGGTAGAAAACAGAACATGAAAGGATAGGATGAATATTAGAGGACATTATCCAGTACTAGTTAGCATAGAAAAAATATTTGCATTGAAGCATCTAATTGCTTTCAACTTTCATTGTGAAGATGTGCTTTAGATGCCTTATCCTTTGGGATTTCTGAACTGCTCAAAATTGTGTGTGCTGACTAACAGTGCTTTTAATCTCTCAGACCATAATAATGGCTTGAACAAGAAGAAGCTTGCAGGAATTCTGGTAGGCTGTACTATGTTCATCGTGGTCATGATAGTACTTGGAGTGGCCATACTTCGGAGGAAGAAAGATGAGAACCCAAGTAATTATTTAGTTATTTGAACTGATTTGTTTTGTTAATATACTATGGTACAAATAACTATTATCCAACAATTGCAAATATTATTTTCTGATGAAACTTTAGTGCTTGGAAACCATTAGCTCCAACCCCCCCCCCCCCAATGATAGAACTTATAATGTGTTGTCATTCATTCATAATCATTCTTCTACCTTTTCAGGGAAGAACCAAATAATTAACTGGAAGAATCACACTGATAACAAAGAGAAGGAAGACATTAACATACCCATATTTGATTTATCAACCATAGCTAATGCAACTAGTAACTTCTCAATCAGTAACAAACTGGGAGAAGGTGGATTTGGACCAGTTTACAAGGTAATATGATTATATTTATATCCTACCAGTGGATTTATCTTCTCTACATAACTTTCCAAAAATAATGATTGTCAGGGAACACTGACAAATGGCCAAGTAATAGCTGTGAAGCGGCTTTCCAATAATTCAGGACAAGGACCACAAGAGTTCATAAATGAAGTTGAGCTTATTGTCAATCTTCAGCACCGAAATCTTGTGAAACTTCTTGGGTGTTGCATTCATGATGATGAGAGACTCTTGATATATGAATTCATGCCCAACAGAAGCTTGGACTACTTTATTTTTGGTTTGAGATTTTATCCTTCCCCAATACTTGATTTCTCTTACCATGATCACCAAGTCATCTCTTCATGCTAACTAAAATGATAAAAAAATTGTCAGATGAAACTAGAAGAAGTTTACTGCATTGGGCTCAGCGCTTTCAAATTATTTGTGGGATTGCTCGAGGACTTCTCTATCTTCATGAAGATTCTAGATTAAGGATTATCCATAGAGATCTCAAGACAAGCAACATTCTGCTTGATGAAAATATGAATCCAAAAATATCAGACTTTGGTCTAGCTAGGATATTTGGGGGAGATGAAGCTGAAGGCAAAACAAAGAGAGTAGTGGGGACTTAGTAAGCATGCTTAAATAGCTTGATTTTGTTACTTTATGTTGCATGAAAATTCACTTTTTTTTTCTGATTCCTTTTCTTTTTTTTTTTCTGTTGTATTGCAGTGGTTATATTTCTCCAGAGTTTGCAGCCCGTGGGTTTTTCTCTGTGAAATCTGATGTCTTCAGTTTTGGTGTTATTATACTAGAAACAGTTAGTGGAAGGAAGAACAGGGATTTTTTTGACTATAATTATCTTGACCTTCTTGGACATGTAAGTCTAAAGATTTAGTCCACTTCAATTCCCTACTTGATTTATATTGTCATATTCCGTAGTGAAATCAAAACTCACAATTTTAATTTTCATGTCCTCTAGGCATGGAGACTGTGTTGTGAAGAGAGGCCATTGGAGCTGATAGATGAATCACTAGGGGATTCAGTTGCTGTAACTGAAGTATTGAGATGTATTTACATTGGGCTTTTATGTGTACAAGAGAGACCAGAGGATAGGCCAGACATGTCAGCTATAGTTCTAATGCTGAATGGTGAGAAACCATTGCCCAGGCCAAGGGAACCCGCCTTTTATCCCCACCAAGTTGGCTCTTCATCTGGGAATTGTGAACTGCAATCAACCAATGAAATTTCTATGACATTGTTCGATGCAAGATAGTTTATATGGAGTTTACAGACTTCAATTCAAATGAAAAGGAGTTCCCTCTCAGGTTGCTTATACTATGTGCACCAAATGGCAGATGGTATAAGAGCTTCTTTGTATTATCAAGCATTATCATACTTATATTATTAGGTTTTATTCTATCAAGTGCACCAAATATAGCCTCAATGTATACATTATTATAAGGTTTTTATGTGTAAAGAAAACTGCATTGTCTGACTGTCTCCAACTTGTCATCAATACTCTCATATCATACAACTATATTTATTCAAACGTATGAAGAGGATGAGCCAAAATTCTGTTTTTCTCAATGTGCAAACTGAGGCTCGTTCTATGACACAAAAAATGTGAAATGAGTTACGCTCAATAGTCAATACCTTCCAGTTTCATCTCAACATGAGCCTGCCTAGGCGTCACCAAATGCCACTTCTTGTCTATATAACTATTTTTGGTTTAGAAGCACTAAAGGAACTTTTAATTTTTTTTTTTTGGTAAAAGCTTCCCTTTGATCTTTGTTCCTTCCTTTGACTTGTTACTTTCTTTTATACTTTTCTATGTATCTGTGTTCAACTTCAACCCATTGAGAGTCTTAATAACAATCATAAACAACAACAACAACAACAATAGCAGCAGCAACAACAACAAAACATTTTTTTACTAAGTAAGGTCAGCTATATGGTTCAAACAACGCCATTGTATTATATTATAAACCATGTCTTCAGAAATGTCATTTAAATTAGAAAGAAAGAATCATGAGAGGATCAGAGTAATTATTTTGGTGCAAGATATCAAGCACCCTGCCCAAACACAAGATATTTTAGTAATTTATACTGGTGAAGGTGATGTCATTGAAATATCAACAGTCAACCAGTTATCATCGTCCCTAAATCATAGGTACAAATACTCCTATTTAAGCAATCATAGGTACAAATACTCCTATTTAAGCACTTCCCTTCACATTAGTAGTTAGTTTCTTTTGAAGTGTTTAGCTTCTAGTCTGACTTTCATACCTGTTATAATCCATATCCTATTACACTATATGCACACGTAGAAGATGAACATCATATTGTATCAACCAGCACTTATAAACAGGCTTTAAGACTCTTGTAAAAGGACTCAAATCTTCTGTGATGTAACGCCATCTACCATGTATAGAATTGGCTAATCATGAACACCATAGTATCAGTCTGCAGTCTGCACTAATAAAGAGGCATTGGGAGTTTGGTACTGCTGTAAAATCAATTCTTAAATGACATCTACCGTGGATCCATTTGACTAATTGTGAGATCATTATTTGACCATAGTTTATGGTTGGTTGATGAAGTGCTGTCACCAACCAGTTCTCTTTCAGTAAAAGAACCCAGGCGTTTTTGGTTGAGGCAATGTCCATTCACTACTCAGCATCATAACCACAGATGACATGCTTGGCCCGTCTTCTGGACTTCGTTGCACACATAGTAGGCCCACATGAATTGATCTTATGACTTCAGATAAACTAAACGAATCTCTGATGGATGCATCAATTATTTCTGAGCACATGCCTTCTGTGAATAGTGTCCATGCCTGCATATATCCACTTATTTTAACAGCAAATAAATATCAAGGAAAAACGAAACTTAAGCTTACATGCCCCAGAAGATTAAAGTGGTGATCTTTATGGCTGAATCCTCTATTTCTCTTCCCGCTAACTATCTCTAATACCAGCACACCAAAACTAAAGATATCGGATTTTGTTGAGAATAGCCCATCAATTATGTAGTCAGGTGACAGATAGCCACTGCACATAACATCAACCATACAAATTCAAAACATGGCAAAGCTATAATACTCTATACATGTTATGTCATCAGCCACTTACTAAGTTCCAACCACATGATTTGTGTTTGCTTCATTTTCATTTCCTCCAAAGCTTCTGGCCAGTCCAAAGTCTGAGATTTTTGGGTTCATTTCACCATCTAACAAAACATTTCCAGCCTTGAGATCTCTATGAACTATTCTATGCCTTGAATCTTGATGAAGATAGAGAAGGCCCCGTGCAATCCCATTGATAATAAGGAAGCGCTTAGGCCAGTCTAGCAGCATGCCTTTTTGATTGTCTGTTCAAAAATCAAAAGTAACTGAGTTAGACTCCTTTTCTTAAGAGGTTCTTAACCATAATTAAGAAACAATGACTAATGATTAGCCAGATTTTGAAATTCCAAGTAATCATGTAAGGAAGTTTTTTAGATAAATGTTTAATTTCTATAGGAAACAGCATAACCAACATTATGCTGAAAGAAGTGAAAGAAGACCATTGTCCCTCCCATGTCATGAAGGAATAACTTGAAAGAATATTTCTGAATATTATTACTTAATTTAAACGGTACAGGATGATACACATTATATAGAATCATGACACTAATTACTTGCCTAAGAAAGAGTTAAATTACAGGCAATAAATATATCCTAATAAAAGAATAAATTTGTACAATTAAAATTAAATCTGTACAATAAAACTCAACACTGCCCCTCAAGCTGGTAAATAGATATTTATTATTCTCAGCTTACCAATAAGATCTTGAAAGTGCTCTGTGAGTAGTCCCTTAATTAATACATCTGCCAACTGATGTCTCGAAGGAACATATGTTGTGGCTATGAGCCCAATATCCAATTTCTCCTTTATAAAGTGTCAGTCTATCTCAATGTGCTTTGTCCTGTCATGTTGAATCGGATTATTGGTGTGGTGTGGAATGTGATTAAAAATAAATATCAAAAACAGTTGTCAAGTTCCACTAAAAATACAAAAACCTTGCAACCAGTTGTAGTAAGTAAGGGTCGATCCACAGAGAACCAATTCAATTAATACTATCAATCTAATTCCTAAATTAAACTCTGATGAAAAATAAACAGTAAAATTAAAAGGGAGTTTTGTTAATTAAATCTAACAAAAGAAATTAAACTTAAACCAAAGCAGTAAATACAAATTGAATTATCAAGTTAAAGATATTGGTTAAGAGATAGAATCTACCACTAGATTTATATGATTATGCCAACTTACATACCCTTTATACTAATATGATCAATTATGTTCTTATGTGATTGTAAGATAAATCTCATGTCTTCCTTAGGTTTCGCTTAATTCAGCAACCGCTCAAATCAAACCCTAACCATTAGTTATTTGTAAAGCAACCGCTCTTACATCTACCTAATGATTGCATTAAGAATTAGAAAACTAATCACACTAAGATCTAATCACACACCGGGATTAAATTACTTAGATCATATATTTCACTAGTTTTACCACCGCAACCGCGCATAGCAATCCTAGTTTTACCACTCTCGAAGTTTGGCAAGAATATAAAAACCTTTATATTGATTTAAGAATAGAAACATATGAATAAAAACATAATTGTATTGATATAAAGAGGTATGCAAGATTCACATAATCAAAACTAGAGTTTCATCTTCCCTTAACCAATCAAAGAGTTTAGCCACACATGGCAAATTCAAAATCACAAGAAAAATAGAAGAAAAACATAGTTCAAAACGAAAGTGCAAAAGAAAACTAAAGATCAAACTAGTTTCCAAAAGTTGGGGATGATCAATCTCCGATTGCTCGAACCCGAGACTCCAATCTTCGATCCAATTTCCCTTCCCCTTGGTCTTTGTGTTTCCCTCAGTTCCCTTGACGGCTCTCTCTGTCCAGCCCTCTTTCAGGGCTCTAAGCAACACTATTTATAGGTTTTGGGAACCTAATTTAGCATTAAAACACGAAATTAAACTTTTGAGCCAATGACACGGGCCGTGTCATATTACACGGTCCAACCCCTGTCTGATTCTGATGACAGATTTCCAGTTATTCCAAAGTCAGAGAAGAACACGGCCCACCCCGTGTCATTTGACACGGGCCGTGTTCTTGGTCAAGGCTTGAAATTGATTCTTCCTCGTGAAGTCAGAGAAGTACACGGCCTACCCCGTGTCATTTGACACGGGCCGTGTTATATGACATGGCCCGTGTTATATGACATGGCTCGTGTTGTCCAAAAATAAGATTTGACCCATCTTGAAATAGTCAGAGGAGTACACGGCCCACCCCGTGTCATATTACACGGGCCGTGTCACTCACTTTCTTCAAATGCGACATTGATTCTTCATAAATACCCTTCTTCCTTTACTTCTAAGGGTAAAACTGATCTTCTTAAGTATTCATCTCTCTCCTCAAATGGTCATCAAGCTTGGTTTGATGCTAATGGACTCAAACACTCAAAGATATCCTAAAAAGCATAATTCATTTATGAGTGTTTATAACCACATTTAGCATAGTTTCACAATAAACATCCAAAGATAACTCTAAATCAGAAACTTAGCTAAATGTCAGCAATTGAGCACATATGGAGTCCAATTAAATTAATCATAAGGCATTTAAAGTATGAAAATAATCGACAAATCAAATACCCCCACACTTAGCCTTTTGCACTCCTGGGCAAAACATAAGACTAAACCAAGGAATAGGGAAAACAAAACAAATTCAAAACCTAAAAATTTAAAGAACTCAATTTCCAATGATGTTCAAGAGAGGCAAAAGATTGTAAGCAAGAAGAGCAAGAAAAGATTCAATGGATCACAACATTCAAGAGATAATAATTCTTCACATCTCAAACCAGCATGCAAAGTATCTTTAATTTGAAAAACATGAATTAAGAATGATAGATCCTCACATGATACACTCTCAATCTCTCAAGTGTTTACAAGGTAAGTATTTCACTCAATTCAGCCTATGAAAAATGCACTACCATAAGCTTGCTTATCTTCTACTTCTCCACTACTCAAACACATGCACACACAAATCAAAAGGACTTTATTTAAGGTTGTAATGGGGCCAAGGTAAGGGAAGGAAATAATATGGATATGGTAAGATGAGCACCCAAGAGAATAAAAGAACATTGGGGAAGAACTCAATTGATAAACATTAAATTTTTATCCCCTTAAATCTATATAATGCACATTCTCTTTACATCTTCCTTTCCTTTTTCTTTCTTTTCTTTTACAACTTTTCTTGAATTTCTTTTTCTTTTTCTTTGCGATTTTTATTTCTTTTCACCCACACATTACATATTACACGTCAACTTGCACAACCCCCACACTTGTCCTATCAAACACTTGCAAGCAAAAGAGCTCCTCCAATGAAAATGAACCAATGCTCTCTCATTCCCTAAGGTAAGGTAAAATCATGATTTTTCACATAAAACATATAATGAGGTAAGACAAAGAATAGGCAAATAGGCTTAAGGGGTTAATCAAAGGGAAATAATGCAAGGTTGGCTATTTGGCCCAAGTAGTTAATCACAAAAGAATGCCTCAATCATGTTCATATATGCAAGTGAAAATATAGCTTAAAAAAGAATCAAAGCAAGTTCTAGAGTGATCAATATGACATGAGTGAAAATCACACAAGAAAGAAAAGAATGGCATAAATGCTAAATCCATCCATCAAAAGGCTCAAAATCTCACCAGGTATGCATCTATCAAACTCAATTCATCAATCAAACATCCAAAACTAAGCATGTCAAATTCAAGATGAAAGAAAACATTTATAAATCATAACCTTGAATTTTAATTGCTTCAAACTCAAAATCTTCATAAATCTCAAAACATCATTGGAAATCAAATAAAAACACAATTTTTTTGCCAAAAATAGAAAACAGAAATTAAAATAAAAATAGAAATAAAACAGAAAACAAAATGTCAATTCCTCCCCCATACTTAAATTCTACGTTGTCCTCAATGTAAACATCAACAATAAATAATCATTAATAAATCTATGACAAGTAAGATAAAAGAGAGGGGAGAAACATCATTATCAACTGAAGTAATGGAGGTAGATGAAGAGATTTCCACCAGGATCCTATTGGCGAAAGCATAATAACTAATTTATGCTTGAAATAACATAAGAGCTTCCATCGGGGTCTCATTGGCTGAAGCGTAGTGACCAAGTTAAGCTTGAGGCATGAGGGCTTCTACCGGGATCACATTGGTCTTCCTTAGTTTCCTTGGCTTCACCACTGGAAACTAATATGTGTACTTTATATACTTCATATGCATTGTTTGTAGTGAACCATGGCCCAAAAACAAAATCCACTTCAGTAGTGACCATCATCCTGTTCTCTTCTTCCATATTTGAAAACTCTTCAGTGGCCTGCAATTCCACCTCCCTTTGGGTCTTAGATTCTGCTTTGTAAATAAAATCATCAACTTTCAAGTTTGCATAAATCTCAGCACGATTAGCACATATGATATCAGTATATGAGTGGCAATGAATATAATTATTAAAACCAATAAAATCAAAAAATTCATCACACAACTCATCATACTGTCTCTCCATTACCTTAGGAAGGGGTTCAAGAATACTTACCTTGGGGGCCTTAGAGTTTTTCCCTTCCTCACTTACCTCTTCAGGTTCTATTTCTTTCTCTTCAATGGCTTGTGGAGGAGAGGTGGATTCATCTAACGTCTTCTCACTGTGCAATATGACAGCACTAGGATCTTCCTTCACATCCTCTTCGGGTTGTGAGGGAAGTCTTCCAGAAATTAGGCTCGATATCTTGCTGAATTCTGCAGCTAACTGCCCCAAAGAGTTTTGCAGGTCATCGCTTATGGCCTTTGTTTCTTGCTGAAACTGAATGTTATTAGTAGCCATTTGTCTTATTAGCTCCTCCAATGAAGGTTCAGTTTGCCTAAGAGGTTGAACTTGCTGCTGCCCATAACTCAAGTTAGGAGGATCCTACCACTTTGGATAATATGTATTGGAATAGAGGTTGTAGTTGTCAGAAGGTTCAGAATATCCCCATACTGCCTCTACTTCCTCATTTGTGTCTACTAGGAAAGTGGGACACAAATCAGTGGGATGTCCAGATGATAAGCAAATCTCACAAGCATTCATGGTCAACGGACATCAATACCTACAAACACTCAGAAAGAAATAATCAAAAATTAAAATTAAAATTAAAAATAGAGTAAAAATAGGAAACAAATTAATAACGCAATTGGAAAATTGGTTCCCCGGCAATGGGGCCAAAATTTGGTGTGGTGTGGAATGTGATTAAAAATAAATATCAAAAACAGTTGCCAAGTTCCACCAAAAATACAAAAACCTTGCAACCAGTTGTAGTAAGCAATGGTCGATTCACAGAGAACCAATTCAATTAACACTATCAATCTAATTCCTAAATTAAACTCTGATGAAAAATAAACAGTAAAATTAAAAGGGGGGTTTTGTTAATTAAATCTAACAAAAGAAATTAAACTTAAACCAAAGCACTAAACACAAATTGAATTATCAAGTTAAAGATATTGGTTAAGAGATAGAATCTACCACTAGATTTATATGATTATGCCAACTTACATACCCTTTATACTAATATGATCAATTATGTTCTTATGTGATTGTGAGATAAATCACATGTCTTCCTTAAGTTTCGCTTAATTCAGCAACCGCTCAAATCAAACCCTAACCATTAGTTATTTGTAAAGCAACCGCTCTTACACCTACCTAATGATTGCATTAAAAATTAGAAAACCAATCACACTAAGATCTAATCACACACCGGGATTAAATTACTTAGATCATATATTTCACTAGTTTTACCACCGCAACCGCACATAGCAATCCTAGTTTTACCACTCTCGAAGTTTGGCAAGAATATAAAAACCTATATATTGATTTAAGAATAGAAACATATGAATAAAAACATAATTGTATTAATATAAAGAGGTATGCAAGATTCACATAATCAAAACTAGAGTTTCATCTTCCCTTAACCAATCAAGGAGTTTAGCCACATATGGCAAATTCAAAATCACAAGAGAAATAGAAGAAAAACATAGTTCAGAACGAAAGTGCAAAAGAAAACTAAAGATCAAACTAGTTTCCAAAAGTTGGGGATGATCAATCTCCGATTGCTCGAACCCGAGACTCCAATCTTGATCCAATTTCCCTTCCCTTGGTCTTTGTGTTTCCCTCGGTTCCGACGGCTCTCTCTCTGTCCAAATTTCTCTTAAGGGCTCTAAGCAACCCTATTTATAGGTTTTGGGAACCTAATTTAGCATTAAAACACGAAATTAAACTTCTGAGCCGATGACACGGGCCGTGTCATATTACACGGTCCAACCCGTGTCTGATTCTGATGACAGATTTTCAGCTATTCCAAAGTCAGAGAAGAATACGGCCCACCCCGTGTCATTTGACACGGGCCGTGTTCTCGGTCAAGGCTTGAAATTGATTCTTCCCCGTGAAGTCAGAGAAGTACATGGCCTACCCCGTGTCATTTGACACAGGCCGTGTTATATGACATGGCCTGTGTTATATGATATGGCCCGTGTTATATGACATGGCCCATGTTGTCCAAAAATAGGATTTGACCCATCTTAAAATAGTCAGAGGAGTACACGGCCCACCCCGTGTCATATCACACGGGCCGTGTCACTCACTTTCTTCAAATGCGACCTTGATTCTTCATAAATGTCCCTCTTCCTTTACTTCTAAGGGTAAAATTGATCTTCTTAAGTATTCATCTCTCTCCTCAAATGGTCATCAAGCTTGGTTTGATGCTAATGGACTCAAACACTCAAAGATATCCTGAAAAGCATAATTCATTTATGAGTGTTTATAACCACATTTAGCATAGTTTCACAATAAACATCCAAAGACAACTCTAAATGAGAAACTTAGCTAAATGTCAACAATTGAGCACATATGGAGTCCAATTAAATCAATCATAAGACATTTAAAGTATGAAAATAATCGACAGATCAATTATGCGCAATGTTAATGGCTGATTTGTCATCACAAAACAGTTTCATAGGTGCATTGTACTTTATTATCAGGTCATCTAGTATGATCTTCATCCATAACAACTCACAAACTTCTTGTGCCATGACTTGAAATTCAGCTTCTGCACTCGACCGTGCAACTACATTTTGTTTCTTACTTCTCCATCTTACTAGATTTCCATCTAGAAACATACAATAACCTAATGTTGACCTCCTGTCAATAACCGAACCTGCATAGTTAGCATCCGTGTACACTTCTATGGATAGGTTTTCCACTTTTTTAAATAGTAGTCCTCTTCCAGGCGTGGTTTTAAGATACTGTAGAATTCAATTCATAGCCTGCATATGTCTCTACCTCGGATCATACATGAATTAGCTAACAATACTGACAGCATACGCTAGATTTGGTCTAGTATGTGCCAAGTATATTAATTTCCCAACTAGCCTATGATATTGAGATCTATCTACCTTAGGACTCTCTTCATCACTTCTCATTTTGTGATTCTGCTTAATTGGTACACTAGTTGACGTACACCTGAGCTTTTCAGTCTCCTTGAGAATATCTAGGACATATTTCCTTTGAGAAATGAAGATACATTGCTTGGAGTAGGCAACTTCAATTCCAATGAAGTACTTTAGCCTTCCAAGATCTTTTATTTCGAACTCAGTAGCTAATTTCTCATTTAGGAGTTACTTCTCAACTAGGTCATCACCTGATATAATGATGTCGTCAACATACACAAGCAAAACTATGAGTTTACCTTCTTGTGAATGTTTAAAAAAGAGTGTATGATCACCTTGACTTTGTTTGTAACTAAGGGACACCATTGTTTTTGTGAATCTTCCAAACCAAGCACAGGGAGATTGCTTCAACCTATATAATGCCTTCTTTAACCTGCACATATTGTTCCTTCCATTAGTGGAATCATATCCAGGGAGAATTTTCATATAAATTTCCTCCTCTAAGTCTCCATGGAGAAAGGAATTTTTAACATCAAACTGGTGTAATTCCCACCCAAAGTGAACAATAAGGGAGAGTAAGATCCTTACAGTATTCATCTTGGCTACTGATGCATATGTCTCATCATAATTAATTCCATAAGTCTGAGTGTATCATTTTGCCACTAGCCTTGCTTTATATCGGTCTAGTGTACCATCAGACTGATATTTCAAAGTATATATTCATCTGCACCCAACAGGCCTTTTGACACCCGGCCTCTCAACAATCTCCTATGTTCCATTCATTTCCAATGCACTCATCTCCTCATTCATGGCTTGAATCCAGTTCTTATCCTTCAATGCTTCTTGTACTGATGTTGGGACTTTGATAGAATTTATAGCTGAAATGAAACTCTGGTGCTGCAGGGAAAGGTGTTTAGAAGAGATAAATTGAGAAATAGGGTACTTGAGATTGGGACAATACCTTTTCCCTTTCTTCAATGCAATGGCTAAGTTATTGATGCGTGAAATCCGCAAGTGTACGGTTTCGTCGTCAAGTAATAAAAAGATCGAATCCACAGGGACTGTGTATATGAATACCAATTAATTAATTAATTCAATTAAGTTAAACAAAAGGAAATATGATTGTTGATAAAGAAGAACGTAGTAACAAAACAATTAAATAAAAATCAAGAAAACAAATTTATAACAAATATAGCAAGTTATCAAGAAAAGGGGTTTTCAGATTAAAGAAAGCTTCCAAGATTGGGATACCACAATGATACAAGATAAATCCTAATTGACAACCCTTTTATTAAATCAAATTCAATTGAAGGTGAATTACCCAAAATTAGTTAATGTTCTCTTTCAAGATACATAGATCCGTGCCAATTAAACCAATTCCTACTTTCGTGGTAATTGAATTTAAATTGAACCCATTACGCTTTGTGGTAATTCATTGATTCCTCGAAAGGCTAAAACTACTCTCGTGATTTAGACCTTAAGTTCAATTCTAATGGTTCCAACACTTAGGTTCACCTCTCAGTACGTCCCTAAATGCCTATGAGATGCAAATAAGTGGCCAACAAATTCACATGAATAAAAGCAATAAGAATTGAATCAATGAACAATCAAGATTAATAAAAGGGGAAAACAACGTCAATTAATCATTATCAATGTATCAAAGGGCATTGCCCAATCTTAGAAACAAAAGAAACTACTCAGACATAGAGAAGAAGAGACAAGAAATCAAACTTAAAAACATCCCAAACCAGTAACAATGGAAGAAGAAGGGAGAAAGATGAAGAACCCAAGCCTCCTTTGGCCTCCTCCAAAACTAGGTTAGAACCAAGATAGAATCAGGTTCAAAACCCCTAATTGCATTCAGAACATATATTAATAGCCTAGGGTTTTCGTGGGCCAAAAGCCCCAAAAGAAATAAAAATAGAAAAATAAAATCTCTGCAATAACCGGACCACGGCCGTTGTTAGGCTACCACGGCCAGTATGGTTGGTTTTCCAATGGCCTTCCAAGCTCAATATGACCCATTAGACCTCCGAATCTGGAAAAGTGCTCAACATGAAAGTTGTAGATTTGGATATTAGCTATCAACCATCAAAATTTCAGCTCATTTGACAACTTGTAGCTCGAGATATGTCATGAATCGTATACAAAGGTCAAGCTGTCGGATCAGCACCCTAGTTCTTGCTTCAACTCCAATTTGAGTTATCCAAACATGTGATCGGGCCGTTGAGGTCTTCATGAAAGTTGTAGATAATTGTCTTATCTTTCCCTAAATTAGTTCCATAAAGTTCCAACTTCAATCATGTAAGCTTCCATTCATTCCAAGGCCAATTCAACATTAATCCTGCACAAGAACACCAAAAACACCGCAGCTTATCCGAACTAAGGGAAAACAAACCAAAAGGGAAACTAAAATGCCTAAAATGCTCAAGAATGCATGCAAAACAAGAACAAAATATGATGTTGTTTCACACACATCAAATCCCCCCAAGCTTAAGACTTTGCTTGTCCTCAAGCAAAAATTAAAGTCAAACCAAGAAGTGGGATCAAAAGAAAATAATGAATGAGGAACCCGAGAAAATAATATCCAAGCAATAAGCTAAGGCAAACAAAGAATCTGAGAGGTAATCAAGGTCAAGTCCAATTAGAGGCTAAGTTCTCAGAAATCATGTATCCTCACTGATTGAATCAAGTTCACTCCACTTACCACACTCAAAGTGTTTAAGGGTGAAAACAATACGCTCAAAATCCATCAAAGAAAATGCACTTCCATATGCTTGATAAGAAACCAAATTTCCACTAATAATCAAAGATGCATGCAAGAATCAAAAGGTCTTTCAAGGGTTATAATGGGGCCATGGGAATGATGATAGGTATGGTAGAGAAAGGAAGGTATACACAAAGGCTCATTAAGATTTTCAATAAATACAAGAAATCCAATAGAACATAAATGGAGCAAAGACAATCTTTCAATCTAAAACATAACTCCACATTTCAAAGAATTTTCTTCCTTACTTTTCCTTCTCCTCTTTCTCCTCTTTTTCAAGCTTTCATCTCATGGTGTTTCTTTTGTTTTCCTTTTCTCTTTTTCTCTTTTTTTTTCTTTTTTGAGAAAGAGGAAGCTCAAATACATATAATTCCTAACACATCTTTACACAACTTTCAAATCCAAATTGCTCCATTTAATATTCTAAATGATTACCAACAATGTATCATCATAGGCATCAAGAAAAACAATTATGCAATAGGCTCAAAATGGGCAACTAGAGGATGAAAGTGTAACAATTTCAGAAGGCCAGAAAAATACCTAAGATGCCTTAATCATATTCAAGCATGGAACCAAAAATTTTACCTCAAAAAGGTTTCAAATCAAGTTCTAGAGCACATGATCAATGAAGAATATCACTCAACACAAAGAATGGGAACAAAAATCATATAGTGCATATATCCCATACAGGCTCAAAACTCACATTTAGAGGTTTAAAAATTCAATAAGAAGCACAAATTCAGAGAACATATACTAATTATCAACTATCAAAAGATCACCTCTACTATCAATAAAAACAATGCCTGTAGCCAATCACAAGAATCAACAAATTGGGTTCCAAATCAATACCATCTCAAAATCCTCAAAAGAGAGGGGCACAAGTTCAATCAAAAACCCAAGAGATATGATGGTGTGAAAATGCAATATGAAAATGCATGAAACTAATGAGAATGAAAATAAGAAAATGAAAATGAAAATACTCAAGAATGCATGCAAAGATAGGAAAACAAGAATGCAAAAATGCCTAAAATGCTCAAGAATGCAAGCAAAACAAGAACAAAATATGATGTTGTTTCACACACATCAGTTATCTAGGTCAAGTTCACAATTATTCAAAGATATGTTATCAAGTTCAGAAACAGTATTATCTAAATCAGGTTCAAAAATAGGAAGTTCAGAGATAGGAAAACTTGTATCTTTAGTACTTACCATTGGTTCAAACGCCTGAAGTTGTTGTTGGGCCAGTTCGAGTTTCCTTCTCCTCTGATATACCAATTTTGGTGTGCTAGCCTTGACTTTAGCTATTTCAGGTGGTGTGCCAGAAGTGTCAGAAGAAGATGTCAATTCCTGTGTAAAGTCAGATGGTAAAGGAAGGAAGGACTTAGGAGAGAAGGACTCAGCCTCAGCCTCAACTTCCAAAGTATTCTCCTCCTGAAGCTGGGAGCGAGAAAAGAAGGACTAATGTTCATGAAAAGTGACATCCATGGAGACAAAAAATGACGACTTGAAGGATGATAGCATTTGTACCCCTCCTTGTCAAGAGCATAACCCAGAAAAACACATTTTACAACACGGGGATCAAGTTTGCTATGATGTTGGCGGTATATATGGACAAATGTCACACAACCAAAGACACGAGATTGTAGACTTTGTATAATAAGAACTGAAGGAAAGTGAGAGGGCATGAGTTGGATAGGACTTACATTACTCAAGACACGAGATGGTAGCCGATTAATTAAATATGCAATAGTTAAAATAACTTCCCCCCAATATGAGTTAGGAACAGACATTTGGAATAATAAAACTCTAGTGATTTCAAGTAAATGATGATTTTTTCTTTCTGCAACACCATTTTGCTAAGGAGTATCAATACATGTGAGTTCATCTACAATACCATGCTCTTTAAAAAACATAGATAAATTTTGGTTGACATACTCCTTACCATTATCAGAACGCAAACGTTTAATAGACTTTTTAGATTGTGTCTGAACTATACAATAAAACTGAATAAACAATTTGAACACATCTGATTTGTCTTTCATGAGAAAAATCCAAGTTACTCTAGTACAATCATTAATGAATGACACAAATCATTTAGTGTAAAAAATATTAGAGATAGATGAAGAACCCCAAACATCAAAGTGAATAAGTGCAAAAGGCTCAACACTTTTATTAAAACTAGGTGAAAAAGTTACACGATGATGTTTAGCAAACTCACAGACATCACAATGAAAAGACTCAATATATTTTTTTAAAAACAAAGACGGAAACATAGACTTAAGTAAAGAAAATGGAGGATGTCCAAGACGCTTATGCTGTAGCCAAATTTGAGAAGTAAGAGACTCTGAACTGGATTGATGATAGGAAGATAGCAACTTCTGACCATTAGCAGCTTTCAAATTAAGGAGATAGTACAACCCTCCTTGTTCCTTAGCAACACCAATCGTCCTCCCTGTAACAAGATCCTGAAAGATACAATGAAAATGGGAAAATGTTACAGCATAATTATTATCTTTGGTAAGCTTATCAATGGAAATAAGATTATTAGAAAGTTTGGGAACATGGAGCACATCATTCAAGTGTAGGGAGGGCTGAAATTCAATAGTATCAGAACCCGCAACTAAGGTGTGAGAGCCATCAGTTACGATTATATGATATTTACTAGAAGAGGGTTTATAAGATAACAAATGTGGAGAGAAAAAAAAGTCATATAGTCAGTTGCACTAAAGTCCAAAATCCATAAATTCTCAGTACCAGTACCAGAAGCACTAAAGGATTGAAAACATAAATTCTTACTAGTCATGGTCTCAAAACAAGAGCCAAAAGGCTTATTGAGAGAATCAATGAGAGTCTGCAGGCGCTCCACCTCAACTTTACTAAGGGCTGGAACTTCATCACCCATTTTTGAGGCTTCACTCTGAGGCATAGAATCAGAAGTGGTCATATTTTCCTGGCTGTGCTGCATACCCTTGAACCCTCTTAAGTGGCTAAGAACATGGTCTTTCCCATAGAGTCTGAAGCAGTTCTCCTTGGTGTAACCAAATTTTTTACAATAAGTGCACTAGCGACCCTCTCGGTTTGGTTTAAAGAAGAAAGAAAAAGAGCCTGGTTTAGTTGTCTTACCCATAGCCAAGGCTGACCCATTAGTGGGCTTGTCATCAAGCATCACAACCTTATGACTTTTCTCTTCCCGAACAGTGTAGAATACCTTAGATAGGGATGACAGTTTCTCCTTACCCAAAATCTGAACCCGAATAGAGTCATATTCAGAATTCAGGCCAGAGAGGAATTCAAAAATCCTGTCCCTTTCCACAAAACTAGCCAACATGAAAGCATCATTGCTGCACTCTATTTTGAGATTTTGGTATTGATCCAACTCAATCCACAGGCCATTTTGAGTCCCATAATACCCCCTGTTTAGTGTTTAGTAGCAAAGATTTTGGTCTTCAACTTATAGCAAGTTGTAATGTCTTGTTTCATAGAGGAGGTCTGACGAAGATTGTTCCAGATTTCACGAAAGGATGAAAACATACAGTTTTTGCTTATCTCAGGAATCATGGAATTCCAAAGCCACATCATGATAAGAGAGTCTTCATCATCCCATGTTGCAAAATGGGGTTCATCCTTTCTAGGGGCAGTCCCTTCAATGTGGCTTAACTTTCGACGATCCTTAAGTTTAGTACGGATAACTTGGGCCCACTGTAAGTAATTTTTTCCATTAAGTTGATAGGTGGAGTGCAAGACTGAGAGATCATTAGGATTCAGAAGTGTGGGTGGTATGGTGCTGGGTGGTGGGACAGCTTTAGCAGTATCGTTGTTCGATATACTCACGGTCAATGACAATCTCGCTGGGAAAGGACCTTAGGTTGCAGTGACAGGGGGTGAAACAAGACAAGGGGACGCTGGCGACCAGAACGAGACCATTGGAGAGGTGAATGGCGTCCTGGATGATGGTGCGTGGCTTACACGCGCTAGTAGGTGTGCGTGGGCGTGGAGGCGTGTGGCTGGGTTTCTGGTGCCACAGCGCTGGAAGATGGCTGGTCGGGATCTGGGCAATCGTTTGGTGTCTTTGCTCTGGTGATCTAGATGCGGGACAAGGGCTGGGCACAATACGAATGTGTGAGAAACATCAATGGAGGCTAAGTGAAGGAGAAAAAGACAATCCAACAATGAAGGTTGAGTGATAAACGACCCAGCAATGAAGGTTGAGTAAAATAAAATAAAAATCCTACAATGAAGGTTAGATACAACGGAAACAAAAGAAGCTCTCAGGTGGAGAGCTTTGATACCAATTTGAAAAAATATTTTTGAATATTATTGTTTAATTTAAACTGTACAGGATGATACACATTATATAGACTCATGACACAAATTACTTGCCTAAGAAAGAGTTAAATTATAGGCAATAAATATATTTTAATAAAAGAATAAATTTGTACAATTAAAATTAAATTTATACAATAAAACTCAACAGAATATAAATGCTCTAGGACAGGACAAAGGAAAATTAAGTGACATGCTGGTATAATTGCTAGCCTTTCAATTTATTACCTTTTTTATTTGCGGTACATAAAGGGGACCGAATCCCATTCAATATATTACTTTAACTACATATTCTAATAGAAAGAAGATCTCATTACCCATAGTAGAAAACAATAATTAGTAAATAAAACCAAGAAGAAAGTCCAAGTGGAATCAAACCGAATATGAAGTAGTCCAAGCTTTTATTAGGCATAAATTCATAGACCAGCATCCTTTCCTCTGCTTGAATGCAGCATCCTAGAAGCCTCACCAAATTCCTATGTTTGACTACATGCATAACTTCATTTTTGAACTCTTGGAGTCCATGCCTAAAAATTTTTGAGAGCCTCTTAACAGCTATTTCTCTTCCATCTTTCAGCATATCCTGAATATTGTAACAGTTCAAAAATATATTTTCTAAAATTTATTTAAGGTGGACATATTTAAAATATTTTTGATTAAATGTATAAAATCATTCATGTGCCTTCACCTAATAACTTAAACTTTTGAGAGAATTAATTCATAACATGGTATCAGAGCCTCTATAACCAAGTAGTCTAGAATTCTATCCTCATTGTTTTCATTCTTCTAATTAAAAGTTGAATTTCAGTACAAGATAAGTGGACCGTGCATTGTCCACACTTCAAACCCAAAGAGCTATTACTTGAGGGAGTATTAGATGTATAAAATCATTCGTGTGTCTTTCACTTAACAACTTAAACATTTAGAAGAATTGATCCATGATATGATATCAAAAAAGTTGAATTTCAAAAATCATTCATCTACCTTCACCTAACATCTAACATATTAAGCAACGATACGAAAGTTTAATACTGTCTAATGTGGTGAATCAGATTCCAATAAGAAGCTAATATTTAACAGGCAAAGACAGTTCAACCGACAAAAAGGTAGCCTCTTTGTACTTCTAGATTCAATTGACTTGCTTACAGAATATCAAAAAGATTCAAAATATCCCCTTTCATTTTACCAGTTTGTCCTTGTTGGGCCATTTTTAGCCAATACAGTAATAAATACAAAATACCTAGTTTGGGGTCATAACTCATAAGAGATCTATGTACATATGAATATAGATGCCCTGCAGATACAAAATAGTGATTCTTTCCAAATGATTCACTTGTACCAGGCACTCAGGCAGCTATTGGCCAAAACACCCATCTCAACAAATCAGAACTTCCTGCCATGTTGCCAATATCTAGAATTGTGCTTTGTATTATTAGTCAGTAAGTTTAAGAACTTGAATGGCAGAATACCACAGAAAATTATTGATCAGTAAGACCTAGCAATTCTAGGTTCATGTGCTGATATTTTGTCAGATTATTACCTTATAAACAGATCCAAAACCACCTTCTCCTAATATGTTATCAGTGGAAAAGTTATTGGTTGCAGAAGTAAGTGTAGCCATAGCAAACAAGGGTAGCTCTGGTTCTTCCTTATGATGCTTTTGTATTGCATATGCATCTCTTTCTGGATTGCCTCTAATATTTCCTGGAAAACAGTAAATAGTTTGGAAAGACAAAAAAAAAAAATTGCTATTTAGAGCATGTCATTTTTCTCAAGCAAGTTAAAGTATGTTGCTTGATAATCCAATTACTACAGCCTCCCTTATTCCCTATGTCTCCCTGCAAGCCCAAAAGAAAGAAGCACAAAGAGAACCCAAATAGAAGAATAACAAGGTTAACTTACATTGCCCAACCTTTATATGATGTTACTGAAAATTAACATCACATAGTTCATTTTTATCATAAATCTTTACAGCTTAACCCAGGTTATGTTTACTAATTATAAGAATCACATAAGTCTGCAGAAATGACTTACTGTCTTTTTGGTACATCTTTCTTCTATACAGGATGAAGGCTAGGCATAGGATCAAAATTCCTGTTGTGCTGAAAAGAATAATCAGCAGCTTCCAGACGTTGGACTTAGGTTTTAACTTGTTACCTGCAGTAGTATCTAATAACAACACAGTTAAAGAGAAATCAGACGAATTAAAAAATAGTAAGAAAAAAAAGGAACTTCCAAATGGAGAGATGATCTTGTACCTAGATCTTTCTTGGACATTCTCACATAAATATTTTGCTGTGGTTCACTCAGTTCTCTAATATCAGTCAGTTCACCAAACCAGACTAAACACCCACTTGCCTCTTCACTGATATTCAATCCTGCATAAGCAGTGCAGGAGCAGTTATTCATGCACAGCATCTTACAGTCCTCAAGGCTCATACTCATATTAAACCATGATCTTTGTGTGTCTGGTAATTTCAGCCCAGAAAACTTTGAAAATCCATCCCCATGGCAACTCAGTGGATTGCTTCTGACACAACCATTAGACCAGTCTGCTTCATTCCATTCTTCTGGGAATCTAGGTTCAAAACCTTTCAAGCAACTGCATGCTGGGGAGTTGTCTATCTTACAGCTACCATATACTCCACATTTAGCATAATAATCACAGTCATCCATGGGTACTGTTGCATAGATGGCCCAACCTTGTTTTACATCCCTCCAAGTATAACGTTTTAACATTCCATCTGCAGTTAGAACCAACCTTGAAAGAACTGAGCCATTAACAAGCTCAAATGCGTAATATAGAATTTGGTTTTAACTGGGGTGACCCACTGAACCGACGACCATTCCATGATCCAGAACGAAACCTTTTGGCCTTACCTTCCCTTAAACATAATTGTGGGTATCCATCAATATCAACTTGATAAGTATAGTTACCTTTAGAAGGATCACCAGGACTACTCCATGATGTTAGGTACCGATTCAGGCCTGTACTTAAATTTCTTCCTAGTTTCATCCCTGGCAGTAGTGTATCACAAGGATAATCAAAACTCTGCCACAGAAAATCTTTTAAGTCATTGTTGCTCCCATCCTTCACAATGAGGTTCCCTGAATCCAAAAGCATTGTAACTGGTTTCTGCACCAATCTTGATGAGTTGGAAGACCAAACAATACTCTTGTTATGGTTGAGAAGCACTAGAGTCCCATTGTCAGTGACCTTCAAAACCCCAGATGAGTCAGTGAGTGGGTTGTTTCTGTTGGCAACCCATGCTACTGTCATTGTTGGTCCTCTATTATACCATATTCCCAGGTAACGGTTCTTGGAATTGGCTGGGCTGAAGAATCCCAGTGCAAAGCTTCCACCTGCTGAAACTATGATCTCACCATCAGTGAGTGATTGCGTTGTGTTAATACTGTCTCTGGTAGTGGAGACTGCTATATTGTGCAGCAAAAAGAAGCATAACAGAAGCAAGGTGAACCTTTCCATTGATTTGTTTATTCTTGTTTCTCTATGTCAGTGTAAAGCTGTTACAATGAAAGGATTAATAGATAAACAAGAAGAAAGATACAAGCATCCTTGTAGACTTGCAGGAGTTAAAACTTTCTTAAAAAATAGTAAATGCACCTGTGACCTCAATCAATGGTCAACGAACATTGACTTCTATGGTCTTTAGCCTAACAACTACGAGAAGAAACTAATCCTTTGCCGTTAAGTGCAGGTGAAGATCTTGATGATATTACTTAATGCCCTATCTTCTACAGTATGTTTGCTAGTTACTAGATTACTGTTACAGTGGTACATATACCTCATATGTTCACTGATCTAGGAATGAAAATATGGAAATGGTTTTGTTCCTTAGATAAGCATGCCTCACGGCTATTTTACCAAACTTTATTTGATGGCAAAATTACTTAGTAAAATATTACTATTTTAAAATAATTTAACAAAAATGTTACTTTTTTAAAATTATATATCAAATTATTACTCTTTTATCTAATGTAACATTTTTTTTCTGTCTACGTGAATAATGTCAAAGAGGGTGGCGCATCTACGTAGATAACGTCAACAAGTTTGACGTCATCCACATGGAAGCACCATAATATTTGACATTGTCCACGTGAATATGTCATACCAGTTGATGTTTTAAGTGTAAGAACGCCATAACATTTGACGTTTTAAAGGTAAAAACACCATTAAGCTTGGCACTTTTTGTACCAGCCCCTATATATACAATCATCTGGCTTTTGCACGAGTCATCCTTTTCATTTTCTCAAATTTCACTCTCTTTACAAATTTTCTCTCTCTAAACTCTATCAACTCTCTCTCACCTAATAGATTTGGCAATTGTTGGTGGAGGTAGTGTTTGGATCTGCTATTTGATCATATTCAAATATTATTCTTTATATGAAAGTATTTATTATAATGTTTGATTTTTTTTATTTGTTGGCTTTTTTTTATTATATTAATGTTAATTATATATTTTTATTAGTTTATACGTATTTAGATATTTTATAAATTTTTATTTTTTTGTTTAACTAATTAATAGTGTGATTAATAGGGTATTAAGTGTGAATTGTATAAATTATTTGTACGTAAAAAAATAGTATGAATTTTTTTTGCTTGACTGCTTGACACATTTTAATTAACTAAATGTAGGTTTATTCAAATTAGTAGGACTTAGAAAATTATTTGTACGTAAAAAAGTAATATAAATTCATTGTTAGATGTACAATTTTGTTTTAATTGACATGTGTAAATTGATTGCATATGTGCTAAATTATTATTGTTCATAAGTGGGATTGACATGACAAAATCCTTTAATGTGTTCATTTACTTCAATGGGATAATGTATGATGGTGAAAATGGTCTAATGTATCGTAGTCCTCCTCCTAGGCCTATCATGATCACAACCAATATAACTTTGGATGCCCTGAAAAATAAAATTCATTCAAAGTTAAGACTCCAAGCAAATCAACATATATCAAATGTTGTGTATCAATTTTCACAATTCAAAAATCTATGAAGATAGATAACTCTTCCATTAGAAGACGATGATGATGTTAAATACATTATAGTTTGCTTCTGTCAATCTTCGAACATGGCCTCATGGAGTTGTATGCTGAGGCAGAAACAAGTGGGCATAATGAGCATGTTGAAGCTCCTACTGAAACATAATTTCAAGCTGGTCCTTCTAATATTCTTGAATGCTCATAGCCTATCAACATTCAAATGACACAAGCCACTTCAATTAATCTAGTTGAATCGTGCAGTATAATTGTTATTGGTTCTGCAACAGTTGAAACTGATAACCCACTCGTCAGCGATGCATTATGGGACACAAGTGAAGATAAATGACAGATACCTGAGGCTAATGATTTAGACACTTACATAAAGGTAGAAAACTTTGATGCTGAAGAAAGTTTACAAGAAGAATGCCCTCCATTGTCGGTTGGCTCCAGGCCCTGCATTATGGCTCCAGGCCCTCAATTTGTGTTTGTGTCACCATATCTTCAATTCTCTCATATCAATTGGGATGCATTGAGTAATCCTAATAATTTGTCTGAATTAGATCATCGTGGTACTTGGAGTCTAGATGATGAATTATTTGTTGAGTTACAATTTTCATTTAAAGATGTCGTAAAGTTGGCCTTCCAACATTAGTCGATTTGTAAACATCAGGAGGACAAGGCTGAAGATTCTGATTCACAGAGACTAACTGCTAAGTGCCCAAGATTTGGCGATAGTTGTAATGGAGAGTTAGGGCCATACAAAGTAATAGGTCACATGTATGGCAGATTACAAAATACAATGTACCTCGTAGCTGCGTCAACCCGGTTGCATTATTAGATCACCACAAATTAGACTCTCATATGCTCTGCTCTTGCATTTTGGAGATTGTTAGATCAAAACCCGATGTACCTATATGCTTGATTGTTGAAAGGATTCAAAGCCAATTCGGTTGTAAAGTTTCATATCAAAAAGCCTGGAAGGCAAAATAATTGGTCATTGTGAAGGTTTTCGAGAATTATGACAAATCTTATGAGGTGTTACCCAAATGGTTAGCAACCATGAGAAGAGACATGGAAGGCAAAGTGGTGGAGTTAGAAGACATGGAATGTGTTGTGCATAACCTAGTTGATCATTCGAAAAGAGTGTTTTGTCAGATATTCTGGATATTTAGACCATGTGTTGGTGGATTCTAATATTACAAGCTCATTGTTCAGATTGATACTATTCATTTACATAGTAAATACTGTCATAAGTTGTTGATTGCAACAACAAAAAATGGAGATAGAAAACTTCTACTAATTGCATTTGCTATTGTGGAAGGGGAAACAAAAGATGCTTGGAGTTAGTTCCTAGCCCACCTTCGATTACATGTCACATAACAACAAGGCTTGTGCTTGATATCTGATTGACAACGAGACATCTTACAGTCAATGGCAAATCCACATCTTGGATGGCAGCCACCGAATGTGTATCATGTCTTCTACATATGATATATTGGTAGCAATTTTAACTCCAGATTCTAGAATAATGAGCTGAAGAGATATCTGATTAACATAGATATTTAAACTTTCCAAGTTCTATTATAATTTATTATACTAACAGTTAGTTCCTAATACTAACTCAATCAATTTTTTGTATCAGGGTATGAATCAATTGCATACAAGTTTGATGCTAGGCTGAAGAAGTTGACAACTTCTACTGAGATAAAAAATTAGATTAATGTGATACTAAAAGAAAAATAGAGTTTGGCATATGATGGTGGCCGCAGATTCGGTCATATGACTACAAACTTGTCAGAGTGCATCAACAGAGTGTTATAAGGTAGCAAAAATCTACTAATAACTGCATTAGTTCAGTTGTCATGTACCAAATTTGTGGAATACTTTGTGAACCGAAAAGATGAAGTGAATGATAAAATCATGAATGGCTAGGAATGGAGTGATGATTTTTTGAAAGACTGGAGAATCAACATACAAAAGGCAAGCTCACACTAAGTTTGCCAGTATGATATGCATAACACCAGATTCATGGTTGAAGAGGCTTTCAACCTTGTAACACAACAAGGTGAAATTTCTTATACTTTAAACCTACAGGAAGACTGGTGTAACTATGAGATGTTTCAAAATTTGCATTTTCCCTGCTCTCATGTGATTGTTGCGTATGCTTTGATAACTTCATAAAATATAGTTATTTGTACCCTATATCTGTGCTATAAAGAATGCTTAGTCCTTGTTATGATGTATATATGGAAGGTTTGAGACTTATATTTGTTAAATTCAATTTGGATATCTTCTTATATGATATTAAGCAAATTGTGCATATTCTGTAAGTGATTAAGTGGATTTGCAATTGTTATTGACTTGGTGATTTCTTTACTTTAGGAAAGGTTCCAAACAAGCAGAAATTTAGAGGATTTAGATCAAAATTGGAAGAGAAAGTCAAGTGTGAAGTTCAGCATATCACGCTGTGGTGCAGACATGTTTATGTCGTGGCGTGGTGCGTTCCCCTGCTTCAGCATACTAGACCTGAGGCTAGGACGTCGCGGAGTAAAGGAGTGTATGCTGAGGCGTGGTGACCTAAATTGAATACGATCCGAGGTGTAGTATATGTCATGCCGCGATGTGAACCTATTTTTTGAGCCTATAAATACTGTTTTATTAGTTTTAGTCAAGAAGGCTTTTCTAGTTTAGAGACACAGCTGCTAGGGTTCACGTTTGAGGCTAAGAGGAAGCCAAATGAGCCAAGGTTGGAGGTCATCTTCTTCATAGAAGATGATTCAAGCATCAAAGATCACATCTATTGACCTTTTTTCTCTTTCCTTTCTCTTTTCTCTTTTCCTTGTATCATGAACATGATTTTTGTTATTATGTTTTCGTGTTCAATGAGTAGCTGAGTTGTATTTAGGGATTTCTTTGGATCATCCTATGAATATTGATGATTTTGTACTTCTTTGAGTTTATATTAATGTATGATTTTGTTCAATCATATAGATCTTAATGCTCTTGATTGTTTGGCAAACTTTTAAGTGATTTGTTAAAATCTAATGAACCTAGACATAGGAATTTGGATTTGAGATCATATGTATGGTTAATGCATGTTCGATTTCATTCTCATGGTGGGATGAGTTGATTTGTTAATGGGATAGAAATATACCCCTTGTGTCATGCATAGCAGGTGCTTAAGAATAGTCCTTAATGAGTGAATTTTGCACTAGCTCTCATTGGAAACATAGTGAGTTAAGTAAATGAAGCATGATTGATTGACCTAGACATAGGCTTTTAACTAAGTTAGATTTTCAAGCTAACGTAATCATTGCATTCATGTTACTTGTAAAGGTTGCATATTATCAATTGAAGTAGGGGGTGAAGAAGGATCCGCTAAACTCTAAACATTATCTTTATTTCCATTTTATTAGATTTCAGTCTTTAGATTTAATTTAAATGCACTTTTCCCTATTTTTATGATCTTGAATAGAATTAACTAAGTTATTGGTGAATATTTAGCATTAGAATTACCATTATCCTCGTGAGAATGATATCCAACTCTTAAACTGTATTACTTGTTCGATCCGTGCACTTGTGGCCTATAAAGAGACAAACATGCTTCTAAGAAACTTAACCTATTTCAATATGTGCATAGGGTTTACAGGATGAAAAGTATTTATAGATCTTATGAGGTTGAATTTGAACTTGTTTGTGATAAACCATGGTGGCCAGCAGCTCCTGGCATAACATTGGTGTCTGATCGTGCATTGCTTAGATTTAAAGGTCGACCAAAATCAACTAGACTCAGAAATGAGATAGATTTGAGAGAAGCAGGATCGAGACAAATGTGTACAACATGTTGTCAAGTTGGACATAATTCTCACACATGTCGTGCTGGTGAATCGAGTTCCTTGAGGGATGATGAAGAAGGGTCATCTAGTTAAGCTAGATCATAATTTCATAATCAGACTCTTGTATTAGCTAACCAACAATGTGTATTTGAGGACTATTGTTGTGTATTAGTTCTCTATGATGTTGTATTCAAGTAATATCAATATATGTTAGTTGATTGTCAGTGTGCATTTTATTACTCATATATAATTTGATTCTTACATTTTTTTAATTATGTCTTCTCTTCTATATTTGATAACTCATGTTTAATATGTACATTATTTTTCATATTGTCTTACTAATTGTTGTTGTTGTTTGACATACAGCGTGTCATATGGCATTCCGCATAAACTCAGGCCTAGAGGACAGCTTAGTTTTGGAGTTGTATAAGTATCATGTTTCTCAGCATGTATGGCAGAGACATGAGGACTGGCACTTGCGTGTTATATGTGCTCATAAAACAAAGTATATTGACCCTTTATGCAAATTCTTCTATATCCGGAGCATACTAGTTTATCAGGGGTTATCCATATGGACTATTACAGTATTGATCACTCCTTGATTATTACATTGGTTGAGAGATGGCACCTAGAGACACATACATTTCACATGCATGCTGGAGAGTGCACCATAACGTTGTAGGATATCGGTATCATATCGGGTCTTCCTATTGACAACGCTGTTGTTATTGGCCTTACCCATCAGTATCATATCGGGTCTTCCTATTAAGGGCATGGTACAGATTCCCCATGGCTTGCCTCTACACTGGCTGACCATGTTGAATCCGATGTGTTCTATGATACTGATTGTGGTCACTTACGTCCATTGAGATGACAGTAAGTTTCTAAATATAATTTTTCTTTATATTACTTTGCTCTATTACTTACTTGTACAGACATAATTAACTTTATCATCATTCCATTCACAATATAATACTTTGACTTATAAATAGGTGGCGTAAGCATAAAGTTTTAAGTGATACTGTGATCGGCAAACTTGACTATTATCACAGGTTCTTTGATCAGCTGAAGAATGATGAGGTATGTACTATTTTACATTCATTTGAATTAATTACTTATTGTTGATACCCAATTTTGTCCATAATTTTTTTATTTTTGTTACTTAATCAAGGTATAAACACTCAATTTTGTCCATAAAGTTTATTTCTAAACCTTGAAAAGTGAATGAAAATCTAAAAAAATAAAAAGAAAAAAATGAAAAAAGGAAAAAAGTTGAAAAAACTAAAGTGTCTAAGTCTCACATTGGAGAAGTCAAGCTTCTTCTCCTTCCCCTCCTCCTATATAAAGAGGTACTTCTCAATGGTTTGCAGATCCAAAAAATATATATACTTGGGCTTAATACAAAGTATAAGAGCCCGAGAACTTTAGTAATTTTTTTTTACTTGGGCTTAATACTAAGTATAAGAGCCCGAGACTTTAGTAAAAAATTTTCTCCATGCAAGTGGGTTGCTTTTCAAGGTTCGATTTGAAGAGAACGTGTGAGGCTCTGTGTAGAATTCTTTGAGCATAGCATTTTTATACGCCTTGGAGGTAAGCCTGTTCTTTTTTTTTTTTTGGTTTGTTTGTATTTTTATTTTTTTTACCTTTTTTAATTTATTTATTTTTACCTTTCATTTAGGCTTTAACTTTCTATTGATGTCTTGAATTTTACATGTTTATTATATTTTCATTGTTGTCATTCATATTTGTATAAAATAATCTTATTTCATATCACTTCCTTTGTAATAATATCATTATGCATTTGTACTTGTGCTTTAATTTAATTTATTTATTTTTGAATTAATGTATTAATCAAATAATTTTCAATGGCCAATGACGGAAAAATTGGGAGATGATCGGAGCGCCGATCAAATTAAATATAAAATTATATTGGATTTTGCCGAGAGCTACCATGGCGAGTCTAATTCTCACACTAAATTAAATAATTTTGTAAATTAAATTACATTTTTAACAAAAAAAAACACAAAATAAAAATCATTTTGTAAAATAAAAATCCTCAAATAAAAGTGAACAATTTCATACAGTTCAGCATCATGATTGTGGTGAATTAAAGTTCTATTTTTTATGAAGATTTTTTTTTGGAAATTACTACAAAAATATCATTGTGTCAAAAAATATTTTTCTTGATTATAAATGAGATTTTATTTGGCCATTTACTTAAAGAAACATTTTCCTACCTTAAACAAATTTCTTTGAATTAAAAGTAATCATTGAATTTTTTTTTATTTGGCCATTTATTTTGAAAATTACTTCTCTTCAAAAAGATAAAATTTTAATTCACCACTTTTATATAATATGTTGTAGACTTAGAATTTGTTCAAAAATAATGACTATTTAGTCACTCATTCCATGTCTTAGTCATTTATCATCTTTGATAACATGCATGACAAAATAGGAGATATCAAAATAACAACAAAAATAATTCTTTTTAAAAAGGACCAATTTAATTAATCTAGCAAATAATATTAGATTAAATAGGTAACCGTTCTTAGAACGGACGGTGTAGGGTGCTAACACCTTCCCTACCCGTAATCAACCCCGAACCTCAAACTCTGAAACGTAGATCATCTTTTAGCTATCCAATTGCATCATTCCATTTAATGGATAAAACGATTGGTGGCGACTCCCAACACCCCGAGGTCTTTTCCTCCTTGTTCTTTTTATTTTCGCGACACCCTTCGGGATGGTTGCGACAACTGGCAACTCCGCTGGGGACATAGAGGGTTAAACCTTGTTTTAATCTTATGTTATTTACTCTTTAATTATATTGGTCTATTTTTTTTGTTTGTTTATTTGTTTCATATTATTGTACATTTTATTTGCATTATATGTATTATATTTCTACTTTGTAAATAAATTCTCTCATGTACACTTGCACACACAAGCTCTATACCCGAGCTCAGTACCTTGTAGGCCTAGATAGAGGGTGAAGTAGTGTTGCTTTGTGAGACCGTTGGTCTCCGGTTAGGCACATGAAAATCCCTCACTCAAATTGAACTCTTTCCGCTTGTAACCTATCATGGGTGAGGATGGAGGACTCTTGCTAGCCAAAGTGTTGGTGACAGCAAGGGACAATTTGGGGACTTTTTGTTTGATAGGGGTCTAGAACCAAAGCTATCACTTACTGGTACATAGAACCCATCTTTTAGGACAGGTACCAAGCTTAGGACCATGTCTCCGCATGCATAATTTCACTCTTGTTTTAGTGTGCTTATGTTTGTATTTTTTTTCATAATAATACAAAAAAAAAATTGTCTCTACGACACCCATATAAGACTCACTCTCAATCAAAAGTCATGATGAACTGGGACAATCACAAGAAGAGTTGAGAAGTGAAGTAAGCCAGCTAAAGGAACAAATGGCCAAGATCTTAGAAATTCTAAAAAGAACGAAGAACACAGAGGGGACTCCTTCAAGGGCAAATGATGATCCTTCAGCCATGTCTGCTCACCCGCCCGGCTTTATGCCAATTCCTTGGCAATATCCTAGCGTCACCTCTCAAGGGGCCATGATGTCACTCACCATCTACTCAAATAATCCTGAAACACATGCATCTCTATTCCCACCATATGGCCTTCCACCTGGTTATGTGCCACCATTAGCCACCAATACTCTTGAGGGCAGTGCACTGACAATCACAACAACTTCAAACCCTCTAAACACTACCCAAGGATCTCAGCCAAATACCAGTGAGATTCCTCAGTACCTTGTTTCTATTCCACCTTATGGCCTTTCCCCTGGTTTTATGTCGTCACAAATTACTAACCCTCTTGAGAGCGGCTCATCATTAGTAATGCCTATTTTAGGGCCACAAAGCTCGACTCAGGCTCAACCTCCTTTTTACATGCCACAATCTTTCCCTTATAAGATCGCTAGTACTTCTCTGTTGAACCTTTCAACTGAAGGCCTTCAATCCAAGGAAAAATTAAAAGTTCTTGAAGAAAGACTTCGAGCCGTAGAGGGAGCAAGTGGCTATGATCTTATGAATGCTTCAGAACTTTGCCTTGTCCCGGATGTTGTCATTCCCCCAAAGTTTAAGGTCCCAGATTTCGACAAATATAAGGGGACTACTTGCCCAAAGAATCACTTGATAATGTACATTCGCAAGATGGCTTCACAACCTCATGATGACAAACTGTTAATCCATTTCTTCCAAGACAATTTAACTGGGGCAGCTTTGAATTGGTACACACATCTTGAGCGTGCACGTATAAGGAGTTTCAAGGATTTAGCTGATGCCTTTGTAAAACAGTATAAGTTCAACATTGACATGGCACCAGATAGAATGCAACTACAAAGTATGTCTAAGAAGGATGCTGAGACCTTCAAGGAATATGCTCAGAGGTGGAGAGAAATGGTTGCACAAGTGGAACCCCATTTGTCAGAAAAAGAAATGATTACTATGTTCACTGATACACTACACGCGCCATTCTATGGTCATATGATTGGAAGTGTGTCATCAAGTTTTTCAGATATCATGATAATTGGTGAAAGGATTGAAAACGAAATGAAAAAGGGAAGATTGCATCAAATGAATGATGAACAGGAAAGTATGGACAAATGTTGAACCAATTAAGGGTGGACTTCAGGTTGAATGAGTTAAATGAGGTTTCAAGAAAACTCATGGATGACAACGGTTACCTAATTCACTAGGCGTTGTCAGAAGGTTTCTACACATGCCCATCTGCAATAGGAGCGATTGCTTACAATGGTCGATCAGGGGCAACCTTAGAAAGTTCGATCAAGTGGTGATTCATTTTTCTAACCGTCAAGAATGAACCATACCTTGGAGTCTTCCAGCACTGAGAAATTTCTGAGCGACTAGTATTCTGATTTGTTTACCAAGTTGTTACCATGAAATGATAGTTTAATTGTACTGACCACATGCTTGTTCAATCATTAAAATCATTTAGTTTTTGAACTTATATGAACTTTCTTGAAGCATTAATGTGATGGATTTGCATGGATCTCAGCATACCTTATTTCTTTTTCCTATGTTCTTCGCACTCGTGTTCTTGTCAAATCTTTCTTGTCATTCTTTTCTTCCCTTTACTTGCTTTCTTTTAGTTTGGATCCCATAGGACTTTCATTCTGAAAAACTTTTTGTGGTCATGAGGCCCATGTGTGCAGGTGTTCTTTGTCCCAAAAAAAATATAAAAAAATAAAAAAAAAAGAGAAAAAGAGAAATAAAGGGAGCAAATAAATAATCATTTAGTGTGTATTATCCTTTTGTCTCTAAATTAAAATTTTTGAAAATAAGCAATCAAAATTTGAAATGAAGATTGGTCATCTTTCTCTACCTCTCACAAGAATTCATTATCTCTCGTTGTCCCATTTTGAGCTTGAAAGTTTTCTTCAATAAACCCTGGACAAGGATCACCTCTACACTAGAGGATAATACCAAAAAGAGGGTTGATTGCCATGATGACTATTTTGAAGCATAATGAAAAAAAGAAAAGGTGAAAGGGGCAGAAAGTAAAAACAAAAAAATTCAAAGTTTAAGTTTGAACAATGATGAAAAAGATCAATAAGAGAAAAATGTACTTGAAAGTGCAAAAACAATTGAGAAAGTTTAAGTTTAAACAAGGATCTTTGGTCCCACTTAACTTTTAAACACTTGTTTGAGCCTTATACCATTCTTTTCATAACCCCTAACCTTGGCCACATTACAAGCGTTAAAAAGTCCATTCTGATCAATGAAGGGTTGTTTTCATTTTCATTGATTTTAATTTTGAGACAAATGGTTCATACCTTACTGAATTTGCAATCCTTGCTCCTTAAAAAAAAAAGGACTTACATTATGGCAAGTTGTTACCCTATTCAAGTTGCCCCTACACTGGGGCATGTTTTCTTTTGGTTCAATCTGGCTCTATATTGGGGCGAATTTCTACACTGTGCAATTCGGCCTTACACTGGGGCAAATCTTTTGATTCAACTTGGTTCTACATTGGGGCAAGTATCTACCCTTTTCAATTCAACTCTAAATTGGGGCAGTTTGCTTTGTTTTATTTGGCCTTACACTAGGGCAAAAATTTTATTCTCAAGTTCCCCACTGGGACAATTTTTGTTGTCAAATGGCCTACACTAGGGCATCTTTGTTCTCAAATGACATACTCTGAGTCAAATTCATTTGATATCATACATGAGGGTAAATTTTTGTGGATACCTAATAAAGCAATAGTTATGATGTCCAGTTGTCAAGTAAAGATCAATCACATCCAAACTGAAAAAAAAGGAAGAAAAAAAAAACTCTTGGCTTTTGTACTATTCCACTTCTTTTTTTTTTTTCTTTTGTAAATGTCCTTTGTGTAGTCATACTCCCAAAATCAATCAAAAAAGGTTTCTCAGTTAGTAAATCTCTTTCATGTTGTACTTTTGAATCCATGCATATCTGGTACATGATGCTTCAGGTTAGGTGAACATGAGTACAATAGTACAATTTAACCATCTAATGGTAATCTCTTATTGAACAACTCAAGCCAAAGGAGCTCTAGAGTTTCAATCGATGAAGGGAATGACATTCTCAATTGATAATTCAGATTGAAGTGTGTCTGGTAGAAATGGGAATCTCTGGAAAAGGAAGTCACAAGCTTCTGCACCAGCCATATCTAATGAAGAGAAATTTGAACAAGACGAGATTGGCAATGATCCCATTTGAATATGGGTTTGGTTGATCAAAGAAGAGTTTAGTTCAAAACTTTGCTAAAAGATGTTTTTCTCAAGTATGTTCGCTTCTTTGGCTTATGGCTAACTGTGCAAAATTTTCTGACTCAAGGCTCACTGCATAAAGTTTTCTGGCTCAAGGCTCTTTAAGAGTATTGGTTAGAGAAGAAAGACAACCAGGTCACCTCAAGGGTCATCTAAAGGGTTTTCCTATTGCTCTTATGTGTCACATCTAATGCACACCTCAAGGGTCATCCCGGTTGGACATTTTAACCATCGGCTGAATAGACAAATGAAAGGATGCCAACAAATCTCATTCCAGTTCATCTTTGAAATTGATTACAATCATGTCCTCAGGGGTTGTGGAGACAAAAAAAAGAGAAAAAAAAAGAGAAAATCAAAATAAATAAAAAGTTTTTCATACTCTCATACATCTGAAGCATGCATTGCATAGTGTATTTTTTCTCAATTTGCTAGGCTTGACCTACAAAGGTCAAACTGGCTATTTCCTTTTCTGGGTTCCCGTACCCATCATTTTATGATTTCGGGTCTCAGTACCCATTGTTTTTGTTAAGCTTCAGCGGATGCCTGACTCCGCAAGCTTTTTACCTTTTCGAGTCCCTGCACCCATTGTTTTATGTTTTCGGGTTCCTGTACCCATTGCTTTTAAGTTTTTTGTTAAGTTTCAGTGGATACCTGACTCCGCAAGTTTTTTACCTTTTTGGGTCCCCGCACCCCTTGTTTTATCTTTTTGGGTCCCCGCACCCATTGTTTTATGTTTTCGGGTCCCCGTACCCATTACTTTTAAGTTTTTGTTAAGTTTCAACAGATACCTGACTCCGCAAGCTTTTTACCTTTTCGGGTCCCCGTACCCATTGTTTTATGTTTTCGGGTCCTCGTACCCATTGTTTTTAAGTTTCTGTTAAGCTTCAACGGATACCCGAATCCGTAAGCTTCTTACCTTGTTTTTGTTAAGCTTTAGCGGATACCTGACTCCTCAAGTTTTTTACCTTTCTGGGTTTCTGTACCCATCATTTTATGATTTCGGGTCTCAGTACCCATTGTTTTTGTTAAGCTTCAGCAGATGCCTAACTCCGCAAGCTTTTTACCTTTTCGGGTCCCCGCACCCATTGTTTTATGTTTTCGGGTCCCCGTACCCATTACTTTTAAGTTTTTTATTAAGCTTCAATGGATACCCGACTCCGTAAGCTTCTTACCTTGTTTTTTGTTAAGCTTCGGCGGATACCTGACTCCGCAAACTTTTTACCTTTTCGGGTCCCCGTACCCATTGTTCATTGTTTTCGGGTCCCCGTACCCATTGCTTCACAAGCTTATTTACCTTTTCTGCCTTAAGTTTTTTACCTTTTCATGGACAAAATTGAATCAATTCCTTTGTTTTTCATTTAATTTAAATGCAAAGCAAAGGGGGGCAGCTGTTGATACCCAATTTTGTCCATAATTTTTTTTATTTTTGTTACTTAATCAAGGTATGAACACTCAATTTTATCCATAAAGTTTATTTTTAAATCTTGAAAAGTGAATGAAAATCTAAAAAAAATAAAAAGAAAAAAATGAAAAAAAGGAAAAAAGTTGAAAAAACTAAAGTGTCTAAGTCTCACATTGGAGAAGTCAAGCTCTTTCTCCCTCCCCTCCTCCTATATAAAGAGGTGCTTCTCAATGGTTTGCAGATCCAAAAAAAATATACACTTGAGCTTAATACAAAGTATAAGAGCCCGAGAACTTTAGTAATTTTTTTTTTACTTGGGCTTAATACTAAGTATAAGAGCCCGAGATTTTAGTAAAAAAATTTCTCCATGCAAGTGGGTTGCTTTTCAAGGTTCGATTTGAAGAGAACGTGTGAGGCTCTGTGTAGAATTCTTTGAGCATAGCATTTTTGTACGCCTTGGAGGTAAGTCCGCTTTTTTTTTTTTTGGTTTGTTTGTATTTTTATTTTTATTTTTTTTACCTTTTTTAATTTTATTTTTACCTTTCATTTAGGCTTTAACTTTCTATTGATGTCTTGAATTTTACATGTTTATTATATTTTTATTGTTGTCATTCATATTTGTATAAAATAATCTTATTTCATATCACTTCCTTGTAATAATATCATTATGCATTTGTACTTGTGCTTTAATTTAATTTATTTATTTTTGAATTAATGTATTCATCAAATAATTTTCAATGGCCGATGACGAAAAAATTAGGAGAGGATCGGAGCGCCGATCAAATATACTCTTCCCGATAATCTTGAGGCTTTATATTGGATTTTGCCAGAAGCACTGGCGAGGTCTAATTCTCACACTAAATTAAATAATTTTGTAAATTAAATTATATTTAAAAAAAACACAAAATAAAAATTATTTTGTAAAATAAAAATCCTCAAATAAAAGTGAACAATTTTATACAGTTCAGTATCATGATTGTGGTGAATTAAAGTTCTATTTTTTATGAAGACTTTTTTAGAAATTACTACAAAAATCTCATTGTGCCAAAAAATATTTTTCTTGATTATAAATGAGATTTTATTTGGCTATTTACTTAAAGAAACATTTTTCTACCTTAAACAAATTTCTTTGAATTAAAATTATTCATTGAAATATTTTTTTTATTTGGCCATTTATTTTGAAAATTACTTCTCTTCAAAAAGATAAAATTTTAATTTACCATTTTTATATAATATGTTGTAGACTTAGAATTTGTTAAAAAATAATGGCTATTTAGTCACTCATTCCATGTCTTAGTCATTTATCATCTTTGATAACATGCATGACAAAATGGGACATATCAAAATAACAACAAAAATAATTCTTTTTAAAAAGGACTAATTTAATTAATCTTGCAAATAACATTAGATTAAATAGGTAACCGTTCTTAGAACGGACGGTGTAGGGTGCTAACACCTTCCCTACCCGTAATCAACCCCCGAACCTCAAACTCTGAAATGTAGACCATCTTTTAGGTGTCCAATTGCACCATTCCATTTAATGGATAAAGCGATTGGTGGCGACTCCCAACACCTCGAGGTCCTTTCCTCCTTGTTCTTTTTATTTTCGCTACGCCCTTCGGGATGGTTACGACACTTATGTATATGACTTCTTAATTCTGTGTACATATCATTTTGTAGATTATATGACAGTCATACACAAATAAGAATGTGGCATCCTTTCCACTTTTTTATTTGGTTGGTAGGGACATAGTGCTAACAATGGTCCATCTTATATTTTTTCAAATTGTTGAGTGGCACCAGACAGACAAGGTGATACGTTAGTTTGGTCTCGACCAACCCATACTTGTGAGACCACGCCAGCCTAACAGCTTGCACTCAATTACACTGGCAGGCAGGAATTATGATGAGAATTTGTCAGTTACACATCTTGTTTACATAGCCACGTGGGATATTCGAAGGGAGAAGCTTGTTAGGGGAATCTTATTGCAAGCACCTCTCACTTCGCATTCTGAGTATATGTGTTAGTATAAAAGAATTACCAAACACTAGATTTCTTGCACCAGTGCATCTCTTGGGAGTATGGTAAGTTCTTTACCAATTCGCTCATTACTGTATGTATTTTGTATTGATTATAATGATATATGTTATATCTATTTCTTAGGCAAACATTGTAGAGTGGCAGTTTGGTTGGACTACTGATGCTACATCGGGTTCTAGTATGGCAGCCCTTCAAGAATCTGTTGAGCAAATCTTATATGTATTGCACGAGCATGATAGCATTACAATGGAACAACTTTGTCCAGCTCCAGTAGCAGATGACATTTCAGGGCCACTCGAGGAGTCCAATGAACAAGGGATGCAGCGTAAAAGGAGAACTGAGTTAGCGAGTACTCAGACACGACTTCGACATCCTGAGGACTCTGATTCTACAAGCCAGCACACGACTCGACCTCCTACCACTACTATCGCTCTGACTGTAACTTCTACATACCTGGCATCTCAACTACCACCTACATATTACCCACCATATCCAACTTACCCATCATACCATTACCTGCCTGCCGTATCCTTACCCGCCACCAGGTTACCCACCATATCTTTACCCACCACCAGGTTACCCACCATATCCTTAATTACCTGCCACCGGGTCATCCACCATACCCATCATAACTAGGTCCTTCTTTCGATCCCTCTCCTAAGCCACCTCATTCTGATGTTGGACCATCTTATTAGCGTGCAATATTATATGTCATTAGTGTATTTGATAATGTTATATTTAGTAATTTTTGTTATATTACTATTGATGATTTTCTATTGTGATTTTGGTACCCTTGTTGAATTAAACACGTTTGTCACTTTTCTATTGATGATCTTGGTACCTGGTTGAATTAAACAGGTTTATGTGCTTTTGGAGAGGTCTAATATTTAGGATAAACTCTGTCAAAATTTTTATAGAATCTAAATGATTTAACGTTTGTTGAACTATGTCAAACATGTTTATGTGCTATGTGCTCTTGGGGATATCTAACATTTAGGAGAGATTCTGTCAAAAATTTCATATAAGTGTTGTGTGGGGGAGGTAGTGGAAGCGTGCTTGAGATAACAAGGGAGGAGACTAGAGAGTACAAGCGTGCTTCAAAGCTCAAACTCTTTGATATATTGTTTGTGCGAAAAAAATTATACTATTAAAGATCATACCATGTATGACTTTAAAGGAAGCCCAAATAAATATTTTTGTTGAGTTTTGAGAGTTAAATATTTTTTATAATGTGACAATGTATAATTGCATGATAATATAAGAAATTTTTACATTAATTATGCATCAAAATTATTATTTTTATATCAAGTAACATAATAATAGTTTGATGGGTTAGCTTGAATAAGCCAACAAAAAGTGCGAGTTAGGTTAGTAAAATTTAAGCTGATATTAACTAACAACTAGACATAGCCACATAAAAGCGCCACGTGTAATGATGCTATAAAAAGAAAGTGTCACTTGTGATGACGCTTTCCACGTAATAACGCCATATGTATTGACACTATTATGTGGAAAGGGTCATCACACGTGACACTTTCTTTTTTATAGCGCCATTACTCATGGCGCGTTGCTGATGAAACCGCTATCCTCTTTGATGTTATTCATGTGGATAGAAAAAAAATATTACGCTCAATAAAAAGGTGACAATTTGATATATAATTTTAAAAAAATAATATTTTGATAAATAATTTTAAAATAATGGCATTTTAATAAATAATTTTACCATAAAAAATAATTTGGTAAAAAAACCCATGACTCATAGTAGAGAATTTATATGATCATTTAGCAGATAAAAACACGGGTAGGAAGTAATGTCTATCAACTCTGAAAGTGGCAATGCTTACAGGCTGGCGTTTGATTTAGTTGTTTGCTTTGTTTTTTCTTTGTTGATACAGATTTAGTTATTTGCTTACTATAATTTAGGTGAGCCAACCAGTACAATGAGTTGAATATGTACACGATGAGACCCTTGTGACTTGTCACAACGCATAATTTTCTTGGTATGTTAATTCAATACATGCCAAGGTGCTTAAGTTTTTAAAGCATGATAGCTCCCTATTTCTGCACTGACGTTTACAGTTCATGAGTATAGCCATTAGCCATTGAATCAACTGCAGTCAATTCCACCACAGTCGTGTAGAAATGGCAATGTTAAGAATGAACAAAGGCGCCGGGTCAACAAGCAACCTTGTGTTTTTTCTAATGCTAGAAATTTCACTGGAATGCTATTCTAATTATGTCTTTTATGTTGGTATGTCTGTTAAATTTATAATTTATAAATTATTATGGTCACTGGTCAGAAGTCAAGTACGACCTTTTTGGGGTGGCATTACAATCTTAATAAAAATAATAGATTTATTAGAAAGAAAATAAACAATTTATATTTAAAATTAATTCATAATTTATATTTTTTATTCATAAACTATAAATAATGATGTATATTTTATTATAAAAACTGACACATAAAGTGGTATCATATAAAGAGAGTGATGTATCAAAACTTTAACCAAAAGTGATCCTTCCATTATATCTTTTCAGAGATAGCAATAGAAAAAATTGTAATATGAATTCATTAATTTCCCTTCTTACTTAATGTTACATATATATTCCTTGCTGTTTTCCAATGATTTTTTTCAAGAATAAGTAGTTGGAAAAGTATCCAATTTTATTTTGTTTGGCTTCTGGTTCACAATGTCATGAATATGAAATTGAAATAGAGGAAACAAAAATAAAATAGCACATCAACATTAAATGAAACTTACCGGTGAAAATATCTTTGAATTTCAGTACATGGTTGATGACGCACTAACTATGTAATTATATATACTTAGCGAAATATCTAACTCAAGCTTTCCAAGAGATATCATGTATCACCCAACCATTCGTGTTAGATTGCCCCAATAAGATGGTGATTTAGAGTAGGTCCTTGGCTTATATACATACACTTGTATGTGTTTCCATAAATTTTATGGATTTTTTTTTTTAATGGATTTAATTTGTTTCCTTTATATTTATTATGGTTATTTTTGTAATGTAGTTATTTTTAGGCCTAATTTGAAGTTAGAATTGTTTTTTATTATAAAACATTATTTTACTATACACTTATTCTTTAAACTTAAAGTAACAACATAAAATAAAATTGAATTATTATATGGGATTTTTTAGGACACGTGTTAAGAATAATTTATTATTATTTATTATATCATCTTAATTAATTAAAAAATATTAAATTTTTTTAAAAATTAAAATATTAAATACTTCTGTATTTTATTCAACTAACATTTATACTCGTGTCATGCACAAAATAATAAAAGTAATAAAAATCTTATGAATAATTAAAATTATCTAATTAATTTTAAATATATATTTTAATAATTTCACATTACAAAATGACTGATAAACACTTTTAATATAAACAATAAGTATTTATTAAGCTTAATTATAATTATAAAATTTGTTAAATATATATAAAATATAAAAACATTAATACACCAATAAAAAACGTGACTTTTAGTTTGAAACAAGAATATATAAATAAGTTTTCATTTAAAAATAGTATGTGTCACTAACTTCACTTATCATAAAATACTTTTTCTAGTGTCTATCTCAAGATAAATGTTTAATGAGGATATATTTTCTACTTTTTATGTGCGAATGTCGGTCTTTTTTTTCTCTCAAACTTTCTCTGTCTCTATTTTCACATGTTTTTATTAAAGTGTTTTTTTCCTATAATGACTCTCTTAATGTGTATGAAAAATCATTAAAACATTATGTGTCTTTCCATTCTCATTGCATGAACCATTAAAACATTGTGTGTCTTTTCATCCCCATGACATAACCGCATAGTTTTTTTTATAGCATATCAAATTCTTTTAAATTGATTTTCAATCACTTTTTTTCTGCCTACATATTGTACTCTACTAAATTAGTGCCAAATCTATTTTTTTAAAGAATTTCTCATTTAAGTTTTATTGGTTTTCTTAGCTAAAATTTTAAATTGTATCGATGTCTTTGTAATATGTTCATATTTAAAATTTGAACAATAAATAAGTTATTGTGCAAATGAAAGAAAAAATTTGTTTCCAGTTCTTCCTAATCTAAAAGTACAAAAAGTTATAATGATACGTAATAAATACGACAAGTTAATTTTTCCAATCAACTTATATAGCCTTGAAATTTTTTTTGAAACAATATTATTTTTCTGTTATTATTATTATTATAATCATTATTGTCAGCTTATTATTATAGAAACATGCTTGAAGCATTTAATGAGCGAGATAAAAAAGATACATGAATTGCTGGGAGAAAAAAATTTATATATTAAAATATTATAGTTTGAAGAGATTACGAATAAAAAAAGATTTGATATATTATAATTCCACATAAAAATTTGTACTGTGCAATGCCAAATTTTCAAAATGTATTGTTAGAGAATTTTAATTTGAGTGTTATAATTTGTAGTAAATCAACTTTAATTCTTTTCATAAATAATATAAACTTGATTTATTTTCATCAATAAGATATTAAAAAATAAATATTCAAATTTTGATAAAATTATTTCAATAATTATTTGTGTCAATTAAATGTGTAATCATGTCAATAACTTTTTTACTAATTCAATTAATAAATGATACATGACAACAATATAAAAAGTGTAGATGTCACATGGCAGAATTTGAAAGCAAGTGGTGATAATATGGATTGATACATTGTAAAAATATAAGTCATGTACTTTACTTTTATATATTATATATGATAGTTTCTATTTTAAATTATTAATATGTGACTTAAAGAGATTTAAAAAAAAAACTATAATATATATTTGATGTTTAACTTAAAAAATAATTGTATCAATCCCACAAGCACAACCAAAGCAGAAAAAAATGGCTAAAAATCCTTAGGGAAAATTCTCAACACCATCAACTACCAAAGCTTATCAAGCTTCATGAATACCAGTCTCTATAAACATCGAACCTCATGGTCATTGGTAATTGACCAAGCTTGATCCCCACTACCCATGGAAATAATGGAAGTATAAAAAGATAGATATAGATAAATGGATTTGATATCAAAGAGGAGGTCTGATAGTAGTGCCACATATATCTTAACAAATAAAAAGAAAACCTTGTATCAACATATGTTAGTCCAAATAAAAAGAATTTGAGTTCTTTAAACATGTTGTCTAAAGTTTAATTTTAAAATTAATATATATGAAAATAATACTGTTAAGAGGAGTCACTACTTAAATGCTTGACCATATCATAGAAGATTAGTTTTTTACATATCAAAATCGGGGTGAGATACTATAAGAAAAAAAAAAAACCTTGTAACCAAAAACAAAACAGAAAACCTGAGACTAAATGAATTAAATTGAGGAACTATCACGTAACATTAGAAACAATCTCTTTATTAGAATATATATAAACTTTATTAGAATATATAATAGATAAATATATCAAACAAAAAATAATAAAACATTATTTATTCCTTGTAAATGATCAATAAGAAAAAAAAAAGAAGATTTCTATTAATTATTAATATTTATTTTAAAATTAAATAGTTATTAGTAAATATTAATATTAAAAGTTTAAACTATTTTGACTTAAAAATAATACCTTTATTTAAACGTAAAAAAAAAAAAATGCAGGGCATAGAAAACAATAGCGTCCATTCAAATAAAAAATGACTTGTACTGGTTAAATAAATGAAAATATAACAAAATATAATTTACTTCAATTAAAATAGAAATGCCACGTGGTATTTAAGGTAATTTTTTCAATTAATATATCCTCTAAATTAAAAAAAAGAGAGAGAGAGAAAGATTTTTAGTCGCATTAATCTCTATATTTTGTTATATTAGTGTGGATTAGAATTAACTTATTCTATATTTAAAATTATTCGTAATTAGAAATTCAGTTAGAGAAATTTTAAAAAATAAGTAATTATTTTCTTAAAAAAATATCTACTAAACATATTTAAAAAAACCATATTGAAGTAAAGAAGCTCTGGCCCACTCAAATTAAAAGCAACCTGTGGGCCCAAGCACAGAGTATGGATACAAGAATTAAGGTTAAGTAAGTTTGATACACGATAGTATAAGATAAAGATAGTATAAGATGAATAGGATAAGTTCGATAAGATAAACAAATGATAAGATCTTATACTTATCAAGATTTGATGCATTTAAGTATAAATAACTTGATAGTATATATAATTATTTACTATGACTATATTATCCTTAACATTTTTTACCATCACCTTTTGCTTGTTAAACTACTAATGAAATAATAATAATAATAATAATTACGAATTTAATAATAATAATAATTACGAATTTAATAATAATAATAATTAAGAATTTAATAATATTATTAATAATTTTGAATATAATTATAATAATAATTACTAATTTAATAATAATAATAATAATTACTAATTTAATAATAATAATAATAATTACGAATTTAATATTATTAATAATTTTGAATATAATTATAATAATAATTACTAATTTAATAATAATAATAATAATTACGAATTTAATAATCATAATAATAATAATTACTTAATTTAATAATATTAATAATAATTTCGAATATAATTATAATAATAATTACTAATTTAATAATAATAATAATACTTACGAATTTAATAATAATAATAATAATTACTAATTTAATAATATTAATAATAATTTCGAATATAATTATTATAATAATAATAATAATAATAATAATTACGAATTTAATAATAATAATAATAATAATAATAATAATAATAATAAAATTAGAATATAATAATAATTATTATGAATTTAATAATAATAATAATAATTACAAATTTAATAATAATAATAATAATTACGAATTTAATAATAATAATAATAATAATTACGAATTTAATAATAATAATAATAATAATTACGAATTTAATAATATTAAAAGTGGAGGGTAGTGGTGGGAGGAAAATCTTATCAGGTTATATCATGGGGTCATAAGGAGGATAGTGTTATACTATTAGAGTAGGATAAGAAGCTTTGACCGGATTTGACTATCCTATCAGGTGGACATACCAAACGTCTGATAAAGTCTGATAGTATTAACTTATACTATCATATCCTCCTTATACGACGCACCAAACATAGCCTTATATTTGGCGTACATGATAGTATAGTATAAGATAAGATGATAGGATAATATAAGGTATGATAGTATAATTAATAGGATAAGACATAATCCTATCTTTTATTTGATAACAAAAGATAAATTAATCGATTGTATAATATTTTTTTTTAAAATTAAAATATCTTTTAGTATAAAAGTTAAAATAATTAAAAAACAATAATAATAAAGTTTTATGGTGGTGGTGGTGGTGGAGGGGTTGGCGGCGGTGGTGATGGTGGTGGTGGCGGCGGTGGTGGAGGTGGTGATAATGGTGGCGGCGGCGGCGGCGGCGGTGGTAGCGGCGGTGGCGATGGTGGTGGCGCGGCGGTGGTGTTAGCGGTGGTGGAGGTGGTGGTGGTGGTGGTAGTGACGGCAGGTGGTGGTGGTGGCGGCGACGCGGTTGTGATGGTGGCGGTGGTGGTGGTAGTGGTGGTGGTGGTGGTGGTGGTGGCGGCGGTGGTGGTGGGCTGCGCGTGCGATGGTGGTGGTGGTGGTGGTGGTGGCGGCGGCGGTAGAGGTGGCGGTGATGGTGGTGGTGGTGGTGATGGTGGTGGTGGTGGTGGTAGCGCAAGGAGAGGAGTGATAAAAATGAAATTGAGGATAAGATTAGAATAGAAATCCTATCATGTCTTATCATGTATTGGGAGAGGATAGAGTTATCACCTTAGAATAGTATAAAATGACTTGACCTGATTTCATTATACTATCAGTTGAATGTACCAAATGTTGAATAAGACCTGATAATATTAACTTATACTATCATGTATTCTTTATACGATGCACCAAACGTAACCTAAAAGAACACAACCTTAGTAACCAAAAGAGAAAGGCCACAACATTCAGACAAAAAAAAAAAACACACACACACACACAATGTAAAGAAACCCTAAGGACAAAACAGCATGGGAAACTCAAAAAAGAAAAATGAATGGTTGTGCGTGTGAGCGAAACTTTTGCACAAAACACTAATGGAAGATCGAAACTCCTATTTAATAAAAAATAGGGAAGTGTTAAGAATATATTCTCTATCACATTTTTTTGAATACAATCTTTTACTAGATCATGTCGTATATTAAAATAATATTTAATTCTGATTACAAGTCATTCAAAATTAATTACATACTAATTGAAATTGAATGTTATTTTAGTATATGACGTAACTCAATAAAAAAGAGTATGTTCAAATGAGTGTAATAGAGAGTGTGTTCCTAACATTATCCTAAGAAAAATGATGGTCCTACATCATTTTTTTCAAAACACCACTTCTTACACCACTTTGAATGATTGTGATTAAGTAAGAGAAAGTGATAAGAAAAAAATAATATGATTAATGGTATAGAGAGTAATATAAAAAGTGATGTGAGAGAAAAATAATGTAAGAAAATCAATATTGATTTAATAATTGAAGTAAGCAACTCTAAACCTGGATCAGTCCTACTTGTCATCTTCCATTACACTTTCTTTACTAATCCTCTCAAAATCTTTCTATATCGCACCAGCCATCACCATCTTGCTTCCATACACAAGAAAACAAGATAAAATCACACGCACAAAGAGTTGAACCTGAAATTAGAGCAAGCTAAATAGAAAACAAAGGAATAACCCCCTTGACAACGAAGGAATTGCTCATTGCAGCCGTCAGAGACCTAAGTGACAGATCAACATCTTCAGCCCAAACCACCACGAACGACCATCATACAGTCCATGCATCCCTAGTTGTCATCACACGACCACTTGAGTTGTACCCCTGTGACCAAGCGTCATTGCCAAATTTCCACCGCTACGTTGCAAGATTTCCACCGTGCCACCACCCCACCTCGCCTAAGAGGAACAATAGATTTACCCTTGAGACCAAGCGTCATTGGGATTGAGAACTTCCTAACAGGCACTGGTGTGAGAATTTAACTGATTTGAAAATGAGATTTTATATATATTTTTATTTCCACCCCACCTCTTTAATTTGATTTACACTCTGATATCTTATTCTTCTATTGATTTGAAAATGAGATTTTCTAGTTTTTTTTAAAAAAAATTTCTCTCGTGTGAGACATGGTATTTGATAATGAGATTTTTTTTTCCTCTCTTTCAAGACATGGTACTTGAAAATGACAATTTCTAATTTTATTTTATTTTTTCTCTCGTATGAGACATGGCACTTGAAAATGAGATTTTCTAGATTTTTTTTAATTTCTTCTCGCTTGAGACATGGTACTTTATGTTGAAGTCCCAATTTCTATGGCATTTTATTCATCCCTAAAACAATGAGTTAAATGAGACAAGCTCGGTAATGATGGTTCATTTGTGATAAAAAAAAAACCCCAGAAATAATGGTTCATGTATTTGTTTCTATAATTTTTCCCATTTTAATATATATGCATGTGATAATTCTTTGTTTTTTAATAGTAACCGACAATCCAGAAATGAATGTGACAATTACATGTACAAAATATGTTTGTCAACTTTTATAATTTTTAATTTTAATTACAAATTGGTTGGGAAGTGTTTTTGTTTTCATACCTAACAATATTTTTTCCAAGATGGTATTTTTTTTTTATTGTGGTGACACATGTATATTTTCCATTTAAATTCTAACGTCATATGTCACATAGTAGTTTTCTAGAGTAGGTATTTGCCATATGGCAGCATTTTAAATAAGTACTGTAATGTCAGAATGACATATGACATGATTTGAAGCCATACACTCTCTTTTTATATATTATATGAATCTTCTCTCTAAATTAACTAGTAACAGACTTTGACACATGCTAGTTGAAAGCTAATCAATTAGAACCACTACTCAAGCAAAGTATAAAAGCATAATTTGATATTAGCAATTAAGTAAAAGTTACCATATTGATGAGGATTTCCCATAGAACCTCACCTAGACTGCAAAGGAAGATCGACCAATGGTAGGTCCCCTCATCCATAGAGCATTGCTCCTTGCAGCAGCCAGAGACCTAAGTGACAGATCAACATCTTCACCCCAAATCACCACGAATGACCATCATATATCCATGCATCCCGAGTTGCCATCACGCAACCACCTGAGCTACACCCCTGTGACCAAGGGTCATTATCGAATTTCCACCGCTCCGTTGCAGGATTTCCACCTCGCCTAAGAGGAATAACAGATTTACTCTTGAGACCAAGCGTCATTGGGATTGAGAACTTCCTAATAAGTACTGGTGCGAGAATTTAATTGATTTCAAAATGAGATTTTCTTTTTCTTTTTTAATTTCCACCCCACCTCCTTAATTTGATTTACACCCCAATATCTTATTCTTCTATTGATTTGAAAATGAGATTTTCTAGTTTTTAGTTTTTTATTTTTTCTCTCGCTTGAGACATGGTATTTGATAATGAGATTTTTCTAATTTTTATTTTATTTTTTCTCTCTTTTGAGACACTTCTATTTTTTCACTTTTTCTCTCGCCTGAGACATGGTACTTGAAAATGAGATTTTCTAGATTTTTTTTAATTTATTCTCACCTGAGACATGGTACTTTATGATGAAGTCTCAATTTCTATGGCATTTTATTCATCCGCAAAACCACAAGCTAAATGGGACGAGCTTAGTGATGATGGTTCATTTGTGATAAAAACCTAGAAATAATGGTTCATGTATTTGTTTATGTGATTTTCTCCCATTTTAATAAATATGCATATGATAATTCCTTGTTTTGTAATAGTGACCGACAATCCATAAATGAATGTGACAATTACATGTACAAAATATGTTTGTCAACTTTTATAATTTTTAATTTTAACTACAAATTGGTTGGGAAGTGTTTTTGTTTTCATACCTGGCAATATTTTTTTCCAAGATGGTATTATTTTTTCATTGTGACGACATATTCTATTTAAATTCTAAATTCATATGACACATGACAGTTTTCTGGAGTAGGTATTTGCCACATGACAACATTTTAGATAAGTATTGTCATGTCAAAATGACACATGACGTGATTTGAAGGCATGCACTCTTCTTTTATATATTATATGAATCTTCTCTCTAAATTAACCAGTAACAGGCTTTGACACATGCTAGTTGAAAGCTAATCAATTAGAACCACTAATCAAGCAAAGTATAAATGCATAATTTGATATTAGCAATTAGCAATTAAGTAAAAGTTATTATATTGGTGAAGATTGGCCAGAGACCTAAGTGACAGATCACATCTTCACCCCAAACCACCACGAACGGCCATCATACAGTTCATGCATCCCGAGTTGCCATCACGCAACCACCTGAGCTGCACCCCTGTGACCAAGCATCATTGTCGGATTTCCACCGCTCCATTGCAAGATTTCCACCACATCACCACCCCATATCGCCTAAGAGGAACAACAGATTTACCCCTGAGACCAAGCGTCACTGGGATTGAGAACTTCCTAACATGTATTGGTGCGAGAATTTAATTGATTTGAAAATAAGATTTTCTACTTTTTTTTATTTCCACCCCACCTCCTTAATTCGATTTACACTCCGATATCTTATTATTCTATTGATTTGAAAATGATATTTTCTAGTTTTTTTTCTCTCTTTTGAGACATTGTACTTGAAAATGACAATTTCTAAATTTTTTCAATTTTTTTCTCTTGCCTGAGACATGGTAGTTGAAAATGAAATTTTTTAGATTTTTTTAATTTCTTCTCGCCTGAGACATGGTACTTTATGTTGAAGTCCCAATTTCTATGGCATTTTATTCATCCCCAAAACCACGAGCTAAATGAGACGAGCTCAGTAATGATGGTTCATTTGTGATAAAATCTAATAAATAATGGTTCATGTATTTGTTTCTGTGATTTTTTCCCATTTTAATAAATATGCATGTGATAATCCATTGTTTTGTAACACAAACCGACAATCCAAAAATGAATGTGACAATTACACGTACAAAATATGTTTGCCAAATTTTATAAATTTTAATTTTAATTACAAATTGGTTAGGAAGTGTTTTTGTTTTCATACGTGGCAATATTTTTTTCCAAGATGACATTATTTTTTCATTGTGGCGACACATGTATACTTTCTATTTTGAATTCTAACATCATATGCCACATGGCAATTTTTCAGAGCAGATATTTGCCACATAAAAGCATTTTAGATAAGTACTGCTATGTCAGAATGACACATGACATGATTTGAAGACATATACTCTCTTTTTATATATTATATGATAATTATATGATTATATGATGTGTGATTATATATTTTCCTATTCTCTTCTCTCTCTTTCTCTCTCTCTATATATATATAGGGGCATATATAGACTTTTTTACCAAATTGCCATTTGTGATAAAACTATTTACCAAAATGTCACTTTGTTTAAATTATTTATCAAAACGTTACTCTTTTCAAAATGTCACTTTGTCTACGTGGATTACGCCAACACGTTAGACGTAATCCACATGATTGCGCCACCCTGCTTGACGCATCCTATGTGGACATACCATCTATGATGACATTTTTACAAAGAATACGCCAACAAACTTGGCGCAGCAAGGGAAAAAATGTCATTTTGCCTGGCGCAATCCACACAGATGACACTTTTTGTGTAGAACACGCCACCCTAAAGACATTAGTATTAATTAGTTTATTTATAGGCTAAGTGTTTGCTTCTGATCTGTAATGTAGTTGACATGAGACTTTAGTGTTGGCAAGATAAAACAACTAAATAAGACAATAATGTACCTTTGTTCGATGTGAGACTTTGGTATTGGTAAGGCAAAGCAACTACGTAAGACAACAAGACACCTTCGCTCAATGTGGGACTTAAGGTAAAACAACTAAGTAAGACAACAAAGTACCTTTGTTTGATATGAGACTTTGGTGTTGGCAAGACAAAGTAACTAATGTTTAAGTGTTTGTGTTGCTTTAAGCTCGAGCGCTCGTCATTTGCTGCCTGTTGACTTTTTTATTTTATTTTTTAATTAATATACAATAATCTTAAAGTCAATTCATTGATCTAATAACTTGTAACCTCATGTTCTTAGGCACTCGAACATTTTTTGGCAAATTTCCTTAAGTGTCACCTTAATTCATCAAAATCTAACCTATTATTTTTTCAGTCAATGATTTTAATACTACCTGCACTTTATCTTGATCGTGGTTTATTTTCCAACAAGAAAAGCTCCTCTCTACCCTCTTGCAAACATACATGAAAAAGATATTCACCATTCACGATCTTCACCAATTATGTATTGCATGTGAAATATTGTTGATTCAGATCTTGATAGGTTGTGGCCGAGGTTTTGATGAATCAATTAGCTGGAATCAATTTCCAACATTTATTTTTGCAAAAGCTTATAAAAATATGGTCATTGTATTAGACTCATTTCTTGTTTGGATTATTTTTCTCAAGTAGGTTATTATTCAATCAATTAGTTGCTTTACCTTACCAACACTAAAGTCCCACATTGAACAAAGGTACTTTGTTGTCTTACGTAGTTGCTTTGCTTTACCAACACTAAATTCCTACATCAAACAAAGGTACCATATTACCTTACTTAATTGATTTGGCTTGCCAACACCAAAGTCCCACATCGAACAAAGGTACCTTATTGTCTTACTTAGTTGTTTTATCTTGCCAACATCAAAGTCTCACATCGACTACGATACAGATCAAAAACAAACACTTAGCCTATAAATAAGCTAATGGATACTAATGTCTTTAGGGTGGCGTGTTTTATGTAAAAAGTGTCATCTGCGTGGATTGCTCCAAGCAAAATGGTATTTTTTTCTCAATTATGTCACACTTGTTAGTGTTTTCTTTGTGAAAACGCCATCCTGGATGGCATGTCCACGTAGGATGCACCACCCTGTTTGGCGTAATCCACGTGGATGCGCTACCTTATTTGGCGTAATTTACGTGGATGCGACACCTTATTTGGCGCATCCAATAACATTTTGGTAACTAATTTTGTCATAAATGACAGTTTAGTAAAAAAGCCGGTATATCTAATAAGATGAGTTTTTATTATCATACATAGATTATCAAGATTAAAAGTTACTTAAAAGTCACGTGATCACTTAAAAAAGTCACATTCATTTATGTTCTAATCTTGATCATTCATGTAAAATCTAATTACCAATATTTATTCTTCTTACCTCTTATAATAAAATTTATGTCACCAAATATGTTATATATATATATATATATATATATATATATATATATATATGTGAGGCTAGTAAAATTTTATTTGTATTAATTTATTTATTTAATTATTAACTTTAACTCATTCATATTGAGAAAGAAATAAAATCGTATAAATAAAAATAATAAACATGAGATGTAACAAAATAAAATTGTGTCCAATAAAAAAAATTATATGATGAAATAATAAATGCTTAAAATGTGAATGTAAGATGGTTCTTATCTTTATTTATACTTCAGCTACAAAAAATCACTACTATCCCACTTGTCCCGCTTCTTACATGTGGCTGTCTCAATATTTATGTTTTTTATATTTATTATTCCTTAGTTTTTTTTACAGATTATTCCTTGATTTTATACTTCAGCTACAAAAAATCACTACTATCCCACTTGTCCCGCTTCTTACATGTGGCTGTCTCAATATTTATGTTTTTTATATTTATTATTCCTTAGTTTTTTTTACAGATTATTCCTTGATTTTATAATATTATAATTAATAGTCATTTTGTGATTAATTTTCTAATGAATTAGTATTGTTTTTACATAATTTCTCATATCAGTAAGTCTAGTATTACTTATTTAGACTTTTTAAATAATCAGTATTATTCTTTCTAAAATGGATTCAATATCAAATTAATTAATTGGAATTTGTCGGTATTAAAATTAATGGAAAATTAATTCTAATATAACATTAAATGATTTATTTAGATAATGTTTTTTTTGTATTTTTCTTTTTTATTACAAAGAGGGGCTAAAGCACAAGAAATGGAGAGAGAGAGATATAAATTGTTTAGAAAGACTCAGAATAAAAAAAAAAATCCATAGTAGTTTTGATCGCTATATGAGAAAGAAGAGTAAGGGAAAATGATTACAAAGAAGAAAGAGAGAGAAGGGCAAATTAGATGAAGCTTCTCTTACAAGTTTTGAGAGAATGAAACTTCTATTTAGGCTTCTATTAGAAGCTTTGTGTAAATAAAGAAGATTTAAAATTTGAAATTAAAATAATAAAAAACTCATAGTAGTTATGGTCTCGTGAAGAGGAAGGAAGAGAGAAGAGAGCTAGTATAAAGTTTTAGTGACACAAATTCTCTTAATGGGATGGATATGATATCATCAAGTAAAAAAAAGTTAAGGATAGGATAGGAAATTAAAAAAAAATCCAAAAGTAAATTAAACAGAAACACGAATTTATCCTCAATCCAGGAAACTATGTTTTATTAACACAGAAAATTTTGGACAGAAATGTAATTTTATAACAAGCATAAAAGAAACAAATACAACAACAACGAAGCATTTTCTTACTAGGTGGGGTAAGTTACATGGATCAAACGACGCATACTCTGTCATAAACCAAGTTTTAAGAGATGTCATTCAAATCTAATTTTTTTCTAATCGTTTCACCTATAATCTTTCTTAGCATTTCTATACTTTTAATTATTGGGCTATTATCTACCTGATTTACTCTTCTTACAGGAGCTTTTAAGAGACTTCTCTTTACATATCCAAACCACCTAAGGTGAAATTCTCTCATCTTTTTCACGATAGGTGTTATTTCTACTTTCTTTCTAATGCATTCATTTCTAATTCTATTTTGTTTTGTATGGCCACACAATAAGCATAAAAGAAAAAAAAAATGAGGGATAGGTTTTGGCGGCAAAAAACATTAAAGGAATGACCCTGATTTTTTATATTATGATTGATGATTCCTAGACTGACTTTCATATCTGTTATAATCCATATCTTATTACACTATATGCACACATAGAAGATGAACATCATATTGTATCAACCAGCACTTAGACTCTAAAGACTCTTGTAAAAGGACTTAAATCTTCTGTGCTGAAATGCCATCAACCGTGTATAGAATTGGCTAATCGTGAACACTATAGTATCAGTCTGAAGTCTTTGGGACTGTTGTAAAATCAATTCTGAAATGACATCTACCGTGGATCCATTTGACTAATTGTGAGATCATTATTTGACCATAGTTTATGGTTGCTTGATGAAGTACTATCACCAACCAGTTCTCTCTCAGTAAAGAACCCAGGCTTTTTTGGTTGAGGCAATGTCCATTCACTACTCAGCATCATAACCACAGATGACATGCTTGGCCTGTCTTCTGGACTTCGTTGCACACATAGTAGGCCCACATGAATTGATCTTATGACTTCAGATAAACTAAACGAATCTCTGATGGATGCATCAATTATTTCTGAGCACTTGCCTTCTGTGAATAGTGTCCATGCCTGCATATATCCACTTATTTGGTTGACAGCAAATAAATATCAAGGAAAAACAAAACTTAAGTTAAGCTTACATGCCCCAGAAGATTAAAGTGGTGATCTTTATGGCTGAATCCTCTATTTCTCTTCCCGCTAACTATCTCTAATACTAGCACACCAAAGCTAAAGACATCGGATTTTGTTGAGAATAGCCCATCAATTATGTACTCAGGTGACAGATAGCCACTGCACATAACATCAACCATACAAATTCAAAACAAGGCAAAGCTATAATACTCTATACATGTTACGTGATCAGCCACTTACTAAGTTCCAACCACATGATTTGTGTTTGCTTCATTTTCATTTCCTCCAAAGCTTCTGGCCAGTCCAAAGTCTGAGATTTTTGGGTTCATTTCACCATCTAACAAAACATTACCAGCCTTGAGATCTCTATGAACTATTCTATGCCTTGAATCTTGATGAAGATAGAGAAGGCCCCGTGCAATCCCATTGATAATAAGGAAGCGCTTAGGCCAGTCTAGCAGCATGCCTTTTTGATTGTCTGTTCAAAAATCAAAAGTAACTGAGTTAGACTCCTTTTCTTAAGAGGTTCTTAACCATAATTGAGAAACAATGACTAATGATTAGCCAGATTTTGAAATTCCAAGTAATCATGTAAGGAAGTTTTTTAGATAAATGTTTAATTTCTATGGGAAACAGCATAACCAACATTATGCTGAAAGAAGTCCATTGCCCCTCCCATGTCATGAAGGAATAGAAATGCCCTAGGACAGGACAAAGGAAAATTAAGTGACATGCTGGTATAATTGCTAGTCTTTCAATTTATTACCCTTTTTTTTTTGGGTACATAAAGGGGGCCGAATCCTATTCAATATATTACTTTAACTACAAATTCTAATAGAAAGAAGATCTCATTACCCATAGTAGAAAATAATCATCAGTAAATAAAACCAAGAAGAAGGTCCAAGTGGGATCAAACCGAATATGAAGTAGTCCAAGCTTTTATTAGGCATAAATTCATAGACCAACATCCTTTCCTCTGCTAGAATGCAGCATCCTAGAAGCCTCACCAAATTCCTATGCTGAAGTTTGACTACATGCATAACTTCATTTTTGAACTGTTGGAGTCCTTGACTAGAAATTTTTGAGAATCTCTTAACAGCTATTTCTCTTCCATCTTCCAGCATACCCTGAATATTGTAACAGTTTATACATTGCAAAAATATATTTTCCAAAATCTATAGAAGGTGGACATATTTAAAATATATTTTGTTAAATGTATAAAACCATTCATGTGCCTTCACCGAGCAACTTAAACTTTTGGGAGAATTGATTCATGACATTGTATTAGAATCTCTAACCAAGTGGTCTAGAGTTCCATTCTTATTGCCCCCATTCTTCTAATAAAAAATTGAATTTCAGCACAAGGTAAGTGGGCGGTGCATTGTCCATGCTTCAACCCAAAGGAGTATTGCTTGAGGGGCGTGTTAGATGTATAAAATCATTTATATGCCTTCACCTAACAACTTAAGATTTTGGGAGAATTGATTCATGAAATGGTATCAGAAAAGTTGGATTTCAAAAGCCATTCATGTACACCTAACAGATTAAGCAACTTTATGGAAGTTTAATACTGTGTAATGTGGTGAATCAGATTCCAATAAGAAGCTAATATTTAACAGGCAAAGACAGTTGAACCGGCAAAACGGTAGCCACTTTGTACTTCTAGATTCAATTGACTTTCTTACAGAATGTCAAAAAGATTCAAAATATCCCATTTCATTTTACCAGTTTGTCCTTGTTGGGCCATTTTTAGCCAATACAGTAATAAATACAAAGACATTTTAGAAAACTTGATTTATGATAGAGTACAATAACGTCGTTTGATCTATGTAACCGATCTCACTTAATGAAAAAAGGCTTGATTGTTGTTATACAGTAATAAATACAAAATATCTAGTTTGGGGGTCATAACTCATAAGAGATCTATGTACATATGAATATAGATGCCCTGCAGATACAAATTAGTGATTCTTTCCAAATGATTCACTTGTACCAGGCACTCAGGCAGCTATTAGCCATAACACCCATCTCAACAAATCAGAATTTCCTGTCAGTAAGTTTAAGAACATGAATGGCAGAATACCACAGAAAATTATTGATCAGTAAGACCTAGCAATTCTAGGTTCATGTGCTGATATTTTGTCAGATTATTACCTTATAAACAGATCCAAAACCACCTTCTCCTAATATATTATCAGTGGAAAAGTTATTGGTTGCAGAAGTAAGTGTAGCCATATCAAACAAGGGTAGCTCTGGTTCTTCCTTATGATGCTCTTGTATTGCATATGCATCTCTTTCTGGATTGCCTCTAATATTTCCTGGAAAACAGTAAATAGTTTGAAAAGACAAAAAATAAAAATAAAAATTGCTATTTAGAGCATGTCCTTTTTCTCAAGCAAGTTAAAGTATGTTGCTTGATAATCCAATTACTACAGCATCCCTTATTCCCTATGTCTCCCTGCAAGCCCAAAAGAAAGAAGCACAAAGAGAACCCGAATAGAAGAATAACAAGGTTAACTTATATTGCCCAAGCTTTATATGATGTTACTGAAAATTAACATCACATAGTTCATTTTTATCATAAATCTTTACAGCTTAACCCAGGTTATGTTTACTAATTATAAGAATCACATAAGCCTGCATAAATGACTTACTGTCTTTTTGGTACATCTTTCTTCTATACAGGATGAAGGCTAGGCATAGGATCAAAATTCCTGTTGTGCTGAAAAGAATAATCAGCAGCTTCCAGACGTTGGACTTAGGTTTTAACTTGTTACCTGCAGTAGTATCTAATAACAACACAGTTAAAGAGAAATCAGACGAATTAAAAAACAGTAAGAAAAAGAAGGAACTTCCAAATTGAGAGATGATCTTGTACCTAGATCTTTCTTGGACATTCTCACATAAATATCTTGCTGTGGTTCACTCAGTTCTCTAATATCAGTCAGTTCACCAAACCAGACTAAACACCCACTTGCCTCTTCACTGATATTCAATCCTGCATAAGCAGTGCAGGAGCAGTTGTTCATGCACAGCATCTTACAGTCCTCAAGGCTCATACTCATATTAAACCATGCTCTCTGTGTGTCTGGTAATTTCAGCCCAGAAAACTTTGAAAATCCATCCCCATGGCAACTCAGTGGATTGCTTCTGACACAACCATTAGACCAGTCTGCTTCATTCCATTCTTCTGGGAATCTAGGTTCAAAACCTTTCAAGCAACTGCATGCTGGGGAGTTGTCTATCTTACAGCTACCATATACTCCACATTTAGCATAATAATCACAGTCATCCATTGGTACTGTTGCATAGATGGCCCAACCTTGTTTTACATCCCTCCAAGTATAACGTTTTAACATTCCATCTGCAGTTAGAACCAACCTTGAAAGAACTGAGCTATTAACAAGCTCAAATGCGTAATATATTTCTTCCTCTTTGGAAACAAAATAAAACTTGTATATAGAATTTGGTTTTAACTGGGGTGACCCACTGAACCGACGACCATTCCAAGATCCAGTACGAAACCTTTTGGCCTTACCTTCTCTTAAACATAATTGTGGATATCCATCAATATCAACTTGATAAGTATAGTTACCTTTAGAAGGATCACCAGGACTACTCCATGATGTTAGGTACCGATTCAGGCCTGTACTTAAATTTCTTCCTAGTTTCATCCCTAGCAGTAGTGTATCACAAGGATAATCAAAACTCTGCCACAGAAAATCTTTTAAGTCATTGTTGCTCCCATCCTTCACAATGAGGTTCCCGGAATCCAAAAGCATTGTAACTGGTTTCTGCACCAATCTTGATGAGTTAGAAGACCAAATGGTACTCTTGTTATGGTTGAGAAGCACTAGAGTCCCATTGTCAGTGACCTTCAAAACCCCAGATGAGTCAGTGAGTGGGTTGTTTCTGTTGGCAACCCATGCTACTGTCATTGTTGGTCCTCTATTATACCATATTCCCAGGTAACGGTTCTTGGAATTGTCTGGGCTGAAGAATCCCAGTGCAAAGCTTCCACCTGCTGAAACTATGTTCTCACCATCAGTGAGTGATTGCGTTGTGTTAATACTGTCTCTGGTAGTGGACACTGCTATAATATGCAGCAAAGAGAAGCATAACAGAAGCAAGGTGAACCTTTCCATTGATTTGTTTATTGTTGTTTCTCTATGTCAGTGTAAAGCTGTTACAATGAAAGGATTAATAGATAAACAAGAAGAAAGATACAAGCATCCTTGTAGACTTGCAGGAGTTAAAACTTTCTTAAAAAATAATAAATGCACCTGTGACCTCAGTCAATGGTCAACGAGCATTGACTTCTATGGTCTTTAGCCTAACAACCACGAGAAGAAACTAATCCTTTGCGGTAAAGTGCAGACCTTGATGATGGTACTTAATGTCCTATCTTCTACAGTAAGTTTGCTAGTTCCTAGATGACTGTTACAGTGGTACATATACCTCGTGTTCACTGATCTAGGAATGAAAATATGGAAACGATTTTGTTCCTTAGACAAGCATGCCTCATAGTAGAGAATTATATGATCATTTATCAGATAAAAACAAGGGTAGGGAGTAATGTCTATCAACTCTGGAAGTGGCAATGCTTACAGGGGGACAAGTAATAAATTTAATATACTACCGGGAGTTATTGCAAGACATAACAACGATTGATAGCAGCATGTTTAAAGTGGGCCATTGATGTTGGAAGTTTTTCGTGGAAGCTATAGGCTGGTGTTTGATTTAGTTGTTTGCTTCTTTTTTTTCTTTGTTGATACAGATTTAGTTGTTTGCTTATTATAATTTAGGTGAGCCAGCCAGTACAACGAGTTGACATGTACATGATGAGACCCTTGTGACTTGTCACAATGCATAATTTTCTTGGTATGTTAATTCAATACATGCCAAGGTGCTTAAGTTTTTAAAGCATGATAGCTCCCTATTTCTGCACTGACGTTTACAGTTCATGAATATAGCCATTAGCCATTAGCCATTGAATCAACTGCAGTCAATTCCACCACAGTCGCGTAGAAATGGCAATGTTAAGAATGAACAAAGGCGCCGGGTCAACAAGGAAATTAACTTGATACTAACATATAATTGATGGGACAACTGTCTCTCCCTTGTGTTTTGTTGTGGTCGGCAGTCCAAGTATGATCAAGAACATGACATAAGAATTGGACAGTATCACGTAAATAACTCTCAATTTTTTTAATACTTTTTCAATAAGAGAGGGGAAAAGAAAAAAAGAAAAGAAAAGTATAATTTATTAATTTCACTGGAATGCTATTCTAATTATGACTCTTATGTTGGTATGTCTGTTAAATTTATAATTTATGAATTATTATGGTCACTGGTCTGAAATCAAGTACGACCTTTTTGGGGTGGCATTACAATTTCAATAAAAATAATAGATTTATGAAGAAAAAAATAAATAATTTATACCTAAAATTAACTAATGATTTATAATTTATTCTTAATTCGTAGATTATAAATAATGACACATATTTTATTATAAAAATTAACTCGTAAAGTGTTATCATATCAAGAAAGTGATCTATCAAAACTTTAGTCAAAAGTTATCCTTCCATGATATCATTTCAGATAGCAACAGAAGAAATTGTAATATGAACTCATTAATTTCTTTTCTTACTTATAATTTATTCTTAATTCGTAGACTACAAATAACGGTGCATATTTCATTATAGAAACTAACATGTAAAGTGTTATCATATGAAGAAGGTGATCTATCAAAACTTTAACCAAAAGTGGTCCTTCCATGATATCATTTCAGAGATAGGAACAGAAGAAATTGTAATATGAACTCACTAATTTCCCTTCTTACTTAATGTTACATATATATTCCTTGCTGACCTTTATTTTTTCGATGATTTTTTTAGAGTGTGTTTGGAAAAGTTGAAAAAAATAGATTATGCCGATAATCGATTATATGTATAATCGATTATTGTAAAAATCGATTATAATCAGAATTTATTTTTGTTTGAGTATATTTGTTGAAAAGTGATTTTAAGATAATTTATTTCGTTTAAATGATGCTAAAAAAATTATTTTTATATAGTAAATTACAAAAAAAAATATAAAGTTATTTTGTTTATAATATTTAGTGGAAAAACATTAGGCTCATTATGAGAAATGTTTCTCTCATTAAAGTATAGTTAAAAAATTCATCTAAAAATAAAAGTTTTTTATAAAAACAGTTTATATTATAAACTTGTGCTAAAACAGTTTTTTTTATAAAAATAAATTTTTTTTACAAATTAATCTAGATACTTAAACATAACTAATTTTTTATAAAACACCTTTTTTTAAAAAATAACTAAATAAAAAAATTAATCTTTTCCAAACAAACTCTAAATAGTTGTAATAGTACCCAATTTTATTTTCTATGGCTCCTGGTTAACAATGTAATGAATATGAAATAGAAATAGAAGAAACAAAAATAAAATAGCACATCAACATTACATGAAACCTCCCGGTGAAAATATCTCTGAATTTCAGTACATGGTCAATGACGCACCAACTATGTAATTATATATACTTCTTAGCGAAATATATATAACTCAAGCTTTCCAAGAGATATCATGTATCAACCAACCATTCGTGTTAGATTGCCCCAATAAGATGGTGATTTAGAGTAGGTCCTTGGCTTATATACATACACTAGTATGTGTTTCCATAAATCTTATGGATTTTTTTATAATGGATTTAATTTGTTTCCTTTATATTTATCATGTTTATTTTTGTAATGTAGTTATTTTTAGGGCCGAATTTGAAGTTAGAATTGTTTTTATTATAAAGCTTTATTTTACTACACACTTATTCTTTAAACTTAAAGTAACAACATAAAATTAAATTGAATTATTATATGAGGTTTTGTTAACATGTGTTTTTAGGGCACATGTTAAGAATAATTTATTATTATTTATTATATTATCTTAATTACTTAAAGAAGAAATATTTAATTTTTTTAAAATGAAAATATTAAACACTTCTGTATTTTATTCAACTAGCATTTGTACTTGTGCAATGCACAAGATAATAAAATTAGTAAAATTTTTATGATTAATTAAAATTATCATTAATTTAAAATAAATATTTTAATAATTTCACATTACAAATTGACTGATAAACACTTTTAATATAAATAATAAATATTTATTAAGGTTAATTACAATTATAAAATTAGTTAATATATAGAATATAAAAACATTAATACACCAATAAAAAGTGTGACTTTTAGTTTGAAAAAATATATAAATAATTTTTAATTTAAAAATAGTATGTGTCACTAACTTCACTTACTATAAAATACTTGCTCTAGTGTCAATCTCAAGATAAATGCTTATCGAGGATATATTTTCTACTCTTTATGTGTAAATCTCAATCTTTTATTTTTTAAAACGTTCCATGTCTCCATTTTCAAATGCATTAATTTGTTAAAGTGCTTTTCCTAGAATAACTCTCTTAAGGTGTATGAAAAATGATTAAAACATTGAGTGTCTTTCCTTTCTTATGGCGTAATCGCATGGTTTTTTTTATAGCATATCAAAATCTTTTAAATTATTTTTTGATCATTTTTTTTTTTGCTTGTAGGTTATACTCTACTAAATTAGTGTCAAGATCTCTTTTTTTTGTAAGAATTTCTCATATAAGTTTTCTTGACTAAAATTTTAAATTGTATAAATTTCTTTGTAATATGTTCATATTTAAAATTTGAACTATAAATAAGTTATTGTACAAATGAAAGTAAAAATTTGTTTCTAGTTGTTTCAAATCTTCAAAAATAAAATTTTATAATGATTGGTAATAGATTAATACGACAATTAATTTTTACAATCAACTTATGTAGCCTTAAAAAATTGAAAACAATATTATTATTATTATTATTATTATTACTATTATTATTATTATTATTATAATAGAAACATGCTTGAAACATGTATGAGCAAGAAAAAAAAAGATACATGAAATGTGGGAGAAAAATACTTTTTATATATTAAAATATTATAGTTTGAAGATATAACGAATAAAAAAGATTTGATTAATTATAATTCCACATAAATTTTTGTGCCGTGCAATCTCGAATTTTCAAAATGTATTATTAGAGAATTTTAATTTGGGTGTTATAATTTTGTAGTAAATCAACTTTCATTCTTTTCCATAAATAATATAAATTTAATTAGTTTTCATAAATAAGATATTAACAAATAAATATTCAAATTTTGATAAATTTATTACAATAATTATTTGTGTCAATTAAATGTGTAGCCATATCAATAACTTTTTTACTAATGCAATTAAAAGATGACACATGACAAGTGGTGATAAATTTATCAAAGAGTGTAGATACCACATGACAGAATTTGAAGAAGGCAAGTGGTGACAACATGAATTGATACATTAAAAAATTCGAAGTTGTGTACTTTACTTTTATATATTATTATATATGATAGTTTCTATTTTAAATTATTAATATGTGACTTAAACAGATTTAAAAAAAAACTTATAATATATTTCTGAGATTTAGGCAAAACCACAGTGAAATCAGAATCAACTTCAGCAGCATTATCATTAATTAACTTCTCTGCTGAGAGAGAGTTATTCTCTGGGTCATCCTCATCCCTGTTTCTCAAAAACTTGGCAAGTATTCTCATATCATGAGCAACATTAAGATGTATAGGGACTGAACTAGACTCAGAAGTCTGAAGATTCTTACCACTAACTGTTAAATCACAGGTAGCTATGGTTATAATATATATTAGATGCTTAACTTAAAAAATAATTGTACCAATCCCACAATCACAACCAAAGCAAAAAAAAAAAAAAGGCTAAAAATCCTTAGTGAAAACTCTCAACACCATCAACTACCAGAGCTTATCAAGCTTCATGAATACCAGTCACTAAGCATAAACACCGAGCCTCATGGTCATTGGTGAATGACCCTGGTGAATGACCCAGCTTGATCCCCACTACCCATGGAAATAATGGATGCATAAAAAGATAGCTATAGAAAGATAAATGGATTTGATATCAAAGAGGAGGTCTGACAGTAGTGCCACATATCTTAACAAATAAAATGAAAACTTTGTACCAATGTGTGTTAACCCGAGTAGAAGGAGTTTGGATCCCTTAAGTATATAGTCTAAGATTCAATCCTAGAATTCATGAATATAGAAATAAAATTATTGAGAAGGGTCACTACTTAGGCGATTAACTGTATTCTAAGAGATTAATTTTTCACGTATCAAAATTAGGTGAGGAATATTCTGAAAAAAAATAGAAACCTTGTAACCAAAAAATAAAAGAAAACCTAAGACTGGATGAATTAAATTGAGGGAATGTCACCTAACATTACAAACAATCTCTTTATCAGAATATATATAAACTTTTTTAGAATATATAATAGATAAATATAATAAACAAAAAATAATAAAAAATTATTTACTCCTTGTAAATGATCAATACGAAAAAATAGAATAAAATTTCTATTAATTATTAATATTTATTTTTAAATAAAATAGTTATTAGTAAATATTAATATTAAAAGTTTAAACTATTTTGACTTAAAAATAATACCTTTATTTAAACGTAGTGTAAGTAAATAAAATATTTAAAAGTTAAAAAATATAAATAGAAAACTAAAAATATTAATAAAATATCAAGTTATCACTAACTTTTGATCAATTTCAATTACAGTAAAAAATGCAATCTGAAAAACAGAATGCAGGGCATAGAAAACAGTAGGGTCCATACAAATAAAAATATGACTTGTAAAATATAATTTACGTCAATTAAAATAGAAAATACCACGTGGTAATTAAGGTAATTTTCCAATATCCGCTAAATTAAAAAGAAGATTTTTGGTCTCATTAATCTCTATATTTTGTTATATTAGTGTGAGTTTGAATTAACTTATTTTATATTTAAAATTATTTGTAATTTTTTAATTCAGTGAAAAATTTTAAAAGATAAGTAATTATTTTCTTAAAAATAATATCAATTAAACATATTCAAAAAAAAAGGAAAAAACATATTGAAGTAAAGAAGCTCTGGCCCACTCAAATTAAAGCAACCTGTGGGCCCAAACGCACAATATTGATACAAGAATTTAGGGGTGCACACGGGTCGGTTCGGGTCGGGTTTGGGGAGAAAAAATCCAAACCAATCACGTGAGTTCTGGTCTGCCTGGGTGCCTCGGGTAGAGGGGAAAAAGTTTGAGTAACTGACCGAACCAACCCGATTAGAATCGGGTTGGTTCGGGTTAGATAATCGGGTTGGTTGGGTTGATCGGGTCACCGGATCGGGTTGTAAGAAAAAATAATAAAAAACTTAAATATAGGCAAAACAACGTCGTTTTATTGGGTCGTCGGGTCATCGGGTCGTCGGTCAGTTGTCGGGTTGGTTCACCAAACCCGTTACTCGAACCGATATTTATCGGGTTGACAAAATTTTACCCGACTCGACTCGACATTCAACCAACCCGGATATATGTGGTCGGGTCGGGTCGGTCGGGTTGGCGGGTTCGCGGTTCGGGTTGTGCACCCCTACAAGAATTAAAAGACCACAACCTTAGCAACCGAAAAAAAAAAAGGAGACAACATTCAGACAAAAAAAAAAAAAACGCACACACAAACTAAAGAAACCCTAAGGGCAAAACAACATGGGAAACTCAAAAAAGAAAAATGAATAGTTATGCGTGCGAGCGAAACTTTTGCACAAAACACTAACCTTTTGTTTGGATTAGAAGAGAAAACGAGAGGAAAGAAAATGAGAAGAAAGAAAATGAAAGGAGAGAAAATAGATAGAAAAGTTAGGGAAAAAATTAATTGTTTGGATGAAGAGAAAATGAAAAGAAAGAAAATATGAAAAACATTAAAATATTTTATTTTTCATAATTTTTTTTAAAATATATATTTTGATGTAATTTTTCTGTTTCTTGATCTTTGTGTCAAGTAATAGTTTTCCTGTTTTCTCTCCATTGTTAGGGAGAAAAGTTTTTTGTAGATCTCATAGGTATAATTTTCTTTCTTACCTGTTTTCTTACTTATCCAAACGGAGAGAAAAGTACAATCTCTCTTCATTTTCTCTCCTCCCAACTTCTATCCTTCTATTTTCTCTTAATCCAAACAATGCGTAATGGAAGATCGAAACTCCTATTTAATAATTGAAGTAAGCAACTCTAAACCTTGATCAGTCCTATTTGTCATCTTCAATTACACTTTCTCTGCTGATCCTCTCAAAATCTTTTTATATCGCACTGCCACCATCATCTTGCTTCCATACACAAGAAAACAAGGCAAAATCACACGCACAAAGAGTTGAACCTGAAATTAGAGCAAGCTAAATAGAAAACTAAGGAATAATTGGAACACGCCACATATAGTCCGTAAATAAATTCAGGTCTCCGTGATCACAATGCATAAATAAGGACTTTGGACATTTCCACTCACATCATGATTTTCTAAGGTCTTCTAATGTTGCTGAACAATCAAGTAAAAATAAAATAAAATCAATCATATCTTCTAGGTGAGGGATCAGGCAAGATAGCCACATACCAAACAACTCAATTCATATGCATTTGGTGTCAGTCAAATATAACTTTCAAAATTTAGAGTCACAATAGAATGTAGATGCAAACCCATCAAACCTGGGTGATATATCAATATTCCTCTCCTACAGTCTGTAGTCTTGAGCTTATTGTGAGCAGCACGTAGTAAAGCATTTGCTCCAAAAGTGTATGTTAACAAAACAACTACAACTACAGTATTGTTATTTTATGTTGAGGGTTCAAACCAACACCATCTCCTTTTCCAGGTTAATTGGGTTAAAACTGATTGACACAGTAAGTAGAAAACATATTGTTAGTTTCAAGTTTTGATGAAGAAAGATTTTTATAAGAAATTTTGTTAGTTTGATTGATAAACATGAATTTTCTTATCTATCAATTATCTTTTATTCATTTGAATATAGAAAGAAAATTTTTAAATTTAATTTTCCTATAAAACATTTCCTTATTCATAATTTGATTTTCATTATTGTTAGAGATAAGCCCTTTATACATATTAATGATTAGATTAAACTCTTTTAAATGTAAATGAATGCTCCTTTTGATGAGAGATATGAACAAGAGGCTTCAAGAAAACTAGTGTTTTTTAAATTATATGAAGTCTGTAAACGTTCAAAATTTGGATGATATATTGTCATACATAAACCAGAGAAAAAGAGCGACTATTAGAGCGATTACTGAATAAAGGAACAACTATCAGATAACAGAAAGAGTAATTATGCATTTTGTACATGGAATTAACTCCCATAAATTAGAGGCTAATTTTTTCTAATTTTCTTTGTCTCCAATGAGTAGAAAAATAAGAGGAAACTTTCCATTATAAATAAGAAGCCTTAGAGAAGATCAAGACATACAATTGCTCAAACAAAAGTGAGGAAGCGTTGTAACCATGTAATCTCTATTTTTCTTTCCTCTTAGCTGATGTTAAACTTGTGTATCCACTCTAAAGAAAGTTCAAAACTTATTGTAACTCATTGATAAGAGCAACCACAACCTTTGAGAATTAAAGCATTGTTCTTGTGAGAAGAAATGAGTGTAAGTAGCATTCTTTTTATATTGTTACTCTTCTTCGGCTAGAAGTAGATGGAGGTTTAGTGATATCCTTGGTGAAAGAAACCATTGTAATTTTACTTTGAGGCTAAGATAGAGGAAGGTTCGTCAAAGTCCTTATAAAAGAAAATTCGACAAGTGAATAAAATCTCAAGCATTTGCTTGGGGATTGAATATAGGTCTCAAATTATGGCTGTCGCGACCGTGATCGCGGCGGAATAGTAACTTAAATTAAAAAATATTATTAATTAGGAATCGCCAACAATTTTATTTTTTATTAGAAAAAATTGAAAAACCCAAGAAAAATAGTCTTTGAAACCAGATTGAATTCGGGAGTCGGTTATGCATAGGGAATGGTGGAAACTTAATCCCACAGCACCCCTAACACACCCGTCCTAAGGCGGTACCTTAAGTTAATTATGCAAATTTTTAATAATTTTTGAAAATATTTATTTTACCTCTTTTGTCAAATAAATTATGAAAATTTAATTATTGGCTTGACACAATAGAAATTCTGCTCCTATGTATCCCCGGCTGCAATGAGGAAATCAAAGTCACGTAGTTCTTTAGAAAATAAATTAATTGTGTAGTTCTTTAGAAAATAATTGTGGATTTTATTTTTAAAAAACTTTAAAAATTTGAATTAACAAGTTCGTCATGACTCAGCTTATTCAAATTAATGATTAAATAAGTGAAGCTCACGTCGCGCTAGAGACGTCACCACATTATCAAATGTGTTACAAAATTTTTATTTAAAATTATCAATTAGCGATTTAACTTAAAAATTAAAAACAAAATAATAATTTAAATATAATTTAAACAACAACAACAACAACAATAATAATAATAATAATAATAATAATGTAAATCATCAAGTCATTACAACTCGGATGATTACAAAATTATAAGAGTTAGCAAGTCATTATTATTAATTCAGGTAACCCATATTATTATTATTATTATTATTATTATTATTATTATTATTATTATTATTATTATATAAAAAATTATTCTTTTTATTTTAAATTTATCCTTTCCTTCTTCCCCTCTTTTTTTTATCCTTTTATTGGCCCAATTCACTCAAAACACAAAAAAAAAAGAGGAAAACTCACGGTCCAAACAAAAAAGGGAGGGGGGTATTTCGTTTTCTCCTTCTGTGATGATTCTACCGAGAACACTCAGAGAATCAAGGGGAGCGACGGTCGGCCGGCGGAGGGTAAGGACAAAGGCACAACGGTGCTGGTTTGGATCGGAGCCGCGACTTGTCGTAACAGAGATACAGCGGCTACAAAGCGGAGCTGTGTTTGGTTCGGCTTGAAGGTACGAGTTGCACGGTGCGGTGCTCCGGTAGTTCTGCATGAGACGGCGGCGGGCTTGACGACGGGCGGCTGGCTCCCGGACCTGGTGCTGCGGTGAGTCGAACACAGTGGGATGGGAAGGGATTAACAGAACAGCACATTCGGTGCTGGGATCGGTGGCCGTTTGATGTCCTCGGTAGTGCTTAGGTGGAAGTGTGAAGATGGCAGACGCTAGATTTGAGTTTGCGACGCAGGTACAGCTAGCCAGATCTAGTTATTCCGGTTTGTTTCCATCGGCTAGGCGACATGAGTCAGTTCGGGATGATTTCCTGGTTCAGTGATGAAGATGGTAATGTCTAAGGGGGCTGGTTAGTTGGTTAAGGGGATGCTGATGATGAAGTTATTGATGGGTTTATGGTTGTTAGGTTGTATGTTTGATGGTTTGGTCGGGATTGTGAAGTGGGTTCCGGTTGGTGGAGTTTGTGGAGGTGAAAGGCAGGGGTTGAAGTTATGGAGGGATGAGAATGGTGATGATGAAGGTATATGGGTGCTTGGAACTTTAGCAGAAGAATGAAGGGAAGGCAACGTAAGTGAAAGAAGTAAGCAGAGGTGCGTTTAATGCTCAAAAATGAGTCAAGTTCTGTATAGGTTCTGATCTTTTTCTGTGTGTGAGTTAGGTGTTTTTATAGGAGGGGATTAGGCTGAAGTGTTTGAGTTAAAATGTGATTAGGAGTTTGTTTAGGATAAGTGATGGGGGGTTTAGGATAAGTTTGTTTAGGATGAGTTTGAGTTAGGATGGGTTTGATGATAACTACCAAGGTTGATTTAGGATAAGTTTGTGGTAAGATGAATTATGGTTAGTTTAGGATAGGTTTGTTTGGGATAGTTAGGATAAGTGCTTAGGGATTATGATAACCGATGAGGTTTATTTAGGATAAGTGCTTAAGGGTCAGTGGGTTAATGGGCTACTGGGTCATTGATTATAGGTTGGTTTAGGGGTTAATGGGTCAATGAGTCTTTTTTTTTTTTTTACAAAATGCCCCGGACAAAATTGGGTGTTCACAGTTACCCCTCTTTACTTGTTTCTTACTAGATAAAAAGAATAACCGTAGTTTTTCATTTTATCATGGTAAGGGACGAGTAAAGATATGAACTCTAATTTTGTTCGGGAGCAAAAAGAAACAAAGCAAAGAGCGATCGCTCAATGACAGAAACTTAAAAGACAAGAGCTGATGTACTCAAAAGCAAAAGACAAGAGTTGTTGCGCTCAAGAGTAAGAGACAGGAGCCGATGCGCTCGAAAGTAAAGACAAGAATTAAAAGACAGGGAGCCGATGCGCTCAAAAAGTAAAAGACAGGAGCCGATGCGCTCAAAAGTAAAAGACAGGAGCCGATGCGCTCAAAAGTAAAAGACATGTTGATGCGCGCTTGAAAGTAAAGACAGGAATTAAAAGACAGGGAGCCAATGCGCTCAAAAGTAAAGGACAGGAATTAAAAGACAGGGAGCTGATGTGCTCAAAAAGTAAAATACAGGAGCCGATGCGCTCAAAAGTAAAAGACAGAAATTAAAAGACCGGGAGCCGATGCACTCGAAAGTAAAAGACAGGGAGCCGATGCACTCAAACAGTAAAAGACAGGAGCCAATGCACTCAAAAGTAAAAGACAAGAGCCGATGCGCTCAAAAATAAAGACAGGAATTAAAAGACAGGGAGCTGGTGCGCTCAAAAAATAAAAGACAGGAGTCGATGCGCTCAAAAGTAAAAGACAAGAATTAAAAGACAGGGAGCCGATGCGCTCGAAAGTAAAAGACAAGGAGCCGATGCGCTCAAACAGTAAAAGATAGGAGCCGATGCGCTCAAAAGTAAAAGACAGGAGCCGATGCACTCAAAAGTAAAAGACAGGAGCCGATGCGCTAAAAAGTAAAAGATAGGGAGCCGATGCGCTCAAAAACTTAAAATGCAAATGCATGGAGCCGATGCGCTCAAAAACTTAAAATATAAATGCATGGAGCCGATGCGCTGCAATGGAAACATTCGACAGTTAGACAATGCCTTAAAATCTCTTTTCTTCTCTCTTTTTTTTCTTTTTTTTTTTTTATATTTATTCTCTTTTTTTTTTTTTTTTTTTTTTTTTTCTTTTCTTTCTTTTAATCATTCGAACCAGCGGCGACTTTGGAAAGCTTTGACCAATCAAACCCTTGTTCATATGCTTTTGCCCGTTGGACCTGATAACTTCGGTTCTTCTTACTCATCCTTCTTTCTCTTTCCTTGTTTTCCATCCCCAACTCTCCTTTTGAGAAATGAAATGATCATCTTTTCATGAACCATTGCTTGACTGAGTCCTTGAGAGAAAATTTTACTCTAGTATTTAACTTTATCCTTCATCCAATTGATTCGCTGCAACTGCTTGATAACTCAATTGTTGTCTTTATTGCTACTTTCTTCAACATATCTTCTCTTTAATCCTTCAAAAATTTGCCCCAGTATGACTAATTGAACAAAATTGCCTCAGTTTGGTGAACTTTTCAAGGAACTTTAGGCCATCTTCCTATTTATTTGCCCCAATTTTTCTTAAACCACCATTTCGAGTTTTCAGTCTAACGGGTTCTTTTCCCCTTTTTGCTTAAGTACCTCTTGTTTCTGGATTATCCACTAGGATATCATTTTCCCTTTTAATTAGAACTTCTAAATTCTTTTCAGTCTGAATTGTTCATCAGGGGATTGCCATTGGATGGTCAAATTATAATGTTGTACTCATGTTCACCTTACCTGAAGCATTACGTAATAGATAGACATGGATTTCAAAAATATAACAGAATAGGAATTGACTAAGTGAACAACTTCTAGATTGGCTTTGGAAGTTTGACAACACAAGAGGGTACATATGGAATAAGACACAAACGATGATATGTGATTCAAAGAAGAGTCGCCTTGATATGGATTGGTTTGATCATCATGAAAACGATCTCTAGTTGCTCACTAGACATTATGACTAAGGATTTTCTTCTACTGAACATCTACATCAAGTCAAATTGAACCAAAGAGAAATTTATCCCAGTTTAGGATTGAATAGAATAAGGCTAACACTCGCCTTAGTGACTCAAAAATTTACCCCAGTGTAGGTCAAATTGAATCAAGAAAAATAAAAATTACCCCAGTTTAGAGTCAAATCAAGCAGGGTAGACACTTGTTTTAGTGTAAAGCCAAATTGAATCGAAGAGAAATTTGCCCTAGTTTAGGACTGAATTGAATAGGACAGAAACTCACCCTAATGACCAAAAGATTTACCCCGATATAAGACTGGCGAGTACCTCCTCCTCTTCTTTCCCCCCCTTTTTTAAGAACAATAAATTAAATACTTGGATGAGCATAACATTTGTCTCAAAATTAAAGTTAATGAAAATGACAACAATCCTTCATTGATCAGAATGGACTTTTTGAGGTTTGTAATGAGGTCAAGGTTAGGAGTTATGAAAGAAAAGATATAAGGCTCAAACAAGTATTTAGGGGTTGAATGAGACTAAGGATCATTGACCAAAACTAAACTTTGTTAACTGCTTTTGCGCTTTTAAGCACACCTTTCTTTTATTGTTCTCCATTTCTTCCCCATTTCATTTTATTTTCTTTCTTCTTTCTTTCTCTTTTTTGTTTTTCCTTTTCTTTTTTTTCACCATTTTTTTTTATTTCTTGCCCTTTTCACATTTGCTTCCTTCTTCAAAATAGTCACTATGACAATTAACCTTTGTCTTGTACTATCCCCTAGTATAGGGGTGATCCTTATCCAAGGTTTATTGAAGAAATTTTCAGGCTCAAAAGGGGTAGCAAGGGATAAAGATAATGAAATTTTGTAAAAGACAAAGAAAATGGTCAATCTTCATTTCCAAATCATTAATTGTTTATCTTTAATCTTTAATTTTGAAACAAAAAGATAGTGCACACTAAATGATCACTTCATTGCTCCCTCTTTTTTTTTTTTTTTTTACAAATGGCATTTGCAGACACAAACTTTACTGACATATACCAAACTGAGAATTGCTAAGAATTGGTGTTCAACGGGATCCAAATTCAGGGAAAACACTTCGAAGAAACGAAAGCAAATAAATGTCAAGAAAGACAACGTGATGAAAATGAAAGGAAACAAGATATCCATGCAAATTCATTGCACTAATGCTTCAAGAAAGTTATCATAAGTTCAAAACCCAAATGATTTTATTGATCGAACAAGCATAGGGTTGATACAATTAAACCATCATTTTAGAATACCAGTCGCTTAGAAATTCCCCAGTGTTGGGGGACTCTAAGGTATTGTTTATGAACCACCACTAAGTTGAACTTTCTAAGGTTTCCTTAATCAACTATTCTAAGTATTTCCCTCATTCCTTCCACCGTGATTAGGAATTGGATTGCTGACAATACTAAGTTCAGCCTCTTCTTGAATATCCAATTTTTCACAAGCAATAGGCTTGCTTACCGCCATCTTGAAAGACTCACAGTCTTCGATTGAGTGCCCTTGGATATCCATACGGTACTTGCAAGTTAAATTTGGGTTGTACCATGCTGGAAATGGTGGTTGTAGGGGACGTACAGGGTTCCCTGAGATGAGGTGAGCATCAAACACCTTTTGGAATAAATCTGCGTTTGAGATGGACAGTTTTGGGAAATGAGGTAAGTTTTGGGTACGGAAACGGCCTTGATTTTGGAAGTTTAGTCGAGATTGTGGGTAGTTTTAGAAAATTTGCGGAGGCTGAGGTGGGTACTGCGTATAGATTGGGTGAGTTAGTGCATATGGTTGAGGTACCGGGATATTGTTGATTTGGAATGGCTGGGTCTGAGGTGTATTTACGGGAGGAGCGGTTAGACCAGGTAGGTGGGACGGTGTAGGTGTCTGATAAGAAGGGTAAATGTTTGGGTTGTATGGGGGTGCTTGGTATGCAGGGTAGGATGGTGAATATCGAAGTTGTAAAGGTTGCAGATTTTGGACGTAGCTTACTTCCGGCTCCTTTTTCTTAGGGGGAAACCCTTTCTTGAAATCATTTTTATTATTGCCAGCTGGCAATTTTCCAGCCTTTACCAAATTTTCAATTCTTTCTCCAGCAGCAATTAAATCAGCAAAGTCTCGGTAAACTGCGCCCGCCATTGTCCCAATATAAGGAGCTCCTAAAGTCCCCAAGAAGTATGAGCACATTTCTGTCAGAGTTAACGGCGGTTGCACTTGAGCTGCGAGAGCTCTCCACCTCTGGGCATATTGCTTGAATGTCTCCTCATTTTTCTTCTGTAGTGTTCCCAACTGCTCCCAGGTTGGGGCTGTATCCAAATTAAATCGATATTGTCCCATAAACAAATTCGTCCATTCATCCCAAGAGGAGATTTTCGAGAGGTCCTGTTGGATACACCACTCCAAAGCAGGCCCAGTCAAACTTTCATGAAAGAAATTGACGAGGAACTTCCAATCCCTTGACCAAATAGACATTTTAGTAATGTAAGTTTTTAGGTGAAAAAAAGGGGTTGGTGCTCCCATCATATTTGACAAATTCTGGGACTTTGAAATCCTTGGGGATGACGATGTTAGCAGTAGGGCACAATTCTTCTATACCAAATGGACCGTAGGTGCTAGGACCCTTGATCGCCTTGATTTGCTTTTCATCTTTTCTATCCACTCTTCTTTCATCTTGTCATTTTGAATAGTTGCGTGTCCAGTACCGGTAGGAAATCCAGTTGTCATCATATGTGGCGGTTCCCAAGTGAACTCAGTATTACCATGGACCTCATTGCGAGTACCTTCCAATGAATGATATCCTTCTCTAATAGGAATCACTACTAATGCAGTGTTTAAGGTTCCTCCCACATAAGGTATCTCAGTAGTGACTCCAGGGTTCGTCCTTATGAAAGTGGTATTCAGTAGGTGCGAGTGTGCCCCGGTTACTCCTGCACCTCCAACTGCCCCCATCAAGGTGAGGGTCTCCCTCATGGCCGACAACATTTCCTCAATTCTTCTTTGAGATTCTGTCACCTCATTCACCCTTCCTTTCACTTCATCTACTTCCAAACTTAGGTTCCTACCTTCGTTCTCAGCTGTCATTACTGCAAGCAACCTTGTTCGAGCCCTTGTGTTGTGAACACGGGTTTGATTGGTGTCTTCTTTCCTTAGTCGCGCAATGGTTTTAAATTTCCTGTAAACAATAAAGTACAATTTATTAAAATAACCATGATTATTATTGATTTGTTAAAGGACCATTGTTAATTTGTGCCGGACAAATTTGAGTGAGTATCTTTGATATTTACTTGTCATGACTGTTTCTTAGAACGTCTCATTCAAAAGTTTGTCATGACCATTACTTAGAACGTCTCGTTCAAAAGTAGTGGATCTTCAATACAACATAGGATCAGAAGAACAAAAAGGCATACTTTATTCAATTGAAAAAGAATCATCAACATCATTTAAGAAAAGTACATCATTTCCACTCTACTTGAAATACATCATCGTCTAGTCTAATTCCTCCTTCTCAAACGAATGCACCCTAATCATCTGCTTCATTTGTCCAATGAGATTCTTGCAATACTCAATGAAGTCATTAATCTCTGCCAGAGTCTTAAGAGGATCGACCATCTTAGCTGCCACCTTTAAATAATATGGGATGTCTGCGATTGCCGTGTTGGCTAGGCCTGCTAGTTTCGAGAATTAGTCTCTCCAAAAATGGACTTCTTCTTTCCATCCATTAATGTCCTCGTCTTGTTGTCTTGCATGATCTATCATTTTCTGCAAGTCCTCTTGTCCCTGTCGCAATGCTGCTTCATACCCTGCAATCTCTTCGACAGTGCGCAACCTCTCAATTCTGATCATGTCTTCATATCTTGCTGACACTGTCTTCACTTTTTGTCTCATACTATCTGCTTGTTGAAGAGCATTATTTTGTGCTACTTTGGCAATTGCGAGCAACTCCTTGAGTTGTTGATTTTCTGTCAGAGCCTTATTTCTTTCCTGCCCTCAGAGCCCTAGTTCCTTATTTGTAGCTTCCAAACATCTTCTGATTTTTGACATACTATCTTGCTTTGTCCTTTGCCTTTTGTTTGTTTTTTCGATAGCATTATTTTTCTCAGCATTTTCATGCCTTAAAACTGCATATGCCTGGCGAACCTTTTCCAACTCTGCCTCTAATTTATTTTTTTCTTTGTTGGCTTCAGCTAACCTTTCTCTTATTTCTTCATCTTTTATCGAAGTCAGAGGCAGAGATTTACTGACCGTAGAGGTTACTGGGATTTTAAAGGGTAACTTAACTTCCTGCGCCCTGTTCTTGACCCACTGCCTGTAACTTTCTTTAACTCCGCAGCTTCTGACTCCCAGCTCTTTACTCTTTCTAATAACTTTCTTCCAAGCGTCTCGCACTCTCTTAAGTGTCTCAGTACACTCTATTTGCATATCACAAATAAAAGGAGCGGTTTCCAATTCTGACGGTGGCCCCATCATAGGATAGCCTAGTTGTCGCAATGCCAGGGCAGGGTTGTAGTTAATGCATCCCCGAGTACCCATGAGAGGAACATTAGGAAAGCCTTCACACTGATAGACCACTGTTTGCCCTTTCTTTACGCTGTGGGTACCATACAATTTTCTTTTCCTCAAGTTTGGCCAATTCTTTGGTCCATTCGCAGTTGTTCCTGGTTTTCAACTGGAGCATCTTGAGACTTGTAATGGGACATGGAACCTTGTAGCCCCTCTTGAACATGTGACTTGTAAGCCATACGAATAACATCGGTAGACAACATTAGATCTGCTTACCCTTCTTTTCATGGCAGAAATTCAGAGTATAATAAACATCAGCAAGAAGGGCTGGGATAGGATTAGCGGCATTATTCCTTCGAGCGAGAAACACATCTATTGCTGCAAAATCTATCAAGTCTTCATTACTCGGGAATAGGATGCTGCCATAAATAGTGAGGGCTAACACATCCATAAAGGTATTCCAGTCTTCAACCTTGGCTAGGTGGCATATGTGCTCTTCCAAGTATTTCCTTGGGAATCCTTCCGTTCCTTTCCTACTTTGCTTTGCTTTTTGTAGATCCTTCACATGAATCTTCAAGATGTCTGCTATGGTTGGCATGGATGCATGATGGCCTATATAGAGGTATGGCTCTTCCTTTTCCAATGGTAAGCCCAAGATCTGCTCAAACTCTTCTAAGGTGGGGGCCAACTGAAAATCTTGAAACGTGAAACAACGCAATGGTGGGTCGTAGAATTGGGCTAGCGCGGTAATAGCTTCTACTTGTACATCCACCTCTAACAGATTCAAGATCTTCCCATATCTTACAGTGAAGGTTAGGCATTGTGTCTTTTTCAATATTCGGCCCAAACTCAACAGGCTTTCTGTGTCAACTTCATTGGCCTTAAGTCGCAAGGTCTTTTTCAAAATGGCCTCATTGTGATTTGATCCCATGATATGTTCCATTATTAATCAAAGATACTCACTGTTAATCCTTAGGCACTTAGTTTCAACAGTCCCCCAACAAACTTGGATTTAACACATAAGAATCATCAATGCATGGTTTTTTTGGAGAAAACATGATGCGAAAAATGATGACTTGTGATGCAATAATGAGTGAGCGAATTGTTGGTCCTTTAATAATGACTCACCTCCTCTTTTTGGGAATTTTTTTTTAAGAGGGACACAAGTATGGTTTGTCACATTAAAGGACTAAACAACTCACACGATATGGATAAATTTAAAGGTAATGAAAGGTGTGCTCCCTTTGTGTCCTAATGGGGTTGCCTTAAACTTGAGAATTCTATCCTAAGGATCTAAGAGTCTTTCTGATTCGTGAGAACTTCCATGGGATGACTCTTCTATTTTAGAGGTCTCTAGAGCCAAGTCCTATTTCAGAATGTTGACCACAAAATAGTGGGTAAACCACTAGGTGTGGGACATTCATGAAAAAGGCACACTCTAGATGAGGTTTTTGCGATAACCAAACAGGAAGTACATCCAAAATGGCTACCACTACACAACCTCTACTTAACTTAGGCTTCACTCAGACCTGGGTATAGGGCCCCACTCGAATGTGTGTGCTTTATGTGTAGGTACAGTGGGTGCTGGGAGCGTACAAACTTTTACAATCCTAAAGACTACGCACATCCTGTAAAACAAATCAAATACAAAACAAATTCCAAAAGTTTTCTACCCTAAGGTTCAGATAGTACAACAATTAACACTAAAAATAATATATATAAAAAAATCATCAAATAATAAAAAGAAAAAGAAAAAAGGGTAAAACAAACACATAAAGATCACAAATTTTTTTTGCATAACTAACTTTTACAGGCTTGACCCTTAAGTGTCCCCAGTGGAGTCGCCATCTGTCGCGACCGTGATCGCGGCGGAATAGCAACTTAAATTAAAAAATATTATTAATTAGGAGTCGCCACCAATTTTATTTTTTATTAGGAAAAATTAGCAAACCTAAGAAAAATAGTCTTTGAAATCAGAATGAATTCGGGAGTCGGTTATGCATAGGGAAGGGTGAAAACTTAATCCCACAGCACCCCTAACACACCCGCCCTAAGACGGTATCTTAAGTTAATTATGCAAATTTTTAATAATCTTTGAAAATATTTGTTTTACCCCTTTTGTCAAATAAATTATGAAAAACTAATTATTGGCTTGACAGAATAGAAATTCTGCTCCTACGTATCCCCGGCTGCAATGAGAAAATCAAAGTCACGTAGTTCTTTAGAAAATAATTGTGGATTGATTGATTTCATTTAAAAAAACTTTAAAAATTTAAATTAACAAGCCGTCGCGACTCAGTTATTCAAATTAAGGATTAAATAGGTAAAACTCGCATCGCACTAGAGACGTCACCCACTGATTATCAAATGTGTTACAAAATTTTTATTTAAAATTATTAATTAGCGATTTAACTTAAAAATTAAAAACAAAATAATAATTTAAATATAATTTTGCATAAACAACAACAACAATAACAACAACAACAACAACAACAACAACAACAACAACAATAATAATAATAATAATAATAATAATAATAATAATAATGTAATATAATGTTAATAATGTAAATCATCAAGTTAGTCATGTCGCAACTCGGATGATTACAAAATATAAGGGTTAGCAATTATTATTATTAACTCATTAACCCATATTATTATTATTATTATTATATAAAAAAAGTATTCTTTTTATTTTAAATTTATCCTTTCCTTCTTCCCTTCATTTTTTTTAATCCTTTTATTGGCCAAATTCACTCAAAACACAAAAAAAGAGAGGAAAACTCACGGTCCAGACAAAAAGAGGGGGAGGGGGGAGGGGCTATTTCATTTTCTCCTTCTGTGATGATTCTACCGAGAACACTCAAAGAATCAAGGGGAGCGATGGTCAGTCAACGGAGGGTGAGGACAAAGGCACAACGGTGCCGGTCTGGATCGGAGCCGCGACTTGTTGTAATAGAGATACGGCAACGACAAAGCGGAGCTGTGTTTGGTTCGGCTTGAAGGTGCGAATTGCACGGTGCGGTGCGCCGGTAGTTCTGCACGAGACGGCGACGGGCGACGCGCGGCTGGCTCCCGGACCTGGTGCTGCGGTGAGTCGAACACAACGGGATGGGAAGGGATCAATAGAACAGCACATCCGGTGCTGGGATCGGTGGCCGTTTGATGGCCTCGGTAGTGCTTGGGTGGAAGTGTGAAGATGGCAGACACTAGATCTGAGTTTGCGATGCAGGTACGGCTAGCCGGATCTAGTTATTCCGGTTTATTTCCGTCGGCTAGGCGGCACGAGTCAGTCCGGGATGATTTCCTGGTTCAGTGATGAAGATGGTAATGTCTAAGGGGGTGGTTAGTTGGTTAAGGGGATGCTGATGATGAAGTTGTTGATGGGTTTATGGTTGTTAGGTTGTATGTTTGATGGTTTAGCTGGGATTGTGATGTGGGTTCCAGTTGGTGGAGTTTGTAGAGGTGAAAGGCGAGGGGTTGAAGTTATGGAGGGATGAGAATGGTGATGATGAAGGTATATGGGTGCTTGGAACTTTGGCAGAAGAATGTAGGGAAGGCAATGTAAGTGAAAGAAGTAAGCGAGGGTGCGTTTAAGGCTCAAAAATGAGTCAAGTTCTCGTATAGGTTTTGATCCTTTTTTGTGTGTGGGTTAGGTGTTTTTATAGGAGGGGATTAGGCTGAAGTGTTTGAGTTAAAATGTGATTAGGAGTTTGTTTAGGATAAGTGATGGGGGGTTTAGGATAAGTTTGTTTAGGATGAGTTTGAGTTAGGATGAGTTTGATGATAACCGCCAAGGTTGGTTTAGGATAAGTTTGTGGCGGGATGAATTATGGTTAGTTTAGGATAGGTTTGTTTGGGATAGTTAGGATAAGTGCTTAGGGATTAGGATAACCGATGATGTTTGTTTAGGATAAATGCTTAAGGGTCAGGGTTAATGGGCTAATGGGTCATGGATTATGGGTTGGTCTAGGGGTTAATGGGTCAATGAGTCTTTTTTTATTTTTATTTTTTTATCTTTTTATCTTTTTTTTTGTTTTTTACAAAACGCTCCCGGACAAAATTGGGTGTTCACAATGACTGAACTAGTATAAAATTTGTTTGTGTATTTCTCTTAATATTTTCCTCTTTACTTTCAACTTTTACTTGTGTTTGTATTGTAATTGTTGTTTAATTTTGAAATTTTCAGTTGTTGAACTCTATAGAACCAATTCATTCCCTCTTAGTTCTGTCAATTGGTTAATTCTCTAGAAGGCCTAACTGCTTAAGATGTATATCCTTGTAAGTTCAATGGTAGGAAACTTGATGAACTTAAACATCATTGAAGGACAATCAATCTCAATCCATTTCGAGCATTTGATTGGGGACTGGATGTAGGTCCCAAATTATGGCTGAATTAGTATAAAATTCGTTTGTGCACTTCTCTCAACCTTTTTCTCTTTACTTTCAACTTTTACTTATGTTTGTATTGCAATTGTTGTTTAATTTTGAAATTTTTTGTTATTGAACTCTATAGAACCAATTCATCCCCTCTTGATTCTATCAATTGGTATCGAAGTTTAATTCCCTAAAAGACCTAACTGCTTGAGATGTCGATCCTTGTATGTTCAATGGCAGAAAACTTGATGAACTCAAACATCATTGAAGGACAATCCATCTCAAGGCTACCATACTTTGATGGATCAAACTACATTTATTGGAAGGAGGATGAGCCAAAATTATGTTTTTCTCATTGTGCAAACTGAGGCTCTTTCTATGACACAAAAAATGTGAAATGAGTTACGCTCAATAGTCAATACCTTCTAGTTTCATCTCAACATGAGCCTGCTTATGCATCACCAAATGCCACTTATCTTTGTACCCGAAAGATTGAGGCAGACGATGTGAGATTCTAACACCCCCTCCACAAATGTTTGGATAGAACAGACGAGTCTAACGGAATAGAGAAATCTAGTGGAATAAGTGACAAAGATAAGATTTTGACTCTGATATCATGTGGGATTCTAATTTAAAACCAATTGACATCAAGTAGAGTGACTCAATAAGTATATAAACCACACTGGAAGAATGAGGCAGACGATGTAAAACTCTAACAATCTTGTGTATCTAACTATTTTTGTTTAGAAGCACTAAAGGAACTTTTATTTTTTCTTTGGTAAAAGCTCCCTTTGTTCTTTGTTCCTTCCTTTGACTTCTTACTTTTTTTTGTAGTTTTTTGTGTATCTGTGTTGAACTTCAACCCATTGAGAGTCTTAATAACAATCATAAACAACAATAATAAAGTTTTTTCTCATTAGATGGAGTTGGTTATATGGATTAAATAACGTCATTGTGTTATATTGTAAATTATGTCTTCAGAAATGTAATTTAAATTAGAAAGAAAGAGTCACGAGAGGATCAAATTAATTATTTTGGTGCAAGATATCAAGCACCCTGCCCAAACACAAGATATTCCAGTAATTTATACTGGTGAAGGTGATGTCAATGAAATATATACAAGCAATACAACAGTAAACCAGTTATCATTGTCCCTAAATCATAGGTACAAACAGTGATGAATCCAGAAATTTTAGGTAACGAGGGCAAAAATAATACTTTCAATATAGAAGTATAAAAAAAAGTTTCAATAATTATGTTTATATATTAAAAAATATATTAATACAAAATTATGAAAAATTAATTTATAATTGTTCCATTCGTGTTTTTATATTTTAAAAATATTGAATGATCTTTTCATTATCATTATTATTAAATATTTCTCTCTTTATGTATGTAACCAAATAATCATTCAACACAAATAATATATTTAGAAGTGAGGGCATGAGAGATAAAAATTACACATATAAAAAAATAAAAAAGACATATAGCTATATAAGATCAAAGAAAAGTTTTAAAGTAGAATGGGAATATGTATCCCCACTTATTTATATATAGATCCGTCGCTGGATACAAATACTCCTATTTAAGCAATCATAGGTACAAATACTCCTATTTTAGCACTTCCCTTCACATTAGTAGTTAATTTCTTTTGAAGTGTTTAGCTTCTAGTCTGACTTTCATGCCTGTTATAATCCATATCTTATTACACTATTTGCACACGTAGAAGATGAACATCATATTGTATCAACCAGCACTTATAAACAGGCTTTAAGACTCTTGTAAAAGGACTCAAATCTTCTGTGATATGTAATGCCATCTACCATGTATAGAATTAGCTAATCATGAACACCATAGTATCAGTCTGCAGTCTGCACTAATAAAGAGGCATTGGGAGTTTGGTACTGCTGTAAAATCAATTCTTCAATGACATTTACCGTGGATCCATTTGACTAATTGTGAGATAATTATTTGACCATAGTGTATGGTTGCTTGGTGAAGTACTGTCACCAACCAGTTCTCTCTCAGTAAAGAACCCAGGCATTTTTGGTTGAGGCAATGCCCATTCACTACTCAGCATCATAACCACAGATGACATGCTTGGCCTGTTTTCTGGACTTCGTTGCACACATAGTAGGCCCACATGAATTGATCTTATGACTTCAGATAAACTAAACGAATCTCTGATGGATGCATCAATTATTTCTGAGCACTTGCCTTCTGTGAATAGTGTCCATGCCTGCATATATCCACTTATTTGGTTAACAGTAAATAAATATCAAGGAAAAACAAAACTCAAGTTAAGCTTACATGCCCCAGAAGATTAAAGTGGTGATCTTTATGGCTGAATCCTCTATTTCTCTTCCCGCTAATTATCTCTAATACCAGCACACCAAAGCTAAAGACATCGGATTTTGTTGAGAATAGCCCATCAATTATGTACTCAGGTGACAGATAGCCACTGCACATAACATCAACCATACAAATTCAAAACATGGCAAAGCTATAATACTCTATACATGTTATGTCATCAGCCACTTACTAAGTTCCAACCACATGATTTGTGTTTGCTTCATTTTCATTTCCTCCAAAGCTTCTGGCCAGTCCAAAGTCTGAGATTTTTGGGTTCATTTCACCATCTAACAAAACATTTCCAGCCTTGAGATCCCTATGAACTATTCTATGCCTTGAATCTTGATGAAGATAGAGAAGGCCCCGTGCAATCCCATTGATAATAAGGAAGCGCTTAGGCCAGTCTAGCAGCATGCCTTTTTGATTGTCTGTTCAAAAATCAAAAGTAACTGAGTTAGACTCCTTTTCTTAAGAGGTTCTTAACCATAATTGAGAAACAATGACTAATGATTAGCCAGATTTTGAAATTCCAAGTAATCATGTAAGGAAGTTTTTTAGATAAATGTTTAATTTCTATAGGAAACAGCATAACCAACATTATGCCGAAAGAAGTCCATTGCCCCTCCCATGTCATGAAGGAATAGAAATGCCCTAGAACAGGACAAAGGAAAATTAAGTGACATGCTGGTATAATTGCTAGTCTTTCAATTTATTACCCTTTTTTTTTGGGTACATAAAGGGGGCCGAATCCCATTCAATATATTACTTTAACTACATATTCTAATAGAAAGAAGATCTCATTACCCATAGTAGAAAATAATCATTAGTAAATAAAACCAAGAAGAAGGTCCAAGTGGAATCAAACCGAATATGAAGTAGTCCAAGCTTTTATTAGGCATAAATTCATAGACCAACATCCTTTCCTCTGCTTGAATGCAGCATCCTAGAAGCCTCACCAAATTCCTATGCTGAAGTTTGACTACATGCATAACTTCATTTTTGAACTCTTGGAGTCTTTGCCTAGAAATTTTTGAGAGCCTCTTAACAGCTATTTCTCTTCCATCTTTCAACATACCCTGAATATTGTAACAGTTTATACATTTCAAAAATATATTTTCCAAAATCTATTTAAGGTAGATATATTTAAAATATTTTTTGTTAAATGTATAAAATCATTCATGTGCCTTCACCTAGCAGCTTAAACTTTTGGGAGAGTTGGTTCATGACATTGTATTAGAACCTCTATAACCAAGTTGTCTAGAGTTCCATTCTTATTGCTCCCATTCTTCTAATAAAAAATTGAATTTCAGCACAAAGTAAGTGGGCCGTGTATTGTCCACGCTTCAACCCAAAGGGGTATTGCTTGAGGGGCGTGTTAGATGTATAAAAACATTTGTGTCTTCACCTAACAATTTAAGATTTTGGGAGAATTGATTCATGACATGGTACCTGAAAAGTTGGATTTCAAAAGCCATTCATGTACACCTAACAGATTAAGCAACGTTATAGAAGTTTAATACTGTGTAATGTGGTGAATCAGATTCCAATAAGAAGCTAATATTTAACAGGCAAAGACAGTTCAACCGGCAAAACGGTAGCCACTTTGTACTTCTAGATTCAATTGACTTTCTTACAGAATATAAAAAAGATTCAAAATATCCCATTTCATTTTACCAGTTTGTCCTTGTTGGGCCATTTTTAGCCAATACAGTAATAAATACAAAGGCATTTTAGAAAACTTGGTTTATGATAGAATACAATGACATCGTTTCCATGTAACCGACCTCACTTAATGAAAAAAGGCTTGGTTATTGTTATACAGTAATAAATACAAAATATCTAGTTTGGGGGTCATAACTCATAAGAGATCTATGTACATATGAATATAGATGCCCTGCAGATACAAATTAGTGATTCTTTCCAAATGATTCACTTGTACCAGGCACTCAGGCAGCTATTGGCCATAACACCCATCTCAACAAATCAGAATTTCCTATCAGTAAGTTTAAGAACATGAATGGCAGAATACCACAGAAAATTATTGATCAGTAAGACCTAGCAATTCTAGGTTCATGTGCTGATATTTTGTCAGATTATTACCTTATAAACAGATCCAAAACCACCTTCTCCTAATATGTTATCAGTGGAAAAGTTATTGGTTGCAGAAGTAAGTGTAGCCATATCAAACAAGGGTAGCTCTGGTTCTTCCTTATGATGCTCTTGTATTGCAGATGCATCTCTTTCTGGATTGCCTCTAATATTTCCTGGAAAACAGTAAATAGTTTGAAAAGACAAAAAAAAAAAAAATTGCTATTTAGAGCATGTCCTTTTTCTCAAGCAAGTTAAAGTATGTTGCTTGATAATCCAATTACTACAGCCTCCCTTATTCCTTATGTCTCCCTGCAAGCCCAAAAGAAAGAAGCACAAAGAGAACCCAAATAGAAGAATAACAAGGTTAACTTATAATGCCCAACCTTTATATGATGTTACTGAAAATTAACATCACATAGTTCATTTTTATCATAAATCTTTACAGCTTAACGCAGGTTATGTTTACTAATTATAAGAATCACATAAGCCTGCAGAAATGACTAACTGTCTTTTTGGTACATCTTTCTTCTATACAGGATGAAGGCTAGGCATAGGATCAAAATTCCTGTTGTGCTGAAAAGAATAATCAGCAGCTTCCAGACGTTGGACTTAGGTTTTAACTTGTTACCTGCAGTAGTATCTAATAACAACACAGTTAAAGAGAAATCAGACGAATTAAAAAACAGTTAGAAAAAGAAGGAACTTCCAAATTGGGAGATGATCTTGTACCTAGATCTTTCTTGGACATTCTCACATAAATATCTTGCTGTGGTTCACTCAGTTCTCTAATATCAGTCAGTTCACCAAACCAGACTAAACACCCACTTGCCTCTTCACTGATATTCAATCCTGCATAAGCAGTGCAGGAGCAGTTGTTCATGCACAGCATCTTACAGTCCTCAAGGCTCACACTCATATTAAACCATGATCTCTGTGTGTCTGGTAATTTCAGCCCAGAAAACTTTGAAAATCCATCCCCATGGCAACTCAGTGGATTGCTTCTGACACAACCATTAGACCAGTCTGCTTCATTCCATTCTTCTGGGAATCTAGGTTCAAAACCTTTCAAGCAACTGCATGCTGGGGAGTTGTCTATCTTACAGCTACCATATACTCCACATTTAGCATAATAATCACAGTCATCCATTGGTACTGTTGCATAGATGGCCCAACCTTGTTTTACATCCCTCCAAGTATAACGTTTTAACATTCCATCTGCAGTTAGAACCAACCTTGAAAGAACTGAGCTATTAACAAGCTCAAATGCGTAATATATTTCTTCCTCTTTGGAAACAAAATAAAACTTGTATATAGAATTTGGTTTTAACTGGGGTGACCCACTGAACCGACGGCCATTCCAAGATCCAGTACGAAACCTTTTGGCCTTACCTTCTCTTAAACATAATTGTGGATATCCATCAATATCAACTTGATAAGTATAGTTACCTTTAGAAGGATCACCAGGACTACTCCATGATGTTAGGTACCGATTCAGGCCTGTACTTAAATTTCTTCCTAGTTTCATCCCTGGCAGTAGTGTATCACAAGGATAATCAAAACTCTGCCACAGAAAATCCTTTAAGTCATTGTTGCTCCCATCCTTCACAATGAGGTTCCCTGAATCCAGAAGCATTGTAACTGGTTTCTGCACCAGTCTTGATGAGTTGGAAGACCAAATGATACTCTTGTTATGGTTGAGAATGTTAGGAAATTACGCAAAATTTCCTTATCATCAGATTTGTAGGAAGCGAAATAAATGCGGAATAATAACACACACAAAATTGATAACGGAGTTCGGCCAATTGTGCTTACGTCTCCGAGCTGCTGCAGATATTTTACTGAGAAAGGAAATATATACTGTGTTTACAAAACACTCAAAATCTCTCACAAAACCCACAACCCAATTACACCCAAAGAAACATTTCTCTCTAAATATTTCTCACAAAATTCCCTCACTGGAATTTTTCTTCTCTTCCTCTCTCTCGGATGAAACTCTCTTTGTTGGGTGATATTTCCATTTGCTGATCACCTCTATTTATAGATGTTTTAGCTCCTTCCTTCACGCGTTGCCAACTAAATCACAGTTGGCTTCCTTCAACTTTTGGTGCAATTTAGCTGCTCCTTTTTAAATTGCATCTTTCGGTGATTTGTTTCAACAATTAGGTGGAGCAATTTGTGGAGGTGGGCCATCGTTTGACTAATAATCTCCCACTTGAAGACTGATTTCAATCTGTCTTCACACCTCGATCAATGCAAAGAGCTTTTCTCTCGATCTGTTACTCTAAGAGCTAACCGGTGAAGTTGAACACAACTTCAGTTTGTCGATAGTCACCACCTTTGTCAACATGTCTGCCGGGTTCTTACTTCCTAGGATCTTTACCAATGTTAGCACCTCATCCTCAAGCAGAGTCCTGATGAAGTGATAACGAAGATCAATATGCTTTGTTCTGGAATGAAATGCTGAATTCTTTGCCAGATGTATTGCACTCTGACTATCACTGTGCAAAACACTCTTCTCCTGTGTGAAACCCAACTCTGTTAACAATCCCTGAAGCCATATCAATTCTTTAAGCTTCATTCGCCACATACTCAAACCACTCGTAGTAGTGGATAAAGCAACAATCTTTTGTATCTGCGACATCCAACTAACAGCTGTAGTACCAACAGTGAATATATAACCGGTGGTACTTCTTCGGTGATCGACTTCACCTCCAAAGTCTGCATCTACATAGCCTTGCACTTTTAATTCTCATTTACCAAAGTACAAACACTTCTCTGTAGTGCCTCGTAGATACCTCAAAATCCACTTTACTGCTTCCCAATGAGCTTTACCTGGATTTGACATAAACCTGCTTACAACTCCCACTGCATGGCCAATGTCTGGCCTCGTACAGACCATTGCGTACATCAAACTTCCAATGGCTGAAGCATACGGAATCTTAGCCATGGATTCTCTTTCTTCCTCCGTCTGAGGTGACTGTTCCTTGGATAAGCGAAAATGACTGGCCAAAGGTGTGCTAACCGGTTTGGCGTTGCCCATGTTGAATCTTTTCAAAACACGGTTGATGTACTCTGCCTGAGATAACTGCAAAATCCCTCTTTGCTTATCTCTCGTGATTTGCATTCCAAGGATCTTCCTTGCTGGACCTAAGTCTTTCATGTCAAATTCATTTGACAACTGCATCTTCAATTTTCTAATCTCGTCCATATCTGAACCCGCTACTAACATATCATCGATGTAAAGTAGCAAAATGATATAACTGGACTTATATCTCTTGAAGAAGCAACAGTGGTCGGCATTACACTTCTGGAAACCTTCCTTGTGCATGAAGCCATCGAACTTCC